>OZ002743.1:58894694-60247684 GCA_963924295.1 Dioctria rufipes | reverse complement strand
AAAAAAACAACAGTTCGACGATTTCCATAAGTTATAGGACGAAATCGTGTTAAATGAGAATCTTTCTATAATAGCACCCGAATGAGCTATAAACAATTTGAAAAATCACAAAATACAAATTCAAATTTATTACGGACACTTTCGAAATGAATGGCCGACATCAATTTTGCATTGAGAAACCAATTCGAACGTAATGAAAATTTTAATTTTTTATTTTTGTTTTTAAGCCTAGTATCGAGTTCGAGTAAAATGTGACATTTCCATACAAATTTTAGCGCTGGTAAAATCGCAAGCAAAAATTTTACTGATGATTTTACTAGTGCAGTACGGAGTTCACTGGTAAAAAGTGAATATTTCTCTATTTTAAGGTAGATGGCATTTTGCATGTCTCCACTTATTTTACTGAACATTTTAATGCGCGTAGCATTAAAATGCTGGTAAAATTATGACTTTTTCTGTTTCTATAACAATTTTCAGAAGAATTTAATTTTAATTGAAAATTTTCAGACTTTTTTGTTAATTTATTGAAGGATTTAAGTTCTTCTAACAATTTCCAGATTATTTAAGTCAATTTTTAATTTTAAATTGTAGACACATTTATCTAAACTTTATAAACAATTTGAAGTTTTTCAGCGAAAAAAGTTTTAGACATGTTACTTTGCTTTCTCCAAATTAACATACGTCAAAATTTTACCAGCGATTTTAATGTGAAAAATTTGGAGACCGCGTAAAATTTTACTTTGCCCGAACTCGATACTAGGCTTTATCATATAATTTATTAATTTTCGTTAGTTAAAGTTTGCAAATATTAGTGCGACATCTGTTAGAAACTAGTATTTCGAAAAAAATATTGAAAGCATTTTCGAAACTACCAACGTGAGAATAGGAATTGTTCAAATTTGACGCTACTCTGTAAAATCTCTTCTGGTAGCAGGAAGCGTGACGAACTTATATTAAAGTTCAAGCTTGAGAAAAGTAAGGAAGGTGATAATCACTTCCGGTACACCATATTCAAGAAAAATCCTTTCTTCTAAAATCTGAGTTATCTTTTTGACGGTCGCGTGTCGTAAGGGGAATATGCATACGTAAGTATTTCGTGAACCAGTCGCATTTCAGTAGAAGATATGTGTTTATACTTTCTTTTATCTGGAAAAAGGTCCCATCAGATCCAATGCTAACATTTGCCAAGGTCTTACTCCGCTGCTTTCCCATTAAACCAAAGGGTTTATGATTTGGGCTCTTGGAGGCCAGACAAACTTTACACGACTTTACATATTTCTCAACATCCTTAGAAACACCAGGCCAAAAATACCGTGCTAATACTCTCTGTTTCATTTTAAATATTCCTAAGTATCTGAATGTATCTTAATAATTGGTGTCGATAACGAAGTTGCCTCGCTATCAAAAAAAATATATTTTTTTAAACCCAACAAACTCAACAAACTTCATTACTGACATGTTATCCCCGAAGATCAAAGTTTTTCATCATCTGAATTACATATTATTACTAGATCCTATTTTTACATTTGTGAGTCTCATTAAAACGTTATATTTGTTTCAACTTTGTTTCACTTTCATTTACACTTATGTACACTAATGTAAGTAATGTAAAAACTTAACCATAGATTTCAGAACTTGAAATAGTTCAAATACTTAATTAACTTTTTCGAATTAAAAAAAAAAAAAAACAATATTCTTGATGTAATCCGATATCATATGGCAACACTGGATGCATGTGCATTTAGTGTTTGCTGTTCAAACAACACACGCCAAATTGTTGCGTACGTATTTTTCACACTACATTGATGTGTTTTTTGATTTTAGAGCTTCTCCACTGAAAGACGCAGTCGATTACTTGTATAAATTGAGGAGTGTCTTTTCAAAAGGGGATATTTACGTCCTAATCGTTTTTTCATAAAATCGAAAAAACTGACTGTAGCAATACCAACAGCTTTACAGAATAATAGGAGGAATATATGAAAAGGATATGATAAGTTAACTAGAATATATTATTTTGAAAAAAATTTGACTATTACTTCCGGTAAAATTGGCTTGCAAAGTTTGGAAATATCCCCTTTTGAATAAAAATCTTTATAATATCCCCTTTTGTTCTGTACCATTTTGTAAATATCCCTTTTTGTTGTACGTTTTTGTAAATATCCTCTTTTGATTTGTACATGATACTAGAATAAAATTATTAAAGCATATTTTGAGTATTCTTATTAGTTTTTATTTTTTAATTCTTACTTCTATTTTTACTCAAAAATATAAAACAGAAACTTCTCCCTTAAAAATTTATTTCGACTATTGAAATCGTACTGTAAATATCCCTTTTTGAAATGAAACCAAAGTAACAGTAATAATGTCATATTTTTTAATGTAAATATCCCCTTTTGATCGGAACAAGTGTTTTCAAGTAAGATTTCCTATGAGTTTATCGCGTTTTGTTTCGGTTTACAGTGACGAAATCTTGAATTTCAGAGTACAGAATATAATCTCATACTTAACTTAAAAAACATAAAAATTGTAAATATCCCCTTCTCAAAAGACACTCCTCAATTAATGTCAGACTCATGCCTTGTATATAAGTACATAGGGCGCCACTAGATTGAAAATGACGTATTGAACGGAGAAGAGATGCTAATGATAAAGAAGTTAATTTTACAGAAGTGTGTCCTGTAGCCAAATAAGAACAATTTGTGAAATCGTTTTTGGTGCTGATCGATGGACTCGTATCAATTGACTCGAAGTAATGTTACGGAAGCAAAAACATACAACGACAGAAATGGAAGACGAAATTTTGGTTGATGTCTTGGAAAATTTGTTCGATATTGTAATAAAAGTGGATTCTCTTAGATAAAAATTAAAATTAGCATGGAACATATGTACTCAGAGTACCATCGACAAATCCATCGAAAAATCAATTTGCATCCAATAAATTTTATAATTCACATGTGAAAGCAAACAAAGTTGTACCATTCGTGGAGGATCAAACTTTATCCATAAAAAGTCTAAAAAATCGGGCTCACCTTTGTGGGTTAAAATATTTTGAATTTTTGAGTCACTGATTTATACCTGCACACAAAATATTGGAAAATATCTTTGCAACTATTGTGTATGCGTGTTCCAAAAGAATACTGCTCTAAAGCTGAATATGCTTTCTGCGAGAGCCTTTACGTGAAAAAGGACATACACCATAAAAACTACGTTACGGATTTCCAGGCAGAAATTCAGGCCATTCTGGAAGTGGAAACGTATCTTTTCAATTCTGATATAAAGAGAAAGGAGATTGCAATCTATTCGGACAGCTCTGGCGATGGGTCTGTACTGGATCGTACATTTCCAAACTCTTGAACAACCACTTTAAAACCTAACAAAATTTATTTCGAAATTTGCGTTTAGACGCGAACATTGCTGAACATTGAAAGGCAAAGCTAGAAAGGCTTTTCCTTTTGTAAAAATCTGAAAAACAAAAATTGTAAACAGTCTGGTGTCAATTCGTGAACCTAAACGCTATCAATAAAGAATTTTATTTTTCAATACAACAAAAGCGAGCGATCAGTCAAAGACTTAGGGGATGAAATTTTATATTGCATTCCTTTTCAGAAAAAACTCATCCGTATATCAACAATTTTCAGCAGTATTGATCGTCAAACTTGGTGTCATTAGGTCTGTTCGCGTACTTTTTCAAATAAAAACATGAAAAACGTCAAAATGTATGATAAAGAGAGAAATTGAGAGTGACACTCATAAAGTACGCGAACGGCTTCGAGTAAAAACTTGCAAATATTTGGGATCTGTAATAACGACGTGAAATTTTCCCAGCACATAGTACAATAAACAAATTTAATTTACAACTTTGAATACGTTGAAATGTTCTTGGAGAACATTCTATTTCTACTGGAGGAGGAGTAACAGGTTTTTCCATTTTTTTAAACCTAAAAACTTAAAAAATAACTGAAAACTTTAAAAATAACTGAAAACCGGCGATGATCTGTCAAAACTGACATTTTCGAAGTTTTTACTCGACGATTTTTCTCGAGCTAAATCAAATAATAAATTGCACGGAGGGCAAAAGTGACGTAAACAATTTCTCTCTCAATTTTCGAGTACGCGAACGCCTTCGAGTAAAAACTTGCAAAAACTTTTACAAGTTTGTACTTTCAAGCTAGTACGCGAACAGATCTATAGGGAAAATTAGTGACATTGGGAAACAACAATCTTTCCTCAATTTCGCTGATACTAGCCAACCAGGTGGGCTGTCGTTGGAGTAGCTGAAATCACTTCAAGGTTGAGCTCGACCATTGCTTTGGTGACATTAGGAAATAGCAGTCTTTCCTCAATTTATCTGATACTATCCAGTTGGGCTATCGTTGGGACAACCTAACTCTAAACTTGTTTTCAGAGTTGAACTGACAGCCTGGTATTTGCAGAAGCGGACCCCGCACGTATTATCAGCGTAGTAGCTGCTCTTCTTGCTGCCGTCAAGTCGACATTGGGTAGACTTGGTGCACGATTCGGATCTCTTTCACGAATAGAACTCGTTCCGCCTGTTATCAGGACAGTCTGGACTCAAGCGATGTATTCGCTTACAGACCGAGGTTTTGACAGCATCAAGTCGCCATTAAGAAGACTGGGTGATTCCCAAGTCTTTCCAGGTGCGGAATTTGGTCTAGCCTCAATTGACTGCGATTGGTCGACTGCTAGCCGGGTATTCAAGCATCAGTTTTTTGGGTCAAGCAGTCAAGCTATCAGTTTTCTATCTGTTTTCAAGCCGTGTATTTTCTGCGTGAAGTAGGCATCATAGAAGCCACAGTTCATGCAGATTTGTTAACCAATCAGGGTGGTTTCATCTTATTGAGGACACAGCAATTGGAGATACATCTCAACAAGATTTCGCTATTCCCAAAAACCCAAACTGCTTCGCAAGCTCTAAATTGGGACTGGAATGTAAAATCACCTCAATTCTCTTTTTCGGTGTAATGAGGTAGTAGCTGTATGGATGAGCGTTGTTATTAGCCCGGTATGCAGAGGATGTGCAGAGGAAATCGAAATGTTAATATATTTTCTCTATCCTTGTCCGGCTCTCTCCGGTACGCAATACAGATTTCTTGGCTCATACCTCTTAAATGAACTGCATGAGTCATGAAGAGAGCGTTCGAAGTACATTCTATATTTTGTTAGATCATATGGCTGGCTGGGATTAATGGCAAAGGCTGAATCTCATAGATTTTTAGAGTAAAGAATGGGCCATTTAGTGTCAAGAGACTCCTAGGGATTTCAATCTCTTTTCAACCCATCCAACTATTAGTAAAATTAGTTTTTTTCTTCTACAGCAAACAACAAAAACAGGACTTAGAATTTATAGCATACAAAGAATATCCTCGAACTTACTTATCACCGAAAATACTATGAGCGGATAGTACTTTCTAGACATGCAAATAAACAATCTTTGGAGAAATGCAGCTTAGTAGAGCTTCCAAGTGAGACTGTTTAGATTTAATTACTTAGATTGAGCATATCCTGATAATACGACTATAAAATTTCTGTTTATCTACATATATTTCCACTTTTGCTCATTGCCTTCTTTAGAAAATACAGAATTAATTATGGCAATTAAGTAGAGCAAAAAACACACTTTAATGAGCTAATAAAAGTCTCCTCGCTCATAATCTAATTGATTGAGACCGGAACTTATTTTTAGAAAAAAAAAAATAAAAATAAAATAAAAAAGAAAATTCTTCTTATATAGAGGCCGACATGCATACAACCACCTGACAACGCCCTAAAAATTTTTATTGTTGCAACATAAAACGACGCGACAATGACGACGTAAAAATACCTTTATGGGCGATAATAAAGGTTCGTTTGCTTCATAATCTTCCTGCAAGAATGAACATTTAAGGTGGTTGTACGCCTTTGTCCTTGCACCTTTTCATCATAATATAATGAACTTGTCCTTTTTCAGTCTACTATAAAATACTTAGATAAAGTTGATGAAATGTCAACCGATAAACATATTGCAATTCGCGATGAGAAGGAAGTTAATTTCATTTAATCGATTCAATGTCTACTAAAATGTTTGTAATCTGGATGAATTTGCTGTCCACAGACGTTTCTTGGGTGGATGAACTTAATAAACTTAAGAACTTTGTAGGTATGCTTAGTAGGTTATAGGTTACTTACCTCATCACAGGCATTGCAGCGAGGTTTCAAAAGTTCGGCATAGTGACGTTCACAGTAAATTTTTTCTTCGTGGACGCAATAGGTTAAGTCGACAAGAAGTTCATCACAAGTGGCACAAGTGAAACACTTCGGATGCCACATCATTTGATCCCTGAATTTCGGTGCAATCACAGCTAGATCACTTTTAGCGATGCGATCATCACAGTTAACACATTTTGTGGATTGGGATGCATCTTTGATGTATCCTGAAAGATTTTTTATTTATTTTTATATTTTCTGTTCTAATATTTTATAATAAATAAAAATAAAGTTAATTTGATTTTAATGATAATAAAAAATTGATTTCAGCAAGAAGCCACCCTAGTTAAGCTGTTATTACCTACGTAAAGGACACTCGGACTTAATTGGTTTCAGAAAATGATTACGAAGTAATTACCTTTCAGTGAGCATTTTGTGAAAAATTTATTGAGAAAAAAGGTTGTAGAGGAATGCAGCTTCGATAGAAAAAAAAAGAGACAAAAAGTAAATTTCAAGATAATCGCTACGCGCAGCAGCAAAATACAAAGGATTTGTGAGTACTGCAGCGAAAAAGTTGGGCAAGGTAAAAGCCTTTCAATTAACGAACGATCCACTGGCAGGATATGATATTCTTCCTTTTCTGACAGTGGGTGCCGTTTCGCGGGAAAATGTCAAAGCGGTTCTATAACTGTATCAGGAACAAACGAGGATTTTCAGCTGTGTTTGATACCAGCAAAAATTTACAGTTGTATGTAAAATTAATCGTTGTTCATGTGCCTTTCCAGATTTCTTCCTCCTTGGTTTTTGCCTCATATATATAATTCACACCCACAATCTATTCTGAGCTTATATGAGATGAGATCAATTTGATCTGTTTCAAGCAGGCAGAAAACCAAGCTGTACCGATAAGTGTAAGGTTTTCTGCAAACACGAAACGCTTCTTCTTCTTCGTCTTCCTTTCTCTTTTCTCTTTTTTCAGCCCAGTCAAAATATACGCGTAAATGAAATGAACTTTTCTATTGATTTTTTCGTGTTTTTATTCAGTTCAGCAAGCCTTGCATTACGTAGAATGAACTGAAACTGACATTTCACATTACAAATTCAACAACATTATTTCGAATTTAAGCGCTTATATTGCTCTAAGTTGGTTAAGAATATCCATTTACCATTGTTTATAATTTTTGTCACAACCACGAAAGCAGTTGACCAATTTGTCATACTTTTAGGCGTATATTCTGGCGTTTATTAATTACAAATTAATTTTAGTTTATTATGTGGTTGATGAAAAGGATAAATCAACATGAATATGGTGGGTCCTAACAGCTTCCGAGCTAACGGAACTTACAGATATTTAGGTATGTTTTTATAGATCACCCTGAAACTTCTGAATATTACACCATATGATGATTATTTGGTAGATAGACAATCGTTGAACTTTTACAACTGTCTATGATTTTTCCCCTCCTGATCTCCGTTTTGAAGTTATGGCTCAGCAAAACAAAAATTTCGGAATTTTTAATCAATTTTTTTTATTTACCTACTATTTATATCATAAAACATATCATCAATATCAATTTTCATATTGGATTTAAGAAGCCCAAAAGCTTAGCTTTAAAATGACCTATCACACTCTGTACCGAAAATGTAACCCTTTCTGCGTTTTTTCCAGCGAAAATGGGTGAAAAAGTTCAATAAGCGCCAGAAAATATGCAAATATCTTTTGGAAATGAGGGGGGAAAAATTTATAGGCCATTGGAAAGGTCCAACGATTATTTATATACGAAAGTTCAAATCATCATCATAGGGTGTGCAAATCATCATCATAGGGTGTAACGTTCATCAGAAGTTACAGGGGGATCTATAAAAACACACCCAAATGTCTTTAAGCCCCGTTATCTCGGAACCCGTTAGGATCCCCCCACTAAGTCATATAATTTTTTGTTCGTCTAAGTATGACCTATCCATATCCTTCGGGTATCACACCACTTACGAGACACCCTGTATATTTAACGGACAATGAACGTCTATGGTGTGAAGTTAAATACTTATGTTAGGGATGGTGACCTACAAATATTTAAAGTACTCATGGATGCGGAATCCTGTTGAGAGGACATCGTCGTAACGTAAATATATTTATATATTATAAGGTCAAACTAAAACTGTGGTGTGGTTCGCATTATCACAGGTCACAATTAACTTCACGCTCATCTAATAAACTCCCATCTTTGTTGACATCTCTTTGCGTGTCTATCCTGCCTGGAAGGAAAGCCTGAGACAACCGAATATTTTCTGTGCGCTTGTCCGGGCTTTTCCCGGAACAGGTTGGATACAATTGGGTCTGTCCTCTTTACCTCATCTAAACATGATGAGATTTATTGAGAGGACAGGAAGGTTTTAGTCAGAGTTCATTTCGTATTTTTAGCAGGTGAGTACAATGGGGCACTTTGGTCTCCGTGTCTCGGTTCTTTGGTCCCCCTGCCACTAAAATAAAAAAACAAAAATAAATACAAAAAAAAAAGGCACTCAGGAGAAATTCTTTGATGCAAAGCACAATATGAAAAAAGAAGACAGGGAAAGATTTAGGGGTTATAAAGCAGAGGAGCACGGGTGCTGATCTTGAACCTTCATACATTGCAAGCCCAAAGAAAGACAGAAGATGGTAGATTGTTCCACATTTGTACACGTGCAGAAATTAATCCACACGGATCAGACCAATTATTTCATCAGATTTAGAACATTGACAACATTCAATATTGCGGCGGTGCTCGAGCGAGTCCATATGAGAAGTAATTGTCACATCACCAATGAGTTTGAAGACTCTCCTTTGGACAGAAAATATCCAATGAAGCAAGGCTGTGTAACCAGTCCCAGCCAAGATATGGGAATTGATTTCCATTCCAATTGAGTCTAATATAATACCTATAGAGGGGCACTATAGATTCATTGGACTGAAATATTTCCTACACCTTTTCAGAAATCCAAGACATTTCGCTGCATCTTTAGCAACAGAGAAGATGTGATCTGTCCAGCTTAACTTAATGGAAATATTAATACCAGGAATGCATAAAGACGGTGTATCGTAAAGCAGTGCTCCATCACAAGAAATCGGAGTAGATAAGTGATGATCTTGTTTTAAAGAGACTTGATATGTCGTAATTCAATAATTTAATCATCCAATCTCGTGTAACACACACGGTATTCCCTCTGAAGTCCGCAAGAGATTCAAAGGAGTAATAAGCGAATTCAAGGTTACTGTCATCAGAAAAGCTATAGATGACATTGAAAGTAAGAGAAAGCAGATCATTAATAAAAATTAAGACGAGAAACGGAAAGATAACTGAGCCCTGAGGCACTACTGCATTTACAGGGAGATATTTAAATGTAACGCCGGATTGGGCAATCCGATAGAAAATCTTCACTCCATAATAAAAGAGGAGGACAGAAACCACGCGTACTAATTTTGGGTAAAAGGACTAGATATCAAACTCTATCATAGGTCTATATGAAATATCTGAATAGACGATTTCGGGCTGCTTAAATTGTAGTCTGTACGGTTCCAAAGTTCCTGCTAGTCTGCTAGATAAGTGCCCAGATCGGAGGTTATATATTTACTATCATTGATGAGTTCATTATTTTGTGGATATTTCATGAATTTGGGACTAAGAATAGATTCAGTAGTGATTTCAATTAGCTGATAATTACAGGGATCGCTACCCTCACCTTTTTGGAAATAGACTGGACATGGGTAGTTTGTAAGCAGTTGGAAAGTTTCCTGTTGAATAAGGTAAAAAAAAAAATTGTTTACGCAGAGTTTTAGTCCAGGATGAGATACAGCTTTTAATTAACACAGGAGAGAAACCATCAAGACCTACTGCTTTGTATGCGTTGAGATTTTAAGGACATCGAATACATCTTTCGTACGGATGTGTATTGGTTTATAATCATATACACATTCACGCGGGATACATAAAATATGTTTCTATGAAATGAGTGAAAGGCGAGAATTTGAAGTGAATTTAGTAGCCAAAATATTAGCGGTATCTAAGGAGTCAACGACTACTTCACCATTGTTAAGTAGTAAAGATATGGAAGAACTGGTGTAGTTGTTGCTGATAGTTTTTAAGTGAGACCAGAAATCTTAGAGCTTGCCAAAATTCTTCGTCTAATACTCTGGTCAAACAAAAGGTTTAAGCAAAAGGAAAAATTAATAGCAGATTTGACTAGGGACTCGTCATTCGCTGTCACCCATAATTAGTAGAACAGACGCGAAAAGCGGTTTGGGCAATATTTATCTAGAAATGCTCCGCGTAGAAGTTTACACAACACCATTATTATTGGTCAGGGAGCAATTTGTGGTGGAAGTGATACGTTTCTGAAACGAATGGCACATTGGCCGAGATCTTCACCACAAACCGCCATTGATCAAGGCTCATCTGGCGAAAGAGGAAACAGAATTTAAGAAAATCAATTAATATTTGCTACGATGTTGACAGCATTCAAATATGGCATGCGGAATTTACCATAATATCATTAAATTCGCGAATTGTAAATATATCTATTTTCACAGCTATTAATGATGTACTTGCGAATGCAGTGGACAATAACCGCGCTGCGTATCATTTGTATTCTAATTTTGTACAAATTCAGTATGGCAAGTCTTACGAAGTAAAATATCAAATTCTTGTGTCATTTTTTGATGTAGCGACTGTATTAAAAAAAATATAGTTGGGTATAGAGCAAATACTTTTCTGTAAGCACTATCAATGTTGTCCGCATTCGCCAAATATTGCGCGCAATCAATACTGAGAAACACGTTCATAAATATACATATAAGGAGAGATGATGCGGCTACTGAGGCACCCCAGAGAGGGGACCACAGATACTTGATGTCGATTCAGACCTTTCAGACCTTTACTTTTCCTTTCCTTCGAAGCAGAATTACCAGAAATTGCTGTGGAAAGCCTTATAAGAAATATGTCTGGTCGTGAATAACGGCTTGGCGTATATACTTCGAGAACCGAATTGTAAACTAAAGTTTTTTAAATGTATGGACATAATATATAATTGGGAAATTATCTTTAAATAACAAATAACGCAATAGTTAGAAAGTTCAACAAATTTGTGCATTTAGGTGCATCGCGTAGGTAAATGAATCTCATTGAGTGGAATACCGCTGATGAGCTCCGTGGCGGGAGCGAAAACGTTTCGGAATAGCTAAATAGATGAATGCACGGCCCCCATTTTACTTGAAAGTTAGATCTGATCGGTTTCTCGCGAAAAATTATATATCGTTGGAGAGGAATTCATATTTTCAAATATCCACAGAAATCCGGAAAATGACATTTTTTTTAAGTGTTCCAGAAAAGCAGCCTTGAAACAGCAGGATTCCGAACGATCCTAGATTCGTTCGATAGAAGGGCATCTCTTATCCCAAAAATTTAATTTTTGTTTTAGTTTTCAAGGAAAAATAAATTTGTTATATAGTTAAAAAATAAATAATTTTTTATTTTTGTTTACTCACCAATATCTAAGGCAATTTCATTTCTCGCAGCTACAAAATCTTCATATGAGGCACGATGCTGCGGCTCTACATGTTTACAATGGTCCAAAGCTAAATCCTGTTTAGGCAATTGAAGTGTTATCTGTCTTTCACGGTAACGTTCACCAGATGCGCCTATTTTAGGAACTTTATCTTGTGGAATTTTATCGAAATAACGTTGAACTTTAGCTGATGTCATAACACCAGGTGGTACCCATGTATATCCTAATTGGCGTGGATCTATCCTGGATGTTTGGGTTTCTTGTTTGAAACCTAATCGTTCTCGAACAGATGTCACCTGCTCTTGATATATTGCATGTGATTCTCGAGGGCATTTGCATGACTGGCATGTCTTTCTAGAAAGGTAATAAAAATAAAAATAACAAATTAATTTAATGCATAAATTTTGGATTAATTAAATATTACAGTTATGTATACATCTGCATTTGATACAGAGTTGTTTAAAACTAGATGCATGATATACAGATTAATATAAGATATGTGGCCTTGCCAAACTGTCAATGGGTAGGGACGTGGAGCGTTTTAGGCTGGACCGCCCCATATAGATCAAATGTCTGTATTTAGCTGAGAGCGAGAGCCGTGGGAGATATTTCTTAAATCAAAGCATAGTTTTTATTATTTATATTAATGATAGCCCAAAATTATGTCTAAGTTATGTGCAAGATGAATGTGGTGTTCTATGAAACTAATGATAGGCAAACTGTCGTTAACTTTGTAACTTTGAGTTTGGACTGATCCTCATGGCACCAATTATTCCTAGCCTGGCAGACCCTCGGTTTACTTTTGATGGCCATACGTGGGCCGCATAGGTGCCATGGGTCTAACAACTGGGATGTACACTCAGTACATCATTCTTGCCTGAAGACCCTATGTTCTACCAATGAAGCAACGATACATGTTGAGAGATCCTACAGCTGTTTCTATCTAGAGTGACCCCTAGAAATTGAACTTCATCTGAAAATATCAATTCTATGTTATTAGGAAGTGGAGCCATTAGTGAAACTTCGTTCTTCTCTTGAACGGATCGTCACTGTTTTGTTGGGGTTTATGCTACGTGCGGACTTTGTAAAGAGATTTTTGCATGATGTCAGATATGACTTAATAATGCTTGTCCCGTATTGTGACCATTAGGTCATTCACGTAGCCTTCTACATTAAATCCCGAACTGGTTAGCTACACATCATCAATTACAATCGACCACAAGAGTGAAGAGAGGACTCTTCCTTATGGGCAGCCTTTAGCTGCGGTGATCGTGACTGTACTGTTCTCTGGAGTTATGGTTATCCTCCAACTTCTAAGCGTGGAGTCTATCCAATTAACTGTGGGGGATCAAGGTCCTTATCCTCAGCAGCTAATTTAATTGCATCTAAGGAGATGCTATCGAAAGCTTCTTTTATGTCGGCAAATGCACATAAAGCCACCTCTTTGCTTCGAGAGCATTTTCGAGGTCTTTGACTAGTGTGTGAATTGCAATCTCAGTAGGCTTGCCAGCTTGATAAACAAACTGCTTACAATGAAATTGTGATTTAATCAAAATTTTACTTCGAATGTGTAAGTCTATGATTTTTTCCATGGACTTAAGTAGAAATGAGGAGAGGCTGATTGATTGATTGAGGTAGAGATTTGGGACCTTTTACAAGGTCCCCCGAACGAAGGCCAAGTCAAGCCCCATTGCTCACCCTCTAGAACCATGAGCGATCGCTCATTGGTCCCAACCGAACGCTCTTATAAATTTCAGTATTGGCTCCCAGCCCTCCTTGTCGGCATCGTGTAACTCGTCTAGGATGTGTGAGCCAAGAATTCTGTAACGTATTCCTGAGGGTACCGGGCAGTGACATAGAAAATGGGTCACTGTTTCGGACTCCTCTCCGCAACCCCATGCATATAGGATCATCAACAAGTCTAATACTGTGAAGGTGTCCCCTTAGAGGAGTGCCCAGTAAGAATCAATACCAGAGTTCTCAGGGTTAACTGGTTGAGTCCCAGGAGCTCATTCGTTTGATTTGCGTTTCGTTTACTCCACAGTTCCTTTGTTGTTCTACCCGTGGGATCTTCTAACCAAAGCTAAATATGTTGGCGGTCAGCCCAGCTTGAAATGATTGAGACAAGGTGTTTTGGTGCAATCCCGACTGTAGAGGCAGGTTCTTTTGAGGCTGCTCCAAGACGAGCAAGTTCGTCCACGCTTTCATTCTTGCTCATGTTGCTGTAGCCCGACACCCACTGCACTATCACCTTGTTATTCCGAGAAAGAGAATTCAGGGTGGTTTTACACTCCATTAATAATTTGGAGGAGAGGCTGATGGGTCGGAACGTTTGGCAGAGAGTTAGCTCTTTTTCCTTCTTTGGGTATACATACTATTCTCATGTCTCTCCAACATTGGGGAATGTACCCTAGAACATAGCTAGCTTGAATTTTTTTTTTTTTTTGCGCAAGAAATATTTCTTCAACACCCTACTGTAGTAAGGCTAGGAAAATATCATCCCCTCCAGCAGATTTAAAGGGTTTAAATGTGTCAATGGACCATCTTCCCGCAAAGCTATTGCTCCTGTTAGAGACCTAGTAATTGTCCATCTCAATTGGCTTTGGAGCTGCTATTCTTTGATCGGGGATGAGAAAAGATCGGGGTCGAGAAAATGTATTTCTAAAGGAGTCTCAGAACTCTCAATGATGTTACCATCTTTTTCATGAAGTGAAACTATACCATTCGGGTGCTCCTTCGAGAGTACCTTATGTAGCTTCCGGCAATTGATATATGCCGTCGCAGAAAGTCCGATTCTAATTCTTAGCAATTACTTGACTGAGTACAGCAAAAAGAAAAATTTGAAAATTCATACAAAAATTGCAAAGAAAGTTAAAATCACAATGAAAATGAAAAGTTAGAAATTTTTTTGAAAAAACTTCAATATTTAGTCAATGCTGCCGTCGAAATATTTCATCAGCAATAAATTTCACCACATATCATGTGTGGTTTATGACAATTTCACCAATTTACTCCATTTATATAAAACTCCATTTGAAGGGAGATTTCAATTTTAGCCGTCAACACGGTTGTTGTGACTCTTGGAATAACTGCCAACAATTAAAAGACCGATTGAGATTTAGGTATCCTTTCTATATGCTTTTTTTTCGAGAGTAAGATTTCAAGCACGGAGGTAAAAATGGCCTGCTAAGTAAGAGAAGCTATAAAGCTATAAACGACTGGGTAAAGAGAAAATACGCAGGACCGTGTCGAGGTGGAATTCGAACCTATGACCCTGGAGCGTATTTATACCGAGACTATCTTTATACGGCTTACTAAAGGACATTTTTCATAATAGCTGCTGAATTTTTAACTCAGTGCATATATGTGAGGTCAACTTAGCTTTTTTCCAGGTGTAAACACAAGTAAGAACCAGCCGTACTGAAGAGTAATAAGTTCTTGCTGATACGAAACGCCTTTTGCACTTTCATCAGTTGCAGTTGCAGTTTTAGCAACACTATTTTTTGTTATCAATTTTTTAAATTGATAACAATTTTCTACGAAAAGTCTTCACACTTAACTGTATAATATTGGTTTGTTTAGTCCCAATAGCTTTTCGTTTGGGTTACGTTTGCACCACACCTCCTTTACCTTTACCTGAAACCGCATCTAACCAAAGGCGACAGTGTTGGAAGTCGGCCCAAACCAAGATATTGGAAGCAAGCTGTCCGCCTTTTCATTTCCGTTAATTTCGCTGTGACTTGGTACCCAAAGTATCAGTATCCTGCTGTTCCGAGAAAGGGAGTTCAGGTTGGATTTACTTAGTTATATTCGTACGGGAATTTCATTTCTGACAATACTGGTGTAGATCGATTTGTTAATAAAATGCTCAAAGAACAGAAAAGTATTTCACACAATATAAAAATCTCAAAAAATTCGAAAAGAGAAAAGGCACATTTTGGATAGAAGATATAAACCGCCTATGCATCCAAAGAGACGCCTAAGGGGCGTGCATCTTCATTTTAGGAAGATCAAATTGGAAAAGAGGTCTGTGAAGCGCAATGTTGCCAGGAGAAAAGATGCATAAGGGCAACACAATGCATTCATAACGTAAGAAATTGTTGATACGGCATACTGGAGTTGCACAGTTGCACAGTTACACAGAAGATCGCTTTGGCATCTCCCAGGAGAGTACAAACAGTAGGGTAGTATGGAAGAAAGATACCATATGCTCGAATCAGTACTACTCACGGCGAGATAACTCTACCTTAGTGGAATAAAAAGTGAGATTTTTGGCTCTGTGGATACTGTAGTAAGGTATAAATGGAAAGGAGGTCATTATACAAAGAAGTTAAGTGCTCATGATAGTCAGAATAATAAAATCTCAGACATAGTCCCAATGGTACGGTTCGAAAAAGACGAAATGAAGTTACGAAGGTTGATGAAGTAGTAGTAGACCTTATGTGTTGAGTACAAATGGCAGCTATGAGATCCAAATGGTAGATCTCGAAGCCTATCCAGACTTGAATATGGGCAAATCTTAACATTCAGGTGGTCCCCTCTGACAGCGCCTATTAAGGGTTGTGCTTGCCTGTATAGGCTAAGTACAATTCTTTTTAACCTTTTTTAATAAGTTCTAGGACGGAACGGAGTAACCAGTCCCATTACAAAAAGGATATCTTGTATGGTGATACTACTGGGAGTATTCACGGCCTGACAGTAAAGACTTACGAAAGCCATTCCAAATGGTTAGCCCTTCTTTAACTAACTTGGTATTACGGGGTTCAGGAGCTCTGGATAATTGGAGTTATTCACCTCAACTTGGGATGGACGCTTTATGGGAGCATTGTGGTGGCTGTGGTGAAGTGTGCCGTGACTCTAGATCGGCAGAGATAGGTCTCGCTTCGACTAGTAAGTTGATGTCGTATCATACTCTATTGGCATATTGGTACTCATTGCTACACAAATGAGAACATTGATAACTAATCCGAGCATGAAGAAAACCATGAGATTAAGCCATACTTGGCAGGTGCTCACATAAAACCACAAGAACTTTCTTTCTGTACTTGCTCAGAAGAAAAGAATGAAGAAAGGACGTAATGAAGTTAGACACGTGGCTGGACTTCTTTTCACTTAGATGAACCTGAAATACAGTAGGCGGCCCGCTTCACTGCTCTAATAGGATATTGGGATATTGTCCCCTTAATATGCGTGTATGTTCAAAAGTCCAACTCTAAGTCTGCTCCCAGGGATCAGATACAGCTCAGCTAGTAATGGCGCAACTCTGTAATCGCTTCGAACTGCATTCAATCCCAGGCAGTTCTGTTTTCAAATAATGCACGTATGAGATTCGATTAGCAATAATTATAGGCACTTTACTAAAACGGGATTGAAACTTTAGAGTCAGTTTTTATAGTTTTGAAATGATTTTTCCTTATTTCCCCACCCTACTATTACTACTACTACCGCTGCGATAATGTTCTGCATTTTCTATTATAATTTTAGTGTAGTCTCGGCTTTATTGTTTTGGTCCCCCTCGTTTTATAGCAAATGGGTACGACTCTAAGTTACGAGAGTTCTAAAATTGTTCTTGCTCATGCACTCATCCTATTTATTATACTGTCAAAGATATTACCATATGCAAATGCAAATACATGAAAGTGTATTCCTCAGTAGTGCCTACCTATACCTACCTATCTACCTACAAATCTAGAAATGTCAACCAATTGGGGTTTCTTCAATCTACCCCGACGACCTTAACTATCCTCTTAACAAAAGCTTCAATTTTCTGGGTCATAGTTCATCGCTGTACACCACACGTAACGACATGGGACATAAAATATAATTAGGAAGTTTCCCGAAAATCCGGAACCACCGAGTAGGTCCCAAGTAAATAAAAACAATATCTTTGTCAACTAGTAAATATTATCAGTCTCCTGTTAAAGGTGTATAAAGTTCGTAAACATTCTGTATGCGGAGTGGAGTACAGGTGAATGCAAAGAAGAAAAGTTTGATATGCAACGAAATTGAAAATCATTAAAATTTCATTATTAATGTCATGTCAGTAGCACCACCATCACCTTCGCGAAACTTTCTACAAAGAATATTTTCACCTGATACCACCCTCGCTAACGTCAATGTTATTAGCAAAGTTACAAAATGAGCCACCAACGACGATACCGCAATTTACCTAAAAGGCTATTTCCGCTTCGTAAAGGTTGATGACAAAATAAAAAGTGCACAAAAAGGGTGTATCAAAGTACGTGGGGCCCTATTAGGGCCGGATTGCGAGGACAATGAATAGGGTAAGCTTGCTAGCTCTGGCAGTCGTAAAGGTAAAAGGCAGCAGGTGATAAATGAAAATAGAACAAAAGCAGCTCGACGACGACGGCGACGCTTGGGCATCGTTGGGTGTGATATGTGAGCTTTGATGAGAAAATCGAGTTTTGTAGATTGTGTGTAGAATCTCATAAAAGTTATTTTCGGACGACGACATTTAACGAACCAAAACTAGCAAAATTAATGGAGTGCAGTGAATGTTGGTTTGCTTTTTGTGGTTGGTTTTCATTTCGTTTTCATCACAAGTCTATTAAAAAACATTTTCAGACAATTTGTTGCTAATCAATGTTTATTGCAACTTTCTATAAATTGGTTTGAAGATTCACTAAGAAATATTCGAAACTTTTATACTTGTTGAATTTAATGACTACAGCGCAGCGCAATGTATTGTGGCTAATAGTAAAAGTAAAATTTTGATGGGGAAGAGACACGGTATTAAGCTAAAGCACAGATAATTTCAGAAATTCTATTTTTAAATGTGAGCAACTTCTTTTCCATTTTTGAGCGCATATTTTTTTTTTAAATACTTTTTTTTTTTATTATAAGGAAAGGTCTTGATAATGTTATCAATTTTTGTGATAAATAATTTTTTAATTTAGGACATTTATTTCTGAGTAATGATGAGGTATGATGAATTGTCCGTTAACATTGGCGGAAATAAAAAAAAGCTCTAGCAAGACTAAAGAACTGTTTACAATGTCAGAGTAGAGTGGAGTCACCGGATTGCATTTTCTTTCATTATCTCACCAACGTGAGATTAGGAATTTTTCAAATCTGACGCTACTCTGTGAAATCCACTCTGGTGGGTAGCGCGAAGAACTTATATTAGAGTGCAAGTTTGAGACAAGGAGAGAAAATGTAATCTGATGACTCCACTCTCCTATGCCATTGTAAACGCTCCTTAATCGATACTTTTTCATGTATCGAAAGAAATTTATATCGTTTTTAGGGTTCTGTACACAAAGGGTAACAACGGGAACCCTATTAATAAGACTTCGCTGGCCATCCGTCCGTCACCAGGTTGTATCTCATGAACCGTAATAGGTAGACAGTTTAAATTTTCACAGACTGTGTATTTTTATTGCCGCTATAATAACAAATAATAAAAATAAAGTTAAATTAAAAATTAAATGGGGTCCCATACAAGAAACGTGATTTTTGGCGTATACATGGTGTTAAATTTTGTATGATGGTCCTTCGTGCGCGAGTCCGACTCGCTCTTGGCCGGTTATTTTAAAAATTGATTTTAATTTTGTTTTTAATAACTTTCTATCAACTTACAGACCCCTGACTCAGAAAGTTTGTTTTTGATCGCCTGAACGCCTGAGCACCTGAGAGTGCCGTTCGTAACGAAAAAGTTTTAGGGTAGTAAACGTGGATGGATTTACATGGGTTTTTTTGATTTAGAATGAGTGTATGTGGAGCTTTACGATAGGTAAAATTTTCTTATGTGTTGAGGGTCTTGGGCCGTGTGTGATATTAGTCGAGAGTCAAGATTCAAGAGTCGAGTTTCGAAAGTCGATTTTCGAGATTCGATTATCGAGAGTCGAGTTTCGAGAGTCGATTCTCGAGAGTCGAGTTACGAGAGTATGACTAAAAAGTAGAAAATCAAATATGTTAAAAAACCTTTTAAAATAAATAACTTTTGTAAATAAAATGCACTAAAAAGTAAAAAATAATTTTTTCTCTCTCAGTGATATACACAAGAAAAGTTTCGTTGTAAATTAAAAAATGCTACAACTCAGATTTAATCTTAAAAGTTTGGGCATGATCTGCAGTTAGACAATTGTGATTATAGTTATCGATGCACAAACTTTTAAGATTTAATCCGAGTTGTGGCATTTCTTATTTTGCAACGAAACTTTTCTTGTTTATATCACTGAGAAAGAAAAAAATTATATTCTACTTTTTAGTGCATTTTAATTACAAAAGTTATTTATTTTAAAGGGTTTTTTAACATATTTTATTCATTTTTTATTTTGGGTGTCAGGCCGTCAAAAATGTATATAAGAAACGTAACTATGCATTCATTTTTCTGAAATTATTCCGCCGCGCTGTGACACAGATTGCAATAAGAGCGCCGCAGGATATATACAGCGCTCTTATATTGGTACTACATATTTTCATGAGAAGTTACCTACCCCAAATATAAATTTGTTGTGAGTGAGTAGGAAATTTAGGAGTAGAAATGACTACGCGGCAAAAATTTTCTCCGCACTGTCGCGTCGCGTTCAATACGTGATGCATAATAGGAAACACATGTTCTCTAAAATTTTGCCGCGTTGTCGCACCGCCCACTAAAGTGTAATCTGTTTTCGTTGTAAGTTTTAGCTAGGTAGCCTAGGACTTCTGTGAAAATAACATAAAACATAAAATTAATTAGTCTCATGTCAACCATTAAGGCACACATCGAGGCCTCGAGGTTTCCTCGTTGTTAAATGAGGCAACATAAAACCAAGCCTAGCAGCTAGACTCAAGACCTAGTCGTAAGGCGCGCTTTGCTCAATGTTGGAAATTTCTCTCTCTGGGGACTACTTCTGTCAACAGACTTTTTTCTTTTAATTTTGTTCTGTCAAACGAGATATTTGGTAAATCAGAATCACTTGAAATTTATAATCAACATTTTTGAAAACCGATAATAATGAATTATTTCTGCCCAGAATATAAAGGAATTGTCGTAAATACTATCCAAATTGGAATGACAGCATCGAGCCCGGTGGGGTCATTTTGTTTTCTATTCTCTGAGGCAAGCTTTGAAGCGGGTTGTGAGGAAGCCTGAGAGAGGAGAGGCCTGAGGCTTGCTGAAATGTCTTTCTGCCTTTAATTTGTCTAGACGCAAAGAGAGTTCAACAAGTTAAGTGATCTCAATGTGATAAACAAATATAATTTCCGAACAGAATCACTTAATGATGCCTTTTATTTTTTTTTTACCTTTCAAAAATTAACTTGGGTTCAGATACTACATTGTCTGGCCTTTTAAGCGGACCGGCTGCCTGGTGTGAGATCAGTGGATCTTTCCTGCCGTACCGATATCACAGTTACCGTTTCCACGAACGTCATGTCGGCATATAGTCGACTTGAATCAGGATTCCATGCCTCACTCCCGTCGCAGCCGTCTAGTCGACATAGGGTCGGCTAAGTCTAGTCTGCTTAGAAGTTGGGCTTACAGACAGCACTAACGTTGTCCCTCCTCAAGCCGCGTTCGCCAAGTCGAAATAGTGTTGACTTGGCTACAGCGTTACGGCCTTCCTAGCGGAACAGAATCTGTTTAGGCAGTCATAGGGATTGCCTAAATCGAGGGAGCGAAGTCTATCTCTGGCTCAGCTCCGCTACAGCTTGCATTCTTCGGTTTCCGACCTTAAAACGACTTGATTTTTGAATTTTAATAATATTTCAGGATTAGAAGCTGATTCACCTCAAGCCAGTATTTCCAGAGCGAGCGGTTGACCAGTAACCAGGCAAAATCGTCGACATCACTTCTTGCTTCGAGCTAGCGCCAGGGCAGAAAAGTTTCTGCGTACGAGTCTCTGTTTGAATTTTTCTCCTACATCTATTAAAACATTTGCAGGAATTTCTCGACAAACTTGTTTAATTTGGTCCTTCATCGCTTCCTTCGTTGTAAGCTCATTTGCAAATATTTTGTTGTGAATGTGTCCCCATAAAAAAAAATCAAGTGGGGGAAAATTGAATGGGGACAAAATGCCGGCCCTTTTGTCTCAGGATTTATGACAACATATTACATACCTGTAAATGATTCAACTTATTTTTGCGAAGATTTGCCAGTAGGTATACCACTTTTTTTCTAATTTGATTTGCACGCGGTCTGGCATCGTGGATTAAAGGTACCAAAAATTTGTTTCTTCAAAATAATTCCTCAACGGTTGATCCTACGACAAAAATGGCTAATACAAATTTAAAGAATAGTAAATTCCCTATATTTTTTTTTGTAAGAACACTTTTTTTGTAAGACTGATGAGTAACGAGTTAAAGGGGCGGTAACGTGAACATTCTTCCAAAAAAATGTATACATACATATAGTACCATTTATACAGGGTGTTTCAAGGGCTTCGGAGTTACAGGATATTTAAAAAAAATTTGCTTGTCTTTCACCCTCTTTTAATTTTAATTATCTCGGAAAGTTGAGAATGCACCCCCCCCCCCCCCCCCACTATTACTTACATATATTTTTCTGTGTTTCTCGATATATCTTATCATTTTTTTTTTTTTTTTTGTTCATCACTTATGAAACACCCTGTATTTATGTTTTATATGGATCTAATTATGTATTGTGATTTTTTTTTATTTTTATCAATTTGTTCTTGTTTTCGTGTCAATAATTCTTATTTTGGGGAGACTCGATTGTTTGTCGTCATTTACCGTCGGGGATATAGTCAAAAAATTTTTCATGGTCACTAAATACAACTTCAACTGTACCAAAGTTTGTCAAAATTTTATTTAAAAAACAAACAACAATATCCTCCATTTCCTCCCCTAGCGATTACCGAAATAAAACAAAAAATCATTTGCTCTACTCTCTAAGTGCATAAACCCCTCATTTACACATTGAAACATCAAAAAACCACCCTAATCCAGTGATTTACTGTAAATAAGTGATAAAATGTCTCTTAAAGGCTTATCTAGGCCTTTCTACTTATATTAAGAAAGATTTTCAGGAAAATCCACTTTTTCTCATGTTGCGCTCCTTGTAAAAGGAATATGGACAGCACCAGAAAAATGATGAAGCTCAACGAAATTCCCTAGAAGAGCAATGTTATGCCCACCAAGAGAAGGCTCGTGGCAGAAATAAGAAGGCAAATGAAGTGTAAAATAAATGACAGCCCAAGGCATACTAAAATAACGGAAAATAGATATAGATGTAGTATATATGTACCTATGTAGATACTATGGCAGATACTAGTACAGCAACATCTGGACGTAATGGCATACTTAAGCTAAAATAAATTAACGATTTACGTCAGTTTCATGGAATTCGAATAATATTTGGAATACTTAGTGTAAAATGAGATGAATATTTTTTGCAAGTTTTCCTATAAGGAAACAAATTGAAGCAGGGTAAATTTGGATGACCAGAAAACAGAAGAAATTCTTTTTTAAGCTTTTAAGGACAAGCAAAAAGCATAATATGAACCTATAAAAAACTATTTCACTCGGAAATTGTATGGAATTTAATTTTGAGATTGTGTTCATTCAGCAAAATATAATGTTTCCGGTTTATTTTGCAAAATATTAACTAAAGTTTTTCCATATTATTATTTTATTTTCAGTTAGTTGGGTTTACCAACGGTGCAGAAACAAACTACAAAAAATTTTAAAATAATATTGTGGAATATTGGCGAATGAGTTTTTGGACTGTTGTCTACTGAAGAGTCAGTCCATTCTCGCGATGAAGACAAGAATGATAAAGTGGATTGCAGTGTTTGCAGCGATTAGTCGTTGAACAGCTGACTGCACTATGCTGTTTCCTTCCCAGTGCTGGGTACCGTTAACAAAAAAGTTAACTTCGTTAAACGTTAAAGCGTTATTTTACGGAAGATTTAACGTAAGTTAATATTAATCGTTAACTCCTAATAGTAATTGTAATCTTTATGGAATATCAAACGTATTTGCTCAGTCCACCTACATACGACGAATCTCCAACTGTCACATGCATCCACAGGAGTTTGACTCAGCAGGCAGAGTCCCAATCATTTAGTGCAGCTCTACCTGCTCAAAATAATATTTCCTAAAAGGCAAAGAAAATATCCACAAAGTATCAAGCTTTAAATAATTAAACTACAAAATACTTTTGTTCCAATCAATGGTTTGCCGCTGGAAGTGGAGTTCAGGAGTTCCCCCACATATGTTGTGACCTGTGGTCTATTCTCCTTTATAATTTATTCCATCAAAATAAGTTTCAACAAATAACAAAAAAACTCCACAAAATATACCACAGCACACTAACTTCTCACTACTCTGTATATTATCAATTCATAAAGACAGCCAGTGACATTACGTCAGTCAGCTGTTTTCGCTTCAAATAAAATTCAATCAAACGTCGCTAGGGCAATATCAAGAGGCGAAACAGACATAACTGGTTACAGCGACTATATAAAGCCGACGAAACTCAGTAGATGTCACCATTCTTTTGGCAGACTTGATCTGTATCAAAGCTGATCTGAGTTTAAAGAATTGTGTTTCCTACCTATCATACAGAAGATAATTCTGGTCAGAGATAATCTGAGTGTCCTATTCTTTCTATACAAGCATTTTGCTACCCTTCTGCTTGCACGCAATAGCAAATAGCATTTTGCTACCCTTCTGCTTGTACGCAATAGCAAAGAGCATTTTGCTTCCCTTCCGCTTTCACGCAATAGCAAAGAACATTTTGCTACCCTTCTGCTTGCATGCAATAGCAAAGAGCATTTTGCTTCCCTTCCGCTTTCACGCAATAGCAAAGAACATTTGCTACCCTTCTGCTTGCACGCAACAGCAAAAAGCATTTCGCTACCTTTCTGCTCTCATGCGGTACCACGGAGCATTTTGCTACTGTTCTGTTTTCACGCAGTAGCAGTGTCAGTTGTACCATTGAAGTTTATTCTGTTGACACATAATTAGTTCTGTTCTTCTTCTTCTTCTTATTTCAGAACAAATAATACAAGGGTAGCGGACTGCGTGGTCAGCATAAATTGGTTCACTGAATTTTTTATTGAATTTTTAATTTGTTTGAGTTGAATTTCTTGGATTTTATAATAGTTTGTAGGTTAATTTTTTGTTGATTGAATTATTATTTGAATTTTTGTACTGTAATATTTAGTTTTAAGCAAATATTGAATAAAATTTTATATTTGAAGAAGTGGAAAGACTGAGTTGTCCTTTATACCGGCTCTCCTCCCTCACGATCGAGACTAGATCTCACAGTATTATAACCTAGACACATGGGAACATATCAATGATCATTGGCGGAGTAATGATCATTGCATAGCTCGTGTGTTATTGCATCATTGGCGCAATGATAATTCGATTCGTCATTGCACCAATGACGCCTCCACAAGCTCATATTTTATGCATTACTTGTCATTCGTTTTGTCGATAAGTGCGCTTTAAGTGGTGAGGAACTGCAAGTTATTAGAAAAATCAGCTGGGTTTTCAGACATCACTGTCAGATGTCATTGGTGAAATTTGCTAATATATTTTTCAAGGTAAATTTTGAATATTTTCCATATTTTCTCACATTTTATATTTGAAAGGAAATTTGGTTATCTTTACAAATTTATGTGCATGACCCCTGATTTTGCTATATGACTCAAAAGTCTGTTGAGCCTGGATATTCTTGATCCCCTTATAGTTATAAGACGATCAAAATGGCATTTTTGTCCATTCTTTTAGATTACCCTATTGTATAGGGTAAAATAAAAGTCATACTCGAATAAGTGCAAAGGGGTGATCTGACCAGAAAGCAGATTAAACTGCAGTTTTGTAATGCGCAGGTCAAGATTGCTTACTTCTACTGAATTATATTTGCAAATAATTAACAACTCCTACGTGCCAACCTTTAAAACCCCGATCTCACTAGGTCTACAGTTCGCAACCCATTAATTAACATTCGAATCACATCCTAAAATCAACTTTGTAACAATATTAATGAATTCGTCAGACGTATCTGACTTGCAACTGGACGACGGCAGTATACTGATATTAAAATGCACCGTTCATTCAACCAAAAATCATTTTCAAAACCCCACGACCAACAATACCAAGAGAGTAACTTAATCAGTAATAATACCGTCATTCCCACAACATGACCGACCTGCTCTATCCTATCGTTAATAAAATTCTTTTAGCTCTTGAGGTTAATGTAGCTATCATGGAAGATCAGTGTTAAGCCAGAGTTAGATCAACAGAAGATTTCTTGCATTTTTAACACTTAATCGCGCACATTTCTTGCATTTAAATTACATATTCACTTGGTGGGTTCAAGGCCTCTGAATGAATGAAAAGATGAATCGGATATGGCGTTGATGGCTCCAATGGATAGGGTACAGAAGTATAAATTTGAATATCAAGGATCGAATCTTGATCACTGGTGTTGAAATGTATTTTCCAATTCCCACATTTGTCTGTCACGTCTGTGCAAAACATGCAATAATTGCGTTCGCACTTTGTCCAGACAGCAGAATGATAAATTGACAAGCATTTTTGTAAGAGAATGGCTCCTTCATACTCAGCGTGTACACATTTTTTTTATTATTATGACTACGAGAAAAGTGGTAGCGATTTAGGAGTCATAAAGTGAGCGATCGGGTACTAATATAGATTTATGAATTTTCGCAGATTTTCAGTGAAAGTAATAACAGAGGATGGTAAACCGTTCCACATTCATACATTAAAAAATGTTATTATATGCCCGAAAATAATTTCAAATGTGATGGACGAGGTGAACCTGGGATTAGTCTACAACGGATGCTCTAATGAGTCTGTGGACTTGCGAGATCAATGGTATCTTCAGTTCACTTGCGCCGGTCTGGAGCCCACCAGTTCTAGCTAACTGAGGACTCGATGTGAGAGGACAGTTCTGGTGGACTGGCTTTTTGTCGAACAGTTCCGGGGCTTTAGAGCCTATCTTCGGGAAAAGGCAGTCCGGGACGCTTGGGGAACTAGAATTTGCGAGAGAAAGGACGATCCTTGAGGATGAGCGGCTGCATAGATAGTCTTTGGGGATCCCGAAACTGATTGATGAAAGTCGATCCTTAAGGATGAGCGCTTTCACAGACAATCCTTGGAGATCCAAAAATTGCTTGATGAAGGTCGACCATGGTGGGAGGGATGTCTTCACAATCCTATCCTAGATATTACTTCATGCTTCATTAGAAACAAAAAAGATATGAATATTTACCCCCACCTAAATTTCTGGAAATATTAATGGTATTAAATGACGATTTGTTGAAAATCAATGCTTTATCTCATTTTAGAGAGGGTTAAGACAACTTTAAGTCCTAAATACAGCGAAAATTTCAGAAACGTCGTTATTCAAATATATGATCATGAAATTTCAAGTAATGTTTACGGTGCTCCCTCTGAAGTCTCCAAGGTTGTATATAATAGGAGCTTTCCAGCTTTCCAGCCTTTCCAGCTCAGTTGTTTTTTTTTAGCTTCAAACTATTATCGGTCAAGAATAACAAGTAAAGTAGGCTTTTTTCGTAAAAAGTCAGAACTAATTCGATCTCTGAGAAAACGGAGTTAATTTCTTATTGTAAGAAATAACTATCACTAATTTCACTAACTTCATGTGCAGGTAAATTATTCTACTATAAATACCAATGATAGTAAAGATTTCATTATTCGTAATTCAAAACTAAGAAGAAAAACTTTAAAGCAACTATGGTGTACGCGGACATAGTGTACTTTTACGGTAACAGCGACGGAAATTCCCTTGAGGCTCAACGCGAATATCATCGAAAATTTCCGGCAAGAAGGCTTCCATCCGTACGTGTCTTTCAAAGAACCTACCAAAGAATTAAAGAAACTGGCAACTTTGGAAATGTGTCAAGAGAAACCTTCAATCCTTTATCGACTACAGTTGAAGCAGAGGACAGGGTCGTAGAAATGGCAAGGAATGATCCTGCTATAGGAACTAGGCGCTTGGCTTTTCACTTAGGAATGTCTGTGTCAACTGTTTCAAGAATTCTAAAAAAGGAAGGCATGTATCCTTACCACGTTACTCCTGTGCAGGAGCTACTACCAAGAGATAAGCCGCTACGCACCGAATTTTGCAGCTGGCTCTTAGAGAGAGATTTTGACGACTAAACGTTTTTGGAGAATATCCTGTGGACCGATGAATCCAATTTACAAAAACTGGGATAACAAATTTACACCACTGGGCTACAGAAAATCCACACGTATCTTGGAAGACATCATCGCAATATAAATTTTCCATCAATGTGTTGGCAGGTATTGTCGGCGGAAAGCGTCTTGGTCCACACATTCTACCAAGTAGATTAAATACCGAAAATTACTTGGACTTTTTGGAAAATGATCTTCGAGATCTTATGGACGATCTACCTCTATCAATAAGAAGAAATATTATTTACCAGCACGATGGAGCACCTGGACACACCGGACGAAATATCCTGCAGTGGATGAACACCAATTACCGAAATAAGTGGATTGGACGGAACGGTCCTTTTCCTTGGCCTCCACGGTCTCCTGATTTAACAGCCTTTGACTTTTACCTCTGGGGAGCTATGAAGAAGATTGTGTACGCGTCGGAAGTATCATCAAGAGACGAACTTATACACAGAGTCCAAGAAACTTCCAACAAAATTAAAGAGGATTTGGCAGCAAATGATCTTAAAAGATCTATTAAGGGGGTATTCTAGTCTAGAAATTCGAAAAAATATATTTTTTTTGTTTTCATATTTTCAAAGTTTAACTATTCAAGAATATGCCTACAAGAGGATTTTTCAAAATGGTGGCTTGTATCTTTTATATTTAGTGTTCAACTGCATCCAGCTGCTAACAGTTGAATTCTAACTTCTAAACCACTTGGACTTTAAGGGGTAACGCTACTGTAACGGCTAAAAAAAAAAGGTTTTTTCACGAATTTTTTTCTCGCGAAATTAAAGGTGTTTGAAAAAAACCTTTTAAGGGTATTATCGGGCATACATTGAACTTTATTGATAAATTTTTGACAGCGAAAAAAAAAACAAAATGGCGGCTCCATAGCCATCTTCCCGGGACATGTTTCGGAGCAAGTTTAACGCGCTTGGTGGCGACCTCCATTTTCAAAGTAAAAAAAAATTTTTCTCGCACGGGACCTTTTTTTTTCTTATTCTAGAAGGTTTAAACTATTTTTTAAGCCAATAAAAAAAAACGATTTTTCAAAAAACTTACAGTGGCGTTACCCCTTAAACGCGTTTTTCTCGAAACTGTCTTTTTCAAGACGATGCCCACGATTTCTCAAGTTCTACTGGACCGATTTACTTGAAATTTTTTTGAAAGTCTTCTTTATAGACTTGTCTATGTCCGGAACTAGCCGCATCCCCAAATATAAATTTTTACTATTTTTAAAAAATTCGAAAATGTCAAAAAAAGTGGTACAAAAATTGCTTTTTTTTCAGGCAGCGGCCATTTTGTGAAAAAATTTTTTTTCAACTTTTCCCTAGTTCCGGACATAGCGACATTACTCTAGACTAATAATCTTTTTTATTTTTTTTTTTCGGATTGCTAGGCGGGTTGGAATCGTGGGCAGATCACGCGCCACTTTTTTGAGGCCCCCCACTTCATCAGCTGCTAATTTTTTTAATTTTCAACTTTGTTAATTTTTTAATTTTTTTCTGTATTCTTGTAATGTTAATAAATAAATCATAAAAAAATGGATAGAAAGATATTGATTGCCTTTTTTTTACGGCACTTCAAAAATCACCTAAAATTCGGGCCTCTAGACTAGAATACCGCCTTAAGCGTAGAGCTTTACTTTATATTCAAAATGACGGGGGATATTTTGAAAATATTTTAAATAGTTATTGTTATTAACTGTTCCTATCTCGATCATAATAAATAAATATAAAAATGTTGTTTATGGTTTTAATACTATTTCATATTTTCTTGCAAGGTAGACTTTTCATACATTGCAATAATTTTTGTGTCATAACTACTAAACGGTGAAAGGTACAAAATGAAAACAAAGTGGGTTTTAAAGATAACAATCTTAGTTTCTAACAGGAATAAGACAGAAAAAAAATTATTAGGTTTTTATTTTATTTTTTTTTGCTTCAAACACAAAGAAAAATGAGGTAAAAAAGCTGAAACTTGAAGTTTGACAGACCGTTTCTTCTAAACTACATACTGTAGAAGAAGCACTGCCACATTGAATCAAAGGGCAGGAGGTTCTCTATAAATTAGCACCCAGGGGCGGATCCAGGACTCTTGTGAGGAGGGGGCGCAACTATAGTTTAGAAACGGTATAACCTGGAAATATGTCAAAGTTCCAAGACACTCGCCACCGCTCGCAAATATCAAATGCACAAAATTTATCATTTAAAGATCCCGGGTCGAACACATAAACTACCGCAACGAAGAAAGTTGCTCAACGTTCAACAGATGTAAATACAGACCTGGTAAGTGTATAACTTCATGGAAAAGAAGAAAGTTGATTAATAAGCCAAGCTCAGAAAATACACTATGATGCAAAGTAGAGCATGGTAGCAAGAACATAGGGACAAGAGCGAAAGGCATCCAACATAGAGGCGGCGCTATAGTGAGTCGATCTGACAAGTTATTGCCAAATCGCCAATGAGCTTGAAGGCTCTAAAATCTAAAACTGTGCGACCAGCCCGGCTCAGATATGGGAATTGTATTCCATTCTATTTCTTATATACGACTTATAGGGGAACGCTATATTCAATGGGATGAAATATTTCTTATACATTTTGAGAAATCCAAAATATTTCGACGCTTCTTTGGCAATAAAGAAAATGTGATCTGTCCAGCTTAATTTACAGGAAATATAAATGCCAAGAATGCATAAATACGGTGTACCGTAAATCAGTGCTCCATCAAAATAAATGGGAGTGTTAATGTTATGATTTTATCAAGGTGGTTAGTCGATGATAAAGGGTTTTCCAATAAGAGGTGTTATTTTGATATTAAAAGAAAAATACCATTTTTTGAGATAAATGATCGGATTATTTATAAAGAGGAAGGTATGCCGTTAATAATGGAAAATAACATCAGCCAAATGACCACCACGACCACGCCTACAGGACCATATCCTTTTCATGAAATTTTCCATAACCAAATCGCAAAGTGGCTGACCTATGTCCTCGATAGCCTCACGAATTCCATCTTTGAGGTCTTGAATCGACGCTGGGCTGTTGGCGTAGAGCTTCTCTTTCACGTGGCCCCAAAGGAACAAGTCGCAAGGTATTAAGTCACAAGATCTCGGTCGCCAATTGTGATCACCTCTTCGAGAGAAACAAAGGTCCGGAAACTTTTCGCGGAAAAGATCAATGGTTTCGTTGCTTGTATGGCACGTAGCGCCGTCTTGTTGAAAGTAAACGTTGTCCAGATCAATACCATCCAATTCCGGCCATAAAAAATCATTAATCATCTGGCGATAGTAAGGTCCAATGACCCCGCGGGACCATAAACCGCACCAAACAGTCACACGTTGAGGATAGAGAGGCTTTTCAACAATAACTCTTGGGTTTTCCGAGCCACAGATGCGACAATTTTGCTCAAGATGAGTTTTCGATGGAACTCCGGATCATTTTCATGCATTTCAAGGACCCAATCAGCAAAGACTCGACGTTGTTGATGCTCGGCCGGCTTGAGTTCTTGTGTTTTATTCTTCACATCACTAACCTGTCCCGACAGCTCGAATTTTTCTACCAATTTCTGTATTGCGGTCCGACAAGCTGCTTCACGACGACCCAAAAATGTTCGAGTTTTACGAACCGTCTCTGCCACATTTTCACCATTTTTATAGTGAATTTTAATAATTTCAATGCGTTGTTGAATCGTGTATCGTTCCATTTTTATTAATGGCGTAGTTTCTACTCGTCAAATGTCAAAAAATGACAGCTCCAAAAGTGATATCTACCGAAATAGCGGGCTAATTAAAATAACACCTCTTATTGGAAAACCCTTTATAATCATGCAAACTGGCTTGACAGATGTAGCATTCCCTCTGGAGTCCTTAAGAGTGTTAAAGCAGTAAGTGAAATCAAAGGTACTGTGATAGGCAAAACTATGGATAGGCTTAAAAGTAAGAAAAATAAGATCATTAACGAAAATTAAGAAGAGGAATGGAGAGATAACAGAGCCCTGAGGACATCGGCATTTATAGAGTAAGATTCTGGTGAAACGCTATCTAGTACACCGGTATTAGGCTATCAAAGACCTTTGAAATATCTACACTTATTGACATATCTACATGAATTTTATAGTTATCAGCACTTCTTGTTCCTCTATAGGATTTAACAGCAACGACTTAAAGTGGAGCGAAGGCTGAGCCGATAGCTATAAGGGCTGCATTCTTATCAAATTGCACACTTCCAAAATTTTTAATATTTTTTAACAGAAATGGCAGTAGAATAGACTTTGTTATGAAAACTTCAGAAGATCTTTTGGTTTTTTTTAGTGGTCTTCAGGGACGCCCCCCCGCGCCCTCTAGCTGAATCCGCCACTGTTAGCACCCCGACCATATTTCTACTGTTTGTAGTTTAGGAGATATATAACTGTTTTAGTACAAACCTACGTATTAAGTACCCTTAGTCCTCCTTTGAGCGGTATCGCCGTACATGTACGGCCAGCCTCTGGTGATCCAGATAGAGTATCGCCGTACATGTACGTCCAGCCATGGTCCAGCCCATTTTGGCCGGGTTTTTCTTTTCTTTTTACATAATTCTAACAATGATGTTTGTAGGTATATTATTTCATATTTTTTCGTTTTCCTCTACCACGCCCCCCCCCCCCCCCCCCCACCCAAGAAATTGCGTGATTTTACGATGAAACGTCATTTTCAAGAAATCATATCTCGCGAACGGAGTAACCGATTTTTCTGATTCAAATGCCAAATGAAGCTTAATGCTTTATATTTTTCATAAAAAAATATAGCAACACCGAACGAAAATTTTTTTTTTGTTAATAATAGTATTTTTGTCAAAAAAATATATTGAGGACTTCTAGCACTTTTTTTTACATTTTTATTTTGAAGTTAGAAGCCTTATCTATCTATGTATAAAAACTTGCAATGAAGTTCGGCTTCGTTTTTGAGAGAGAAAAATATGGGTGAGCTGTACATTATTCCGAGAAAAATATTCATCTCTGCATTTGTTCGGCCGTCGAAACCCTTCCTGGAATTATTACGATTCCGAAACTCGGAGCACATGGAACACATTATCTTTTATTCTAATAATGAAATGCACATGCACAAATCAGTTTTGCGATTGGAGGTAATCCTACAGAGTTAGTGCCGATCTAAGGTGCAAAAAATCTAGTACTTCAGTTAGAATATAAAAAAGGGAAGTACTAAAAAAGTGCGTATAGGGAAAAAGGGCAAAAATAAAGATTGATGTCGTTTTAAAAACAAATCAAAAATATACTGCGCTCCCAGGGAGGAGAGTGTCAAAGTTTGTTCTGGTACGTTTTGGAAAATCTAGTACAAATTCAAATAAGTTTTTTTCTGGGAAGAAGTTTGAACAATCACACCCCTATGGTCCGAGGTCAAATGGCTGAGTTATTATTGAAAAACTAAATATCCCTCCAATTCTTCCCCCCCCCCCTCCCCATCCCCACCCAGTGACCCGATTAATATGATCTTTAGCCGAGGACCGCAGCTGTCATTTAAGACATCAATGAACTGTCTGCGACTCTTTGTTCAGGAGATATAACCAAAACATTTCAAACTTTACCCCCTTCCCCCGTCGGGAGAGAAATACTACTCGCAAACCGACTTGACCAAAAGATGCGCGGTGTCGAGACGAACATGCACACCAAATTTTGAGAAAAACCGTTCCCCCCACAACAAAAAAGAAAACTCCGTTCAATTTGCGAAATCTATCGAAAAATGCAAAAAATAACTCACTCCAGGGACGTGTATGCTAAAAAAATTAACTCACTACTCAAAGGGTTAACCCCAATTATCTCGGAAAGGGTTGATAATACACCCCCCTCTGCCATATAATTTTTTTTCATTTCTCGACATGACCTATCGCCTTCTTCATTATTATCCACCACTTGCGAAACACCCTGTATATGATATTTTCTAAAAAATCCAAATATTTACCCAGGTAAATACCATCCGTTTTAGGATGAAAATCTAGAAAGTGGCCAAAACAAGCATAAACAAAAGACAAATTCTAATTCATTTTTGTTTAAAACATAAAAAAAAATATTCCATTATCTATGAGGAAATTATTTGAGAAATTTTTGTATACAAATTAATTTAAAGAAAAAAACTGTATATGTACCCAGTAAATACTGAGCGGGTGAGGGTTAATGGCTGTCAAGTAAAGAACGGCGGGTAGTAATCATTCGGTACAAAAGTATTCGTTACTTCATTAAAAACTGGGTACCGAATACATACTTAAATAATTATTCGTTACTAGTACTCATATTCAGTTGATTCAAAGTTTTCATTTCATGGTAAATTCGGTAATCTATTACCTATACGAATACAGTGTAACGATGGAAATCAAATAACTACAAATGGTTCTACGGCGCGGCGGTAATGGTTAAAGTTTCCGATAAAATTTCATGCCATTGAGTATTGTACCTATACGATTACCAAACAGGATTAGGTAATCACACTTTTCAGCCCAGCTGTTCACGTAGGTAGGTACCGAATCTTTTTTGTTTTTCATAGTATGACAGTGAGATTGAGAAGTGAACAATAAACTGCGGTGGTGGTGCTAAAGTTAACGTAATAAGAAGTTAGACCTAGTATCGAGTTTGGGTAAAGTAAAATTTAACGGGATCTCCAAATATTTCACATTAAACTCGCTAGTAAAATTTTGATTTATGTTAATTTGGAGAAACCAGAGTAATTCATTTTTGAATTTTGACAAGACAATTTTAACTCTTCAATCAATAACAAAAAAAAAAAAAAAACTGCGAATTGCCTATAGAAATAGGAAATGCCAACATTTTACTAGTCACTTAATGCCTTGAGTCTAGTATCAAATTCGAGTAAAATGTGACATTTTCCATACAAATTGTAGAGCTGGTAAAATCGGAAGCAGAAATATTACTGAAGATTTTACTAGTGCAATACGGAGATTACCGGTAAAAACTGAAGGTTTCCTTTTTATAAAATAGATGGCATTATATATACTTCACTCAATTTACTAGGCATTTTAATGCGGGAAACATTAAATGATTGGTAAAATTTTTGCATTTTTTATTTCTGAAAGTTAAAATTGTTTTATCAAAATGTAAAAATGAATTATTTTGTTTTCTCCAAGTTAACATTTACTAGCGATTTTAGTGTGAAATATTTTAAGAACCCGTTAAATTTTATTTTGCCTGAACTCAATAAGGTTTTGTGCATTAAAATGCTTAGTAAAAAGTGTGGAGAGTTTATAGTGCCGTCTATTTTATTTTACATAGAGGAAACCTTTAGTTTTTACCTAAAAATTCTGTACTGCACTAGTAAAATCATTAGTAAAACTTTCGCCTGTGATTTTACTGGCGCTAAAATTTGTATGGAAATGTCACATTTTACATGAACTCGATACTAGACTTTAGGAAACAGCCGCACAAAACTGGAAAAATTCCTCGTTTGGAACAAACAAAGAAATATATGCAGGCGATTTTCGCTTGAATGTGCGACTGAGAAAACGAGTTAAAAACAAAAATTAAGAGAGCAAATCATTACCCGAATGGTAAAATATTCTTGAATAGCTTCAAAATCCTTTCAAATTATTCATAATAATGAATTTTTCGTAAATCGAATCACAATAAAAACTTTGCATAAATTGTTGCCACAAAGCTTAGGTATTTTTCGATAAGATTAGGGAATAATCCTTACATTTTAGGGATTATACCCTAAAATAAACTTTTTTCCCTAAATTTTAGGGAGTATTCACTGCATTTTAGGCAATAGTGCTAATATTTTTTACAGTGTACCTCAATTTTTTAAGAAAACCAAAAATTTCGCTTTGGCCAACGTGCTGAAATTTCTATAATTTCTATAAAATAAAATTCCCACTTTTCCCAAAACTATCAGAGAATTCAGCATGAGTTACACACACTTAATTTCTTCAGAGTAAAGTGCAATTGCAAAAAATATTTGGGATCAGTTGCAACTTCCCTTCCTTGTGAAAGAATATTTTCGATGGCAGAACTAGTTACAAGAGATAGAAGGAATCGATTTTTTCTTGCAAATGTTGAGAAATTAATATTCCTCCATGCTAATCAAAATATTTCTTAAAAACTATTAATTCACTTCTGAAAAATTTCATTTTTTTTTCTCCTTAAATGTTTTGTTTTTTATTTTTCAATTCTTGAACTCTAATTGGGTACTATTGTTTCCTTTTCACAAAAAGATTGTATTGTACTTATGAGTATGCTGATTGAAGAGTATTTTATGTAAAATACCGAATTAAAAGTAACGAATATTTTTCGTGGAGTAACGAATGAGTACCGGGTAACAAAAGTAACGAGATTGAACATGCCTGCTGTCAAGAGAGATCAGAAGGTTTGCTATGCTCTGGTTAAACAAAAAATTTTCTCTCTGGGTACTAGACTAACAGGAGTTACTCTAATGTCGGGTTGGCTTATAATGGGAAAAGTGAAAAGTACACTTTTCAAAGCTTATGGCATAGCTAAAGTTATCATTAAGCCAAGAGAGATAGTAAGTCAATCACTCTAGATAATGATTGAAATTTGCTTTAATTGGCATTTCTGAAATGGCGTAGCAATAATAAGTATTAAGGGGCAAAATATTTAAGGGGGTTACAAATGATTTTATATTATTCTCGGGTTAACAAGAGTAAGCGGTGGCATTGCTGGCTATCAACATTCACTCAGAGACACCAATGTGTATCGAAGTTTAAGCATGAGAAATGGGATCGAGAAGAATGTCTGTCTGAGTCACAGCTTATTGTGGACATTAAAATTACTTGCAAAAATGATTTCAAAAGAAAAAAAGATACGATAACAAATGACAAAAATACTGTCAAAAGTGGATATCGTGATGCAATCAGACATGTTTGGGCTACACGATACAGGAGGCAGAAGTAGTTAATGATGCGTCTGTGAAATTTAAACCGAATCCAGGTAATCTTTTTTGTATTGATGGAAGAAAAGGAAATAGCATAGAGCATCATGCAGCAGGCTGTCTTGTCTGTATTAAATATTATATTATGAAACTTTTATTTAGATCATTGGAAAAAAAAAACCGATATATCAAGAAATTTTTAAACTACCCCATTTCGAAAATTTTGCCGGATTTTTTCCACGTTTTTTATAAGAATTTGTTCGACCCCTGGTTGTAGGGTTAGTGCTTCTGTTCTTCTCTCTTAGAACGATAACCTTTCCATCGAATTCGAAATAAACGGGCTCCGTTTTTCTCATATGTCATATCCATAACTCATTCGACTTCCTACTCTTGATTAGGATTGTTTGAGGTCTGATCATTTTCAACTTTCAATTTAGTTTTTTTTTTTATGTTGATGCTCGCCTTTTATTTGCTTCGGTCGATTAGCTCTCTTTTTAAATTTATTGACCAGTTCCGGGCATGACAATGTGTCTTCCGGCTTCCATGTATTATTTATAGAGTCATATCCTTTCTATTTAATAAGAAAGCATGATATCCTACCTTCCAATTTGTGATCAACTATGTCTTCGACCTCATACTCTTCCTCTTCGATAATTTCAGAAATGATGCCATTATCGGCTTTTGCTCGTTCAGCAATTCCTTTTTTGAACTTCCTCTCTCTTTCTTGGGTAGCATCAACAGAACTCTCATCTAATTCGCCATTTTTGTTGTCCTGATGATCATGATCTTTTGCGCCACTTGAATTTTATACGGTTGTCTCGTCTGTCATGATACATCCAGTACCTTATATATTGATAGAATAAAGAAATTGTATAGGTGCTGGTAGTGGTGAAGTGGGGGAGGCCGAGAATTCGTAACGTTCTATAGGTTTAAAGCATATCTTAAGCTTATCCACCAAAAATTGTTAATTCACGAAACATAATTCAGAATTTAATTATTATATTAAATTCATAAGTATATAATTATTATGAATTTGAATTTTTCATTCATTAGAAAATCATTTTCATGATTTGCATAAGAAAGAGATTTCAAGCTTAAAAAGGCCAAAGGTGTACTCTCATATCACAGCGAATTGGGTAGAGTTTAGAAAAATGCAGAAACACTTCATAATTTTGTTTAAATACTTCCAATTAATTTATTTTTCCTAAAAGTAAACATTTTGATGTATAAATAGGCGTTAGAATTATCATCATCAGATGCATTGTTTATTTTATATAAATTTTTAAACATGAAACGTATTTATTTTTCCATAATGCGCAATGCTAAAAGCTTTCAAACGACACGTTTCTCACACATATGCAAGTAAACTTGTGGTATTTTTCCGAAACAGTGGAAGGTATCTTTGATTATTCCTTTGCACAAGAACGGCAATAAGAGCGACATTTCTAACTACAGACCTGTCGCTAACTTAAGTTGTATTGGTAAGATATTTGAAGGCCTAGTTTGTGATATTTTGTACTTCCATTGCAAGCCCTTTCTGTTCTGTTTTCAGTATGGTTTTATGAAGTGGAAATCTACTGCGACTAAATTATTGAAGATAACTAATTTCTGCATTTCTGCTATTAAAAACGGTAAGCAAGTGGATTGCATTTTCATGGATTTCAGTAAAGCTTTTGACCGAATCAATCATAAAATTTTAATTCAAAAGTTGACTGTTCTTGGTTTTCATTCTGCCTTTGTTGTCAATTGGCTTCATTCTTATTTATCTGATCGTACGCAGCGAGTCATATTCCGTGCAGCTCTTCCAGCGTACCTCAAGGTAGCCATCTTGGACCACTCCTTTTTATAATTTACATCAACTATGTATCACTGATTTTGGCTAATTCAAGAATTCTTTGCTATGCTGACGATGCCAAAATCTTCCGCATTGTTTCTAATGAAAACAAGTGTGGATTTTTAAACTCGGACTTAGACACCTTTTATAAATGGTGTGCTATTAACTGTTTTCCTCTTAATATTAGCAAATGTACTACTATGTCCTTTTCTCGTAAAAGGAGGCCATTGGAATTTAATTATACTTTAGATGGATTCTTATTAACTAGACTTGACTAGACTTTCCTTCGAACATCATATTAATTCAATCGTGGCCAGGGCTAATGCTACTCTGGGGTTTGTAAAGAGATGATCAAAAGAGTTTAATGATCCATTCATAACGAAGATCCTTTACTGCACATTCGTAAGACCCATTTTGGAGTATGCCAGTCCGGTCTGGTCTCCTTTCTATTCTATGAGTATATATATAAATCGCATCGAGGCTGTACAGCGGCTTAAACTCTTTCCATTAGATTCTCTTGAGAACAGACGTAAAACTTCCAGAGTTGTCTTTGCATTTCAATGTATACAAGGAGTGATAAGCTCTCCTGAGCTTTTAAATACTTTCAATATAGCTGTTCCTGTGCGCTCCTTGAGGAACTGTAACTCATAGTACACACTATGGCATGCACGAGCTGGTTTCATCAATGTCTCGTCTCTTTAACCGCCAGTTTGGTTGCATTGATTTTCATCTTTCAAAAAGTCAAATAAGAGATCAGCTTAGTTAAAGTTACTTGTTTTTTCAATATTATTGTTATGTATATGTTACGGTAAAAGTAGATATTGCGGCAAATGTTCACATTTTCCGGTAAATGTGCACATTTGCCTCCTCGTTTGGGTAATGTGCATTCAACTAACATTTACAATTTCAAAGAAGGGAAATGTACATTAAATTCACAATGACCATGTCGTTTTGGTAAATGTGAGCATACAAAATACGAAATCGCAAGTGCTAGTAATGTGGTGGTACGCGAACTACCATTTTGGCTAGTTCAGTAGGCGCTGCTATTTCACGTTACACATTTCGTGCAAGTGCTCCATCTATAATGTTAATGTTATTATGTTTATGTACCCTACAATAACTACATTACAAATTAATGCGATAGTACTGAAGATTTCTGGATATAATTTAAGATATTTAGAGAAATAAGACTCAGGTAAGTTAAAATTATCATAATTATAGATTTAAAATTTTAATTTTTCTACAAAAAAAAAAAAATTTTTTAGTTAGAATTTTTGAAAAACAATGGTACAAAAAGAAAAATTTAAAAACCAACTAGAACAGATTGTATCACAAAAAAAAAAACAAAAATAATATTTATTTAAACCAACATCAGTATGAAAAAATATTATTGGAAGTAAAGGCAGCAAAATTAAAAGAAAAGAATAAAAGTGATGTAGATTACCGCCGGCTGAAAAGATACGATATAATAGTGGTAGGGAAGGAAGAAAAATTAATAAGTCCATTAAAAGAAGGGGGTAGCATAAAATATTTTGCAATAATTGAAGAAACTTATGGAATTATACACGATGCTCATTTGGCAACTGGCCATGGTGGCCGAAACAGATTAGTGAAAGAAATTAATAACAAATACAACAACATTACTACTGAAGCAGTTATGTTGTATTTATCTTTATGTGAAGCATGCCAAAAAAAAAGGCAAAGGGCAAGAAAAAAGGAATTGTGATAAAACCAATTTTGGCGAGTGAAATGAATTCTAGGTGTCAAGTGGATCTTATAGATTTACAGACACAACCAGATAATGAATTTAAATTTATTTTAAATTATCAAGATCATTTAACCAAATTTGTTGTACTGCGCCCACTAAAAACAAAAACTGTGTCAGAAGTAGAAAAACAACTTATGGACATTTTCACTCTTTTGGGAGCTCCATCCATTCTCCAATGTGATAATGGTAGGGAGTTTTGCAAATAAAATTATCCAAGAATTAGCAAATATGTGGGATGGTGTGAAATTAATACACGGGAAGCCTAGCCATTTCCAAAGCCAGGGCTCGATAGAACGAGCGAATCAAGATGTTCAAAATATGCTTACAACCTGGCTTATTACTAACCAAACAACCAAGTGGTCAGAAGTTTTAAAATATGTTCAACTGATGAAAAATAGAGCTTTTCATGAGGGTATAAAGCAAACTCCCTATGAAGCTTTATTCGGAACAAGAATGAAATTGGGTTTGAAAACATCAAATTTACCTATGGAGTCTGTTGAACAGCTGGAAACAGAAGAAGAGTTAGAGCAATTACTAGAAGGAGTACACACAGCCAATTCACCACATAGCAAAGTCGCAGAAAACGATGAATTTTCCATTGAAACGTTAGACATAATTTTGGATGATGGTTTATTATATAAAGATGGAAGTTTTGAGTTAAATTCTGTTTTAAACGAGAAGAAAATTTTAATTGATAATGCTTTCGAGTAAGGGAAAATTTAGAAAATCAAGCTATCAAAATGTGTAATCTTTCGAAAGAATTTCCCGCTGCTGTGATTGGTGACATTGTTAGAGTTTCCATTCCAGACGTTGATCGTGGTAAAACGGATCCAAAAAATTTGATTTGCGTTGTTTTGTCTAGAGATGACTATAAAAATTTATATAAATTAGGAACTAAACAGGGAGTTTTAAAACAATCTCATTCTAGGCATGAATTCGCCATTTGCGAACAAAAGTTTACTGGTGGACAAGGTTTTAAAAGATGCATCTGTAAAGGAACATGTTCCTAAAAAAAATGCAGTTGTAAAAATGCTGGAATATTATGTAATTCCAAGTGCCACAATAGCAATTCTTGATCAAATAAATAAAACTTTTTTCATTATGAAATTTCTATATGTTCCTTTATAGTTTTATAAAATTTAACTGTTATAATGAAGAAAGGTATGTTATTATTATTATTTGTTTGATTCCCATCGTATTTTTTCTGAAAAACTAGGACGAAAATTGTATTTATGAATATTAGGATCATAACCTACGACATATTATATTATATGCAAAGAAAAGTATGTTTTGTTTGTCATTTACATTTTTTAATTAAAATAATTTAATTTTATTTAGCCTTTTGTATTATGTTTATTTAAATAAATATTTTTTTACTGCAACAACATTTTTAATTTATTTGTATTCCAACTTAAAACATGAAGGTAAGATTATACATTTACCAAAACGTGAAGGCAAGAGTACACATTTGCCGGGAAATGTACAACCACTGGCCACTGGCAAGTCGTTAGTAGAAAGCTCTTGGTTATATTGTGAAAATTTGATAAATATTAAAAGTAAAGAAAAGCAAAAATTTAAAATTCGGATTCGTAATCATAAGATATATATCGATTTAAAAAATAAGTTACGGCGTTTACTTATTTGCCCTGAAAATTGGGTTTTCTGATTTCAACGGTTTGAGCACGAACGGTGAATGGCACGGTGTAAATATTTCATTTAAAAAATGCCACCGAACTGTGATAAATGTGATAGGATAATTAGAGATGGCCAAAATGTTAGATGCAAAGGAATTTGTGGAAACGAATTTTGTGCTAAATGTGTAAATCTATCGGATTATGATATAAAAAGTGTGCTAACAAAGAAAAATATTCTGTATATGTGCGATACATGTATCGATTATAGGAAAACAGTACTGGAGAAATTTGAGTGTGTGTTAAGTGAAGTTACGGAAAATAAAAGAAAATTAACCGTTCAAGAGTGCGAAATTAAAAAAATTTTAAATGAGTTAAAACAATTATCCAAAGACGAAAAAACACCAAATCACAAGCCAACATATGCGGATACATTAAAACGTGAACCCCCATTGATTATAAAACCAAAGGTTAAACAAAATGCAATGAAAACAAAAGATGATTTGCAAAAGAGCGTTGACCCCACAAATTTCAAATTTACTGGGATGTCAAGTAATCATAATGGTGTGGTAACAATAGAAAGTGACTCAAAAGAGGAAACCCTTAAAATAAAGACAATAGTAGAGCAGAAATTAGGTAATGCATATGAAGTTAAACTTCCAGTATTACGTAAACCAAAAATATATATACCAGGAATACAGCATAAATGGGGTGAAGATGAATTAATTCAGCAAATTAGAAGTCAAAATGATCACTTAAAGAAAAATGAACTTAAATTAGTCAAACTCATTGAATTACAAAAAAAAAACAAGGAATTCTTATAGTGCAATAATTGAAGTTGATCATGACGGTTTTAAAAAAGCTCTGGAAATTGAAAAAATTAATATCGGATGGGATAGGTGCAATGTGTATGATGGAATTAATGTTAAACGGTGTTTTAAATGCCTGGGTTTCAATCACAAATCGGGAGAATGCAAAAAAACTGAAGTGTGTGCAAAATGTACAGGAGAACACGATACAAGGAGGTGTGGTTATATATCTGAGGAAAGAGTGGCAATTTGAGATAATAGAAAACATAGAAACAAACACAGGTATTTGGTGGATGGTTATAAAGTGTTCTTTAAATAATAAAAGACTAATGATCGCTCTTACGTATAGATCACCGAGTTACTCGGAACGTGAATTTTGTGAACGTTTCAATGAATGGATGAGTGTGTTTGATGAGTGGACGGATGATATATTGGTTGTGGGAGATTTTAACATAAGTTGGTGCAATAATTATATATTTATAGAAATGAAATTCAGCGAATTGCTCAAGATAATGGACTAAGCCAAAAAGTGGGTGAGTTTACAAGAATTTCAAAGACTTCTAAGACATTAATTGACTATGTGTTTGCAAATTCAAAAAATATAAGTGTCAAGATAAACTGTAACAAGATAAGTGATCTTGAAAGCCTTGATATTGAAATTAATAATCATAAAATAAGAAGTAAGAGTGGTGAGAAAATCGAGTATGTGCGCTATGATAGAGAACGTTTCAGTGATGAACTTAAAAACATTGGAATTGCAAATTTAAACAGAATAAATGACTTAGATTTGTGCGCGGAGAGTCTAATTACAAATATGAGAAGCGTCTTGGAAAAGTTTAAAGTTACAAAAATTGTAAATAATAATGAGAATGAATGGTTCACGCAGGAACTAAGAGTGATAAAACGAGAAAAAGAGAATGCGTATGCAAAAGCAAAAATTAGTAATGAACTAGTTGATTGGAACATATACAAAGAGGTAAGAAATAAATATAAGAGTAAAATTCAAGAAACCAAAGATAGTTATATAAGAACAAATATAGATAACGCATGTACGCAGAAGAGGAAATGGCAACATCTGAAAAAGAATGTGTTAAAAGAAACGAAGTCCGAAATACAGGAAATGTTATTTGGAGGAGATAAGGTAAAAGATTCCCAACAAATTGCGGATAAACTGAATGATTACTTTATTGAAAGCATAAACGAACTCAATAGTTCTATACCAGTAGTCGAATTTGAGAGCAATATACAACAGTGCTCAAGCAGATTTGAATTCGAAAATGTTAATATCCAATCGCTTAAGGAAATCTGTAAATCTATGAATAAGAAGAAAGATTGCTATGGAATAAATACGGGAATTGTATTGGACAATTGGAGCGTTATTGGTGAACAGCTAGTCAATATTGTAAATAGGAGTTTAAATGAAGGAAAATGTCCAAGCACCTGGAAGGAATCAGTTGTAGTTCCAGTGCCAAAGGTGATAAATACAAACAAATGTGAAGAATTTAGGCCAATAAATACATTAAGCCTATTTGAAAAAATTTTAGAAAAGGTTGTTCAGCTTCAGCTTGAAAAGTATCTAGAGGAGCTTAACCTTATTATGAGAGAGCAGTCAGGTTTCAGGAAAAAACATAATTGTGAAACAGCATTAAAGCTAGTTATAGAGGAATGGAAAGAGGAAATGAATAAAAACAAGTTTGTAATAGCTGTATTTTTGGATTTCAAAAGAGCATTTGAAACGATTGATAGGCTAATTCTTTTGAAAAAATTACGTAAATATGGAATTTTGGGTAAAGAATCTCAATGGTTTGAAAGTTACCTAAAAGAGAGAACACAAAGAACAAAAGTAAACGGATTAATTTCAGGAGAAAAGGAAATATCACTGGGAGTTCCACAGGGATCGGTACTTGGAACATTATTGTTTCTTATATATATCAACGATATGGAAAATGTGATTAAGATAGCAAAGCCTGTTTTATTTGCGGATGACACACTAATATATATAACTGGAAGTAACTTACCTCAAGTCAAATGGCAGTTAGATCAGGATTTAAAGGCTTTAAGTAAATGGCTTAAAATGAATAAATTATTGCTGAATTTGCAAAAAACAAAATTTATGGCACTAAAGACAAACTGTGATATCGAAATTGAAATTGATGGTGAGCTGATAGAAAATGTAAACGAGATGAAATATTTAGGAGTAATATTAGACAGAAATTTGAATTTCAATGCACGTGGATTACGTATGCAAGAAAATTGGAAAAAAGTTAGGCTTTTTTAAAAGAATAAGGAAAAAATTATCAATAATGACAGCTATACATGTTTACAATAGTATCGTTAGACCACACTTCGAATATTGTTCAACAATATTATTCTTATGCACGCAAGGAGCGATCGAGAGGATGCAGAAGCTACAAAACAAAGCGATGAGGTGTATATTACGATGCAACAGGTATACACCAATAAGATGGATGCTAGAAGCACTAAAGTGGATGAGGTTAAAAGAGCGAATTGAACTGAGTGTATTTCTGTTCATATTCAAGGTAAAATCTGGTCGTCTACCTGAATATTTGCGCAGTAAACTAAACCTAGTAACAGACATACAACCATATAATTTGAGAGGAGCTGAAGTTAACTTTCGTTTGAATCTACGAAGAAGTACCATGGCGCAGAATTCTCTATTATATAAGGGCTTACAAAGGTTTAACGCGTTACCAACAGATTTAAAACAAGAAACAAGATTTAATAATTTTAAAAGAGGAAGTTTGCAATATATTAAGAGTAATATGTAAACTAACTTTAAAATATAAAATAAGTCAATATTGTGTACATGAAGAGTTTTTAAACTAATAAAGTATTATTATTATATTATTATACATTATATTCAGTTCACATATACCTAACTTTTTGGGAAATGTACACATTTTACGGTAAAAGTGTACATTTCCAAAGAGTGTACATTTACCGTAATATATACATTTTATCGTTATTATAGTTATGCATGCTTTTGTCATTTTATTTTAATATTTCACTTTTATAAATTCAGTAATCAGATCGTTGATGAAGTGCTAAATAAATTAAAAAAGAAAAATTTTATCGCCACGGCTTGTAGTACAGAAGGCAATGTATAGGACCATAAAAAAAAATTTTACAAAAGGGCAAAAACAACGGTTTTGTAGCTTTGTATCTTTACTAAAATTTAAGGCAACATGTTCGTAAAAGAAGCAATTTTTATCGAATTTTACCTCATTTAAAATTTTAATTAGAATGATGTCATTTGTCTCATACAAAATAAGAATGAAGGATAACTATTTGACAAGGATAATTTTTCAGGACGTGTTCCTTATTTATTTTCTTTTCCTTTTTTTTCTTATGCAAATATTTCTCTCGATTTTTTTTTTTTTTATAATTGTATCTGCCACCATTTTGACCATGAAGTGATATTGCAATAAAAATTTAACATTTTCGTTATTTTTTATCCTGTTATTTTTCCTATGTTTGGATATAATTTGGGGTAAACAAAGGATCAACTGAAATACCGTGAAAAAATCAAAAAGGAAATAGATTTTACCTTATCAAACCAAAGGCTTAAATATGATTAGGGGAAATAATATCTACTAGAAATTTATCACTTAAAATGAACACCTTATCAGAATTTTCTTGTGATCATCATAAAATTTTTAATTCGTTTATCAATAAATATGAAGAAAAAAGTTTTTTTTTTTATGGTAAATAAAAAACATACCTCACAATGAGATCGTATAATTCCTGTCGGTCGAATACTTTGCAGTAGGCGTGTAATACTTTTAAGCAAGCATATCTCATTCCTGTCCATGGTATTTGAGGGGCTGCTAGAGCCTCCGAAAGCGGGCAATCAGAATGCCGATCCAAATCAATCATTTTCACCATTTTATTTTTAACTGTATATCACCAAATATCATACTTTTCAATTCAGTTATTAAGATAAAAAAAAAATTAAACACAATACGCTTTACACAAACACATTTGACAAAAAAAAAATATTAAATAAAAAATATTTTTTAATTTTCAATTAAAAACGTTTTGGCTATCCTCCTCCTTTCTCCCCGAGTTTTTTTGTGTGGAAAATTTTCATTTTCAGTAATTTCTCATTAGCAGAATTTAATGCTAGCAGCTCCATACTAGTATTATTTGGTTTTAATTATAAATTTTATAGTTATGGAGAAACAAAAGCATCGATTTGTCTAATTACTTCTTTGGATGGCTGACAAAAATCACAAAATTTGTTTATTTTTAATTATTGTGAGGAAAAATTGATTTTCTTTGGCATCATCTGTTGCTGCTGCCAATTCTTGACTTTTGAATAATTTTGTTTATTTTTCAATCAATTTTCGTTTGAGCGAGATTTATGTTTTCATCTGAGTTTCGGAAAAAGCTTTTCAGGAAATTAATTTTGATTATTATTAATTAAAAGGTGTGAAGCCATACAATTGCGTACTCAGTATATATATGGAGTATGGAAAATTGTATGAGTCGAAAATATTTAAGATCAACGATTTATGGAGAAAGACGCGAAACAGTCATAGTGCAAAATATAGCAGTGATTTTAATAATATCAAATTTTAAAATGTGCGACAAGTCCATATGCTACTAAAATTTTGCAATGATGGCAAGGAAACTTATGAATTATTTTATTTTTTTGTTATTTTTATTATTTTTCGATATATTCGTCTTTATGCTGTATACACAATTTTGGATAAGTTTGAACCGAAATCGATTATTAAAAAAAGAAAAAAAAGGTCAGAAGGTGTCGAGGTCAGACTGTAAGACGAATGTGTTATCAATTCCACTCCTAAAGCGGTCATAAACTAAGTCCGAAATACGATTTGTAATGGTGCACTTTCATAATCGCGAAAAAACGGTCTATTGGTCTATTTCACATATACACATGTACGGGAAATAAATGGTGAATGTATACCGTTCATCATTTTGGCCGTACGCTGACTGTTCCGCATATGATTCGGTTTATGGAACGATGCAGTATAGCGTATCTAGGGTGGGGCGGTGGGGCGGCACATATTTTGGAGCGACATTTTTGTTATTTCTGTCTAAATTATATAAAAACAAATATAAATAATTATGATAATTGTGCCATAAATTTGGAATTGGCGATAACCAATCACATAAAGATACGTCGCTTGGTGGTAGAAATTAGAAAAGGTAAGGAAGTATTTTTTTTTAAATGGGAGTTAAATTAAAAATTTCAAATGCGTAACCCGCGTAGCACGCATTGACATTTAATATCGAATTATGCTTGTTGTATAGGAAGTGTTAGATTACAAACCGCACGCGACGCTCGCGAAGCAAAAATTAGGCGAATTTTTACTTTTCATTGTAAATGCGATGAATTTAGCCTAACATTTGGAACATTGTACATATTACATTATTATGTAACTTACAAGTAACTAAGAGCTTCAATATTCCATCCACAGTTGTAGCAGACCGTAGTTAATGCAGGTACTGAGAAATTGTGGCTACTTCGATATGTAGACAATGAAATAACAGCAATATTATTTGACGAGGAGTCAATTTGACTCACGTTTAGCATTCTAGGGTTGACAAAGTTTATTTCAAATAAGATACATTTTTTTTTACACAACGTACTAAAAAAATTTAAAAAAAATTGAGACACTTAAATAATTAAATATTCCCTTGAAAATTCATTGAGTTTATTTATAATAATATCTAAGTATAGTTCATCACAATGTTCATAAGCACCATTCGTGCCATTGTTTTTTGAGAATTTCATGTGGAAATTCAAAGGAATTGTAACATGTCTGTACTCTTTGCAGTCCATATTTTATGATTTTAAATTAAATCTATTTCTCTATTTTTTTTAAAGATATTTTACTGACAAAGTATTCTCTCAACCTCAGCATTTGACCAACGAAGGTATCAATAATTTTAATGCTATAGAAGAAAGTTCGGCAAAAGTATTATAACCACTTAATCTTCCTAAAACTCGCCTTTTGCATGCAAATAATCTGTTTTTTAATTAACGAACAATGGACGACAGCTTCGCACTTGAAGAAAAAAAAAAAAAAATGCGTTGCCAAACAGGCTCACAGTGAATACAAAAATATTTTAAAACAAAGTAGTCTTAAAAATCGTTTAGGCACTATGGCGATATCTTTCATTTCGTTGACTTTGGGTGCATTCAGTAACTAAGGTGAATGAAATTAACTAAATTTCAAATTGTAAAATTATTAAAGATTGAAATTCAAAATGGCTAAAACAGTGGCTAATGGCTAAATTGAAATAATCGTGGCTAAAATATATTTTAAATGGCTAAATTTAGCCATAAAAGAGCTAAATTGGCAACACTGGCTATAAGTAAGCCATACACGCAATGCAGGGGACTATTCGCACGCAATCGGCTAAATTATTACGTGAAGCATTGCCCGCAGGGTTGTCTACGGCAACGGCACTAATTAAAGCTCCTCGTCTATACATCAATCATTCTTTCCATAATATCTGCGCGTACATTCTGTCGACCGACGATTATTTTTTGTTGTTTTTATTTCGGAAGGATGGCATCTGGGGACAGATTCTGTAACTCGGAGAGTTTGAGAGTTTGGGAGATGAGAATTTTCGTTTTCCCCGGTTAAAATTCCCTAACTCTCCAATCGAGATTCTCTAACATACTTGGGGGAGTTAAAGAAAACGTGGAAAGTATCGAAATATTGAAAGACGGCTAACTCTGTGTGGGAGGGTCGTAGAGCATTGGAGTTTTTTTTCTATGGATTTAGGGTCAGAGTACAAAAATATAGGTGAACAATTTTTGGTGAGGGTCTTTTGGGGATGGGGGGTTGTCCCACCAACAATTGGGGGTTGTCCAAAATACGTCATGTTTGGTATCAAATTAAGCCGGTAATCGAGTGGTGTAGGTCTTTTTTTTTTGATCATTTTAACTTTATAACTGACTTTTTACCTCCGAAAGACGGATTTTTTGCACTTGGGTCATATACACCCCAGTTACTATATTTTGCTTATATTTCTTCCGTTCTTTGTTTCACATCCATTAGTACTCTGTTGTGAACATTTTGCTCGGGTACCTTGAGACACCAAAATCCTTTTTTTTTTTGTAAACATAGTCAGGATATGCAGTGAATCCATAATTCAATTTGAAAATTTTAGGTACGTAGTAGGTACCTTCACAAAGGACAATAAAAGCAGACAATACTGTCAGTTGTGAAATATTTTTCTTACTTCTCCACAACTAACACAGCCGAGAGTTTTTCCGAGTTGCAATACAGAGTTTGGTAAATCTCAATACAAATTCCACGAGTTATAGAATTGCATGTGGAGAGTTAAGTGGCAAAAGAGCTCTCATCTCCACAACTCCACAACTCTCCGAGTTAGTCAATCCGGCCCCTGGAGTGTGTAAAATTTGCACGCTCCAGAGTCGAGACAGACGCTCCTATTATTTCATAAATATTGTCAGGCGGTGAAAAGGGCCTCAAAGAAGAGACTCATGCAATAGTTAATGCGTTTTTGTTTTTATATATTTGGAAATTTAAAAAATCACTGTCATATACTCAAAAATCATGTTTTTCGAATATTTTTTAACTTAGTATTAAAACTTTGTTACCATCATGATGGACACACGCTGAATAATACCAGATAGGTAATCGCGTTCGGGTAGTGGCAAAAATCATACAGGAAAAACGTACGGTTTTCCAACGGTGTTGTACAGAGTCAGTGTGGCATGTGTCGTTGCCCATACACATACGAACTTTCCGTTATAGTCAAGGAGCGTACGCGATTACGCACGAGTAATCCTTTGCATTTATGGCTTAGAATTATTGTTATTGCAAAAAGCGCCCCATTTTCACGGACATCGTCAATAGACAAGAGAAACGCACTTGTTACCTCTATCAATCTTAGCCAATTATGTTAAGCATACATACATACATACATTTAATACTTAAAAAGTTTCCAAATGATTAGAGCCATCATACGATGACTGAATGAAATAATTAAACATTGTCACCGCCTTTGATTAATATCAGCTGCTTAATATTCAAGATATCAATATAAATGTGAATGGATGAAATAAGTTTTTCAAAATCGATTTTATAAGGGCATGCGACCAAAGGATGATGCAAATTTTCGTAACCCCCTCCAATACCCATGTGTAATACATCGTTGGATAGCTCTATTTGATCTGAATAGAAGTTACTATTGCGCCTAGTTCCAAATCCCTGTCGGTTCAGAGTTACACTGTATTATAAATATCAGTTTCAGCAATATTCAAATAATGTAATTTTTTAAATATTTCATAATCCACTGTCTTTTGAGCATGATTAGAAATAAGTCAGCATCACATGCTACCCAGAAACCTGTCTAGAGTTCACTCCTTCCTCCTTCTTATCCCTCCGCTATCGATTAGATGAAGGACCTAACACTCCCAGGCATTGTATTTTTAGCAACAGTCCTAATCAGATCCGTCATAGAATACCAAAAGTTACAAACATACAGACATCCTGTGAATACAAGCTGTGCATTCCGAAGGTATTATATTAGGGTGTGCCGAGAAGACCTAAAGGGTAATAACTGGACCGAACTACTTCAATTCTGCAATGTCACTCATGACTTCAATGCAGCCCAGCTCAGTGATATTAGTGATATGATGAAGAGCGCTTTACAAGGAGGTTATAAACTAGATTTTAATACGAGAGGTGCTGTGACTAATGAAGAGAAGATTTTTGGACCGGACGAAATTCGGATCAATTCGATTCCATGTTGGAGCAAACTCCTTCACTAAGCCAGAGATATAAAAATCCAAGAAACGTTTTTAAGTATATTTCTCACAAAACTGCGAACTGGTGATTTCAACGAGAGACTTGCGACATTATTTAATATTTCAAGGCAAAACATTGATCGGTTGATTGTCAAAGTACGTGAATGCTTTATCAAACACTATGTTGTCCTTTATGTAGGACTGGACCCGGTAAACAGAAATGATATTATGGATCGAAATCTGACTATACCAAAAGCTATATATGGAGACGATGAAAAGACGAAAGCAATTGTAATGTGCGACGGGACTATATATATAAAAGTGCTATTATTCCGATCGTACAAGGACTGCGGCGGATAGTAATAAAATCTTTTGGACTCCTTAAGTTCCAGCAGACTGACCTAAAAATGCCATTCCACGGAAGAACACAAACAACATCTTCTGTTATTCTTCGAATCACTATATTAATGCAAACAAAAGTTGACTCTGGTCAGGGAATTCGTTTTTCTAGAGCCCTCTAGAGAGTTGCATTCAGCTAATAAAAGGAGCTGCCAAGCTTTCTTTATCAACAATTTTTAAAACATTCACAAAAGATTTCCTTTTCGCTTCATGATTTGTTACGAGCAGTTAAGCTTGATTTCAATTGGTCGAACAAGTGCAAACATGTTTTTAATGAATTAAAAAGAACTTCGGAAATAAAAAACAAAAAAACAAAAATGCAAGCGCTTCCTCTTAGTATGTAAACTAATTATAAATAATGTTCGGAATATCCAAAACAAAATTTCCCTGAAAATTCATAAAATTTATTATCAACGACGCAAATGGAGGAGAGTACTAAATATGCCGCTTTGCTTTTATGATAATGAGCTTCATAAAACACTCATTATGGCACATTTCGAAGATGAAATAAACGATAAAAATGATTTGAAGTGAATATTCCGGGGGGCATGTAAAATTAGTCGTAAAATTGAAAAGAGCGCATATGTGCAATCGTCAGGGTGCTTTTGATGATTATTAGAAAAATATTTATAACTTTTTGATGGTAAACTCATTTAGGAAATACGAAAATTATAAATAATTCATCAAAATATGATGAGAGATATATGTGAGAACGCCTTCCAGAATAGATAAAGTTCAGTGTATATTTTATAATTCAATTGACTGCTTAAGCTTGAAATGAATTACACTGTGTTAGAAAAAAAAAAAAAGATAAACTCGATATACTTTTGACGAGACGTAGTATAGGTTGTAGGTCTAGTGGAACTAAAAGTAGAAGCATACTAGAAATTTCTCATACACCCTCAAAATCTCTTTTTAGACCAAAAATGAGCATTTGTTAAATACAATCTGTTGAAATTTGACTGAGTTATGGAATTTGTACTCATTAAGCAGCTATATTTCCGTATAATATTGAACAACAGAGAAAGTTGAAGAACCACTGGGATTTAACCGCGCAAACTGTGAAAACGTGAAAAAATGCAACAAATACCAACAACTGCAATAAATTCAATAGCCGTTGTTAAAAACACCAATGACCTTCAAACAAGTAGCCATGCAATACCATTAACAAGACCGCCCTACTATTATCTTTCGAGAAACTTAAGATTTTCTAACATGGAAATTGAAATTTGACAGCAGTCAATTGGTTCTGCATTAGTATGAATCATTTTCTGTGTAAATTGCACACATTTGACCGAAATGATGACTGCCTTTAAGAGAAGTTATTTTGGCTTCTGGTGAATTTTATCTTAGTATTGGATTTACACAGTAAGCTACATAGTCATTGAAACTCATCAGGAATGTCCTAAGGATAGGCTTCAATAATTTTTTACCATACCTTGAGATTGAGAGTCTAAGTGGAAGATTGGGAAATCCATTCACTTATAGAAATCTGTGTAACTAGCGCTGCAAAATATCTCAATGACTCAGTAACGTACCCAGGATTGCGCTTGGGTGGGGGGGGGCACCATAGGGGTCCCAAGTTCAAAAGTAGTCGGGAAAATAGAACTGCTATTATATATTTAAAAGTTTTATAGTATTATTGACCTTATGGGGGGGGGGGTCCAGTACCCCCACCTCGGTACGCCCATACAATGAATGTTATAATTACCACCAAAGCAGAATTGCGACTTTAGTGCTAACCATTAAAGTGATTATGGCCTAGAACAAGCTTTGCTTCTCTAAATACAGTTCTTCGAATTGTACATCATAGGCATCGTCGGGCTTGCTCTTGGGAATTCAGTATATTGAGACGAAAGCGTGACATTAAATTAATTTGAAAATGCAACGACTGCTACCTTGAAGTTTCGAACTGACTAGAGAAATATCGTCTTCTTCCTATCAGTATAATATCTGTTAACATACATGGCGAACATGTTGTCCAACTAAGTGCATCACCCGTGAAAGCTTTTTCTCCTCCATACACTGTCAAAAATGTTGTCCAACATCAGAATCAAACTAGCTTGATTTTCATACAAGCGCTTGGCATATTGCGTGCTACACCGTCAAATAGGCGCACACAAGGTCAAATCTGCCTGATAACATCGTTGTCCTATTCGAGTTGGCCATCATGTGTGACCTTGTAAGGGCTTGTAAGGATATATGTACGAGTAGGTCACAGATATGTCGATTTTAGACTCGTCGCTCTAACAAGTAAAAAGCTAGAAGTGATCTAAAGGGGCGGTCACGCATGTTGGCCAGCGATATTCTCACGCAGATTTGACCGTGTGTGTGCCTGCTTGACAGTTGACACGCAATATGCCATGCCAAGCGGTTGTATGAAAATCAAGTTAGTTTGATTTTTAGGGGTGGGGCTAAATTTTTGACAACATATGTTTGTCACACATCCGTCATTCTTGAGTGAGCTCTATTCAAGAAAAGATAACAGTTAACAATTCCAGCAGCTCCTGACATGTGTTCCTGACATGTTGTTGGACAGCATATTTGACAGTGTGTTGAGAAAAAGTTTTCATGTGTAGCGCACCAAGTTGGACAACATGTTCGCCGTGTATGGGCCGCTTAAGACCAATTCTTATGATATCCTAGATGAATGCCTATATGTAGTTTCGTATGGTCACTTGTCTATGCAAGTTTGATTATTAAAATGATTTATCGCATCTATTTCTAGAACGGTTCGTCGGACAGTATAAATAATTAAATAAGCAATTTTGTAGTATTCCATATTCCGATAAAATAAAAATAAAAACGTTTAGCACTGATCGTTTTTACTACATACGTAAAAAACGTAAATTTTTATATGGCAACATCAATTAGGGGTTCCCCGATTTAGCCCATTTTTGAAATTATATTTATTATTTTTATGAAAATGCCGAACCGTATTCAAAATTTCACTTCTCTACGTTAATGCGTTCTCAGGCAGAGTCGAAATGCATTGTGAAACTCAAAATTTTTGTATGGCAACCCCACGAATCAGTTAACCCGATTTGTCTCATTTTCGAACTTAAATCAACTTTTTTTAATTTAATTTGAGCTCTCTTGGTCCCAAGATAACGCAACGGCTGACGACTATTGTAGTAATAGGAACAATTTTCTCCACGAACGTTTTATGGAGCATGTATTGCATAGGAATCCGTCGGCCGCACTATCGTGCAGAGTGGCTACACTGTTTCACTGTATTTTTGCCAATTATGATTCCTACTGTAAATGCGTTGGTTTAAACAAAAGATGTTCTTTTTGAATGTTTAGAATATCATTATTGATTGAAAAGGATTTTTTCACATATTGTCTCAGTTCTCACCATTCTCTCTTAAGTTGCAAACTAAGTAAGGCAACACCTAAATTTTGAAATCTACATCTAAAACCATTTCTCGGTAAACACCATTTACCAAAAATGAAACTGATACAAAAGGGAAACTAGAATTTCCCATCACCACAATCAAGACCCATTAAGCTAGCAAAAGTTAACTTAAACCGCCTTTTGTGCTTGGGTGGGAATCAATCACCCTCGACAATGTGTCAACATGAATGAATACATCAAACTCACAGTTCGAGTTACTTTGATTCAGTATTGATTAAATAGTCAAACAGATTCGATTACCAGCCGAGGAGGAGGGGTGGTGTGGTGAGTAGTATAGAAGTAGTGTAACACACCTTTTCACACCTCTTACAGTTCGCTATTATTTTCTGATCAATTCTATTTGCTGAATTGACAAAATGTTTACAAATCAACAATGATGGCATTTACTATGTGCTCGTTCAAAGAATGATTTCTGATAGCTTTGGAACACATTTTAAGTGGCGCTGCCACTTTAGTTATTGACTTCGTCACTATGGCATTGATTAAGAGAATTGTAATAATGGACCGAAACAACGCATTCTCTTGATAGGAGTTACATGTATCACGATGGGATTTAATTGTGTCTGATAAATTCATTCATTCATGACACAGAGAAAAGAAGACAGAGACAGTAAAAAAAAAACAACAGAAAATTGCTTGATAAGTAGCAGAATAATTCCAAGCAGCATGATATCGCTGCTGTGATTTTTCTTCAAGTGTATCAACAATTTTTACGATTGTACTTGAGTGCGAAATTTTACATTTTCCAGTGCATTACGAGTAGATATTTGCACACCCACCAGGAAATGAGTTCATTAACTCCAATTTTTCCAGTGATTGCAGGCGGAATTGTATTATGAGGCTACACTACACAATACACTCTTACACATATGAGAATGACAAAAATTGTTTAAATTGGACCATAATTATGACAGATGTGTAAGAGGAAGCAAAAGGAGGGTTCTTGTTATTTAAACGAAATTAGTGCCACTCATTTAACATTTTAAAATCAATTTTTCAAAATTATCCTTTTATGAGCAAACATGTATCCCCTGATTATATGAAGTGTACTGGAGATAGACTTGACAAATAATTTCTTTTAATCGAAGATACCGTTAATATTGTCTTAATTCAAGAAGTATGGATCAGAATTGATAACATACAATAATCCACTATGCTCTTAATTATCAAAAAACCCCGATTAGCAGATATTTTGTATTTTTAGATTAGATTAGATTAGATTATTTATTTATTTAGCAGCATTAACTGCTATTTATATACATTTTCTACAAATTCATATAATTCAGGTTAAAAGTTTTGTTTAATATGTTCTATGATAGCTCTTTTAAATAATTTTATATTCCTTATATTTCTAACTTCACTTGATAATGCATTAAAGTATTTAAAGCCATTATAAACTATTGAATTTTGCGAGCTGCTGTTTCTAAAATTTGGAAGTCTTAGCTGATCATTATTTCGAAGCATATACGGTTGACAATCGCCTACATAATTTATACATGCACTCAAGTACGCAGGAACAAGACCATTCTTAATTTTAAATAGAAAAATAAACACATTCAAAAATATTCTTTGTCTAACACTTAACCATTTTAGCGTATTTAGCATATATTCTACACTGGTATATCTATTACACTGAAGTATCACTCGCATTGCTTTGTTTTGAAGTCTTTGCATCTGCATAAGTTGTTCCTGGTTACATACAAATAGGACTGTTGCACAATATTCAAAATGTGGCTTGATGATTGTGTTGTATAGATTAATTGTGCAGGAAAGTGGTAATCTATTTCTTATCCTTCGCATAAAACCAATTTTTTTAGAAATTTTCTTGCATATATAAACAACATGTGCATCAAATTTCAATTTATCGTCAATTATTACTCCTAAATATTTCATTTGCCTTACATGCTCTATCTCCATACCGTCAATCTTCAATTTAACATCTATATCTACATTGAAGCACATGCTTTTAGTTTTTTCTATGTTCAGTTTTAAATGGTTTCCTTTCAGCCATGAACTTACGCTATTTAAGTCTTCTTGAATTAGTTGTAGTGCCATTTCCACATCTCCAGATGTAATAAATAACAAGGCATCGTCGGCGAATAAGGCTAATTTACAATGTTTTATAACTGTTTGTATATCATTTATGTATATTATAAATAAAAGAGTTCCCAATATAGATCCTTGTGGGACGCCTAGCTTGACTTCTATGGGTTCTGAAACTTGTGCATTTACTTTTGTTTTCTGCAGTCTGTTCATCAAGTAATCCTCGCACCACTGCAATTCTTTACCTTTTACACCATACTTGAACAATTTCTTTATCAATATGTCCCTATCCACCGACTTCTTTTTTGCAATTTTTGCTTTTTCAGTTTTATCAATTCAACACTAAACCAGACATTTTCCACGTATCTCAATTCCTTGTATGACGAAAAACAATTTATCACGCGATCTACTTCTGTTTGAAAATGTCCAGCTAAACTATCAACACTAATATCTGTTATTTCATAATCTAAGTAATTCATATTAAATTCATTATGGAAACTTTCTTTTTCATACTTGAGGATACGCTTTTTGTTTTTTTTTGTTTTTTGTACTATACATAATATTTTTACTGATTACAATCGTTTCATGATCTGTAATATTTAAATTGTTATCTGTCTTCGCAGTAAAGAGACTATTATTTGTAATCACCAAATCAATTAACGTTCTTGAGTTCCCGTTTATCCTAGTTGGTTCAGTAACTATTTGCTTACAACTATTTGTTACTATCGCGTTTTCCAAATCTCTTCTATATGTGTTATTGAAATCCAAGTAGTTAATATTAAAATCTCCAACAACCAAGAAATCATTCGAGCACTCACTCAAGTCACTCAACCATTCACTAACTTTATCACAAAAGCGCCTATTTTGTGCTCTTGGAGATTTGTATAGAGCTAAAACTATTATTGAATATTTAACAAAACTTACTTTTACAGTCAGTCCCCATAATTCACTTGATTCCACATATGCATCGAGAATTTGAAATTGTAAATTATTATGTAAATATAAAATAACCCCACCTGTGTGCCTTGAATTACTATTGCACCTCGCCACAAAATAGTTCTCCAAGCTTGTCTCACCATCTTCAATGCCCTCCGTAATATGTGTCTCAGTCAAGATTATTATATCAAATTTATTTGCTGCAACAATTGTTGACAATTCTTCTAAATTTGATAATAATCCCTGAATGTTCAAATACACAATGTTAATTTACTTTAATTGCTAATACGATGTTTTATTCCTTTTCAGCCTTAATTGCTTTTCATAAACAGGACAATTTTTATCGCGGCAGTCGTGATTTATGCTTAGATTTAAATTCAACTTTTTGTTCGCATTATCGCAATTATTACACTTATAAACTTCATTTTTGCATTGTTTGGCGTCGTGGTTGCCTCCACATTTGGCACAAATCACATCACTTCGGCATACACTTGCTATATGGTTTGGCTTATGATAACCGTCAGGTGAGGCAGATAAACTAGTGATGGTATACAAAGAAGGTACCTAAATTGACATGGTCCAGAATATGATGCCAACGTCCACCCTGATACCATCGAACAAGGTCAAAACCGTTTAAAAATCTAGTTGTAACAGATTGAACAAAAAACAATGGGTTCGTTCATTGTCTTCTTTATTACAGGCTGTGGCACTAAGATTTTTCTTTACTTGCATATGTGTGAGAAACGTGTCGTTTGAAAGCTTTTAGCATTGCTCATTATGGAAAAATAAATACGTTTCATGTTTAAAAATTTATATAAAATAAACAATGGTTCTGGAGAAAATATTTACTTTAGGAAAAAGAAAGTAATTTGAAGTATTTAAACAAAATTATGAAGTGTTTCTGCATTTTTCTAAACTCTAACCAATTTGCTGTGATGTGAGAGTACAGTTTTCGCTCAAGATGAACGTTTTTTTTTTTAGCTTGAAGACTCTTTCCCATGAAAATCCTGACAATGATTTTGTAATTAATGAAAAATTCAAATGCATTATTATTAAACTTCTTTTCAATTACATTGTTTGTTAGACTTTATAAAAACATTAATTTTAAGTTTTTGACCATCAATTTGATATTCTCTAATTTTGAAAAATAAAACAGAATACTTCTCTACTGGCAGCGAAAGCATTTTTCTTTTTCCCTCTTCGTTTCTAAACAACTTTTTCAAATTAGAGAATCTATTATAATTGTGCGTATTCAGATAGAAGCCTGCACATATACAACCTAGTGGTCTTGTCTTGTAACTAATACTAACTGATACTAACTAATACTGGTTGTAATCTCTAGCCTCTCCAAACTCGAAGGGCGGATCTTAACCTTCTCATGGTCCACTTACGTCACCTTGTATGCTAATAAGATTAAGCTCGGACGGAGTTACCAATCTTGTCTTTAAATTATTCTGCATGGAGAATACACAGGAAGTAAGGCCTTTATAATGTAACACACGACATTGCTATCATGGTACCACAAGGTTGAGGAGCCCTGAATAGTTTTACTATTTCTACACTATTCACCTTAATACGGTTATAGGCCACTTGATGGGAGCATCGTGGTGGTGTGGTACGCCATATGCGAGCAGAGAAAGAGTGTTAGAATCTAGCTTGCGTATGTGCTTGCATAAAATGTGTACTGCAAGTTAGGATTTGAAGTAGGGTTGCTTACGCATTACATGCTCAGATATTGCCTCCTGGCATGGAGTTGCGCTAAATCAGATGCGTGATGTGATCCACAGATTGGCAAAGAGTTTAGATTTAGATGCGTCTCGGTTCTACCAATAATTCAGTCAAGCATGCACTGCCCAAATTGAGACTCACAGGGACAGGATATACTCTGTCTTATTAACGCACTGATTGTCGCATTGTAACTTGCATTTAGAGTGTCGTGGGATGTTAAGTCATACTTGGCAGGTACTCACGCTAAACCCCAAGGACTATCTGTAAATAGCTGTTTGTGGTGTATCCTCCTAATAATCTTTGTGTCAAATAAAGAATTGTGGAGACTTTGATATGAGTGTATAACAGTAGTGAAGCGAAATGTTGACCACATGCTCCGACATGACGACAATAATATTGCAAAGTAGGCTCTCGACTGGAGTTCGCGAGGAACCGGCTTGACAAGAAAAACGAAGTACTTACTTCGAGAAGAATATTAGATAGATCGATACATAGAGGCTATATAAACGTAGAAATGTTTGAGTGAACTTAAGGCAATTGCGTACGAAAATAGGTTTGATGAGGAGGTAATGTGGTCACTATATGTTCTTTGGATATTCAAGGAGATGATTGGTGATGGCGATGTTAGCGACCGATAATGGTGTCAATTATATGCATTCGATGCCATTGGTACCGTACTTGTTAAATATTGATCCGTGAGTAAATCTTCGTGGAAATGGAAAAAGGAGATCTGATAAGACTTCGATAGAATACACAGATACTATTTAACCAACATAGAATATGCAGGAAACCGAATGACGGGTTCAACTGAACATCGATTCACACTATCCATCAGGCTTACGACAGTCAATCGAAAACTTTCGAAGAATATTTTGATGCCACCAAACTGTCGGTGATGAAACGTAATGGTGTAATGTAAATAAATTTTTCCAGTATTACTATGAGCTTTGCATGTGATGGAAGAAAAAAGATATACAATTAATGACGGTCTATATTGTGGATGCAATGAAAATTGACGGATAACTGATGAACAGTTAACTGTCCGAAGAATGATGACTAGTGTGAATAGGACTTAAGAAGAATATCAAGAAGACAAAGAAAGACTAGGTCATTGAGGGGGTATCTGGAGAGTTTCCCTAAAGTAATTTCCCTAAAAGAAATTTCCCTAAAAGCAATTTCCTTAAAAGCAATTTCCCTAAAAACAATTTCCTTAATAAGAAATTTCGCTAATTTTCTCTAAATAAAGCTTTAAACACAGTTGCGTCGGCCGACGACTATTACAGTAATAGGAGAAATTTTCTCTAGGGACTTTTTATGGAGCGAAAATTCGAGGAATTGAAAATGAATTTTATTTGGTACATATTATTATGAAGTGAGTCAACAGCTGCCACATGTTATTAGTGAGAAAGGTAACCGACGATTGCTAGTAGATGGTTACATTTATCATAAAGACTATCAACATAATGATAAGATTTACTGATGAATAAACGAAAAATAAAAACGTAGAACAAAAATACGGTCAGGGTCACGTACGTCCTAGTCGTTGGTTCTGGCATAAAGCAAAAGTGAAACGAACTATATTAAGCCTAAGCTTACAGAGGTTCTAATATGTAATAGCGAAATCTTACTAACAAGCAATTGCCCTAAATTTCCCCAAATAATAATTAGGGAAAGTTAGGGAAATTGGTTTTAGGGAAATTGCTCATTAGGGAAATTGTTTTTAGGGAAATTAGTTTTAGGGAAATTGGTTTTTGGGAAATTGGTTTTAGGGAAATTGGTTTAGGGAAATTGTCCGCAAATCCATTAAGGGCGTACTGTAAATCTATACAGAAAACAAAATAGATCAGCTTTCAATCTTTGTTAGAATCGTAGCATTCCGGGTTTATTTTTTTAAAAGATTGAATTCTTCTTAGACTGACACTTGTGACGAAATCTTATAGCTACTTATGGAAACCAACTTAACAAGAAATTCAGCAGCTGTTATCAGCAGTAATAGGACTAACGATCACGATATTCCGAATGTAGACTCTACATTATAAAAAACAGAAATGGAATGGGCTGTCGCATCATTTATCAGGAATTTTTAGATCATGACTTAAGTTAATATGGGGGCTGCTGTTAGACATCGGATTATATGCATTTGCATGTTTGCATATGCAATTGCATATAATTGCATTTTTGCAACGTTATTGCATATTATTGTACTTTCTCGTTTATAGTGCATAATTCGACATAAAAAGTTGCGTATATCAATTTCAAATGCGTTAGATAGTAGGCGAGAAAGATGTTAGATGAAGTTTGTTTGTTTTGTTCGGTGGTGTAGTTGCAGCGGGAGCTCCATCAGCGTAACGTGTAATCGACCGTGCTTTGTCGACATCGTCTATAAGGTTAAGACTACCTAGTCGTGTTTATTGTTGTATTTACTAGTGTGTTCTGTGCGTTCATTATCGCGTGAATTAAAAAGTTCCCTATCTTGTTTTTGTTGTATTCACTGTTGTGTGTTCTGTGCGCTTACTATCCCGTACTCGTTCACGAAAATGCCACCCATTAAAAAGAATTGTCAGACATTAATGGAAAGTTGGATTAAAGGTTACCCAGGCCAATTTACAACTGATGGTGCAGTAATATACTGTAAAGTTTGTAGCAAGAGTATTACGTCTTCGAAGAAGTATCAGATTGACCAACACGTAAATACGGCTTCTGATATAAGTAAGAATTTTTATCAATTAAAGTGAGAAGAATTTTTATCAATTCAATTTTTCTCATATAGGAGCAAGAAATAAGTTCTCGATCAGTCGTCAACAATTCCGGACGCAAATCACTTCTTCTACTTCGCCGTCGTCACAGAAGACTGAATTTTGTAAAGATTTGTGTGAGTTATTTGTCGGTTGCAATATTCGATTTAATCAACTCAATAACGATGTATTCAGAAAATTCTTGAAGAAGTATTGTCTCAATCAAGTAATCCCAGAAGAATCAACGATCCGTAAAAATTACCTGCCAACTATTTATGAAGACGTTTTAGCAGAAATTCGGGCTGACATTTTAAACAGTTTTGTGTGGATATCAACTGATGAAACTACAGATTCATGTGGACGATATATAGCCAATTTGATAATTGGAAAATTAACAACTGAACCTTCTACTCCACACTTGATTGCCTGTAAGATCCTAGAGAAAACAAACCATTCAACTATTGCTCGATTCGTAAATGATTCCATAAAATCATTGTTTCCCGATTCCTGTATGGACGAAAAAATATGTGTGTTTCTTTCTGATGCTGCACCATATATGCTAAAAGCTGGTAAAGCTCTTCAAGTATTTTACCCGAACTTACTGCACATAACCAGTTTGGCACATGGACTCCATCGATTTGCAGAAGAAATCAGGAAAGACTTCGTAAATGTCAATGACTTGATTTCGTCAACAAAAAAAGTGTTTTTAAAAGCACCGTCGCGTATACAGACTTAATAAGAACAACGTCCGAATTTGCCACTACCTCCGGAACCTGTAATAACGCGATGGGGTACCTGGTTGAATGCATCACTGTTCTATGCTGAGCATTTTGAGGCCATAAGAGGAGTAGTCGGTCAATTTAACGGTTCCGATGCACTGGCCATTGCATCATGTCAGCAAGCATTTGAAGACCCTTTAATAAGGAAAAATATAGCAGTCATTAAAACGCACTTCAGTGAAATACCCGAAGTAATTGAAAAGCTAGAGACCAAAAATCTTCCTCTTTTTAATTCAATTGCAATAATAGAAAAAATGGTGGATCTAATCCATGCACTTCCGAACACATTTTCATTAAAACTCCAAAATAAGTTAGACACTGTTCTTGCCAAAAATCCGGGTTTTGAAGCAATTAAACAAATAAATGCTTACATTAATAGAGCAGGTCAAAGCTTACCTGAGGTGATTTCTGCGGACATGGCGCAAAATTTTAAATTTTGCCCTGTTACATCGGTAGACGTAGAACGATCATTTTCGGCCTACAAATTAATATTAAGTGACAAACGTCACAAATTTCAAATTGAAAATTTAGAGAAGTATATTGTAATATACTGCCATAAAAACTATAACTAATTTTTAATTCTTGTGTGTTTTGTTGATTTTGAATATTATTATTTATTGGATTAAATTATTTTCTATATTTAACTTGTATATTGATTTAAACATTCAAAAAATGATCTCTAACAAAGTTTTCCCCTTTTTGATAGTGCATATTTTGTGCATATTTTGGCTTTTTTTTGTGCATATTTGCATGCATATTTTAGCAGTTTGATAGTGCATATAATCCGATGTCTACTGATAATTTACAAAAGCTGCTTATATACCGCTTTTAAGTCCCTCGCGAGATTATAGAAACAGATAAAAAGTAGCTGTTTTTTTTGTTTGTTTAAAGCAAGACAGAGCGGACATTATAGTCGCTAAGGAATTCAAATCTATCAGCCTTACATCACTTGTCTTGTAAGAGCTTGAAATGCTTCTTTTATGGCATCTCTTGTCCATTTATGATGATCTGAAGAATTTAGGAGCTGAATCCTATATATGTAACAAAATTGCATCAATATTGAAATTATGCTTAAAAAACGACGATTTTATAATAGTAACATATGCTGATGATTTAGTCATCCTTGTAGTGGGATACAGTTCGTATATACAGCTCGCTACTAACCGAAAGAGCCTTGCAAAAACTTCTGAATTGAGAAACAAGTTATGCACACAAAAGGTTTCAGCAAACGAAGTGATGGATAAACTTTTTCGGGTATGGAACCCGTACGCGTCTCTCTCTCCTTCTCTCTTTTGCAGATGTTATGTGGTAAAAAATAAGGCGACAAAATTGAAAACTGTTTATGGGAATGCCCCAATATTGCGAAATCATTCTTTATGAATTAAGGGCAGTGTTGGGAGGTTTTTGCGAAAAAAAAAATCTCTCGAAAATGGATATTATGTACTGGGAACTTTTTCCACATATTATTATGCAAATTCCCACAAATTTTTCCTAGGTACCAAAAAGTATAAGAATTAAACTAAAATAAAAGGTTCAAATCACTTTTGACAACTAATTTGCTTTTTTTTTTACAGGGGAGACAAAGCACACTCGCATTAAGAGTAAAATGATCAGTACTAATGCATATCAGTTATTAAATTAAAACAACTTTCATCGCTAATCACAGTTCTACTCATTTCAATTTAAAAAAAAAATTTGCTTGTACAAATGTGCTATTTGCTTATTCTCTTCAAAGTTTTCAAAGCTTTTCTATTTGAAAAATGCTCACTTCTGTTTCACGGTCATGCACAATTAATTTAACACATTTCCGCAGGAAAATTATATTTTTGTTCAATTTAAAAAAAAAAATATTTTCTGAATTTTGGATTTATGATTTTCTCCATAATTTTGTACGGAGGCTGAAATTATTCTTTTCTCCCTTTTTAAATTTTTTCAGGCCGAAAATACGCACAATATGGGAGGAACACACATGATTTCCCAATACTGATTGTAAGCAAGATTTTAGTAATAATAGTATAATATAAAAATTAGATTTAACTGTAGTCATTTTGCACTAATTACTATAGAGGATATATAATGTTCAAGTGCAATCTAAAGAGTGCCAAGAATTAAAATCTGGATTAATTTCGATTTTTGAATTTCAAAGTAGTTCTCTCCTTCTCCCCCACTCCTTTGAATTTTATGTAAGTCTTCTACGGCAGACTGAGTTCAGTTCAACTCCTAGATTTCTGACTGAGTTTTGATACGGTAAGATAACATTATTCAATAGAACAGGAGGCATAATTGATGTATCAAGAGGATATCTATAGATAGGCTTACAACTTGACTTATTGGCATTCAAGATCAACCCATTATCATTGACACATCCAGGAAAACATTGGAAAAATCATTTAAAAATAGACTGAACAAGAAAGGACTAAGAATCGAGCCTTGAGGAACACCATATTCAATAGAGCGAAACTGTTATAGTATGTTAACAGCTTATAGTCTCCCAATGAGAATAACAGCGGATGATGAAAAATTAAAATTGTTTGCTAGTTTATAACAAAGATGAGTATGATCAGCAGAGTCAAATACTTTACTAGAGTCGAAAAGAACAAGTACTTGCAATAGTCAGTGGGAACAGGCTAAAAGAATTATATAATACTTATATAAAATCGAGTAATCGAACTTTGGTCTGAAACATCGATAATAAAATCGAATTTTTCGTCCGATTGTATCAATTATTTTAAGAATCAATTTCATAATCGACATATCGTGGTAAAATTGCGACTTCAAATTCTTTCACCGTTTCGGCTGTTTTCTTCGATTGGGGGCAGCAGTTCTGATAAATACGAGTTACTGTAAAATTAACGTGTAATCTCCAGTATGTATAGTATTGTGAAAAAATCACATAATTGAAATGGACTATTTTAAAATGGTTTAGAATCTGTCTCTTTTTAAATGCGCGATTAAAGCCAATAAAATGTGGCCCACATATTTAATACCTTGATTCACGCCAACTACCGAGCGCGAGTCACCCATTCGTTTTATCTGTCTTCGTACCTATCTGGAATTCTACAAAGAAAAATGTTCATAAAATTCTTAGGTGATACATATGTATATGTAGATACGTATAGATGTATGTATGCACGTGAACGGGTAAAAGTAACATGAGTTTTTTTTTTTCGTTAACAACTGCAAATGATGTCTCCACAAATATACACCTCCAACAGTATAGAGGAACTTGCATTTTTACCTTGCCTTATACGATAATGGTGTAAGTTGGGATAAGTTGCATTTGATGACTTAGTCACTTTTCACTTATACATAAAATTCATTTGAAGATTAAGAGTCATTCCCACTATCAGCTCCCCTCCACTTGCTCTTTTATGTATATATTAGGTAGACCCATTCCATTGAGTCATTTTCATTAAATTTTTCAGGTACATTAGGTACTGGGATAAAACATAAAATGTCACCACGATATTATCAGCTTAAGTATAAATGCGGAGGTCGTGGATTCACGCCTAATTGCTAATTAAAATGATAAAAGCGGATTTACGGCTTCAACAATGACTGCCTGGCGATGACAACGTAATACTCTTTTCATGCTAATAGGGTTTATTTTCTGTTTATTTGTTTGTTTGTTTGTTCGGCTTCAGGGAACTACTTAATTAGCTTTGTACATTTCTAGAGCACGCTGAACTTAGTGAAAATATAGCATGCATAAAAATTAAAAAAAAAAGTACTTTTTATAGAATGGATTTAATGTCGGTAGAGGGGATAAAGGATGATTACTAATTTATTCAAATAAGAGGAAGCAGTTTATTTCCATTTCCGGGATTAGAATTTTCAGTGTCTCAAGGTGTATAACAGTGTTGCGTATACTTAGATACTCCATGGGAGAATACCTATAATTAAATTTGCGTTTTAATCTTTGGAAAATTGATTCCAATACATTTAGGACTAGGACTGTAGAGACAGTCTTTGAGTTCGGATGAAATTCGGTAATAGCCGTGTTGCATAATCAGCAGAGCTGTAAAATACTCAATGTTTAATTGATTTAATACCTGTTAATTACCAATACCAAGTATTTAAGAATTGATAATTCCCAGTAGGTACTAATACTCCTGTATTGGAATTAAAATTACAAAAATACTTGGAAATATCCAAAAGTATTTGGGCATTACTATATAATTCCTTTCAATTCTTTTCAAATTCTTTCAATTACTTTTAATTACTTCAAAAACTTCAGTACTAAACATGCTATTGTACGAAATTATGAAATGAACTAGATCAATTGTCTTTTTAATTTTATTGTAAAACAACTTTTACCTCTTTTCGAAGAGCAATGAAATTAAGCAGTCTAGACAAGTACATTTGCTTTAAAAAAAATCGTAGGCCAAGAGGTTAAGATTACAAAGTCACACTCTAGGAAAATGTTTATTATTGGCTAAGTTTTCATATTTCAATTTGCAATTTCATAAAAAACAATAGTTAAACTAAGTTATATCATAGATGGCACAAGAACTAGATGTCGCATGAAGTACCAAAAAAGTATACAAAATTTATATGGCTGGGTGGTCCATTCCGGAATGGACCACAACATTTGAAATGATGTATACGTTGAATGATTCATATTTTTTCGTATCTGAAGTATTGAGGAAGTCGATCAAATGTATACAAAGCTACTATTATAAAAACATTTGTTTTCGGCATGCTCTAAAACATGTTATGGTCCATTCCAGAATGCACTACCCATTTCACAATCTGTATACTCTGCTCTGCTATGGCATGCGACATCTAGTTCTTGTGCCATCTATGGTTATATGCACCTTATTTTAGTAGAAATGGCATACCAAATAGTAAAATATCATGTTTATTACTGAAGATACCGAAGTAATTAAAAGTAATTGAAAGTATTTGAAAAGAATTGAAAGCAATTAAGTATAATTATGTCCAAATACTTTTTAAATACTTTTGGATATTTCTAAGTATTTTTGTAATGTAACCGCACATTCAATTACTTTCCGGTATTTTAAAGTATTATTTGCAATTTCGGGAATGGGACTGAACAATTTTAATTCCAATACAGGATATCAATTCACAAATACTTGGTATTTGTAGTGATAATGGTAATGGTATTTGAATTTTACAGCTCTGATATTCAGTACTTATCCTATAACAGTATTATGTCAAAAATATGTTTGATTTCAAGACCAGATAAATATCAAAGTAGAACTAAAACTTTTTTAAATTCATGTGCAACTCTTTCAAAACTATCTTAACCGACTAATTGGTAAAGTCTCGTAAGGTGAATTTATATTAAAATCACTTTATGAAAATTAGGTTTGGAATTGGAGGATTGGATAATAAATCAAATAACAGAGAGTGTCAACATCCCTAGCAATTATCTCCACTTTTGGATTTTTTGGGATGATCTATGAAAAGAATGATATATATTAGGGTGGGGGAGGGGGGTTGGGGGGGGGGGTGGTATCATTAGAATTATATAAATTTTTACACTACGTGGAGAGCGTAGAAAGATATAATAGGAGGATGTAATATTATCCTCTAACAGTAGAAATAATATGGAGTCATATCCATATGTGACAACAGGTGCTAAAATTCCCAGATAGATTACTGACCTTATCACAGTTGTTCTGCGTGATGGAGGTACGAAGATTAAATGTCACATCGTTGGAAGCATCTAAATAGTCTCTTAAAGCTTGAATATCTACACCCAAAATGAAACGAAAATCATCTAGATAGTGCCTGAGATTGGTTGCATATACCTACTAATAATAACAAGTAAATAAGAAACAAATTCTTCGTGCTAACATAGGCGCGATAAAAATTAAACAGCAATGAATTTAGGCGCATTAAATCGCAGCTAGATTCATGGCCACATATTACTTCTGAAGTGGAGACCCTGCATCTCTCGAAAAATTATTTCCTAGTGAACTATTATTTTATAGTAATTTAGACACCATTCGACGGACAATGTAAACAGCGTTGAATCAGTTGTATGTAATGCGTTTCATGTTACATTGTACGAATGCTATTTTAAATCAAAGTCTTAGCACAATTCTTGCTGATGTTATTCGTCGATTTTTCTGTAAAAGGTCACGGTTTGAAAGAACGATGTAAGTTACAATTATGTGATACAAATTGTAATTAAGCATACAAAAAAATAGTGGAAATTTAGACTTTGTTTTTTTTTTTGAAATTTTATTTTGAAGTATAATTGAAAACCATTCGTAAATGATGACGAAATTTGATCCAGTATTTCTAAGTAAAGGCACGTTCATAACAGAGCGTTATTTAAGCCTAGTTGACATTATGCTGATTGAACAGCGCTGATGCATCAGCAGCTAGAATCAGCGCGCCATAAGCACAGTCCCAACTTCAAACGAGTTTAACTTTTGTATCAGCGCTGGTCAATCAGCATAATGTCAACTAGGCTTTAGCGCGCCAATCGTAAACGAGATTTCGAATTTTGTGAAAAAAAAGTTAGAAGAATAAATTTAAAAACGTTTTATGCGGCAAGGATGGTCGTTGATGCTCTGGAAATTGTTTCCACATAAAAGAATGCAGCCACGTTAGCTGCTGCATATAAATAGCTTTCGGCCATCTAAACCGTGATTTTCAAGTATCGATTCCGGTTCTTTATTCAGTACACTCTTTGGATTTATTGTTGAGTGTAGGTTTGCAAATAAAAAATCAACACTCGACAGAAGCTATCATCTACCAGTGCGATAGCTACAAAGAACAAATTTGAGAAAGGAAAGAAAGCGACAGAGGGTGTCAAAATAACTTTTCAAAAAAATCAATAATAATTGCCAAGCTTAGGCTTTAATCTCATTAAACCAAACGGTACAGTCCAATGATTAACAGAATTGAAGATTATTATCGTATGTTGAGATTAAAGGTGCCTAGATGGTTTCCCAAAAAGGGCTATCTAGAAGGCTTCTCATGTCTTTTTCCGGAACAAATAAAAAATTTTACATAAGGCAATTCTTCGAAACTTACACATTTACACGGGAATTTATCTGAAGTATGAATTAATGAATTCAAGATCTGGCGGCACCGAATTAAAGATAAAACAATTAACAATTCTCTGAAGGCTATTGATATCTGCAGCAAGGATGCATGTCTAAATGTCCTTTTGAAAATTATGCGACCTGTGACCACAATTCCGAATGGGAGTCTATTTTCCACTTTGCGTAGTCTCAAAACTTATTTACGGGTCGATACAATTCCTTATGGTTTTTCTTCTATACCTTAGCATATCAATTTATTCAAACAACGAAGTAAAGAATTTGTATATGTATTCAACATATTCGTCGTACTAATTTGTCATTAAGCGGTACCATGATATTAATTAAAGTATTTAAGTAAGTATGTAATTCTCTATCTCAAAAACCTCTCTTTCGAAAAAATCTGCGCACGGGCCGGACCTAACCTAGATGAATGCTCGTATGTAATTTCGTGTGGTCAACCCATTTGTGGAAGTTTGATTTTTGAAGTGGTTTTTCGAATATTCATATTTCTAAATGGTTCGTGCGACAATAAAAAAAAAACAAACCATTTCATAGGAATTCATATTCTGATCAACTTTTCAGTCCAATAAAAACATCTAAGACTAATAGTTTTCGCAGCATGTTTACGTAAAAAACGTAAATTTTTATATGGCAACACAAAGATGGGATTGACCGATTTAGCCCCCATTTTCGAAATTTTATTTACAAAATTTCAGCTCTCTACGTTGACGCGTTCAAAGGCAGGCTTTTTAATTTGTTCTTTCTTTTTCTAATTTTATTTTATTATTATTTGAAGGATTTTTATGTATTTATGTATAAAATTTAATTTAGTATAGATTTTTATTTTATTTGTTTATTTTTTTATTTACTTAAATTGACACTAAATCTTGTATGTTATCGATACCTCAATAAAGGAATATGAATATGAAACAATTATTATAATAAATAGGGCATAAAAGTTAGAACTGACCAACTGACTTTCCGAAATTGGTATTATTACAAAATCATCATAATAACGTCATTAGAGTTTTAAGAAAAATCAAAGTATTAAAAAAGAAATTATGATTTTTTAAAAATTATAAGAGATTTAGAAATTCTAACAGATCTAACAGATGAACACGAGTCGATAAAGAATTCGTCTACATGGACGCATCAACTAAATTTCATCCAAATCAGCTTAGAATAATTATCATGCGATTAAAAAAAACTATATGAACAAAAAGTGCATTTTACTATAATATAAACCATGTAAAATATTGTAATAAAATTTAATTTCTTCTGGGTACCACTTCTTTACACATAGCACACCCATTAGCCGCTGCAAGGTAAACTTGATTTGTATCCAATCACTTTTTAATTGATATAAAAAAAAAAAAAAAACAAAATCCGTATGCAGTTGGCGTCATCGTTTTATGCACTGTTCATACTGAAAAAATTGATATACGCTCTAACTTGCATTAATATTCATTGAAATAATTCAGTATTCAATCTGGCCGGCTTCAGATCAGATTGAATTGAATTGATGAGTAGTTATAGTTCAGTAGAGTACGTGTGACATATGCATGTGCCACGAAGAAATTTAATTCACTTCAAAAGCCTCCGGAATATTTCCTGACACTGTCTAACATCCTAAACACACAAGTTTTTTTCATAATTAAGATTTTAACTTTTACCTTTACTTACTTTGATTCTCTATTATAATGGACAAACCTTGTAAGACTTGCTGTTAAAATATCGCTTAAATATCGAAACCGTAAATTTTATAATTTGAAATGCCAATGAAATCTCCGAATGATGATTTTACCCCTGATCTGATGGACTACGGCGACTTAAATTATATGCCACTGGCAAGTTCTTCAAAATCTAAAGATGAAAATAGAAAATTTGCTGAAAATTTACATGGACTCAGTAAAGTTAGAGTACCTGCTGAGTATTTTCTTAAGACATTATTTCTTTATAAAATATTACGAAGAAGGAATTAAAAGGAAGAACTACAGTGGAAGAGATCAGAGATGACGAATAAGAAACTTTGAACCAGATGTGTTGAATCCCTCTCTATTTGAGGCATTAATTAATATAATTATATTTAGTTTTCCTAAAATTCAATTTAATTTATAAAATAGTTTGAATGTAAATAAGTCGTAAATTTTCTCACATCTCTGCTAATGAAATTAGAAGCCCACGAAAATAAAATTAAACGTGAAAATGTCGTGAGAATTATTATCTGGGGTAGATAAAGAAAATTGTAAATTTTCTGTTGACGGATCGTTTTTTATGTATAAAAGAAATATTGCTAAGAAATAATTTTATTTTTTTAATTAGAATCAGTCAATCAAGACTTTAATTCATTTTCTTGGTGAGGCTGCCAAGAACATTGTATTGTGACTAAAGTTGCTGGCATAGGTCTTGTAATTAGGAAACTCTTCAAAAATTTATTGGCATTGCATACTTAGGAAAGAGGTATCCAGCGATAGTTGTATATGTTATGCACCTATAGGCAACAATTAACTAACAAAACTTACGTATAAGTATTCAACCTAGGCAAAAAGTAAGTCGGTAAATAAAATAATTTATCGCTATACAAAAATACATTGGTGATCCCGATGCACCGTAGTTCAAGCAGAACAAGCTAGAAGAAAAAAAGTCACTGTTGCATTTCTAGGAAATAATAAATAATAGTAACAAAGAACTAACCCCAGGGGCCGGATTCACAAACTCGGAGAGTTGTGGAGTTGTGGAGATAAGAGTTCTTTTTACTGGCACTTAACTCTCCACTCGAAGCTCTGTAACTCGTGGAATTTGTATTAAGAATTACCAACTCGACAAAACTCACGACTGTGTTAGTTGTGGAGAAGTAAGAAGAATATGTATTTCTCAACTGAAGAAGAATATTTCCCATGACAGTTTTTGTTGTGTTTTGTGAAGGTACCTAGGTAACTAGGAATTTCAAATTAAATTATGGATTCACCGCATATCCTGGCTATGTTTACACAAACAAATTATGGAAATCCTTGCAATACTTAAAGAGAAATAAGGATTTTGGTATCTGAAGGTACCCGCTAAAAATTTTAAATCACGCGAAAATGTTGGTCGTCTTCCAGTATAGAAGATGTATGTAGAATGAGGTCGCATCTACATTTTGCCCCCTAATTAGATATGTAGTTAGTTTTTGAGTCCGGTAAAAAGTTTTGGAAATAACTGCAAAAGAAGTGAATCAGTCCTTCTTAAGATGAAAAAAATTGCCGTTTTTTGGTACAAAAATGGACATATTTTCAACTCATTATTATGAAGAACTGGTAAGAAGTCGATGAAATTCACTTTCCATGAGAAAAATGTTCACAACAAAGAACGGAAGAAATATATGCAAAACATAGAAACTGGGGTGTATATGACCCAAGTGAAAAAAATCCGTATTTCGGCGGTAAAAATTCAGTTATGAAGTTAACATGGTTAAAAAAAAAGTACAGCACTCGATTACCCGCTTTTCCCTCTTTAATTTGATACCAAACATGATGTATTTTGGATAACCCCCAATGAGGGGTAGTGCGACCCCCCCATCTCAAAAGCCCCTCCCGAAGAAATTATTCACATATTTTTGTACTCTAGACCGTAAATCTGTAGGAAAAAACCCCAACGCTCTACGACCCTCCCACAAAGAGTTAGCCGTCTTTCAATATTTCGATACTTCCCACGTTTTCTTTAACTCCCCCAAGTATGTTAGAGAATCTCGAATGGAGAGTTCGGGAGTTTTAATCGTGGAATACAAAAATTCTCAACTTACAAACTCTCCGAGTTACCGAATCCGGTGGCCCCAGGTCGAGGAATACATTGCTGATCCCGACGCACTGTAGTTCGATTAGAACAAACTAGAAGGACAAAATTCACTGCTGCATTTCTAGGAAATAATAAATAAAAATAAAAAACAACTAACCCCAGGCAACAATTCTAACAATTATTTTGCACAAACATTGTTTAGTGATGAGTCAGAGGGTTCGAACGTTAATTAAGCAGGTAAACTCACTTGTGCGTGCAAATTATTTGCAATTTAGCCGCAGTTGTGATCACATCTAGAGTGCATTTAGTGGTATCTGGCTTTTTAGTAATGGATTCTCAACTTGAGGATATGTAGTATTTTTTTTTTGTATTGAAGTTGAAAAAAACTTATTGATCTATGTACAAAAAAAGTATAGAAATATTTATCTCTAATAAAAACATAATTTCTTTCCGATTTTATAATTTTTTGAACGATTATAAACTAAGTATCCCCCGATGTCCCCCAGCTAATTTTTATGTATTATTGTAGGTACATTCCAACCTTTTAAATGATATAAAATTTAGCTGCGACAATGATGAACAACTAATCTTTCTTCGTTTTTTTTTTTAGGTTACGCTATACCACTTAAAAGAAGGATTTATTTAAAGAATGGGTGAATCAATCAAAGAATGACAGAAACTCTCATGTGTTTCAGTTCATTTCATCTAAGATTGATCTATCTCATATAACTGCAGATTCAATGAGAAACATTATTAAAGTAATAATTTCCAGATTTTCAGCAAAATTTGCTGAAAAATGCTCTTCTTGTACAAGAAATCGGGAGCGTTTTCTCAGTGAATATTCCGACTGATTCAGTGGAGAAGATGTGAAGTTTGAAGTATCTCGGTACAAACTGCAGCCATCAACATTAAAATGATTAAATATTACAGCCAAGCCAAAGAAAGATTTTAGAAACTCCTCAGTGAAAGTAAATCAATGGTCTCGAAGTGCTAATGAATTAACAACCGCTGCCGAAATTTCGATGCGATTATCTGGGAATAGAGACGCAGCTAAAGTAATTAGAGAGGTTAGTGAAAATCTTGAAAGCGGTAATATCATAAATCAAAAACATCAGTCTACAAATAGTTGTAGTCGTTGCTTGAGCTTGGATCAGTGACGAAGCTTTGACTTATTATATCGATTCAAATTCCACTAGCGAATTCCTATAAGCACACATAGATGTGGAGTATAAAAGCGGGACACCAGGTATTTTCATCGCACTATAGTGTTAAGAAAAGCTAAAAAGGCATGCTGTCCTCCTGAAGAGCAAATTGTTGTGACAGAAACGTGTGCACAAATCAGACTACAAGTAATTTTGAATAAAACGGCTGAATGCTCTTTAACTGCACAAGTTGAAGTAATCAGCAATTTGTCACCTTTTAGCTGGTTAGTAAATCGGGATGTAATGAAAGTTCTTGAAGAGCATATGGTTCAATGAGGGAAATATTGGCCGTAGGTTTTTTTGGGAATCCCGAATTGAGTAGTCAAATTGGATGAATCACTCATAAAACACTTAAGTTTTTTACTCAGAACAGTATCTTCTGGATATGACATAAATTTGAAAGAAATTGATAAAACTTGCAAATGAGACTAGAACACTTTATCTAAATCAATATTCGTGGTACTATATAACCCCAGCTGTCCACAAAATATTAGTTCCCAATACGGAAGTTATCCAATCGTCTCTCCTGCATATGAAATTGCAAATAAACTGTCAAGGGCATGTAAAAACTCTTTACAACCTCAAAATTTATATTGGAATATAAAGCCATCTTGAACTTCCTTTCCCGAAACAACCAGGGTAGTAGTACACAGCGACATGCGCCGAAATGAAAAGGAGAACGAACTTGCTCGTCTTGATGCAACCTCGGAGGTATTCTTCTCCACAATTCGGATTGCACCAAAACACCTTGTCTCTAATATTTCGTCTTGGGCCGCCTGCCAACACAATCACCTTTGGTTAGATGATCCTGAAGTTAGAACTATAAAGGAGCTGTGGGGCACACCCAACCCAAAACAAACAATAAAGCTACTGAGGTTAAACAAGATAACCCTGCGAACCCTGATGTCAGCTCCCATTGGGCACTCTCACCTACACACGATAAGGCTTGTTTATGACCCTATATGTACGTGTTGTGGACAGGAACTCGAGACGGTGAGTTATTTTCTTTGTCACTGTCAAGCTTTCTAAGGGAAGCGATTACAGATTCCTTGGCTCACAGCTCCCGATCGAGCTACACGACGCCGGTAAGGAGGGCTGGGAACCAATACTTAAATCCGCAAGAGCGTCCGGTTGGGATCTATGAATAATTGATCATAAGTCTGGAGGATGAACAATAGGCCTTTTATGATCTACGTTCCAGAGCGCTCGTAAGGGGCCTCAACCTTAGTCTTCAACCAATCAATCAAACATAAAGTGTAAATATTGGGTAATTTTCCAAGTAGTGTTAACAGGTAAATTACCTGAATGTAATGACAAAGGGTGTCTCGAAATAGCAGGAAAACTTCACAACTTCGGTATAATCGAATATTAATATTTAAATATTGAAAAGACAGTTGAAACTCGATTATCCGGGATGCCCGGTTACGAGACTTTCCCAGAAAACAGAAAATCCCCGTTAATAGAACGAGATCATAATATAAAGGAAAACACGTCATGTTAAATGTAAGCGATAGAAAAGCAATATTGCCGGCAATAAAAATGCTCGTTGTGGCAATAAGAAATCGTAAGAAAATGATTCGTAGGTCAATCGTGATGTTTTCTGAGTTAAGGGGTTACTTGGGTTTTGAAGGATAAAAAAAAAGCATATTTTTTAAATTATTTTATCTGATAATACAATATGTCCAGGACATTGCAGCTGCAGCAGGATCTTTGCTTTTGAAGCTGGAATCGACAATTAAAAAATTTTTCTTCGTTTTATTCCTACTTAAAACTTTAATCGGTTTTTTCTAAAAAAATATTTTTGAACATGGTGGACATGATTTCTCAAAAACTAATGCACCGGATTTATTGAAATTTTGCACACTTCTTCAAAATAGAATTTAGTGACTGAACGAAGGTTTTTTGAAAACAACTCTGTCAAAAATTCAAATTTAAATTGTTTTTTTTTAAATCACGAGCTATACTTATCTACTAACAGAAATAAATTAAAATTGGTTTTATAATTTGAGATAAAACTATCATCAATTATCCTGACCACCACGAGACCACTTTTTTTTTTGTGGAGTCTCTGGAAACCAGGTTCCACCGGCTGAATTTTCGCAATTTTTGAATGAAAATTTTATAAAATAGTCATTAAATGTTCTACTTTTATAGGGGGAAAGCACCAATAATCGGCCAAAAATGCATAGCTAGAACTTTTAGGTAGATGACTGTCCCAAGCCTGTTGCGTTGCTATGAAAACATTTTGTACTGAGAATTTAAAGCGTTTAACATATGTTTAGCAATACTACTAATATATACCCCCATTTAAAAAAAAATACAAGTTTCAAAAAGTACACTTTTACCCTATAGTCGGCCAACAAAGTCCTAACTCCGGCCATAATGTTACCTAATGTCGGCCAAAGAAAAAGACAACAGTTTTAAGCGAAGTTCAGACATTTGTTTTAATACAAATATATTAGTATTCACAGCAGCTTATTGCGTTTAGTACAAACAAATAAAACAATATAAAAATAATGAGTAACAAAGCGTCTTTCAGTATATTAACTAGGTATGAGATCAAAAGTTCAAGCTCAAGTACCTATGCACTATATATTTGGAAACTTCCTGAGAGCCCGTCGACATGGAGAGCTAAAGTTTTGTACACGGCGTTTTCATAAAAATTGCAAGAACAAGTTACAAAATAAACCAAATCGGGCTAGCCCTTCTTGGTGTTGCCATACAAAATTTTGTGTTTTCTCTATATATTTGGTCACGGCTTGAAAACGCATTGATGGAGAGAGCTGAAATATCGTCCGCAGCGTTTTCATAAAAATAGTAAATAAACTTTCAAAAATGAGCAAAATCAGGCAACCTTTTCTGGTGTTGCTATATAAAAATTTTGGTTTTTCACTATATTTAACTTTTTTTTCATCTAGGGTATAATATTACTGGTCTTAGACCAATTATAACTATTTCTTTTGTTAGGATTATATTTGTGACCGACTTGTGACCGGCTCTAAAGTATTATAAATCTTTAAGATATCTTTAAACTTAAGGTTTGGAATCAGCCTAGCATCGGCCATTTTTGGCCGACATTAGGAAAAGTTCAAAAATTATGTTCCTCGACATACATATATATATATTAGAAAAACTAAATTTTTGCTGTTTTCTTCACTTCAAATTGTAAGTATAAATGAACTACTAAAGTAGAAAATACAACACTATTTAGGTAAACTAGACTATTTCGCAATAACCTCAATCTCATTTTCAAAAAATTCACGGAGCACACATTTACCAATTCTGACATATGTGCACAGAATAAATCACTTATAGTAAAACCGTCATACATATAAGAGAAATGATTTTTTGTTATACGATTCAGTTTGTGTTTTGTGCGTATTTTACAAAATCATTTTACAGACAGTTTTGTCAGAGGTAGCCGGATTTTAGGAGCATTTATCCTATGCTTAAATATTTGAATAAAATAATTTATTTATTACATATAAAAAAATATAGAGAAAATATGCTTTTTTTAGCTTTCGAAACCTATGTAACCCCTTGAAGTGTAAGTGTAAAGGCATTTAAAAGTAAATTTAAAAAACAAATCTATCATCAAGAAAATGTCTAAAATTTGGTGTTTGCAAATATTTTGCTAAGTACTAGATGGCTTTATTAAAAAAAAAAACAAACATACATTTTTTTTTATGTACATCTCTATCCCTACTAATGCTGGATTTGCATCACTTAAAAATATCTGTAAAACAAAGTCAGGAGTTTACCCTTAGACAACAAAAAAAAATACTTTAGATCTATAAAAACAGAAGAGATCTCAGCAAATATAAATCATTAAAATTCCAAACACCTATTGTCTTTCTGTATGCAGTATAAAGGTATCTCTTTAACTTAGTTACCATGTTCTGTGAGCGATGTAAATATAACATAAGTATTACAAAAAATAAAAAAATAAAATAAAAAATAAAAATCAGGTATCACCTTTTAGCAGCAATGAATTTGTAAAAAAAAAAGAATCTTTTGTAATAACAACTTTCTGTGTAAACCAAATACAAAAATCTTCTTCACTATAAGTTGCGCACATCCATCAAACAAACAAGAATAACATTTTCAAAATAAAAAAAAATAGTAAACACGGCGTCCTCCCCATGACAAATAATTCATGTCATTATACCTATTTATGTGTCGAGACATATGATAGTAACACCCACTCTCGTTGAAAACGATATCCACATGCAAATGAGGATAGTATCAACAAAAAGCTCCGAAAACCTCGTTCATTGTTTTTATAATTAAATAGGGAATGTTTTACTAAAACAAACAAAAATGCTAGAGCTCTGAAGGTCGTCTGAAACCAAACCAGCAGAATGTAACCCAGAAGCAGAAAATTTAATGTACTCTATGTCTGGCACTACAAATCCGACATCACTAAAATATTGCTAAATTTTTTTAGACACTAATTAAGAATAAGTGAAACAGAAATTGACAGAAAATAACCTTTAAATGAAAACTTCACAACCAGCAATAATTTTGCCAAAAATATGCAATAATCTGTACTTTGATAAAGCGAATAAACGTCAACCTAATTATTATCTCCCACAATCGTAAACGTTGTTGTTATCTTATAAATTTTGTCAATAAAATTATCTCCAGCAATGAATCGTTTCCGTCCAAGTCTAATCCACCACCACGAACTGAACTACAATTTTCACTACGCGAATTTCAATGAAGCCCCGTATGCATACTTTTGCCTTTGTTAAAACAATAAAGTGGAACTAATTCGGTAAATTGTTACTGGAGGAAACTCTTCCTAAACAAAAAAAAAAATTAACAAGTTTTAGAAAATTTATATTTATCCGTTCAATGCGTTCTAGGTGTTTTTTTTTGCCAAAAAAACACGGGGCAATCAAAGGAGGACAACCAATAATTAATATAATTAACACAAAAATCGCACAATAATTAATTATTATCTACGAAAACAAAAATTTGATTAATTATAATCCAGTTAAGGAACAAAAAAAAAACGATGCACGTGTGGCTGGCTTATCAGTAAAATTATAATAAACAAAAAATATAAACAAACTTTTTGAGGTTATGTTTTCACTGTCCTAATTAAAAAAAAAAAAAAAAACTGTCGAACTTTGGATTGCACTAATGGATAACAAAACAATGTTATTCGTCGTCGGTAAACCAAAAAAGCCCGCGCTTATCGTAAAATTCACCACTATGATGACTAGGTAGGTAGTCCGACACTGAAATTCACCACCTAACTAACGACCAAACAGTTTCACAATTCGAGCAAAACTGAATCAATGACGGTCTGTCGACTTTGAGCACAAAGTGAAATAAGTTTAGTTGAAGGAGTCTCCCTGTCCGCGACCATTTTCTATAGATTGCTGTTGTTGTACCAATGCCATTCCCCAAACTCACTCTGAGTGGTGAGTCTAAGACCTGTGAGTAGTAGTCACAATTTGTAGCAGTACATATGCCTACTACAAAGTGCAGTGTTTGTACTGAGAATGATTGGGGAGTGTGTAAGGCTTATTTCTTCTCATCTCATCTACTAAGTAGTTAGCCTTAGCGACTTAGGCTAGAGGTAGAGCATACGGTTAACGAAGTATACTACTAGTACGATAATACTGGAACTAGACAGGATAGGACAGGACAAGAACTGATGGAAACTGTTTTTTTTTTACAATGCGCAAAAGGGTTGTTCCTGGTCATCATTTTTGACTATGTGCTTTCTGCGAATGAAACGTAAAAGCTTTTTCTTGATAGAAAGCTTTTTAAATTACATTAAATTCAATTGAACACCTTTACAGAGGTTAATTAAAAGATTTAAAAAAAAAAAAGCATTTTTTATTGAAAATATGGTGGGATCCAATTGTTTATTTTCATTAGCATGCATATTTCTGAACAGATGACTTTAATCAGTACAAGAAAACAAAAAACACGAACAACATGTGTTTGACAACATTTTGAAATTAGTTTGGAATTTATTGGAATTGATTATGTCAATGATTAGCGGAATTCTTTTTTTTTTTTTTTTGTTAATAATATTATAAATAAGGAGATCTCGTTTCTTTTCTCTTCTATATTTGGATTTATGACGTCTTTGAATGGATAGGAATAGCTTGAGAAAAACATACCGAGCGAATTGATTTGCATTTATTTTTTTTTTTTCAATGTGCATGCGCAAATCTGAATCAAGGTTTTTGTCATATTTGTGTTTTGTGTTGGACTTTTGTTTATACATAATTCCGTTAAATAAAATATATAATAATACAATTTAAATTAATTTTTGTTTTACGTCGAATAAAATTCATTCTTCTTCTTACTACACAATTATACATAGAAATTTTTTCCCATAAATCCAGTTGTATATTTTTAAAAGAATGTTTGCTTCATTCAGAATGAGTTGGAATTCCATTCTGAACGAGGTTATAATAATAATAATAAAAATAATAATCATATATTTCTGGAGAGTGTACAATAAGATAATACAATCTTCTCAATATGTATAGTTAAGCAATATGCTAATAAAAGCAGGTTTAATGAGTAATTAAAAAATAAAAATAAATATATAATAACATATGGCATAATTCAGTATTAAAAAAAAAAAAAAAAATACAAAGGTAAATGAAGAAAAACAAAGTAGGTATACTTATGTATAAATATGAATCAAGTGGAAAAGCCTCTTCTTGAATATCCCAGTAGTGTGTCGATAAGGTAAATTATTTCATGTGCGAATAACGTGAGCAAAGAAGGAACTATGTACGTGCTATTTCAGTGTTAGTGTGCGGCAGCAATATTTTCCTATTACGAGGCGAAATAATTTTTCATGTAAATAATATTTTATGTAACAATGCTAATCGAATAGGAATCTATCGAACAATCCAGGAGAGAATTACAATATGGGGACAAATGGTTAAACTTCCTTAAGCCAAAAACAAACTTAGTGCAATCATTGAAAGCTAACATTCAGTCTATTTAGAAATATACAATCCAATGAAGTGTATATAACGACGCTACCATAAATAAAGTGCGGAACTAATAATGTATTGGGTCTAAAAAAAAACTCTTTTACAAATGGAAAATCTTTAGAAAAAAGAAATTCTATGCTAAGTCAGTCGTTTCGTATCAGCAGGTACCGCATACTCATCAGTACGGCTTAGTTCCTGCCTGTCGTATACGCCAAGGTGAGCAGCTGAACTCATAAATGTGCACTTAAAATAATTTTTAAGTGTGAATTATATATGAGGCGAAATACTAAGTATTTACATGAAAGCCTAACAAGATTAGCCCTAAGAAATGAATTCATTGCGAATTTAGTCAATATGAAATGGACCGAGTCGGCATAAGTTGACATCCGCGGCTACTGTCAGTTTTTGTTCAAACTTTGGTTACTAGTTCTAATTAATTTACTGACAAAACACAAATCTAAAAACATCTGTGTAAGTGGGGGGGGGGGGGGGTGTTGCCTGTGTGTGTGTTTCGTTAATAGATGTTTTACTATTCTATTCTAACTAAATGTTGCTTTACTACACATCAATTGAATATTCGGAATGAATAGCTGGTAACCCGAATGCTCAGAAGATTTGTGACCCACCACTACCTTCTTTTTGCTACTTTAAAGAAGAAGAAGAAGAAGAAGAGGAAGAAGAAAAAGAAGAGGAAGAAGAAGTAGAAGAAGAAGACGAAGAAGAAGACGAAGAAGAGGAAGAAGAAGAAGAAGAAGAAGAAGAAGAAGAAGAAGAAGAAGAAGAAGAAGAAGAGTAAATTAATTATTTGATGAAAATTATTTTCTGATTTGTAATTTGTGAGTAAATTGGAACTAGTGACCAAAATCTGAGTGTAGCCGCGGATATTTTTCCTTTGTAAAAGAGTTCTTTCCACTCAATTTCGTATTGACTAAATTCGCTATGAATTTATTTCATAGCAAAACTCTTTAATAATGCCTTGACAAGTTTCACAAAAACTCTGAAAATAGCAAATTAGCCGATATTCGAAACTGTTGGAGACCTCCATAAACTTTACCAATAATATTTACAAGATTTGATTACAGCACCTTTGTTTGGAGTTAAGATACGAGTAAACACCCAAATTTTTAAGTTTTTGCTGGTATAGTTAAATAATATGATTTAATCTAATCGCTGGAAATTCGAAAGTGTCCACTGTAGCTCTGGATATGAAAATGCAATTAGATTTTCTTGGATTTAGTTTCAGTTTCATAGACACTGATCACTCAAAAATCCTGCTTAAATCTGAATTGAGTTGATGTACATACTCTAGCAGTGATTCCAATAGACCATTCACATATAATTGGACATCATCTACATACATGTGTATTTTAGATACTCTACTATTATTTGGTAGACTCCAAATTTGATAGGTAATTTGCTTGAGCTAATATCGTTAACTTTAACTTGTTTTGAGCGCTTAGTTAGAAAACTTGATATAAATTGAACTGCAGAAGAGGAGAATCTAAACTGTGAACACAGCTTATGAAGCAAAGGTGATTGGTGAAATGAAGTAATGCTAGAATGAGAAATTATTTTTAATAAACGAATCACGCATATCCGAAGTTAGGTAACTTTAGTAGAGCCGTTTCACAGCTACAATACGCTCTGAAGTCAGACATCATGTCTGTGATGAGTTTTCTACCTACAAAATATGCCATCATCTGTATAGATATTATTTTCTCCAGAATCTTGGACAAATAGCACAATAGGCTAATACGTCGAAAGTCCTTAGAACCTCATGAGTTCTCAGGCATTGCAATTACTAAAGCATTCTTCCAAGCCGCAGGGAAAGTTGAAGTAGTTATACATGTTTTGACATTGTAAACTACATAGGGCATAATAAAAGGTAACAGTATTTTTAAAAATAAGACCGGTAGCATCCAATTTAATGGATTTAATTACCAAGTGCACTTTCAGCTCATTTATAGAATGGAAACTAAAGCCTATGTATGTATCTCAGAAGTACTACTAATCATATTATCTAAAGTTATTTAGCGTGCTTGCTGAATGGCATAAAAAGAAAGATTGTTTCAGATTATCTGGATCAAATTCAACTCATAATTCGCCCATAACCTCATATAATCTCAGATTGCGAGAGGTAGAAGAGTAAAAGGATGCAACGGATTAAGGAGAAAAGTTTAGATGATGAAAACCTCGTTCTTTTCCAGAGTCCTAATTCTAATTCCCCCGCTAGCTACATAGTAAAACATATTTCCATAAACTTCTGGCAACAAATTGTGTCGTATCTGCTCGGTAATATTTCATAAGCTGGGTTATAGTTATAAAGTAATGATTACTTTTACTTAATGTAAGTATTTGATTTATGGGTAATCTTATTCTATTCGATGTATTTCTTTCTTCCTGTTTTTAGGGAATGGTATCTACCTATTATTATACCCTAGCTAGATGAAATCTATAGGGTATACCAAGTTTGTGATTCCATTTGTAACGCGTAGAAATAATGATTGTAGAGCAAAATGGATTGGACACCCACGCATAATATTAAAAGTTATTTTGATTTTTGCATGTCCGTCTGTACTTAGAGAGCTGAAATTTTGTACACGGACTTTAAAAAAAAAAGTAAAATTAAGTTCGAAAATGAGACAAATCGGGCAACTCTTTCATGGGGTTGCCATACAAAAATTTCGTTTTCATTATATATTTGGACACTGCATGAGAACGCATTGACATAGGGAGCTGAAATTTGGTACATGGTATTTTCATAGTGATAGCATAAAAAATTTTAAAAATAGAATAAAACGGGCAACCACCTCTCTGTGTTGCCATATAAAAAATTATGTTTTTTTTTTTATGGATACTGTGAAAACGATCAGTCCTAGACATTTTTATTGTACTAAAGACTTCTTTAGAATATGAAATTCCATAAAATTGGTTATAATCATTCTTTCATTCTTTCTGTCCAACGACCCGTTCTAAAAATATATGTGAAAAAGCACTGCAAAAATTAGAACTGCTGAATTGGGTGACCATAGGAAATTTCATATGGGCATTCATCTCTACGGTCTTAGACCAATTCTAGCTTTTTTACTTATTTGAAAATAAAATTGGCCAAATTTTTGGCAGTACTAACTATCTTTTCTAGAATAGTCAGTGAAATTGAGACCCCGAACACGAAATCTAAAAATTATAGTTACTAACCCCCCTTTTATAAAATATATTGGTAGAAGGATAGCCATGCTAGGGATAATATATTCACTAAACAGGTAAGGAAGAATCTTGCGTTACTTCCAACTTCCTTGCTACATATCGTGTAATGTCCACTAATATTGTGGAAAATTTAGGCTTAAATTTAAATATAGAAAAAATCAGACACCACCAAATGCTATCATACTAAAATTTAAATTTTTCATACTTTTTTGTAAAGCTCTTTAAGACTTTTGGACCCAGGCAACTGAAGATTTGTGTGTACAAATATAAACTTCCAATATGGGTAAAATCTGGTATTGATTTTTTTTTTTCGACTTTAATGCCTGTTTCAAATACTATACTAAAAATGCTTTGAATAGCGAATTGAAATTTTGTATACAGCAATATGTTCACACAGGTTGCAAACAAAAGCTTTGTAATACATTTACATGTACACAGTGATCTTCAAAGAAATACCACGTGCACTCTAATCGTAAAAGTACCATAAATCTATTTTAATATGCGTAAGTAAACAAATTTCTAGCAATTACTGTCATTCTTGATTGTCTTCATCAGAGATGATGCTATCTCAAGTATTTAATCAGTTGGCGAACAGATGCGTAAGCAAATAAGTCAAGTTTTATTGTCCGAACTAGAATAATTCAAATTGAGTGCATTTGCAGTGAGTTTTCTGCAGTTATATTATAAAAAAAAAACAAGTTTAATTTGTTATACATAAAACTATTTTCAGGAACTGAAGGAACTTTTAATATAAGTAGAAATGAGCATTGGAGACCATTTTAATTATGAAAAAATAATCTAACTATTTCTGACAATACCAGGCTCTTTGACCTGATTTGTTTCGGAAAGCTTGCTTAGAATACTATAAAGTATGTGGAAACAGAGAAGACCACAAGCAAAAGCATTGGACAATCACCAAAAATATTGACGACCATCTTCATGGATCGCACTTGTACCATACATCGCCACAGAAAGCCTGAAAATTTTATAATTTCTCTGGAGTTATAAATGGAAATTATAAGAACACTTACTAACGGTCGCTGCACATTTACCGGCATAGACAGGCAAAATATTTTTATACGAAAACAAGTTTGCTAATTCACATCAACCGGCACCGGCAGATACCGGCACCGGCAGATACCGGCACGTTACGGAAACTTTATTGCCGGTGGCTACAAACCAGACCGGAATTTGTCGGTTGCTAATCTAGTTTTAAAGCTAACATGGGATCACTTATATGTGCGCAAGTAATGACGGTGTCGGTCGATGCATGTCTGTGCCGGTAAATGTGCATCGACTTTTATGGAATCAGAATTAAGGAAGAAAGATTAAAATTCACCAAAGCTCATCACAATAAACCAATGTTCTTCTAGAGAAATGTCATATGGCGTGATGAATCCAAGTTCCACAAAATTGCGTCCACGTATAATGGTAAAGCATGTGATCCACGTCACCCAAACCAACAATGCAACCGCAATGTATACTTTAAAAAGAATCAATAGGGCGATGGTAGTGTTATGGGTTGTGACTGCATATCATGGCACTGGATGGAGAGCTAAAATAGTAAATGGTCCTGGGGCAAATAACATTCAATTTCATCCAATATAATGCTCCGAAGCGTACTTCATGGATAGTAAACAAATGCCCTTCGGAGAAAAAGTTAGTGATTTGGAAGAACCTTCCCAAAACTTTTATTTCAAATTAATTGAGAACATGTGGAACGATATGGAGAGATTCGGAAAGGTCCAATAATAAATTGGAAGCTTTTATGTGAAAACGTAAAAAGGACAACACTTGTTGAGTGACGCTTACGACTAAAATGGGAAGTATATACCATTTGTAGATGTAACTTAATATTGAAAAGTTTTATTTACTTTCTTTGCTATTTTTTAATTTAACTGACATTGGCGCTATTTATTTGAACTTTAATTATTTCAATTGGAAATAATTTTGTTTTTATTTTGGTTTTACTGAGAGGCAGTTTAATATTGTTATGCGCCACAAAGTGACATAAGCGACATCTATTGGAAATAGAAACAACTTTATGTTAGTGACATGTTAGTAAACTTTGGGCTGCTCGGAGAACGGAGTATTCAGGAAGGTTCTAGGATAATTTGTAGAGTATAAATTCGGCGCTTCTCACATCCAGGAGGCGGAGTCTTATTTCAGACAGTGAAGTCAACGAAGTAAACTATTTGGATTGCTAGGATTGACAGGGGTTTCCCTTAAAACTTTTCACTTTTTACGTATATCTATTCTATGTAATTCTCTGTATGAAGGCAATGTACAGACATCTTACTGTAGGCGTTTCCTTCACTGGGTGGGTATACAACCAAAGTTTTAACTAGATCAGTCAAATAGAAAAATGTTGACAGCGTTCGAAAATTAATGAATTTTTGTTTCTTTCCTCTAAGGGGCAAATTTAATTCCGTTAAAGAAACTGAAGAAAAGCCAAAGAATTATAATGCGGATTCTGCTCTGCTCTGCATGGAATGATTCATAAGTGATTTACTTAATTCCGTTGTGGTCGTGTACCTAATCACCCAGGATTTCCCAATAAGGTCAAAATACATGATATCATATTAGACAACCGTCAAGCAAGGGAATGCATGATATTTGTAATGGTGAAGATCTCAGATTTCATCTCCAGTATATAAAAATTTTGGCATGATAAAGCTATTGTCAAGTTGACTGTCGTGTTTTGTCACAGTTGACCAAAAACAGGACCGCGTGACTATTTCGACATAGTGTTTGAACATTTTCAAGTACAATCTAAGGTACCTAGTTAAAATAAGAAATTGATACTGGCGAATATACTCTGACGAAGGCAAACATAATTCCATCAACCGAAGAGGTCGTAATCACAATTTTCTGAGATGCGCATGGCACAGCCTTCATTACAACCTAAAAAAAAAGAAAAGAAAAACGATCTTAGGACATTATTATTCCAAATTGTTGGATCGGTTTCATCCTGTACCTACTTATAAAAAAGCGCCTCAATTTTATGCAGAAAGAGTTTTTCTTCTGAAATGTATTGTTCCAAGGGTATTTTGAGTAATCACAAGAATACAGTTTTATCAAAATTTTTTATTGATAAATTGACATTGGGAATGATAGTCATCAAAACTTATATTCTGAAGTTAGCTACAATCTAAGCAGAAAAAAACTAGGTTGCGTTCAGATTCTTCCATAATACAACCATACACCATCTTATACGTTTGGAATTGCCAAAATAGACAACTGTTTCTATGCACTGTTCCCCAACCATCCTATATGCTCTAGATCTGGTCCCCTGAATTTTCTTTCTTGGTGGAAAAAAATCTCATCAAACTAGGAGGTTCGTACTGAAACTAAAGTTTACATTGAAAAGTTCCGTTGTTAAATACTAAACACATTTAATTTTTATTAATCTTAATATTAAAACATTTGATTTAACATCTGCAATGGAGCAGTGGTCCGTCCATCGCTTTCAAAACTTTAAAATTTAATTTGTTTTATACCGTTTTAAAAGCAATTGCTTTTCGGTTTTTTTTAAAATTTACCTTGTGGCGACACTTTCGTTCTGGACTGTACAACCGATAGTTCACAAAAACAGTTGTATGCATCCTATGTTTTGGTTTTGAATTGCATTCAGTCTAGATAAAGCTTTTTCTCAAGAACCAACACATTTCTGGTCTACATAAACGGACGGACAACCTGGTGCCGAAAAGGCAAATCCCACCATTAGTATTATTGGCAGCTATTCTCTTTACGGCCGTCAAATCAATATAGGGTCGACTTGATTCGCGAACCTCAGCCTTATTTTGATATCGTGTCAGTTCAGGCTACCATAGGATGGTCAAATGGACTGGGTGAATGAATTATTACAGCTCAGCTTTCAAGACATCACTATTATAGGAAGTTTAGTAATTTAATTGAATCCGAACCAATGATTCAAATTTGCAAGCCAGCTATTTCCTGTGACTACCGTCTTCATAGAACATTTGCCGCTTCAAGTCATTTTATTTGAGCAGCTCGTAGTAATTAGAACGGTTTTCAACCATAAGCTTTGGCAACCGTTAAACCTTCAAGCCATCAGCTTCCTGTATCAAGCAGATATTTCCAAGCCGCCACAGTTCCTGCTTCAAGGAGACCTGTTAGCTACATAGGGAAATTTCATCCTATTGAGGACACGGTCATTGTGGACGCAACTCCTAATAACACTTGTCATTTGTCTAAAACCCCTTATGAGCCAAAACCCTCTGAGCAATTCGGAGTATTAGCATCTCTTGTTACTAGATCCATACCAATCAATTAACTCTTTGGAGGATCATTAGCCGTCAATTTAGTGCATAGAAATTCTTAAGTTAAGAACTTCACTCACATCAAAATGCTAGTAAGAAAGACATGACGTTATGTATACGCAATTCTCTCAGCGACCTCCGTGCTTAGCTACTTCGGCGACCTGAAAAATAGTTCTTCTAGACGTTCTTACTCCTAAATCAGCCGAAAACTGAACAGGTATATGTAATCATTAAGGCATTTCTTCAGGAATTTCGATGTTGGATAAACTTCTTGATTTTCTGCACGTAAAGCTATTTCCTGTGTAACTTTCATTATCCACAGAGCAAAACGAATATTTTGTTACAAATTTCTCATAGACTTTCCCATCTATCAATTTACAGATGATCTCTTGTATTTGTTCCAATGCCTTGTGGTAGTTTTCTTAGTTTTATTGTTATTAAATTTAGTTTAAATTTAGTCCCGTTTTATTTCTTTTAAAAAGAAGCTGATTTGAAGTTCTGACTTTATCAGGAATGATCAATGATGGAATGAAAAGTTAGAGTTCTCTTGAGATCCTGTCTCAACCTCCACTTCAATATCAGAATTCGGTATATTGAGTGTTTTTGATAACTTTTTCGGCGATTTACCTGAATTTTCAAAGAATTTGGACATTATAAACTTTTGAAGATTTTCTAGTAATCATTTACACAAAAAATTAAATCAAAAATGAAAGAACAACAATTGAATACAAAATAATGGAAAATTGAATGAAGCTTGAATAAGTCCATTTCGAGTGTTAATGGAAAATAAGTGGTTGGGTTTTTTCTCGACAGTCCTTAAATATTAATAAGCAACGAACAGCACTATAGTTTTTAAAAATTTACTTCTACCCGTGATATTTATCTCAACACCACTGTAACTATGCTGTGTGCTATTAGAATGGAACAGAAAATTAAACCAGTAACGATTTTGATTCCCTTCCCGGATTGTAGAGAAGAGATCTATGTTTATATGAATATATGTTAGCGATTTCTTTTTAAACATGAGATTTTTTTATTGGTTGAAAAAGATATTCATCTCTATTTGGATAACGACACCCTCAAAATATATCTTACAATTTCTTTTCACTTAACATAATCTATCGAAAAAAAGATGGCAAAGATTGATTTTGATTGACAGCCGATGACAGGATTGATTTCGAAATTTTACATTTCAATAACATAAGAAATGGATGGATTCAGTCGGACTGAAAAGAGATTTTTTTTATCGAGATGAAAACAAACAACAACAAAACTGTAACGTTCTTAAATGTTTGAATAAATCAAATGAGTTGCTCGTTCTATTTATAAGAATTTACTCATTTGATATATATTTGATATTGTGTGAAATATTGTTGCGGGATAAGCTGATCTAATGTAAACGAAGTTGACAGGGGTCTGCTTGGATTACATCCTTGACTTTCATCTTTTAAATCAAAGCATTAATATTGTTCATATGAAATTTTAAATTGAATTTAATGATCAACTTTGGTTAAAATTAAATGCAGAAACATTACATTCAAAATGTTTGAAGCACGTAAATTGACGTTTGCAGAGTCACCTAAATCTCTTAATTATAAGCTTGAATTTTTTTTTCACTCAGTCAACGGTAATTCAAAAAGATCTTTAACGAGTGCTTGAAAATTATGCTCTTATTATCAAATCGATACTTAGTTCTTTGCAATTCTTTGCTTTAATCTCTAAGGGCTGAATAATTTTTAGTGGTAGATTATAAACGAGACCTTAAATGTGTAACTTCATTATCAGTAAGATCACTTTCATCTATTAGCCTTATAAGGGTACCAATAAACCCTGCCCACTCTGTATATTTATCAGAAAATTAAGGCAATTTCAATTTCGGAAGCTTAATGGATGGACTTTTTGAGATTGGAAAATGTGATTCGTGTGTCCCCTTCCGATCTGACAGCTTGCCTTTTTTCCCAATAATGAAAGGATCTTAGCTTTAAGCAAACAATATAAATCTTCCAAAACATACCATTTCTAGAGCTCTGTATCTGTAAATTTTCAATAGATTCCAATTCACTGCTAATTGTCATAGCCTGAGTACAGTACGAGTCAACAAGAGTCAGCCGAGTTTGTAACTCATGTTCATCCATAGAATGTGCATAAAGAACCCTGAATGAATGCCCGCTGTTTACTTAATTGCTCCAATGGTTTTGGCTTAGATATTTCACGAAATCAAATATCTGTCGCTTCACTATTTTAAAGTTCACTTCCTAGTCTAATGTTCGAAAACTCCATCGAAAGTTCTTGCGAACAAAATGATAAATTCCGATAACGAAACGAAATTTATTCAAATAAATTGTTGCAGAAAACCATAAATTGTTCAATATGATAAAATAAAAGTTAAAGCATCTCCACAAGAAAAACTGAACGATAATATTTCGCGGATATCATTCAAAAATCCGGCTCGAAGGACCAACATTTTTAAATACAACACAAAATATTTTGTTAAAAATAAAATTACTAGGAAATTATGTTGAAATAGAACTTAATTACAATTTTAGGAAAACAAGATAATTTGTTACTAATTAACAATCCGAGAATATAAAACTCTTTCTAACGAGTGATAAAAAGTAAGTAAGTAAAAAGCAAATTTAAGCCAGCTAGTCTAGACTTTGCTGCACAAAAAGAAAACTGTACTCAGCGATACAATATCTATTGTTTTCGGTATTAATATTATAAATTTAAGTTCATTACCATTACATCTGCAAATATGTACATATGTATTTGAATAAGTTCAAGATTCCAATTTTCTTCTGGTATTACCCTCCTCCAAAATCGGGATTGCACTAAAACACCTTGCTGCTAATATTCCGGTTTGGGCCGAAGAGCAAGCGTGGGCACATATGGGCTGAATTGCAGACTCTTGAAGGCTCTGAGGTCTCATCTATAGTTTTGAAAATATTCATAAGAACATGCGTGGAGCACAAATATTATATAATATCAGGCAAGTGGTACTTAAAGCGTTAAATTTGTACATCTTTTGTGGAACTGTGAATTAAATACGAACTAGCTGATACAAATTAAGATAACGCTCATTTCGGTTCTAGAACATGAAGGGATGAAGATATCAAGTGCAACGAGATAACGAACCGAATTGTATAGGAAGAATCCAGAATTTTGTTTACCTGCGCTGAGACTATACTTGACCACCCGAAAAGCCACCTTCCGGCACAAGTTAGGCTTTGAAAAAAAAAAATTAATTGGATATACTGGGAATACACCCCAGTGCTGAAACCAGCGATTATTACGTATTCACCACAGACGACAAAAAGATTCCTTATGCTCAGCAGGAAAAAAATTAAGGTTCATAACGGGCCTACTTATTGTGCACTTCCCGTTCAGATTTCATCTCCAGACTTAGTTTTTGTATTGAAGGCGCCAAAACTGCTGAATTTCTTCTCTTCTCCTTGAAACTCTTGGCTACAAAAAGCTAAGACATCTAGAGGATGTTACAAAGATGGACCCCAAGCACGTAATAGGTTTTGCAAAAACTTGAATAGTCCTTGTAGGGCACCTAGATTCACATTGAACAGAGTAATGGAAACCAGCAATAAGTAGACTAAGATAATATGCAGAATTCCAGAATCTCAGCTGATTACTATGTTACTCTGCTTTGTCGGTATATATGATTGATTTTATAAAGCACAGTCAATAGACTTCTAATGTAGGTTTTCGTTGAGGGAGCATCCCAGCATGTTAATAGTAAAAGATGAAATGTGATTAAGCCATCTAAATACAAAGTAAATCCATACACAAATTTAGCACAGTTATTAAATGCTACGTTCAGCCTTTTAGAGCAAGTGGAATCCAATTGTATATTTATTCTGCCATAAAGTGGAACCAATTGGCAGAATGTCAGCCGATATCCATAGCTTTCGGAGGCATCCATAGATTTTACCAATCACGTTATCAATGCGGTTACACTATTTCATCTTCGTGCTAATTATTCAGTACACTAAGATTTTGGACATTCCATTCAGAGTAACAAACATCATGCCGGAAAAAAAGGCAATGCATACACTGAGACTTGAGTGGATTCAGTTTTAATATTAAATATTGACAGCCCAACACAAAACATTTTTCTAGTGAGAATGCATATGCTGTAAGCAAATTTCTAATTAGCTGATAAATCTGCCAATTTTCAAGCTGCAACCATCAACATTTATAAACATACTGATCAATAATGGACCCAAAATGGACCCTTGTGATACTCCACAACTTAGCAAATAAGCACTGGACACAATATCGCTAATTTTAATTCAATTATCTGAAGGGAGAATTACTGCTCCAGCATTATGGCCAGAAACAAAGAATGCTTATAGGGCGGTAATCAGGTTAGTTAATTTGCTTTCAGTATCCTTGGAACTGCTAAAACTACTCATATGTTTGAGGTGAATTATTTTTACGGGAATCAGTTTTGTTGCAGTATTTTGTCCAAGTTTCCACTCTAAAATGTATGACTTTAACCTGAAATTTGCTCCTCTACATCATCCAACAAAACAGGCTTCTTCAAGCTGATCAAGTTTTTTTGTTGTTTGTTTCGTGAATGGTAGGAGTTTCATTGATTTAAGTTTACAATACTCAAATTAATTGCTTTTTTCTTGAAGCTTTAATTTACCTTATTTATGAAATAATTTATGAATTAATTGTTTTATTTTGACATTACACAGAGAGCTCTAATTATAACTTTTTGCCATTCGATATATATCAAATACTCTGGCCAGACTGATTGATTTCCAATTATGATATAAATCCAATTATGGCACAATTATTCGTAAATGTCTATTGCTCCATTTAAAGCGTTTCTTCGAATTAATTAGTGAAAAAATAGAAAGAAAAGTAACTTGAGAGAAATGTTAAAGAAACGAAGGATTTGCTTAGTAATGAGGGTGAGGTTAATTGGGCCTTTTTTTGAAATACGTACTTTTATTAACATAAAATGTAATGGTTGGAGTTAATATTGATTTTCTGGTTAAAAAGTAAATTATGAGGATTTTTCTGATAGTGTTCTTGCATCGAAAAAATTAATTTATGTGGGATAAAGTAATTCAACAGTACCAAGTAGTTCAGTTATTTTCATATGTCAGGTTAAATAATCGGGCTAATTGGCAATTGGGCTTTGAGGAAAATACTTTTATGTTGTATTTCTTCTCCGAAATATTTATTTTGTTTCATTATCCAAAAAGAGTTATTCCACAAAAATTTTGACTGATTGTAATAAAAAATAAAAAAAAAATTGAAATCTTATCCAAAATTTAAAGGTGGAATTTTATTTTTTTAGGGTATAGGGGAAGGTGGTGTAGTTTTTTTTTATCATTTTAACTTCATATCTAACTTTTTACCGCCGAATGACGGACCTTTTGCACTCGGGTCATATACACCCCAATTCCTATATTTAGCATATATTTCTTCCGTTATTTGTTTTACATCCATTAGTACTCTGTTGTGAACAGTTTTCTCATGGAAAGTGAATTTCCATGAGTTACCAGTTCGTCATAATGATGAGTTGAAAATATGTCCATTTTTGTACCAAAAAATGCCAATTTTTCATCTTAAGAAGGTCTGATTCATTTCTGTTGCAGTTATCTCCAAAAACCATTTACCGGACTCAAAAACTAATTCCATACCGATATAATCCTACAATATCTAAAATTTGTATAGCATCTCTTCTATACTGGAAGACGACCAAATTAACCATTTTCGCGTGATTCAAAATTTTTAGCGGGTACCTTAAGACACCAAAATCAATATTTCTCTGTAAGTATTGCAAGGATTTTCATAATTTGCTTTTGTAAATATAGCCAGGTTATGCAGTGAGTCCACAATTTAATTTGAAAATCCTAGGTAACTGGTTACCTTCACAAAACACAACAAAAACGGTGAATACTGTCAGTTGAGAAATATTCTTCTTACTTCTTCACAACTAACAAAGCCGAGAGTTTTGTCGAGTGGAAGTAGAGGGTAATTCCATATACAAACGGGCCTAGTTACAAAACTCCGAGTGGGGAGTTAAGTCTCAAAAGAACGCGCATCTTCACAACTGCACAACTCTCCGTGTTAGTGAATTAGGCCCCTGGTGGCCGACCATGGTTCCAAAGAGTTATATTGATTCATGTGTCTTGGCTGGTCTTAGTCGCGAAAGCTATTTATGAGCGTTGACTATCATACATTTTGTTGTTGGAAATTTTCGTGAAAATTTTTTTTTTCGAATTTTTATACAGAATTTTTACGGCAAAACTATAAAAATAAAATCCATTCGCTTTTCTCTGCGGTAGTTGGCATTGCTTTGCTTGTACTTTCGTATTAATTCAAGTAGTATGTTGTTTAATTTAACTTCACGTTTACTTTTAATTTGTAGGAGAAGGATAAACTTGCTATATCCGTTAGAGATGGAAGTAGAAATAGAAAATTGGATTTTGTGATATAACGTAAATATGATTAAAAAAGAAATTTAAAACTTCTTCTGACTTTTTCCTCCCCCTCGAAGATTTTAGTTTTGACCCCCCCCCCCCCCCCCGGCTGCAGGACTGGATACGCGCCTGCTCTAAACTAGGACAAATCCGACGAAACACGGACGGAAGGCAGCCCTACCCCAAGTATGTTAAAAATTGAATTCGGTTTTTGGGTAGAACTCTTGCCCCATATTTGTCCCACTTGCTCTAACCATAAAATATTTTTGCTATTGAAATTACGTATGTATTCTGAGTTGTAGGATAAAATCTGTTCGGGTAAAGCAAGGGCGGATCCAGATATTTGCTCTAGGGGGGGGGGGGGGGGGCCCCATCGCCCCTATAACCGCGCTTGCCATCAGTTGTGGACCGCTCAGTATAGCTTTATCTTTTCGTTTCAGCATGAAAATTTTATTAGCATTCAGATATCGCCGGAGTTCTTTTATTTATATAATATAAGTTTTTGATCCCGTCAGCATAGTAAAATTTAGTCTCACATAAAATAGACATTATACACTTCTTGCGTGTCTTACTGATGGTGTTGTTTTTTTTATAAAGATCGCTTGGATTTCGTTCAAACACCATAATTTACTGGGCTGGACTGCAATTTCTTGCAAATTAAATGGCTAAAGAAATTTTCGAGGAAAGCTAATTAGGCAAGGTTAATATATGTATAAAATTAAATTAAATATTTGCAGGACAAATAAATCTGAGATTAATTATCCCGGCTATGATAATTTTCCAAACATACTACTTTTCATCAAAATACCCAGCTTTTGTGAGCTTTCGATCACAAAAAAGTGCAACAATTTTGTTTGTATACTGAAAATTCCTGAGTGATACAATTTCAAATTTTTTGAGAATAATTAATGACTAAAAAAGAAAAAAATAATAAATATAACAAATAACTATCTAGAGTTTTCCATTTAATTAAATATTAAAATTTTATTACATTTGTATATAAATTTTAAATTTTTCATGGTACACAAAGAAAGTAAATTCAAATCAAAGTAATTTAATTAAGTATTTTGATAAAAATTTGGAGTTTCCAATTTTAATTTCAGGAAATTATTATTCACTGCAGTTTTTAAATTTGAACTGCCCAGATCTTTCTTTCTTTGTATACCTTGAAAATTTTAAAATTTATACACATATGTAATATAATTTAAAAATTTAATTAAATGCAAAATGAAGGGAAACTCTAGAGAACTATTGTGATGCATTCATTAATTGAAGGGAGAAATAATTTTCTATTTGCGGGTTTAGAAACAGTTTTTTAACTATTAAATGATTTGTATTTGAATTTGTATTTGAATTTTTCTATTTCATTTAATTACATAAATGTTGATTTAGTAGAGCTCTGTATCCGCCCTTGGGTAAAAGGCGGTCACAAAAATCGTTTTCAATATTTAACTAATGCAAACACAGTTTCTAAATTAATTTGATTTCATCGGCTTGGCACCTGATTAAATCGAATGACAGAAAATTAATTTAATTTTCGATTTTTCAAAAGTATCGATTCGATAAAAATTCAATTTTTCTGCATCACTACTTCTGATCGAAGGGGGATAGAATTTGTATATAGCAATTTGGACAGCAATATTGTTACTTCATAAAACTATCTGTGCCTCTAGTATTCATAATCTCTATTCACTACTTAATTAGCTCAAACTTAACTAAAGACCAAAAACGACCCAAATTATGGCTAGGCTACGACAATATTGTCTTGATTGAACCGCATTAAAGCATTTAGGTTATTTAAAGAACATACTTTTTCCTCACAAATTAGATTAGAATATTAAAAAAAAAAAAAAAAAAATCATCGCAAAAAACAGATCCATTGCTTGGAATTAAGCCGGTTTTACCATATTATTTCCCTTTACGTTTCTTGTTTATTGCCTGCTTTATCCAATTATTTCACCTGGTTTCACTGTAAATTTCATTCTGATGACACAGAAACGACACCCACAACAGACATTTTCTGCAAGGGACCAAAGTATTATAATGCTACGACGAATACGTTATACAGACATATATACCTACATATAACACTGTGAAGTGAGAAGCCATTTCAACATTCCATCAATATGTGATCGGTACTCCATACTGGAGATATACATGGATAAATATGGCTGAATATATTTCCTCGGACAGTACAGATAGAACAGATGGGACGGCAAGGGCTGTTGTTACACGTGACCCATCTAGGACTAGATTTATCATGGACTTTCTCCCATTAACTATAGTAATTTCCATATACTGTCTTCGTATCTTATTTTTGTTTTACTCGTATATATCTGAACGGTTCCCTTTTCGCAATTGAGTTCGACAATTTATCGTCAAAATGACATGGCGGTATCGACGGAATTAACCTATTGTGTATTAGCATAACTATAACGAGTAATGCTCATATGTACATATATATATATACAAAAATGTTGTATGAGCTGCACCTGTCCATTAGGCGCATAATATAAACTTTTCATTAAGCTCATTTAATGCGCCGACATAGACCGACTAATTGCAGTGCAATTCAGATAATGCAAGAGAGACAGAGACTCATGATTCCATTTATGTGGGATTTATTGCTTCGATATTGACTGAATATACGACGACGACTCGTATATTTGCTCGCATATTATGAGTCAGCTAAATACAAGTTGGTCGAATGAAATTCACTGCAAAAATAATGCAAACAAGTGAGCACGCAAAAGATATCAATCGAAATAAATTACGAGATCGCGATATTGAAGTTCGATAAATTTCGAAACACTTGGGATAGATAAATGCAGAAATGTGGAGGCACACTTTATTGAGCTTATAATTATCATCGAGAAATTTAGTTGTTTGTGGTTCATTGTATTTTACAAGGCACAAGAAAAGGAAGAAAGTCACTTCAATATGGTTTCAATAGACTTTATTTATGTTTTCAAGAATCTATATCATCATTAGAAGGTCAAGGTCTTGTAGTATGCACATATGTATGTACTTCTACGGTTTTTAGTTTTTATTTCTAATCTAGTATCAAACTGATACCATCTTTTAAATAATAAATTTTTATTATACTTGAATTTAGCTAAAAGATCAACAGAAAATTATTTAGTGTGTTTGCCACCAACATGAGATATAAATGATAAATATACTTTAAAATACGTGATTCAGCCTAACATCAATGAAGATGATGCACTATGAAAACTCGTGTCAAGTATTCATCAAATGAATCAGCGAGACAAGATGGTATTAACAGAGGTGAATCATCTGAAGTAAAACTTAAAAACAATCTCAAACAAGTAAAAAAGGCAAAAGGAAAAATAATAAAATAAAAACAGAAGAAAGGATCTCAACTGAAGCTTCTAAGCAACAATTTATGATATTGGATGATTAAAGATGAAATAGAAATTAAAGGAGATAGTTACGTTATTTACCAACTAGGAAGATCACTAATACCAGGATTTTACTAATGCTCAAAGACTTTCAGCTTACTACAATATAAAAAAAAAGAGGCGTGCTAAGATGTTTTAGATGCCAACGTTTTGGTCAAACGGATGAGTATTATGAATATGATTCCAAATGTGTCATTTATGGAAAAAAGTATGAGTGCACAACATGCATCTATTTCAATATCTAAAACGATTGGCCCATAGCCACCCCCCCCCCCCTCAAATGACCAGGGAAAACCAAATATGGGAAAATGATGTGCCGAAAAAACTTAAGGCTGAATGCCAGAAAATAAAGCTCTTGATTCCGAGCTTTCCAAATTTTAGCTATGTAGTAATGGCGTGAACTTTCGGTCTAATCAAATTAGTAATACCTACTAATATTACTTATATAAAGTACTATTCAAAATTACATAAATATATACAAAGCTGTGTATTTGCTTGAACTACTAGATCCTCTCGTCACAACGAAATGCTTTTGAGAATTAAAATGAATAAATCATTCACTTTTTATCAAGATAAAAGTTAACAAATTGATTTTTATAAAATAAACTACTTACGGAATTTATTCGGTTTTTGGGCTACTGAATAAAATTACCTCAATCTTTAGTCACGTGTTAAAATATATGTAGAGCAATAAATTGTATTCAAGTTACATGGGCCTCAAGTTTAATATTATAGAAGTAGTTATAACATGAAAAATATTAAAAAATTTAGAAAAACTGCTGCGGTAGCATTTACAAATATTTTTGGAAAACCTGTATATGAAAAAAAAAATAAAAATTGGTGTGTACATGAAAAAGTTTTTAGGAACGGGAGGAAAATAACACGTTTTTTTTAAGTATTTGATTTGTTTTAAAATAAAAGCCAAGAGATTTTTTTCCAAAATAAAAGCCCGGAAGTTTTTGAACTGAAGAATTTCTAATATTTTGGTAAAGGTTTCAAATCAATATAATAAAAATTGTGGAAAATAAAAATGCTGAACAAAATGCTTGAAAATTTATTCAGTCTTAATATTTTTTTTTTTTAAATATTCAAAACGCGTCATTTTGACAGATTTTGTTGTGGAAAAGTTCAAAATTGTAGACTTTTTCACGATAATATAAAATTTGGATGTGAAAAGAGTGTTTAAAATGTATAGAGAAATCAAATGGAGGAACAATATCGTGGTTAGCCATGGAAAAGATTTGACTCCAGATAAAATATCGTGGAATGCGACGATAAAAAAAAAACAATTAAATTTTCGAATACAATAATTTTAGAATAATCATAGAATTAAATCTAAGTAAATCAAAAACTATTTTGATAACATTTTCAATAGAGCGGGGTTGGGGTTGGCTTCGCTCTGCATCCTCGCCTCCAATTTTGTTTTTTTAATCATTACATTTTCGAATATAAAATTGTTAGATTTGGTAAACAATCAATTAGCACATAATTAACACACAAATCTTGAGTGAATTAAAACTATTTTGACAGCATTTTCAATATGGCGGAGTGAAGTATGACGTCATCCTACACCCACCTCCCCCATAACTTTTGAATTTGACATAGAAATTAGCACGTAAATCCTGTGTGAATGAAAACTTTGTTCGCAGAGTTAATACTAGGTGGGGTGACAGTTTGATGTTGTCCTGCACCCGCATTTTGAATAAGTATTTAAAAAAAAACTATTAAATTTTCGAGCTCAAAATTTTTCAGTTTGCTCATAATTATCACATAATTTTTCTTATATTTGGTTTTTCAGGGTCTGGTTCGCGAGGGGGGGGGGAGTCTGCATTAGCCTCCATAAAAGAAAAAACGGCAAATTGTAATTGTAATAATGTGGTATATGAAGCCGCTAATTTAACCCCTAGACAAGAACACCAAGAACCAAGCCATTAAACAATTGAAGAAAACCCAGAATTATCCACATGTGAGGAGGAAGAGAGCGGATTGTGGCACTTACTAACCTTCTCAAGGAAGGATATCCATTCAACATGTCAATTTCTGTCCTACAGTTACTCATATATTGCGCTAATTTTCTTTCTATTTTACAGCCAGCGGTAAGATTTCTTGAGGCACTGTCGAGATGCACATAACCCTTATTATTAGAAAGCGTATTTAAATAATTTACAAGAGCTGAAGTACTTCGTGTTATGGCTGTATTTGTAGTAAAGTGCGTTAAGTACCAGTATCGGGATTTGTACTTAAGAATTTTTTGAGTACCAGTACCGGGACTTGTACTTGTACTTAGAAAATATTTATGTCCAGGTCCTGGTACTGGTACGAATATTTAAGTACCAATGTAGTTAAGTACTTTACAGGTCTGAAATTAGATACACATTTTACTATCAATTATTTACGTTTTTATTAAGCACTAATAAACAGATAGTTAAAGTCTGTAAAAAGTCTTTAGTTTACAGGTTTTCTTTTCTGCAAACTTATTTAGCACCTGTTGCGCTGTTACTTCATTTTAAATTATCTCACTTTCAATTATTATGAGTGCCATGTTCGAAAATCTCTCCTGAAACAGTTGTTCCTCGATGGAAAAGCTCCGTTTACAGCCGGCCGAGCTGACAGGAGGACCCAGAAACTTGCATAAATTTGGGCAGAAGTCTTTATTAAGTTCTGTTTTCAGTCTTTCCAAAATTTACTAAAATGCTCTTGTTTTGGAACATATTATTTATTATTTTTGTATCAGCCTGTAAGGTGAAAATGTCGACATTAAAAACATTTTTATAATTTTCTACAAATTCCTCTCCATGTTTCAGGTACAACTTTATAAATGAGTCAACTGAATGTACCAAAGGTAGATTTTCAAACCAATTTTTGAAGTTAGTGATAATGATGTCCATCACTTGGTTGTAAATATGCATGTTCCAATATTCGAATGGCCTTGTATTTGATGGGAAGTCTACTAAATTACATTTACCTAGAGCGGATTCAACCCTTCTCCTTTTCCAGGCTCGAGTACAAATTTAATGTTTTTCTGTGAAGTTTTCGGTATCCCGAAGTATTTATTGTCTAGAGTGCTAATATAGCTTTATTCCATAATCTAACGTAATAAGAATATTATTGAAGTTTTTAATTGCGGTCTTATTACTGAATCCGTTGGGATCAGAATCGAAAAATTAAAAAACTTTTCAAAATTTTCAAAATTTCAATGATATAAAAAGTTATCAATTAAAATTTCCGCACAAACTGTCAAAATAGTTCTGCATGATTTCTCCTAGTGATCACGACTTTGTCAAAATTCAATGGAATCAGAGCAATCTCAGAATAGTTTTTAAAAATTAAAAAAAAAATTTCATAGGACTCGTTAAAGCCTTTTCGATTCCGATCCAAACGGAATCAATTTAATTAGGCCTAAGATTGTACGAGTTATCGAATGTTTTTTGGGAATTTTCTGGGGGGGGGGGCAGTCCGCATTCTAGGGGAGGCCGGGACCACCCATGGCCCCTACCTAGCTACGCCAATGCTTGCAATATAAAAAGCATATTTGATGCTGGCTTCACTTTTTGCGAGCTATCATCAATCTATATATTGAATTCTGTGGATATTCTATAGTCCGCGCCACGGAAAATGAGCTATCAAGATCAGGGAAATTTCAGTTTGGGGGGTTGGCGCTTTACCAATTTAGTCTGAGCAACATTTCATAATTTTTCCATTCCAATTAAGTTATTTTATTGATTTCCTACAATGTCAGATAAATATCATCCCTCAAACATGTTTTAAGTTGTGTTACTTAAGTTAGAGAGTTTATTTATGAATATATTTGCTTATTTAAATCAGTTATATGCCGATGCTGTTACTGTTACATCTGATTATAAAAAATACCTGATTGAACTTTATCTTCTATTCTATGCTAAAATCTCTTAAGATGATAAAGCGACTCCACAAATATTAGAAGTACATATTTAATCAATATAAATATATATAAAAATTTTTAATTTTAAAATTAAAGCTTTTCTTTAAAGCGAAAGCGTTTTAGTTAAGACACAAGCCTTTGAGGATATTTGAACTGTCATTCATTATGCACTTTCATTTAAGACAAACCAAAAACCATTTTGAAGAATTACAAATTACTTTTAAAAGTTCTGTGAGGAAGCTTACTTATAATAAATAATTTTGTTGCAAGAATGAAAAAAAAGAAATTACTTATATGGTCAAGAAAATACAATAGCAATTCAAAAATATCAAGAGTTAATTTTTTTTTTACTGGCAATGCCCTCGAAAAACTCTTTTACCATTGGGGTACAAACTTATAAATTTCCCTCTAGTGACTTTGATAGCTCATTTTTCGTGACGCGGACTATAGTAACATACATGTATGTAGATACATCTATAAGATAATTTTAATTTTTTATTTGAGTGTACATCCATAGTCTACCATTAAAAATACAAAACTAGCCGTATTCTACCCGAACAAACCACTTTAAAAGGTTGTTGGAAGTTTCTGTTTTTTTTTTATTCCTCACAAAAATGTCAGATTATACAGCTGTAGCTATTTATAACCGCAACAACATTGTAGCGCAGCATAAAAATAACAGCTTACGTTTTTATGCACTATCACAAAAATTAAAATTTCAGCAAAGATATGACGCAGAATGAACTATATTTCGAAAAATAGAAAAGCACATTCTCTGGTCATGGTGTAAATTATATTTCTACAATTAATAACATAACATTGGAGTCGATAAAAAACCACATGGGTAAACTAAAATTAGGTGTTCCGCAAGGCTCCACACTAGACTCAACTTTTTTTCTCCTAATTTGAATAAACGCGTTTCTTATGCTTTACAGATTTGATACATACTCAGTGCAATTCTACTGCGTTAATAATATCGAAAAAAAAAATGATTGTAAATGGTTAGAGTAACAAAAGAGAACGGTATGCATGCGCATATATTACAATCTTTTATGTAAACATTTTTGATTGAACTTATGCAATTGATTAACCTTTAATTGATCAATTCTGTGCTATAATTACCTATGAAAAGTGAATTAAGCAAATTTTATGTTTCTAAATTAAAAGTCTCTACAAAAATAAAAAAGTTCAATAAAAACTATTTAATCTAGTTCCATTCCGGATATGGCAAATTTGGCAATTACATAGTTTGTCAAATTCTCCACATTTTTCTAGTAATTTTCCACTCTAGAGATAATTTCAAGAGATCTGATAATGTCACCAACTCACCACCTATAATTTCCATCCGCTCTCCTAATACTTAGATAACAAATATTTTAATAATAATTTTATGCAAGAGTTTCAAAGTCGTTCATATACATACATATATATGGCCGACATTTTAATTAGCAATTAAGCAGACCTGTTGAGATAATTATAATACGAAATTCTGTGACGTCTCAAAAGTATTTAAGAAAATTACGAATAAAATATTCAAAGAAAAATGTTTTCTTTAAAGGAAAACAGGAAAAATATTTTGTTAATTTGCTGTATTCGTTCGCCTTGTGGACTCTTGGTTAAATGCGTTTAAGTACACTAATTGCACTGCTCGCATGCAAATATTGGATACTGCGAACATTTACGGCTCGTTGCTTAACAAACTTTGTTAAATTAATTTTCCATTTCATATCGTGAAAGTGTACTTTGTAATCAGTTTCGCTGCATAGATAGATACACTTTCTAAATTTTTTACTGATTGAAAGCAAGTTCTTTCGTGTTGATTCGATATTTTCTTATTACAATATTTGTTAAGTAAAAGTCTATGTTTAAAATAAATAGTAAAAATGACTTCATTATAGCGAAACAGAGGATATGGAAAAGGAGAGGGGCGATATGTCATCCTATTGAGGTCAATAGTCGTGATAACCGAAAAAGATCCCGCCATAAAATACAAACTAGATACCATTTCTATTGGCTGCATTGATATTGCTTGATGTGAGGCCCGTGGGTATAAAATGACATCATACAAGGATTAGAGAATTAAGGAATCAACATTTATCTTTTATCAAATAGCTTAGCTCTTTTTTAGCGTAGATAAAACATCCGATACGGATAACTGTCAATCCAATCTGTTATTTATGTTTAGTATAGACTGGCGAGTAAAAATGAATAGACTCACGCTTATGGAAAGGCCAAAAAAATTCAAATTTACTTTGAAAATCGGTTATCGTTTTGCGAGACTTATAGCCGACTTCCAGATTTTAATTGTGTAGATTTCATACCACATATTCCCTGCATGATGGAATAATACCAACATCTAACCGGAATTGGCGTACTGAAGCAAATATTTTCGCTGTAAACGAAAGTACGCCAAACGATCGAAATTGATCGATACGTCGCCGGTTGCAGTAATTGAGACTCTGTCTGTACACCACGTGGAAAGTTTTTCGCAATGATGTCTGTCTACATCCGTAAAAAATCTAGTTGGTGTAGGAATTAAAGTAACAAGACCTCCGCCTACTTCGTTCATTCGCTGATTGGGCTCTAGAGCAGTTGCAAGTTGATCAGTTGATCAGTTGAGTCTCTAGAGAGTCTATTACAATCAGCAAAATAAATAGTTTGGTGCGGCTTACACATGGTTGGAATTATTGGCCCTTATTTCTTTAAAAATGAAGCAGGAGCTAGTGTTACTGCGAATGGACATCATTATCGGACGTATATACATACTTCGAGAACCAAATTGTAAACTAAAGTTTTTTAAATGTATGTATATAATATATATTCGCGATAGATAGTTAAAAAATTCAACAAATTTGTGCAAAAATATCGTTGAGTATTAGGAATACCGCTGATGAGCTCCAGGGCGGGAGCGAAAACGTTTCAGAATAGCTAAATAGATTCCAACACGGCCCCCATTTACTTGAAGGTTAGATCTGATCGGTTTCTCGCGAAAATTTATATATATAGTATGTGTGTATCTTACCTCTAGTGGGTTGAGCAACGAAGCCTTCCAGTATAAATTGCACCCGCGATGGTGGAAAGTAATGCACCACCCGCTCGCACGACGTTTATCGTGTTGTATATATTTCTATATGCAATATCAGGATAGGCTGAGCACCCACTCAGCAAAAATGGTCTTCGAAAATATGCATGAAATTGATCCTGCCATATAGCGGTTCCATACTGCCATACAAACTATTGATTTATTGAAAGCGACTATTTGGGAATAACGCGAGAAATGGCCCTGGAATTGACCTCCAAGTTTGTGTGATCTGACACCTCTCGACTATTTATTATGGGGTTGTATAGGGTCATTGGTTTATACTCATAAACCAGTAACGATTCAAGAGTAGGAGCCAATATTATTCGTGTTATGAGTGACATGCATCGATCGGGGCCTTAGCCTTAGCTTCATTGGATATTGTCTAAAAGAGAGTCTTCAAGGTCATTCGCAATTGGCAATAACTTGTCATATCGTCTCACTTGAACACTGCAGCAATGTTGGATGCATTTTGCTACGTTATTGCTACATGCATGGTCAATGTTCTGCTGAAATATCTAGTTTGATCCCTTGTAGAATGATCCATGCACGCAATACTTGCACTGTAAACCGCGCACATACTTTTACCCTTCAAATTACTTTTGGCCATATATTCCGTGATGCATTTTTAACCCAAACTGTACGAATGTGGAACAATTTACCATCTTCTGTTTTTTCTTCAGATACAATCTGCGAAAGGTTAAGAGTGACTACGGAAAGGTATCCCATCATACCTCTCAGCTAGATTTAGTCACTCTAAACCGACGAAAATCACTTTCCCTTATGGAATGTTTAATATTCCTTCGGGATGTTTCGAGCACATTCACATGGATCTGGTAAGATCATTGCTTACATATGAAAGTTATAATGAAACTATGAAAAATGATTTTTCCCATAAGCCAGAAGGAAATTAAGAAGAAGAAGAAGTTTGAACCAAAAGTATTGTCAAAGCTTTTGTTTAGCAATGGATTTCAGGCAATGCTGTCCCAAGAACTTTATCCAGGGATTTAGGCTACTATTTTGAATTTTCATTCAATAAAAACTGTCAACATGGTGGTAAACCACCAATTTCGTACAACAATCATAAATCCACAATCAAAATGGATCAATAGAAAGATTTCATAAACAAATTAAAATGGCTATCCGACGTAAAATTTCCTTGGACCTTCGTATGACCCAGTTTAGTCGGGACAGTATCCTGTCTCAATCGCAGAACGAAAACTTATGGGTAAGACAAAGGCTGGGGCACAGATAACAAACCTTCATATAAACTCGCATCAGTATTTCAAAGCTCTTTAACTTTACATTTAACCAAAGAAAGCTATCAGTAATAAATGTTGCGAAGAATTTATGTGACATAATATAGAAGAGATAGAGAGAGAGATAGAGAATATAGAGAGTTTTCTATTAGGGGGCCAATAGCTCGTTTTAAAACATAGCTTTCGGACCGCTTCCATTTACAAGTTTCTCATATCTAGATGTAGGTTGTCTGTGGCTAAGGGCAGGAATGAAGCATCACTCCACGTATAGATTTCGTGTAGCAGAGGAAGCATACTGACCCGTGTAAGCTGTCATTATGCTAAGTGCTTTGTTTATTCTGCAATTACTATCTATTGATTCAGTTGCCATCTATCGGTCATTTAGCGCAACGTAACTGGGGAAGCTCTTGTATGTCTCCACATATATTTCTATTGCTTGACACCTCTGCTTCTGCTGATTTCCTTACAAATATTTAAACCTCCCGCACATGTTTTCCCGCTACCCTGAAGTATGTACATATTGTGATGATTCTAGAAGAGAGGTGGAGAAGGAATTTTTGATAGGTAGGCATGGCTGTCTTTAGCCAATTGGGAGCCCTGAGCACTTTACGATATGGAGTCCCCTAACATAAATTCTTTTGTAAAATATTTTGGATTAACAACAGGAATAAAAACAAAAGCCTATCGTGCACTGGAGACTTTTTGTCACATAATTGTTTAATCACCACCGTCAATTCCATAGGCTCTAATGTAAATGCGCGCACGAAATCACAGCAAGGTGATTTTTTGGTTGTTCCGGCTAGTAACTTTTGGTGACGAAACTATCGCCGCGCCTTCACGTTTATATGAATGTGCATGCACTAGTAACATTTTTGTGGCCGCTTGACTGCCATTGTTTTGGGAGACATTGCAGAGCTAGGAAAATAATTACGCATCTTTTTTTGCAAAAAAAAAATAGTTGCTGCAACGATAAAATAAAGTGTAAAAAAATGGATGCTGCAACGAAGATATTAATACAAGAAGTACATATGGGACCACTCCTATACAAGAAAAATTTGAAGGAATACTCTGGTAGCTATTTGAAGATAAAAATGTGGCGAGAAATATCCATGAAAGTGTTTATAGACCTTAAAGTTTTTTTTCAATTCAGGGGGATGAGAGATCTCAAGCACGAAGGCCAAAGCGGCGCATTGTGCTATCCTGCTAGAGTCCCCATCACAAAAACCATCCTGTCCTCTTAATGAAGTGAATTAGGTCTTGGTGAGGAAGATTTTTAGGAGGGCTATCTCTAGAGTATCCAGCCTGGTCCGAGCGAATGGCGGACAAGCCCACAGAAAGAGTTCGGTTGTCTCAGGCTCTCCTTCTAGGCAGGCCAGACACTCGAGCCTGTCAATAACTCCCATCGTTGTTAGATGAGCTTGAAGCTAGCTGTGGCTAGTGATGATACCAACCACAGTTCTATATTGCTTTCTTCCGAAACCTATGAAAAAATCAAAGATATGCTTATTAGGAACATCAGTGCATGTGCACCTGCAAGTACGCAGGTTCTCCCATCTCTGCTGATTCTTCCTATAAACATCCGCTTTCATAAAAGACCCAATACTTGAGTTGGAAACGCCTATGGCGGGTTCCGGTCCGAAGAACGAAGAATCAGAGCCTGTCCTAAATAAAAGGTCAGCCCTTTTATTCCCCATGATCCCCTGACCAGCAACCCACTGAATTGACACCCTGTTCTGGATACACAACTTACCCACAGACGACCTCAGAGTTACAGTAAGTCTCTCTTCGGATTTGATGATCGCATATTGGTACTTTGATAAGTTATAGCAGGTTTCAAAATCTATAGAAATAAATCATAAAATCTTTTAACACTCATACGGAAATTTCAAAGGAATTTTTCAGGATAGGATCTTAGTTCATAAAATATTAAGTGAAATTTTCCTTTAGGCAGCCTTCCTTATGACAAATACTCATAACACAGCTGCCTTGAATAGGTTGTCTTACTGGTTGGAAAATTCGTCATCACGGGGCTCTCGCCCCAGTAGGCTCATGCGAAAAGATGACACTATTGGAAAAGAAAGGAGTCTAAATAGTACCGTCTTCACCTGGGACTCGAGCCAACGATCTATGAAATAGCAGTTAATACAAAGTATTTCAAATCGAAAACAGAGTAAGATTTTTGTGCCATCAATATTGCAGACAAACCTCACATGTGTTTATTAGAGGAAATCAATAACCTTAACCTTTTGTATAACGGTCCTTACTAAATGAATAAAATCTTTTGCCAACTCCGAAAAACAATTGCTTTCACCTACATTGTATGAAATTATTGATTTCACTCCTGGAAGATATTATAAAAAAAAAAAATTGTTCTTTTACGCTCTAAAACATTTCCCACTCCGTGGAAATAGTATTTTTCTAGAATAACGTGATAGAAGTGAACGGATAGTTTCGTGACCATTAATTAATTTACATTGATTTTTCAAAGGTGCCCTTAAAGCAGTAAAATTCCATTAAAGGTTTAATAAATAAAAAAGAAAAAAAATATGTAGAGTTGATAAAGGCCGCTATTAGACCAGAATTTCAGTGATTTATTTAATGTACTTAATTTGAGGTTAGATTTCCTTTGATAATTTTTGATTTATTTAGGTATATACTTCTATTTGAGTATATTGTAGAAAAACAAAAATAAATATATATAAAACAAAATAACACAAATTATAAATTCTCTTACATATCACAGCATTGGCATTCCACACTAGATTGAGGTGTCAACGATGGAGTCGACGACTGTGAAGGTTTCTTCCGTCGTATGGCCATATGTCTTTCACGACATGGAAATTTCGGTGTTTTCCGGATCAAAATTGGTGTGACAAGAAACTCATCTGCGTCAGATGTTGCTGTATCTGAACGTTTCAGAAGATGTTGCTTGTGAGCCAGCCACAATTTCTCATCGAATTCATCAATCAACCGCATTTTGTTTTTATTTTTTTCAATCTAGTCTTTGCAATCAGGGAACACTTATTTTTTATTTTTATTTTTTTTTTTGCTTTATAATTTCTCCGATAAAATTCAATCAAAATCACTTAACTCGACTAGACAGCGAACGCCTTCTTTTTAACTCATCAAAAGTCTAACACAAAAAAAAAAAACAAAATGGATGACTGAGGGCTGCACTTGAAACATTTGAACACAACTCAAGCGCGTTTGAGTGGAAAATAAAACTCTCACTACCACTATCACTGACACTTGTCAACTGCACAACGGACTGAGTTGAATATAAATAAATAAAAAAAAAAAAAGTAAAAATTCTAGTCTGTTATGATTGGAAGAAATGCGGGAAATTAGTTTCGATTTGGTATCAATCACACTGTTGGCGATTATACGTTTCTAAAGATAAAATCGCGACACAAAAACGTGACAAATGTTTTGTCAACAACGAACGGTAATTATACAACCATTCAGAGGGGAATGTGCTTAAAATTGAGCAGCAAAATTTTAGATGACACCACTACAAATCGGCTGTAAAACAAAACGCGGTCATGCAAACATTATCCGGACAATGACGACGACGACACACGATGACAAAAACGAAAACGGATAACCTTTAATCCAATTTGACAAGCCAAGGTTCAGCAGTAGACCTTTGACGGAAACTTTTAAAATTCCACTTCGCGATGTAATGAGCACACACACACACACACCAAGCAAGGTTACACCAGCAGCAAAATTGGGTAAATTTAACTGAAATTGAGTAAAAAGCAATTTACCGATTGCCGCACATAAAATTTATCTTTTTTTTGTTAGTGGGAGTTAATTTGCAAACAGCAATTACTTGGAGAAATACGATTACCGCACTGCTCTCGTCACAATCAAGGTCATCTGCAATTTGAACTGTAACTGTTTGTTTGGAATAATTCAATTAAGCACATTAAAATCGACTATACACTGAATAACTGCTGCATCTTGGTATAGTAACTACACATAAAACTACAACAGCCATGCAGGCTCCTCTAGCAGACTGGAATTAGGGGGTAATTTGTGTATGAGCACGTGCTGCCAAATGATCGATTGACGACCAATGAAAGTACTACTGTGATCTGGACAAGTGTCCGCTAACAACTGCCGCCTTAGCTTCCTTCATGTGTGATATTTGTTTACTTCGCGTCAGAGGCAGTAAGTCTGTGAATAAAAAATAAAAGCGCAAAAAGAGCAGATGAAAAACAATCGAGTCGCGATACGAGTTTTGTTGTCTAAGTTGCCATTTTTTTTTGTTTTTTTTTTTTAAATTATTCTCAAGTTTCAATAAAACATTTTTTTTTCTTCTTATATCTCGTTGCGATATTGTACTTCGACCTTATACCGGCGCACGATGAAATATAAGTTATCGCTTGGTTGTCAGTTGCCGGCATGAGTGATCTTTGTGGTGAATCGTAGCAGCTATAATTCGGATCTTGTGTAACATTGTCAGGGGAGATCAACATTTATAGTGCCTGTTGTTTGCAGATGCTGGAAGACCATTCACCGTGTAATGAAAAGTAATATTCCAGCAGTATCCGAAATATAAGAAAGACATAATAAAAAGAATTTGCCATGCTTATAAGTTTGGTTGCTTGGTTGATGTATGCGATCTTGCAGAGCTCTCCTAATTGAGTTTTAAGTGCAGCGTACCCTGGAAGCTTACGAATATATCCGAGGGGGTCTACGGACTCATCTGTTGGTATATTTAAAAAAAAAAGTGACTGCAGATTCTAGTCTATTTTATGAGTGAATATATTCCTGCTTCCACTCAGAAGTGTAAAAAATATTGAGTGGGATAAATTTGTAACGAACCTGTGTATAGCAAAACATTTGTAGCACCATTTGTGAGGTTTTCCATAGGAAATTGTCCATCACTTATGATTCATAGATACATACTTTTTGAGCCAATATTATAAGTAGGGTAATAGAGATTCACCAGGTCACCTTCAACAACCTCCCACCTGACCCTAGAATCCAAATATTCTAGAAGTTGAATTGAGTTATCCGGGACACATAGATTATATGTGTCTGCTTATACAACTCCACCTGTATGTGAAAAACGGAATAGTCAGCGCACGTGTCAAGCGGAAAGGCATCGTGCTCTCGCTAGCTCGTCATAAACCTACGTGAACAATGGAATGTTATCCCGTTGTACCTCTCAGATTTGGCCATTCTAAAACCTTACCCTAAGCATTTTACATTTATATTACGGACGCAAGCAATAAAGCAAGACATTTAGCTCAAACCAGGTATTGTCATTTGGATCCCTTACTCCACTGAAGTTACACAGTGACAAATCACGAACATTTTCCTGCGACCGAAACCTTGGGCCTTCGAGAAAATCACTTCACACACACACAAATGGCGCTCGTGATATGTCGGACTAGGACCTCAAACTCGTATTATGGCAATGATATTCGACTATAGTTTGGAACGATTGTCGCATTCATAAACAGGAATGAGTTGCTAAAAATATGCCAGAAAAATTAAAATAAAATTTGGATGATATTAAGAAAGTGCGGTATGAGCTTAATAAAAGTAAGGCCTCTGAACTCTCTTATTTTTCATATAATTTATAAACATATATGAAGCATTAACAAATAGTCGCTATTGCACGCTTAAGTGAACTAGTTCGATATGGTCGCATGTGAACCAGTCCAGTGAAAGAATCTACTGCAGAGTGCCTTTAATGAGACAATTATATAAAATGCATAAACGCAAGAGAGAGAAAGCAATTTCTGGTTTGGCGACATCTATTAGTGAAGTAGGTGAAAATCGTCCAACATGTAAAATATTGAGACACTTCTTTAGTTGTGTATTGTTTGAGCGAATTTTGGGTGAATTTTAAGCAAAACCATTACAATCATACTTTATATTTATATGAAAAAATAGTGAGTCATCTTTTAGAATTAATTTCCAAGGTTTAATCAGAATAATGTGACGCAAGCACTATTTACAGTTTCTCAAAATAAAGTAAATCAAAACTTAATTTAATGATACTGAACGGAAATTTCTGTAACTCTACATTTTGTCTTCAGGTGGAATTTCAGTGAGCGCTGTGCATTCCTCGTTGTCCATTTTTGTTGTTATTAGTGAAAAACCAAAACGAAATCATGGGAACGAAGCTATATCGATGCATGTGCCAAGTTCACTGTAATTCTACTCTTAAATACACATCATAAGCTTTTCTTAAAAATTCATCTTAAAGACATTTATGAAGGCATGACTTTAATGTAAAGTTATTCAGCGCCATCTAGTTTTCACAACAACAAAAAATAATAAAACACAAAAGTAAAAGACATGCCATATGCAATTGTGTTTTGATTGTGGGCAATTCGTCTTCAGAGCTTTATCGGCCTTTATAGGTCTTTAATAACACCGTAACTTGGAGACTTCAAAAATCTCCGGCTCAGCTGTCAATCTCTCTGGCGATCACTGCGACATCTGTTGGTGTCTATGAAAAGTACCCGAAATGTCAAAAATTGGTAGAATGGAATTCATTTAAACACCATAATTTACACAAATTTTCTCTAAATGATATTTTCTTTTAGCACCATTAGAAAGAAAACAATTCCAGTACGAAATCGAAAGATTAGTGAACACAGTAATGAATTATTTAATCTAAGAATACAATATGTTTATTTTATTAAAAGCTTTGTAATGCAGATCGTATAGTACCGTAAGCACGTTTGCTTAACCAGTGCGAGAATGATGATTCATATGAAAATAGCAAGAAATAATTTGCTCATCTTTGTTTGTTTCAAAGCCAAGCTGTCAAATTCTTAAAGACCTGAACACTAAGTGGTCGTCCGTCTGTTCGTCCTCTCAACAGAGAGCTGAAATTGTATACGGCTTAAAAAAAATAAGTTTAAGTTCGAAAATGGGACAAATCGGGTAACTCCTTTATGGGGTTGCTATAAAAAAATGTCGTTTTTCATTATATATTTGGACATTGCCTGAGTACGCGTCAACGTAGGGAGCTGAACTTTTGTACACGGTGTCTTCATAGAAACAGTAAATATAATTTTAAAAATGGGCTAAATCAGGAAACCCTTTCTTGGTGTTGCCATATAAAAATCCCGTATGCAGATGGGTGACCATACGAAATTACATGTGGGAATTCATCTAGGGTATCACAAAAATGGGTCTAAACCAATTCTACATTTTTACTTAATTGATTTTTTTTTTATGATTCACTCAAAACTCTCGAAAAATATTTCTGAAGACATGAAACAGAAATCTATATGTGCGTACTAGTCCAATTCTCTAAAATATTTTATACTGATTCTTATTGAAAAGTGACTAGACATTGCTTTTATATATGCCATAAAGGCCAAACTATTATCCATACAGGAAAATACTCTTCTAGTAATTGAAGCTTGGTTCCTCACCTTCCCAAAGGCTACATTTACTGTATACGTTACTTAACAAAATAATAAAATAGTTTTGATGAAAACGTAACCTTACCATTTCACCCTCAATAATTCTCAGCTGAGTAATAGTTGCATTAGTGTATGTGCGGCCGTAGTCCGTATCTATAGGCAGATTGATTCGAATTCATCAGACCACGGAACAGCGACACAATATCAGTTGACAGTTTTTGTTTCAGGAATCGTAGTCATTTGGTTAAAATAACAATTTTTTTAAATAATTTTGTTAAGAAAGGTATAAAAATGTTATTTCGGTTTGGAAGACAAGAAAGTAAGTTTAAGATTATCAGAAGACAATTTTTCTGTATGAATAGTAGTTTAGGGCGCAAGAGCTATTCAAATCAAACCTTTGTCAGTCTTACGTAAGAACACTGCAAATATTTTGGAATGTTAGGACTCAGTTGGGGCTCTCATGTAGTAGTGAGGGAGTTTGTTTCATGACTTGGGAAGTATTTCTCGAAAGTTTTGATTCACTTTAATGAATTAATCAAAAACAAAAGTTTCAGAGAGTAATGCATGCACGAATCTGCAATGACATCTCTGTGTTAAAATTCACTGGTATTGGTGTGCATATGTTCTTTACTTCATCATAAAAGTAAATAAATAGATTTCCTACTAGGATGTTTTTTTCGGTAGGAGCAATAGTTTTAGGCTTTAGGACCTGTTTAAGATAAAACGTAGTTTTCCCCCATGAGAGTATAATAATATAAATGTGACTTTTAATGTGTTGGTCTTATCGTCGACTTCATGCGTAACCCCTGGACTATACAAGCCATAAACAAAGTCTGAAAAAGAGACCCTGCCCCTGGTAGACCAATCTTCATGAGCGCACTGATGAGCTCATAATGATTGGTTGGATGAATGTAATGGTTATTTTTGTTCTAGCACCGGGACTAAACTTATTTATATAATTCGCAATTCATTGCTCAACACCATTTATTTCCCTTTCACTTGTATTTTAGATGCACTAGACATACATACAGATTAATTTCAATATCAATTTATTGATGAGCTGATAGATGAGTTGACAAAGAAACTCATAGAGGCGCTCAGTATAAAGCACTTGACTAAAAAGTTATGTTAGTGAACATAAAAGCCCCTGCCACACCGGTACTAAAATTTTGTAAACTGGTGAGCGTTGGCTACGGGGCCGGTTAGCAGGCGATCTTCACAGTCTTCTTGCCTTGTCTTACTGAAGCAGTTTTTCATATGTTTTGTATTTTGCTCAAACGCTATAATTCCCGTAAATTTGTTCTAGATCCAATTTTTTTTTTACAACAATTTGACAGAAAACATATATAGCTGCAATTTACTTTAATTTCTTTTTTCTGTGGGAGCGATAGTTTTAGGTTTTAGGACCTGTTGAAGATGAAATCTTAGTTCTTTCCCCATGATGAGTGTAGGTACAAAATCAGTGAGAGTGAGCTCTTACTACATGGCTGTAGCCGGTCCCTTAAGGGCTTTTAATGTGTCGGTGCCATCGCCGACTTCATGGATTGTATATTTCGGGGGTTACGTATGTATGCATTTATCTCCTCCCTGGTAGCCAATGCTCATCAGTTTGCAAAATTTTAGTGATGGTGCGGTGGCTCTTATGCTCACTAACCCAACTTTTATATCAAGTAGGCCAATGTGAGTGTACCTTATGTGGTCGTACGACAATTGAACTTTTTTATTGAGCGCCTCGATGAGTTTCTTCGGCAACTCATCTATCAGATCATCACTAAATTGGTATGAATACTGATCTGTTGGTATAATGTACGAGTGAAAGTGAGATAAATGGTGTTGGGGTACAAAATTTATTTCCTTTGCCTTTTGTTATGCGCCTGCAAAGTGCGGACTGAATTTTATCTTTCTTCATTCCTTTCTGAAAAGCGAAGCGAGAATGGTGAAGTACAATTTTAAGTGAAGTGTTAGTTAAGTTATTAATTATTGGTAAGTAATTTCAAACGATGATGAAATGGATATGTCAAGTGATGATGAAATAAAATTAACTCACCCCTGATAATTAGAATTACGCTCAGCAATGAGGTATTAGATTTACTCACCAATGAGAATCATGATTACGCTCAGAGATTACGAATTTGATTAACTCACCCCTGATAATCATAATTACGCTCAGCGATGAGGTATTTGATTTACTCATCAATGAGAATCATGATTACGCTCAGCAATGAGGTATTTGATTTGTTCACAAGGGCAATCATTAAATTGCTCATTATATGAATGCGGAGTATATAAATGAGTTTAGTATATAAATGAGTTTAGTTCCGTTGCTAGAACAAATATTAGCATTACATTCATCCAACCAATCATCGCATGAGTTCATCAGTGCGCTCAGGATGATTGGGCTACCAGGTCTGTCTCGGTTTGTGCCTATAATTATTCCTCTTAGCAGAGATCGAATGGTAATCAGGTCTACTTATAGTAACTGCCTTTCATGCCGTAGCTGGCTAATAAATGAAAATTTCGTCGCTTTGATTGACATGTGAACTATCCAACATGTATCTTGGAAGAAAACTCCTTAGTACAGGTTTGTGATGATTTCAGAAATAGCTGATTATGAGTCATCCTTCAGAATCCTATTCATTTATAGTGACACCATCGATAGCGGTAGTGTTTTGAGGAATTTTGAGCGCTGCAGTTGATTCATCTGTTGAACTCATCTGCTATCACTGGCTTTTTTGATTGTGTAAAAGCTTTGCAGTGCTGCATTGAATCTGACTATTTTGGTTCATAACACAAAGGTGAGGAAATCACATTTAAGAGGCCTCATATACCAAGGAGAATATATTATCAGCGTATTGTACTGGAGCAGAAAAATTATTGCAGAAGTGTTTCCACGTCCACGGCTTTAATCTCAGTCTATGTGACTTTTATTATTAAGCAAAGATCAAGGACTACTTCATTATTTTCATTAGTCATCACTGACCATCTAGTTGACTATGAATATGATTGACCAGTAGACGGGAAGGAAGATGAAAATAAATTTTTAGAATATATCCAGAAGTGCTACGAGCAACTACGATGCTTTTACAATTATTATCAGTCTCTTTACTTTTGTGATTCATACTTTCGTATGAATATCGAAAGAAGACTTATTCTGGTTTTCCTCGGTGGTACATTCCACCTACCTATCAACCATGCAAAGAAACTTTTTGAATAAAAAAAACAACAATTCAACAAAAGTCGTTTCATTTATATTCAATGAGAGGAAGAAAATCTTTTACTCGCCCCAGGAAACTTTTTCTGTCTGAGATTTTTTATTTTTCTGCTTTTCTGTCCTAATCGATAACACAGGAAAAAAGTTTTTCATGTTCAAATTGAAGCGGAAAATTCTTATAATCAGCCGTTCCCTAAATCATTTTACTCTCGACCGGATTAAAACAAAACTTCTGAACGGAAGAACTTTTCCGATCAAATTTTTTATGGATTTTTTTATTTTTTACTTTTCATTTTCGTAAAGATTATTCAATTTTGGAAGAGATGAAAGGAATTTAAATACAAAATTTTGTTAGATGGTGAGAGATTAATTGAAAATTCGTGGGAATTAGTTAGTTTCGTTAAGGATGTCCATGTAAAAAAAAAAAAAAAAAAAATCGTGTTTGTTCCAAATCCGTTGGTTTTAACAAATCCCCTAATCAATTTTCAATTAATCTTGACGGAATATATAAGTTTAGTGTAGGGATTAAATTTGTCGTGGTAGAGATTTATCAAGTCGCGGTAGAATATGTATACATAGTAAATATGCTATGCTTCTATGTATGTGTGGAAAGTGCATTTCTTCAAAGATGTGGATTTAAATTGAATTTTTGTTGGACATGTGAGTTGAGTTATATTTTGGTAATAGGGACAACAACAAAATAGGAATATATTGCTAATTGACTAATTCATGGAGATTTATAAGAAGGTGTCTAACGGCATATCATGTGATTCATTAATATGAGTTACGAAAAAAAATTCCACATACCTTCAATTTGAAGATTACGAAGTTGTGAGTATTCTGAGAGTGAATTGGATTAACTTATTTACTTTTTTTTGTTTGTTTGTTTTTTTTTTGTAAGGCAAGGGGACGAGAGATACTAAGCACAAAGGCCCAAGCGGCCCATTGAGCTATCCCGCTCGAAACCCCATCACCAAAACTTTCCTGTTCTCGCAATGAAGCGCATCAGGTCTTGGTGAGGTGGATTTTTCAGTTGATCTACAGATAGGAAGGCGGACCCTAGAGTATCCAGCCTGCTCCGGGCGAATGCCGGACAAGCACACAAAATATGTTCGGCTGGCTCAGGATCTCCTTTCAGGCAGGCTAGACACTTAGGGCTGTCAACAACTCCCATTCAGATTAGCGTGCATCGAGCTGTGGAAGGTGATGATGCCAACCACAGTTCTATCTTATTTCCTTCCAAGCTCCCAAAAGAAAATCAGAGAAATTCGTATTAGGTCCATCAAGAAACTGTTTTGTGCACCTGCAAGTATTAAGTTCTACATTCTCTGCTGATGCTTTCTATAAACATCCGTTTTTATGAGAGACCTGATACTCGAGGTGGCAACGCATACGGCGGGTTGCGGTCTGAGGAACGGAGAATCAGACCCAGCCCTACCTAAAAGGTCGGCCCTTTCATTTCCTATGATCAACATGTAACCAGGTACCCCCTGAAATGAGACCTTGTTGTGGATACACAACTTATCCAAAGACGATCTGCAATCCCTTAGTAACGTAGATGCTATCCGAGGGTCACTCAGAGCCATCAAGACTGCCTGACCATCCGAAAGGAAAGCAATGTCTTTACGCTTGATTTGCATATCAAGGGCTATCTTCGCTGCCATTGCGGTGGCGAAGTTCAGCCTGGAAAACTGTGGTGTGTCTTGCTTTTTCCCATTCTCCATCCTTATTATACGCACTATAAAGATGGAATAAAGATAACCCGCAATATATTTGGGTTGTGTGATTCTTAAAAATATTACATTTTCTAGTACAAACATATTTTATTACAATCCGGTTGCATACAGGTATTATTGTAATTATTATTACAACTTTACACAAGCCATTTACACAATTTACACACAATTTGATTATTTGCATACCGGCTATGCAATGTTTGCCACACCTACTCCTCGCCGAGACTCAGAGATGGCAATCATTGTATTCAACAATTTTACATTCTCGTCTCCTGTTTACTGCACTCTAAGTCCCTCAATGAATCGGAAACCCGGAGTTGAATTCAATTCCGTCAATGCTGATCGATTGAAGAATTTTGTCAGTGTTTGCAGACTTCATGGATATTTACCGTTGGATGCATCCTATGACTAGATCATACATGAGGGTCACGCAAATATCCATGGAGGTCTCTTCTCGAGAATTGATAGATTTTACGTCTCATCTGGAAGTCTGGCACACTTCGTTGGCGTCAGTTATGATGATCTTGTAGTGGCAACCACCACTCTAGTTGAGAAGAGAGCAGTGTATTGAATCTTCAACAACTATCTGTTGAATTCTGAGCAGTTCATCAATGAGTTCATTTTCAAATTGACTAGAGAGGAAAGATGACTTTCCATTTCTTAGTCAATCCTGGAATGTTGGAAGGCTCCAAATTCGATCTATTATCGAAATGTATTTCAAAAGAAGTGGGTATCAAGCTTCCAGCTTATCCTCCGAAGTATCTCGAGTGGCGGATTTTGTCCCAACTCAACCCGATTTGATTCTTTATTTTAATATAATAAAAGAACGTTTGGCTGTACAAACTTATAAGCACAGCTTGGAGTTTGTGTTACGCAGCCAATAACGATGATTGAAGGAAGGCGAATCTCTAACCGAGAACTGCTTCCAGGCAAGTAGACGACGTACTGCTTCTTGTGAACTCGAATCGATAGTTGATGAATTTGAACAGCTATCTAAATCGATGTCGACAACTTCGTCGACCACTCATGCATTTCTTAAAAATATTTCGGCTTTCACTGATGAGAGTAAAGAGATGTCCTGGATATAGTAATAACGTTCGAGGATATATGGTCATTGTGATAAAGGATCTAAGGTGACACACTTCACCTAGTTATGACGGCTTTACGCCAAAATTCTTTTTTGCGTTTCAGGAATTTATTAATTTCTAACCTGTTGGGAAGTCTTCTGCGGTTGAGACACATTCAGACTTTCCTTCTAGCGGGGGAAGGTCTGTTATGCGCTTCAATTAAAAAAAAAAGGAGATTTACAGAGAATGGGGAACTGGAGGTCAGCAACCCTATGCAATGTTGACTCTACAAAAGCGTGTGCAAAGCATAAGGGGCAGTACTCCGTTCACACTGATTGCTTCAGTAATACATCCGAAATAGTCCTATTGTGTGCCTGGTTGTAATATCTGCAACAGCATCGCGGTAGCCAAACATTTGTTTGTTTACAATGAACAGGCAGGCACACAAATGGCTATGATATCATTGGACAAAAAAAAATTATTTTGATAGCGTTTCGCACGACTATCTCTTGACTATTCTCGAGGCATTTGGGAGTGTCCATCCAGATGGTTCGAAATCGTCGGTAAACTGTGTAGAGATTCAGCTATTTTGATAAAGCATCAAGGACAAGTTTTAGTGCCTATCTCGTTTCATTGAAGTATTAGGCAGGGCTGTCCATTGTCACGTATGTTTGATGATCTTTCTTTGGAGCCGCTATTTCTGAATCTTCGTCGAATGTTCGGGGAATATTTAGTTCGTCTACCATATACCAATGTGAATCCTCTCATATTGATATACTTTCGTGACAAGAGATTAATTCTTTCCGGTCTCTAGTGCTGTTTTCGAACACTACGAACGTATAGCAGGCGCGAAAATTAACCAAGGCTTGTGGTGTGGAGTGTGGAAGGTGGAGAAATCGTGCAGATACTCCACTGAACATTCAATGGAATAATACGTGGCTGAAGTAGATAGGTGTGTATTAAGTCTGAGACGTCTGATAGGACTCAAGGTGTCTCCAAGTACGTGCATGCGAAAGAGTGTTTTGCCAAAGACTTCTCAGCTGTGAGTGAATGTACTGGAAGGGCTCGGCATAGGGCAGCGCTGCTACCTGCTGTTTGTCTGACCATCTTATCCTCGTGACTGGCCACAGGATCTAATCTGAACGAACCAGACATCGGGCAGAATCACTCCAGCATTTCATCTTAAGTGGTACACAAAATTCGCGCATCAATTTCAATCAGGTTCAATTTTGAATTTACAGATTTAATGTTCAGTACTGTTCGAGGTTTTGAAGGTGACCCACATCCACTGACGTTTATCGGAGATATTACTGATATCTTCGGCAACTGCCGAATACAGACAAACACTCTGCAACTACATAACCTGGGTGCTGCTGCGCGGGAGATATTTCGCCAACTTGGGACTACTAACCCTGGCACTGGGAAGATGCTTTCATTTTGAACAGACTGCCTCACACACCTTTCAGTACACTAACAACACGTGTGCTTCGCGACGTGCTTATGTCCATAAGACCTCCGGAGTTTTCGGAATACAATAGATGGCGAGTATACCTCGAAGTGAGTATGGGTGTGATAAGAAAGATAACTTGTAGAGATGTCTACAGTTATCCATTGAATAAATTACAAAGATGATGATGGGACTGAAATTGTCACATCACAGTCTTACGCATCCTAACCAGTTGTTACGTATTGACCGGCGAGTTTAGTTTAGGATCTGCAAATTTTTTGCTGGCGAAGGCATCCTGTTTCATAGGTTCTTCACTTGCTCGGCATTGAAACATCTAATTGAACTCGTGTCAGTTGATCGACCCGAATTTCGGCATTATTAGAAAATCGTTTCTATGGGGACCAATAGTTTGTAGTCAGGTGAATTGTTTGATTAGCTTCGTGTTAACGTTATCCACATCTTCAATTCATTTGTATTACATGAGAGTCGAAGATGAGACTCAGAGCATTGACCCACCATGTATAAGCACTTAAAAAGCACTTCGTGGAGAGATTGATGAAGTTTATGGCTTTTATACCTGAGAACGAATGATGACACATTCAACTGCACTTGGTGGCCACTATCGTTGATGCAGGACGATGTTTGCATTTTTTGGATTCAATATAGCAAGTGCATCCACATTTGATAGACGTGGAACATTAGAAAAATAATTGTTAGTAACTCTTACGATGATGGCCAAGCACTATAAAATATGACCAATAACTATTACATAATCACTGAAATTCCAACCAGTGCCATTTAAAAGTATACAAATAAGCTAAAAAAAAAATATATTTTTTACTGATAAAAATATCAATTTGACCTAATAACTGTGTTTTTTTTTTTTAAATAGGTAAACAAATATTAAGCACACCTGAAAAAAGATAATTTCAACAAGGTTCAGTGACACTTTTATCGAATTTTTTCGATATAATTCCATGTGTACATGGTTGAAAACTAACAAACCGAAAAATTCTGATAAGTAGAATCTACCGCAGTTCAATAAATGTATATATACAAAAAAAAAAAAAAAAAAAAAAACTAGTAGTCGTAAAAACTAAACTTAACGCAACAGTGGACAGCACTATTTTTGGTGCAAAATTTCCAAGCTGTGCAAACATATAAACAGTCCACACCAAAAAGTGCTAAATGGTTACACGCCAGGTTCGAAATAAATATTGCGGCATTCTGGTTTGTTTCTGACCTCCTTCGTTGGATTTAATAATGAGACAGACTCCAGCACAGTACCTCACCAGTGTGCCACTCCATCAGTCGAATCTTCTTAATGAAAACAACTGCAGGCGTATTGAACCTGTTTTAGCTTGCTGCAATCAATCGGACATGTACCTTTACGTGTATCTTTTAGCTGCTATTTTTTTATTTTTTCGTTTTACTAAATTAGTGATATCAGATTTGTGGTATTGCATTGATCTCGTAATTGATATACCCATTACCAATAATGTACTTAAACATTAGACCAAACCATGGCCTCAAATGCTCTTTCTACTTTAAGTTTTATTTTTTTTTATATTTTTTATTACTTTTTTTTTTTACGTTAACCTGAGACACTATAGACTCGGCATAAGGTTAATCAAGTCGACCTTGGCTTTCTATCTTTCAATTGGCTAATATTTGTCAACACAACAAAGAGTACTGCATCACCATAAAACATATATAAAGAGTCAAAAGTGCAAACAATCCCGGATCAGACCTCATCTGAATCTCAATGACTTCTTTGGTATGTGTCATAACTACAGAAATTGATTTCTTAGCACTTTATTTCTTCAATCTTGATTGTTATGTTAATTTCCATAATAATTGTATGTGCATAATGCAGACAAACGTCGTGGTATCTTATCAGCCAGAAGAAGAAAATGCTAATGGTAGTCGTATATGGGACAAAAAGTTTTATAGAGAACAGGGTTCGTAAAATTTACGATAAGAAAAGTTGATTGATTTAGAGCCATGCTGTCGTAAGGTAACCATGAAAAAACATAGAGGCAGCCTGATTAAACAACGACGGTGTAAAAGTAGTTAAACGAAAGCGAAACACTCGCACATGATTGGAATTGTAAAACAAATGAAATTCATTTGTTTAGGCAGGGGTGGACAACCTTACCATTTACTTAAATTTATGAGATATTTTGAGAATTTCATTTGGGAAGGAAACTTTAATTTCGGAAGGATTTTAATTGTACTTAAAAGGGAGGCAGCAGTATTTACTAGGGAAATAAAAGATGTGTTTTAAATTAAAATGATTTTGTAAGATTTGGGTTGTTTGGCGTAAAAGGAGGAGGGAACGTTCATTTTTTTTCAACTAATTAAATTGCAGCAAAATTTATGTTTGCGTTTATAAAACTGGATCCCTTAATAATGATGACAAAAACTACGTTCGAATCCATCTATCAATTACCATAAATCAGCTTTACAGGGATGGGAAGAAATTATTATTATTAATTATCTTAATACATATAAAAATCACGTGCCACTGTGTTGGTACATGCTAATCTCAGAAACCGCCCAACCGATTCCAGTGAAATTTTGTAAATGTGTTTGGTTGGTTCCAGCTTGAAATATCGAATAGTTTTGGTCACGATAGATGGCGTTGTTGTCGAGATCTGAAAAACTGCCTGAGAGCGTGTCGACGAGGAAAGCTGAAATTTTGTACACAGCGTTTTCATAAAAATAGCAAATACAAGTTCCATAAAAATATTTAGTTTTTTTTTTTATATATTTGGATACTGCCTGACAACGAGTACGCGTAGATAGCTGAAATTTGGTACCTACGTGGTGTTTTCATAGCAATAGTAAAAAAAAATTTTAAAAATGGACTAAATCGGGACAACCCTTCTTGGTGTTGCCATACAAAATTATAATTTTTCACTATATATTTGGAAACTGTCGCAGAACGCATCGACGTGGAGAGCTCAAATTTTGTACACAGCGTTTTCATGACAATTGCAAATATAAGTTCAAAAATGTACCAAATCGTACCAGCACTTTTTGGTGTTGCCATATAAACATTTAGGTTTTCACTGTATATTTTGAAACTGCATGAGAAGGCGTCTACGTGGAGAGCTAAAATTTTATACACGCCGTTTAAAAAAAAAAATATGTAAATTTAAGTTAAAAAATGCAACAAATCGGGCAACTCCTTCGTAGGGTTGCCATACAAAAACTTCATTTTTAACTATATATTTTGGTACTGCATGAGAACGCGTCGACGCACGTGTAGAATTAAATTTTGGTACTTGGTGTTTTCATAGCAATAGTAAATAAAATTACAAAAAAGGACTAAATGGAGCCAACCCTTCTTAGTGTTGCCATACAAAATTTTAATTTTTCACTATATATTTGGAAACTGTCGCAGAACGCGTCGACGTGGAGCTCAAATTTTGTACACGACGTTATCATGACAGGAGAATTGAAGAATTTTAAGAATTTTTATTTTTAACGATTCCAAATCAAATCATAAATACAAGAAGAAAAAACAACCGTCTCATCCGGGGTTTGAAACCGGGACCTTCCGCTTGCCGGGCGACTGCTCTTACCACTGAGCTAACGAGACAGATGATTTTCCCTCTTGCATTTATCAATTTGTAATTAGCCTACTAAGCCACGTTGCTTTCAGCTGGCATTAACCAGTAACGATGAAAGCGCACAAATAAATTGTAAATTCAATTTTTATTTATTCCGGACTGGAATCGAACCTACACTTTTAGAATCGGTCAATGATGGAGAATTGAAGAATTTTAAGATTTTTTTTTTTTTTTTTTTTTTTTTTTTCTCAGTGGTAAGAGCAGTCGCCCGGCAAGCGGAAGGTCCCGGTTTCAAACCCCGGATGAGACGGTTTTTTTTTCTTCTTGTATTTATGATTTGATTTGGAATCGTTAAAAATAAAAATTCTTAAAATTCTTCAATTCTCCATCATTGACCGATTCTAAAAGTGTAGGTTCGATTCCAGTCCGGAATAAATAATAGTTATCATGACAATTGAAAATATAAGTACAAAAATGTACCAAATAGGACCAGCACTTTTTGGTGTTGCCATACAAATATTTAGGTTTTCACTGTATGTTTTGAAACTGCCTGAGAAGGCGTCAACGTGGAGAGCTAAAATTTTGTACACGGCGTTTTTTAAAAAAAAATGTAAATTTAAGTTAAAAAATGCGACAAATCGGGCAAGTCCTTCGTAGGGTTGCCATACAAAAACTTCGTTTTTAACTATATATTTTTTTTTGTACTGCATGAGAACGCGTCGACGCACGTGGAGAATTAAATTTTGGTACTTGGTGTTTTCATAGCAATAGTAAATAAAATTACAAAAATGACCTGAACCAGGGAACATCTTCTTCATGTTGCCATACAAAACTTTGGTTTTTCATCATATATATATGGAAACTCTTCGAGAACGCATTGACGTGGAGTGCTCAAATTTTGTACACGGCAAAAATGGACCAAATCGGGCCAACACGTTTTGGTGTTGCCATACAAATATTTAGGTTTTCACTATATATTTGGACACTGCCTCATGCGTCGACGTAAAGAGCTGACATTTTGTACACGGGACTTTCTTAAAGAAAAATTTAAATTATGTTTAGAAATGAGAACAATCAGGCAACTCCTTTGTAGGGTTGCCATGCAAAAACTTTGCTGCGTAGTTTTTTCATAGAAATGGTAAATAACATTTCAAAAATGGGCTAAAGTGGGTTACCCCGTCCTAGTGATGCCATACACAACTTTTGTTTTTCACTATATGTACTTGGCAGCTGCCTGAGAAGGCTTCGAGGTGGAGAGTTCATATTTTGTACACTGGGTTTTCATAAAAATTGCAAATATAGGTCGAAAATGGGACCAATTGGGCACTGCATCAGAACGCGTCGACTTAGAGAGCTACACTCTCCCACACATATGATTGTATGCACACACACTCATACACGTGCACACACACACACAAAAAGACAGAGAATGAGACCCTAGAGTACGCAATCGCGCGATCGAATCAAATAATAGCTTAGATATTATTTATCTCCCACCACCTCACCCCACTCCACTCCCACTCATCTAGGTATGTATAATATCGCGGGATAACGCCAACGGGCTCCCCCTAGTATTACTATATAATATTTTCATTCATCCTTTCTAATAATTGCTAACTCAAACGGAAATAAACATATTCCCTGACCAATTGCAATCAATCTAAACCTTGTAATGAAAACTACGAGATAACTCGTAGTCGGCAGACTTGGCTTGGCGCATACGCCTACTGCGAGATATCTCGTAGTTGGCAATGAATGGAATTAAAAGTCATTTATAATATTTTCGTTGAATAGTGTACTAGAAATTGTGATTTTAAATTTATACCACACTTTACAGGACTACCCTACGTTTCATTAAGCAAACTTTGCTCTTACAAATAAATATGAAGACTTGTTTTTACCAGACTTAAAAGATGGTTTTTATCTGTTTCTTAATAATCACATAAAATTGGGCTCGGACAAAATTTCGATTTCCTAAGATACCTACTTAATCATATTGGCACCATCAATTTTCTCCCCCTGTGCCTAATAAAACCCACCTTATTTTCTAAAAAAGAAATGGTCATAAAATTTTTAATAAAACTGAATTTTTCTAAATTTGTCATCTCTGTCGTTTTTTTTTTTTTTATTAAATCAACTACAAATGACTCAAAATACCGAATGAGACTATTATTAATCCGCATTAAAATACATCACAAATCACATACGAAACGATCTGAGTTTGGACAGTTAACAAATGAGGAAACCGGTAATTGACAACATTCATAAACAAACGATTAAAAGCATATTTTTAGAGTAGCATTTATGCAAGAAGACAGTGAAAGATTTCAAAAATAAATTCAAATCATTCCGTACGTCACCTATCATGCGAGAAATATTTCGCATTTGCGATAATTTTATTGGAATGAAATTCACTTGTAACCTCCAAAACTGATTTAAGAGTGAGACCCCATAAATAAAATTGTGCACCACTGCAACAGTTTCAGAGAGTGCTAATGAAAAAAATGCTAGGAATGTTCACTTTTAATAAGACATCGATCGTGCCAGATACACCTGTTCTTTATCTAAATTTGTAATTTTGTTAAATACCTTAGCAATTAATCACACGCAGTCGTCCAAATGACCATTCGTTGTTGACGTATAAAATACTCTTTACAAACAAAGTGTAAATTAAAAACCTCAAACTCAAAAGCAGCCACCTGTTGACGGGTGTTTTTCATTAGCGTTCATACTTAAAAGAAAATTTTGCTTGACCTCATCCAAGGTAATAAAATCTCATTAATCAAGAGGTGGAAAAATAAAATAATGTCAAAAGAACAGTTATTTCGCTAGAATTACTCTAAAATTTGCATTGAATGTTTTTAGGTCGGAGATAGAAGGGGAATAGCCAAAACATCCTTCAAAATTCGTGTCTATGTCGTTTGTTGTATATTTTTCAAAAAATTAGAAAATTAAATAAAATTAAATAGCTCACCGCACCTTTTCTTCACACGGCAAAATTAATTGTCAACACAAAAAAAAAAAAAAACGAAAAAAAAAACATAAACAAAAAAACAATAATAAGAAAAGCGCGCGGTAAATTTTCTTTTAAAAACGCCGCCTGCAGTCGCAGTGTCGAAACATTCGCGTAACGATCGAAAGAGGTACTGAAAAGCATGTGAATAAACGTTGTCGAGGTAAAAAGTTTTCCTTTTGTTTTGCTTTTTCCGAGTTTTCTTGGCGGAATTTTCTTCTTGTTGGCCATGATGGGGGGCATCAACTAGTGGTGGTTGTGGTTGGTTGCGTTACGTTGTTGAGTGAATGAATCAACCGGTGGGAGTTGTATTGACTGACGTACCCCGCTGCCCAGGCCCACACATCAAGAGTTTTTCTTATGAGATTTGTGTGGCTTGCGCACAATTTTCTTCTCCACGTGTTTTTTCTCATTGAATTCACCATGAATGGAAAAAGCTTTCATGTTTCATTCAGTTACCGCTCATCGCAATATTTTACTCACCACGCCAGCCAGATTCAGATTTCGTGGTATATTGGTGCAGTTTTGTTGATGCTTTTGTTAGTTGTAAAGCAAATTTTGAATGGAAGATTTTCATTAGCTTTGTGAGCTGTCTTATGAGTTTTAAAATTACTGAAGAAAACTATGAGACACAAGCCAATTAAAAAAGTTGCGATAAGTAAAAATAATTTTTAAATTTATAAATAAAATTAAAGTTTTAGGACAAGGAATTCATAGGTCGTGGGTTCGTAACCTATCGGCGCGGCGTCTCAAATTTGGAGTATGAGGGATTGGTGGTGTTTATCTCTAGAATATCTTAATACTAGCTAAAGTTGCTGGCTCAGAGAACGGGATTTTCTCTTACGTTTATTTTTTTATTTAATTTTTATTTTTTTAAATGTTTTTTTATTAAAAAAAAAAATCAATATAGCAGGATTCGGGCGAGTTATAGACAGTCTGGGCTTTTCCTACGTTTTTCTTAATAAAAAATAAATAAAAAAAAAGGCTATGCTTTTCTTAAGTTTATATGCAGCAAATGTATTCAGGGCTGGATTTGAGATAGTGCTGAAAAGGATATCGTTTATTGACTGTCGGGGATTACTGAAGTTTATTTTAAGTGGTTACCTTTGCAGGACTTTGGTTACACTTGTTTCCTAATTATATCAGAAGGCAAGAAAGGCTGCCCTAAAATATGAGAGTTACATTTTGTTCTGGGACTATACACCGTCTGAGCAAATCATTAACCCTTATGTGACCATGAAAGTTTTAACCTTTTATCATCCGGGGAAGGTACCCGACACCCTCTTATAATTTGCACTTAAACTATTGTATGGTCAAGAAAATGTGATTTTCAAACTTCATATACTACTACTACTACTACTACATCTAGTGTATTTCCGTAAACCCTTAGCGAAAGCAGTTATTACCTGCGATAAAAAGAATCCGTCCCATACGTGCCTACTGACGTAATGAATTGGTGGCAGCTACGGGATACGCAATAAGTAATAAAACGGAGGTAAAACGGCAAGGTAATAAAATATCAGTTTGAAAAATGGTTCAAATAATTCATTTTCGTAAATAAATGAGAAGGGGCGGATTTCTCAGATTTTACTGTCATAAAATGTTCCCGCGCTTTTGTGAAAATAGGTTTTTCTGAAATATTGAGAGAGCTGGTACCAAAATTGTTGTTTCTGTAATCCTATGTTATGTTCCAAAGTTGTTGCTATATTCTTATGATATTTGAAATGCACGTGCTTTTGTTTACATTCGTTTTGTTCTGCTTATTTGGTTATCTTTGGTACAGGCCTCGGAGCATTATCGCATTCTCAACCTCCAATGGGAATGTTATTTTTTTTTTCGAACACTTAGTAACACGGAAAGGGATTAAACTAAATTCGGATAAAATCAAAGTCATAAAGGTATTTCCAATACCAAAAATGCCCTAAAACTGGGCAATGAGGTTAATGAGGGGCACTCTAAACTAATCTAGAACCATAATAGTCGGTTGGCCATTGCTGAACTACGGCGCAATTTCCTGTGTGTCCTATAGTGCCCATTTTTTCCCATTTTAATTTTTATCTCTGCTATTTTTTTTTCTATTATTTGCTTTCAGCGATATACAGCGAGGAAGAACCTTTTCTACTCCCTGATTTTAAGCCTTTACCGTATTCGTCTGAAGATCAACCACCAAGGTCAGAAGGAGCTTTAACTAGTCATAAAGTCCTGTTGGATTGCAATGCCGCGAAGCGATCATGAGTTGAATATGATTGGCAACCTGGTTCAAACATGAAAGAAGATTCTGGTTTAGACTGGTCAGTATGCTGCCTTCAACCATCATCTTATACCCAGTAGTTTCTGTGTGGCAGAGGAAACATACTAACCCGTCTAAAGTGGGTCATTCAAAGCAACTGTGCATCCATTCATCGATAAGAATAATGCTTGAATGAGGATTGAATTTTGAATACTTTACAATTGACTATTTATTCCTGCAAATTGAGATCAATTTAGACAGGGCAAACACTGTAAGTTTGGCTAGCTTCAATTCATGTGTATAGAATTATTTAGTGATTGCGAAACGAGGTTTCAATTAATTACTTATTGTGTTGTAGAATCGCTACTATTGCAGACGTAACCAAAGGAGAAGTCAGCAATGTATGCTACAATATAAAATAAACATTGACCCGACCTGATGTAGTGACGACTTCAATTTTTTCTTATAAATTTACTGAAATTTTTTTCTTTAGAATTTGTATGCATTTTTGGAGGTCGACAACGGAATACATTTTATTTGAAAATAATTCCAGTCAGCGACCAGACTGAATAAAAATTCTTCCGAAGCTTTTTCTCTAAATTTCTAAGAAGAAATGAATGCTAATTGCTCATCTACACGTCTACGCTCATAAAAATTGTTAGTGGGCCAAGCAGCACCCGTTGTCGACTTCTAATAATGTATAACAATTCTAAAGTGGCCCATACACGAAGAACATGTTGTCGAACTTTTCTTCACACATTTGTCAAACATGTTGTCCAACATCAGTACAGGAAAACATATAAAGAGCTGCTAGAACTGTTAACAGTTATCTTTTCTTCAATAGAGCTTCACTCAAGAATTATGAATGCGTGACAAATATTGCCTTACACGGTACAATATGTTGTCAAACACGTAGCCCAGTCAATAAAATTCAAACTAACTTGATTTTTGTCCAACCGTTTGACATACTGCGTGTTACATCGTCAAACAGGTACACACACGGTCAAAGCTGAGTGACAACATTGTTGTCCTACGCGAGTTGGTTCAACATGCTTGATCGTGTTTGGGCCCTTAAGGAGAAAATTTCCAGTAAATTTCTAAGAAAAATTGTGGCCTTCCTTCCTACATCAGGTCGAGGCATCGTTGATTTTTTATTGGAGCGAAGCATTGACCCTGTTTAGATGGGTCAGGAAAACTTACCGGTAATATGATGGTTGGGGGCAGGAATGAAGCATCAGCCTACCTACAGATTGGGTGACCACGATTGTTAGACCCATGGTCACCTATGCGGCCCTCGCATGGTGGCCAAAAACTAATCAAAAGGCAGCTGAGGCTCTGCTTCAAAAAACCCAGCGGCTTGCCTGTCTAGGAATAACTGATGCCATGAGAACCTGTCCTACAGCAGCCATGGAAGCCTTATTAGACCTTGCACCCCTGCATTTGCAGGTGAAAAAGGAAGCGATCTCCAGTGCTATTATAGTACAAACGGAGAAACAGTTTAAGCCAGGCGATCTGGTTGGTCATTTAAGTATCTTAAAACAGATATGCTTCGAGCAAGTGACGACAATATCTGATATAATCACATCCAGAGTGGATTTTGTAAGACAATTTCAAGTGGTTCTTGGAGACCGACAACAATGGCGCTCCACTAAACCGTCCTTCCAACAAGAATCGATGGTATGGTATACAGATGGCTCAAAAACAAACAGTGGGGTCGGCTTGGGTGTATACGGCCCCAAATGCCATATATCAAAAGCTCTATGCTCTACCCCTACCGTATTCCAAGCCGAGGTATTGGCCATAGAAGAATGTGCCAATACCTGCATTAAAAGAGCCATAAATGGCTTAACCATTAATATCCTCTCGGACAGTCAAGCTGCCCTCAAGGCCTTAAAGTCCTTCACTGTCAAGTCAGGGATAGTCTGGGAATGTGTACAAACTCTCAAAAATCTATCAAGAAGAAACAAAGTTATCCTCATGTGGGTATCTGGACATAAGGGCCACAAAGGCAATGAAATTGCGGATGGCCTAGCCAAAAGAAGAGCGGAAACTCAGTTTGTCGGACCAGAGCCATTTTGTGGGACTTCTAAATGTTACCTCAGAGCTACCCTAAATAACTGGGAGAATAAACAAAAATCCCTGCATTGGGAAATGCTACAAGGACTTCGTCAGGCAAAAAAGTTTATCGACACCTCTGGCGGACAAACAAAAGAAATCCTACTCCTTAGAAGAACAGAGCTCAAAATGATCACTGAGCTCTTCTCAGGCCATTGCCCCTTGAGGTATCACCTAAACAAGCTGGGTTTGGCTGAGACTTCATCCTGCCGCTTCTGTCAGGATGCTCACGAAACCTCGGAGCACTTGCTCTGCAACTGCGAAGTATTGGCCAGGCGGAGATTACTCCACCTTGAACATGCTTTTCCTCCACCAAGTTACATATGGAACCTCAAACCCAGAATGGTTCTAGACTTTATTAACAGTCTAAACCTATAAATGGAGCAAATTCAACGGGGACTCACAATAGATCTTTCAGGTCGCAGTGATTGCGAGGCTAACGCTTATACACCCCTTCACAAATCTAATCTAATCTACAGATTGGGTGCGGCAGAGGCAGCATACTGACCTGTCTAAACTGGGTCAATGTTAGCTGGCTACGGCATCAAGACGTCGATGCATCGTTGATTTTATATTTTAGCGAGGCGTTACTGGTTATTCTATTTCCGTTTGTATGTTATTAGTTTGTCTATGCTCTTACGGCATATCCCTTGGATCCTTGTCCATACTTCAGTCAAAGATGACTTAATAACTTATTAGGTTATCTTTGCTTCAGTTGCATAACTTTTAGCGACTGAGCGTGAGCAAAACCACGCAAAACTATTCAAAATTGTACAAATCGAGGCATCTGACATTATAACATGGAAGCATTTTCGCAATCACTAGATAAGTTTAACCCTTGTATACAGTTAAACCGCCGATGGTTAATACAATCTGTACTGACTCGTATTCTAATTTTAACTACCTTGGTTGTCTAATTGATTTCAAAATTGACTGATAGTTCCAAATATGGTATAAAATCGAGAATGCTACAATTGATTAATTTTAACCATGCACTTGTCTTTCGTCACATAGGACTTAAATTGTGATCTCGTATCAAGCGCTATCCAGTTTCAAGGGTTTTGTTTTATGTTATACTTAATCTGCTTCATTGTATCTCTGAGTATGTGACTGCTATGGATGATTGACACATATGGAATAGAATTCAGTGATCCATGGCCTATAGTATATATGAATGCAGCATGAACTTTATTTAAACTTTACCCAGTAAGTTTATTAAGCAATGTCCCAGGTAGGCATAACCTTGAACGATCATATTCAGTAATACTAACTGACAGCCAAAGCTGGAAATAGTCAAACTTCAACCGCACAGTCTGTCATTGATCTGAACTTCTTACATAATTTCTGTCTGTGAAAATTAGCAAATGGAAAATATGAACAGAAAATACTTACTACTCCATAGAGAAAAAAAGGTAAAGAAGTATTACTTGCAACTATACGTGAATATTTTCGCTTTTCGCGATAATCCAATATACCCTGATCGATAGTGAAATTTGAGTAAAGTGTGTGTGTCTTAGCTTCTTTAAAGATTACATTCTTAGTTCGCACAAGTAAACTTACCTTTCAAATTGAAATGTTAATTATTACAATAGTGAATTTTTTTTAACGGCCTATCAAGAGCCTTACCTGAAAACGGAAGAAAAATGAAAATTGTTAATAAATTGTAAAAAGTTAATAGTTAGAGTGCTGTAGTTAATATTAAATAAGAGAGATTCAATTTAGGGAAAGTACATAAGTGGAAAAATAAATAGGTTGCTGCACTTTGGTGAGCAATAGCTGCCAATCTATCGCACATCCAAAAGAATGGATCACATGTAACAAGAAGGTATACTTGATTGGCAATCATCATGGAGACAAGAATAATATAATCATAAGTGGGAGGTGGCGATCTGACCTATAAACATTGCGACCTGAAAGAACTTTTCTGATAACGTCTATCTAGTTCCAGTCCACGTCCGTCATTTCTAAGAAGGTTTTTATCTCAGGGTCAATTTTCCGGACGTCTGATATAGTAAAGATGTGGCGACGCGGCTGATCTGGTTCCGTTGTTTCCAAATCCCGGTCAAGCCATTATATAAACCTGGTAAATCACTTTTCTAAATTCGCGCTAGTAGTACCTTGCTGAGCGTACACAGCTGTAGCTATGTAGGCGTTTGCATTGTAAAACGAAATTATGTTGAAAATGAAACGATCAAAGAAAGAAAATCATCAATGTTTAGTTCCTATGTTCCAGACAAGTTAATAAAAGTTTTTCTATCAATGCCCCGTTTGATGCATCCGGATTTACCACATGTATTAAATATTTTGTTTTAAGATTCTTCAAGATTGCAACCTCATTCCTGCGTACGTGGGTAATAAGAAGAACCCCACGGTGTTAGTCATTTCATTCAACATGAATTGAACTCAAACGAATACGCTAATTACACACAGGCTATTCTGCAAAATCGTTTGTAGCATAGTTTAAACTAGCTAACTCTTAAGGCTGCATAAATCTGCAAGCATTTTGTTCCCCCTTCTTATTTTCCATAATTTTTATGATATTGATTTGAAACCTTCGGCAAAATATCAGAAACTGTTCAGTTCAAATGCTAACCGGGCTTAAATTTTTGAAAAAGATGTTGGTCTTTTTTTTAGAATATCAAAAACCTCAAAAATCCGTGTTATTTTTCTCTGCCCCTTAAATACTTTTCCATGTATACAAATTTTTATTATTTTTCATACATAGGTTTTCCAAAGATATATGTAAATGCTACCGGAGCTGTTTTTCCAAATTTGTTAATATTTGTCATGTTACAAAAACTTTTATAACATTAAGGGGGGTTATTACTGAAATCGTAAAAAACACGGAAAGTTAATACGACTTTGCGTCAAATCTGTGCGTATTATCATGATCAAAATTCCACATAGTTTGAGAAAAAGCATAAACTTAGGTAATGACGTGTCAAAAATAAAGATTTCGGAATTTTATATGTATGTAATTAGAAAATTTTCAAATTCATGAAATTTGCAAAGTTTGGTACATAATAACGTTATAATGGTACATGAAGTAAATAAATTTGTACTTGAGTTTGGAAGATCTTGAAGTGGAAGAGGAAGTGACGGAGAGAAAACTAGTAAAAAAGTTTTGGTTACTAACATATTTTGGTTAGAAAGCTGATATTTTCAGTGACGAATAACTATAACAATTATGATATTATTGGAAAGAAAGTTCAATTTGTAACAAAGATCGAACCTTTTCCTGTTAATTTTGAAAAACTCAAATTTTTTAGTGCAATGATAAAGGAAATAAAGTCAATAATTTTAACCATGGTAATTACAAAAATTTCTTGTTTTTATATATTTTGCATACAATTTGGCGTTTTTAATTCATTTCATCACCGTCAGATGGAACGATGTGTTTTCGGAAAGCATTCACTTGTTTTGAAAGCTCTGCGGCGGGCTGTAGTGTGCAGGCTCGGAAAGTGTATGCTGCCATTTTCTGCATTAGGTATATGAGGGTAGATTTCGCGGAATATTTTAGGCTTTATCATTGGTAATTTCTTATTTTTGCTTGGGAAGCGAGAAACCATTTTAAATTGTGAGTAACTATTATGGGACCTGTTAGTAATATTCGGTCCAATAATATTATGGAATAAGGAAGAGAGAACTGAATATTGGCTAGGTATGTAAATTTGTGTCTTTCAAATATATAATCCTATAAGCCGTTACACAGAAAATTAACCAAATTTGTGAATTTTTTTTTTATTTTGATGAAATTTTACTGGAAGGTTGGTAATATTGAAAATAGAAATTTTTTGTTGTGATCCATATATATTATATGACCTAGATACGATCTTTTGGAAAATGTGGGAAATTTTGCTTAGTAGATATAGATCATAGTATCTCCGTGAAATAAATGTTATCTATTGTGGGAAGCTTTGAGGTTTCCGAGAAAAATTAATCAAAGCCATTTTTCTGAAAATTTTATTTCAAGGATAACGGATTTTTCGGTTATCCTTGAATATCTCAAAATGTGCAGTCCCGATATTTTTTATGTTATTGTATGGATCTTAATCCCTAATGGGTTTTAGTAAAGCTGTAGGAAGGAGAAAATGGTTGTTGGTAAAGTCAAATTTATATATTTAAAGTAGTCCTCTGGTTATCTAGTTAATAAAATGGTAAAACTGACTTAGTGTGAACATTGCCAAAATTGTATGATACATTACAACTCAGACTTCTCGGAAGAGTTTTATTTGATGACCGGCTTCAGTACGCCCTTTGGCTGCTCCTCACGCAATACGTTTATAAGTTCAAAAAAAAAAAAAAAGCGATGTAAAATCCGACCGCAAATCTAAAATCTCGCCATGCTTATGTAATCCCTACTGCTGTGCAGATGCCTGAAATGCTTTCGAGTACAATGCACACGAATACAATAGCATCATGTAGCTTTGCATGTACATTTAATTTATGCAATTTGAAATTTGAAACAAATTACTTTTATGCTTTCATGCGTTTATGTTCCACTATGCTTTTGAGAATAGAAATCGTGAGCTTTTTTTGCTGGTAACCCCCTTTAAAACTGAAACCCCTGTAAGTTGAATAAAATTTATTGCTGTACGTTTGCTTTAACATGAGAATGAAGATTGAGACAATTTTATTCAGTAACCCAAAAACCGGATAAATCCCGTGAGTAGTATATTTTATAAAAAGCAATTTGTAAACTTCTATCTTAATAAAAAGTGAATGATTTATTCATTTCAATTCCAAAAAGCTTTCGTAGTGACGACACGATCCAGTAGTCCAAGCAAGTTCTCGGTTTTGTTTATATGTATGTAGTTTTGAATAGCACTTTATAGGAATTATTGGTAAGCATTGGTAATGTGATTAGAACGAAAGCTCACGTTACTATTACATAGTCAACATTTTGGAAGCTCGGAACCGAGAGCTTTATTTTCTGGCATTCAGCCTTATGCTGCATTCACAATGCAGAGTGGAGTAGAGTAGCGTAGAGTGGCAACTGGCATCCTTTTTATTTTGTACGCAGTAGTATATATGGCTATATCTGTTTGGCTCAGAGTGGCATAGAGTGCAGCTGCATGAAAATAGGTTTTATTTTAATTTCACGCTGGCATTTCCGAAAGCTTACAAACTGCAATTTCGAACTACTAGCATGTAGATGGCGTGGAAAAATCTCCATTCCTCTTTTTATCATGACTAACATGTTTTAATGTTATTTTCGGATTTAATATTTTTTATGAATGCTAATAAAAAACAAAAGGGATTTTTTTTGCAAACTTCATGATTTAAAAAAAAAAAAAAAAAAATTATTTTTTATCTAGTTTCGAAGTAATCTGATCGTGCAACAGATGTCTCCTTTTTCGAATTTATTATTCTGACAACGTCAAGCATGTTGATTTGACGTTGGTATGGCGATTTGTTTGTTTAATTTCAAAATTCGAATTTCACTCTGCGTTGTATTGTGAACAACTTCGCTCTGGACTCAACTCAAAGCTCACTCTGCTCCACTCTGCTCCACTCTGTATTGCGAATACAGCATTAAGGAGCGTTTACAATGACATACTCTAGAGTGGAGTGAGCTTTTACCAAAGTAGCGTGCATGCACAATAGAGAGTGAGCTTCATTCGGATTTTCGAAATCATATGAAAATTGTGTGACAGATTATCATGTGTTTACATTTGAAATATATTTCAAAACAGAACACAGTTTGTCGATTCGTATAATTTAGTTAACTAAATTGTGTTAAATTACAGAAAATATTTCTATAATTACACCAGAATGAGCTATGAACGATTTGAATTATCACAAAATACAAATTAACATTTATTACGAACACTTTCGAAATGAACGACTGCCATCTATATTCCATAAATGAACCAATTCGAACATAAGAAAATTTTTAATTCTTAATTGACTTTATTCTGTTAAAGTATCATAAAAATACTAAATACATTTTTAATTTCTTATAAAAAATATTTATTTTTGGTTTTTTTGTTATAATTTATTAATTTTCGTTAGTTAAAGTCTGTAAGTATCAGTGCGACATCTGTTAGAGACTAGTATTTCGAATCAAATGTTGAAGGCTTTCGAAACTGTCAACGTGAGATTAAGAATTGTTCCAATCTGACGCTACTCTGTGAAATGCACTCTGGTGGGAAGCGCGAAGAACTTATATTAGAGTGCAACTGCCACACATCGCTGTATATCTTCTTGATTGTGTACCTATTTATTACATTTGAGTAAATACTACGGCTCTCTTTCATACGGGATGCAAATTTGCAACCCCGTATTTCGAGCTCAAGAGCCTCAATAGCTTCTTCTTCAATATCATAAGATAAAACTTTTTCAGTCAGGGTGTATACCTGGCGATCTGTAACAGATCGCACTGTAAGAAGAAAGAAGACTCCTTAAACTATATTCAAACCCAAGTGGAACTTCAATATCTCAAGTGGAATCTCAATCTTAGCTCCTTCAATCAAATTGTTTTAGCAACAGACATTTCTATCGACTGGATCCATGACTTAATCCACTGGGCGACTATCAACCATCTATGAGACTCTACAAGCTACAGCTAGATAGCAGCACATATTAAAAGCAACTGGAAAATCTGGGTTAGCCAAATCCTGGACACTACTAAAATGGATCCCTTACTCAACATTGGAATCTTTGGCGAGTACAGAGAACGTACGAACCCAAGTACCATAATCAAGTCCTAAGAAAGTCGAGTCACTTTCTGATGACTGTATATAATCATTACGACTTACAGTTATGACGTAATTAATTCATATGCAAGGACAATCATATAACTAAAATGAGAAAACATATTTCAGTTATATGATGCTATTGTAGCATTTGAAGCCTCTAATCTGACTTTTTCACGATATAAATAAAGTGAAACAAGTATCAAGGGACAGTTATAAATTTGACTATTTATCGCGCTTAAGACCTTATTGCATCTGCTTTTCGGCATATGATTGATTAATTGCATAATAGCATACCCAATTAGTAAAACCCTGAAATAACTTTCATGAAACTTTTTGAAAGTGAAAATTAGAAACTAGAAACTATAAAAGCTTTTTACAAAAACAATCATAATATTATGCTCATTCTATTTATGGGATTGACTTGGATCTTTTCCCGTAAATGTTGAAATGGACTGCGGCGAAAACTTTAATGTCTTTAATGGGTAATTTTGTAAAATTCACGTTACTAATACGCGCCTTCTATTTATTACAATATAAGTCTTCATAATAATTTATTGGAATTTACATGAATTTATTTTTGACTATAAAATGTATTTTAAGCAAAGTGAATCAGATCCCTAAGTTTTCCATATCAAAAATACTTGAAATTTAACCGGTAAATGGAATTGAAAATCTTGGAAGATGGAGGAAAATTCTCATAATTTTCATACTCTTGATTTTCTATCCATAACAATATGTCGCATTTATTTGTGACTGTATAGCGACGTATATACAGCTCACGAGCCTTGTACATGGCCTTTGTTATATTTGAAATAGTTTCCAGCCTTAAATTAGAAAATATGACTAAAAAACAACTCTTGTACGACTCTACTGTTTAACTTATTAGTGGTATAAGTATTAGTGAGAAATACGAGTGATTAGTCTCGAAACCATTGCTCTTAAACTTCACTAAATCCAACTAATATGTGATGAATATCGAACCGTTATACGTATGGCTGTCTTATTTCGGTCATATTAGGAGTGTAAAACAGTTATTAGGATTGTTTTGTGACAGCAATACTACTGTAATACGTAGTGTCGCTTATTTAACATATACTATGAATCATTCTAATAGCTGATTTAATTTACACTACTTAAAGACTTATTTAAGATGTTTATAAAACTAATTTTATTCTGTCTATAATAAGACTTAAGTCTATGACAATTCTGTCGTAATACACAGTTATACCGACGTCATATGACACACATAAGGTTTATACGACTTTGAAGTTATATGGTGCTACTTGGGTATTTTTCCCCTTCGATACAGAATTGGCAATTATCGTTTGTGATTTTGTTCATTTTCTTTAGCATATACTTAAGTGGGAGATGGGCAGTCATTAAGCTAGTAAATAGCCTAACCTGGCGCTTACCACATTTAATGACTTTTTTTTTTGAAAAGTTTATATGGGACATTAAGACACTTGTTGGCCTTTTTAGTCTATAAAGAATTCCCTATTATGGAAATTTTTGCTCCTGCTAGGTGCCTCTTTGCAAAACCGCAGAAGGTGTCGTAAGATAGAACCTTTGCAGAACACATTATAATATAATACACAACAAGGAAAAGCTAGAATTGGTCTAAAATCAATTCTTATGATCCCCCCAGATGAATGCCCGTTCGTATGGTCAGCCATCTGTGCAAGTTTTATTTTTTTAAATGGTTTTTCGAATATATTTCTAGAACGGTTCGTCGGACAGTACAAAAATTTAAAGCCAATTTTATAGGATTTGATATTCTGAATTAGTACAATAAAAACATGTAGGCCTGATCATATTCACAATATACTTAAAAACCCCAAATTTGTGTATGACAATACCAAGAAAGGAGTTGCCAGATTTAGGCGATTTTTGAAATTGTATTTACTATTTCTCTGAAAATACCGTGAGCAAATTTCAGTTCTACTTCAAGCAGTGTCTAAATATATACCATAAAACGGCGGTGACTGGCTGACGTTCAGGCAATTATGCGCGGAGCACAGGACAGTTCAGTGTATTATATATTTCGGTTGCAATTGCGTATGTGTCGCTGTAAAATCTCTCCAAATTATATTTGGCCGATAGAAACGCGTAGATATGAAACTATACCGACAATGACGTCATGGGAGTACTTGACGATATTAAGAAGGGCATTTCACAAGTAAGTGCAAGTAAAAAGTGAATCGTGCTATGTGGAACGATCCAAAATAGACTAAGTGGTGTATACGAGAAGAAAATGTGTGATCCGGTTGCTGTAAACCGGAAAGAAGAAACATTGATTGCGGACACCAGGTGACCAAGGTCCTTGTCTCAGGTGGATATGTGGGGCTTTCCTATAATCCCACGTGATTTATCCGCTGTAATTCAGAAATACATCGACAAAGTAGGAATATTAAGAAATTTAAAAACAACTTACCCCGCCCTGATTATTTTAGTGGATTCAATCACTGAACCAAGCTTGTATTAGAACAACGTCAAATATAAAGAGAGCAAGAGCATCCGTTAGACGGAAATATCAGATTTTTTTCTTATAACATCTAAAATTATACGCCTGCCAAGAGTGGCGTAGATAAGGCACCCGCAGACCCCGAAATTTAGCGGCTCCAAACTTATAATTAATATTTTCAAAGAATTCCAGCATTTTACCAAAAATAATATAACATAAGGATATTGCATGATCATGCTTGGATTGTACTAGAAAATTGCTTCGTGGGATTTGATAGTAGAACCCGTACGACCCATTCTCAAGCATTAACAACACCAATATCCTGAAATAATAAAAAAAGAAAGCTTTGCTTGCATTATTTACGTTGGATGATTTTCGTGGGCAATATAATATGTATGTACTAAGTATGAATTAAGTAGGTGCTCTAATTCCAATACAAAATTAACCCTGCCTCGATCTGATGTAGAAAAACCCTTAATTTTTTCTTAAAAATTTACTGGAAATTTTTTCTTTGAAATTTTTATGCATATTATTGGACACCGACATAGAATCTGAAAATAACTCTTGCGGCCACCAAGGGTGAATAAAAACTCTGCCGCAACATTTTCTATAAATTTCTAAAAAAAACAAAAAATTAATGCTTATTGCTTAAGGAATTACATTACCTTGAGATTTTCAAAAATCTTAATGTTTTTTTGCTAGATAAATTGTTAGACTTGGAAGAATATCTTAAGAGGAGTCAGACCAAGATTTGCAAGTTTCACACATTTTTCAGTGAGAATAATTTCTGGCAAACTATTTGTAGCAGAATAATGATTTATATCTTAAATTAAAGGTAACGAAGAAGTCTAGCAAATAACGTCGACTTAAATTTAAAAAAAAAAACTCTATTGGAATGGAGATATTAGCTTTGAAAAAAAAAATTGTAAAAATTAAAGTTTTTAAATCAAATTCCTGTTAGTAAATATTCTCATTTCTTTCTTTTCTAGCAAATAACGTCGAGTTTTTTTTATTTTTAGTGGCGCTTTTTGTAATTATTTGACTGTAATTTTACTTGTTTTTCCCCCCGATATTTCACCGACGAGAAATTGCAATATTTCGTTGAACGAGAATTAAGTAACTCTCCTAAATTTTTTTTTTTTGCTCATAATTGTTAAACAAACTATTTTGCTTTGTATTTCAACAAACAAAGCAAAATAGTTTGTTTAACAATTACGTGAAAAAAAAAATTATGAGAGTTACTTAATTCTCGTTAAAAAATTTCAATATATTTGAACTGCAAATATTCATTTTTCGTCTTAAATTGTATAATTTTGTCGCATGTTGGGTTTCTGTCTTTTACGCTAGATGTCTCTAATGTGGTTTGTGGTTTAGGTCTAGGCTACTTATATATGAATTTTCTCACATTCAGGACAAAAACCTACATATAGTAAATTTTTTTGCCTATCTATAGGCTAGCTAGTATTTAATTAAATTGAAACTTTTGCTGAGTACTGACTCCTCTTAAGCGCTTAACCATTTCAAAATTCGAATTATCACTGAAGTTATGGTAATTAGTATTGAGCACGGCGGGGAGTAGCTGCTTTTCAAGCTAGTATAGAAGATATCTCAAGATGTGTTAAACCGATTTTAATAAAATTCAAATCACATATTCTTTACAATATTATCTATCAGATTTAAGGAAAATTTGTAATTATACTTTTGGATGTTATTATATAATAATAAATACCAAATATTACACTTTATTTATTTTTTCACCAGAGAGGATTTATATATAAGGTTTTTCCATCTAGGAGGTAAGTAAAGCAGGAGGTGATAGTATTCTAAGAGTATTCTAAAAGGTTCCAATGATCTTCGCCTGATTTTCGACTCCAAGAACTTTGGCATACTTGTCTTACTGGATTTCTCAAAAGCTTTTGATAGCGTCAGCCACTCTAAGCTACTAGATAAGCTTTACAGTAATTTCAAGTTCTCTTCCTCTGCGATCTCCTTAATCGATAGTTTCCTCACTGATAGGTTTCAAAAGGTACAAATTGGAGACTCCTCATCCTCCCTACTCCCCCTTTTCTGTGGTGCACCCCAAGGATCTGTGTTGAGCCCGCTGCTATTTTCTTTGTTTATTAATGACTTGCCAAAGGTGATTCAAGATGTTCAGCTTCATCTCTAAGCTGATGATGTACAAGTATACCTAAGTAGGCCTATTGGTCTTATAGAAGACTGTGCTGCTCGTATTAATGATGATCTTTTCCGTATATACACTTGGTCGATCAACAACGGGCTTTCACTAAACCCTAGCAAATCGCACTGTCTTCCTATCTACAACTCTTTGTATGACATACATGATATCCCACACATTCTTCTTGACAACTCCCTGCGGCGTTTTGTGAACTCGGTCACCAATCTTGGGGTCAAGCTAAATGGACAGTATAGTTGTTGTGATCACGTCAAACTCATGCTCTCTAAGATCTATGGGGAATTACGCAGACTGTGGCTATCTGCAGGGTTACTGTCAACAAATATGCAACTCGTAAAGGCTCTTCTATGACCCCATTTTACCTATGGAAGTTTGATATATCCCAAACTTGATAGCATATGCGCGCGGAAAGTTGAAGTTGCCTTTAACGATTGCATTAGATTTGTGTTTGGCAACAAACGTTGGCAGCGTATAACTCCGTACAGACTCTCATTGGTTGGCTGGTGGATCAACTCTTACCTAAAGCGCAAAGCTTTACTATTCCTCTATATCCTAATTCACTCTGGTGAACCAGCATATCTGTATGACCAGATACATTTCCTACAATCTTCACGACATTCCCATCTACTAGTTCCTCGTTTCCAATCTTCGACTGGTGAGGCCTCTTATTTTGTCCAGGTCGGACGAATGTGGAACTCCCTTCCCGTTCGTGTCCAGAGGGCCGGCTCTACCTCTATCTTCAGGCGTCTAATTAGTGACTTAACTCTTCGATAATTTATTAATACACTCTTGTTGTTCTCATTGGTGGTGTCAGGTTTTACTAATGCATAAATGAAACCAAGTGAATTTAATCAAGTAAATCGAATGAATGAAGTCGGGGAAATTCAAGAAAATTTAATTAAATAAATAATTATTTTTGTTCTCTTTCTCTAATTTTTGCTTTTCTGTTATTTCTTCATCTCTTATTTTCCTTTTCTTGTTTTCAAATTGTTAACTTACTCTTTTTAACATCTTTCGCTTAAATAAGTTAGTTTTAGTTCATACAGTTTTTCTCCATCTTTTATAATGTACTAGGTTAAGATCTCAGATCTTTTGTACTTTCCCGTAATAAATAAATTGAAATTGAAAATATTCACCTAGGCAAATAAAACATCGTATGCCATATGTATATATTTCACAACTTTTTGCTCTGAATTATGAAATTTCTGCTACCTATAAAGTACAATATCGACTATACTTGAGTAGTTACAAATTGTAAATTCCATTTCCAAATGTTTATTTAAAAACAGCTCTGAAAAATTTCGCGGATGGGTCCCTGAATTCTTATCTACGCCACTGGCTGCCAAAGACGTCCAAACCCGGGGTAACTTTGGCAGGCCCTTTAAGAGCATTTTTTTTTTCTAAAAATTTTAATAGATATGATTTCTTTTCTTACCAGTTTACATAAGCAAGATATCAAATGCGATAATGACACCAAAATACTGTATTAAATTTTTCGAAAGTTTATATAAAAAAAAATCGATAAAACCTACAAAATGTGTCAATGTCATCCGGTTATATGGCAGTAAAGAACGAAATTTTTTGCATGACAACCCCACCACCAAGCTATTCAATTTGTTCTATTTTCAAAATTAAATCTAATTTTTTTTAGAAAGGCTATAACTTTTTGTATTATGCGTGGGTGTCCAATCCATTTTGCTCTGCCATCATTATTTCTATGTGTTACAAACGGAATAACAAATTTCATTATCTAGGGCATAACAAAGGTAATTTGCTTCATCCACGTTTTATGCTAGGATATAAAAAAAAACTATGGTCGTCGGTAAAATGTAACAAAAATATATGAATTTCGACAGCAAACTTACTACATAATTTAATTTCAAGTAAGCATTACATTTCCACCAATTCAAACGATCTCCGTATATGTATAAAGCTGAATACCGTCTGAATACATGTGTAAGTTCCACCCATTTAAAATAGATGGAACTTCATTGATATAAAGGGCAAACAATAGTGGGTCGTAGACAGATCCCTGTGGTACTCCAGTTGACATGGGAAGAAAATCAGAGGAAATATCTCCACAAATACTCTCTGTTATCAGGCACCTCCTACAAATGTTGCGTGTCTTCTTTCTTGCTTCACGTAATTTTCAATCTTAATTTTCAAGTAAGACCATCTCTGCTTTAAAATAAAGATTGTCACTCAAAACAGAATCAGATAATGCATAATCATTTCTCTATTCTATAATTATACGACAAACGAACGGAATGGTGACGATGTTCACAAAAAAAATATACTTACATTTCTAATCCTTCACACTTTTTAGTGTGTATTTAATTTTTTTCCCATTCTCCCTACGTACATAAAACATTTTTCACATAAATAACAATTTCATCTTGCAACAAACTGAAAAAGACAAAATCACGTACTCATTAAGCAATGTAGCAATTAACAAAACATTAATGACGCGACCATAACCAGCTGAACCGCAACTGATTTATGGCGAATGTTTTTCATTTTCATCTTTTTAGTAAATCAAAACGAAAATGGTCAATGGGCTATTTATGTTTGAAATGTCGCCGCTAAGAGTGCAGCAGAAATAGGCATAAAGCATGATCTTATGACATCTAAACATTAACGTTGCAGCTAGCATCAATAAAGCAATTTCAATCAAATGTCTTTCTTCAGTTCAGCAGATACGAGACAAATCTTTAACGATTTTAGTCGTGTGAAATTATTTAATAATCACTCGAAATATTACTAGAAAATTTAATAACGGATTGAAACAAGTTTCCTTATTATTTTCAAATCAAAGCGTAGCTATATGACCTATGACATTTTATAATCTCATAATAGAATCCCATATGACCTACAAATTTCTGGAATCGAATCATCAGCTTGTATAAGTATAGCAGCTCCCATGTGTATCGATAAAGTTATCCCCCGAAAAGGAATCAATTCACTCACCACCAGAGAAATTCTGGTAAATGCGTGAGGAATGGATATAAAATCAACTTGGAATTATCCTTCAATTTGTGCTAATGTAAAAAATTTATCTGGATTAAAACTAGCCCGCGATGATTTTTATATTGCGGTGGCATAGCAAGCAATTAAGCGAATCCAATCAAATTAATGAAATCTGTTCTAAATGAGTTACGGATTAAGCGTAGAAAATTAAAAGAACAAAAAAAAGAAAAAGAAAAAATCTTTTTAGCAAAGCGCGAAACAATGACTATAGAAAATTAAAGGAAGAATTGCGTGCCGCTAAACACCCACTAGTCCTCTTATATGTATGTATATACGCCCACCACCTATAGATGACATGGTATGGTCATTAATTGTGTTTGTGTTGCGAGTTTGTCGCGACCTTGATTCTATTTCCAAAGAAAGAAAAAACTTTTTTTGCAACATTGTCTCAGCAACAAAAGCTTTTTTTTTTTAGTTATATATTTCTGTATAAGAGTAGAAAGCATAAACTGGTATAAACTTTGAAATTTCTTTTATATTTATTTAAAGAACTTTTGCAAGTACGCTGCCATCTTGCAGTGAATAGAGGAAATTGAAAGTTCGAATTGAACTTTTGAATTTAGTGTGAAGGAGAGTTAAATTGTTATTTAAATTTTAATTAATCGCGTTAATGATAATCGTTTTACATGCAACTAAAATATTTGTTTAAATAAATGAACTTGATTTTATATATTTCGTGCTAATGACATTTATTAATCTTAAAAAGCTTTTGAAAATATTATTGAATTCTGATAATAATATTTTTTACTCGGTATTAAGGAAGGTCTCCTTTTAATCACCTATCACGTTATTAATTAAACAATATATTCCTGCAACTGGTCGTTTCTAATGTTCCTAGTATAAATGGTGTTTTACCGATATACAATTCATGAACGCGTATTGTTGATAAGTAGACAGTCCGTCCGTTGGCAACCTTAAAAAATGTAAATAAAGAAAGCTTCACTATCTGACTAGTGAAATTCATAGAGGCATAATTTACATTAAAGTTAAAAGTTTGGATTTCTTTTTACTTGTTAATTAGGTCATATAAATAAATTATATCATTGTTGTTGTTACTTTTATTATTATTATCCTCTACATAATTAAGTCCAACGGACGGGATAAATGTAAAAATAATTTAAGCAACAATAGCTTAATCTAACTCAGCTATAATCTACAACTAATAGTTTTCATAATCTTTAATAATCCGGTAAATAAAGGATTTTCCAATAAGAGGTGTTATTTTAATTAGCCCGCTATTTCGGTAGATGTCACTTTTGGAGCTGTCATTTTTTGACATTTGACAAGTAGAAACTACGCCATTAATAAAAATGGAACGATACACGATTCAAAAACGCATTGAAATTATTAAAATTCACTATAAAAATGGTGAAAATGTGGCAGAGACGGTTCGTAAAACTCGAACAGTTTTGGGTCGTCGTGAAGTACCTTATCGGACCGCAATACAGAAATTGGTAGAAAAATTCGAGCTGTCGGGACAAGTTAGTGATGTGAAGAATAAAACCCGTGCACGTCGCTCAAGAACAGCCGAGAATATTGCTGCTGTAGCCGAAAGTGTTGAAGAAAACCCAGGTTTGTCCATTCCTCGTCGTTCTTTGGGATTAGGCATTCCACAAACGTCATTTCACCGTATTTTGCATAAAGATTTGGGTCTTAAGGCTTATAAAGTTCAGTTAACACAAGAACTCAAGCCGGCCAATCATCAACAACGTCGAGTTTTTGCTGATTGGGTCCTTGAAATGCATGAAAATGATCCGGAATTCCATCGAAAACTCATCTTGAGTGATGAGGCCCATTTCCACCTCGATGGCTTCGTCAACAAGCAAAATTGTCGCATCTGGGGCTCGGAAAACCCAAGAGTTATTGTTGAAAAGCCTCTCTATCCTCAACGTGTGACTGTTTGGTGCGGTTTATGGTCCCGCGGGGTCATTGGACCTTACTTTTTCGAAAATGAGGCTGGAGCAACAGTTACGGTGAATGGATTGCGCTATCGACAGCTGATTAATGATTTTTTATGGCCGGAATTGGATGGTATTGATCTGGACAACGTTTACTTTCAACAAGACGGCGCTACGTGCCATACAAGCAACGAAACCATTGATCTTTTACGGGAAAAGTTTCCGGACCGTGTTATCTCTCGAAGAGGTGATCACAATTGGCCACAGAGATCTTGTGACTTAACACCTTGCGACTTCTTCCTTTGGGGCCACGTAAAAGAGAAGGTCTATGTCAACAGCCCAGCGTCGATTCAAGACCTCAAAGATGGAATTCGTGAGGCTGTCGAGGACATAGGGCAGCCACTTTGCGATTTGGTTATGGAAAATTTCATGAAAAGGATATGGTCCTGTACTCGTGGTCGTGGTGGTCGTTTGGCTGATGTTATTTTCCATTATTAACGGCATACCTTCCTCTTTATAATGAAATAAAGATCCAATCATTTATCTAAAAAAATGGCATTTTTCTTTGAATATCAAAATAACACCTCTTATTGGAAAGCCCTTTAGTTGATCGCGGTATATTATCTTCACTTCATTTGAACAATATCGCGTTTCTCTAACCGTCCAATCAACTTGGATACATTTTTCGCACTTCTAGTTGTCGTAACATATTGCTTGCAACTGAAATGTTTGTACTATACCTCTGTGAAAGTACCCAAATTGTATTCATTAATTGCAGGGTAATAAAAATTCCATCGACCATTTTTTTAAGAAAAATTGTTCATCGAAGTTTGTCTGATTTATTTGGTGATACAACTAAGGTGCAGATTATAAAATAACTTAGAATCCAGCATTAACCCTACGCTTTGTGTATGGGGAAGCAATCGGGGACTCAAACCCATCCTATTTTTTTTTTTTTTTTGAAAATACTCAAAATTAAAATTTTGAATTTGAAATTAAGCTCTGAAATTGTCGACGCTGAATATTGAAGTATTTCTTTTTGATATTACTCCGTTATTTGAAAATTGTTTGAGGTGAACTTGAAAAGATTATGGATGCCGTTATAAAGTACCAAATTTTAATAAAAAAAAAAAATTAAAAAAAAAAAAAACACAAAATTTGTTTGCTTTTTATTTTTATTTATTATCGGTGAGTAGTGGGATTTTGTGTTGTATAAGTCGCGCTTTTTATTTCCAAATTCGAAGATTTTTGAACAAAATTGACGATTTTCAAAAAAATCGGTCGGCCAAGTGTTCGCGTCTTAGATCATAAAACGAAAGGATAGGCTACCTTATATAAAATTCGTGTACGTGTGATAAGCAATTTTTTTGTGGACACGGGAGGGAAATGACAAGAGGGCTGGGTTTTTAGTTTTTGTCAGTTCGATATTTCTGACATTTCTCATTTGTCATTTCTTAGGTCGGGTGTTGTTTTAGTGTAAAAGTGTTTTATAATTTTGTGATATTGAAAAACTGGTAGAAATAATTTTTCTGTGCAAGGGATTTGTTATAATCGAGACTCCGGAGTCTATAATTATGGTGGTGAAATGCGCTGTGTTGTCCTGCAGAAACAAGCGGAGTTTGTGTCGTGGTAAAGGATTTTTCAAGCAAGTTTAAAAGTTTTACTAATAAATTATAGTGTTTTAAGTAAAATAAAATTGAAATAGTTATAAAAATTAACAGCCGTGGTAAAAAAATTAACGTTTTCCAATGCCGGTTTGTTTGCCCCACAATTGAATTGTCATTGGGGCTCTTGTTTGATGTCAGTCAAGCAAAGGCAACGACAAGAAATATTATCAGCAAATAAATGGGGCACTAGGAAAATTCTTAAAAATAGAAATAATGTTATAAAAAGATATAAAATTATAAACTTAAAAATGATACGAATCGCGGTGACAGGAAATTATAAAACTTGTTCAATACTTTATAAAGTTTCAACCACTAAATTATGTACCCGCTCATAAAATATCGTAGTTTACGACTTCCATGACTAAACAAACACATCGAAGCGATTCTTCTACATGAAGAAAAATGCTTAAGTTTTTCTTCCTCATAGCCTATCATTTCGTTATATGATCTAAGGTTCGCGTACTAAGGGTTCCATACCATCATACAAAATTTAACACTATGTACTTTTTATTTATTTATTCAAATGAGAGTAGGCGTCATGTGAAAAAATAATGCTATGATTTGAAAAAATAATGCTGTCATTTTTAAATGATAAATGCCTACTTATAATGAATGAGAATAAAACGAGGGAAAAAACGCCGAAAAAAATCACGTTTCTTGTATGGGGGCACCACTTCATGTTGAATTTTATTTTACTTTTATTACTTAGTGTAAAAATTTCAACAGTCTAGCTATTACGGTTCATCAGATACAGCTCGGTAATAAACAGAGAGACGGACATCGGAGGCTTAATAATAGGGTTCCCGTTTTTACCCTTTGGGATATGTAACTCTAAAAAGGAAAAATATATTCAATTTCACGGTCCTCTGTAGATAAAATAGTGGAAATAAAAAGATTTGAGATTTATAAATATAGAACATTATCCTTCACCCGAACTTAACTTTTCAGGGATGTACCTGAGGAAAGGATGCAGTAGTACTAAAAGGGGAATGCCCAATTTTCATATAACTTTGGGCCCGACACCTCCAGACATGAGAAATGCCTTAAACGATGCATTATGATACTCTGAACTTATTTTATTAACATTGCATATTTCAATTAAATGGGAGAAAGATTTGGCGATCGGATATAGCTTGAGCGACTTTCTAGGTTGTAAAAGTGGAGTTTTCCATTTCTCGTGATTGCGCGGAATTGGTAAGTCGTGGAAAATGACTTGCTATGAGATAAATGTTCATAACAGAGCACTAATGGCCATTGAAGAAAGAACTCCAAAAATATATGCGAAATGTAGTAGCTGGAGTGTATGTAACCCAAGTATATGAAAATGGGTTTTCCGACGGCAAAAACGTTCCGAGAACTTTTTCTGAATCGGGGAAAAAATACGCGACCCGATAGCACTCGGCGAAATCTATAATTTGATATGCAATATGCGGTATTGGAATCCTTGCCGGGCTTCCTACCCCTTACCCTAAAAGAATGTAGAGAACATATTTTCTTCTACGAATTGTAGCTAGTAGCTGGCGAACAGTGAAACCCGTTTTCGGAACAGACATAACCCTACCGAGTTAGAGCCGTTCTAAGGTACGAAAAATCTAGTACAACAGTTCGAATAAAAAAGAGGGAAAAAATTAGTATTGGGGATGGCTATTTAAGCCTGCGAGTATAGGAGTGTATGTACTCAAACTTCTTCTCAGGACCTAAGGAATTCGGTTCTTTACTAGATTATCCAAAATGTACTAGATCATACTTTGATGCCCCTCTCCCCCCATTGTTAATAAAAACTGTTCAGAGTAACATAATGCATCGTTTAAGACTAAAATGGGTATTCCCCTTTGTGATATGCCAAATAAAAGATTTCTTCAAGGACTAACGATTAATGTACTGTTACAAAACCATTCACCTTGAGTTATCTTGCGTATACCCTTAAAAGAACCGAAGTCACTAGATAAAATCCGCTTAATTTCAGGATATCTAGCTTCTGATATGACAGATTGAAAAGGTATTTCCCACGCATACATCCTAATAACATGAATTCCTTGGACAATTTCGTTCATAATTCCTACACGGCGATCAATTCGTTTGGTTATTTTTATTCGAAGTGCTGAAGACAGTTTGCTCAAACCTGTTTGAACTGGCACAGTTTTAAAAGTAGTAATGATTTGATTCCTCTTGCCATATTACATCAAGAATTAAAACTGATTGAGCTGGAAGAATCTATACCCAATGGACAAAAAATAAAACACCGAACCAAATCCTTCACATTTCAGTCATCCGATCTGTCAGAGGTAGACATTTAACCCAAAGCAATTTCTATAATTTCGCGCGACACCTAGTGGTCCCAAATAAACTACGCAAATAAAGGGCAAACCACACGTAGCAGCACGAAGTACGAGCATTTTTCTGAACTTGTGCCTAGACGTGGAGGCACAATTATATTGACACGTCCTAAATGAAACGGCGGATATTGCTAACCGACAAGAAGAATTAAAAACTAATCGAAAAAAGGAGAAAAAAATTGTATTGAAATCCCTAAATAGAAAAACGAGTATTTCTAACCTGAAGAGTAGGGACAAATAGATGTCGCTCAAGATAGTTAGCTGCTAGAGAAAAAGTACGTCACTCAGACTCCGTGTGGAGATGGTGGATTGGGAGAAGAAAGAGAGAGAAGTTATGCCACAGCCGCCATGGCAGAAAGTTTTAAGTTTTTATCAATGATCGATGCCGAGTTTCTTTTGTTTTGGGAGAGTGAACCCATAAGAAAATTTGTTGAAGAAACAGCAAACTTTGTACCAGGGAACTCAACGTGGAGGTAAAATGTCGTCTTATTGTACCACGTTTTCCGGTTCGCTTGCACAAACTATACTCCACACCACTGTGATCGCTCGGCCAGGTGGTGGATACAACGGTCCCCATAATAGAAGGGGGTTGCTCGTACGTGGAATGCACGCCAAAATTCTGCGCACGACAATAAACGATGCAGAGCCACAATTCGATCGAACAATAAAGGAAAAAAAACTGTAACAGTATTGATACATATATCACGGTTTACTGGGTCGATTCCTTAGGGAGTTACATTATGTGTTTAGATACATCTTTGATTTTATATCTGGAAAACTTTGTCACTGGTCCCTTAATATTAATATAACTTTTGAACGCAAGCAGATATTGAGATAATTCTTTCCATGTTAACTGTAAACGGGTCACATTTTACGAAAAAATCTATTTTCAATTTCAATTTATTTTTATACTGTACAATTAGGACAAAGCCCCTTTGAGTTTGTACAATCAAAAGGTATCAAACATTGAACTTCTATGGTAGGCGATCAGAGATAACCATACCGATGAGACCTCTTTGATCGCTGGGCCGAAAAGTTCAATAATTTTTTTGCACTTAAAATTCATTTTCTAAATTTATTATACCCTAGATGAAATCATAGAGGTATACTAAGTTTGTCATTCCGTTTGTAACACCTCGAAATAATGATCGTAGAGCAAAATGGATTGGACACCCATTCATAATATTAAAAGTTATTTTGATTTTTGCATGTCCGTCCGTCTGTCCGTCCGTGCGCACGATAACTCGAGAACGCGTATACTTAGAGAGCTAAAATTTCGTACACACACTTTAAAAAAAAAGTAAAATTAAGTTCGAAAATGAGACAAATCGGGCAACTCCTTCGTGGGGTTGCCATATAAAAATTTCGTTTTCCGCTATATATTTGGACACCGCTTGAGAACGCGTCAACGTAGAGAGCTGAAATTTTGTACATGATGTTTTTACTACATTAGCAAATAAAACGTCAAAAATGGACTAAATCGGGCAACTCCTACTTGGTGTAGCCATATAAAAATTTAGGTTTTTTACGTATACTTTGAAAACGATCAGTCCAAGACATTTTTATTGTACTAAAAACTTCTGCAGAATACGAAATCCTATAAAATTGGTTATAATCATTTTTTCTGTGCGACAAGCTGTTCTAGAAATATATGCGAAAAACAACTTCAAAATCAATACTTGAATAGATCGGTGACCGTACGAAATTTAATACGGGCATTCATCTAAAGTATCATAAGAATTGGTCTTAGACCAATTCTACCTTTTTTACTTGTTGAAATTAATTTCAATAAATTTCAGTCTGTTAGACGAGAAATCTCCTTCACGTATCAAATAAAATTATAACAATATATAGAGTGTATAGAATGAAACAAAGTACAGAACTAATTTAGCAAAAGACTTAATAATGTACTTAAGGTACTTAATATTAATGTACAACCCAAATTAATAAAAAAAAAAAATCAAAGAAAAAAGCTACGCAAGAAGTAAAATATAGTAAAATGCTGAAAGAGGAGTCAGTACCAAGATTTGCAAGTTTCATACATTTTTCAATGCGAATTCCTGCCGAACTATTTGTACCAGAATAATGACTTATATCTTAAATTAAAGGTAGCGAAGATATCTAGTAAATAACGTCGAGAAAAATAAAAATAATTGTATTTGAATGGAGATATTAGCTCGGAAACTTGTAAAAAATGGTAAGAATTGACTTTTTTCAAATCAAATTCCTGTTAGTAAGTACTCTCATTTCTTTAGATTATGACTATTTTAGCAAGATAAGGCCTAAATCTAGCAAACAACGTCGAGTTTTTTTCATTTTTAGTGGTGCTCTTTTTAATTGTTTAACTCTAATAGTATTTGTTTTCTCTCTCGATATTTAACAGACGAGAAATTGCAATATTTCGTTGAAAGTTGTAGAAATATAAAGCAAAATAGTATATTTAACAATTATATGCACAATAAAATTTAGGAGAGTTCATTCTCGTTAAAAATTTTCAATTTCTTTGAACTGCAAATTTTCATTTTCGTCTTAAATTTTCGCATATTGGGTTTCTGTCTTTTACGCTAGATGTCTCTAATGTGACTTGTGGTCTAGGTCTACGCTAATTTAATATATGAATTTTCATAGTTTCAGGACACAAACCAACGTATAGTAAGTTTTATTGCCTACAGGCTCGCTGGTATCTAAATTGAAATTTTTGCTGAGTACTGACTCCTCTTAAGAAAATGGGCAACTGCCCGCTTGATACGACCAACCGACCCAACAAACATTTTAAGACTTGTCTGATCTATAAAACGTCATTTTTTAATTGAAAATAGATTATGAATTCCTTGCTCAGTTCGACGTCATTTAGACTAAGTTTTCTACGAAACTAGGACATGTTGATCAAATTTTAGTTTATTATTGACTTATTATTGATCCCTTTCCAGCGACGTCCTTTTTACGTCAATATTTGAAATTTTAAGACAATCGAGTTTAATTTCCATCAAATATGGACTTCGTTTTGACTGGCACTTTTATGACGTCTTTCAGGAGTTCAAGTTGGTATAAGTTTAAATAATGTAATCGGAATTTGATCACAAAATAACCAATCATGCATGTATTATACAGAAATATATGAAAAAAAAAAACATCATGCAATGAGTCAAAATAGACCCTGGATTTAACAGCGTTTTGCCGTCTTTTAGACGTAATCATAGTTAACCCTCCAGAGCCTAATATTAGAAATTTTTCTATTGTTCTTAAACTCTTTTTGATATCTTACTTTTGCCGTCTTTTTGTCGTCAGTTTGTGCTATTGCATAGGCACGCGTTGTCTATTTCTCGTCAGTTTTTGACTGAATTTGAAAGTGGAGCTGCTTGTTGTCATTTTCATGTCATTTCTCGATTTTTCATAGCTTCGTGGAAGGACGGGCATTCAAGACTTGCATTAGTCTTGTTCAAGCAGAAGTACGGGCAATCAAAAGTACATATCTCGCTACTTACGCTTTTAATCAAAATAATATTCAGTTTTTTTGAAGCTATGCATTTTGGGATAGATCGTTTTATTTGAATATTTTTGTGAACAGAAATTCAACGAAAACATTGAAAAATGCTTTTCTCGATAAATAACGTAAATAATTAATAACTTCTTCCGAATAATAAAAACATAAGAATTTCTCTACCTTTTAGTTTAAGTTCTATTGGAAATATTCATCGTTCCAGGGTGGAAAAGTGATTTTTTTCATTAAGCGTTTTTGTCTTTCGATGTGCCAACTAGAGGTCATTTTGTATTAATAATTGGTGGCTAATATGACGACTTTATTTCCGTCTCAAGACGTGTTTCAGGTGTTAAAATGACGTCTTCTGGGCAACCAAAATGTACTCATTCAGTTTAATTTTGGGGGTTCTTTTTGGTGGCTAATACGACGACCTTATTTCTGTCTGAAGACGTGTTTTAGGCGGTACATTGTCGACAAGTCGACGTCAAAAAGATGTTCGATTTAACCAAATTTTGATTTTGATCACTTTTCAATTTCAGTACGAAGGACGGTCTATTATATGTATTATTGACTAGACAATGTTTTTTGGGCGATGTTATACTTCTTTTTATATGATTGGGTATTGGTACGGGTTAATGAACCAATTTCTAGTGTCAGATATATGTACTCAGAAACTTTATAATGAATAATTTTAAACATAAAGATAAGTGTTCTAAACTTATAGTAGATAACAGGAGGGCACCTTAAATAAGCAACTCAAGCAGGCGGAGACATGATCATATCTACGCAACGAATAGATGAATCGTATGTATGAATTAAATGCCACAGTGAGTCTACGTTTGGAGTATGAGTTAGGTTGACAATACATAATATCACCAAAAAAGAATAAAGGTAAAACAAGTTTTTTTACGAGCCGAAGTCGAGTTTCAAGCTGATAATCATAATCTGCACAGAACACCATACCTACAACATTACTAATATGATCATCTCTGATAAGTGTTTTATTAAAAATTAGACCTAAGTTCCTAACTTTGCTTTAGTAAGGTAACACTACTGAGTCAAGAAGAATGGGTGGAAAACGTATCAAGTTCATGTCTGTATATTATAATACAGTTCGACTTCCAGGGGTTTAAGAGAATCAAATTACTTATTGCCCTATTACTGATATTGCAATTGTCTTCGTTAATTTTGCTTGTAGGACCTTTAATCAACCCAAGGGGAGATCCGAAATAGACCTGGACATCATCGACATAGAGGTTTACCTAAGAGTGAGTTACAACAGAAGGTATATCACTTTAGAAGCAACTAAAAAAAAGTGGGCCTTGGATAGAGCCCTAAGGAACCCCTGATAATATCAAGAGAGAGTGTGATAATATATTATTTACAAACACTCTTTGTGTTCGTCCATATAGATAAATATAAATGAGTTTAGCCGCAGAGCGAGAAAAATCAAATCTACGAATCAGTTTCGTTATTAAGATGCAAAAGTCAAAAGCCTTTGAGAAGTCAAGTAAAATAAGAATATTAACCAGACTATTATCAATATTCTTACTAAGGTCGTCGACAATTTTAACAAGAGCTGTGGTGTGGTACAGCTATGTCCTGTCCTGAAACCAGATTGAAATCTAGAAAGCATTTTTGTGTAAGTGAGATAATTATTAATTTGCGAACATATTATGCGTTCCAGACTTTTCGAATATGGAGAGAATATATGAATTCCTCTATAGCCAGTCATTAACCGAGGAAGGTCGAAAAGTTTTAGGGATAACGATCTTCCAGCTCTTGGGAAACACAGACTGATTTAGGCAATTATTGTAAATGGCAGTAAGAGCCTCAATGATAAATGGCAATATGAGCTTGATAAACCTCAGCGTAGTTTCGTCCATAGTGATAGTGTTAGACGAGATTGAAGACACTGCCAAAACTATTTCATCTCAAGTTATAGGATGGAATGAAAAATCAATATCAACTGAAGCCTCCTGCAAATAAGTATCAGCATGTAAATTTGATGTAAAAATTTTACAGAATAAAGGATAACACAACAAATTTGTTTTGTTTTTATTTATTTATTTTTTATTTTTTTCAAAAATAACCAGACCTCTATTGACGAAAAATAAAATCTTTTCTGTCTAAGCTCATTGCGATCCCAACTTGAGAATTTACCAATTTACTAATAATGTTATGAGCATTAATTAAAACAAAAAAACAAGGACAAATCAAAAGGATGCATTTTGACATGTTCAAGGGTTAAGGATATTTTTATTATCCTTATATCCTTTTTCTTGTAAAACATATCATAATAATAATCATTTATAATTTTCTATGAGATATTGTAGTTTCCTCTTTAAAATAAGGTAAAGAACATGCCTCTGTGATAATTAGAACAAAAATTACTTTTTGATCAAAAATCGACAAATTTTAATGATTTCAAAGTCCTTAATTCAGACAGCATGTATCACAGGACAAAACAAAAAATCACTGAAATTCTTATCACATAATTACTTATCCTTCAGCAAAAGAATAATGAAATTGGTGAAGGTCAGGTTGAAATCCAATCGATTTTGGCACAGCAAAGAGTGACATTTTTTTATACTGAAATTAAATTGCCTCCTAAGCTATTTGTCGAATCGAAAACTAATTAGATGCACTCACTTTACAATAAAACAGCCTTCAGAGAATAAATTAATTTGCCAATACAAGGTTGAGCTCCAACTCTATATAATCGGTACAGAGGCAATGTATACAAGAAAAAAATGGGCATACTCAAAAGTCTACCTGATGGGGATACAGCGAAGTCTGGAAGAGCTTCGCGAGGCAGATTCATGGCAAGCATTTCATGCAAGAATTTAATAAATTTAAAAATGTGTGATGGAGCTTTTGAAGTATAGCATGAAACTCCACCAAATGTCGTTCTTGTCCTCAAGAGAAAAGGACACTGAGATGCTGTTCGTATAAAACAATTTACATATTACTTTGGTGGTTGCAGAATGATATATTCTGCTCAGATGAAAAAGCCCTGAGAATGGGTACACATCTACCTTATACAGGTCAATTTATGTACCAAATATTATTTATACTAATATGGATAGAAGCTCTTCTGGAATTTTTATTTGTAGTAGGTACCGATGAATAAGGAAGTAACCTTTGATGCATAGCACGACTTTGGCATGACAGAATAAAACATGTGCAGCACATTTTTTACCCACCCCAATGAGAAAACCCGTCTCAATTTCCTAAGAGACAAGAACTTCTTCCTCGATGACCGAAAAAGGACATAAAATAGATGATGTGCTCCTTAAATTTTACAGTCTACATTAAAGGTGATTACATTTTCATGTCCATGCCTATAAAAGGAATCGGAATTGTCTAACCCCAAATCTCTTCAATACTCGCAATCGCATGCAACTTACACAAATAATAGCATTAAAACAGTACTTGTGATAGTCCTAATTGGAGCAAGGTAAGGTAGTATGAGTTCACCACTTAAATTAACCATCTTAAATCCAATTGCCTAGTACTCGCAGGGAAGAGTCATTCATTAAAGTGCTGTACATAAAAATGGTTTCTCTTTTTTTCAGTTTACATCTTCTATCTTTCAAGATACAAATATCCGGAGCATGAGGATATAATTGTAGACATCTCACTTAGAAATACAAAAAAAAAAAACACAATTCTTCCTCTATCGACTTAATTACTTCACAATCTCAGATCAAGCTATATATTTACAAAGGGGGCAAGGAAACGCATCAAATCTAACTTGGGCCTATATAGTACCCGGCAAGGCCTTTAAATCTTCATCACTTATGTGCAAAACATTACCCGAAGCAGATGTCAAGTAAATTATTGTTTCTGATGCTGTAGAATTACCCGTTTCGTTTCTAGCAAATGCAATGGGAGGAATGTACAAGTGGAGCGTGAAAAGCTCTGTACAGCAATAAAATCGAAACATTTAGAAATGCTCCCCCAGGGAGTACAGAAGTTAAAAACTGAGCCAGAGATATACTGGCGATCATTATGCAGTCCCCATCACCATAAACGTATAATAGAGAAAGAATCGATTAAATTGGAGAGGCAGAATGTGGTGCGGTTCCCGGTGGGGGTACATTACAGTACATTTCCTCTATACAACATATACATATAGAAAAATGGGGCAGTACAAAAGCGGCTAAGGTTTCTTTTGATGGTCAGGAAAAATTGTTTTATGGGCTAATGACCACCGCTTTCAGGTTGATTGGATTACACGCGTTCACAATTCACTTGAATTTTTTGTTTTTTTTTTAATTTCTCTTAGCGTTACAATCTCCGGATGGATGTGGGAGATGAGACCCTAGTCCCTACGGAAGTCTAGGGTTGGTTCATGTTGACTTTAAAATCATCACACAATCATATGGTATGGGGGGGGGGGTTTCATTGCAGGAGTAAATGAATTTTAGAGAACTTCCGTCATGAATGCGAGGCCTTAGAAAGCTACACACACAGATATATACATATGAAATAAGCTATACGAAGAACAGTGTTAGATTTAAGAAAATTAATTTCACTTTGCTATCTTCTGGTCAGATCCAGTTGTGACAAATCTTACGATATTATAGAAGCAATGGAAGCAGCTGGCTAATTGCCCAATTCTTCGTGAGTTGTTCAAATGAAATTAAGGTGAAATTAATGGACGACGATTAAGTGCAAGAGCCATAAAATTTATTGGATAAGTTTTATGCACTTTAAAATAGTTTTGTTCGTTTTTTATTTTATTTTTTTTTTGTAAAAGTAAAAGAGTTGTTTAGAAACTACGTGCAAGGAATTTTTATAAAATTATTTGTTGTCTGTTAAAGATTAGTAAAGCCTCTTAGTGTTGATGATGATGTTTAATTTTGTAAAATATATTCCAGGTTATATAATATAATTTGGTAAGCATATAGCAGTTTTTGAGCGACCTCAACCTACTTCTCGTTCATATAGCTTCTGCAGAAATCATTGTATGGAGTTTGAATGCATTCCGCATATTTGTCAAAGAAGCAGTTTCATGTGCTAACTCCAGTAAACCGGGGGTTACACTAGATAGTACAGTTTCCATGCAACTTGCACTGTGATGTGATAGTAATTGGACATTTTCAAGATGGCGGAAAAGAAATGCTTGAGAGAAATTGATAAATTTATACTGAAAAAATGAGACTTTCTGAGATCATTTGCAATACATCATTTACCAACATCTTCCTCTTCACTTTTTCTTGGGTTTTTATCATTCTACTGCTTCCTTTATTGCTAAGAATTCCGACAACGCAAGACTTTACGTCTCAATGAAATTTATTAAATGAACTTGCATGCAAGCTGATAATACATCAACCGAACTGCCTCCTGCTGTCAAGTTTAAAATCGCGTTGGAAGGAAGGCTTGCATGCAAGCTGTACTATCTTGTGTAACCTCCGGGTAAGGTTCATTTCGGTTCATCTTTAGCAGAATTTTCGCCTTCCTTGGATATATCTTGAGACGTAGCTGCTTGAAATCGAACATGTGGTTAGTTCTTTCTGTCTGCACGTAGCCAGCATTTAGGCCTAAAAATCTAGAGTCCTCTTCGCTAACTCTAAGAGCTTTCCAATTGATTCTTTCATTAACCATAGATTCAAGCTAAACTCTCCCTGGGCAGAAAAACAGTTGCCTCTTTTCTTAGTACATCACTGTGGCGCCATCTAGTGATATTCGAATCCAGAACTTTGATTGCAGTTTGGCTGTCAATGCAAATTCTGATATCTCAATTACTGCATTATTTATAGCTAGAACATCTGCTTGGAAGATACTATAGGTAAGCGGTAGGATTTTTGTATTGGACAGAATACTAATGTGGTCTTCGTTTGACTCTCAGTTCCGATCCGGATCCGCCCTAAGTGTTTTCAAAATGTTCATTTTAAACCAAAATAATGTCATAGGTTCGATATAGATCCGACATAGTTCACCTTAGATTGGAACTGAATATTTTCTTGGGTTCAATTCAAATTCACCAACATATGAAACCTTTCTGTCATTTGACATTTCCCCTTTTCCAGTCATTTAAAATATAATATTCTGAAAAATTTGGTAAAGCATTCATAGTGAACTTAAATTTGTTACAAATGGTTTTAAAATTAAAATGTCATTTCAAGATGACTGTCCATCCAGTGTTGCACTTCAACATTATCAATTGATTTTGACGTTTCTAAACAAACACAAGTAAACAAATCGGATCAAGTCTAAAATGTTTGTTTGAACTGGGCGAATCCAGTTCCAACCTAAAGTTCAAATGAAAACGACATTCGTATAACTCGGCTCCCAATCCACATCCATTTTTGAACCTTTGAAAAGACATATATGTATATCAAAGTCCTTCTTTAATACAATTATCCCCAACAAGACTCCCTCAAAATGAGTTCATCATCTCCCTGCAAAACATTTTCTCTGACATTAGACCAGTTCAGGCCACAAACCATTCTCGGCAATCCCTGTTTAAATTCAAAGACCTGGATGGATAATTGCTCACACGCATTCATACGAACTGTCTCAGTTCGAGCTTCCCTGCAGCCTCCTTATGAAGGACCTTTCGAAATTTTATGAAGTAAAGAGAAATACTTCACCCTGAAAGTAAAAGGTAAATAGATCAACGTTTCCCTCGACTGATTGAAGCCGTGTTTTAGTGAAACGAGCAACGACATTCATCAAGACCAGCGGCAACTAGATAGCGACTCACAGTTAACGCAGTCACCAATAAGTGTTGAAGAGCCGATTCAGCCAGTGTCTGAAGGTTCATTTCAGCTAGTGTCACTAGACTCACCTCTCAAACACATCCAGATATTCCACTAGCCACATCACACGCTCGGACCTTTCGAGGCGTCAGGTTTCTTCCTGATGGAAATACTATTTCGCAACAGCGCACTACACGAACTGGACGAACCACTCAACCTCCGCGCAAATACGGGTATCGCTAAACAAGCGATTTCGCTGACGGAGGATTGTTGTGGCGGCTTTACGACGCGTTGCGAACTAACTTGGACAACCAGACCACATTTGTATGGTTTGCGCTAAAAAGGGTGTGAGATAGTAGGGCTCGCTATTAAGATAGGAAAATAAAAAATACAGATAATCATTTCGATGTCAGATTTAAGATTCCACAGTTCAGTTTGTTTATGTCACATATAATACCGATTAAGTTTGTTTTCTCCTAAGGAATATTATAATGTTTTAAGAACTCTTGACCATAAAGGAAATATCATTAAAAGGATCAAGATTAAGACTTTCAGCAACAAGCGACTTTTAATCTGGCACAATTTTACAGGGGGAAACATGAATTCGCTCTAATTTGGCACATCTGTTCGTCTCGATGTCGCGCATCTATTGGTCAAGTTTTTTTTTCGAGCGGGGCTTTCTCTCGGCGGGGGGGGGGGTAAAGTTGAACCTATTTTTGATAATATCTGAAGAACCAAGAAGCGTAGAAAGTTCGTTGATATCTTGAATAACCATTTTCGCCCTAAGCTGCGTATGATAAAAATTTCAAGTCTCCAGCTTTGGAGGGGGCGGAATCAAAGGGGGGTGGACTTTTTTTAGAATAGCGTCGAAATTCTCCATACTAACATTTCCCTCGTGCTCCCAAACGCTCCCACACAAGCCAACCGATTCGATTGATTATTTTTTGTGGGATACACACACTTACATATATAACATGGACTACCTGATTTTCTATTTCATATGGGCCATTTTTTGTTGGGAGGGGTGTGACAATTATCTTAATTTCAAGTTTTACTTTTGCTTTAATATTCATATTAAAAGTTCAACAAATTACAGTTACATTCGGAATTATTTCTATTCTTGGATGTTTACCTCCTACAACATCAAATATTCCTTATACTCGATTTCTAAGGAAATAAAATTAAGCAATTTTTATCTGCCTATTCCTAAAAGTAGCTATGGGGAACAGAGAAAGAATTACAAATATTGTATTGCCATCTATTTCTATTCTATATATTCATTTGGAAAACCACTGAACTGAAACTGGACTATGGTGGATTTGTTATTTGAAGTTCAGCGGAATAAAGTAGTTAAACCAAAAAGAGACAACTATAGAAAAGTGATCCCATAATAATGTCAAATAATGTAAGGAATTTCAGTAGTTTCAGCAGAGGGGGGGGGGGCTTAGTAGTTTTTCGATAAAAACAGGCCCATTTGACCTCAGAATATAGGCATGATGCTACTCAAACTTCATAAAAAAAAATTACAAATTCAAAACTGACCTAGATTACCCATATTGTAGTAGAGAAAAATTTCTTCAAACCCCTCCCGTTCTGTTATTTGGCGTTTTGTCGACTTGCTACCCAAATACAAAAATACTCTATTTTCACTCCTCTATTGATCCCCGTACTCACTTTTTTAGTAATGCGCTCTTTTACGTTTCGAAAAAAACGTACTAGATTTTTTTCACAAAAAATCGGCCATAACTCGGTAGGGTCAAGTCCGATCGGAAAACGGATTTCCTCGTTCGATTCACCAATTACCCACTAAAATTCGTGGAAGAATTTTTTTTATAAGGGTACTATTAGGCTGGAGGGGGGGGGGCAATTCGGCCTGTTGTATATCAAATTCAAGGTATCGCCGAGTACTATCCGACTGTGTACTTTTTTTTCCCGATTCCGAAAACTTCATCGAGACATTTTTCACTCTGAAAGTCCAATTCTCATGCATTTTCATACATCTACGTCACATATCACATATCACTACATATCGTATATATTTCCAATTTTTTATCTTTTACACGCATTAGTGCTCTGTTGTGAACATTTTTCCCATAGGAAGTTATTTTCTTTGAAGCCAACAATTCACCGTAATAATGATAGAAAAAAAAATCAACATTTTCATATAAAAAACGCTCATTTCTCACCTTAAAAGCGACGAATTTTTTTCTATTTCTATTATTTCGAGAACTATAAAACGCACGTTAAAACTAATTAGATATCCGATTAGGGCACAAAATTTAAATGCAATTTCATCCTACAAACACCCTTTACCGTTTATATTTAAAAATTTTATAGCATCTCATCTGTGATGGACATTTCTGGGGTCATTTTAGAAAAATTTCAAACTACCTGCACACACTAAAATCGATATTTCTCGAGAAGTATTACGCGGATTTCAATGATTTTTAAACTATAGCTAGGATATGCATCAACACGATGACTGCACTTCTGAGGGGTTTGGCCCCACGGGTGGGGAAGGCGGGTCATGAACGGCAAAATTTTTCGAATTTTTTTTTTAAATTAATTTCAAACCTTTTTTTTAGTAATGAAATTTACAATGATGCCTAAGTGGGTGCGGGTATTTTCAACCCTTATTTGTTCTTAAAATAATACTTTTTACAAAATCAACTTTCGATTGTAATTAACGAATTTGAGATGATTTTGCTAAAACACTACCCAAATTCTTTAATTAGTTTACATCAACGCCACCATGCGGGTCTATTTTGTAAGATTAACCCACTTTTTTTCTACTATTACTATCTTCAATCAGGTTGTCTACATATACCTGTATGAACCATTCGGAAGTCTTCCTCTCGTCAAGATCCATTAGAACGAAAATTTAAATTTTATTAGCAAGTTTTACGAAAAATAATTAAAAACAAGCTTTTAAGGTAAGTAGAATTAGATACTAATAGTTTCCTTCTGAATTCACAATACCCCTTAGACACACAGCATGAATCATTAGTACTAATTATTCTTTAAAATACCAACTGTGTTCTTTTACGTACATTGTTCTAAATCTCCCATATACTGGAGAGAACAAATTGTTCTGTAGATTCAAGCGAACTATTTGTACTGTTCGCTTCATTTATAAATCTTCTATAAAAATGTATGAGGTGTTCTTTTGTGTATCTTTTGTTCTGCCCTGTTCTGCGGCTACAAAATAACACAGCTGCCGTGTGTCATATGGTATTCATAATTATGGCTCAAAAATCAGATCATAATGAAATATACTAATGAAGTGTTTTTTTTTTCTTCATTAGAGCTTTAATGAGCAACAATGTGCTAGAACTGAATATATTTTAGCATATAAATTAAATTTGAAGCTTTGCTATGCATCTGTCCATCTGAAAAATAAGAAGAAGAAATGCAAAGGACAAACTATATTATCAAAATATTTTTTTAATATAAACTTTTTTCATTTCCAAATCGTTAATTTGAAAATTAAAATAAATAAAATCCAAGTTTATAATATCGATTCGATCCATTTTCCCTTTTTTATTGTCATATTTATATCAAAACTAGTTTGATAGCACAAGCAGTTACCTAATGAATCATTATGGTCTAATTAGTCGTTAGTTCATTATGAGCGCTGTATGTCATAAGTCTTTATTGGCGCAAAAGTCAAATATTTTCCTCATTGTCCACAAAGTCTGGTGACGTGACAACTTTTATGAAAGGATCTCATATTTCCATACCTTAGCGGGGAAAAAACAGAACCCTTATAAGATCCATCATGTCTGTCTGTCACAGAAGTTTTTCTCATTAACGACGTGGACATGGGAATTTGATATTTGGTAGAATGTTAGGTCTTCGTGACGTGCATATATTTTGATAGTCAAAGCTTTTGACACTTTTTAAAAATTTTAATGGGAGTGAGTTGGATTCGTCACAAAACATATTTTCTTTATATATATCTTGTGGGGTATCGTTTAAAAGGGCTACTTTCAAGGATTAAAAAAAAAAAAAACTTTCAAAATTTTTGGTGAATTGATTACGAAGAAGGTGTAGCCTGAAACGTGTGAAAAAAATATTGCCCGCCCCCTGATCTTCTAAGTTTCTAAAACTGAAATTTTTATATTTTCAGGGTTCGGTAAGACGGGTACCGCTAGAAGTGCCAAGCCTGCTTCCTTAGATCACCAGTGGGTCCATTTCCAGGGTTATTAGGGTCAGCAGTTATTTAGTCATAAATAACAAGAAAACTCACGCTTTTTTCGTCAATATTATAGTTGCTGAAAAAGAAACACAATAACTGATAAAGTAAAGGGTTTTCCAATAAAAGGTGTTATTTTAATTAGCCCGCTATTTCGGTAGATGTCACTTTTGGAGCTGTCATTTTTTGACATTTGACAAGTAGAAACTACGCCATTAATAAAAATGGAACGATACACGATTCACGCATTGAAATTATTAAAATTCACTATAAAAATGGTGAAAATGTGGCAGAGACGGTTCGTAAAACTCGAACATTTTTGGGTCGTCGTGAAGCACCTTGTCTGACCGCAATACAGAAACTGGTAGAAAAATTCGAGCTGTCGGGACAAGTTAGTGATGTGAAGAATAAAACCCGTGCACGTATTGCTGCTGTAGCCGAAAGTGTTGAAGAAAACCCAGGTTTGTCCATTCCTCGTCGTTCTTTGTAATTAGGCATTCCACAAACGTCATTACACCGTATTTTGCATAAAGATTTGGGTCTTAAGGCTTATAAAGTTCAGTTAACACAAGAACTCAAGCCGGCCGATCATCAACAACGTCGAGTCTTTTCTGATTGGGTCCTTGAAATGCATGAAAATGACCCGGAATTCCATCGAAAACTCATCTTGAGTGATGAGGCCCATTTCCACCTCGACGGCTTCGTCAACCAGCAAAATTGTAGCATCTGGGGCTCGGAAAACCCAAGAGTTATTGTTGAAAAGCCTCTCTATCCTCAACGTGTGACTGTTTGGTGCGGTTTATTGTCCCGCGGGGTCATTGGACCTTACTTTTTCGAAAATGAGGCTGGAGCAACAGTTACGGTGAATGGATTGCGCTATCGACAGATGATTAATGATTTTTTATGGCCGGAATTGGATGGTATTGATTTGGACAACGTTTATTTTCAACAAGACGGCGCTACGTGCCATACAAGCAACGAAACCATTGATCTTTTACGGGAAAAGTTTCCGGACCGTGTTATCTCTCGAAGAGGTGATCACAATTGGCCACCGAGATCTTGTGACTTAACACCTTGCGACTTCTTCCTTTCGGGCCACGTGAAAGAGAAGGTCTACGCCAACAGCCCAGCGTCGATTCAAGACCTCAAAGATGGAATTCGTGAGGTTATCGAGGACATAGGGCAGCCACTTTGCGATTTGGTTATGGAAAATTTCATGAAAAGGATATGGTCCTGTAGGCGTGGTCGTGGTGGTCATTTGGCTGATGTTATTTTCCATTATTAACGGCATACCTTCTTCTTTATAATGAAATAAAGATCCGATCATTTATCTCAAAAAATGGCATTTTTCTTTGAATATCAAAATAACACCTCTTATTGGAAAACCCTTTATTTACTAAGTAGCACAGTTCACCCATTTTTCAGTTATCACAGGCAAATTTGGACTATATTTAAATATACTCAAATTCGGTATATTGACTGTTCATTGATAAAGTCCTGATATCTGAAACCCGTTTGCGCGAGCTCGACTATCTGTTGGCGTTTATATTTTCCATCACATCACTTGAATATATGTAATTTTCTTAAAAATCACAAAAAAATTAGTGATAACTCACAGAAAGTTTTCTATAGAAACTAGACAATTGCCGATAACTTATCGGTACCCGTAGAGGTTGAACGTCTAAATTGTCAGAGTCTAAAGTATATCGCCTAAATAGATGGCTTTATCCTGTACTGCAATAGTTCTTTTTTAATCGTAGAACCTAATGAGAAAGTACTCTCAAAAATTTTGGAAACAAATTTTTGTTTTTTCTGTACCACATAAGAAACACTCTTTTGTGTGCAGATTCAATGACGATAACTCCCGAAATAGTTGTAATCGTGCGCAATATAGGGCTAGATAAATTGGTCTTAGAATTTCTCATTGGATTGGTCAATAGACGTTAATAGGCGTTAATTACATCACTACACGCTGCCTCCAATCGTATAGTAACAAACATTTCGATAAAACTTATAACCATGCAAATTTAAATAAATTTTAGTATGATAAGCCCAAAATCAAGTTTGACTAACAAATATTTATAATACCAACTTAAGTTTGTGTAAAAATATCCTCAAATTAGTCACTTGCGGCAGGTAAGCTCCGAACACTCTAAGACTTAAATATTCCGAAAAGTTTTTAAGTACATTGAAGTTCCTTGATGACTATGGTTTTTTTTAAATGACGTATAAAATCGATACTGCTACGAAGGAGACTTCATACAATTCTTTACATACATGAAGATTGTAACCTAGTAGGACGCATTCACAGTTAGGTATTTGACCTACTTTAATGTTCCATTCATTAATTCTATGCGATACAAAGCAACTTTGGATATGAAATTCAGTAAAAATCACTTACCTCCATTCGTGGGGTGAATATCCAGCACAAACGTTTTTACACTCTTCACAGCGTGTTCCTTCCTCCACTTCCCTAATAACCACACCCTGTAAATAAAAAGAAAAAAGAAATTATTTTTTGTTTTATTTGAATTATTTTGTTTTTATTCTGAAATTCTTGAATGTAGGAAATTTATAATAATTAAGACTTAAGACAAGCGATAAAAATGAAGGATGCAGCTAAGTTACATTGGAATAGAGGAGAATGGTTTTTGTACTGAAGTCATTTGTTGGCGTATTATGCACCGCTCCTATAGTAGTCCTACTCTCCCCGAGTGGAGCAGTATCCTTTTGAATATAATTTCTTAGAAGTTGGTAGACTTTAGAAAGTATGAGCCAAATGTCTGGAATGTAAGTTGTGCAAATGTCTTGCATTCACATACATAGGACATGTTCTGATGTTTCATCCTCTCGCGACAGTCATAGTCAATTTACATCAGTGGATAATATTCCTATCCTCTATCATATGCAGGATTAGGTTAGATTAGGTTAATAGTAGGCGCGACTAGGCTACTAGGACCCTACGGGGCACCACGACCAGAGTTAATCTAGTGTGTCCTCCCCTAGAGCTAAATCTAGCATTCAAACAAAATTGATTATTGCCATTTGGATTACAAAACATATTTGAAGAAATAAATGCTTCTCCATCCAGTGATTCAGTGATTTACAACCTTAAAGCTGCAAGCATGGCAATTTTTTTTTAAATTTATTTTGAGGCAAGGGAGAGTAGAGCCCATCCGAAGCACGGAGGCCATGGCGGTCCATTGTGCTGTCCTGCTAGAAATTCATTCACCAAAACCTTCCTGTCCTCTTAATGAAGTGCATAAGGTCATGGTGAGGAAGGTTTTCTAGCTCATCTACAGATAGAAAGGCAGACCCTAGAGTATCCCGCCTACTCTGGGCGAAGGCCAGACAGGCACACAAAAAGTGTTCGGTTGTCTCAGGCTCTAGTTCCAGGCAGGACAGACACTCAGGGCTGTCAAAAACTCCCATCCTTGTCAGGTGAGCATGAAGCGAGCTGTGGCCGGTGATGATGCCAACCATAGTTCTACATTGTTTCCTTTCGAGCCCCATGAGCAAATCAGAGATATTCCTATAGGGCCCATAAAGGAACAGTTTTGTGCACCTATAAATACTCAGGTTCGCCCATCCTTGTTGATGCTTCTTATAAACATCCGCTTTCATAAGAGACCCGATACTCGAGGTGGCAACGCCTACGGCGGGTTCCACTTTGAGGAATGGAGAATCAGTACCGGCCCTAGCTAAAAGGTCAGCCCCATGATATGTGACCAAGAACCCACGGAAACGACGCCTTGTTCTGTGCTAGTGTTTCTTCAATTTGCTGAATTTCTCTGTAGCTTGAAGGAAATAAATTAATAGAAACTTTTAGTGTACAAAATATGCCTAGATATCGTCACTTTAGAAGCGTTCATCTCTAAATCCCTAAATCCGAAAATTATCCCTAAGTTGGCATCACTGCTCCACACAGTTCGCTGTTGGGTTGGACTATCTTCTTCACAGAATAACGGAAGGGCCCAAGTCCAGTGACTGCATTAAATAAATAACGTGAGCAATTGTCGTTTGCTGAGATCAAATAGTTTAAGCGTCTGGTGAGGAGTAGGGTGAAGAACTCCTTCACTTTCCTCATACCGGATGCGCTACGGCAGAAGATATCAAATTGTCTGTCTTCCTATTTTTGCAGCTCTCTCTAAAGTGGCTTTTTGGTAGGCCAAATGTTGGGTAGGGTTATACGGACTGCCGATTCCACTTTTAGCCAGATTGTCCGGGTTTTCTTTTTCGTCCACTCCTTCGTACCTAGGAACCCAAAGTAAGGTCACTTTGTCATCCTCGACTGCAGCTAGAGTTTCGTATGGCAACTCTGACTACTTTCGACTCAAGACATCAGGGAAGTTGTCCTGCCTGAGCAAATATAAGTGTTGGAGTATTTTCAGTGCCTGATTAGACTTTTCTGAGCTCCAACTTGCACCGATGTAGGTGTGTCTTTATTAAGTTTACATTGCCCAGTTAAGACTCGTGTAATAATGCTGAGCTTATTTCTAGACAAACTCAGACCATCCACGCTCATCCTTTATACGGGTATTTTGATGAATCGTTTTACTTGTATCACTGAAGTTCAAGTCTGGTCCATGAAGTTGTGGATCCAGTTTTTTAGAATCAAGTTCAGCTTCGCGCGGTACTATAGGAGATACCACAAGGTGGTTCAAGTCCAAAAAGGGAGATGGACGTTTCTTTTTTGGTCAATATATTTTCTTTATCGTTTCCATCGATATCCGCGTGTCCTGACACCCACTGGAATGTTAGGTGACTCCTCATACCAAGTCTTGCTAAATGCTAATGTATGGATGTATTCCCATATTAACTTCGTCTTGACCTTGGGCGATGAAATGGCTTTCCGCAATGCAAATGCATACCTACCCATGTAGATATGTTTTTTATTGATGTAGTAGTGACTGAGCTTTTCATATGCACATTAAATTTACTGATGGCATATACTTCTGCATGGAAAATTGTGTTGTATTATCCTAGACTTTGATAAATGTTAGCTTACGGTTCTTATACCATATACAATTCTGCTCCTAGTTCTTTCTCGGCTTTAGAATCGGCGTTGGTTAAAGTTTCTAGATTTACATTTATTTTCTCCCTATTTTGCATGCTCAACTTTATCCAGGAGGATAACGGAGGATTTGTTGCGTTGTAGTGCAACTTAGATTTTAGACGTTATGGAATCGTGTCATAACGTCTAAAATCTAAGTTAATTTTTTTTTCGAAAATGTATATGTAGCGTTTTGGGTTGGGTTTTATCATTTGGATAAGGTCTAATGCTTTCCTATTTAAAAATATATCGGACAAAAATTTTGGAATAAGATTGATTTTCTTAAGTTCCAGTTGATTACACACGCATGCAGTCCGGTTGAGAGTAGTAAAACACCATCTTTGCATAAAAAAACTAAAGGTGAAATGTAATTTGCCATTTTATCAATTACTTCACAAATGCAATCAGGATTTACACCCTGATTCTAGGTGAAAGATAAGATCTCTTATCTTTTTAAGTGAGCTGTCAAAGCCTGTTAGCAGAAATTGGTATTCTGCGTAAAGAGTTTAGAGATGTCAGACGTCAGCTGATTTCTTAACTTTTGTGGAGTTTTATTTTTTAAGAGATTTGGTATTCTAGCAAACAAAAATAGCTGTCAAATATTTCTCAACATAAGAGCTCTACACCAAGGTACGCGTAAATTTCTTATCTCTACTTTCCGTAATTGAAGAGGTTTATAGTCGCAGAAATTGTTTTGTTTCAAATATCGAAATTTTGGATAAAAATGCTGTGAAGTATGTGCATATTTATATAATACGTGTATATTAAATAAATAATGTAAAAGTTTGTAAAATATCAAATAATTATAAATACAATATGAGCCGTGCGCAACGGATAGTTCTGAAGAATATGACGGACAACTTGGATCCGTTTGTTATTTCTGAGGCTGTATTCATAAAGAATTTCAGAATGCCAACATTTTTTACCTTTAATGTGATGAAAATGACATAGCCTTATAAAATCCTACATTACTCGACAATGATATCGTCACTTTAAAGTTTTGGCAACAATTAAGTTTTTGCTACAGGCTTATACGAAAATCCCTTTGGATGTAATCAGAGCTGGGCAAGTACCAAAGAAAAAGTACTTAAGTACAAGTACAAGTACCGAAGGTCTGAGTACTTCAGCGTAAGTACAAGTACCGCATGTATAGAAAGTACTTGCAACTAAGTACTAAGTCTATAAACTGAGTACTTTTTGAAGTACTTTTTTAAATACTTTTTTAGAATCTTTGTACGTTGGCAGTAATATAATGAAGTTTATCAAGTTCAGTTAATAGATATTAAGAAATAAATACCTTTTGATAACTATAATATGTATAATAACCAGTGGCTACTATTTATAGTTTTTTATAGTTTTCGGCGCTGTAGGTACAGTAAGACTTTTTCCCTCTCATTGCTACACTAATAAAAACTATTAGAGGTCCGCCCAAGCTCCCATTATCGCCTCCAAAATTGCATAATAATTCTCAGGAAAAAATTTCCAGTAAATTTCTAAGAAAAAATTGGGGCCTTCACTACATCTAGTCGAGGCATCGTTGATTTTATATTGGAGCGAGGCAGTGCTTTCTTACCCTTGGTTATGTCCACTGACACGTATATAATATGGAGTGCTTACTTTTCAATTTCACGTGGGCACAATTGCTTGTGTCAAAAAGAGTTCTTACGTCAGTGCCGACATTGAAAAAATCATTGGCGAAAAGTTGAAAAAGTGAACACACAGCTCAGAAAGTGATTTTAATAAAACATTTAGAAATTCTTCTTCGTATCTAATGAATACATTGTCTTTGATAAAACAGTTTTTGTCAGTAATAACCCCAAATGATTAATTTAAAATTATGTATTTCGACGAATCCACTAATTTAATTGTTGTTTTCAGTTCTCTCTCAATTGGTACTTGGTGCTTAGACCGAAAGTCAGCAATATAGAAGTGTGTCCAGTTTCTGCAGTGTATTTCTATGAACGTAGCCAGTCCATATTATACATGTCAGTAGTTATGCCATCAAGTCGAGGCATCGTCGGTTCTATATTCGAGCGAGAAGTTATTGGTTTTTTTTCTACTTGCCCACCAGTCTTGTTTGTATGTTATTAGTTTGTCTGAGGTTCTGCCTTGACGCGTGAGTGCGGCACATGCTTTGACAGTACTTTGCGTGCTTTAAAATTCAACAAAAAAGGAGTTGTGCTAGAGATTGTGTTTTCTTTTCTACGAAGAGTTAGATATTTGTAGGTACTTAATAGACTTGGTACTTACGTACAAAACTAAGTCTTAAGTACAAGTAAATAGAAGCAATTACTTATGTTCACGTACTAAGTAGGGACATTTCAAAAGTATTGAGTAATAAGTCTTAAGTAACGAAAATGTACTTTAAGTAGTACTTAAGTCTTTTTTTTACTTAAGTATTGCCCAGCTCTGGATGTAATGACGGTGTGCAGACTTGCAATTTAGATGATAAAATTATAATTAAATTATCATTACGTGCTGTGAATTTGTCATAGAATAATCAATAATTGTAATTTGATTAAAGACGCACACAATAAACCTCGATGATCATAAAAGGAACTACAGCGTAGCAAAATTATTGTGATGACATATCTGGACACAAGTGTAGGAAAATACGCATGCTTCGTGCTAGCTACGTGTGTGTTGGCCCTAACCAACCCCAAGTAGATAAAATATGTGATGACAGAAATATGTGAACTTTCTGTCACATAATTGTTATATATAATGTGATTAGCAATATTGCTTCAACTAAATGTCACAAATTTAAGACAATCCTCTGACAGCCTTTTTGGGTCACTATTTGGTGTAAACAGTGCCACAAAAATTGGTTGTCACAAATTATAACCAGAAAGTGAATGTCAACATGTAAATGTTGCTGTCGGGCTATCGCCATTTTGGATACGCGAAAGTTGTTGTTAGCAGTTTTCGTTGTGTTTGTGGTGTTTGTGTTTAAAAAGAAAAAATTAAAATTAAATTAATAAAAAAAACTATATTAAGCAGGCAATATAAATATAAAATAAATAACGCAAAAACTATTAAAAAAACTTAAGTATTGAACAAACAAATAAATTATGGGGCAGAGAAGAAATATCGTCAGCATCTAGTGATTTTTTATGTTTAGAGAACTTTAATAAAAAATTTGAAAACACAATTTTATACAAACATTTTATAATGAATTCCACCAAAATCACACAATTTAACGACAAAAATAGCACATTACTTGGTTAAAAATGTCAAAAAATTGTGACAAATTTGTTGTGATAAATGTGACATTTGTTAGAAAAAATGTGTAAAGAAACCCTGAACACATTTCCTGAACATTTTTGTCACATGATTCTGGATTCTGGAAAGTGTTTGTCGATAATTTGTCGTACAAATTTCACAAATGGCTACTTGGGATCGCCTCGTCAAAAATTTCTTCTTCTTCCTTCTTGCAAAGTGAATTGTCTTCAACAGCTGGTCTGACTGAAAGAGAGTGTTGAGATCCTCCAAAGCCTCTTAAGCTCCTAAAACTAAAATTTCACAAAAAAAAAATTGCCTGTCTCGTACATAGAATCGGGGGGGGGGGGGGGGGGGGGGTCACACACCAAAAGTTTGCAAACTTAAAGAAACTAGCCAAATCAAATCTGCCAATTGTGTTTTGGAACAAATAAATAATAGAATATGAAGGTAAAATATCGAAAAACAAGGTCTTTCAGAAAGAAATAGTGTCTCAACTCAAAGCTAAAATATATCACAGCAATGCTCACCCATTCTTCATGATATGGTGATTCGAAATATTCTTCCATGTAATCTCCATATCCAACGCCAAGCCTTGTATAGTGTATTAAGACTTAACTAAGATAGTTGCTAGAATGTGAATTAGAGTTTAGCAAGGGCTTGAGAGTTATACCATAGAGAAAACAGTAATCAGTATCAGTTATTGCTTCTCTGTGGTTATACTTTCGATCAGGAATGAAGTGATTGAAGGAACAATAACCTGAATAAAAATGTCGACATGGTCCAATTCGCTGACGAATACATAATGAAAATCACTTGTCTACTTAAAACAAAAAAATCCTATCATCTTTCCGGATAATGCAAGTGTCTTTCAGGCGGAACTACTTGTGATCTTGAAAGATGACTTAATACCAAAAAAATATATTATAATTTGCATTGACAGCCAAGCTGTCATTAAAGCTTTTGAGTTGAATACCAAATCCTCCCGCTATTCTAAGAATTTGATACAAGGTCAATTCTCACTGAATTTCAGGTCATAACAGACATTAAAGGAAATGTTTTGGCTGAGCAGTTATTTAAAAGAGGTTCTGGTCATTGCTGCGCTCTCATGTGGAACGTATTTAAGTACATGAAATGGGAAATTTTTGCATATTGTGTATATATACAAAACAATTTCGGATGGAAACCGCATTCATAATAATATGTCTCTCGTCTTAAATAGAACAAAAAAAAAAAAAACTAATTAACAGTATAAGCCATTTGCTGATTGGTAAGCATTCGCAGATATTGAGTCCACTTCTTAATATATATAGGAGATTGGTCAGAATACTCAGGAGTATTCGCATCAAGAAAAAACAATCTGTAAATCTGCAACCGTGTAGGTATTCAAGTTGTCGTATTTAAACGAAGCTTATAATTGCTCACCGCACTTCCGTCAACCAACTCCTGAACAATTCAATTTTCATTTGACTTATATCTTTGTACAATACCAATGACTTCTCCAAAGTCTCCGCTTAACTTTGACTTTTTTAATAATGGACAAGTCCCAACACCATATGTGATTATGGTACAGACAACAGATCTATGGGACTCCTTAAATCTAGCAGATTTTAAATTTCTTGGGTATGTTGTAAAGCCAGATTGTCCAACGATGAATTTAAATGACGTGAATATGTCTTAAACCCAATCGGTCATTTATTGAAAGAATTCACATGAACCCTTACATTTGAGCTTGTCTAAAAACTTAACTATATTTATATATATATTTACCTATATATACGGCTAGTTCTCAAATATAAGTATTGAAATACGGATGTGCTCGTATTACCTAGATAAGACGAGGATAAACAAATGTCTCCGTGAACAGAATACGGATGGTTTCGTATTCTCTAGAATACCTAGCATATGTGATGCTTTACTAGTTTTGTGAAAAAAAAAAACAAAGATAGCTCAACCTAGTTCACAAAAACTAAAGGGTTTTCCAATAAGAGGTGTTATTTTAATTAGCCCGCTATTTCGGTAGATGTCACTTTTGGAGCTGTCATTTTTTTACATTTGACAAGTAGAAACTACGCCATTAATAAAAATGGAACGATACACGATTCAACAACGCACTGAAATTATTAAAATTCAATTTTCTTCAAGAAAGAATTTTTTGGGATATCTCCGGTATATAGCAAAAGCTAAAAAAATGTTCTAATTTGTTATTTCATCACACAATCCATTAATTTTTTGGTGACAAGTTTCAAGTCTTGGTTTGACTCATCAACAGGTCCCAAATAGCGAAATTGGGTGATTAGAAAAACAAATGAAAAAATGAAGTGTTTTAGGAGTGTTTTTTTCCTCATATAATTCACACCCAGAATTTATTCTGAGTTTATATGAGAAGAGATCGGTTTGATCTATTTTCAAGCGTCTGCAGCAGGCAGAAAACCAAGCTGCACCGATGAGTGGAAGGTTTTCTGCTGACACGAAACGCTTCTTCTTCTTCCTTTTTCTTCTTCATTTTTCAGCCCACTGCGTGGCGTATACAGGTTCGATTCGCTTCGAATGATTCTGTTTCTTTAAAATTTTTTAAAATTTTTTTTAATAAATAAAAAAATTGTTTTTTTTTTCTATTTTTCTTAAACTTTTCATTTCTTTCTTCTTTTTTCATTTTTTCATTTCTTTTTCTAATCACCCAATTTCGCTATTTGGGACCTGTTGATGAGTCAAACCAAGACTTGAAACTTGTCACCAAAAAATTAATGGATTGTGTGATGAAATAACAAATTAGAACATTTTTTTAGCTTTTGCTATATACCGGAGATATCCCAAAAAATTCTTTCTTGAAGAAAATTAAGTTTAACCCGGTAAAAAGTCCAAAAGAGTAATCTCTTTTTATTTATTAAAATTCACTATAAAAATGGTGAAAATGTGGCAGAGACGGTTCGTAAAACTCGAACATTTTCGGGTCGTCGTGAAGCACCTTGTCGGACCGCAATACAGAAATTGGTAGAAAAATTCGAGCTGTCGGGACAAGTTAGTGATGTGAAGAATAAAACCCGCCCACGTCGCTCAAGAACAGCCGAGAATATTGCTGCTGTAGCCGAAAGTGTTGAAGAAAACTCAGGTTTGTCCATTCCTCGTCGTTCTTTGGAATTAGGCATTCCACAAACGTCATTACACCGTATTTTGCATAAATATTTGGGTCTTAAGGCTTATAAAGTTCAGTTAACACAAGAACTCAAGCCGGCCGATCATCAACAACGTCGAGTCTTTGCTGATTGGGTCCTTGAAATGCATGAAAATGATCCGGAATTCCATCGAAAACTCATCTTGAGTGATGAGGCCCATTTCCACCTCGATGGCTTCATCAACAAGCAAAATTGTCGCATCTGGGGCTCGGAAAACCCAAGAGTTATTGTTGAAAAGCCGTCCTATCCTCAACGTGTGACTGTTTGGTGCGGTTTATGGTCCCGCGGGGTCATTGGACCTTACTTTTTCGAAAATGAGGCTGGAGCAATAGTTAAGGTGAATGGATTGCGCTATCGACAGATGATTAATGATTTTTTATGGCCGGAATTGGATGGTATTGATCTGGACAACGTTTACTTTCAACAAGACGGCGCTACGTGCCATACAAGCAACGAAACCATTGATCTTTTACGGGAAAAGTTTCCGGACCGTGTTTTCTCTCGAAGAGGTGATCACAATTGGCCACCGAGATCTTGTGACTTAACACCTTGTGACTTCTTCCTTTGGGGCCACGTGAAAGAGAAGTCCTACGCCAACAGCCCAGCGTCGATTCAAGACCTCAAAGATGGAATTCGTGAGGCTATCGAGGACATAGGGCAGCCACTTTGCGAGTTGGTTATGGAAAATTTCATGAAAAGGATATGGTCCTGTAGGCGTGGTCGTGGTGGTCATTTGGCTGATGTTATTTTCCATTATTAACGGCATACCTTCCTCTTTATAATGAAATAAATATCCGATCATTTATCTCAAAAAATGGCATTTTTCTTAGAATATCAAAATAACACTTCTTATTGGAAAACCCTTTACAACGGAAATAATTGGTGATATGGCTTCCTGCCCAACTGTAATCTTAAAGGATTAGCTGCACTTACTCCCTTTAGATTTGCATGCTAGAAAGGAGGTAATCTTCAGTGCAATTGGACTGCACAGCGCAAATCTCATGTGTATAAACAATTTGGAGACCTACTCCTGGAAAAATAATCAAATGTCACACGGATGGGTCCAAAATGGAAGGTAGAGCAAGTGTGGATATATACGGACCAAGGTGACATCTCGCAAAGGAACTGGGGTCCTCACCAAACATTTTTCAGGCATAAATATACGCCATAGAATTTTGCGCTCGCGAAATAATTCTAAGTCTAAGCTAGTTTGGAACTGTCTTACTGTCTTGAAGCAACTGGTCGAAACAAAAAGGATGACGCTGATTTGGGTACCAGGTCATGAAGGCATTAAGGGCAACTAGATTGCTGGCCGTCTATCAAATATAGGAGCCAGATTTCCAATTATTGGCCCTGAGCCTGTCTTCTTTGGACATACAAAAGGCCACCTTTCAAATCAGATGTGGCTTAGGGAAAAATGAATTAAAAAGGCACACCGGGAAAAAATCCCGGGGCTGAGATAAGCGAAGAAGAATTTAAATTATTCGCAATAGAGGAGAGAAGCATTCGACACACTCAGCAGAAAGTAGCTAAGGCTCATAACTGGTCTATTGATTGGGCACTGCCCACTTAGGTTTTATCTTAAAAAGCTGGGTAAGATCGATGATGAGACTGTCGCTTCTGCATGAAAGACGATGAAATCGCTGAACACCTCATGTGCAACTGTAAATCTCTGTGCCGAATAAGGCTAAGACATCTAGAAAAGGCATTTTCACTGCCAGAAGTTATCTAAAACATCGCCTGCAAGAATATCATAGGCTTTATAAAAGACCTTAAGTTCGAATAAGTGCTCTAGGGCACTCAGGGGTAATGTCAAAAAAGATTTTATAGGTCGTGGTGACTAGATGAGAGGCGAGCGTTATGTCTGCATCGTATTCATTGGAATAGATGTGGAAACATACACGTCTCGGAAGACAGAAGACGGATGGTCTCGTATTCTCCAGAACAGTCTAGTTAGGTGGATGGTCTGACTTTCTTATACTGGCGGATGATTGGGAGGTTGTTCGCTCTCAACAAAAATTTGATCTTGTAAGCAATCGCACTGCGAGATCTTTTTCGGTTGACCCATGGAGTTCAGCTATTTTCTAATTTCTTTTAAAGGACTTGCTGCCAGCAGGCGATGGAAACCAATGCGGCTGATTCGTTCAAGTCAGTTTACACTCTATCGGCCATCCCAGACGAGTATTCCTGATGCAGTATTCAAACAGATTTTCTAAGGAAGAGGTGAAAAGTAGCAAAGTGATATCCCTTCAAAGTGTAGTGCTTCTTCTCACCTCTTCCCTAGAAATCCGGTATGCATACTGCATCAAGAATACTCGTGTAGGATGGCCCTATGAGTGGCTGATCACTAGATATAAATAATATGTGCACAGTTTTATGGGTGGAGAAGTTTGTAATGAAGGCCAAATGTAGTTGTGGCAAAACTGGACCCCGTTACAATATCTTGCAGGATGGATATAGTGGTTCTAAGTGAAACTGAAATATGTAGTTCAAAGACACATGAAAAACTCCAATTGGGGTAGCTAAATAAAATAAATTTTCGTATGCAACTACAAGGAACTGTAAAAGATGGAAATACGATCTGGTGAAGGCAGCTAAGCTCCTCATTAAATTGATGGTGTCATTTCTAAATTTATTATCTCAGTATTAGAAGAAAATATAAACCAAAAAATATCTCATGCATTTGTTCCATCACAACAATATAAATACGTAATTTACTGCATTGCAGTAGAAAACAAAACTCCATCCATTATCTGCGTCATCAAACAGCAATTCAAAACATCGACCTCCTTTTAGAGAAAAGTGATTAGGAAATTAAAAAAATAAGACCAAAGGATATGATTGAGCTTATATTTAACTATGATGTTTGTGTATTACAGAATCGTGTCCTAAATTCAATGAATTTCGGGTTCACTTTGTTCGGGAGACAAAAACATATAGAAAGAAAAAAAAAACATATGAAAACTGGAAGCAAAGAAACGAGACAGAAAAGAAAATCCGGAGCAAAAGCCAAGGAAGAGACTTTCTTGTCTGGAAATATGCCAAAATTTAGTATTCCATAGGATGAATCCTACCCATGTATTGTAAGTAAGTATTGTTTCTGGAATAGTTGCAGGATATACCTAACTACGTTTGTTTTCGTACACACACAAAAACTAGGTTCCTTTCAGTTCACATCATAGAACAGAGGCACATTCCTACCTTTTTACAGAACCAATTCTCTAAGGATTTCATTTTGAAAACAAGATTCTCAATAATTGATCTTTTGATGGAAATATAAGTTGAATGATTTTGGGTGCTCCGAACGTTTCTATATCCAGCATCAAAATTTAAGGACAATAAATGAAATGGTAGGTATGGTTTAGTGAACTGCATACATAGAAACAGCAGGATAAAGTTCTTTTAGATAGCCTAAAGGCTAAAGACATACTTCATTGCCCAAATAGACCTTTTAACCTGCATCATGGAGAGAACACTTTGCGAAACCTCTTTCAAACTTGCAATAAGATGAAATCATTCTAGCAGTCTTTGGTTATTAGATATGGTACACATCTCTAGATCTAGGTACAATAAATTGCTACTATACAGCCTCTATGTATAGGATATATGTACCTACCCTACATATGCATATGCATACATGTCCTCTTAAAAATCTATCTCTGCCCTAAAGCATTATGCAATGAAAAGGACTTTCCCGCTTCAATGAGATATATATAGTTTGAATGCTGGGATGAAAGCATTCCATACATTTGTTGAACCCTGTCACCTATATTTGTTTGCAATGATATCCTTGTTCTCGATATGGGCTCTCCCCGTCAGACTTTCTGTTATACATTTAAATTTATAGGAATCAAAAAAAAAAAAAAAACTTTAGTCGTCGATATGAATGCAGTGTTGGTCTTGGGGAATTGGGATTGGGGGTGTTATGAAAATATGTGATGATTTTTTTTTTCCTACTCTCTTTCATGTCCATTCAAGTGACATCATAGCAAATTTTCACCCCATCTCTCTGTTCGTTTTGAATGATTTTTTTTTTAACTCCCCTATAGGGATGATGGGCTTAGGTTTTAAGCCCTTCCGATGGAATTTATTGGAAAGGCTCGTAAAAAATTTATGAGAATTAAAGTGCAATGGGTTTTATGAGGTCATGGATAATGTTCTTGTCGAATTTTTGAATAGCTATTGGAATGCAGATGGAATAAATATTTTTTATTTATTTATTTATTTATTTTTTTCCTCAGCCACACTGTAATTGCAAATATGGTAAAAACCCTTTAATTATTTTTTACTTGAAAGATAGAACGAAATATTTATTTTCCATTTCTTTACAATTAAGACTAGCTACATTTATGTGCAGATAATATAAATTTCAGAAAACAAAATCTCCAATCAAAAATTTTCAAGAAGCAAAGTGTATGAAATTACGTAAACTGCTTCTAATCCTCTACGCAAACTCCTTGGCATGGAAATAATGAAATTTGCACATATTCAGCCATTACCAAATAAGTAGAGGTTAGAAATCCCTCAAACTGTACACCAATTACCCTTACCTCAATTCTTTCCAAGGATTTCGAAACACTCATCAATACCCCTAATGGATGAAATATCTAGAGACTAATCAGATTATTAGCGATCAACAATGTGGCTTTCGTGCTGGCTGCTCTATTGGAGATTTACTAACATTCCTTACCGAGCATTGAAATCGATGTCTCCATAATTTTGATGAATCTAAAATTATCGTATTAGATATCTCGAAGGATTTCGATAGAGTGTGGCATCCTGCTCTTTTAGCTAAAATGCACATATTAGGTTTAGACCGCTTTTCTTAAAATGGATTGAAAGTTGAATTCAAGTTATATTAGACGGAGTTATTTCTGGCCGTTTTATAATCCATCCCGGTGTACCGCAAGGTTCTGTTCTCTCTCCTACTCTTTTCCTGATTTTTTTTAATGATCTGCTATCTCTAACTTTCAATCCTATTCATAGTTTTGCAGACGAGAGCACCCTTGATTTCGTGCAATCGTTCGACTTAATAGCTGATTCCCGTGGGAATGTTATAGATGATAAACGAAGCCATATGTTTAGTTCACTAAACAATTACTTTAGAAGAATAATCGCTTGTGTCATAGTGAATCTGGTCTTGTTTAATACTTCTAAAACGTAATGTCATCTGTTAGCATTCAAACGTACTCCAACACCCGTTCAACCAATGTCGATGGAGAAGATATCTCGTCAGTTCTAAACATTTAAGGCACCGAAGTAATGACAAATGTCCATCTCTTTTTTATACCAACCTTAATGGCTATTGCTCTGACGAATCCCGTTTAAAATTCTTCCATGAGCTGTGACCCGAGCTTACCCTCACACCCTTGAAGTCAAATTCGGCCGTACTGGGAGATTTCGCGAATTCGTTTTAAGTAAAACAGTATGAACAGTTTGTGATCCTCTGCTTTCCCCCTCAACTATGAGCCGCAAACATTCAACCGTAATGCATACTGTCACCTCCTTAACTTAGTCCAATAATCCTTATTTCCCTACCTCTACTTCCATTCCTGCTAATGCTGTGCTCCTACGGCATCATATGGTATCCCCTTAGCTTTGACAACTTCATAAAAAACAAAACGAACTCATCCCAGTCCCATGTTAAAGTCTTATTCCAAAAAGTTACTGCAATTGAAATTAATTGAATTAATTGGCTTACATTCATCCGAATTTTGTGAACTTTTTTATTATTGGTCTACCTTCTATCTCCGATTTTTCACATCTACAACACAATTTTCATGTGTTCGTATTTTCTTAATTATGTCAAGTATTCTTAAGTTGTTTCCATCCCAAAAAGTCGTTCTGAAATTCGACCTATTTCCTTTCTCCCATTTTATCTCAAATCATTGAGAAAATAATGGCTACATAAATTACAAACTTCCTACAATGGAAGAATCTATTACAGGGACACCAGTCTGAGTTTAGGGCTAATCATAGTTGCAGAACAGCCTTATTGAAAATTACGACTGACATGTGAGCCAAAGATCGACAATGATATGCTTACTGCAATTATTTTTCTTGATTTTTCTAAGGCGTTGGATTGGATGATTGGATTGAAAACAGTTTGAGACACCCCGAAGGGTCCTTAAAGCGTTAAATTCCGTCGGTTATTAAATTGTTTGTGAAAAATTATTTCAGAAGCTTAACTTCAGTCAAAACGCAGTACGTTTGATCCATAGTTATTTCAGTAGACAATTTCGGACAGTGCTCTCTAATAATATGCTCTCCTCGTTTAAGCTAGTAAATTCTGGTGTTTCGCAGGGTTCTATATTGAGTCCACTCCTTTTTATTATGTATGAAAATAATATTTTTGATCGTGTTAAATATGGTGAATTACACCTATATGCAGATGATGCGCAGTCTTCATTTCTCATCCAATTTGTCTGGTTTAGGATGGCATATTAGAGTGGATCGAAGTTATAAGTTCATTTCTATTCTTGAATAAGATGAGATTGAACGATTTTCATCCATTCTACTGCAGAATAGATCCTTACAAGCTCAATTAGATTTTCTACCAAAAGTGAAAATGGCAATTGCTTAAGACTACCTGCTTCCAGCCGTTTTGTTTTTTTTTCTTTTTTCCCAAAAAGACATTTCCATTTATTTTGACATTGGCTTTATATGCTTTAGCAAAGTCTATGTATTGAGTCATATAAGACTCAATCATTTCATACTGCTTTTGTATCGTGATTTTAGTCCAAGATATCATTAATTGATAATTTTAAGGGTTTAAGAATAATTTTTAATATTTCTTCTTGACTGTATTAAGAGTAAAACCCATCATATATTCTTTTGCTTTTAAAATACTTAAAAGATCCGCTTTTATGATAATCAATTTAAAATGTAATATTCTGATGAAATATCTAGTCTAATCCCTTGTAGAATGATTCCTGCACGCAGCCGCGCACATCCTTTTACCCTTCGAATTACTTTCGGCCGTACAGTAAAATTTCGCGATGCTTTTTTATTCCGAACAGTGCGAATGTGAAACAGTTTACCATCTTCTGCTTTTCCTCCGGCCTATAATCTGCAGAAATTTAAGGGCAATATACATCGGCACCTCCGCCACTCTTCTCATATTCCCTAATCATTTCCCTATCTCCCCTTCCTCCCATGCTGTGCTTTACATCATAGGGTATCCCCTGAGCTTGACTTAATAATATATAAAAAAAAAAAACTGTATGGTTTCTCCCGCTTCGTAGCAAATCACATATTTCCACATAAATCGTCAAATTGATGCCAAAAATAATTTGTTATCATATCAATGAAAATCTTCGAAAAAGTATTACCCCTTAGTGTGAGCATAAAAGATCTTTTAGATCGCAATGCTTACAGGTCGAATCTCCGGCCTTCACCTCTCCAACAATTTTAATAATGCCCCACCAACTCAAAATCCACACCAAACTTTCATGCGTCGGTAGTTCTTTAATCGTTGGATTCTCTCCATGCCAAATGCGACATTTTTCTTAATAATTATCGTGAAAAAAATCATTATCAAGAGTTTGGCTTTCAAAAGCCCAATTAAAAAACTCACGGATTTGTCTATGGTCTGTTGGCTTCAATTCTTGTGTCTACTGAATTTTTTTTATAAATGTGTAAATCACGCGTTAAAATGCGCTGTAAGCCTCTCGAAATGTAAATGTAAATCTTCTTCAAATGTCTAATTGTTGCGAACCATGCAAATAGAGGTGCGTGGTGTATTACTAACACTTTCTCTCATTACTATAAAATTGGTCGTGTTTTGGTGTGTGTACATTTTCAAAAGAGATCCAGTTCATCCCAATTTCTTGGACGTAATTATCTTTTACGTAATTTTCCAAGTATACAATGGCAAAACTTTCTCCATTTTCCTAATAGGTTTTCATAATTAAAATGCGTTCTTCTACAGTAATGCCGGCCAATTTCGCCAGATTTCAACTACATGAAACTTAACGAGTCGTCAACCCGATTTAACGCCACATTCATAGAAACGTATAGTCAAAGACCAAAATTTTGTTTAAGAAATATTTTTAATTTTAATATTTTGCGATTTTCTTTCCCAATTTTTAATCTTTTACCATAATTCTCCACATAATATTTTGACAAAATTGAAGTTTTATTTTCTCCATGGCAGCTCTAAAGATGGGGGGGGTTCACAACTAAAATGTTCGAGGGGGAAGGAAAAAGTCAGAAGTAGTCGTTTTTAATTTTTTTTTTATCATATTTAAATAAGATATCACAAAACCAAATTTTCGGTTCGATTTGGAAAACCTGTCGATAATATTATCCACATCAATGTCGATCTCAGAGTGGACAGACATTAAGGACTCTTATCCAGATAGTCAGTCTCCTTCAAAGATTGTAGAAATAGATGTGACGCAACCGATTCAGTCACGGGTGAAGTAAATAACTGAGAGTGAGACCTTGAGTCACATTTAAAGGAATAGGAGTAGACGTGCATGACATTTCACTGACTATTTAATTTGATGAGAACAGATCTTGCTTTCTTCTGAAGAAAGTTATCAATGGTCTTATCAGTCTTCTGCTATCCAATTTCGAGGTAGTCAAATTAAACAACACTACTTGAATTAATACATAAGCAAAGCAATGGCAACTATCGCAGGCAGAGGTAAGCGAATGGTTTTATTTTTATAGTCTTGCCATAAAAATTGTCAAGAAAATTGTAGAATCAATTTTAGTGGTATCAATCCAACTGATCGTTTTCAGCAACCAATAGTGTATAAAAATTCGAAAGAAAAATGTTCAATAAAATTTTTAAGAAGAAAATGTATGATTGCCAACGCTCATAAATATCTTTAGCTACCAAGACCAGCCAAGACACCTGAATCAATATAACTCTTGCCAGTAGTGCATGAAAAATCTAAAGAAAAATTTTCAGATTTTTCTAAGAAAACTGAATGCTTGTGCCCCTGTCTGAAAGAGTGAACCACCAGAATCAATCCACCAATTCGTTTGGACCGTTGTCGGTCAAATTCCTAAGAACAATTTGCAACTATATTTCTAAATGTACGTACACAACGTGGCGAAGTTAGGCGAGGCGAGGCTATATAAAGAGTTAAAGAAATAAAATGATTGCACGCTGTACTATGATAGTGTTCATAAAAATGCTGTAGCAGCGCGCGATGTGGCGAGACACTTCGAGGTAAATCGCTCGAGAATGAAATCTGTAATTTTTTCGCGAGGTGCAGTGCACTAATTTTGATAGCTAGCATACTTTTATAGGTTTTTTCTTTTATACAGGGTGGGCCAAAAGTCACCATGGGGTTTAAAAATAACTAACTTTTTCGTTTGTACATTGCTCCACACCCTGTTGACCGTTTCTCTTCATTCCTTTTTTACATGATAGCCAACTGTCTGTTCTTCATAGGTAAGCATGTTTCCCCACTCCACCTTACCCCTCCTTTTTTTCATCCTACCATATGTTACCAATTTAATTTTTAAACCCCATGGTGACTTTTGGCCCACCCTGTATAATCGAAGGGTTCTTTATTCATTCTCATATATCGGAAGAATCTATCAGGATCAGGATCTTCACATGAATAGTGTATTCGCCAAATTTCAGATGTTCCGGCTTTATCAGGTGGCAAGCAAAAGAGCGGAAAGTACACTTAGTTGAAAAATGACATACAGTTGCACTACTTGACAAACACAAAATTTCTTCTTCTGAATCTGATGACATAATTTATACTCTCACTTCACGATTTACCAAGAAACTGAACGCTTTGTTGTGAACACTACACATCGAGTTGTATCTTCACCTCGCCTCCCCCAACTGCCTAGCCGCGCAACGCCTCACCTCGCCTTGTTGTGCACAAGCCCTAAGAAAAATATAATGCTTCCCTATGAACGTAAAAGTTTTGAACAACTCAGGCTTGAATCAGTGTCGCTCTGAAAAATCGACGGGTGGCTAGACGTTGACTGCATAACTAGGGTTCTACTAGAAGAACCGTAGACACCGTATGTCAAGGCTTAAATACAATTGCAACGGGCAACGGCAAATGACGAAAAAATGCAGCTGTCAAAATTTTAAAAGCATACCATTTAATGCGAATGCCCAAATTTCGACGGGTGACGGTCAGCGGTCGTCGAAGTTGCCGTGAGGATTGATTAATTTCTAATTTTTCCGTCGTTGTTGCAGTACTACTAACAAAATCAAACGAATGAAATTGTTGTGGCATTTATTTTTGTCAAGGTTGTAAGACGTCGCATCAATTTCAAAACAATGAATTTTGATGAAAAATTGGTTGGGGAAGTGAGAAATCATAATATAATTTATGATATAGGTACAAGACAACCAGTATAGACGAGTTGACAAAAAAGACATGGTTTGGTTTGGATGGATATTTCGAGGCGCTTAAATACAAATGGTGGATTTGTGATATTTTTGACATTTAGTTTGATTTTAATTTAGTTAATTTCTGTGTTTTAAATTTTTCCTTTCCACACTTTAGTCCATTGCAATTCTTTCAAAATAATATAAAATATTCTCGATAAAAACCAATTTTTTAGAAACAATAACACTTTTTAACCTTTTTTATCGGCGCAACAAAAATATAAAAGCATCTTCAAAACTGGGATGCTAAGCGTTACGTGCCATTTTCTAAAAAATCAAATACTAAAATAAATATACATTCCAAAATTACTTACTAACCTGTGCTAGGTATGATACAGTGCACGAAATTAACTTAAAGGCACCACGTTCTTTATGTTTTTATGAAAATAGGAATCTTTATTTTGTCGATATTACTAAAAATTAAAAAGTACATATTACTAAATATAAGATATAAATAGAAATACATTTAATTATCACATTTTAGAACCGTTTTTTCTCAAAACTTATAAAATGAGATACGAAATAAACTTAAAGGCACTTCATTACAGTAAAAAATTATAATTAATAATATATTAATTTAATATTTTGTAGGTCCGCCTTTCGAGTGAATAACCTCGAATACCCTATTAGGCATTGAATCCACTAGGTTTTTCAATTCCGTTAATTCTATTTCAGACCACACTTCGCGAATTTTGGTTTTTAACGCATCAACGGTTTCGAATTGTGTTCCATTACTATAAACCGTATGAACTAGAATGCCCCACAGATTCTCAATAGGATTGAGATCTGGGCTTCTAGCCGGCCAATCCAAAACGGGGATATCTGCAACCTGGAACCAATCTTTTACAATGTGAGCGGTATGCACCGCAGCGTTATCCTGCTGGAAAATGAAGTTTTCCCCTGCCATTTGCTCCCCATAACCATCCAGAGCCCATTCTAACATCTCACGATAGTGAGCAGCATTCATTTTTTTAGGAACCCATGCAATGGGCGATTTTCCGCTGTACCCAAATGCCGCCCATATCATGACACTGCCACCACCGAAATTCCTACTCCACCTAACTTGTTTATCTCGACGTAAATCATGCCAGTAGTACTGGCAACCGTCCGGGCCGTCGAGATTGAACTTTTTTTCATCACTGAAGATCACCTTGTGCCATTCAGTGGACCAACTCATATGTTGTCGAGCAAAATCCATCCGCTTTTGCATATGAGTTGCAGTTAGCTGGGGTTTCGCTTTTCTTTTGGTGTACTCCAGATGCGGTGATGACGAAAGAATTTGCTGAACTCGCCGAACTGTCACCGGAAGCTTTAGTTTTGCTTTTATTTGCGATGCCGACAGATTTTCCGTAGCAGCTGCTCGAAAAATGGACCTTTCATCCCTCAGAGTGACCTTTTTTGGAGCGCCCTTATTCTTTTTTTTTGCATATTTGTCTCCAAGATTGACGAAATTGTCAATAACTGTAGGGGATCGACCAATTTCTTTTGCTATAGCCCGGTTTGAATAATTGTTGCGACGCAAAACCTCAATAATTTTCTTTTCCTCTTCAGATAGTGGCTTTCTTCTCCCCATATCCAACAACTATAAAAAAAAATAGGTAAATTGCCAAACGCGAATTTAATTTTGAAGAAAAACCATGAATAATATGACAAACTAACCTAAACTTCCTTGAAAAAATCACCAAATAAACAAAAAATCACAAAAAACGGAAATTTTATTCCCTGCCTTTAAACTAATTTCGCACTAAAATTGCTGTTTTAACATTCACGTTTGAATACAGACTGGAAATACACGCACAAATCAACTTAAAAGTTCTAAAAACTTCGGTTACTCAATATTCCAGTTAACTGTATTTATTTTGTGGAGCACTGCGTTTCTTGTGGCTGGTGCATTATAAAAAAAAATTAGTACGAATCGTAAAACATTATTTGCCTTTAAGTTAACTTCGTGCACGTAGATGACTTTTCGACATTATATAAAAACGCAAGAAAAAATTTGTACACGTTTAAAAGACGAAGAGCTACGAGCGAATGACTATTATACCTAATCCACTAATACTTATACTAAAATCGTCGTGTTAAATGTTTACAGCTCGCTCTACAGTCCAGCGCCATATTCAATTCACCGCGAAGTTTAGGTGGCGCTTTGGGGGATCATGACCCCTGTGAGCCCCCCCCCCCCCCTGTATACGCGCCTGGTGTGAACCTGGTCTTTAACATAAACCGAACATGGAAATCTAATACCCTACCTAGAGAGATTGGGTACATAACGACTTACTTTTTAATTAATTTGGGTCAAATATGCAGTGTGTTACACAAATGACGTCCATCAGGAACTCTTGCAACATTTCGGGGCAATTTAAAATGGAGTAAATTTCATTTCATATTAGTAAAAGTGTCACCTACCGTCATTAAAATGAACTGAATTTATTGGAAAGTGGAAGAAATTTTCCAATAAAGTCAGCAGTGATAGCTGATCATGAATTAAATCTCTGCAGATTTTCTTCTCTTTATGGTCTCTTTCAACAACAAAATTGTCTTCCATCTAAATGCTCTGCAACTACAACAAATACTGGTAAATTTTCTTAATAGCCTGTAATTAAATTATTAATTTTTGCCTCCGTACCACTTGGCGTTTAAGTATTTATATATCTGTCGGTATATATTCATGCACAGAGTTATACACACATATATTCAGTGAACAGCCACTCGTAGTGTATACACTGGCTTGAACCAGTCAGCCGCACTGGTTCCCATCCAGGGTTCTCAGGGCAAGCTTGTTAAGCCCCAGTAGCATTTTCGTTAAGTTTCGTTTCGGTATACCCCACAGTCCATTGTAGTTCTACCCGAGGTGTCATCTAAACAAAGATTAAATTAGATTGTATTTGTTAATCAGCCGAGGCCAAAATGTTAGAGGAATATTGTTTTGGTGCCAACCCAATTGTAGAGGCTTATACCTCCGTGGGTTCACCATGACGCACACGCTTGTCCGCTTTTCCATTTTCACTAATAAGACGATTACCTCGTTACATCATGAAAGATATTTCAGGGTGGTTTTACACTCCAGTACCAGTTTTGAGCCTGTGAAGGTCTTCGACAAGGCCTTGAGAGCTGCTTGACTCTCCAAACAGATAGCAATCTTCTTGTCCTCAGTGTCTGAAATGAGAAGATATCGCCCTGCTTCAAGGATGGTCTTGATTTCCGCTCAAAAAAACCATTATATGGTCTTATAAAGGTATATGGCCATTTTCAAATGAGAATCCTCGAAAAAACGCTCGATCCAGTGTATTCTTCCGATTTGGAGTCATTTGTATAGACAATAGGGTGGGTTAGATGGGATTTTCGCTTCAAAGTTGTCTGTTAGCGTAGGTTCAAGGAGGTGATCGCTGTCCATGGAGATGTCAGGTGCGATTGACTGAACAAATTCAATAATAAATTTGTGTGGAATCCTAGTTTTAGTGTGAATTCAGCTCTGATTAAGCTGAAGCCCCCGCATTGCGATAGATGCCTATAATTCTTGGTGTAAATTTCCATGGGAATTATTTGTGGACAACGTCAAGGGGCCAAGTGGTAGTTGTATTGAGTGTGCCGCTTATACTAAGGATGCAAACTTTTTGAACATTTTCCAATATCTTATAATGATTGGTAAAATCAATTGCTTTCAACCACATCATAGAACCGTAGATTAAAATGGGTCGGAGAACGCTACTGTATATCCAAAGATTCATCTCTGATTTGTGCCTCCACTTTTTTTTCTATTGCTTTGCGACAATTTGCTTGCTCTGTCCTCTAGATGTAGTTTCCAGATCAACTTTTTATCTAGTATGCCTTGATATTCCAGCTCTTACAGGCTGAAGTCTACGCCATCGCAATGGCTGCGAAGATAGCTCTTGATATGGAAATCAAGGGAACGGACATTGCTATACTTTCGGATAGTCAGACAGCCGTAATGGCTCTGAGTGGCCCTTGCATAATATCTAGGTTACTGAGGGACTGAATGTCGTCTACGGAGAAGCTATGCATCCATAACAAAGTGTCCGTTCTATGGTTTCCTCATCAGATGAGGATCATGGGGAATGAAAGGGCCGATCTTATAGCCAGGTTAGGCTCTGGCTCTCTATTCCTTGGACTGGAACCAGCAGTAAGTATTGCCACCTTGGTTATCGGATCTCTCAACAAAACGGGTGGGCGAATCTGAGCAGCTGCAGTTGCACAAACATTTTTCTTGGTGACCTCAATAGGAAATTCTCTGATTTTCTGATACGGCTCGGAAGGAAACAATTTAGAACTGAGGTTGGCATCATCACTGGCTACAGATCGCTTCACGCTCATCTAACAAGGATGGGAGTTGTTGGTAGCGCTGATTATGTGTACTGCCTGGAAAGAGAGCCTGAAACAACCGAACACTTTCTGTGTGCTCGTCCGACCTTTACCCGTAGTAGGATGGATACGATAGGGTTTGACCTGCTATCTGGGGTTGAGCCGAAAAACTTACCTCACCAAAACCTGATGCGCTTCATTAAGAGGGCAGGAAGGTTTTGGTGAAAGGATTTGTAGCAGGTTAGCGAAATGAGCCGACCTGATCCCCGCGCTTGGAATCTATCACCCTCTGCCTTTTGTAAAAAAAAAAAAATGCCTAGGTCTTTTACTATGTCCTTTAGGTTGAAACGTATGAAGCCAATAGAGGGCAGATTCAATCTACTTACTACAATGCGCTCCGCCAATTTAGTCTAAAAGTCATTATGTATGTGTTAGTAGAAGATTGATTGGATCGTGTTTGGTTTGTACCAAAGTTAAGACTAAGAATAACACTGTCTTATTAGACTGCTTTCGTTTGTACACAAAAGCAGTCATTGAATATTTAAAAAAGAAAATCCCAAGAAAACGGTCAGTGCTTTCAATTAATTGGAATTCGAAAAGTTCCAATGCTCGCTACAAACTATCGTCGTATTACTTTTCGTACGTCGAATAGCATCGACGATCGAAAATAACAGTGTGGATGGCAACGCTGCCTTGTTTTTCGCCACAGGTAAAAATCAAATCTGTTTTGTTTGTTCTCATTGAATAAATAACTAATAAGAAAGCGGGGTACCGTGCGAATACAGTGTACGTGTTTAAGCAATTCAATGACAGTCAGACCTGAGATCTGGGGGGGGGGGGGGGGGGGAGTGGAAAATGACAAGAGAGCCTACTGCATATTTTGCGTCAGTTCAACATTTCTGAAACAGCCATGGCAAAAAATTTGACATTTTCCAATGCCGGTTTGTTTGCTGCTGCCTAAATTATGTCAGTCATACAAAGGCAACACCAAGAAATATTATCTGAAAAAAAGGGGGCTCTAAAAATTTTTTTATTTTACATAGCAATATGGATTATAAAAAATGTCCCCCTTGAAAATGTCACGATTTCATTACTGCCATGACGAAATGAATACAAACAAAGCACACTAATACATTTCGCCGAGTGGCTTAGGTTTTCACACCCGACATGCCGTTTCCTTATTAGTTATTTATTCAATGATTTTACTCCGTATGCCGTTCGACTTCAACTGTACGACGGTAGTATAGATGAAAAGTGTGTGTCATAGTTTGCCGTTAAACCGTGGAGTAGAATTGCGTAAATCGAAAGTAAAACGTTCTATGGAATAACTTTCTTACAATTTTTTACAGCAACAGTCGCTGCCACTGCCAATAATTTATCTTCATTCTAACTAAACGAGGAGCGTATAAGTCTTATAGTGTCACTCCTTGAAAACGTTTACCAACTTAACACAAAGTCCTGTGCCGCTCTTTGATACTGTTTTAAAAATATTTTTATATTTCTCGCATGTGTATTATTTCTAGTGAAATGAAAACCACAAGAGATTTCTTTAAAAAATGGCCTCAATAAAAATGTTCTACTCAGAAAATTATTTCTATTCCAATACAATTTAAGAGGACACTGATGCAGAGTTTTCTCATTTTTCTAAAAGCTATTTTCTGCTGTTCACCACGTTTTGGTATAAGTTTAAAATACTGCACAACTGCAGATGTATCCGCTAGCGTCACATCCATAAATAAAAAAAAATAAAAATCAAATAAAAGAAAGCAGATGATAAATATGAGTCTAAAGATTAAACATTGCCATGTACGTGTCCTCCTTTGGCGGAATAACCAATTATCCAGAAACTTTAAAATTTACTTGAAAGACTGAGATGCAGGAGGGACCATGTTAGTTTGAGGTTGCAGGTGCTATTGATTTGGGGTGCAGATGTCGCTGCATGCATATAAGTATCTTATGAGTTTTATATGTAAATGGGAGTCAGTTGCATTGCGGCCTTAGTGACTCAGTGATTTTCAGTAGTTCTCATTCCAAGATTAAATGAAAAACTATGTTGGTGCCAGTTTGATGGTTGGATTTCTTTTTTTCAAATTCAGTCGGCCGCCTGCCACCCAGAAGGCAACTATCCAAGTGTCATATAGAATTCATGAATGAAATTTCACACCATAAAAGCTACAAACTGCTTGCTGCGCCCTATGCTGCTATAGTGAGAAGATTCCAAGTTTACGTAGAATGATGGAGCTTGTCTATGCGGTAACCGCATTTAATTGGAAATCTGATATTGTTGTGTTCGATAAATCGGTACTGCAGGACGCTAACTCTTAAGTGCTCCGGGACAAGTTGATGGATGGTTGCGATAACAACAGCAGAAATTGTGGTAGCCGGATAACACTGTATGTAGTAGTGTGTGTTAGCGCGTCTAGCTTGGTTGCTACTGTCTATCCAACATGATGCACTGGGGGGATTGCCTTGAATTTAAGCTTCATTCTGTGGCTTTGTGGTGCTTTGCTTACACATTGCAATTGCAATTACGTTCATTTTGGTCATATTCAAATCTAGGCATGTACAGGAAGAGTAGTTAGGTAAATGCTTCCGCCATATGTTTTGATTAAATAACACGTGTCCAAACGAAATTTCATTACACATTTGGTTTTGAGTTGGGAATAGTAAGGTATAGTTGTTGCTATTACCTAATTTCATACTAATAGTTTTGAGGCTGTATATCCTCTGTATGTAATGTAAGAAAATTCTGTAATGCAATTTTGACAGCTACTTCCAATTCCATCAACTTGAAAATTGACATGCATTTAAGAAAATTGTTAGCGCTTTCGTGGTAATTGACTATTTCTTTGCCAAAAAAAAACAAAAAAAAACTTTTGAAGTTGTAAAGCCTCACCAAAGGTAATGTCCTAGAAGTAAGCGAAAAGGTAATATCATTGATGCTCTCATTTAAATTTTACTTAAATTTGAGTACCGATATACCATTACCCTTTCTTTCGTTTAGAAGATATTTCCTTTGGTGGTAACACCACCATTATTATACTCAGATCAAGTGCAATCATGTCAGAGCATGCGTCATTAGATAAATTCATTTGATCAGAGCAAGCCATAAAAAATAGATTTCATAAAAATATATGTGTAAAAAGAAAAAAAAAATCCCGCAGAAATTTTCAAGCATCAAAACAAATACATAATATCCCAAAAGGACAATGAGAGTTCTAATTTGTTAAATTTGTACAGTTTGGTGTCCTCATTAATATTACGAGTTTGCGACTTGGAGAGGCTGCCACTCGCATCGTCATTTTGGAAAAATGTTGTTACCGGAAACTAGTTTTTCGATAATATCTTCTCTCCAGCATAATCTAAGTTAAAAATAGCTCTTACAAAATATGTAGAGCATGAAAATTTCCTGCAACTTTTGTAGGAAACATTTTTCAATCAGATGTGTAGGTAGTTCACGAGTTACAGCGGAGTCAAACTAAGAAAATATCTACAATTCGCCAAATCGTTACTTAATACGTATTACCGTTTTTTACTCATTTCTGCACCACCACTACCTCAGAGTGAGAAGCGTTTTTGTTTTATGTGGTATACCTAGTAGACCTAATTCACGATTCGTTATTTACTGACGTCTTATCTACCATTTCGATGCCCTAGATTGTTTAGGACTGATTTCAATATCTTCTTGGAAATTTCTTTTCTTCTCAACCAAGTTTTCATCTTCGTTGTCCTCAGAGCTCGGCAAGTACCAAAGGAAAAGTACTTAAGTACAGGTACAAGTACCGAAGCTCTGAGTACTTCAACATAAGTAGAAGTAACGCATGTATGAAAAGTACTTGTAACTAAGTACCAACAGCAGCTCGTCGACATGGTATTGACCGCACTGTTGTGCGATGGATCGACCAAATGTTAAGACGACGATACTTAACAGTGGATGTAGGCGGCCGAACCTCTCTCAGTGTGCTGGTGGAGAGAGGCTGCGCGCAAGGTGGCGTGCTTTCCCCAGTACTCTGGTGTATGTTGGTTGACTCACTCATCACGGTGCTCAAAAACGTGAGATTCTCATGTGAAACGTATGCGGATTACATCCCTCTACTCATTTCCAGGCATAACATGGCTGCTGCCTGTGCCTTCATGCAACGAGGCCTCAATATTGTTGAGGACTGGTGCACCCGACATGATATGACAGTGAGCCCAACAAAGTGCAGCTTGGTGCTCTTCTCCAGAAGACGTAAGCTGGCGTACTTTGTTCTTCCAAAGCTTTTTGGACACACTCTACGACTCTCTCCCCATGTCAAGCACCTTCGAGTCTTCTTTGACTCGAAGCTGACATGGGGATTGCATGTAGAGGACAAAGTTAATGCGGCTATGAGGGACTTCGCTCAATGCAGGAGAACCTTTGGCTGCACATGGTGCATGAGACCGAGGGTTGTGCATTGGATGTACACCTCGATCGTCAGACCCATGCTCACATATGCCTCCTGTGTATGATGGCCGAGGACGCTTGTGGGGGCTGCGATCCGGAAGCTGGCGGGCCTGCAAAGGCTTGCCTGGTTGGGAATTACGGGCTCCATGCGATCTACGGCTACTGCGGCTCTTGAGGTCCTACTCAATCTGCCACCCCTGGATCTTGTCATTCAGGCAGAGGCCAAAAGGGCTGTGTGCAGATTGCGCTCATGGGGATGTTAGGAGGACGGCTGGACTGGCTCTTCTCATTGCTTTATGGCGTATCGGCTGGACTTGGAAAACCCTCTGGCCAGTATGCCACGGGATGCGATGGTACCTGAGCTTCGTTTCGGGCGTCGCTTCTCTGTGAGCTTTCCTGCAAGGGAATCGCGAACTGAGGGAGGTGTCTTATCGAGCCTTCCCCGGTCTGCTCTAAAAATCTTCACCGTCGGCTCTCTCACTAATGAGGGAGCTGGGGCAGGTGTCTACTTCCCTGAGCCTGATTTTGGAATGGAGTACGCACTTGGAAGACGCACCACTGTCTTCCAGGCTGAAGTCTTCACCATCTCAATGGCAGCGAAGTTAGCCCTTGATATACAAATCAAGGGGAAAGACATCGCTATCCTTTCGGATAGTCAGGCAGCCTTGATGGCTCTGAATGGCCCGCGAATAACGTCTAAGTTACTGGGGGATTGCAGGTCGTCAGTGGATAAGTTGTGTTTTCACAACAAAGTGTCCCTCCTATGGGTTCCTGGTCACATGGGGATCATGGGGAATTAAAGGGCTGACCTTTTAGCTAGGGCTGGCTCCGATTCTTCGTTCCTCGGACCGGAGGCCGCTGTAGGCGTTGCCACCTCGAGTACCGGATCTCTCATCAAAGCGGATGTTCATAGGAAACATTAGCAGAGATGGGAGAACCTGAGTTCTTGTAGATGTACAAAACTGTTTCTTGATGGTCCTAATAGGAATATCTCCGATTTTCTCATGGTGCTCGGAAGAAGGAAACAATGTAGAACTGTGGTTGGCATCATCACCGGCCACAGCTCACTTCACGCTCATCTAACAAGGATTAACAAGGATGGGAGTTGTTGACAGCCCTGAGTGTCTGTCCTGCCCGGAGGGAGACCCTGAGACAACCCAACAGTTTTTGTGTGAGTGTCCGGCCTTCGCCCAGACCAGACTGGATACTCTAGGGTCTGCCCTTCTATCTGGGGATGAGCTAAAAAACCTTTCTCACCAAGACCTGATGCGCTTCATTAAGAGGACAGGAAGGTTTTGGTGAAAGGGATTCAGGATAGTACAATGGGCCGCTATGGCCTCCGTGCTTGGGTGGGTTTCTCCTGTTCCCCCTGTTAAAAAAAAAAAAAACAAAAAAAAAAGTACCAACACTATAAAAAGTACACAGTACTTTTTAAAGTAAGTACTTTTTTAGAATCTTTGTACGTTGGTAGTAATATAATGAAGTTTATAGAGTTTAGTTAGTATTAATAAATAAATACCTTTTGAAATATATTATAGTTTTAAAAAGGTATTTTATTTATTAATAGCCACTGGCGCTGTACTTAGAGTAAAACTTCCATTTCTCATTTTCTAACTTCATTGGAATTTATTTAAAAAAAAAAGCATTTTATTAATTATTTCAAAAATACTTAAATTTGCTTTAAATAATACAAGCTTTTTATTTTATGCATTATTGGAGGCCGACAATGTACCACATGAAAGTAATTTATATGAAAATAACTCCTGTTGGCCAGCAAAGTGAATAAAAATGCTGCCGAAGCAATTTCTAGAAATTTCTAAAGCCGGTCCCACACAATGCGTACCATTTTCAAATATTTGGTATGCATCTGATTTGAAGAGGATTGTGTGAGCTACAATCGTACACTTTAAGGCCGCATTACAAACTTTGGCTAAATCGTACGAATGGAAAAATATTCCTCTTTGTAGCTCACACACACCTCCTCAAATCAGATGCTAGCCAAATAATTGAGAAATGCGACCGGCTTAAGAAGAAATGAATGCTACGCTCATAAAACTGTTAGAGGCCTAAGTACCCGTAAACCATTGTTACCTCCAATAATGTATCAAAATTTTAAGAATAAAAAGAGATTACTCTTTTGGACTTTTTACCGGGTTAAACTTAATTTTCTTCAAGAAAGAATTTTTTGGGATATCTCCGGTATATAGCAAAAGCTAAAAAATGTTCTAATTTGTTATTTCATCACACAACCCATTAATTTTTGATGACAAGTTTCAAGTCTTGGTTTGACTCATCAACAGGTCCCAAATAGCGAAATTGGGTGATTAGAAAAACAAATGAAAAAATGAAAAAAGAAGAAAGAAATGAAAAGTTTAAGAAAAATAGAAAAAAACAATTTTTTTATTTATTAAAAAAATTTAAAAAATTTAAAAAAAACAGATTCATTCGAAGCGAATCGAACCTGTATACGCCACGCAGTGGGCTGAAAAATGAAGAAGAAAAAGGAAGAAGAAGAAGCGTTTCGTGTCAGCAGAAAACCTTCCACTCATCGGTGCAGCTTGGTTTTCTGCCTGCTGCAGACGCTTGAAAATAGATCAAACCGATCTCTTCTCATATAAACTCAGAATAAATTCTGGGTGTGAATTATATGACGAAACGCTTCTTCTTCTTCCTTTTTCTTCTTCATTTTTCAGCCCACTGCGTGGCGTATACAGGTTCGATTCGCTTCGAATGAATCTGTTTTTTTAAAATTTTTTAAATTTTTTTAATAAATAAAAAAATTGTTTTTTTTTTTTTTCTATTTTTCGTAAACTTTTCATTTCTTTCTTCTTTTTTCATTTTTTCATTTGTTTTTCTAATCACCCAATTTCGCTATTTGGGACCTGTTGATGAGTCAAACCAAGACTTGAAACTTGTCATCAAAAATTAATGGGTTGTGTGATGAAATAACAAATTAGAACATTTTTTAGCTTTTGCTATATACCGGAGATATCCCAAAAAATTCTTTCTTGAAGAAAACAAAATTTTAAGGAAAAAAATTTCCAGTAAATTTCTAAGAAAAAATTGAGACCTTCCCTATATCAGGTTGAGGCTTCGTTGATTTTATATTGGAGCGAGGCGTTACTGGTTTTTTGTTGCCCAGTCTTTTGTATGATATTAGTTTGTCTAGGGTTCTGCTTTGACGCGCGTGTGCGTCACATGTTTCGACACTTATTTGCGTGGTTTAAAACTCAAAAAGGACCAGTACAAGAAATTGTGTTTACTCCTCTACGAAGAGCTAGATATTTTTTTTATGTACATACGTACTTAATAGACTCAGAAATACTTAAGTAAAACTATTTGCAATTAAGTACAAAACTAAGTCTTAAAAACAAGTACATATGTTCAAGTACTAAGAAGGGCATTTCAAAAGTATTGAGTAATAAGTCTTAAGTAACAAAAATGTACTTTAAGTAGTACTTAAGTCATTTTTTACTTTAGTATTACCCAGCTCTGGCTGTCTTCTTCGACCTTGTGTGCCAATAATTTCGCAACAGTCAGGTCTTTAGGCTTGTCGTCGCCGTCGCCTTTTTAGTCTTCTTCTCCAGATCCCACAAAAATGTCCACATAAGTGGTTATTTTTGCTGTGCAAAGGCTTGTCACCTGTATTTGCAGGATATGCTGAGATTAACAGACAAAATGGACCCTTCTAAGTAGAAAAAGATAAAATAATATTATACTATCAGGCGTTCCGACAAGTTCTGGTCAGGCATTTGGTGCAAATGGAGGTGTGGTCGAGCCTTGTCAGTGCTCGAAAACAGGCGCTTAAGCTGTTTTATTCTGTGTGAAGACAGCACAAAGAAATTTTTATATTTCAGGCTGGAAAGTGAATTTTTTCATTTATGGTAGGATTCGACTCTAAATACTAAATCGATATCTGGCAATTTTTGGCGTAGTAGATACAAAAGGTCAATATTTAGAAATAAAAAATAAAATCTTAAAAAATAATAAAATCAGTCTTTTATCCTCAGAAGACATATGTATCTTAAAACAATGAACATCGCGTATACGGAGCTATATTTTGATGAAAATAGATTATAAAACTAAATAGAAGAAAATAAATATTTATTTATATTTATAAAAAAAATGTATTTATTTCACACCAGGATGTAATAAGCATTTTTTCTTAGAGTATCATCAATACTTGTGTAAAGAGCTCACACAGTTATTGGGTATTGTTGGCTGAACATGAGCAAGTTTCCATGTCGAAGGAAATACACCAGTCGAATAGGACAGGTGAAATAGTTCGCGTAGAGGTTTAGGTAAGCAAGAGGTGTAGCAATTAAGTACCAAGAACGAAATACTATCAGTCATAGCCGCAGGCGCGTACACAGGGGGAGGGTCACGAGGGGTCATAACCCCCCCCCCAGCACCACCTTACCTTAGTGTGAATTGAATGTGGCGCTGGACTGTAGAGTGAGGTTGAAAAACACAAAGCGTAGCTGACGCCGGCGATTAATGCTGGTGTTGTAACGCAATTTTGCAATCTGCGTCGACAGCTAGCGCTTGTTTGGGCGTTTGTTTGCCTTCTTTTTAGTAGTGATAGTGGAATCTGGAGTGGGTATAATAGCCATTTGCTCGTAAAAGTGAACGACTTTTTTTAGAATTCTATTGTGTTTTATATAAGTTGTGTTATTTTGTGTCCGCAGAACAGAGCAGGACAAAAGATGAAGCGCACAGTACAAATAGTTCGCTTTAATCAACAGAACAATTTGTTCTCTCCAATATATGGTAGTTCTAGAACAACCGTACACAAAAGAACACAGCTATTGTGTCGAAAAGTTATCTATCATACTTATCACAGGATGGTAAGTAATTTTGGAATACGTATTTATTTTAGTGCTTGGTTGTTTAGAAAATGGCACGCAATGCTTAGGAGCCCGGTTATTATGATGCTTTTATAGTTTTGTTACACCAATTACAATTGTTGCCACAAAAATTAGGTATTTTTCTCTAAAATGTAGGAAATATTCTTCCAGTAGAACCCTAGTTCCATGCAATCATCAACGTATAGCCACCCGTTGATTTTTCATAGCGACACTGATTCAAGCTTGAGCTGTTTAAAATTTTTACATTCGAAGGGAAGCATTAAATTTATTTTGGAAATAAATTTGCAAATTATTCTTAAGAATTTTAATGACACCGACACCGGTCCAAACGAATTGGCAGATTGATTCTGAATGATTCACTCTTTCGGACAAGGGCACAAGAATTCAGTTTTCTTAGAAATATTTAGACATTTTTTCTTTAGGTCTTTCATGCAATACCGTTGGCCGACATTGGTTGCAAAGAATTATATTGATTCAGGTGCTTTGACTGATCTGGGTCACTAAAGCTAATTATAAGTGTTGCCAAGCATACATTTTGTTCTTAGAAATTTACTTGAAATTTGTTTTTTTTTTTTTTTGAATTTTTATGCACTATTTGTGGGTAAAAACCATCAGTTGGATTGATTGGAGTGCCGCTAAAATTGATTCTACAATTTTTCTTCAGAATTTTTATGGCAAAAATATAAAAATAAAATTCATTCACTTTCCTCTGCGGTGGTTGGCAGTATTGCTTTGCTTGTACTTTCGTATTAATTCAAGTAGTTTTGTTTAATTTAATTTCACAATTACTTTTAATTTGTAGCAGAAGGAAAAACTTGCAATATTAGTTAGCAAGTTAGGTAGAAATAGTAGTGAAAGTGGAAAGCGGAAGACTGATAAGACCATTGACAACTTTTTTTCCGAAGAAAGTAAGATCAGTTAAGTTCCCATCAAAAGAAATAGTCAGTGACGTGTCATGCACTTCTACTCCCATTCCTTTGAATGTGACTCAAGGTGCAAGCTCTCACTCTCAGTCAATTACTTCACCCTTGACAGAATCGCTTGCGTTAACATCTATTTCTACAATCTCTGTACATCTCTGTACGAGAAGGCGTATCTCGTTATGAGTCCTTAATGTCTACCCTGAGATCGACATTGATGTGGATAATATTATCGATAGCTTTTCCAAATCAAGCCGAAAATTTGATTTTGTCATATAACGTAAATATGATTAAAAAAATTTTAAAAGCGACTTCTTCGGCACTGGTAAGATGGCTTTATGAGACGAAATCTGAAAATTATTTTAGATCAAGTTTACCAAACTTTGACATCTAGCCGCTGAATGTTGTACAAGATAGCAGAGGAATATTTAACTGTGACGAAACAGTATTCTATATGTGCCTAAATTAGTCAAAAATTCTAGCTGAAAAAGCCTCAGAGATTGTATCCAATAAATGATGAAAAACAATGTCTCACCGTTCTAATATGAGTACCTATCTGCAGATGACCAGTTAATGCATCATTCATTTTGTATCCATACTTTTTTTTCTTTTTTGAATATATATTACTAATTTATTTGACGCATGGCTTCTTCGACAAAATATTGAAGTACCAATTGTTTTGTTCCTTGATGTCCACACAGCATCCAAAGAAATGAGCCTTTTCCCTTCTTTTTTTTTTTTTGTTATTAAATATCGTTTATCCTCAAAACCACGAAAATTAAAGCAACTATTGTTAGCCCATTAAATGTAAAAACCTTCGCCCATTTCTGCCATTGTAAATTTGAAATCTGAGATTTTCAATTCAGTTTTTAGTTTTAGTATAATCTTTTCAATAGGCCGTTAACAGCATCAAAGTTTTGTAATGAATAAGAGAAGCCCTTATAATTTGGCACTATGTGTCCAAAAAGAGGCATTTATTGGGAACTTTTTTAAAGCAAATCAAGTGAAAGAAATTTCAAATTTTCTTCTGTAAACAAATTTTCAATACATTTGTTTACAGAAGATAATTTCAAACCCAATTCAAGTATTGACTTTTTTCGCTGGATATATATAAATTAAGGTGCAAAGGACGGATTTTTTTTTTTTAATTTCGAGATTAAAGCTCTGGAAAGGGGAGGCTTACGGAAGTGATTGTATAACGGCTGGAAGGAGTGAAGAGCTAGCTCGGTATTTAATAACAAAATAACTATGATTTATTACCGGGTAAACTTTATATTTATTTCAGATGGCCAATTTTTGCGATTCTTCGGTACAACAGCAAAAGTGATTTTTTTTTCATCAGTCAATTTATTGATTTAGGACAGCAAGTTTCAAGTTTTGGTTAGTCTCATCAGCACGTCCCAAATAGCGACATTGAGTGAATCGAAAAAATAAACGAAAATAGAATAACCGGCTAAGTGCGAGTCAGACTCGCGCACGAAGTGTTTCGTACCATCGTACAAAATTTAACAGTACTTTTTATTTATTTTTTCAAATTAGAGTAGACGTCATGTCATGCTGTCATTTGAAAAAAAAAATGACTACTTATGATAATAATAATGAATGAGAATAAAACGAGGGAACAAACGACGAAAAAATCATGTTTCTTGTATGGGGGCCCCCTTTAATTTTTAATTTAATTATATTTTTATTATTTGTTGTTATAGCGGCAATAGAAATACAGAGTCTGTGGAAATTTCAAGGGCCTACCTATTACGGTTAATGAGATACAACCTGGTGACGGACGGACAGCGAAGTCTTAGTAATAGGGTTCCCGTTATTACCCTTTGGGTACGGAACCCTAAAAATGGAAAGAAATAGAAATGTATTTTTGGGAAACATTTAATAACATAATGTATTGAGGTTTCGAAGAAACAGTTTGTCATGAAAAATTGGTAGGTTCTCTGCTCTGCCCGACCCACCCAATCTACCATATAATTTGTGTGATCGCTTTTCCATTATTCAATTCTTACTCGGCACTAACATATGCAAAACACCTTGTAAGTTTCAACAATTTCTTGTGCAATTTATGTACACATTTTTTTCAGATTTTACCCTTGTGTCAACACTTACATCACCGGTGAGTTTTCACATGTTTGGTACCTTCTCCAGTTAACAGTTTTTCATTTATCGGCCTGGGTGTCTCCGACATCCTTAAAAAATATGTTTTAAACATCGTTGCCAAATTTAAGATTACTAACTATTTTGGATATGTACGAAAAAAAGTCACATATTATTGTACCTACCGAATCAACACCTTCATCACCCATGATGTATGAGTTTGTCATACATTTTGTATGGGAGTAGGGACTTTTGTGACTCATTTACAGTTAAAATCATGTAGTATCGTGTATCTGATGCATTATGGTGCAAGTTAAACGCTCATTTTATTTTTTGAAGTCGTAGTGCAAAGAGTTTAACAAATTATTGCAAAGCAAAATGAGTAGTCTAGCAAAAATTCCAAAAGATGGATCTTTGGCCCCACGTCAATTCACAAGGTATGTATTGTTATTTAGGTGTTATTTTTATATAATAGTTTTTATCTTCCGCACTTTTATCTTCATTTCGTATTCTGTTACAGATTATCAATGAAAAATAGCACGAGTATAGCAGGAACTTAATAGATTCCCTTAGCAACGAGGAAGAGGATGATGAGTTTGATGAAGGTCGGTACAATTCGGCAGACGATCCGGAATTTGTTTTCGATTCTTCTGCGGCCATGCATCGATTGATTTTGGATGTGGATGAAGCAGGCCCAAGTGCACTTGGCACAAACGGAGAGCAGCAAGCTGTGCAAGTCGTCGATGATGGTGATTCGGAAGCGGAAACTGAAGCTTTTCAAGTGGAGATAATTGAGACTGACAGCGAAAGTGAGGACGAAGAAGAGGATGAGGAAGCTTTATAAATTTAAAGCTAGAGATGGAACGATTTGGAATAAAGATCCTTCACCTCCAACTCAAACCTACACTCACAATGTACTGCTTCATAAGCTCGACATAGTAATGGACTATAATAAATATAAAGGAGGATTGACAATATGGACAAAATGTTGACTGAATATTCTTCAAAATGCAGGACTCTTCGCTGACCACAAACATTTTTCTACAACATGCTAGATATCGCAGCTTTGGCAAGTTATATTATAACAATGGCTAACTTGAATGGTGTTCCAAAAAAAGGACAGATGCTCGCCGTAAGTATCTTCAGGAGCTATCTACTGCCCTAGAAATACCAAATGTCATCGTTAGGGCTAATAATAAGAGCATCTGGTCCGGAAATTTTAGCACTCAAAGTATTTAAGAGTGCATTCTGGGGCGGAGGCATTAGCTCCCGGCCAAGCTCTGAAGAGGGATGTCCAAAGACAAATAAAACAGTTCAGAACCTGTTTTTTCTGTGCGAAACGCCGTCCCGCTCGTAAGCGATGTTATGCTTGCCAAAAGCTGATTTGTGGACAGCATAGCTCCTCCCACCTCTCATTCACAAATGCAACAGCTGTCCCAAATAAGTCTAATAATTCATAATTTCTAAAATAAGCATGATAATAGAAAAATAAATGTGAGTCATTAATTGCTTATGTACAGATTCTAACTCCAATACAATTTATCTCATACTATTTCCCAAATTGTCGAACTGTAAATGTCGTCCGTAGCCTGTAATACCTGTTCTTTCAATTTTTTTTCCAACAATGTCATAAAATAGATCTGTCATTTGTTACCGACAGACCTAATTTTTCATCTATTTACCTGCAACGCAGAAACTTTGCCATACAAAATGTATGGGTACCACCGGTGATGTAGGTGTTGATTCGAGGAAGTAAGAAGTGGTGTTTTTTTTACTTTTTAATAAATTAAATTTTGGACATCAACAAAAGACATCCAAAAATAATATAAAATTGCCCGTTTTTGGAAAAGACTCGTACAACTTGATATCATAGATAAAAAGCCCTAGCTGTGTAGATTTGTGGTGGGACATTTATATAAAATAAGTGGCAAAACTCAAGAAATTATGTAAAAATTTAGTTTTAACTATTTGCATAAGTAAGATTCACAAAACTATGAATTCAATTAAAAAAATAGAATCAATAAATAAATGATACAAACATAATAGGACAACTTAGAGAGCCTTGAGATACATCGCTTGAGGGAATTTCTTTCGATTTATTTAAAAAATATTAAGACGAAATCCTTTGAATTTGACAGAAAGAGCTTGTAGTATGTCATACTGACTCAAAAATTTCTGTCACACATTTCTATGCAAGTATCTCCTCTACTATCGTTTCATAAAACTGTCACTTGTTGGAAGCATCATACACTTAATAGCGACCACCCACATTCATATCCCACAAAAATATTAAAAGCGAATTATCAAAAAAAAAAAGAAAGCAATGCAAATAAAAAGCAACTAAAAGAATACATTAGGAAACTGCATCTTTACGCGAATATTTTTTTCACTTAACCAGCTATTAGCATTCATGTTACTCCAAAAACATAAACTGGTTTAAGTAGTCACAATGACATTTGATGATGATGATGATGATGATGACCCAAAGTTTTCCTGTGCACAAATTTATAAATTGCTTGTTGCTTTTAAAATAAGTCGCAATCACGATAAGTATACAAGGAAAAGCCACCGTGAGATATCCTTATACATATTCAAGTACACTTTCGGAATGGTCCACCATCGATTCAATAACAGCAATGAGATAAGTTTCATGATGCAAGCATAAAAGTTTTCAACGCTTGCAAACCATTACTAAACCCACACCACCAGTTTTATTTCATCGTCCTTGGTATAATCGCGAAATGATTAATGGCACTGTGAAAATATCAAGAGTTCCAAAAAAAGTTTTATTTCATCGAGAAAATCAGGCAAGAAAAAAGAGCGAGAAAGAGATAGAGAGAGTGAGTGAGAGAGAGAAAGAGAGTGGAGAAAGGAGAAAATAAATTTCATGTAACACAAGAACCAAAGTGGAGTCATCAACCGAAAAGCAAAAAAGTCTGTGATTATGTAGGAAGTCGTAGTTTGGAGAAAAGCCATTAAATAAATTTTTTCGCTTTGATTTTGTTAATTTATTTTTTTTTTATTCATTTAATTCTGCTTTAAAAACTTAAAACATTTTAAATTAGAAAATCGTAGAAAATTATTAAAAAAAAAAAAAAAATAGGCAAAAAAAAGGACAAAAGCACTCTGTAGAACCAGAAGAAAGCTGCTAAAGAGTTATCTCCAGGGTGTTCTTGTCTGGAATCGTCTTGGGTTAACTGCATTGATTCGGTTGTTAATTGCATCCTTACGTACCGACTTGTCTGTTGTATGTGATGATGAGTACTTTTGTTGATTCGAAAACGTTGGAGTTTGGATCCATTTTTTCCCATCATAAGATTGTGGAATCACAGGATTTTTAATCTGTTGAAAGACACGAGACTTATCTCTATGACCTCCTCCAGTTGAAGGGATGACTACTTCATTTCTCTGCTTAATATTCGATAAAAGCTCATAGCTCTTGAGTGGGGAATAATTTGTGATGACTGGATTTGAAGAATCGATTTTTCTATTAGATCTTGAAGTTTCATAGATTTCATCATTAGTATTACGATCACGACGTGTACTACGATTCGGTATATCCTTTGTGTTAGTTAGTTGAATGCAAGTTTGGTATAGATTATGTTGCATTGATGGATCTCTTCCTTGTTCTGTCCATCTTCTTTGAATAATTTTCGAAGTTCCATTTTGATTTGGAGACTGTATAGGTTTGGCAACTCCAACTGGTACAATTCTACCCGGTTCATTTGGAGTGATAGAATTTTTTATTTCAATTCGAATCGATGGTTCGTTATTTTCTCTTTCAATTCTGAACGTTTCATTTCTTTTAATATTTACTCTAGAACGTGGCTGCTGAGATCTACTGGGGGAGGAGTGTAATCGATCAAGTTGACGAATCGTAGAATCATTAGCTGAAACATGATGAGATTGTCTTGATGAACGTTTTGGTGAATGATGATCGGTATGATTGGAACTTTTTACATATGCTATTGAACGTGGTCGAGATCGATCTGGAGATTTTGATTGATCTAATTGTCGATCTGAAGAATGTGTTGATGAACGAATATAAGATTGTTCTGATGAACGATTTGTTGGTGATCGATCAGAACGTGTTGGATGTTGTTGGTGTTGCTTAAACAATTGTGCCGAAGATCGTCCAGGAGAACGAGATTTACGTGTAGGAGATTCGTCTATTTGTCGGGTTGGGGAACGTCTAGATGTTCGAGTAGGTGATTTATATTCATTTCGTATAGGCGATTGTGCAGTCGGTCGATATTGTTCATTTTCGAATACAAGTAAATCTTTGCGGCGATTTTGTTCATCTTCATTTTCTTTATCATTTAAATTTGGCGCATCGACCTCAACGAACCAAGCAGGATTATAAGGGACATCTCTTTGCTGTTGTAGAAATCGTTCACGAAATGATTTTCTAAAACTATTTATTGTCACGGTTTTATACTTATCTTCTTCTTCTTCTTCTTCGACTTTTCCTTTGGACCGACGTGATTCACTACTATATCGAGATTTTGGTTGATCTAAATTTGTTTGCTCCTCTTCTAATTGCTCCTTTATATATCCTGGCAATTTATTTTTTCGATATGTTCCATAATCAATAGACGTCCTTTCAGATGATGATGATTTCTTTTGATTTTCATTCTCTCTTACCGTATTCGGACTACCACGCTCATATAAATAATGAAATGGATCATTTCTACTAGATACAACATCACTTGGTGTTGGATATCGCTTATACGAACTGGAAAGGTTTTCATCTTTCATTTTAATCTCTTCATCCTTCTGTTTAGCACCTTTTTTCCTTTTTGTGAATGTACTAAACCTACCAAACATGCTGCCTCTTGTTGTCTCTTGATTTCTAACGAAAATCGATTCGTGATTATCAATAGTAAACGTTTCACTACGAACCAGCCCGTCACCGATCTGTTCTTCTTCGTCTTCTTTTCGCGAACTAAAAATTACACTTCGCGAATTGCGGCGCGTACTATCACTTAATTCACTGTTTCTCGAAAGACTAGTTTTATCTGCGGAATTGTGTTTACGTGAAACTGAATTGCGAAGATTTTTAAGAAATGACATGATCGCACTTCTATTTAATACTACTTTGAACAACTACGCCTACACTTCGATTTCAGGACCTTGGAGACGACTTATTAACACAATCAACGAGCAGCAGATTATTTAAGAAAATTCACTGATTACTTTCAAAGTATCGCGGAAAGATGCTGACGGGTTTTTAAAGCTTCACATATGAGAAGAGAAGGCGTTTAACTATTACGCGAATTTATTTCGACTGCTTAAGATCACTTACTGAACAAAGTCTGATCATGGCAAACTTCTCAACCGGCAAATAAATTGGAAAGAAAACAAAAAAAAGAAGTCCACCTCTTCAAAGATCAGATTGCTTAAAATGAACAACCACTTCTGTCGAGCTGTTGTGCCGTCGTCGGTCGGTCGTCGCCAATTTCAATATAGTTTCTTTCCCAATCAGCGTCATTTTCATATACACGTAGGTACGTCAGGGGATTTACCTCTTGAGAGGTGAAGTAATAACATAATGGTTTCTTGTCGCAAAAAATATAAAAAAAAATAATAATAAAAACAAACCACAAGTCATTAATTGTGGGGATTTAAACCAATAAACTGCGAACCTAATATTTCTTGGTATATATTATATACAAAATCGTCGAAATACCTTTTCTTATAAAAACTTTTTCTCCAAACTATACTGAAAACAACTTGAAATTCTCCTTCATTGCAACTATCTGCGAGTAGCATTCACTTTTCGAAATCGAACTTAAAATGGAAATAGGCGCGTAGGAAGACATGCAAATGATCAGAATAAAAGGAGAAAAAGTTCTTGCAACAATTTCTGAATCTGAACGTGTATAAATGCTAACAGCCATATGTCTGGGCAGTTTCTTCGCCTCTTGACTATTTTTGGAAAGTAGTCGTTGAGAAAAGTCGTTTCAAAATCACATTCAGACCTGGTGTGTGTTGTTCAATTTGTTTCAGGTGTGGGATCAACAGACGGCCAGAAAATAAAAAGTCATAAAGTCGATACTTTAAGATCAAGGCCAGGTGCGGTATTTTTTTTTTCCTTTCTTAATTTGGCAAACGAAGAGAAAAGATTTTTTTAGCATTTTAAAAATGAATTAAAAATCCAAATTTCAGGAAATTAACCATTTCGTGTTGTATGAAATCGATTTAGTGATATTAAAGTGTTTGTGGACTAAAAAATATTTCAAGATCGATCTGAGGCACGTGTTTCAGTGTAGATTAGCTTAGGTAAAAGTCACGGCCATTGTAGAAGCATAAACGATAAGCTACACTTAGACCATCTATGGTCCGTTGTAATGCCACTTTAGTGGGACTCTACCTGGAACAGATTCCTCAAATTTAGGGGGTGCGCTGAAACTAGCCACAAGTGTTGATGAACTTTACCAGGTCTCTCAACTCCTTGTCTATTAATTCCCCCAATTCGCAAAAAAAAAAATAGATACCAAGCGTATTCCTCCAACGCTTAATAAGGTTAAGGCATTCGCACAGCTAGTGTTGAACGCTCTTAACCTCTTCCTCGTCCATACAGCTTCTGCTTCAGTCAGTGTAATCCGGTGAAAATTTCCTTCAAGGACATAAAAGCTTACTTCCGCATTTTGGATATCACATATTTATTTTAAATTTTGGATCGTAAGGCAAAAGTTTAAGATGAGCAAGCATACATTACCCATACATTTCCACAGTGACATATGAATCATAATTTCTAGTTTTATCTTCAAATTGCAAATAAGATTGACCTTAAGTGCCTTGATTAATAACATTTTAGAGGTTATGTTCATATTTTTAATAAAAGATGGTAGAACAATATTATAAGTAGGTAATGAATGAAATGTATTGTTACAAAACCACTCACCTGGCTTAACTTTCAGGAGAATATTGAATTGAAATTGTATCTGGCCATCCATCCGTGTTTTCAAGGTACACCCTTGCACATTCAAGGAATATACCGGTAACCCTTTCCCTCAAAAGTGGCCGCTATTTAGCACTTCAAACAGCACAACAGCATAAACACGGAATCCTTAGGATTCTCTCAAAGAAGGCTGTACACTTTTCCAATTGTAAAAGTAATGACACTTAACAATTTAAACAAATGGCAACAAACGGGATATTTTTATTAGCAAATTTGCTATTAGATTACCGACTAAACTATTTCGAAGATAAAACGCAAGTAAAAAGATTTGTGGCCCCAAATGTAAAATTTTCGATGCACACAAATGCTCAAATGTCATCTTACAGTTCGCCTACGTGACATTTCAATTAACTGGTCTGACAGAGGTAGACATTTAACTCAAAGCAATTTCTATATTTCCGCGCGACACCTAGTTGATCCCAAATAAACCACGCAAATAAAGGGCAGTAGCAGCACGTTAGAACTAGATGTCGCTAAGTAGGATTAGGAAAAATATTGTAAACCGCCATGATGGTGTAAAGAGTGTCTTGTCTTGGGCTGGCTGTGTGGGAAAGACTGACAGATAAGATACAGTTCACGTGTTTTAAAATTAAAAATCGATTAAAATCAATAAAGTAAAAAACCAGAAAATAAAATTTGCAACGAAATTTTTGCGCTAAGCAGGATGTTTTATTTGTGCAACGAAAGTTTTGCAGGGAAACAACAATGAAGACACATTATTCCCCTAACCATCAGAGGTCTAGACCTAGGACACTGACCGCTGTTTATGACGCTATCCTGAAATATCTTGTCCTTCCAGCTGAGACTGCACACGCAAGGAATTTGTGTAACGTTGATTCGTTAGTTTGGTGTTTGAGTTTCCACAACCGCAAAAGGTAGTAGTCTGGCTCAACTGGAGTCGGCTCGGCCAGGTGGGCAGAACTTCATTCAAATGATTTGGATCGTTTAATCTTTCGTATCACCAATAACGAGATGTTTATGCTAAGTACGAAGCTAAATGGGGTTCAGTTATATTGTTTAATCCATCCAATGAAAAGAAAACTCTGATTCAACTGCTGAAAACCTCAAAGCAAAAGTTCCTCCAAGCTCAATCATTGCCTCTGATCATCGAATTCGATCACGAATTACGATTAAGTCACATCTTCTATTTTTCGTTTCAAAAGGAGTTGCCTATATGGAGAAATACTAGAATTAGTTTTTTTTTATATGTATATTTGTGCCATGAAATTTCGTCGCATTAGGATGTGAAGATGATCTCTCTTAAATGGTGACCTCCAGAGTTGATGCACATTTCAGCCCTATTTATGACATTTTCCATAACTTGCCGTAACATTTCCTTCTTTTTTGATGAATGTTTTCTTTTAGGGCTGCGAGAGTCTGTTGCTTGTTCACATACACCAGTGATTTCAAATAACGCCAATGAAAGAATTCTGGACAGGTCAGATCAGGTGATCTTGCAGGCCCAGGCAAATCTTTAAAAGCGTACGTCACTAAGTCCATAGTCGCGCGCGCTGTGTGTGCCGTGGCGCCATTTTGTTGGAACCAGATGTGCTCCGGCCACAATCCATCCAAACCGGATATCAAGAACTCACGTAACATGGCTATGTAGCGCTCGCCAGTGACAGTTATCGCATCTTCGAAAAAATAGGGTCCGATCACTCTTTCAGCACAGACGCCACACCATAAAGTAACTTTTAGTGGACATAAAGGTGTTTCTTGAATATTATGCGCGGATTTTCAGGGCCCCAGAATTGAGTAATCTGCTTATTGACATGCCCTGAGAGATGGAAATGCGCTTCGTCACTCATAACCAATTTTGAAAAAACAAAATAATCCTCTTCAAGGTTGAGGTTTATCACACGCTGGCTGCACTCTAGACGAGCTCGGTGGTCAGTATGCAGCAGCTGTTGAGTCATATGAGTTTTATATGGAAACATCTTCAAATCTTTGACCAAAATACGTTGCAAAGTCCGCCTGGAAATGCCTACTTGCGTGCCACGTCACCTCGTTGATGTTTCTGGACACTCTTCCACATCTTCGCGTACAGCATCGATAAACGACCTGTTCTTGGTCTGCCAGACTGAGGTCTATCCAATGTTGCGCCAGTTGCTTCGAGGCGTGTGGCAAATCGTCGCATTGTTCGACCAACCGGTGCCGGACAGCGGGGAAATCGTCGACGAAATTCACGTTGTGTTTTTATCATTGATGAATTATTCCGTAAAAACATTAACACGATTATTCCTCGTTCTTGGGGAGTATAACGGTCCATGTTTATTTTTAGTAATTTTACATTTGTTTACTAGACAATTTTCAATATCAGAATGACAGGAGATGTCATATAAAAAAATACATAAGTAATTTCTATAGTGCTAGTACGTTTGCGCCACCCATTATAATGAACAACCACTTGATTGAGGGCTTCAGTGGAAAATGGTGTAGACACCAAAAATAAATTTTGAGTAGTATTTAGTACTAATCAACTAAGAAATTTATCATTCTTATCATGCATCCTTTAATGGGCTCTCCCCTGAGGTTAAAATTGATGATGAACTGACGGAGTAAACTTCAACAATTCTTCTACTTTAAGTTAGTACGTATTTACTTTTTGGACAGTCATTGTTCAATGAATTGAGTACTAGCTTAGCAGCTCTCCTGTTATCTCTGGCAGCAGACCAGTCATTTACATCTAGAAATCTATGCGAGAGTTATGTTTATAAAGAATAAAAATTAGTAAACTCTATTTCCTTGACAATAAAAAACTTTTGCATGTCTATTTAGAAATCGTATACGATACGGAATGTAAGGTTAGTGTTTCTCGATTAGAGCGAAATCTTCATCACATTCCATATAGGTGTCTTCAGGCGCCTGAAATCTGAGATCCACTACTCCAATCTCCTGAACTAAAACAATTCTACAAAACTGCATGGAACGCCTGTAAGTCCATTATCCATGAGAAAAAAACAATTTAATTTACTTATTCCGGACTGGAATCGAACCTACGCTTTTAGAATCGGTCAATGATGGAGAATTGAAGAATTTTAAGAATTTTTATTTTTAACGATTCCAAATCAAATTATAAATACAAGAAGAAAAAACAACCGTCTCATCCGGGGTTTGAAACCGGGACCTTCCGCTTGCCGGGCGACTGCTCTTACCACTGAGCTAACGAGACAGATGATTTTCCCCCTTGCATTTATCAATTTGTAATTAGCCTACTAAGCCACGGGGAAAATCATCTGTCTCGTTAGCTCAGTGGTAAGAGCAGTCGCCCGGCAAGCGGAAGGTCCCGGTTTCAAACCCCGGATGAGACGGTTGTTTTTTCTTCTTGTATTTATAATTTGATTTGGAATCGTTAAAAATAAAAATTCTTAAAATTCTTCAATTCTCCATCATTGACCGATTCTAAAAGTGTAGGTTCGATTCCAGTCCGGAATAAATAAAAATTGAATTTACAATTTATTTGTGCGCTTTCATCGTTACTGGTTAATGCCAGCTGAAAGCAACGTGGCTTAGTAGGCTAATTACAAATTGATAAATGCAAGGGGGAAAATCATCTGTCTCGTTAGCTCAGTGGTAAGAGCAGTCGCCTGGCAAGCGGAATGTCCCGGTTTCAAACCCCGGATGAGACGGTTGTTTTTTCTTCTTGTATTTATAATTTGATTTGGAATCGTTAAAAATAAAAATGCTTAAAATTCTTCAATTCTCCAATTTAATTTACGTTTGACCAAAGTATTAGACAACAAATTTTGGCAAGCCGCAAACACAGCAAAGGTTTCTAACCTCTTGACGAAATCATCAGGAATATATTCACGAGTTTTTCCATACTTCTTTACTACTTAAAAATGGCGAAGTAGTTGTTGACTCCCTGGATAAAATAATTATTTGAGCTCCGATATTCACTTCTAATTCTCGCTATTCAGCCATTTTACAGAAACCTGTTTGAATCTCCCATCTGGATTTGTAGAAGAGCGAATATACATTCGTATGAGAGATGTGTTCAGGATCCTTAGGGGCCCCAACGTCTACAAAGACACAAGTCCTGATGGCTACTCGCCCTGTGAATTGAAAGCTGAACCTTATCCTAGACTAAACGTCTAAGCAAACTATTCTACTTCTTTTATTATTTATTGGCAGGAAACTTTCCTACTGCTTGGAAACTAGCCAACGTTCATCCGATCAAATTATAGACCAATTGTAATCACTTCAATTTTTATATCTATCATCATCTCTAAATTAATAAAGTATCTAGTAACTAATATAGTTTCCAGTCTGGACGCTGATATGAAGACTTGTAGATTTCACTTTAGGGAACGATGGAACCGTATAGTCTCCATAATTTTAATAAGTACAAATTCGTTGCGCAAGATATTTCAGATAGAGTCTAGCATCCTGCCGCCAAACTTAAAGAACTTAACCTAAAAAATCTTCTAGAATGTGTTACATCTGAACCTCGCCCTATAAATGCCTGTGTTCCTCAGGGCGCTATCTTTCCGACTGTGTTTTTAATTTTCATAATTGATCTGCTTTCCTGTAGTTTCAATCCTATCCATAGTTGTTCTGTTGACTGTACTCTTGACTTCATTTACTTCTTTGACACTCTTCCTTCCTGCAAATCTATTTCATCTCTTTAAAACAAGATCAACACTAAAACCACTTCCGTTTCTTTTGATGTACCATTGATTTCTGATTCACCATCGCTAAGCATTTTTGGAATTAATATTTCCAGTTAAGCTAGCCAGATTACATCTTCTGTGTTGCCAAAAGAAACATCGAAATGTATTGGATCTCTGAAAAGGTGAAAGAAATATTTAAGCCCGCAGAATCTAGCGCTCCTCTACAAGTCTTATATCAGACTTAGAATGGAATAGAATTTCCACAATTAGCTGGTAGCTGGTCAAACACAATTTCGACGTTTTGATTTGATTAGCTGCAATCCATCCAATTTATATGCCCATAATTGTGCCGTTCGGTTTCGAAGACTTGACTTTAAATTTTTGCCAGATTTTCTCTATACGCTTTACAACGACCTATGAAAAATTTTGTTGTTGTTGTATAATTCATGTCTTTTTTTATTTTCTCAACAAAAGCGTTTTCATGCATCTTTAATTTATAAACAAATCCTTACAGACGATTTTTCTAGGTTACGTCATCCATAAAAATTAAAATTTGCTCAACTATTCCGTTCCGATTCGATCCATTGCGGGGTAATGCGTCCAATTGGACGTATGTCTTATATAAATAAATTTGACATTTGTACGAATCGCATCAAAACGACGGAATTGTGTTTCCCACTTAAGCTTCATTAGATACCGTCCAAAAGAGAACCTTCCAACTCATTGATTCTCTCGAGCACCGCCACAATATCGGATACCTTTCGCTCCTTTATCACATTTATTACATGCATATTATTTCCTTTGCCCCATAGGATTTTTCTGAACTTGGCTTAAAAATATATAAAACAAGTAAAAAAGCTATAATTGGTCTAGATCAATTATGATATCCTAGATGAATGCCCGTATGAAATTTCGTATGGTCACCCATTTGTGCAATTTCAGGACAATAATAACGTCTTCGTTCGTCGTCTTCGTCGCTTTCCCAGTATACGTTACAACCCTAAATTTTTATATGGAAACGCCAAAGATGGATTCCCAAATTTAGCCCATTTTTAAAGTTCTATTTACTATTTTTATGAAAATGCTGTTTACAAAACTTCTGCTCTCTATATCAACGCGTTCTCGGGCAGTGCCCAAATATACAATGAAAAAAAAAAAAAAAAATATTATGGCAACCCAACAAAGGAGTTGCTCGATTTGGCCCATTTGGAATTTTTTAAAAAACCCCGTGTACAAAATTTCAACGGTCGAAATGAGTGCGTTCTCGAGTTATCGTGCAGACGGGCAGAAATACAGACGGACAAATGCACAGAAGGACATGCACAGATTAAAATAACTTTTAATATTATGCGTGGGTGTCCAACCCTTTTTTCTCTACTAGTATTATTTCAAGGTGTTACAAACAGAATGGCATTCTTATTATAGCTACCCTAGATTTAATCTAGGTTATAAAAACACATCCAAAAACTTATTTTATTATTTTTGTTTTTATTTTGCCTGTCACATTAGTCACTGAAGAAATAATAATCCTTTTTGCAGATTTTAGTAGTGCTGAACAAAGTGTAATAAAGAAGATGCCTCCTCAGAAAGCCTTCCAGAAGCAGTTCAATCTGTGACAAAACGTACATGCAGGCATTATGATTGCCCAGGTCAGAAATTCCAAAAGTTATAGGTAGATAGACTTCTTAAGATGTTGGGCCGCTCTACAGACCAAAAACAAAGGGCATATTTCGTGATTGTTTTTTTTTTAGCGAAACCATTAAATAAATAGGATTTATAAAAAAAGGTGTTTTATTAAACATGTAATTGGCAATACAAAATTATTTTTTCATGGCGATATACGTCAAAATGGCGACTGTGCAGCCGAACCAACAGCTCCTATAATTTTTGAGTTATGATGAGACACCACAGTTTTTTCAATTATATACAGGGTGTTGCTTTAAATTCTAAGCCACACTGCTCCAGGTTGGAAGAAAATGTCACATTTTGCCGAACCAATAATATAAAATTAATACTTCACCCAACTTTAACTGACTGTACCGAAAAAAAAAAAAAATGTACTACGCCAGTTTGGCAAGTAACTTTAAAAGTTGACGCATTTAATAGGGACTCTAAAATGGTACAACACTTGCTACATTATTTCTTAGATTACGGAAAAAAAAATTTTCTTTTCTTCAAGAAACCCAGTTTCGAAAAATATCTTTTCACGGTTGATAACGATTCCGGCTTTACGTCGACTTACGGGACACCCTGTATAAGAATAGCTCTACAAGTACGTAGGATTTTATTTGATATGTTGTTTTTTGTAAAAATTACGCATTTCTAAATCAAAAAATAGAAAATTCCATGAGGAAAACATCAGGAGATTGTTTATAAAAAAAATAAAAATGGCCAAGTGCTAGTCGGACTCGCACACGAATGGTTCTGTACCATCGTACAAAAGTGAAAACTAAGTATACGCCAAAAAACACGCATCTTGAATGGAGCTCCGTTTAATTTTTAATTTTACTTTATTTTATATCATTTGTTGTTATAGCGGTAATAGAAATACACACTCTGTTCATGAGATACATCCCGGTGACGGACGGATGGACATCAGAGGCCTAGTAATAGGACTCCCGTTTTTACCCTCTGGGTACAGAAGCCTAAAAAGGAACTCTGCAATATAATGAAAAAATCCTCCGTAGTGCCTTAGACAACGCAATTCTAAATGTACTGTAAACATTTCAAATGAATCGGTTGCAATTTGTTTGAGTTATAAGTTCGGCTGACTTGAAAAATGTAGTTTTGTGATACACGCGTTTAAAGTTCATAAAAAGTCAGGACATGAATAATGTTTCAATACCTTTAATCTAAAACAGACGCTTATCGAATGCTTGTGAATCGAAATTGACATCTACATTTGATGAATAAATTCTAGCCTAGTCAGGTATCAAATGCCTTTATTTTCCCCTGCCGTATATGTATCTGCGCCAGCCTACTAATGCGCTCATAAAAGGAGCTCGCTGCGGAACAAGAGGGGTTGCGCTAGAATACGAAAATCGAGTACTTCGGGATTTTTCACGCACATAATATTTTGGAATATAATTCTATGGATACTAAGGTACCTTTTTAGCAAGACAAACAAAAAACATTAGTGGTCTAATCCCTTAAATAAAATGCTTTACCCCTGGAACAGAATGAATGTAGCTACCACGCTGGCAAACATCACGTAGGAGTAAGTTATAAGGCAATGCCACTAAGTGATCGCAATGAACGTAGGTATCGTAACCATGACGCAGAAGTTGGTCGATTTTCCACTTTACCGCAATTATCCTACGTTGACATTTGACAGCTGATTACTATTTTGTTTGTTTTTATAAATTTATATGGTAAACATCATGATAAGTAATTAAATAAAGAAGTAATTAAATAAATAAGTAATTAAACAAGTAATTAAATAAAGAAGTAATTAAACAAGTTTCAAAGAAAATTTAATTATGGTGGTGAAAAAATAAAATAATAATTATTTTGTGGCCTCAATTTATTATTAATACAGTTAATAAGACTAGTTGAAATTTCATCTTGACGCAGTTACCAAAGGCCATTGTGATCACCATGTTGTTGGCTACGATTTTGACACTTCATCACCGATTTTGTGTGGAGTGGTTGTAATGAATTCTGTTCCAGGTAAAGTTCTTTGAGGGTCAAAACAAATGGCATTAACGTCTCCGTTTCATTATTAAACCAATTTTTTTCTTCATATTTCTTTTTTCTTCAATAGACTTTTTCATTTTATTTTTGTATTTTAATGGCACTTTCATTTTCTTCGTTGACAGAGACTTTCAATTTTTGTCCTAATAATAATTTATTATACTGCAAACATGATTTTCATTGAATTCAATATTATTTTCTTCGGATATCAGTATTCAAATAAAACTGATAGCGTTCGGTTACCACGTCCAGACATTCCAGAGCTATTTCTTTCAGGAGCAAAAGGCACTTTCAAAGAAACACTTTCATGCTCATGAGCGGTTTAACAGCCTAGAGCCGCATTAAGACATAAGCTGGGGTCAGTCAGAACTCACTAAACACAAGTCAACACTTCCATACCCTGCGTACAGCCATCAGTTTTTCTTTTTTCACGTGCTGATAGATTTTCCAGAAATGACAGATATATTTTAGCTTCTCGCTCGAGCCATTTGAGCTCAGATGGTTGAAAAGGATGTTAAGGTTAGAGATTGAAGGTAATCTGGTGTATCTTCGATTCTAAAACAAGCTATGAATTATATCAAGAAGAAAAAGTTTATTTCAATAAATTTTCTATCAGACTATTTGTGTAAAAATGCAAAAAAAAAACTCGTATTGGATAAGATCTTATTTGGACAATGGCGAATCGAATGCCCATTAAAGAGATATTAAATATATATTAATATCGCGAATTAATCCTGATACTCCGAAGACGACATATTTAACCATATTTCTTCGCAAGATGATACCTATTCTATACAGCACGATCACCTGTAAAGAAAATTAATCCAACTCTAAGATGAATATGCTTTCACTGCTTCTTTTAAGGCTTTCATTCCTGAGGACTCCTTCCTGGATACCGTCTATGCTGATATTTGGCCTTCAAGCTCTATTTTTCATGAATTAGATCCAAAAATACACGATTAAATATGAGAAAAGACGGCCAGAAATGTTTGTTCCCACCTCTGCCACTGTTCAATTTTGAGCGGATGACTTTTATGCAAATATTCTCATAGTGCAGCTGGTAGTAATATCTTTCTCGTTTACATGCTTATTTCATATTTGGAAGTGATTTATCATTGGCCAACCCATTTCAATACCAGCTCTCCATCCTTACTCAATTTATTTCTAACCTTCAACATTATACAGCATACTTGTTCTTATTCATGATTTATGATGTTAAAACTGTAACAAATCTTATAGGTTCACTTTGTCAGGATATTGAGTTTAGCGTTAATCACCGTAAAAAACTCTTCCGGTATGTTCCCAGACATCACAAAATTTCCGAGTACAGTTTCAGACATTGTATAGTCTATATATACAGAAGAAGCTTGGAGATATGTACTATATATTTCCCCACGGCCTAACCTTATGAAGTATTACATTGTAAATTTAGAAATAGTATTCATCAGCGAGCAACTCTCTTTCATCCTTGACATTCGGTTCAAGCCATTTTGTGTGCATTTCGTAACTATTTTACGACATTTCCGTAATAAATCCCTCTACAGCCATAACTAATAGGACAGGCAAGATAATTCGTCAACTGTGCTTAATGTCCACAACAATCTTTTCTCTCCAAAGAAATAACGGAATTTTTCATCCTTGAGCTTATGCAGAATGATACGATACCCCCACGTTTCTTTCTTTTCAGATTGATGCTGCAGCTACATTCCTTTTAGTACCTACTCTGCAGACACAAGCGACTAATTAAAATTCATGGTGTCATGATGTGCCTGGATGAAAAACATCTTGAGTGGCATAACTGCAGCTTTGTATTTTGTACATAGACCCTAAAGGCTGCAAAGTGCAGTCTATTACCCATTCAGCCATTGTTTGCTATACTTTCATAGAGGATTTATGAATGGCAGCCCATGTGACTTGCTCAGCCTATCTCCTATACATAAACACAATTGTGTTTTGGTCAAGTTTGTGCTTCCTAGTGTAATCAGAAAATAATGTAAACTTCAGCAAACAACAAAAGCCTCAACTCGACAGATAGTACCATGGCAGAAGTACTTACATAGGGAAAAGGGTGCTGTTCTGTCATGAAATTTTATTCGAGATTTTCGGCTAGAACATTTTTGTTCGTACGTGTGTGCGTATAATAAGTATCCAAACAACATACTGAATGTGATTAAGGAGTGAAAGTGGTTCAATGGTCTGGCTCCTAAGCTACTTGCGGTTACGTCATTTGACATTTCGCCTTCAGTCTGTGCTAGTAGAACAGGTGTGGGGAGTTTGTGTGTGTTCGTTGAATCTGTGTAAATGCTAATTACATGCTTATGGAGCTATTGAATTAAATGAAAACAGCTAAGAACTCATAAGTGTTGAAAGAGAAGCTACTAAAAGGCTTCTGATTAAATTTTGTGGAACAGAACGAAGAGGGATATGTTGCTGATGTTCAAGGGATTTTCGGTGTTGAATTATGAAGGAATTTACTCGATGACTCTTCGTTCGAAATACATATTCTCGTGCATATGTACATATGAATCATATCATTGCATATGTGGATCAGCTAAAATTTATTCCTACATCTAACATAAGTTTTAATTTATTCATTTAGTTTTAAGATTTTAATAATGTTTGTAATCAGGATCCTTAAACCTTGGTAACTTGGATGCTCGTCCATCTCCAAACCGTTTGTCTGTAATAACTTAAGAATGCTCGCTGTGTCAATTAAGAATTTTCCTGAATTTACGGTTCATGTTTAATATAATTTTTGATATAAATTTGAAAGAATTATCCTTTAGGAGCCATAACAAATGAATGCATGAACTGAAGAAAGCTTGAGTCGAAGGGGGAAGGAATTTCTGCTGAATTTTTATTTTTAGGTATTGCTAAAGCTCACAGGATACCCTATGATGCCGTAGCACTGCCTTGGCAGGAACGGAAGAATGGGTAGGGATTTGAAGATTATTGGGTTGACAGAAGTGTATGTGACAGTGCGCATTACGCTTAAATGTTTCTGACTCATAGCTAGTGGGGGGGGGGGGGGGCAGAGAACGGAAATCTATTCCACATTCGTACTGTTCTGCTTATGAAGGATTCACGGAAATTCACGGTACTTTGACTTTACGGGTGTTAAAGTTAGCTCGGGTTACAGCTTACATCTCGTGTGGTGTGCATAGGAAGAATTCTACAACGGATCAGGCTATAGAAATTTCGTCAGAGCAATGTCCATAGTAGTAGCGATCAAAGAGAGACAGACATTCGACATTACACCGGTGCTTTAGGGAATCAATAGTTTCTATTGATATGTCATCGCTTATAAGCCGGAAGACCTTCTTTTGAATTATGTCTAACGCGGACAATGCAGTGCGTCCAGTGTAGTCCTGAGACTTGTAGATTTGCGCTAAGTCTAATGAAATAAAATATTTCTTGCATTTTTGCAAGGATCCTAAGCATTTCATCGCATTTTTGGCGATACCAAATATGTGATAGAACCAACTAAGATTGTTGGTTATTTCAATGCTGCCCAAGACGATTAGAGATGGAGAGACGGAAATGGGTTGAGTGGGATTCTGCATACATATGTATGTTGCCGTTGCATATCACATCTGGTAAGTCATTAATATATAGAATAAATAGAAAAGGTCCGAAGATATAGCCCTGTGGTACACCACAACACATGACAAAAAAACTTTTCATAGCTGATAGAGCAAGAGAGAAAAATCTAAATTGCACGGCCAATTTTTGCAATAATTTACAATGATTTATACTATCAAAGGCTTTTGAAAAGTCTAATAAAACAAAAATTTTCATGTTATCTCTATCAAGTGCTTCCCGAATATCTGTAGTAACCCTTAACAAAGCCGTTTGGCTGCTGTGCGGAAATGCAGACTGCCGCGCTGATAATAAAGCATTACCCTCAATATAGTCAAGCATTTGATCAGTCAAGAGTTTCTCCAAAGCTTTCGGTAAGAAGCACAACAGGCTGATAGGTCGAAAATCCGACATAAAATTTACGAAATTGTTTTTTGCGATGGCTTTTACAGTAGATCATTTCCAATTTGTTGGAAATTTAGAGAATGTTAAAGGTGCGTTAAAAATATGGTTCACAGCAGGTAGTAATATGGGTATAAGTATTTTTAGGAAATGTCCCAGTATGTAATCCGGACTGCAAGCATTCGATTTAATTGAGAGAATATAGCACGGTACCTACACCTCTGCTGAATCCACACATCGAAAGCTAAAACCAATTTTTTGACACCAATGTAGGAGTTTCATTCTCAATATCTGATATCAGTGGTTATATTAATATTGTGGGGGATGCGATCAAAATCACAGCCAGGACACAATGAACACCCATTCATTTTAGATTGGACCAAAATTTGCTATCCGATAGTTGAGGATCAAGCTTAGCATCATAATAAATATCCTTCGCAGTTCGTATTTACCTAGTTACTAAATTTCTAACGCGTTTGTATTGGAGTTTGATTGCAATAATTTTTAAATATTTTTATTTGTGTTAAAGGAATTAACGCTCGGCTATCAAATTTTCAATTTCCTCCGAGAACCAAGGGATTTTATGCTTATGTATGGACCTAGAACAGAGTGGAGCATATTTAGCATGTAAATATTGAATAATGTAAACAAATTTATCTACTTGATCGTCAACATCAGCGCATTAATAGATCTCGTTCCATGGAAGCGAAGCAGATTCCATCAACATTTCCTCTACTTGTATGCCATTATAGTCGTGAAAATAGATAGGCACGTCCGCAGAGTTCACATCCATAATAAAACTATACGTTAAGAACAATAAACCGTTGTCCAAGAAGCTAAGTGGGCTCAGCTGGTTAGAAAAATTTATATAACCTTCATAAATAAACAGAAAAAGATCAAATAGAGAAGGATTTGGCACACCACAAAAAATGGGTATTCTATTCACTTGCTTGAACCGTTGGATAATATAAAGGGTTTTCCAATAAGAGGTGTTATTTTAATTAGCCCCCTATTTCGGTAGATGTCACTTTTGGAGCTGTCGTTTTTTTTTCACTTGACAAGTAGAAACTACGCCATTAATAAAAATGGAACGATACACGATTCAACAACGCATTGAAATTATTAAAATTCACTATAAAAATGGTGAAAATGTGGCAGAGACGGTTCGTAAAACTCGAACATTTTTGGGTCGTCGTGGAGCACCTTGTCGGACCGCAATACAGAAATTGGTAGAAAAATTCGAGCTGTCAGGACAAGTTAGTGATGTGAAGAATAAAACCCGTGCACGTCGCTCAAGAACAGCCGAGAATATTGCTGCTGTAGCCGAAAGTGTTAAAGAAAACCCAGGTTTGTCCATTCCTCGTCGTTCTTTGGAATTAGGCATTCCACAAACGTCATTACACCGTATTTTGCATAAAGATTTGGGTCTTAAGGCTTACAAAGTTCAGTTAACACAAGAACTCAAGCCGGCCGATCATCAACAACGTCGAGTCTTTGCTGATTGGGTCCTTGAAATGCATGAAAATGATCCGGAATTCCATCGAAAACTCATCTTGAGTGATGAGGCCCATTTCCACCTCGACGGCTTCGTCAACCAGCAAAATTGTCATATCTGGGGCTCGGAAAACCCAAGAGTTATTGTTGAAAAACCTCTCTATCCTCAACCAGTCACACGTTGGTGCGGTTTATGGTCCCGCGGGGTCATTGGACCTTACTTTTTTGAAAATGAGGCTGGAGCAACAGTTACGGTGAATGGATTGCGCTATCGACAGATAATTAATGATTTTTTATGGCCGGAATTGGATGGTATTGATCTGGACAACGTTTACTTTCAACAAGACGGCGCTACGTGCCATACAAGCAACGAAACCATTGATCTTTTACGGGAAAAGTTTCCGGACCGTGTTATCTCTCGAAGAGGTGATCACAACTGGCCACCGAGATCTTGTGACTTAACACCTTGCGACTTCTTCCTTTGGGGCCACGTGAAAGAGAAGGTCTACGCCAACAGCCCAGCGTCGATTCAAGACCTCAAAGATGGAATTCGTGAGGCTATCGAGGACATAGGGCAGCCACTTTGCGATTTGGTTATGGAAAATTTCATGAAAAGGATATGGTCCTGTAGGCGTGGTCGTGGTGGTCATTTGGCTGGTGTTATTTTCCATTATTAACGGCATACCTTCCTCTTTAAAATTAAATAAAGATCCGATCATTTATCTCAAAAAATGGCATTTTTCTTTGAATATCAAAATAACACCTCTTAGTGGAAAACCCTTTATTACGCAGCAACAGAGTGACATTGAAATCGCCCCCCCCCCCCCTTATTATACCAATGGGTCATAGAAGCAGCATCTTCGAATTCCAATGCATTGTCTGTAGAAAAGCAATTAGGGGGCAGTAAGCGACCGCTACCACACAATTGTCAGCACTAGACCTAACTTCAATGCACAGAAACTCAAAAGGGTGACTGAGTGGTGGGTAATTGATAACAGCCAATTTCAAGTTAGCCTTTATATAGGCTACAATTCCGCATCCAGATCGATTACATCTGTCAACAGAGCTCTTACTAGAATCTACTGCAGTATACGACCAACGCAGAATTGATCAGTCACAACTTTTGGAGACAAACAATCCTCACCATTACCATAATCTTCAGAAGCAGTAGCTATCACATTGAAGACTTTACAAGAAAGAGTCAACATATACCCATTACTGAACACTTAAACACACAAGTACTTAGTTACATGCTAACTTTCCTACATATTACCCCATTACTAAAGACATTAGGTTCGTTTGCATGGAGGAAATGCCGCGACAAAGATAGGACCAAAATTTTTGCAGAAAAGCTTGTCATAAATAACAATTTAGTAAAGTACATTGCTCGCCCTCATTTATTCAAAGGAAAAATGATCGAAATTATCGATTCGTGTTGTTGTTGATCAAGCAAACTTCATTTGCTTGATTATGCTGAGTTTTCGACATGAATATGCAAAAATGAAGAAGCTACTCTAGACGAGAAACCTTCAATTCGAAAACATCAACGGCGGATTTCATATTTTTTATTCGTTTTAATGGTCTTTTTTCTGAATCTTATTTAATTAACTTTTTATTTCTTGATCGTTTTAATTAATTGGTTGTTTCTTCTTAATATTGTTTAATTAATTGTTTATTCTTTTTGATTTTGTTTTCAATAAATTAAGTTTTCCTACTTTTCTTACTTTCCGAAGCGTATCTAATCTAATAATGCTGAACGTTAATTATCATTAGGCAATCTAGATTATGGCCAGGTGAGTGATTAACTTTACTCCAAGCCGTTCATCTGTATTTTCCTACCGAAATATTCATGTGTTATGGTACCATCCATCAAATAAGTACGTCATTGTACTCTATGTGAGTGTTCAGGGTGTTATGATGCGAAATGTCCAAGTACTTAAAAGCTAATATTCAAATTCATCGCGCTAATAATTGTAAGCCCTTTTTTTATATATTCAGTTCAGTGATTTTTTCCCAAAAGTTTGAGGATCAACTAAGTACTACAAATGACAACCGATGAGTTGAGAACCTACAACCAGGATCTGGAGCTCGAACAAATGGAATATTTTATAAAGAGATTTATCTTCATAGCCCCCCTTTTTCTTTAATTCTTAATCGTACAATATTGCAGAAGCCTATTCAGTTAAGACTTTTGTGCTGTGTTAATTGTGAAATAAAGTGCTAAATATTTTATGAAGTTGCTGTGATTTTTAATTAACGTGCCTTGCCTAAAGAAAATCATCGCGTCATAACAAGGATGATTTTACATTTCGCTATCATTTTTGGAAGTGAAAAAAAAAGTTGAAATATTGGAGGTATTGATAAGCCGAAACGCACGAAGATCTATCTCTAACTTAAGCTGCATCCACACATAACACACCTGAACAAAAAACATTTGTCAAACATTTGACAAACAATTAATAGACAGTTGACATATTTGTGATATGTTTGTCAAACATCTGATAGGATATTTGTTTGAAAAATGTTTTCCAAATGTTCATTCAGTTTTAATCATGTATTCTCCTGATGAGTAATATGCATTGCAGTATATTTTTTTGTACTTGGCTCAACATTTGAGGAAATTTGGCGAAAAAGGAGATGGTGGAACGGAAAATTTGTACTGTACAGTGGTCGTAGTTTCTTGAATGATAAATTGATCAAATTTCCAGTGTTCGAAATTTTGCAAGAATCTATTAATTTTATTACATTTATCTTGTTCTATTTCTCATTCAAGATTCAGACTTTATTATTAAAAAATACTGTACAAACCTCAGCAAACATCAAATGTTTTCCATTTCATTTGGATTAAATTAGAACTTTTTACGAATCCATAACTAAAAAACTTCATCCACACCCATCAAACATTCCACAAAAATTTGACAAACGTTTGACAAGTTTTTAATGTTTGTCAAACATTTGGGGAATGTGTGTTATGTGTGGACCATTGAATAAATAATTAATAAGGAAACGGTATATCGGGTGAAAACCTGAGGTACTCAGAGAAATGTATTAGTGTGCTGTGTTTGGCTTCGTTTCGTCATGCCAGTAATGAAATCCTGACATTTTGAAAGGGGATATTTTTTATAAGCCAAATTGCTATGTAAAATAAACAAATTTTTAGCGGCCCCCTATTTTCAGATAATATTTCTTGGCGTTGCCTTTGTATGACTGACATAATTTAGGCAGCAATTACAATTTCATAAAATATGAAATGTCAGAAATGTTGAACTGACGCACAATAGGCAGTAGGCCTTTTGTTATCCCCCCCCCTCCCCCTCCGATCATAGGTCAGTCTGTCATTGATTTGCTTAAACACGTACACTGTATTCGCACGGTACCCCGCTTCCTTATGTCATTTATGCAATGGTTTGGATGCGCCTTTAAGTCATGGCATGGTTTTCAAGATGAAAGCCCATTTTTTTTCAACACACAAACAACGTCCGCTCCAGTATTATCCACCGATTTAAAGCTGTATGTGTTATGGATGAGGTGTGTGCTGCAACAACAAATCTGGTCACTATCACAGTTAATAGAAAGGACATACTTTAGACTTATATGGATATAGTTTGTGGATAACTTCCAGTACTTCAGCACCTCAGTATAAAATAACTTGAAGATGTCACACACCCTAAAGAGATACCTTTCTACATTGTTACGTGTCCCTTATAGTGCATTATAATTCACGGTCAACAATGGAGAAAGGTGCGGATTTTTATAAATTTTCACCAAAACATCAGCTGGGCGCCATGTGAACTTTGACCCCACGAAATAAAAAAAAATAAACAAATTAATAACTATAGCGTAAATGCACATTTATGAAAGAGATTAAGACGTGACTTGGCAAGGTCGTACAAGAATATGTCACTCCAAAATAATAATTTTTCATTTGCCTCCGTAATCTAATTTTACTCGCTTCACCATTGAATTCTTAAAATTTTCAGCTTAACTCAGCGGGGACTGTCTGCTTTACCTACAAAAACACAAGCACTTCAATTTACAAGAAAATGACCGCCCTTATTTTCAGCAAATTTTCCAATCTCCTAAGTAGTAAAAATTGTGCTTTGAATTTTTTTTTTTTTAGGTGTCTCAAATCATTTAGATATTTTTGTTTGCTCTTCTTGAAGGACTAAATTCGTTCTCAAATTAAGTTTTCAGTTACAGACATCCATTCTTGTACCAGGATCCGAAATCGAAAAATCATTATCTTTTTTGACAAAATGTATACAGCTCCATCGTTTAAGATGGTCCAAAAGACACTTGTGAATACAGAAGTTCATTTGAAAGCTTTTGACTCTTTTGTTTTCTATTCCTCTCGAAGCCTACAAGTTTTGCTCGCCCTTTCTTCGAGCTGTAGCTTTCAGGTCGACTAGAGGTGTAGCTGAGTCTTGTTTAGCAAGTTCATCAGTTTTTTTTATGTCTCGAGATCAAAATTAAGCTCAACCGATTGAATCTCTGTCAAGGGCGCTTTGGAATTTCACACAAGCTTTGATTATACCGCGGAAGATGAAATACCTCTAATTGGTACCCGATAAAAATGCTTTTATTGCTAAAAACTTGGTAGGCACAAATCAGTATAGAGTAAATCCCGGCCGAAAATATTGTAGCTCTGCATGCTCGATGAGATCTCAACATCCACTTTAGTTTTAGAGCTACCCGAATCGAATAGTTTATTGAGCCAGGTTTTGATATAAAGGCTTGACTACTTGCACCGGCTTTTTTTCTATGAGAGGATTGAGGGATATGTGTATGTACAGATGTTCTTCAAGTTATGCGGTTAATTGGTTCCGCGGAACTCAAATACCGAGTAAATCGAGGGATACCTGATCTTTGGTATGATTAATGTATTTTATGAAATTTTGTTTTGCAGATTCACGAGGTGATGGGTATGTAGAAATTGTGTAAATCTTGAGTAAGGTTAAAAATAAAAATCTTTAAGTTTGAATCTCTGAATTGGTTCTCCACGAATACTCCCGTATGCAATTGAAAAACAGAATTTCTTGTATATAGAATTATTTTAGACATGCCCAAAAATAAAACACTTGTTTCCGTTCCACATAAATTATTTTTTAATTTTCAATAATTAATTAAAGTTATGCGACGTATTTCGCCTCTAGCATCCTCTAGGACTTGCAATAATTAAGAAACTGAGTCTGAGTTAAGACTCATTGTCATTGCAAGTGCTAGAGGATGCCTAAATAGGGCGAAACGCATCCCCTACATTTGATTTATCATTTGATTTGTCATTTAATTTGTCATTTCACTTAAGAAAGTTCCGCACACGTACAAAATGCGAGCAAATATTGTGAAATTACTTGTCGATATGGAAATTAAAAACGAAATAGACACTTCAACTTGACAAGTGTCATATAATATTAAATGTCAGAAAAAGTGACAGCCAACATTGCAGTATAATTTTTTTTTTCTAAAAGGTTCGTGTATTAAATAATTATGGTTTATAACTAGGGTCAGATTGCAATAAACTCTCTCTACCGCGAAATTTTTTGCAATTTCAGTAATGAGTTCTAATATTCTATATACTGAGTGTACACCAAGTGTAAACAGAGTTGTTTCTCAGTATACAGAGACACACTTACGGTTTAGTGCCAACTACAATATTGAAACCGCAAGTCTGTCTCCGGTATTATATGTGGACACACACTAATAACTGGGCATTTCTTATCACTCTCGCTTTACTTCTAATTGCTAATGCCTTTCTTCTGCGACATAACCATTCATCCAAGAAAAAATGCACGCCTTAAGGTAGGTACTCTTTCCCTTCAAACAATCCGCTAAAATTTAGAAGTTTAAATTTTATCAATAATCTGCACAGCAACTAGGTAAACCAAGAGCTTAATGATGACATTCCTGAATTATTCTAGCATTGCCTTTATCTAGTATTACAAATTTTCACATTAATTTCGTTCTTGAAGTAATGTCGACGGATTTTTGAACCCTGTAATGAATATGACGAATCTAATTAATAGCTGGGAATTACATAAGTCCGCCTTCATCCTATGTGTGATTGAACATTTTTGTATATTAAAACAGGCACGTTATTATGGCCAAAGCGTAATGAATGGGTACCGTTTCACCTTTGCACGTTCTGCACACTTTTTCGACAGCTCAATTAGGCAATGATTCTTCAATTTTGGTGATGAGGTAATCATACAGAGTGTACTCCACTCATTATGAACTTTTTCACTTCACTGCCAGCATTGGGGATTAAGTAAAGTATTCCATCCTGTGCAATTCTTAGAGTAGGTATATATTGACGGTTTTCTGACACTAGAATTATATCGTCCGATGATGATGATGATGATGATTTCATATTTTATGTCTTTTGTCTCAGATTATTTCGTAATTAGTTTTCTAATGAGAAAATACAACGAAATGGAAAAGATGATTTCACCAATATTTTTGCAAGGTATTTAGACATTTATGAGTATGTCAAAGATCTTCAAATGGCTTGATGTTAATAGATTTCGCAGTAGGTATCATGGCTGTAGGTGTAAAGAAGAAAAAAGCTAGCTGAGGATTAGCATGGAAAGTAATCTTCATTTTGAGGGCCATTGCTGGATTGGTTATTTTGTTTTATATATATAAAAAACCAAAAACAAAAAAAAGCAATTATCAGATTGAACGTTCCCCTAGCATAATAGGACTCTAACTGCAAATCTCTGCCTTTTAATTGCGTTTAAAATTTTTTGATAAAATATTTTTTTTAGAAATTGAAGTTTTTTTTTGTGGAATTTTTTTAGCAATTATACCTACACTAATACCACAGACGAGAAATACCCGGATACCCAGTGTGCCAAATTCAAAACTTCGGAATGGTAAGAACAAAATCGGAAAGTGTGCGAAAGAGCCAGAGCGGAAAATAAATCCCCACTCTTCAGGACTATATCAAGTTTCAGAATGTTATTCAGATAACTACTAAAATTCAGAAAGAGTCTTCTAAGAAGTGTAAATTTGGATTTTTTTCTGATTTCTTTCTGAATTTTGAAGGCATAACCGAAGCATATTGCTTGAGTTTGTGTTCAGAGTTGGTTGAAATTGTTAAATTTATAAGAGCAACCGGTTGGGACCTATGAGCGATTGCATTGACATTGTCGGTCTTCCTTCGGCAGAGGATCAACTTGTGAAATTAGATGTACTTATTAGCCACTTATTCAATAAATATGTACCTGTTAAAATTAAAAGTATTCGTGTATGTAATTATCCCTGGTTTTCCCGAGCAATTCGTTCTCTAATTGAGGAAAGGGAGTTTTTATTTCGGCAGTGGAAACGACTTAAAACTGCATACGCTCATAATCTATACAAGCAAGCACGAAATAGGGTTAAATCTGCAATTAAGAAGGCTAAGCGCGAGTTTTACTCCTCTAAATTTGATACTAGCTTACCCTACAAAATTTTATGGGGCAACTTAAGACGGGCATCTGTTTATAAGGATGAAGACTCAAAATGTCCCTTTGACGCAGAGAAGTTAAATAGATACTTTACTGAAGCGTCTTGCTCGAATCTCTCGATCTGTCAGCAACCGGTTACATCATTGCTTTCAGTACGAGATCAAAGTGCAAATTGCTTCTCGTTCCGCTATATTGATTATGGGGAACTGTATCAAGCTGTACACTCTATGAAGTCCCTGGCGACTGGTTTTGATGAAATGAATCCCCGTTTTATTAAGCTGATATTCCCTTAGATTTCCCCATATATTCTACACATTATGAATATCTGTCTAATGTCTTCTCATTTTTCTAACATTTCGAAAGCGGCTAAGGTCCTTCCAATACCCAAAAAAGCTTCTCCGAATTATAAGCTTTCCCATTATAAGCTTTCTTGGAAAAGTTTTAGAAAAATTATGAAAACTCAGATTATGAAATAATAATAAGCTCTTGACGAAAACTCAGTCTGGTTTTCGTGAAAAACACAGTTGCGAAACAGCTCTGCTCAACGTTTCATCTGATTTACGATTGGCACTGGATAAGGGTGATATTGGTGTGTTGGTACTTCTGGATTTCTCTAAAGCATTCGACAGTGTTGTGCATGCTAAGCTGCTCCGTATACTTTTTTTGAATTTTTATTTTTCGCCGTCTGCCTTCAGGTTTATATCGCATTTCCTCTCGAACAGGTCTCAACAGGTGATGGTTGATGAGACCGCATACTCGCTCATGCCATTGTCCTGTGGAGCTCCGCAAGGATCAATTTTAGGACCTCTCCTGTTTAGCCTCTTTAAAAATGACGTTCATGATATAGTCCATGAAGTTAATCTACATATCTATGCGGACGATGTACAGCTGTACCTAAGCAGGCCTCCTGGTCTTATAGAGGACTGTATTAGTAGAATAAACGATGACCTATCTGAAATTTGCAGATGGTCTAAAGACAATCAGTTTCTCATCAATGCTAGTAAATCACATTTCATTTCTTTATATATCTCGGACCTGGATAGTGATAATCTTCCTCCTATTATCCTCAATAATGTGAGGCTACTTTTTGTTGAGTGTAATTCAACACCCGGCTGAAATGCTGTGATCACATTGAGACCACAGTTGGTAAAATATAAGGTGGTTTAAGAAGGCTGTGGCTTTCTGCCAATATTCTGCCTGTGAACCTTAGACTGAAACTGGTTAGGGTGCTGCCAATGCCCCACTTTATCCACGGAAGCCTAATCTTTCCTAAGCTAGACTCAGTTTGCAAACGAAGTTGCCTTCAATGTTTGCGTACGCTTTGTCTTCGGTCTACGTAGGTCGACACATATCACGCCCTACAGATCATCCATTATTGGCTGTTCTTTGGACACACATCTCAAGCAAAAAGCCCTCGTGTTTCTGTATAATTTCTTTCACAGGAGTATGCCTGAGTATCTTAATAGCGGTATTCAATTCTTGCAATCTCAGAGAGGATGTATCATGCAAATTCCACGTTTCTATTCATCAACCTTTGAAGGATCTTACTTTGTCCAGGTTGCTCGCCTATGGAACTCATTAAATACTAAAATTCGTTGCGTAATTAAAAAAGGTCATTAATAATTTCCCACTTTGATGACCATAGTTTTTATGCCTAATCCAGTTGTGGTAAATTTTCTACTTTTTTTTTATTTTTAATCTTTCTTTTTTTGTGTTTTCAAATTTTTAAGTTGTAAACTATATTTACTATATATTTACTTGGTACTTTTTACCATTTACTTGAATAAACTCTTGTTCTTGTCTTTTTTTTTTTCTTAAACTATAATGTTTAATTTGTATCTTCTCTTTTTTAAATAAGTTAGTAGTAGTACTTAGATTACTGTTAAGTTTTCATTATTGATTTTCTTTCCGGTATTTATAATAAATTATACTTAAATATAAGACCATGAATCTTGTGTACAATTTTTCAAATATATGTATGTATATGAAATATGAAACATGATTGCCTTGATTTGACCTACGTTCGGGACACCACTTGGGATCCAAAACCTCCTTTTCAATCAATTAGTCAATAGTTGGAAGTGGATGACGACTTTCTGAATAATGGGAAAGGTGCGTAATATCTTAGATGGCACAAGAACTAGATGTCGCATGCAGTACCAAAAACGTATACAAAATTTATATGGCTGAGTGGTCCATTCCGGAATGGAGGAAATCGATCAAATGTATACAAAACTTCTGTTATAAAAACTTATGCTTTCGGCACGCTCTAAAACATGTTATGGTCCATTCCAGAATGCAATACCCATTTCACAATCTGTATACTGTGCTCTAGTATGCCATGCGACATCTAGTTCTTTTGCCATCTGTGATAATATATAGTTGAATTATTATTACTGAATATTTCAGTGCTTTTGTTTATTGCGTGAATAAGTTTGTGGTTTGGAACATTTTGATATATATTCTGAGAATTTGGTATGAATTTCTTAGGATTTCAATCGGAATTCAGATGACAGGCCTTACAATTTTCTTTACTTTAGGAAATCATTAACAATTCATAAGAATAGACAAACTCTTTTCGCGTTGATTTGAGGGGAAATATTTAGCCCTTTCGGCGATCTTGTAAAAACTTACTTATTCAGCTCGCAAAGAATGTGTTCGGAAAAATTTAAAGAATCCGAAATTTTTTCGGATTTTCTTAATTTTTCTTTAAAAATACTTAGAAAAATTCCGAATTTGGCTCACTGGTATCAACGGCTGTACTAACAAAGTAATGTATGAGAAGAGCCTGTAGCAAAGTTAATAACTCACTGATCTCGGCTAAATATACATATATCATGGGTTTAAACCAAAAAAGAATCCAATTTTTTTCTTATAATTTTTATCGACCAATATTTCCTTAGAACTTGTGTGCATCAATAAGGCTGAAGATAGTTCCTTTTGTCTGGGCAATTAAACATTAATTTTTTCTGAGAAATTTGTTGAACCCTTTTTTTTCTGAATTTTTTGTACCTACCTACTAATATAGATACCCGACATTGATTATCACTGGATATCTCTACTAGACGGTAAAATGCAGAATGGACAATTTACACTGAATATAAACCATAAAATTAATTTGGTTGCTTTTACACACGAAGCCCTAGATTTTTTATTAGAAATTTACTGGCAATTTTTTCTTTACATTTTTTTTTTTTATATTATTGTAGGCCAACATAATGAATGAAACTATGCCATAGTAAACAACGTTTTCATGATTTCATCGATGAGTTCATCAAGAGCCCGTAGATGATAAAGTCTGCTCTGGACCCGGGACTGAACTCATTATATACTTTTCTTCAGCATAATAAGCTTTTCTATGATCACCCGATGAACACTTCCATGAGTTGTTACATTACTTTCCTGTTGACATAATGAAAATAATCACTGATACATTCATCTGTCAATTCATGTTGAAATGATGGAGATGCTCACTGCTTTTATCATTAATAAATTCATAATAATGACATTGATATACAGGGTGTACCGTGAGTGGTGTAATATCCGAAGGATACGGATACTGCATGTTTAGACGAGCAAACAAATAATATAGGGGGGGGGGGGGGGGGGGAATTCTAACGATTGCCGAAATAAAGGGATGATTTAAATTTTGATAGATAGACAATCGTTAGACCTTTCAAATCTATAAATTTTTTCATCATCCTCTTCGTTTCGAAGTTATGGCTCAACAATGTTAAAATTTCGGAATTTTTACTCGTTTTTTTTTATTTAACTACTATTCTTATCAAAAAACACGTGATCAATACCAATTTTTCATATTGGGCTTAAGAAGTTCAAAATCTTAGCTTTAAAATGGCGTCGTACACTCTGTACCGAAAATGTAACCCCTTCTGTTCAATAAGTGCCAGAAAGTAGGCAATTATATTTGGAAATGTCCTTTTTCACTCTTTTTGACTGGATATGTTTAAGAGAAAGTACAAAAAACGCAGAAAGAGTACCATTTTCAGTACAGAGTGTGATAGTTCATTTTAAAGCTAAGGCTTTGGGCTTCTGAAATCCAATATGAAAAATTGATATTGGTGACGTATTTTTTGATAAAAAATAGTAGTTAAATAAAAAATAAAAAACTAGTAAAAATTCCGAAATTTTAAATTTGTTGAGCCATAACTTCAAAACGAAGTGAAGGAGGATAAAACTTTATAGACCATTGGAAATGTTGAACGATTGTATATATATACCATCATTAAATCATCATCACAGGGTGTAACCTTCAAAAGTTATAGGGTGATCTATAAAAACATACTCAAATATATTTAAGTCCCGTTATCTCGGAAACCGTTAGTATTCCCCTTCCCTCGCCCATACATTTTTTTGCTCGTTCCTCTATTAAGCATGACCAATCAGTAGCCTTCGGTTATTACACTTACGGGACACCCTGTATAAATTAGTTCAATTATAATATCTCTCGATCATTTTATTTTACACCTACATGTTCTGATTTTGAGTACATTTCTGTTTTTGATCGACTAGATATAGCTCAGTGTATGGAAGGGGGATTTGTTCAAGGTTTTATACTATCTTCAGGGTACCTGCCGTACAAAGAAACCATAAAGAACTAGAAACGAAATCTTTTTAACAGAAGCCACAGTAACTGAAAAGTACTAGAGTGAACTAACGCACAAAAAATGTACTAAAAAGAGCACCTATTTCAAGACTGTCTTTCACGGGGTTTATTAGAAGAGCTAGATAGCAACGAGAGGGTGTTAATAATACAAATATAATTTGAAATTATTTCAACACTTAAACAATTCATAAAAAATTATATAAAAATGTTAAATTTAATAATATTGTTACATTTAGGAAGTTGTTGGTAATTCCCTAATATCCGCAGATAGCTTCAGTATTTTACTACAATTATACCGCAATTAAAAAATGAAAATGAAGAAACTGTATTATTAAGAATGATTTCATACTTAGATGTATGTATACACTTAGCTGTGCTGTATCTGTTATGCGATCTTCAGATACAATTCCTCAGTTCTATTTCGTAATCTTTTCTAGTCAACTCAAGAGCAAGTTTCAATTTAGTATATTTTTCCTATTTAAGCTCACCAGAAATTTAATTTATAAAGTACCTATTAAAAATTAAAAATACTTTTAAGTTGAGCAATTCACTTCACAGCACTTTACATAAAAGAATGCTAGTTTCAACTACTGTTTTTTCAATCAATACAAAACAGCATTCATCATAATTTCGAGGAAAACGCTAATGGTATGCTCATCAAAAGACTCATCGGAACACATCAGAAAACTGCACAAATATTCAAAAGCAGAGAGATTTACACATATATGTACATATGAGCAATTTCCAGCCAGATGCAACAGTACTAGTATACATAGGATTCCCCCGAGCGGGGACGAGGAAGAAGGTTTTCGAAACCGATTACCATTTTCTACTAGGGTTGTATTTGAAAATAACTGCTGTCGGCCACCAAGAGTGAATAAAAATTCTACCAAAACATTATCTTTAAATTTCTAACAAAAAAAAACCATTAATGCTTACTTAAACCTTAATTAGGTTGAAAAAAAATCATATAAAAACTGTGATGGAACGTCATAATGTTCTACTATAAAATACAATGCACTGCGATATTCCAGGGTTTAGAAATAACCGATTAGATATGGACCATGAGTTGATTTTGACCAGGCCACAGGTTTATTATCAAATAGCCTCATGAATCTACTTAATTACAATTGCACATCATCTGCGTTCAAAAGAACTCTTGAAACATCATGGACAACCGTCAAATCGAATAAGAATAAACTAAACAACAAAGCATCTAGTACAGACCCTTGGGGTATACCACGCAATAGAGGAAGCACCATAGAAATAGAAAATTCATCACTGACTACGTCTCGTCAAAGAGTTTTCTATTATGGATAGAGCTGCAGTACTAAAGGTAAAGCGAGTGAAGAGTTTTTGAAGCTTTTGAATCAACATCCATCACAGCTAGATAAACTCTTAGAAACTGCTATCACAACTATGGAGAAAACGATGGTAATGATTATCTTTGTACGTAATCAAGAACTTCTCTGTACATAAAATAACTTTTCGAATACTTTGGATACAAACATAAAAGTCTCATTGCCCTGACGTCTGGAGAAAATATATCGGAGGTGGTCGGTATGAAAGGTGTTTGATATTAATAAATTTTAAATAAGAATTATTTTTAATAATTATGAAGTGTTAAAGTTTTTATTATTTTATGATTTACTGTGAAATCGAAATAAATAAAAAATAATCCTAAAAGAGTTCAGGAACTGTCGTACCGTTAACTCTAGAAATTGAAGACAACCTATTACTATTTTTCCTTAAAAAATTTCTCGACAAGAGTAATTTTTACAATTATTGCAAAAATTGTCTGACATAATCCTAACTTTTTTTTTTTTTTACTACCCACATCAGAGGCATACAACTCTTTACTTAAAAAATCATTTCACAATTTTGGGGCTCCATGAAGAATTCTTTATCACAAAGTTTCACAAGATCGATGACATCGGTGAAAACTTCTTATCGAATGAAAATTATTCTGAGCTGAGTCATATCCAAAGCAAACACACACACACACACATGTTTGTTATACCCATAGGTCTGTCACACGGTCTTTACCTGATTTTTTTATTTAATGGATTGCAAACAAATTTCCCTTTAGCAGGTATCCACTTGCAAACAGTGACACTTTTCATCAGTCTCTGGGGGTGTAATTTTAGCTGCACGCCATTTCTATTAAATGATAATGAGGCGAGAGATTTGTAATACTTTCAGTGCCAGTTTACACTGTGGGTTACGACCGACGACGTAGGAAAATAATTAAAAACGTGTTAATTACAGTCCAATGTGGAAGCAAATGCGATATACAAAATTTTACAGGCAGGTAAAACCGCAGAATTTGGTTAAAAATGTGTAAACCGTTTTCAGGTCCAACCAGCAAATGCTCATCAGTAGTGTGACAATAGCTAGTGTAACTGACATTTAGACATTGCCCACAGCCCCACATGGAACCAAATAAATTTCAGCATCCCACGTATGGACCAACTATTTTTGACTTTTTATATAAAAACTTAAACCCTGATGGCGACTAATGGAATTTATGAGAAAAGCCAATCAACAGTTATTTTATTTTGTTTGTTTGTTGGTATTCCTTTTTGTGAGCACTTAGGATGACGCCATCGATCGGTGTTTTTTTTTTGTTTTTTTTTTTTTTTTTGTATACCACGCCGGGAAATTTACATGCGGTTGAATGCTTGTTCAAAGCCTTTACTGCTCGTTGGTACAGAAGAGTTTTAAAATTAACTTCCTTTCCAATATTTAAGGGAGGGCCCCGATTATTTTTATCGGAAGTATTCTTAGAGCAATTAACTAATGGGTGTTTGGGGGGTTTTCTTTTTGTTTTTTTTTTAATAAGCTAGGTATGTACGTGAAGGAACCCTTTTATGTCGAACAGGTGGAAAGAAATTTGGTGATTTTTCATACATATGCGTTCTTTTATTATATAAGCAAATTTTTCATGATTTTGTTTTTTTTTTTATTTGAAGGAAGCAGAATATCTACATACATACGCCATAAATGTTCCTGCTTGTCGTTTGTAGCGACCAAAGATAATCTAATAACAAGATACAACACAGGCGAGATTTCTTTGGAACTTTTACGAATGAAGACAAAAAATGTGAAATCGTAGATTACATGCAACGAAAGAGAATGGTAAATGATTCATTCTTGTAAATAAATAAGAAGTGGCGGAATTTACAGGTTTTACTCTAATAAAATGTTTCCGTGCTTTTTTGAAAACAGATTTTTCTGAAATATTGAGAGAGTTGGATCCAAAGTTGTTACTGTAATCCTAAGATATTTGAATACACGTGCTTCTATATACACCGCCATCCCACGTGAGTATTCTTGATGCAGTATTGCATACCCGTTTTCTATGGAAGAGGTGAGGAGAAGCAAAGAGATATCTCTACACTTTGTAGAGATATCTCTTTGATTCTTCTGCTACCAGTGATGCCAGATTATGCCATGGACTAAGTACCCAAATGAAAAAAATAATAAAGCCCAAAAGGCGCCAAAAAAATTTTTTTTAACAAAGCTGAATTTCTGATGGGACTTAACAAATTAAAAGTCTTTTGGGACTCTTATCATAATACTTAAATAAATAAAAGTCTTGGGTAACAGTTATAATTAACTTTAAAATAAAAAATTCTATTAAAACTCTTATTATGAGACTTAAAAGTTTTTTAGCAATTATTAACTGTTTGTTATTACGTCTCAAGTATACCATTCAGTCTTCATAGGATTTTTTAGCTGATTGCCAAAAATAACAGTTATTTACGGTCCCTGTGTACAAACATTCTATATTAATAATGAATATTAAACAGAGTTTAGCGAAAGATGTATTTTATTGTGAAAATTGTGGAAAACTTGAATGTAAAACAAAACAAATAATAGCCGCAGACAACTTAATAATATGTACATAAAGTTAAAAATTAAAAAAGAACAAAAACAGGAAAACGAAAAAAACAATAAACTAAAAATTACGATTAAATAAATTATTCGATATAACTCTCTTAAATTTGAAAGACGAATAAAAAAAAAAATATTTTCAATTTCAGAAGTTATGAAAAAATTATTGAAATAATTTTCCTGAAAGTCCATCAACAACAGCCAAAATATCACTATTTTCGATTTGAGCGACTGTAAACATTAATGAGTCTCACTGAAATTTCGCATAGAAGTTTTAAATTAAATTATCTAACAAATACTGTAATTTTCTGAATTTACCATCTCATTATTTTCACTACTGTTAATTTTTGTTTTATCTGCTGCTACGAGCACAGCTCCTTTGTTATTTTTATAAGCTTGTATTCAACCTTTAATACTATTTTCTATTTTATACTCGATGTACCTAGCGTTGTAACATAGCTTAGGCTGAGGTTCCTTAATAAATGCTTTTTCTATTCTATTCTATTCTAAATTTTAAATGAACATTGAAGCATTTTAACACTTTTGCAAATTCATAAATTTTTGTGGCACCCTTACCTAATGTGAATATGCTTTTGTTTTTGCTGTGACGATGACGATGTGGCTCAGTTTTTAAACAAATATAATTTCACTTTAATTAAATCACAACACATTTTATTACATTTCAAAGAACTGGAAACTAAAACAAACCAACTTGCACGTTTGCATTTAACTATAACTTCTCGAATCGGACAGAATGCGGAATTGGAAAAACTACGCCGGGCCGGTCACGAGTTACGATACATACATAACACATAATTCACATAATTACTTACCTAAACATATTTTTTCACCTTTCATTCAATAGTTACGATAGCACCTAATTACTTACCTTAACATATTTTTTCACCTTTCATCCAATGTTAATAACCTCATGTTACAAATAGCCCAGACGCAATTCAGCATATTGCAACTTAACAAACAGGTAAAAAGTGCCAAATTGTCAATTCAGGGAAAGCTCAGTAGAAATTATTGAAATAGGTTTAAGGCAGTCTTGTACGGGTTTTTGATTGAAATAAACGTCTTGAAATATATAAAAAAAAAAAAAAAAATAATAAAAATAAAAACGAATTATAATTTTATATATATCTCAAGACGTTTATTTCAATCAAAAACCCGTACAAGACTGCCTTAAACCTATTTCAATAATTTCTACTGAGCTTTCCCTGAATTGACAATTTGGCACTTTTTACCTGTTTGTTAAGTTGCAATATGCTGAATTGCGTCTGGGCTATTTGTAACATGAGGTTATTAACATTGGATGAAAGGTGAAAAAATATGTTTAGGTAAGTAATTATGTGAATTATGTGTTATGTATGTATCGTAACTCCTCCCTCCTGAGATTGAAGCGTATGCAGGGAAGGCCATAAGAATTGGACTCCGGGGGATGCTGTTGTGGGGATCTCTGATGAAATATGCGTTTGCCGAGAGTTGAACTGATTTTTCCTTAATTGAAGTAGGTAGAGTGCGATGGCGAAACATATAAGGATTAAAAGTCCACATGCCTGATAGTCTTTAATTGTTACTTGATTTTCCAGGAGTTCGATTGCTGCTAGGTTTTCTAGGTGGTAAGCTTTTAGCTTTCCTAAGGTCAGGTCGTCAACGGTGGAGGATGAGTTGATATCGTTGAATGTTGTAGGATGGATAAGGATGTCATCCCAGTGTAGGCCGACTTTGTTGTTGTAAACAATTTGGTTTACCTCTATGGTACAATTTTCGAAGTGGATTAGTCCTGTTCCGTTGATAACATTCTCTGTAATACCGCAAGTAGACCTCAGACTTGTGTTTGGTATGTTGATAAAAAGAATATAGTTTGGTTCCGGCTGGTACATTGTACTAATTTCGGTTCCATTAAGTAGACTGCAGGAGGCGGGTTTGTTTCTGATGATGTTTCCGATGCAGGTCTGTTGATTTGTTTTGGTATTCGTAGATAGCAACTTGCAATAGTATGTTCCTTCTATTAGTTGGCATGGCTCGTTGAAGAAATGTATTTCAAGTTCGTTTAGGGAAATATAGGGTTTTGTGGATATGGTTAATGTTTTATTAATTGGAAGGGGTATTATATGAAAAAATGTGTATGATTCATTAGAAACTACTGGTATTAAAATATTGAATATGATATTTGTACTGTTGTAGTAGGCCTGTAGACCAAGAAACTCATATATTTGTTCGTTTGATGTTATCTCGATATTTTGATCTTGGAAGAATTCCTGAATTTCGCTAAGTTCTGAAGGGTTTAATATTTGCTTTGATATAATGTTTAATTGTGCGAGTGTTATGGCTTCAGCTATGTTGGTTAAATGGTTACTAAGTAGATCTATATTAAAGTTTATCCTATTTATATATTGCATGTACCTAAGTGACTCTTCATCTGTTCTAATCCTATTATTTATGGTTTTATGATAAAGGTTTAGGTATGCTTCTATTGTCTTCTGTTGTTTGTTTATGTGATTGGTTATGTTACTAAATCTTTCAATCATTTGTTGGTTCATGATAATTTGTTTGTTAATTTTTCTTTTAGTATTTTCTTGATTACTTTGAATGTTCTGTATTTGTTTATTTATCTCTAAGGCATCGTTAGCATCCATGTTACCTGTTATAAATTTGATCGCTGTACCTAGCCCATCAATTAGACCTGTTTTACTTCTAATTTTGGGTAAAAGCGTGTGCAGTTTAAAATCTAACTCTTTGAATTTTAATTTTGTAACTTCTATTGTATCTTGGAAAACTTCATTGCTACTTATTGTTTCTAATGATTTCCCTATATTGTCTACGTTTGTCTTGTAGTTTTCAAGTTCCACTATGTGAATCAGTTTCCTGTACGTCTGGATTGTCTTTGATTTCCCTAATCTCATGGGAAGAAGTCCGTTTTTGTTGGTTAAGTCGTAAATTTCCATTTTCTGGCCGTAGGTCGTTGTCGTTAGTAACAGAAATGTTACTCCAAGCGTTAAAAGGTGCTGTCCTTCCATTTACGATTCCTTTCCCGAATCTTGTAGGGTAGTAGGTTCAGAACTGAAGAGTTGGAACTCCACCAAGAGGAAAATTTCCACGATAAACCTTCGATGAAAATGTTATAGATTCCTTCTTGTGTTCTATTGCTTTAAGTTATTTTCACGTCACTTTATACCGATATACCGTCGATATTGAAAAATTCTCGCGATAAACCGTCGTTTTGAATTTTTTCACAACGTGATTGATAGTACTTTTGCACTATCCTACCGACTGCGCCAGTTAAAGATAATAAATTTACTTGAAAGAAAAAAAATAATAAAAATAAAAACGAATTATAATTTTATATATATCTCAAGACGTTTATTTCAATCAAAAACCCGTACAAGACTGCCTTAAACCTATTTCAATAATTTCTACTGAGCTTTCCCTGAATTGACAATTTGGCACTTTTTACCTGTTTGTTAAGTTGCAATATGCTGAATTGCGTCTGGGCTATTTGTAACATGAGGTTATTAACATTGGATGAAAGGTGAAAAAATATGTTAAGGTAAGTAATTAGGTGCTATCGTAACTATTGAATGAAAGGTGAAAAAATATGTTTAGGTAAGTAATTATGTGAATTATGTGTTATGTATGTATCGTAACTCGCGCGCGGTATATATTCATTGGATTAATTTTCTTCTTTTAAAGAAAGCTTCTTTCTTATTGGTTATGATGGTTGGTTGGCGCGCACCACCCAAAGTGAAGATTGCGTCAAGTCAAAATCAAATGTTGTCAATTCCAATCCCAAAATCGCCTGTTCCCGAAAGGTTGCGTTTCGAAAACTAAAAGAGGCTGAATTACATTAACAACGCCGACGTTAGCGTGGCTTTACGAATACGATGATGTTTACTAGTTTTTCATAAATTTTTTTTTATATATATAAATAGAGTCAAAAAGGCGCGCCGAAAAATATTGTCGAGCCCAATTGGGCGCTGGGCGCTTTTCATGAAAATTGAAGCGCACATTTTTTAAAAAGATAGCCCAATTTGCGGAAAAGCGCCCAATCTGGCATCACTGCCTGCTTCAGGAATACTCGTGTGAGATGGCTAAACGAGTGGTAGAAACTCATGCTGTATTCTCTGATGTTTTTTTTTAGAAAAATGAGAATTTTATTTGAGAGGAATTATCCATCTCCTTTCAGCACCTTGACCAAAGAGAAATTTATCTTTTTTTTAACAAATTGAAGTAGTGTGACCCGATGTGCATTTTTATGAATAGTTTGAAGGCATTTTGGAGATATTTAAAAATATTTTTTTATCATTCGCGTAATCCTACGTTCTCTCAGTTTTCATTTTTAACTCGTTGTCTCAGTCGCACTACAATAGTACATAGCCAAGTTCTTTTCCCCCATTCATGCACAAGACGAAAGTGTATGACATTATTTGTTTTCTTCTAGAAAAAAAAAGAAAAATTTCGGATTTTGTTCGGCCGTATCCTATCTACTGATTAAGGGGTTAAACCACTGTAATAGCCTTAAAAATAGCGTATTTTAGACAATTTTTTTTTTATGTAAATAAAGATAATAGAATAATCATATTCATGAAAGTTATTAAGCATATATTTAAGTATACAAAAAAAAAATATAAAAAAAAAATATTAGTAAATGGTGACACCAGAGCCATTCTCGCAATGCCTGTCGAATTTAAAGCACTCTGCGGCACGCAGTGTAGCTGGTGCAATTTTGAATTCAGAGAAAAAAGAAAAAAAGTCTACATGCTCATAGCTAGTGAAGTACGTAGGGGATTTTGAAAATATTCATTTTTGTATGATTGGCGGGTATTTAAATGAAATCGTTCAATTTTCGACACACAAATCAGTAATCATTTGTTAATAAATAATGTCTAAAAGGACGTATCGAAAATCCCGTACGTATTTCACTTCAAAATGTTATTTTAAAGATATTGTTAAAAATTCAAATGAAGAGAATGAAAATTGTTGGAGTTATGCTGCATGCCGTTTTGAAAAATCATGTTTCGTGAAAAACACGTTTAAAGTTTTCAAAAGACTTATTGACATGAAAAATTCGACGGTTTAAATTTTACATGTACTGACGCTAAACTAACGTGCTTGGAAATGATTTCAAACTGAACATAAACACTTCCTAATGACATATGTTACTATATTAGTGTCAGTAAGGTAAGAAAGCACCTTCCCAGTAGGGTTTATTTGATGCAGGTAGTCATTTCGGAACAGACCGACGGGCTCGGGGAGGACCCAAAAATTTCAATGAAGAAAATTACTTTCAGGTATAAAGCTTTATACCTCATATTCTAGAAGGTTCAACGCATCTTTTAAGCCAATAAAAAAAAAATTATTTTCTGAAAAATTTACAGTGGTGTTACCCCTTAAGTTATCTTTGGTAGCGACAAACGGCTCACTTTGATGGATCTAAGTACTAACAACAAAGATCTACATAATGGTGCTGGAAAAACGTAACGATTCGCATGATGCATTTCTTAAAATGTGAAAAATGTAAAGTTTATTATTTATGTAAATTTATTCTACTGGAGCCATTTAAAATCTTACAATAAGTACCGTTTTCTATCTAAACATAAATAAATAATAAATAAATTCAAGGAAGATTATTAGAATTGTATTCCACATTTTAATTTGCCACTAACCCCACTTTTTACACTTCGTTATGATGCATTGCAAATTTGCCTTCTATTTGCGAAAATTATCATTACCACTAACTAAATTCACTATAGAAATAATAAAAAGATCTTCAATAATCAATTAAGAGTGCAAATTATAGGAATTTCAGTCTTATTTTGAATTTTCTATTGATAAAACTTACGTGGCACTTTGTCTTGATCCGAACTGATTTCCCTGAAATAAGCTTTAAACTAACAAATTCAATGTATATTTATGGTAAGAAACTCATATTATATGTATTTATTTCAACATTTTCAATGGATGATCCAGTGGAATAAATTTACATAAATATTATGACTTTATTTTTGCCTTTTTAAGAATTTATTTGCGTGACGTCACACGCACTTGACAGCCCGGACGATCATACCTTGTTACTCTGTTTACGGTGAGTGTAAATGACAAGTCGTGAATTCATTCTAACTTGAATTGATTATTTTTTAACAGCAATTAAAATCCTAATACATTTGAATTTATCTATAAGTACTAATTAATGCTTAACTATAATAATTGATTTAATTTTACAACTTATTTATCTACACATACGCATAGTTTCGTATAAAATGCACTAGAATCTTTCGGAATAGGGGGTAAAGGGCAATACCGGATACCAGGGCAAAAACGGACAGTGACAACTCCACTGAAATATTCCAGCGAACAACTCCAACTCTCAGTATGCTTTGTGTTTTTAAGATATCAAGTAATACCAGTGAGCGTATACTTAAAAAGAATTAACCAACTGATCAATAGAAAGAGATTGCCCATTAGAGTAGACGTCATTTAAAACATAAAAAAAAAATGGATCCACATTTTGAAAGAAAGAATTGCATGTAGCATTTAAGGAAATTGAACTTGTGTGCGACAAAGAAAAATATACTTGTTTTTATACCCTAGATGAAATCATAGGGGTATACTAAGTTTGTCATTCCGTTTGTAACACCTCGAAATAATGATGGTAGAGCAAAATGGATTGGACACCCATTCATAATATTAAAAGTTATTTCGATTTTTGCATGTCCGTCCGTCCGTCCGTCCGTCTGTCCGTCCGTCCGTCCGTCCGTCCGTCCGTCTGTGCGCACGATAACTTGAGAACGCGAACACGTAGAGAGCTGAAATTTTGTACACAGACTTTAAAAAAAAAAAGTAAAATTAAGTTCGAAAATGAGCCAAATCGGGCAACTCCTTCGTGGGGTTGCCATATAAAAATTTCGTTTTCCGCTATATATTTGGTCACTGCCTGAGAACGCGTCGACGTAGAGAGCTGAAATTTCGCACATGATGTTTTTACTACATTAGGAAATAAAATGTCAAAAATGGACTAAATCGGGCAACTCTTTCTTGGTGTTGCCATATAAAAATTTCGGTTTTTTACGTATACTTTGAAAACGATCAGTCCAAGACATTTTTATGGTACTAAAAACTTCTGCAGAATACGAAATCCTATAAAATTGGTTATAATCATTTTGTCTGTGCGACAAACCGTTCTAGAAATATATGCGAAAAACAACTTCAAAATCAATACTTGAATAGATCGGTGACCATACGAAATTTAATACGGGCATTCATCTAGGGTATCCTAAGAATTGGTCTTAGACCAATTCTAGCTTTTTTACTTGTTTTTTTTCAGAAGGAGAAATGTTTTACACACTGGCCAATAAGAGTGTATTGAACAGCTGTTCAAGAGATTCTCCTTTTAGTATACGCTCGCCGGTCATAAGCTATTGGCGCCTTTACCATATTTTTTTTTGAGCTTTTTTTTTTGTGATTTTCATTATTGAGAGGTTATTGATCTTATTTTATGCTATTTACCGAGAGTGATGGTTGGGTTCAGTGAAAACCTTCGAGAATATTCACAAGCCATGAAACAGACTCTCTCACTAATACATGAGAGCCCCAACGGAGTCCTAACATTCTAAAATATTTTCGAAAGTTTGATTTCAATAGCTCCTCCGCCCTAAACTAATATTCGTACAGAAAAATGGTGTTCTGATAATCTTAAGGTTGCTTTCCTATCTTCCGAACCGTAATAAAATTTTTTATACCTTTCTTAACAAAATTATTTAAAAAACTTTATCTTAAACAAATGACTACGATTCCTTAAACAAAAACTCTCAGCTGATTAATCATTGTATATGCCGCTGTGCCGTCGCGGCATGTCGTGGGCTGAAGAAATGTCTATGAAAATGAAGCTGCTTATAAATTCGGACTCCAGCTGCACATACACACATGTAATTATTACTCAGCTGAGAGTTAGTCAGCGTAAAATGCTAAGGTTACTTTCTAATCAAAACTTATTTATTATTCTGTTAAGTAAAGTAAATATATAGTAAGTGTAGCCTTAGGGAATGTAAGGGCCCAAGCTTTAAATTACTAGAAGACTATTTTCCTGTATGGATAGTAGTTTAGGCAAGCATATACAGGGTGTCCCAGAAATCAACGTCAAGCCGCAATCAGGCCATAGACCAAGTCGTAACAGTTATCAGAAAAATATGAAAAAAAATGTTGGTCATGTACTTTTCAAATTAGAAAGGATTCAAAAATAAATCTTAAAAACTGACACCCTGTGATGATTTTTCAAGTTCTGTGACTGCAAATATTAACTGTTCGTCAATTTTTTTTTTTCTGTAATGTAACCATGAATAACCCTTCTGTAAATTACAGTTAACTGCCTCAGTTTCAAATAAAAAGTTAGATTTTTGCCCAACATTGAATTCAAAATAATTACATTACCCAACTTTAACCGATGTATGTATATGATAATGTACTACACTATTTTGACAAGTAACATTAAAAGATGGCGCGTTTAATAAGGATTCCAAAATGGTATGACACTTACTAATTGCTACTTCTTAATTGAGGAAAAAAAATGTTTAATATGAAATCGGATTTCATACAATTTCGATTGAGACGAAGAGTGACGTTATTTTGACGGGTGTGAGCGAGTCAGATGGTGACGCTACTTTATTCTGTGTGAGCGAGATAGATAGTGACGCCACCTTTACAATTTCTTTAGTTATGAATTTTTTAAAAATCAGATTTATAAGGTTTTATAACAAATGTTCGAACTCATTGCCTTCAGCTGCAATGCAAGCTCTATATCTCTTTAAAAATGATCGCGTAATAAGACGGGCGTATCTTCTTGAGTTTATGTATTCAGCGGCTTCTGCAATTCTTTATCGCAGCTCGTCAAAATCTTGAATAGGTTTAGAGTACACTTTTCCTTTATCGTACCCCAGTAAAAGAAATCTATGGGGTTTTAGGTCAGGTGAACGGGCAGGCCACGAAAAAACGCTTCTTTGGAAAATCGCAGCCCCCCCCCCTCCCACCCAATATCTTTGTTTTTATCGTTCTAACGTGAGCATGTCCGCAGAGGGAAGCGCTCTTGGAGCGCTTATGCAGAGGAAATCAAGATAAGGCTTTACTAAAAATTTCAGTTTTATGCTGAATGCGCTCCGTTTAATTTTCAAGCTATACGAATTACAAGGACATGGTTTTGCTCAACAAAAATAGAAATATTGTTAAATTACATTATTAAAAAAATTTAATTAACCGCACACTTCAATTGACTACTAAAGAATGAAAATTCTGCTACACTTTCACATGCATATGAATCATCTTTTCACAACAAGAGAACTGCTTCCGCAAAGATTCATTTGGCTATGGTAAAAGAGTAAAAGAGCGCTTCCAAAAGATATTTTCTGGCTATGTTTGGTAGCGCGTATCACAAATGCTTGACTTGCTTCCCGCTGGGATGGCTTGAGAAGTATTCTTGAGGGTTTTAGTTCACAATGTTTGAATTGCATGAGATGGGCGCACGAGAATGAAGAAGACTTGGAAGATTTCGAGTGTGATGAGTGCCCCCTAAAGCAGTTATAGACAAATGTTACAAATAAACAATTTCTACACCATATTATGCCCCAAAGGCTGTCCAATTATGCCCTGCATATGGACGCATAGCCGGGCAAAGCTGTGAATTTTTATTATTATTTTAAAATTATTTAAGTTGTTTATTTTCATTAACATATTTTTGAAAGTAGCACACTCCATACTTATATTTCATTTTGCAAATAATATAAATAATTAATCGGATATTACCCTAATTTTCATCCTCCCCTACTGTACCCCAAAGAACCAGCTTTAAGTTTCTTATATGGATCGCAGGGTAGTCCTATTGAATCGTCAAGATAGTCCGCAATATACAGAAGAAGTTTTTGTCTGAGTACTTTTCGGTACGCCAGGCTATTCATATGATACGTTTCGATCGTTGCATGACCCCAAAAGACGTCCCATACCATCAGTGACTCGCCTTAAAAGTACTTATTTGAAAATATTGGGGCTCTACCACAGATCGCCCATAGTACCCTCACAGACAATCTGGCTGTCATTTCAGCTTTAGTTATTTTGTTGAGCGAAAAAAATAATGTCCAGAGGCTATAGGCGGATACTGGAGGGATATGCGGAAAGAGCCCCGGAATTTTTATTATTGATTGCATGGGACTCCTTAAGAGGTCATGGAACCGAAGAATTGGACTTTTTCCTCCTATCATATGAATAGTCCGGAGTAGAGGAGATCCTTCTGACAAAAACTCCTTCCGTATCTTGCGCACTGTTCTGTCGATCGCTCCAAAGTGTAGAGTATCTCTCTTACACAATTTCGGTTTTTGTTGTTATTCAATAGAAGTGGTAACAGTTGTACATTTATCCATTGTTGTTCGTTTACAGCTGCACTTTTTCAACAAAGCACTTTTAATGATAATTTTTTTTTTCCTAGAAAATTCCAGTGCTTTTTGTTTTATTAAAGGCCCAGGTACAGGTAAATTGTATGCACGAATATTAGTAAACCATTCATATACAGCCCCATCAATGTCATCGTACATGCAATGTCTATCTCGCTTCAAGTGCCCACTAATTGCAATAGATTGGTACTTTTTTCGCAGTTCTTCTCTTTTGATCCGTATTGTTGACAATTTACTAGGCGGTAGGCTAAATTTAAATACGATATATCCTTTTTATTCCCTTTTTCAATTTCGTCCATCAACTTTATTTTTATTTGGAGATTTAAATTTTTAAGTTTTCTTTTGGATATGTCTCTCTGAAAACTTATAGGTTTGCAAAAGAAGTCAACTACAACACACTTTGGCTGAATAACTATTTTCGTCGAATGCAGATCCACTGTCACCCATATGCAAAAGGGGATATGTCCAAAAAATTAAAAATTGATATTTTAACGCCAATTTGTAGGTAACCTAAAACTACATAAACACATCAAATGAAACCTGTGCAAAATTTAGTATATCATACTCTAAAATCTAAATGAATCCAGAAAATTGAAATGAGTTGCAAGTCCTCTACCAGTCCAAATGCAATATAGAATATGTCCATCAAGCAATTTCTTAGTTTTAAAAGGGGATATGTCCTTGTGTTTAGAATGAAATTGTTGTTAGAGTAAAATTTCTGCTGAAAAATGGGATATTAATTTTACCATTATAACGGTTTAATAAGAGCTGCGTTGTATTATTGCTGTATCTGATTTTGCTTTAGTTATTGTTTGAATTTTGTTGTGAAAACAAGCATTTTAAAGAAATTACAATGGCTAGTCTATGTGAAAATGAAGTTCGATTGAATGGAAATGTTAACTTTGCACCTGCTGGGAAAGGAAGAAAGAAGATAAGACTGCCATCAACATGGAGAAGAAATCAATCCAGAAAAAAATGTATGTTTGCCGTTAGAGTTTTTATCAGTTATGGGTAAGTTAACACTTTCATTTGTAGACACTCTTCGAAAGGATTTCCAGTTCGCCCAAATTGCGCTCATCCAGAAAAATCTAGCCTTAACAATGCAGGATATTCGTAGAGTGCATCAAATGCTTTACACTACATCAGAAAAGGTATGACAGGATGAAATTATTATACGGCTCACGAGAGTTTCACCTGTCGCAAGAAAGCGACCTCGAGAAAATTGCTTCAACAAGCAAAGTAGCTATAAGGTACTTTTTGCGCCAGGACGGACCGATCGTAATGCTCACAAGGAAGTTAAAGTTTGTAAAACAATGTTTACATCCGTTTTTCAAGTTATAAAGAGAAAGCTGGAGGGGGTATGCAATTGAATTTTTGCTAGTGGACAATCTTCACATGAGAGACGAGGTGCAGGTGTGAGAAGGGATATGCAGATCGTTTTTGTTTTTTAAAAGCTTCAGCCGATTCAGTCGTATTGCAATCGTGCTAATAATGTGAGAAAGCAATGCTTGTCAAGTGATATTTCTATAAAATTACTATGGAATATGTATAATTCAGAATCCGAAATCAATTTGAGAGTCAGTTATGAATATTTTAGACACATTTTTTGTAGTGATTACAATATTCGTTTTGCTAGCCCCGCAACTGACTGCTGCTTTACATGCATCCAATTCCAAGAAAAAATTAAAACATTTTCAGATGTACAAGAAAAGATCAGGTTAAACACTCTATTAAAGGTACATAAGATGAAAGCTAACCAATTTTATAAAAGGTTAAATGAGCAAAAGGCCGGTTTTTTAACTTTGTCATACGATTGTCAGAAAAACCAAATTCTACCTAAAACTTACTTACGCCAGTTATACATTTATAACTGTGTATTGGTTCATCAAATGTTAAACAAATTCCAGGAAATACTTTCATACACACTTGGCTGGAAAATGAACATAGAAAAGGTTCGAATGAGATAACTTCTTGTTTATTTCATCGTTTGAATAATACAAACCTAAATGCTATCCATACAATTCAATTATATTCTAATGGCTGCGGTGGTCAGAATAAAAATCAAATTGTAATAGGTATGCTATGCAAATGGTTTAGTTGCAATCCTTCATCTAATCTAAAAAAAAAAAATTGAGTGCATCTATCCGATAGTTGGATACTCATTTTTATCTCCTGATTGGGTCTTTGGAAGAAATATTAAAAAAAAAAGTAAAAGATGAGTACTACGAAATATTTAAAAGTGCAGGAACCGTAATACAAGTTTCTTGTAATGAAGAATGCACTGTATATGACTGGAAAACTGCAATTAAATCTGTAATGAAGCCTCCTTCATCTTACCATTTTCAATTCGCCCCCTCCAAAAGATTTGTTATTACCAAAAGTGTAACAGGAAATGTGTACTTGTACAAGGTGAAATCCATTATGCAAATGAAATCGGCACGGGAAAGCCCTAATAAAACGAATAAATATCGTATATCAATTGAAAAAGCAAAAAAATAAGTAAAAAACGAGCTTTCAAACAAAACTGAGGCCAAGCCGCATGAAAAAGTAGAAAATAAACTTTTCTTCACACACAGAGGTGGACTCAGATTTTTTGATTGGGACATTTCTCTTGAATATTCTTTCTCTTCATGAATCAAATCATGATCATACTGAAATATATCGGTGATTGTCAGCGAATAAAATCTGAGTTCACCTCTGTGTGTGAAGAAAACTTTATTTTCTACTTTTTCATGGGGCTTGGCCTCAGTTTCGTTTGAAAACTCGTTTTTTACTTATTTTATTTTCTGCCTTTTTCACGTTAACTAAATTGTTATTACGTGCTGCATGGAGATATTTTAAAACAGTTTTATGACGACTGAAAAGACACTGATTTACCAGTTTTTCAAAAAATTTATTCGAGTATCAAATCGTTGAAGTATTGCAACGGTTTTCTGAAATTCAAATTATGTGTTAAACAGCGCATTTTAGCTGTATTCCAACTTGATCCCATATCACATGAATTTTCCTGATTTTCCATGTTTTCCACAGACTTTTCCTATTACTATGAATTTTTTTCAAAACTTTACATGAATTTTCCTCGATTTTTCATGCAAGTTTTCATGATTGTTGAAGAGAAAGTATTGATGCCAGTAGGACGGGAAAAAAAATGATTCCCCATAGCTTATAAAACTTTTTTGTCGCAAAATTTTCCGGAAAAGTCAGAAAATGCCGGAAATTTTCAGTAAAAATTTTCAGGAAAAATTAGATAATTCTGCATTTTTCCTGAAACAGATTTATCACTAATGATATCGATGAAAATATTTCCGATGATTTTCCAGCTTTTCCGGGTTTTCCATGGAGTTTTCCACAAAAGCAACTTTATGCAACTCATTTCGCTCTACAACTTTGTCTTAGGTTGCAAAACGCTCAAACGCTTCCTGGGTCGGAAAAGTGTTTTACATGAATTTTCCTCGATTTTTTCTGCAAGTTTTAACCCTTGTCGGAGAGAAAGTAATAATGCCAGTTGATAGGGAACTTGATCCTGCATAATTTAGAAAACTTTTTACCGGAAAAAATTCCGGAAAAGTCGGAAAATTCCGGAAAATTTTTTCGGAAAAATCGGAAAACTCTGCATTTTTCCTGAATCCACTAATCAGATTTGTACCAAATTTTCAAAAGATTTTTCCCGATTTTTCGAGTTTTCCATGGAAATTTCCGGTTCAAATTTTGATAAATTCAATTGTCACGCGACATGAACTTGTGTGCCAAATTTCAGCACGCTGTGATGACGAAAAATGGGACTACGAGAGTGTCGAAAATAGTAAAAAAGAAATATACAGACAAATTCGTGTACGAGTTAAAGGGAATGGCCTCAAAAAGAGAGACGTTGTCGAGTTGTCTCCACTTTGGTGAGAATTGGGCGACTCTTCCCAATCTGGGCATCTATTGACTCTGCTATTGAAAGCCCAAATGATGACATTGATCCAGATGCAGATTTTGATGACATTCCAGATGAAAATGATTACAATATTATTTAAGACGATAAAAAATTTTTCTTTTTTTTACTTTATTAAAATAATATAAAAATATTGTAGTATAGTTTTATTCTTGTTTGGATCAGTCTTATATTCCTTTCCTAAATTTGCTTTTACAGGTGCTAAAGAGGATAAGTCCATAACTTACATTTGCAATAAGGAGTATGTCGATTTGCAAAAGGTGATATGTATGTCCAAATTTGTTTCTCTCTTTTACAAAAAACTATTATCTAATCATATGTGATTTTTTAGGACCTTAACATATTGATTTTCGTTAATCATAAATAACACAATTTGTTCTAGCAGTTCTAAAAGGAGAAAAGATAAAGGTTTTTCGCATTTTGTGGAAAACTCGTTATTTGTGACATATTGCATATGGGCAACAGAATATAGACTTGCAACAAAACTATAATTCTAAGTAGAATTAAAAATGTATAAAGCAAATAAGATGAAAAGTTTAAAAAAGAAATTAAGACATAGAAAACTGTCTAAACACGTAGGAAGGAATTATCTCAATTTATTCGAGTTAGAGGAGGGCGAATAGTAACAAAAATACCAAAAATTTCTAAAAATTAGTTCGATTTAGGCAGATTTTCGATATAAGGGAATTCGAGTTAGGAGAAGGGTTTTCTATGAAAAATCCAAGGGAGTGCCAAATTAAGTGCAAAAATTTTGACTTAAGAGGAGTCAGTACCAATATTTGCAAGTTTCATACATTTTTCAATGCGAATTTTTGGCGAACTATTTGTAGCAGAATAATGATTTATATCTTAAATTTAAGGAAATGAAAAAATAAAAAAAAAAATATTGGAATGGAGATATTAGTTCGGAAACTTATAAAAAATGGTAAAAATTGAAGTCTTTTAATCAAATTCCTGTGGGTAGGTATTCTCATTTCTTTAAATTGTGACTGTTTTAGAAGGACAAGGCCTAGATCTACCAAATAACGTCGAGTTTTTTCATTATTAGTGGCGCTTTTTATAATTATTTTACTATAATAGTATTTGTTTTTTTATCCCGACATTTCACCGATGAGAAATTGCAATATTTATTTGAGAGTTGTTTAAATACAAAGCAAAATAGCATATTTAACAATTAAGGGCAAAAAAATTTTAGCAGAGTTAACTCTCGTTAAAAATTTTCAATTTTCGTCTTAAATTGGGTTTCTGTCTTTTGCGGTAGATGTCTCTAATGTGCTCTGTGGTCTAGATCTAGGCTAATTTTATATGAATTTTCAGGACACAAACTCACGTATAGTAAATTTTATTACCTACAGGTTCGCTGGTATCTAAATTGAAACTTTTGCTGAGTACTGACTCCTCTTAAAGAGAAATTCGAGTAAGAGGAAGTTCGATTTAGAGAGGTAATATAGTTCTTACATAAATATATATTAATAGATATTTACTAAGGCAGTCGCCCTCTGTATACATTACGAATGGAGACTTATGTAATGAGGACCAAGTACAATTGAGACAAAAATGGACTTCGTTACATCGTTATATCCACAGAATAAATACCTAACACTCCTTGCAGATGGTAGATAAAAATTTGCATAATTGTCAATTGTAATTGATTTCAATATTCAAAATGATTAAATTCTTCATGTTACCCCTTATTGCCTTTTTTATGTAGGTACTTTACAAATGTGCACAGAACACAGCACGCAAAAAATTCAAAATTGAATAATTTGATATGCACCGGCTTAGTCACCTGCTAAGAATTGATTTCTGAATGTAAGCATCCTGCATGGAACAAGTATTATAGTGCTCGATTGGTCTCGGCAGACTAAAGGTAACATCTGGTAAAATTTCATATTACTACAGATTTCTTATACATAGTTTCATATGAGGTCATGTAATGTAAGGAAATTATGTTAAATAAAATTTTTGTTTTTTTTTTTTTTATTAAACTTAATGCAAAACAGGTACTTCCGCGAAGCAGGCTCTAGGTATATATATGGGGCAATATGGAAACTATATGTTGGTTATTATGAATTTGAAATAAAAGAGCAGTTTTAACAAACATCTTGCAAGAAAACTGCCAAGGTGACGACTTTTGCAATCATATAGAGGAAAATTGCCTACAAAAAATTGGAGAATTTCTGAAGAGGAAAATCATGAAGTAATTCCTGCGATGGCCCAAGAATTTTACCTAAAATTAAATATAGTGCAGTAATTTTAGCAGTTGACCTCGAAAGTCATGCGATATACTTACTTAAGAAAAGCGTACAAAAAATGCAGAAACGGTTTTATTTTGGGTACAAAGTGTGATAGGTCATTTTTTATACTGAATTTAGGAAGTTGTATGAAAAATTGGTGTTGATGACGTGGTTTTTGATAAAAAAATAGTAGTTAAATAAAAAAAAAGAAACACACTTTAAAATTCGGAAATTTTGAATTTGCTGAGCTATAACTTCAAAACTGAAAGGAACAAGAGACAAATTTATAGACCGTTGGAAGGGTTCAAGGATTATCAATCTAACAAATTTTAAATAAACATCAAATGGTGTAACGTTTAGAAGTTACAGGGTGATCTAAAAACATACCCGAATATCTTTAAGTCCTATTCTCTGAAAAACCGTTAGGATTGACACGCATCGTTTACATGCCCACAAACATTGTATGCGTCTTGCGTATACTTTACTCTAGTTTATTATTGCTTGTGACCCATTATGATTTCGATCTGAACTCTACGCGACATTTTAAGACCTTTCATATAGAAAATGCCGTGATTTTTATTTATTTATTGTTACAGCTTTATGATGAGGTAAGAAAAACGATTAAATAATAAAAGAAGTGGTGACAGTAGCAGGAGTTCAGTAGGTTCAAGTAGATTCCCAGGAAAGAAATCGTTTAGAGAATGAAGTGCCACTATACAAAGAGGACATTTAAAATGCTTCCAACCGATCACCGAACACTTTTAGCACCCTGAAAAATCTAGCGGTGGATTTATTCTACATACTTTTGTGAGACCCCCACTTTTCGGCGTTATATAATATAAAAATAAATAAATAAATTAACCGATTGACAAATAAAGTTAGTAGCGATTGCTTGGCTTGAAGTGCATGCACGAAACACCAACCCTCAATTGAGGATTTACCAAATCTAATTCACCAACAAAAAAAAGTCACTAATGTAAATAATTAATTGTTTGTGATTTTTTAATAAATAAATATAAAAAAAAAAATAAACTCTTTCTTTACTAGGAGTGCACAAAATTATGGATATGTCTAGATATGACTCAGTACCCGATTTAATTTTGACATACTGACCCCGAAAGTTTCGCCATCATTGATCTAGGACAAATTCTCCTTGAAATAACAACAATGAGGAAGCCATGTGATTTTCGTAGATTTTATGCATCCGAAGTCCTCCAAGCTATTTATTGTATTATTGTGGCAGTTATATCAGATTCCACCATATTTTGTCAAGCTTATGCCTTTAGCCGATGATGCGACACACAGTTCTAGCAAAACCAAATTTATTGATTTTCTTCTGAAAAATGACGATCTGGGCTGGAAGCATCGCTTCACGTATTCAATGCAAGAAATGTAATGCCAAGCTTCTTACAACCATCGGGAATCTGTTCAAGAATACTGCTTAGCCTGATCAGGTCTGCTTTTTTATTTTTTTGCTCTTTTCCGTCCAAAATGCCCAAAAAAGCTATTTCTCATTTTTACTCTATGACATTTACTATGTCCAAAATTTGGAGCACGGTTCGTCTCGGTGTTCGATATTTGGAGCTCGAGCAAAAGGAGCAATTCAGAATATTCAGTGGTATAAATGTGTACGTGATTAAATAAGGACAAATTTAGACTGAATACTTAATATTAGCCGAAATCAGTAATACAAAAATTTATTACAAAAGTCGTTACAGCAATGGTAAATTATCAATTTAAAAAAAAATTGATAATGTTGCTTACGATATTTAAATTTATATTAATTCTTTGAAAATGAGGTTTCGGAATAAAATTTTGAAAAAATCATTGCTTTGCATTTTATACAAGATGCACCTATCGAACTAAATTTTTTGTTAAAACGATTATTGATAATTAAACACGAGAGGATCCTTTTAAAGAAATTTCTACATAGTGATCGAAACGTATGAATTTCTCCTGTGATAAGGCGAAAAGGTGTGCCAGGAGTATAGTTTCCAAACTACACATCAATTCCTGTTGATGTATACAAATTCTCGCAACAATATGGATGTTGTCTTGTGAATATAACTCATACATACACAAACATTTTATATAAGTCAATTGCTGAACGTTACAGCATGGTGAAGTTCACTCTAAGCTGGGTGTTTTTCTTTTATAATAAAGATTGTAAATATCTTAGCTCGAAGTTTTATTCAAGGGCCTGATAAAAATGAAGCAGAAAGAATAAAAACAGCTTTTCGGCAGCAACACAAAATAAATAATATCATAGGTACCATAGGTGTCCACGGCTTAATGCATTTTTCATTATTTTCTCCGTATGCTTAGAACATTTCCGAAGGTGGAATTCGCCGTCTCTTTGCAGAGTTTGACCAAGAGATGGATTCTGTGCTACTTAAACCATCACCATCTATCTCATAAACACTTTTACGATCAGTGAAATTTATGTGTACATTGAGGGAAGATGTCAATGCTATGGGAGTGATATCAGAATCAAAATTTACCGTTTTCGTCTCCTATTACAAAAATAGTATTTTTGTCATAGTCTCCCATATTTACATAAAAAAAAGAGTAACATCGAAATTGAAAGAAAATGACAGTTAGGTTAGATTAGGTTAGGTTAAGTAAGAGGAGTGCCGTTAGCAGACTAGCCTGCATAACTTAGACTTTCAGTGGGCCCATTGTGCCTTTGAAACCTTTGAAACCGCCCCTAGATCCATCCTACTTCTATTTGGAATCTCAGGATACATCTGAACTCTTTACTTTGCAGCTTCCACACACTTTAAAAGGAGTACGTACCTAATAGCCTATCACTTTTATTCATCACACGGACTCGATTTCCTCCACAATTCCCTCGCAATACGACAAGTTTCCTTGCTGATCCAGCTGACGCTTGCCTTTCGATAAGTTGATGATATCCTCCTTTAAAGCTCCGATTGGGATCTTTACATAAGCTATTGCTGCGGAACTATCCATTTCAGAGCCCTTTTTAACACATTCATCAGCCACATCGTTACCTGTGATATCCTTGTGGCCAGGTACCCAGCATAGGGTCACCTTACGCCGTTTAGTTCATGCTTAAAGGCTGGTCTGACATAACTGCACCAATTTTGATTTTACCAGCACAGCATCCAGCACCTTGTTGGCTGCCTGGCTATTAGTGTATCATATGCAGATGTGCCATATGGACTCTCTGCACATAGATACTAATATTACGGCTTGGTAATTTGCTGTGAGCTCTGCCTGAAAGACATTACATTTGTCCGGCAGTCCATAAGACTCGTGCCACTGGCAGTCTCTGGAGTACTCTCCAGCTCTTGTGCCCGCACTCGTCTTGGATCCATCCGTAAAGATAAAAGTATCGGATGTACCAGCATTTCCTTCCCATCCCAATCATTCCTGGTGGGTATCATTGTATTGACATCCCCACTAAAAGTTAGGAAAGGTACTTTATAGTCTGTTTCTTCCCTGCAATCGCTGCAGTCTTTCTACTGAATTATATTGGAATACCCAAAGCCCTCTCCGTCTACCAATACCCTTGACTACGCTAATTGCCGCTATGTGGACCTTGATGATAATGTGTCTTCAATTCCACTTACGTTTGTCTGGGTCCACCAGTTTTTGATAATTGGGGAACTCGGTGCAATGAGAACAGCCTTACAGGATTTGTCTCTTGACAGCAGCTCGTTCATGGAAGGAATTCTTCTAGTTGACCGAACAGGCCTGGGTGTCTGGTTTCTACTCGGGCTGTCGAAAGGTACCTAGAACTTATATTGGGGATAGTTAGAGAGAACGAAATTCGGAGCGCTAGTCCTGTCGGGATTCCGGCATGGTCTAATGTAGGTCACTCCTTGTCCGTTCCTTTTAAGACAGTACTGCAAGCTGAGACGTAACTTCCGCCAGTCCGTGGAGATGGAACGTCGGCCCGACCAGTCCTTGGCGACTGGATTGGTTTTCTGGTAGCTACTCCTAAAGCTGTGAAGGTAATGAAATTACTACAGCTTTGGACGAATGAAAAGACGGTGATTCTTAAAAGATCCTTTATTGGGTAACTTAAGTAAAATTTACAAAGGTGTAATCTGGTGCTAGTCTGGAAAGCTGGTTCGCTTGACTTGGCGTTCTGAATACTCCTACGCCTCTCAAAGTAGATTCCTTCCAAGGAATTCGCCTGTCTACTAAGCTCAATACAGCGGCACACATCAAGTGGGCACATGTCCGTGACAAATGGTGTTGCCGTGGCGCCACTGCAGCTACACTCCTACAGTAGAGATCTTTTAGGGTACGTGCACAACGAGGAAAAGCAGGGCGAGGCGAGGCTAGGCTAGGCACTTAAGCGAGGCGAGGTGAAGATATACCTCAAGATGTAGTGTTCACAATAAGGTGTTCAGTTTCTTGGTAAATCGCGAATTGAGAACATATAAATTATATCATTATATTCTGAAGAAGAAATTTTGTGTTTGTCAAGTAGTGCAACTCTATGCCACTTTTCACATAAGTCTACTTTCCGCAGCTTTGCTTGTGACCCGATAAATAACAAGCGATTAGAATTTGGGGAATTCGTCATTCACATATGTATATGAAGATTTACATACTGATCCTCATACATATATTCTTCTTGTATATGAGAATAAGTTAAGAGCCCTTCGATTATATAAAAAAAAAACCTATACAAATATGCCAGTTATCAAATTTAGCGCGCTGCACCTCGCGAAAAAATGAAAAATGTCATTCTCGAGCGAGATACCTCGAGGTGTCTCGACATATCGCACGCTGACACAACGTTGTTATGAGAACACTCTCTTAGTGCAGCGTGCAATCATTTTATTTCTTCAACTCTTGATATAGCCTCGCCTCGTCTAGCCTCGCCTTTCCTCGCCTCGCCTTGCCTCGTTGTGCACGTCCCCTTCCGGAAATAAATCAAGCATGACCTCCAGTGAGTGCCACCGTGGATGTGGTGACAGTTACTCACCCAAATAAAACACGCTGCATTGAAGAAGAGCTGATCGTTTGTGGTCAGTATTCTGAGCAGATTTTACTTACTCCCTTATAGTTTGGCGGATTTTGATAGTTTTGATCAGCTCTACTCCTCGAACAGCCCAGGCAAAACTCTTGAAAACACCTCGGGTAGATTGTTCTACTTGCTGTATTTTGAGAAAATAACAAGCAGGAAACATTGAAATTATAATTGTTTTCCACTAAAAAATCCATCACCTGTTAAAATGTGTAGCATATTTCTATAATAATAATACTTTCAAGGGGAACAAACCCAATGACCTATCCACCATAAAACTAAAAACAAACAACAACAACAACAACAACAATATTGTCTCCTAATAATTTATACTTGTACGCATCATTCTAAAAATATCCCTGCGGTATTTCTAAGCACATTTTCATCCCCCTTAAAGGTAATTTGAAAATCTTATGTTGGTAATAAATTCCAACAGCGTAAATCTACTAACCTAAACCCAAATGAGCAGGACTCCGATGTCAGTCAAGGCAACACGCACATGATCCGGTAATATCTAATTTTAAGAGAACAGGCTTCATAATATATGCCGGTCACTCCACCATGTCTCTTTTGGTAATTTTATGACCTTTGAGTGGTATAAGCATAATTCGAGGGCATTTATGGGTCGCCAATACAAAGAGTCGAAGCCAACAAGTTGGGAATTTCTTTTATTATTACATACATAGCCAGAAAGCAACAGCGACAGACACTTTACTTCACGATGAGTCATATTTAAATCTTCTTCTCGGGACTTGTAGAGCTTGATTTTATCTCTGGGGTGGCACACTTAATCAGCACTTTTAGACCCATGAAAGAAAATTAATTAATTTCCAGATGAGAAGTAGCGATTCAGTGTTCCCTCCTTGCAGCGATAAAAATTAAAAGCTGAAGCTGTTTACTTTAGCACTGTCTGTGGCTATGGCTAGTTGCTGACATAACAGACATTCAACAAAATGGGTCAAACGTTCGATTCGCCTTCAAATTTGGAAGCGCAGATATATGTATGTATGTCATGGCATAAATTTACTTTGACATATGGACGTCAATTATTAAATTAATTTTGTTTTCATCAAATATATATATAAAACATAAAATGGTTTTCACATATGTAAACTATTAATAATGTTTGTCAGGAGAAGATAAACAACAATAAGAACTCTTCGTCTTCGAGCTGGATTTCTTGATAATTTGAAATCCACCAGAAGGCCAGCACACTAGAGCTTACCCGTCGCATAACAGACGTGGATTTGTTGCCTTCTTAGAATTTTCTGAATTTTTAAATAAAGCAAAACAAATGATCGTTCCTGTTTTTTTTTTTGTTTTTTTCATCATTGAGTTTTTTATAATTTTTTTCATTTGAACTGGTTTGCTTTCCAAGCTCAACGAAAAACATCTGGAACCGGGAATATTTTGGCTCGTGCTATTATAAATGAAACTGAAACCGAATTCTGTCAAAACTTGATATTTGCTCATTTTAATAGCTCTGTCCTTTCACACTTAAGAGCTGTGGAAAAGTGGAAAATTTGCATGTTGAAGTTGTCTCCTCAAATTTGTAACATATGAATGTGCTGCTTCTCAGAATTTACAACTTAAGTGAGCTCCAGATGGTTTACAGTGAATTATCTTTAATGATCTGTTTAGGATGGATGTTTCCTTTATTTTAGGACTACATGAAATATTGTGTAGTAAAGACAGACAGGAATTGTCTTTTATGTCATCTAAGAGGTTGAGTAGAACAGAATTAACACTGAGAATCTGGACTTGTGCATGAAATAAATGTGTTTACTTTCAGTCGATGTAAATTTGTGCAATCCATTTAGTATTGAAATACCTGGAGTCCGGAACGAAACGAAATGGGAGCTGTTCTTAAATGTTTCCAGAACTTATTAAAAAATTAACAATTGGCTGGATAAATATTTTCGGTCTGAAGATTTCTTTTGCATATACAGCTGTGGCCCAATAGCCTATGTAACCCGGCGGTTACAGCTTGAATGCAACTTGTACTACCACACTTCTTGCACTTGTAATCCCTACGGCTATGAAAGTAGATCAGCTTTCAGAAAGCTTGTATGATGAAAAATCATGGCAGCTGAGGTGATAGTAATTTGACATTAGGTATATAGTTTTCAAGATGGCGGAAAAAAATGCTTGAGAGAAATTGATAAATTTATTATTATTGGGAAAATGAGATTTTCCAGGATTATTTGCATTACATCATTTACCAACATCTTCCTCCTCATTTTTTCTTGGGTTTTTATCATTCTGCTGTTTCCTTTATTGCTATAATCATCCAATATACGCAAGACTTTACGTCTCAATGTCATTTTTTAAATGAACTTGCATGCAAGATGATAAGACATCAAGCGACCTGCCTTCTGCTGTCAAATTTGAAATCGCGTTACAAGGAAGGCTTACATGCAAGCTGTACTATCTCATGTAACCCCCTAGTAAGATCGAAACAGAAACTTCCGCCAAATCAATCATATTGAAAAAAAAAGCCAGAGCTTGATTTTTCGATTACACACGTATGTGTTTTGACAAGTTTGTCCAGAGTATCCACACCACCTTTTAAGGCACTATAATCCAGAATTATATTCGCGTTCGATGTTTCCTAATCAAGACCAGCATCATTGTGTAATGTAGACAACAGTAAGACATTTTTATTTCCTTTTGGAACATAGCTTAGTAGCGTTAGAAAATTGTTGAAACAAAATCGTTTGGAATACACCTCTTCCTTTTTTTTATTTCCTCCTTCATAGTAAATTCAGTTGGCAGATCACGTTTGATGTTTTTTATTGTTCTAATAATTGTGGTCTTTTTTTGCTAAGAGCTGATCAGCCAGAGTACAACTGATGAAGAAGTTATCCTCAACTTGTGGAGATTGCGCACATGCATCTTCCGCCGACAAACCGAAGAAAACAGCCGAATTAAATGTTTGTAAGCTTAAGCTGGTGAAAATACAAAACTAAACACAAAATAGAGTGAAATTGTGAATTGGGGGGTGGGGGGCTTTATGGATTGAAAGAGTTTTTTTTGTTTTTGCTAATTTGCTAATTTCGGCAAAACGCGACCTCCTAGCGGAAAATGTTCTTCGCAAAAGTTGTAGATAATAAAAACATCTTGAAAATATCGGAAAACCGATTTTTCGGTTTTTCATTTTTTTTCTCTCGTAAAAATAATTCAATTTATATGAAATTTTGTGAAATTATATCTTTTTTTCATTGAATAAGCATGATTTTTCTGGAATCTGGAAAAAAAGTAGTTTCCGAAATATTTACATTTTTCGAAAAAAAAAAAAAAAAAAAAAAAACAGAAATCGTTCACGGGAAACTTTATTGGTGTTTTTTTTTTTCTATTTCAATATTCTATCCAAGCTCATTGTAATCGTTGAAATGTCCACTTTAAAACGGTTTATTTTTCATGAAACCGTCTTAAATTGAAAAACAAAACCAAACAAATTACTTTTCGGATCACGAATTTTTTAATGCCCCATAATTTTTCTATGCGAATGAACATTTTTTTTATGCAAAGTCAGCCCATTTATATCTGCAGAGTATACGGAAACTCCGATATTCAATGTCTGAATATGAATTCGACAAACTTACGTCCCAAGACTTTTTTTTTTACTATCAAAAGGACTTACAGGTTTTGGTCTGGAGGTCTGATATGACTATTGAACAGGTCTTAATGGGATCCATGAAAGCTCAGGATGGCGTTGGACTTATACACGGTCGTGTATGGTCGAAAACGTTTTAGATAAATTTATTATGACTATGATCATTTTAGTGGTGGAAGATTTTTGTAATATTTGTTTTTTTTTTTGCAACGACGGAACAACATATAAATGTGGCAGACCTTGAAAAAATTATCTGATTTTTTCGATCTTTATGACCCATTTCAAGCTACTGAAAATATAAAATTTTCTTTTTTTATTCTGGAATTATTGGCAATGAAATAATTAACTGCTAAAAAGCGCACGAAGCACGTGAAAAATCTATGAAATCTGTTATTTGAAATAATTTTCATAGCGGTAAGTTTTAAAAGAAAACAAAGTATTATCTCTCAAAACACTTTATTCATCAGTAATCCTTTATTATTATTCCAAAGAATTTCATTAAATATTTACAGTCAAGATGATATGAAAACGTTTTTTGGAATATGAACTCGCTCCATTTCCTCTGTCACTAAATATTTACAGAAAAAGTACTCAGAAAAAACACAAAATTTGAACTTTATGGTGAATTTACAAACATTAATGCTTTGCCAGTCTGTAAGAATATTTTACATGTCGTTAACGGTGGGTTCTTACTACATAAAGTAATTTGACAAAAGAACAATACTATTGAAGAAATTTAAAATAAATATTTTAATTATGTTCGAATCAATTATGCAGCAAATAGTTTTGTATAGTATTCGATGCGTATCCCGAAGTAAAAACAAACTTTAGCTAAAACTCTTACAGCCTCCACTTCCACTTCGATGTGCACGAAACAAACCGAAAGTCCATGTCGTAAACAATTTGCAAACATCCCTACATTTGAATATCAAGATATAATTAAAATACTGTTTTCGCATGAGAAATTTTTATCCAATCAAAGTAATAAAAAAATTTAACACAAACTGCATCAGATAAACTATAGTCAGAGGAATTTTTGTGCGAGCATGCTCCCGAAGACGCTGATACATTACTTACAAATACTACAATTATAAATGAGGTATGTTACAAGGATCACTGTCCTTTACAAAAAAATTCGCCGGACCACCGCAGGTTAAGAAAATTTGAAGAAGGGATAGGAAAGAAAAATCCTCGCATTGAGACTAATCCTGGAACTAGCAAAACATGATGATAAAACTGTCGTGGTTGTGAGTCAAGATAATGATTCGGAAGTGATTAATCAAGAGCCAGCAAAGAGTCTTGACACCTATAGAAATTGAAGAACTCAAAGACGTCAATAATCTCGAAGATTCTTCGGAATTTGAAAGTTTTATTGATGAAGAAGAAGAACAACCACAATGCAAAAGATCAAAAATGCATTAAAGTTTCATAATTTCTTATAATTTTTTTATTTTTATAAAAAAATTGCAAAATAATATTTTTCTCAAAACAAAGCGAGTCAAAATGTGTAACACAAATTCAACAAATTAATTGTTCTATTTAATAATTACGTATTCAAACTATTTTATTTAAATATACCTAAAACAGATCGCTCATCGTTATTTATTTAATACAAAAAATAGTAAAATATACGTTAATGAAAATGCACGCTGGTCCAGCGAGTATTTACTTTAGCTTACAACTTTTCAGTACGGTACGGTGCATTGCCATGAAAAACTTGAGTTTGCCACTTTCCTTCATTAAATTCATTCGACTTTAGTAATATTACATTGATGTAAGTTCTGAAATTAAAATTTAATTAAAAAAAACTTTTTTTTTTGAAAAATTCATGAACCGAAAAGTAATTTTATTGGTTTTTTCTCAATTTAAGGCGGTTTCATGAAAAATAAACCATCAACATATCTAGAGCGTTTTAAAATAGACATTTCAACGGTTAAAATGAACCCGAATAGAATATTGAAATCGAAAAAAACACAAGTAAAGTTTTCCATGCAAGATTTTTTTATTTAATGTAAATATCTCGGAAAGTACCTGTTTCCCAGATTATATGCCAGAAAGATGTAATTTAACAAAATTTCATGTAAAGTGAATTATTTTTACGAGAGAAATAAAAAATAAAAAACCGCAACATCGGGTTTCCGCCATTTTTTTTTTTTTTTCGAAAAATTGAAGGTTAAATAAAAATTTAAATATTTTTATTATCTACAAGTTTTGTGAAGAACGTTTTCCGCTGGAAGATCACGTTTCGCCGAAATTCGCAAAAAACATACTTTCCATCCCTAAAGACCCCCCCCCCCCCCACTCCCATTTCACAATTTGACTTTACCTCGTGTTTAATTTTTGTTTTTTGTCTTAATTATAACCTTAAATAAATTTTCTTTTCAAAATGGTATTGGTACCGGCCTAAAATTTTCGTTATTCCTTTTATAAATAATTATAGTACCTGCGGCAAATAAAGCCCGGTGGGTAATAAGGCCCACATTTAAAAACTCCTACTAAAATGAATCGCAGCAACCTCATACTTTATGCGCACATACATTAAGTTGACACGAACGCCATCGAGAGGGCGTCTGGCAACTCGCGCCGCCATCTTGCCAGTAGCGAACGGTACGTCACCCCGAGAGGAGTACGGCTGCTTGGAATTATAATTATTGCCTACACAAAATCATAAGTTCCGTTGTTTAATTTCTATTTCCACACGTAGTAACTTGTTTAGGTTGAACGTTAGGTAATGCAGTTTATGATTTCGATGTTTATTTTCGCCCATCATTGTTCTTATTTGATTAATGAGTAATTTTGTAAAATCTTGTCATAGGTCTAATAAGGCCCACTGGAGTAGACCATGGGCCTTTATCCTACCTAACCTAATTTCTCAATGAAACTAATGTCCCTATATAGGATTATGATTGTGACATTATTTTTGTTCCAAAGAATGAAGACTTTTTGGATTTACTCTGTTGTACGTTAAGAAATTTACAACTAAAGCTGTTGGGGGCTTATTATCGCGCTGGGGGTTAAAAGGGCCCATTTTTATTTTTATTCGAAATTATTAAAAATAACCGAATTTTGTTGATTTTCTTAGTTTTAGCAAATTTAAAGGGAATCATTTCGTTGATTAAAATTTTGAAAAAGTAAATTTTTGCTTTGGGTCTTATTATACTGTGGTAGTTTAGTAAGGCCCTTGGAAAAGGTTTTACAAAACTGAATTATTTTTTCAAATACTCACTCTGTTATAGTTTTTCAATTTTTTAGTGTTGAAAATAAATAAACTTAACGGAAAACTTGTTTTTGTAATTCTGTATTACCAAATATTTTATTTATTGCATTTTCAAATTGGGTGGGCCTTATCTGCCGCAGGTACCTTATTGTCGTTATTTTTTAAGGTTTTGCAGCAGTTATTTGTTTTTTTTTTTTTTTTAGATGGGAATTGTTAAAAGGCCCTCCTGGGTGTGTATACTGTCCGGAAGGAAAGCTTGAAACAACCGAATAGTTTCTGTGTGCTTATCCTTTTTCTGCAATTGCCCGGTGTAGGTTGGATAGGTTGTCGCCATAAGGGGACAGAAATATTTCGGTAAGAGGTATTTTCTTTTCTTTTTTTATTAGTTAGGTCAATGGGAAGCCTTGGCTTGGCGTCCGTGCTTGGGATATTTCATCCCCTGACTTGAAAAACAATTGTACATTATTTTATTTATTTATTTATTTTATTCGGATTACTTATACTAGTTAAATGCTTTGATTGTACACCGTAAAAAGTATCTATTGACAATTCCGCTACTATAATAGACAACAACTTGCCAACAATGGTAGCGGAAATTTACACAACTTTATGCGCACTGCATAACCTTATGTAAAGCAATTTCGCACTGTATGTAATTTTACATTGTTTATGCATTTTTCAATTTCCGATGTAAAATGCGATATTTAAATTTACATAATGCTGTCGAACTAAGTTACATAAGTTTAACGCAATTTTATATTATTTATGAATTCAATTCCGTATGTAAAGTTTTGTAATTTATTTCAATTGCCAATGTTTCATACGGAAATTAATAACTTACATACATAAACAAGTAAAAAAGCTAGAATTGGTCTAAGACCAATTCTTATGACCATGGCACTAATAAGTATAGATTAACAACCAACACGTAATAGAAGTAATACTAGTTTCGATGCTAACAGCTACCTAAGAAATCATCATTTTAAAAATCAATAAATATTTGTAGGTATGCAGTATTTCCATGATTGAGTTTTTTTTTAGCGAAATTCAATTATAAAAATACTGCGTACCTAAAAATATTTTTTGATTTTTAAAACGGTTTTTAAGGTAACTGTTAGGATAGAAACTAGTAACATTTTTTTACATGTTTTATGACTGCACTCCACAAAATCAAACTATACACTGACCGGCGACCGCATTCTGATAAAATTTTCCGTATAATAATTCATAGCAACGCATCCTGATAAATGTATATGAGCATGAGCAGAGTACTGAAGGAAACAATTGAGATAAATGCAAACGTCACTACTTATGTTGTATTGAAATTTCCTTTTTAAATATGGGGAATTTAATGCAAATTACAGTATTTTGTGGAATTTCCCGGAAATTTACAGTACAATACAAAAGTTTTGTATGATTAAATGTAAAATTACAGTACTGTATGTAATTTTACACAAATTTACAGTACGATACAAAACGTCTATGTAATTAAATGTAAAATCACATAAATTATCTAAAAAATTACTTACTTTACTTATTTTTGCAATTAAAAGTAGGAAGTTTGCAGATTATGTAAAAAGTATTTAATTTCTTAATGATTATGTGTATATACATTTTAAGGGGTAGTGATTATTTTAACCGTAGTAATTTTCCTCCAAGTTAGTTCATGATTTTTTACGGTGTAGGTAAATATCAACAATACAAATTCATGGGATTCTTAGGGGAGTATTTCGACCGGTATTCATAATCAATTTCATTTTGCTGATGTTGTGTTTTTTTTTTAAATTGTTTTTTTTTTTCAGCGGAATTAAGTGAACAGCAATTAAGCAAAGAATAAGGACAAAATTAATCATGATCACCTATTAAAGCTGGATATTAAACGAAATAATTTTATTAGTACTCATGAAATTATTCATACATCCTTACTTTGTGAGCCACTAAAACTTTCTTTATTCGAATTCAATATATTTGAAAATTTTGCTCTCCCTCAACCTTAGTAAATAAATAATTAGTCTACAAAAAATAAAAAATAAATAAGTAACTAAATATTAAACATAAGTAAATAAATATTAATGAACATTCAATAAAAAACAAGAAGGTGAAAGAAATAATTAAAATGTTCCAATAGTCGAACGTATCAAAATTAAGAATGGAGAGAGATGGGCACGGATCTTCTGGGAGGTTTCCATAACACGAAGACTGTGGTCAGAAATTGCACGAAGGGAACAGGTAAAAAGTGAATTACAGTAAATCTTTAAATAAAGAAAAAAATAAAGAATTAAACGAAAGTAAAATACATAAACATAAATAACTGTTACTAGGAAGCAAAATCAGTTTAAAACAATATCCGTGCAACCATGGGATCAAGAAAGCCTAAAACGAAATTCAGGGAAATAATCGCCTCATGGGCCCCATGGTCCACCCTAATAACACTGTATAGTTGAGTTTAACCCGCGTTAAATTATAAATTAACCTCAAATATTTTTAGCTAATATTCGTGGAAGCATGGCGGCCGCTGGGGTCTGATATCAAATGCAAATATATTGAAGTAAAAAAACTAACTAATTTTTCTTAAAGATTTTCTTTTGCTTACCGAATGCATATCAAATAATTGTCGTAAGGAAGAAAATCCCTTACAAATGCTAAAAATAAATAAATAAATTTAAAACGTTTGAATTAAGTTTTCATAAATTACATCAGTTAGAAAACACTTTTTTTTTTTTAAACAATCTATCACTATCAGTCTAAGGACAATTGCTTCATTGAATGACATTACATTAGGTACATAACAAAATTTGAATTGGATATAACCAAAGTACCTTGACTTTCAATGTGTTTATAAATCTTCAACAGTTGACATATTAATTTTGGTTCGTATAGACAAGTTGCTAGTTATAGGTAGAGTATACAAGGTAAAATAGCATCATGATTTTCTCACCAGTTCACTAATTACATAACTTTCCAAGCTGCTTTCATCGCATATATGTAGTAGAAAGTTACCACCAAATCCCTGATGGTCAATTAATTATTCCTTAAGGCCACTTTTAATTGCTTGAACAGGATAAAGAATTATTTTACTTTCCACAAACTCACAAACAAGAATATACACTCAAAATAGAAAATAGCATTCGCATGTTCATAAGCGTTGCCACGTCATGAAATTTTAATTGGTTTTTTCACCCAACAACGACCACCATCATGTAGCATACTAATGGAGCGTCCTCTGCAATTAAGTTGCATAGATTGGAAGCTTTCATTCGCTCGGTACACAATCGATGTAAAACACCTGAGAAGACTATACACAGTGTGCACAGTTAATTAGCAAAATTCCAACTTTTTCATGGTAACACCTACATTTATTATAACTGTGGAGAAAGCTTGAAGAACCTTAGAAATTTCTACATCATACTTACAGCCATACATATACGCTATAAGCAACTGCCCCTTCAATAAATACTCCCGAAGGTAGTAGCATCATCAGTCTTTTCTGAAGTTTCAATACCACTTAAGTATGGGTGCAGAATTGCATCATATAACGAACCTCATGCAAATTACAACAATCTTCAAAAGGCCGAACTCAAAATGTTAACCAAAATTGGTGCTAGAATAAAGTTCTGCCAATATTCTCTTTCGTTTTCAAGTATCATTTCAACTTCAATTCCTTATCGTCATCGTTGCGAATTCGTGTTTAATCTTCCCATCAAAATCTTATTACAGAATCAAAATAGCCAACGTTCTCAAAGATCTATGGTTGGTAGTGTTTGCGTTTCATACTCCACGCGAATAGCTTTGGGGCAGTATAATAAGACTTTGCCTTCTGAGCAAAGACGATAAAGGCGCGTGAACAGAGAACAGAAGGCAATCAGCTCGTCGAGTGCTTAAAAAGTTCATGTCGGGTGGTAATGGTGTAATTAGATTAGGATGGTTCTTGGGCAATTGTGCGGGATGCTAAATAAGTGATGAACCTACGATACTCTCCCTGAAGCTACTGCACAGAATTTAGAAATTCAACGAATTTCCACTACCCGGACACCAATTTATTTGAGAATTGAATATGAATGCTTAATTTTTCAGGACTTTCTTATATTTTTGGGAAGGAGCGTATTTTTTATTGGTTGGGTAAGTGGTGTTCATGCCTTCATTCCTATAACGTTGTAGGTACAGGTTTTTTAAAATTCAAGTAAGAATAATTGAAAATTCACGTGTTCAAGTGCTTCTCGTAATTCTTAAAGTAGTTTCAAAGGGTAATTCTCACTTTTCATACAACTTTAGGCCCGACATGAACAGACATGCGAGAAGTCTTAAACGATATATCATGATACTCTAAACATTTTTTATTAACAATGTTTAATTCAATTAAACGGGGGAAAACTTTGGCGATCGAATGTAGCTTGCGCGAATTTCTTGGTTGAAAAAGTGGACTTTCCTATACGAAAAATTCTTACCAACAGGTAACAAACGGCCATGGAAAGAACTGCAAAAATATATGCGAAATGTTGTAACTGGAGTGTACTTGACCCAAGTGAATGAAAATGAGTTTTCCGGCGGCAAAAACGACCCGAGAAAGTTTTCTGAATCGATAAAAAGTACACCACCCGATAGTACTCAGCGAGATCTTTAATTTGATATGCAACATGCCGTATTAGAATCAACCCCCCCCCCCCAACAGGATTTCTACACCTCACCCTAAAAGTATGCAGAGAAAATTTTTAGCTGATAATGAACTGAAGCGAACAGTTATACCCGGTTTCCGATCAGACATAACCCTATCGAGTTATAGGCGATCTAAGGTACGAAAAATCGAGTACTTCAGTTCGAATAAAAAAAAAAAGAGGGAAATCCTAAAAAAGTGGGTATGGATATAGCTAGTTAAACCTCCGAGTTTAGAAGTGTGGGTACTTAAACTTCTTCTCAGGACCTAAGGGATTCGATTCTGTACTAGATTTACCAAAATATACTAGATAAAACTCTGACCCCCCCCCTCAGGCTTTCGCCCGTTTAATTGAAATAAACATTGTTAATAAAATATGTTCAGAGTATTTGAATGCATCATTTAAGATATCTTTCATGTCTGTGCATATGTAGGGCAAATCCAGTGATAAATATTACCTGTTTCAGTTAAGACGACATGTTTAGTAAAATGTAGATTAACAGTAATCTTCATTCGACGGTGGATGAATTTGTTCGTTTTGGTGCAGCCTCGGAGGTATCCTCCTCCACAATCGGGATCGTTCCAAAAATACCTTACCTCTAATATGTCGGCTTGGGTCTATTGCCAACACAGTCTTCTTTGGTTAGTTGACCGTTCATGTAGAGCTACAAAAGGACCTCTGTGGCATACCTAACCGAAACTTGACGAATAAACTATTCGGACTAAACAAGCCAAACAACTTTAGGTCAATGCTCAGGGGGCACTCCTTTCTCAGGCATCACCTACACAGGATGAGACTTGTTTTTTGTCCGTTATGCAAAGCTTGCCTTGTTTCAATCCAAAGATCGATCCAATCTTCATTCGAGAATTGAATTAATTTCACCATTTTTTTTAATCATTTTTCTAAAACTGTTGGTGGAAAAATCGGAAATGCTCTTGGACCAGCATCATGCCAGGCAAAACAAACTATTTGCGTAATCTATAATTGCCATTATAAAATTGCATCATATCGCAACATTTGAAAAAAAAAAAAATAATAAAAAAAAATTATTTTATTTTTTCTAAAAATCGACGTAGTAACTGTTGCAAAAATGCATCAATATTAGATGATTAGATTAGATTAATTCTGCATTTCGTAGGCTGATTGATTTCTAGTGATATGTTGATCCACATACAAACAATATCGTTTTCATTATTTATGTACTGTGTATATATGAATATTCCTGCAAATCAATGCACAGTAACTGAAAATGCGTTTCAGCACGTACCTACATATCTTATTCTGTATTTCCGAGAATTCTAGGGATTTTTAATGAGAACCTTATCATCTAGATAGCTTGTTTGCAAAGACTTAAGGGTAAATTCCACACAAAATCGACAAATGTTCTGACTTGACAATCTCTGATTTTGATCAAATTTCACAAGGAAGTTGGTTTTATTACTTATAGTATCTTGTTGAAATATTTTTTTTTATTTTTATCCTTTTTTGACAGAGATATGGTATTTTGAAATTTGAAAAAAGTGACGAACTTTGCTTGGTAGGTATAACTTCAAAAATTTATATCTCAGGATATATTTGCATATCGCAAGCCCATGAAACAAACGCCATTTATTTAAGGAAGCCTTGAAGTTCCTGAAAAAAATTAGTCGAAGAGCTTTTTCTGAAAATTTGCTTCAAGTTTAATGTAAATGTCCTTTATCCATGAATATCTCAAAAATCCCATTCTCGATTTATTTTTATTTTTTTATTTTAATCCTTAATGGGTTTTGGAGGAAGCTGTAGAAAGGAAAAAATGGAACTTCTTGAAGATTGAATGGAGTTATTTTTTAAATATACAGGGTGATTCAGATCAAGATACCTTCCGATATACCACGCGATTCCTTGAGGTAAGCTGACCAAAAAATTGTTCCACATACCTACCCCCCCCACCCCCCACCCCTAGGAACCTTCCTTTAGAAGTTGTGACCAGTTGAAAATTTCGCCAATATTTGAACCACCCTATAGATTTTGGTTATTGTTGGCTTATTAAGTAGCCAAGAATAGTAGCTGTCGAAAAAGTGTATTACTCTGTAATTTTTAATTTTAATTAAGCATCTTTAAATTATTCTCAAATATTTCCAAAATTTTGATTTTTTTACACATAAATTTCATAAATACCGTCATTTATTACAAAAACTTTCTTCCATGTAACCCAAATTTATTGCTTCTTATTAATGTCTCATTACTGAAAAAATAAATTACATGTCAATACCTGTATCAGTTTCAGCACTGGAGGTTTATTGGCATATTCAAGCCAGATCATTAAATTGAATACAAGCAATAATCACTGGTAGGTACGTAGGGTCTTCTAAGCCAACAATTACCAAAATCTATAGGGTGGTTCAAAATTTATATTCATTTATTCACATCAGGGCTCACAAATATTGGAGAAATCTTCAAATGGCCACAATTCCTAAAGGAAGATTTCTGGAGGGTATGTGGAACACAATTTTTTGATCAGCTTACCTCAAGGAATCGCGTGGTATACCGAAAGGTATTTTGATCTGAATCACCCTGTATATAGTTCAGAAATCTTTAAACGAAAATTATTGAAGAAAAGTGCTGAGTTGTCAGATTATGTGCAGTGTGTTCGGTAAATAAGAAACATGGAGTATGCCAATAGATTTTTTTGAGTGTCTTGATTGTAATTTTATTGACACCCCCTCCTAAAAATCACTCTTTCCCACTTAAAATTATGTTTGAAAAATTTCCGTTTTTCAAATTAAGTGTGGTCACGTAAATGCTCAAAGTCCTTTCTTCACAGATATTACCGTATCACCTTGGATCTTTCATCCCTTATTATGATATCGTGGTCAAATGTCTCAATAATCGAGCCTTAAATTTTAATTCTTGATCCTGTAAAATATTTAAACCAAGGACATATTTTTCCTCTTCTAAAATATGACTTATTGCCAGTTCTTTACAAAAACAATAGAATTATCCCCAATGTTTCTGTTCGAAACTAATTAACATTTTTATGTTATGTGAAAAGTGAAAAGTATAAATTTTTTGTGTTCTGGTAATTAAACTTTTTCACTTTTCGCATAAGATAAAACTATTTATAACTTTTGAACGGAAGCAGATATTGAGGTAATTCTTTTTATGTTCTAAATGACTATTAACGGGTGATATTTGAAAATGGGAAAACATTATTTTCTTGGTGTAAAAACTTTACAGGATCAAGGATAAAACTACAAATTTGTATGAAATTTTTTTTCAAAAATTCAAATTTAAGGCTCGATAATTGAGAGATTTACTCGTTTAATGAATTGTAAGAATTACATATATATAAGCCAGCTAACTGCAAAATATAATTACTACTTGTAGTTACCAGATACTCCTTACAATCATTCTTGTTGTGGTTCAGTTTATACCCCAGACATACTGACTTAATTTGAAATTCAGTCATTTCAAGGAAATGAAAAGGTGACTGACTGTGGACGAAAATTATTTTATTTGGAATGTCATTGACATGTTCCTCACTTTGGATAAAGATTATGGCTTAGTTCCAAAGCATTTAACAAAAGACAATTTTTGTTGCTGAAAATGATCAAAAAGAAAAGAAGAGCTGCAAAGAAATTTTATTCATAATCAGCTGATGGCTGTCACTCAGGCCCATAGCTAGAACCAAATTAAAGGTAGGGCATTAGAAATTTGAAGTAGGGCACGAATTTTCGGTGTATTTGGGATACATTTGTTCAAGTGAAGGGACATGTTTTTTGAAAAAAATTAGGTTCTAGAACCCTCATTTTATTACATATTTTTATACGTGAACTAAAACAGATACCTACAATAAGAAGAAATAAATGGACCAAACAAAAAACACAATATGGTAAAATTATTGCAGTCTTCGATTTACCATATTGTGAAATTTTCTTAGCACTTCGTCAATATCTATTTTGTCTATTCTTTTCCGTTCAAATCCAAGAAATACCAAACCTGCCATTATCTCGTGAACCATTGACATTTGTTGAGGCTTATTGATAGGAATTAGCGTTGAAAAGGTAGGTTCGCACGCGGCAATACTACATCCATTGTTGCGGCTGATGCAAATATTTCATATTTATTTCTGAAGGATTCCCTTTGTCTGTATAGAACTTGTAATATGCTTTCAGTGTGATCTCGTCGTACATTCAACTCATTCAAGTAACTTTTCACAATAATAGTCTCCTCTTTGGAAGGAATTTTAATACATGAAAAATAATTGCAAATACAGATTTGAATTGTTCTCATTAATTTCCTCACAATAATGATATATTTAAATATTGAACAGACTTAAACTTTGTCCAATTCATCAAGACACAAAATTGCATCTAGTATGTAGATCATCATTGTCTGCAAATCTTCTTTTCATCTCAGCTGTTATTATGTCTACAGTTTCATAATATTCCGCTTTAAATGGCGGAGTTTAAACTATGCCTGCTGTGTTTTGACGAGAAGGTGATGCAACACTAATCCTCGAGATGTTTTGCGTTTACTTGTCTCTTCTCTTCTGGGAACTATTTTGAGATTCTTTTGTACAATACGGAATTCTCAGATTCTTCCAAAATTGACTCATACATCTCTTCTCACCTCAATTTCTTCCTAGATACATTTTATTATCGATATGGCATCCTTCAATCCCGTGCTTCGACCCTGTAAAGCTACATCAGCCGGTTGCAGAACACATAAATTCTTTTTGCTACTATCTTTGCCAATCGAACTTCCATGTTTAACATAACGCCTTTGATGTCAACACTTTTTGCAATATCATCACCATTGAATTTTTCATTTTATCTGGAGTCTTCAAAATCAGAGAATAATATTCATATACGACTCTTGTAACAGCCAAATGTCCTGACGAAAGCTGTTCAAATAGTCGACCAATCGTCTGACCTTCTTACATGGCAGGAAGAAGCCGAATGGTAGCTGTCTGGTCAATCTTGCCGATCATAGAGATTCGCCGCGATAACTTTTATGATGGCGCTGCATAATACTGAATGGCAATTTTTAAGGTAGGGCATTGTCATTTTAAGGAAGGGCATTGCCCCTCTATGCCCACCCCTAGCTACGGCCCTGCTGTCACTGCTGACCTTATTGGAAAATTTTTCCATTTTCCAATAAATTCAGTTTATTTTAATGACTGTAGGTGGAACTTTTCCTTTAAATTCACTAATATGGAGTAAAATTTACTCTATTTTAAATTGAACAGAAATGTTACAAAAGAGCCCTTGATGGACATCATTTGTATGATACACAACATATTTAACTCCATTTCATTAAAAATTAAGTCATTATGGAGACAGTTTGTCTAGGGTATTTGCACCTTTACTTTCTGGAAACATAATCCAGCTATTTAAATTTAGGTTATTTTGTAAAGTTGACAGTACATAAGATATGAGAATTATCATTAGAAATTCGTATGACGACCAGTATCAGAACCATGAATTGATAGTTCTCCAGAGAGATTCACTCTCTGATAGAGGAAAGGAAGTATTCTTACCATATTTAGAAGAGATCACGTGACACATTTGTACGGGATATGTTTTGAAGAGTACGAAATAGGGTAACGTCAGAAATTCGCAAAGCGAGACTTGATACTAGCTTGGGCTCAAAGCTTCTGTGAAGTTACTTAGAAAAGTTCGGGCTATGCAATAACAAGAAGGCTTGCTGCAATCTTTATCATGATGAGCTAAATGAATATTTTAATTCTAGCATAGTTCGTGCGAGGCGACAATCACTGGTAGGGGTCATAGTCGCAACTTCAGTATACTTTTCAGTAAACTCTACGGCACCAGAGTCACCAAATCTGAAAAATCCGTTAATTGTGATGAGTTAGCTAAGGTAATTTTATTTTTAATAAAATCTTATGCTGTTGGACCAGACGGTATTTCTTCTAGCATTTAAACTGAAATCCTGCTCCTATTTAGTGCGTGTTTTACAACTTCTACTTTTGCATCTTCATGGAACATGATTACTGTCATCCCAATCGCCAAAAATAAATCACCTACCAATGTCTCAGACTACTACCCGATAACCTTAGTATTATGTTTTCAGGTGAAGGCCCTTGAAAAGCTCATGTACTGACAATTGAATACTTATTTTAGCAATAAATAAAAAGATTACTCTTTTGGACTTTTTACCGGGTTAAACTTAATTTTGTTCAAGAAAGAATTTTTTTGGGATATCTCCGGTATATAGCAAAAGCTAAAAAATGTTCTAATTTGTTATTTCATCACACAACCCATTAATTTTTGGTGACAAGTTTCAAGTCTTGGTTTGACTCATCAACAGGTCCCAAATAGCCAAATTGGGTGATTTGAAAAACAAATGAAAAAATGAAAAAAGAAGAAAGAAATGAAGTTTTAGAAAAATAATTTTTTTATTTATTAAAAAAAAATTAAAAAAAAAAATTTAAAGAAACAGATTCATTCGAAGCGATCGAAGCACCGATGAGTGTAAGGTTTTCTGCTGACACGAAACGCTTCTTCTTCTTCCTTTTCTTCTTTATTTTTCAGCCCACTGCGTGGCGTATACAGGTTCGATTCGCTTCGAATGAATCTGTTTCTTTAAAAAATTTTTAAATTTTTTTAATAAATAAAAAAATTGATTTTTCTATTTTTCTCAAACTTTTCATTTCTTTCTTCTTTTTTCATTTTTTCATTTGTTTTTCAAATCACCCAATTTCGCTATTTGGGACCTGTTGATGAGTCAAACCAAGACTTGAAACTTGTCACCAAAAATTAATGGGTTGTGTGATGGAATAACAAATTAGAACATTTTTTTTAGCTTTTGCTATATACCGAAGATATCCCAAAAAAATTCTTCATTGAACAAAACTTTTTCTAGCGGAAAATCATATAGTATCACCCTAGCAGTCGGGCTTTCGCTCCCTCTATAGTTGCGAAACTGGCTTGTTATGCGTGGGGCACTTTATCGTGATGAGCTTGCAATATTGGTATTGCTGGACTTTTCTAAGACGTTTGATAGCACGTAAGTAATTTTAAACTAACATATATCTAAATTAAAACAAAGTATTTTCAATTTCTCTAATTCAGCCAGTAGGCTTGGGCTGAACTTCCTGTCAAATTGAAAATAACGAATAAAAGTGGATGGAGAGTTTTTTAGTTCATTATCACTCAATAAAGATGTCCCACTAGTTAGGTTCTATTCTTGGACCTCTTCTTTTCTCTCTATTTATAAATGATCTACCACAGAAAATACAATTCGCTAAAGTTGATTTATATGCGGATGATATGCAGATTTACTTTAGTAGTTCTATTGGTCTTATGGAGAACTGTCTGGACTGCATTAACAAGGATCTGCCGGTCTCGTATATTAATGATATAAGGTTAAACCCTGCGAAATTCTCAGCAGTCCCAATACACAATCAAGACTTTAATACCCTCTCAGCTTCCACGAGTTTGCATCGACTTTGTAACCCTAAAGTATGTGGATAAAGCTAAGAGCCTAGCTTAGAGCCTTGGAGCTATAATCAATTCCAATTTAATGTGCACAGGTTAAATCAGCGCACAATTGAGAAAAATTTATTATGATCTGCGGACGTTGTAGTTATTAGCTGATATAATATCACACAGCACTCGTGAAAGACTTGCCAAGGTTTTTCGCTTGCCTCACTTCTGCTTTGGAAACTGAGTCTAACCTAAACTAGATACTGTAGATGCACGTAGTATGGATGTAGCTTTTGCTGACTGCCTTTAGTTTATCATTATCATATCACACCCTACCAAACATCCTTGTTACGCTTTACTTTTATTATTATATTAGTTTTTGATTTATATATTTAGAAATTTCGTTATTTATTTAGGTTCAATTTCCTTTTCTCATTATCTAAATTAAATTTTGCTAATATGACTTTCTTATTTTTAATGTTTCTCTATCTCCACCAGTTTTAGCTATTTGCTTTTCAATTAAAATTATTAATTTAGTCCTATAGTATAAGTTATAATAATTATTAATTTTAAAATTATTTTTTAACATATGTAAATAGTTTATAACAATGTAGGTACTTTATAAGATGAAAATCTTGTAAACAATTTTTTATCTTATCTTTCATTATGACGATTACCGATGGCCAGAAATATATCCTTAAATGACCTTTCCAAATTTCGATTCTTTGAGTTTATTTAAAATTCATTAGTTTAATATCCACAAACCACAGACTCTGGAGGTTTGGTAAGACAGAAAATAGACAACATAGCACCAAAACGTTGGATGAATACATTAGGTCGACATCATTTTCAGCAACCTTTAAGGTAATAAAATTGAAGTTTCTACCTTTACCTCAAAAGTTAAATAAAGCCAATTAAGTCATACTTTTTGCACCAGCTTGTATTAGAAAATTCCCAATTTTCTATGAGTTGTATTAGACATCTGATTACGTACACTATGCAAAATGAATTTTCCTCAAATCTAGATCATAATAAATTCAAATTTCAAACACAGTTCCATAAAGTGTGAATTCAAGAGTTAGTCATAATCTCCCATTTAATTTATTGCCTACCAATGAGAGAAATGCATATTTCGAATATAAATGAGGACATTAAGGGAATTAAAACCATATGGTAGAAGGTAAAGGATATTATTTCCCTGAATATTACCCCAAAATTTCATAATCCTTGTTGACTCAAATGCTGAGTAATTTCAAATTTGATCAATTTAAATTTTAGTTGCACAACTGATAAATTTGCATTCATTGCGGGTAGTTGTAATGGAAGTAATTTGGAATTTGGTGATTAATTTTGTAATAACAGAAGTTTTGCTTGATTTTAATATTAATGATAACTTTCTTCATGACACAAACCTATTTAATTCATTTTAAGTTAAGAAAATTCCAAGAATTCATAAATATGAACGACCACGAGGAAGAAAAGCAACCAAGTCACGCCTGATCTCTGCATGATCAATGCCACGGATAAATGCAGTCATCGGCTGCCTGCCAGAATTACTATGAGATCATATAAAGGCGTACATATATATATATAATATATAAATAAGTAAATATGTGCATACATATCTACAAGTAACACATCTATTGCTTGATGTTGATCAGTTTTTTTTTTTTTTTTATAACAGCTGAGTCTGGTCATGGACCGTACAATAGTATGTTTGCTAAACGGCGCAAACTCGAAAAGATACACAGAGAAGAACTCTGCAAGTCAGAAGGCATACAGACACACTGTTACAGATCTATGTAGAAGAATTTCTCTATGGGAAAGGCCACAGACTATATTCACAACCAAAAACCAGTTCTCTTACACAATCTGATAATGGAAAAAACTGGAACTGGCTATTTTGGGGGCAACATAAGTTATCGGTTGCTTTCGTTCTTCTGGTTTACCTATTCGTTAGTTCATTGATTTCTTAACAATAGAAAGATGAGGCTTTTTAGAATTAAAATATCCGAGTTAGAAATTCAGGTGTAAGTAGTGAAATAGTTTTGCATTCAATATTTAAATATGAAACATTGTAAAGCTTTGGCAAAATTTAGAAAAATGTTTACTATAGGTCCATGTTAGCAAAAAGTTTATAACAGAGAATTAACATGAAGACGATCACCGATTTGGGGTTTGATTATACGGTGACTTTAAAAATTAATATCTCCAAAATGAAGCTTTGGGCCATAGATAAGGCTTAGATCTTCAAAATAAAAATAAATATAAAACATATAAAAAAGATAGAATTGGTCTAACTAAGACCAATTATGATACCTTAGATGAATGCCCTTTGTAATTTTGTATGGTCATCCATCTGTGCAAGTTTGATTTTTGAGGTGGTTTTTCTTGGTTCGTCGGGAGGAAAAATGATTATAACTAATTTCATAGCACTTCATATTCTGAAGAACTTTCTAATATAATAAAAACATCTAGGACTGATAGTTTTCACAGTATACGTAAAAAACATAAATTTTTATATGGCATCACAAAGAAGGGGTCGCCCGATTTAGATTATATTTTATATATACAGGGTGTTTCCCCTTAGGAGGTCCATAGAGCGGGAGGTGATAGTACTCACCTAGACGAACCAAAAATTGTATGGCAGGGGGGGGGGGGCAATATCAACCGTTTAGGAGTTACAGGGTGATTCATAAAAAAAGCTAGGTTTTCACAAAACACCCTGTATCTTAAAAACTACAGGGCGTATGGTCACAGTTAAGGGCTCACTGTATGCAGAACTTCATGGCCTTTCCAACGCCAGCTCAACCAGCCCCAACCTCCCCTCAGAAGTTATGAAGGTCTAAACTAAAAATTTCGGATTTTCTTTCCTTTTTGTTTACTTTGACCTCTATTATTTTTGCAAAAAGGTCGTTAACATAACTTTTTTTTATAAAAACTGTAAACTGTGGAGCCTCCTCTTTAATTTGACCTATTATACCCTATGTGTTAACTGTAGCCGTTAAACAGTTATTAACTCATAACCTACTCCGGTCACATCGAAATTAGACGATATTTTTTAAAATGACGTGCTAAGGGAACAAATTATCGTTGGGAATAGGTTTAAAAATAGGTTTGAGAATAAGTTTTAAGCTAATAACTCTTAAAGGGCTTCACATAACACATAGGGTATAATAGGTCAAATTAAAGAGGAGGCTCCACAGTTTACAGTTTTTATAAAAAAAAGTTATGTTAATGACCTTTATGCAAAAATAATAGAGGTCAAAGTAAAAAAAAAGGAAAGAAAATCCGAAATTTTTAGTTTAGACCTTCATAACTTCTGAGGGGAGAAGGGTACGGGGCTGGTTGAGCTGTCGTTGGAAAGGCCATGAAGTTCTGCATACAGTGAGTCCTTAACTGTGACCATACGCCCTGTAGTTTTTAAGATACAGGATGTTTTGTGAAAACCTAGCTTTTTTTATGAATCACCCTGTAACTCCTAAACGGTTGATATTGCCCCCCCCCCCCCCCTGCCATACAATTTTTGGTTCGTCTAGGTGAATACTATCACCTCCCGCTCTATGGACCTCCTAAGGGGAAACACCCTGTATATTTTTTTTTTACTTTTTTCTTATGAAAGCGCTGCGTACTAAATTTCAGCTCTCTACGGCGACGATTTCTCAGGCAGTGTCCAAGCATATAGTGCAAAACCAAAATCTTGTATGGCAATACCAAGAAAGAGTTGACAAATTTTGTCCATTTTTGAACTTGAATTTACTTTTTTTTTTTTTTTAAAGCCTATGTGAAAAATTTCAGCTGTCCAAGTTAGCGCATTTATTTTCGAGATATCGTGAATACGGACAGATGGACGGACGGACGAACAGATGGACGGACAGACGGACATACAAATATCAAAATAACTTTGAATATTATGTGTGGGTGTTCAACCGATTTTGCTCTACCAGCAGTTTTTCAATGTGCGTTACAAACGGAATGACAATACTAAGGTTGTCATATACATATATGGATTTCTTCTAGGGTATAAAATGGCTAGAGTTCCTAATAGTAAATAATACTATTTTCTTTTTTTTTTGTTCTTAGCTTATTGAAATTTAAATGCTGCCGAAGCAATCATTGCAATACCTCACATGTACGTTCCCCTCTAGTTTTTATGGTAAAAGTCGCAAACTATCAAATGATAAATTGTCAAGTTTTTAATAGTTTTTTCGTAGATATTCAAAAATGGATCATGGAAAGAAGATGGTGCTATAATTCGTTCTACAATCATCATTTTGTACGATAACGAAATTAGCTCAATTGCTCACATGAAAATAATTCCACTCCACTACCGAACTAACACCGGTAAAGATAATTCCAGTCCTGTTCGTGTTCACATGATGGATTACCTCAAAGGTGGAATTTTTCTAGCATAGGTATTACAAAAGAAAAAGGACCACGGCAGTGAATCTGTGGACGCACAGTTCCCTGCTTGTGGACGGAAAACTACCTCAGAAATCCCTTCAATATTTTCTATAAAGAAAAAAATTAAAAACTTTCAATTTCGCAATATTTAATTACAAAATCAAAACTTACTTTTATATATTTCGACAAATAATTTGACTTGACAGATATTTATATGCCATAAAATTATATTAACAACATCAATATGGCAGCACGAGTAGTCGAAATTGACAAATTAGGGTTGCCAATAACAATGTTTTAGTTTCAGTAACTATAAAAACTTACTATACTTGAGGTCTTTTTATGGTTCCGGACACGCACACATTGACAAATCGAGGTCTGGAAAAAATGTAGGACGCGTTTGCTTCTCTCGTCACTCAAAATAAATTTCCGTATACGATGTACTATCTCCCTCACAATTTCTGTAAAACTTGTATGCCTTCATAATGTAAATCCTCTCCTAGCGTGAGGGTGGGGTGTGGTAGGAGCAAAATAAATATGATTTAACTATTTTTATAAAAAAGTCTGAAAGTTTAATCGAAATCGGAGATGGTCGCTTGTCGGGTTCCAAGATTCGTGTGGAATGGCTGTTAATGCCCTATTTGCGCATTCCTAGACACCGAAAAAGTATTTGACAATACTTTGAAGACACTGCAACTACCAAAAAAAGGAATCGAATCATCTTTGATAAAATGGATAAAAGCTATGCTTGAAAGTTGGAGAATCACAGCTAACCTGGAGGAAGACTTAATTTCACGGATATTCCGAAGGTATTGCCCTACCTCCTCTACTATGGTCGGTGGATTTCGGTGATTTCCTACAGAAGCTGACCAACTCCGGCTATGATAATCTGGGTTATGCAGATGTCCTGGTCATTACAACGTGATCGGATAATTTCTGATCTAATGCAGTATGCCCTTAACATAGTTCGCAACTGGTGCCAAACAATGGTACAATGGTAAACAAAAACCGTCTTTATGGTCGTACACATCTAAATCTTTATTACAAGACCCATGGTCACATAAGCTTTAGTCTTTCGGTGACCAACAACAAAACAAAAGGCACTTCAAGCTAATTTATAAAAACTACAACTGCTTGGATGTCTAAGAATAACTGATGCCATACGTACCTGCCCAACTCTAGCCTAAAAGGCTTAGTTGCACCTACTCACTTTACATTTCCATGTTAGGAAGAAGGCCATCCTCAGTGCAATTAGACTGCACAGGGAAAATCTCATGAGTACAAAGAATCTGGTTCTGAAAGGCCTCCCAAAATTCCTAGAGGACGCGGTGACTAATCTAATCTCAGTCATAATGCCGAAACGCCATAACTTTGAAACACCATTTAAGATGATCTTGGAGAACCGTCAACAGTGACTCACTGGGGACCTACCATTCGATAAAAGATCTCTTAAATGTTACACGGATTGGTCCAAAACGATGTCGTGCGAATTCACCAACACTTTTTCAACAAGAAATTCACGCGATAGAATTCTGGGCTCGCGAAATAATTCACAAGAATATGCGTGGAGCCAAACGCACTTAAAACGTTAAACTCGTTTAGTTTTGAGTCTTACTGTCTTGAATAAACGGACCAGGAGGACAGAATTAAAAAGGAACATTGGAAAAATATCCTGCAGCTGAGACAAGCCAAGAAGTTTGTAAAGTACTCGCAACAGAAGACAACAGTATACCTCACGCTCAGTAGAAAGGAATTAAGGCTAATAGCGACCCTATTTATTGGGCATTACCAATTTAGATCTTATCATAAATAGATGGGTAAGGCCGCTGATGAGACCTGTCGCTTCTGTATGGAAGATGATGAAACTGCTGAGCACGACCTATGTGACTGTAGAGCTCTATACCGCATAAAGCTAAGGCATCTATAGAAGGCATTCCCACTGCCAGAAGCTGTTGCGCAGATGGCCCCCAAGAATGTCATAGGCTTTGTAAAAAACATTAAGTTCGAACGATCGAACTAGTGCATTTGAGAATAATGTCACAAAGATCTTATAGGTCGCGATGACTAGATGAATGGCGGAAACTCTATCTGTATCCCCCACCAATAATAACAATGGCTGATAATATATTATTACATCAGAGCCGGAGACAGAAATTTTTCATGTAAGGGGTTTTAGAAAAATTTACAAAAATAAACGTTTTTAATGTAACGTTTGATCAGTATACATTTACTGATAAACAGACAATCAATTTACACGATCAAAATTTTAGAATTACACAAATAAGTAAATACAATGGCATATTTACAGGGGGGGGGGGGGGGGGGCATGTTAGCCTGCTGTTCATAAAAAAAAAAAAACAGTATGCTGGGATTCGAAATTGTTACAGACAGAGTCTAGGCTCTTCTTATATTTTTATTAAATCGAAAAAAGCATGTTGGGATTCGGACGCGTTACGGACAGATTTCTGGGCTTTTCTTAAGTTAAATTTACTCGTAATATAAAAACAACTATATTATAATCAACGCCCGGACCACACCGACTTTGTTCCAGACCTGTCTATCGATTTGGCTGCTAAGTATTATACAGGGTTTCCCGTTTACTGTAGACCAATAGAATAGTAACGATATAGGATATTACTAGCTACCCTCTAAATGTCCTATAGGGATACACAAATGTTCACGGTTTAAAGTTGTTATTCGCTAGATTATGCTGAAATTCGGTAAGAACATACCTTAGTAATGTAGTTATAAGATCAAGTAACAAATTTTTGTTTATATCTAATGTAAATACCGTTAAAAATATATTTTATATATTGAAATCAGTTTGTGCCATAAATTTTTCAATTTGCAGTGAAAAAAACCCTAGCCTAACTGTGCACATGGTCTTAAAAACTACCTTGGTTTACTATAATAACACAGTAATACTACTATTGCAACAAATTTAAAATCGACGTCAGTTCATGAAAGAGTCAATAAAACTAAGAAATCAGAACAAATTCAAAATTCCAAGAAATCCACAAGACTGAAGTTCATTATTGTTGTTAGATTTTGTGGAATTTTGTTCCAATTTTCTTTCCGCTAATAGTCTAAAAAATTGGAAATAATGAAAACAGGGATGTTTGTGGGGGCACTGTTAATACACAAATTATAAAAAAAAACATGTTTATTTAAATTTACATAAAATTTTCAATTTGTCGGACCCCAACTGAGATGAAATGTCTGCATCTATCGCCAGTCTAATTTTGTTTAGCAAATCCTGTTCGAAATTAGCTTTTCTGGCACAAACAATTTCTGTGAAACTCTCCAAGTAAAAAAATCTGGCGTATTTAGGCCGAATGATCTTGCTGGCCATGTATGTAGTTGTTCCACCGCGATCGATTAATTTTTGTGGAAAGGCGCAAGTCAAATCTTGTCTTACACGATTCACCGTCATGTTGAATCCATATATCTCAACGAATATTTAACGAGACATTGTTATGTAGGAATTTCCCAAGCACCATTAGTGAGTATTATGTGTATTAAACACTCCAAATCGGGTGAATATGGATTCATCGATCCAAAAAATGTTATCAAAGAAATTAGGATCTTGTCGATTTCTCCGCAACATCTCACTGAAAAATTCTACACTGATCACATAATGTCGAGGTAGTAATGTTTGCACTCACTGAATATGGAATGGGTGCATAATTTCGGTGAATAACTGATCGTGAGATGCCAGTATATGTCTTGAACTCAATGATGGAACTTGTTCAATTTCGTTTAATATTCCTTCATGTCCTCCTACATCCGTAATCCTCTGACGAGGTTCACGATTTCTTGTGTCTTGTGTATTATACCATCAGAATAAAAAAATTTCCTAAGAGTGGCTCCCTTTATCACAACTACAAAGGGTTCTATTCCGTTGTTCTAATGACTGCAGCAGACGCGGATGCTTTATTTACCACTATTGATGCAGGCGAAATAGGACGAAATAGTGATGGTGGTATCTTTCATTATTCAACATTGAATCGGTGCTTCCAAAACAATAGTCTGAATATTCCAAAGCTTGCTCCATAACCAAATGATACTGAAGACTTTCCATATATATTTGTAGGGGATGAGGCGTTCCCTCTAACAGAAAACTTTCTACGCCCATTTCCACAAAGATCGTTAACAAATACAAAAAGAATTTTCAATTATCGACTTTCACGTGCTCGAAAGAGCGTAGAATGTGCTTTCGGTATACTCACATCTAAATTCAGGATTTTTGAGACACCAATCTGCTGTAAAGAAACTACTGTGCACTCTATAATAAAAGCTGCCTGCGTCCTACATAACTTTATTCGATTTCAAGAAGGAAATTTTACATCAGTAGCGGATATAACTCCGGAACCGATTCCTTTAGAACCCCAGGGAATAGCTATCCCTTTACCAACAGCAGAAAGGGGACTAACGAAACCACAAATTAATCGAAACCGAATGGCGAATTATTTTTTAAGAGCAAGAGAAAATGCATTGCCTTGGCAATGGGACTACTGCGTGAAGCTATAAATAAAATCTTTTATGTTAATATGTACAATGTAACTATAAATCGAATTATAGTAGATAAATAAATCTATGGAAAACCTTATAAGGGGGTATAATTTAATAAAACATTACACAAGAAAACATACCACCATTTCCAATTTCAAGCTTTTTCCAATTTATCTGCTTTGCAGTAGTCTGCACACGTTGATTCCCATAGGTACCTTCGATTTTCAACTCTTTGCACTAATTTTTAATATTTTAAACTAACCCGACTTAATTAGTTTGCAAATTAAATATCGACTGATGTAAGTAAAAATCAGCAACATGCAGGTCACCTGCTGATTATCAGCAGATCAGTATCACATCAGTACATCACTACCTCTTACAATGTAGCATGCCTCATTTAGATATTAGTGTTGCTGATAATCAGTACCTCAGCATATCAGTGGCCTGGTGTGGCACTTGCCTTAGAGTTGTGCAGCCTAATGAAAACTTGATGATCAGAAAAATTTTGCTTATGCCTCAATATGAACTCGGTCTAATGTAGCAAAATCAATTCCGATTTAAGTTTTAAAAAACTTTCTATCAACTTACAGACCCCTGACTCAGAAAGTTTGTGTTGAGCGCCTGAGAGTGCCGTTCGTGACGGAAGAGTTTTAGGGTAGTAAACGTGGATGCATTTACATGGGGTTTATTGAATTAAAGTGCGTGATGAGGAGCTTTCCGATGGAGTAAAATGTTCTTACGAGTTGGGGGGTTTTGGGGTGGTGGTGGTAACTACTACTCTTCCAGATTCGAGAATCGACTTTCGAGAGTCGATTTTCGAGAGTCGAATTTATGGAGTCGATTTTTGAGAGTCGAATTTCGAGAGTCGAATTTATAGAGTCGATTTCGAGTGTCGAATTTCGAGAGTCGAGTTTCAAGCGTATGGCTAAAAAGTAGAACATAAAACATATTTAAAAAAATTTAAAATAAATAACTTTTGTAAATGAAATGGACTAAAAAGTAAAAAATATCCATAAGATCATCAGGGGTTTCATTTATTACATATTATTCTATTGCATTGGTGCAAAAATACGCCAGTATTGGTCGAACATTTCTAAATAGGTAAAAGTTTTATCTAGTCGAAATTTCGTTATTTAGACCAGAACTAGTGAACATTAAAAAAAAAATCATCGAGATCCTACCTTAGAAGATATTAGATAGATGTTGACAACTTGTTGAAACTAATCACATTCATATTATTCTATTCATATTGAAAATTCCAATTATCGCAGTCATAACGAATTCGTTTATATTTCATCACATACCCACCTTCTTCATACCCAACTAAAATGCAAATATTGTGTAATTCCGTCAAAGTTTCGCTTAGGTGTTCTATAAATTCCATCATCTCTTGATGAGCTGTGACCTATTGGGATAAAGAAATTGCTTGTTTGCATGTAATAATTCTCGTATATTCCTTATCTTCTTATCAGTCCAAGTACATCAAATAAATGTACATAAATAAATATGGCAGTCAATAGAGCACTACTTCAGCAAATTAATTCTCAAACCCAAAACAAATTATTTAATGAGAAGCCAACATCAAGCAGCTTTTACTTACCCCAAATTGTCAACGACAATCTGCCCCGCGACCTTAGTGGAAACATCCCAATCAATTAAACCGCGTTGCTACAATAGCAGAGGCAAAAAAAAAACAAATGACAGAGCGCCAGTAAATTGGGGCAATAATGGACTTGCATTGGATTTTCCGCATGAGGGTCCAGTTCAATTCATCCATAGTGAATTAAAATCGATTCAAGGGCATCCGAAATAAATACATACGCATGGATGGAAGAATTTCGTTTTCTAGCTTCATCTATCTTTTTGAAAAATCATATGTGATTCCTCACAGACCAGCATAATTATGGTTAAAATTATTTACCGTGTTGATGTCGTCGTTCATGTAATTAACAGCAATGCGGCAGTTCCTATCACTACACTACATATACAGCTACAGAAGTTATAGTTAGTGATATCAGTTGAACCGACCGCGGTCGGCCGACTAGATATCACCTCACCGACATAAACAGCTTTACGCGGTAACTGACGCATTTTTATGGGGGATGAGATCATAGCCGCGAATAAGTTTTTAGACTTTACGGAATTTGTGGGGAGTTTGGACTCACTCGACTAGGTAGACATGGAATTTATTATATATTTTTTTTTTTGTAATATCTCGATTTGATTTTGTTTTTGTTTACAATATTCACGCATCACGCATCTCAAATCAATCATCAAATTACAAAAAAAAAAACATAATAAAAAAAAAACTTGAATTAAGTACTCAAAATATCTCAAATATAAGCAACTTTCAAGTAAACTTTAATCGATGACATCAACACGAAATACTTAGTGTTAGCAACAAAGCAACAGCAAAAATGGCATTAAATTTACCTTCCTGGGGGGCTGATGGATCACGCGACGGAAGCATTTGGATTCTCAACCCCAAGTCCCCAAGTCATCCTTGCCCAAAATTAGCCGAATGCAGGGTGCGGCTTGATGTGGTAATTAATGCGACGAACTCTAATGTAATCCCATGCCATGACATGCCATTCTATGCCAGTTCCATTAAAAATAGCTGAATTTGCTGGAATATTTACTGATTGTGTGACGACGACTACGACGACGACGGCTTACCACTTACCAGCCCCCATCATCACTGTTGGATCATCTATGAAGGGGACATTGTTTATTGAGGGGCTCGAGTTTTTTTTTTTTTTTTTTTTTTTTTCTAAGAACTGCACCACACCAAACCACCGCGATTAAAAAACTGCAATTAAGCGGACGTAAGCCTTCAAGCTTCATTGGTTCTCTGTACGTTTTTATACTCTTTTGGTTGGTTGTCGGCTAAGGCGACTGAACAAGGTCGAAGACGTCAAGTTTCGATTAGTATATATCACACACACACAACTCAACACACTCATTGTCGTCTTGCCGTGTACATAGAACTCGTAGAAGTTTGCTTTACGACTATATGGAGGACGGATCATGTTTCACACTATAAAGAGTAAAAATTACACTCTAAAAAAGAGTCTAGCTCTAGCTAGATCAAATTCTAAAGGAGGAGGAATGTTTGCGGCTGTTGTGCATAGAATTTGTCAAAACAAGAATTATAACGCGCTATGATCGTTGCGACTGAATCATGTTTTTATGGATGAAAAATTATTCTTAGATCAGAAATTAGAAATAGAAAAACTAACTCGGAAATTCCAAATCCAGAACGAGTGTTATGACTGTAAACGTTTAAACTGTCCGTTCACAGAGTAATTTGTTTTGTAGAAAATTGAGTGTGAAAATGAATGTCGTTTCACAGTTTTTATTTTTTTTTTATTTTTGCATATTTACATTGGAATTACATATGTAAATTAAATTGGTCTTGGGGTGGTTTGGTAGCAAAACAACCAATTTATAACAGTATTAATAAAATATCATTGACTTAATGTAATCCATTCAATAAATTCATAATATACCGCCTGTTCGCCTTGGGGAATCTGGTATTAATTCACAATTAATTTTTTCTGCAGTCTATTATGAATGGGAACTGATCAAATCTATCAGGTATTCCAAAAAATGATCAAAAAGGGCTTTTTTTTTGGACCCAACCATCTCCGATTTGGATGAAACTTTCATAGCTTATATGGAATACCAAAACAGCTCATCCCCGCTAGGGGGAGGGGGGTTAGAAAATTCGTGATTTACGATGAAATATCATTTTCAAAAAATCCGCGACCGGAGCATTTTTTTGATTCAAATGCAAATGAATTTTTCATAAAAAAATATAACAGCACCGAAAAAAACATTTGTTTTGTTAAAAATAGTATTGTTTTCTTTTTTCAAAAAAAACAAAGATGGAGTTTTTATGTATTTTTATTTTGAAGGTATAGAAACCTTATCTAGCTACACTGTAAAAAGGCACAAATTGTTGACACAAAGTTTAGGGAAAAAATCCCTTTAATGTAGGAAATATTCCCTAAAAGGTAGGGAATATTCTCTACATTTTATGGAATATTCCCTACATTTTAGGGAATATTCCCAACATTTTAGGCAATATTCCCTACATTTCTAGGGATTTTTTCCATGAACTCTGGGGCAACAATTTGTGCCTTTTTACAGTGTATGCACAAAACATTGCGATGGTGATCGGCTTCGTTTTTGATATATGAATTTTTAAACTTACCGTAGTTGTAGGATTAGGCGGGCAGTAAGTACTTACTCTAAAACGAATTTTACCCTTTCTAAACAGGAAGATCAATAAGGAATGGATCTAAAAAACTGACGAATATATACAGGGTGTTTCATAATTGGTGCACCTACCTCTAGGGTTTGATAGCTGAGGTTGAGACAAGTAAAAATCATAGGGAGGGGGGGGGGGAGGTAAGGCGCGTCATTTCGGTAGTAGATTGACTTTAAAAATTTAAGATGTTTAGTACTTCTTGCATTTTACATCCTATAACTTTCTTGATATACACTCTATCAAGGTGGGATTCATTTCAGATGATAGCTTGCCAATGAATGCTCAATCAGCCTTCCTGTAACCTTCCGTCGGAAGGTGTAAGACGTCAAAGTCAAAAATTTGAAAAACAAAAAATTCTAATTTTTTCAAATTTTAACGATTTTCCCGCCAAAATGCATAATAACTGTACAGTTTTATTACAAGATTTAGAGATCCCAGAATGTTACCTTTCATTTTACTCAGCGCATGTACCTGCCTAAATGTAGCCATTTTTTAGATATTCCCGTTTCTATGATTCATAATTTCGTTAATTTTGCTACTGAGGATTGCGATCGATCCTACTACATACATTCCAGGCAAAATTAGCAAAATTAATGAAATTATGAGTCATAGAAACGGGAATATCTCAATAACGGTTGCATTTAGGTAGGAGCATGAGCTTAGTCAAATTAAAGGTAACATTCCGGGGTTTGTAAGTCTTGTAAAAATCATGCATTTTGGCGGGAAAATCTTTAAAATTTGAAAAAATTAGGAATTTTTTTCCAATTTTTTACTTTTTTGACTTTTATTGGAAAGCTCAGACGGTTTTCTATCATCTGAGATCAATTCCACCTTGAAAGTTACAGGATGTAAAGTGCAAAAAGTACTAAAAACCTTAACCCGCCCTACCACCGAAATAACACGTCTTACCCCCCAACTGCCATCACTCACCTTATAATTTTTTGCTTCACCCCAACTCAGCTATCAAACCCTTGAGGTAGGTGCACCAATTATGAACAACCCTGTATATAATAATGTGGAGTAAATACGTGTATCATAAGCATAAGATCGGCTATTGAGGTATTGGAGGGTAATGTAGTATAGTTGCATATCATTAATGTGATGTAAATTTTTTCTTATTAAAGACTATTTCACATGCCAAAAATACTTAATCTTGTCTAATCATGTTACTTCTCATTGTCAGTTTTGTTCAGTATAGTACTTTTCATCGTACAGTGAAGTTGACTTGACAGACGAGGCCACATTTACCAGGGATGGAGCAGTAAATTTTCACAATGTTCACCATTGGTGGTCTTTGAATCCAAATTCTTGAGGAAAATCTCGCAGATCAAGTACTTACCTATCTCAGTAAGAAAAGGAATATTGTTTCAACATAACAGTAAAAAAGTACTTGAATGAAAATTTTCCAAATCGGTGGATAGGTTGCAATCGTCCTATTCCTATACCCCAAAACATGGAGGATGGTAAGGGTGATATATATACCTAAGCAGGAGGCAAGCCTGAAGTCCAGCCCAGGTCGAATTGTCCCATAAGTCTGACCTCTTTTGTTCTTAAAGAAATGGAATAAGTACTCGAAAGGCATATTAGAAACGGAGCGCTCAAGGAGCATCCACTAAGTCCGAATTAGTTTGCCTACCAAAAAACGAGAAAATCGACAGAACTAGCTAACTACATTACTAAATCTGACAAATGGTATAGAAAGAGCCATTGACAACAGAGAAATAAACCTTTGGTTTTTTTTTTATTTATTTTTTTTTCTGACATGCATTTGACAACATCTCAGTAAAGCCAATAATGCCTGCAATAGATAGACATGGAGTGAATTCAATACACAAATGATGAATTCAGGCAACAGGATAATAAAGACGCAATTGTTTGGTGCGGTACTATAGGCTGACAACACCAGAGGCTCCCCCAAGGGGAAGAACTGTCTCCACTGCTGTGCTCCAAGGTAGTGGTAGTTGATTGCTTTCTAGAAAGCTTCAAGAACCTGTAAGTTTTTTACAAGACTGGTGTGCTGTACACAAGTTATCAGTCAGCCAAAGCAAAACAACAATTATATCCTTTACCAGAAGAAGGAAAATGAGGAACATAAGTAGCCTTAACCTCTTTGATAAGGAGATCCCAATGTCGGAAGATGCTAAATATCTTGGGATAATTCTCGATTATAAGTTCAATTAGAGCAAACATTTAGTTAAGACAGTCCAGAAAAGTACACTAATGCTGGAGAACTGTAGAAAACTGGCTGGATCCAGATGGTGACTCAAGCTAAACATATTTGTTTAACAATCCTCAGAAATACTCCGTAAACTTTGAAAATTATTGCAGAAGATGGGTCACCTGTTTTAACCAAAGAACCACCAAAACAATTTTCCTTATACTTTTCAGCAAAATTTATCATTTCCATATGATCTATATGCACACAAACTGAATGCATGAATCCATATGTAATAAAACACTCGTGTATCATTCAAGTCTAAACCTCCGCTTTAAAGTGGGCTATGCACGAAAATGTTCTAAAATAGTCAGGGACCGTAAATAACTGTTGTTTTTGTCAATCAGCTAAAAAAGTCCGATCAAGACTGATATATACTTGAGACGTAATGGCTAATAGCATAGATGGCACAAGAACTAGATGTCGCATACGATACCAAAAAAGTATACAAAATTTATATGGCTGGGTGGTCCATTCCGGAATGGACCACAACATTTGAAAGGATGTATACGTCGAGTGATTCATATTCTTTCGTATATGAAGTGATGAAGAAGTCGATCAAATGTATACAAAATTGCTATTATAAAAACATTTGCTTTCGGCATGCTCTAAACCATATTATGGTCAATTCCAGAATGTACTACCTATTTCACAATTTGTATACTCTGTTCTAGTATGATATGCGACATCTAGTTCTTATGCCATCTATGCTAATAGTTAATAATTGATAAAAAAATGTTAAGTTTCATAACGGGGGTTCCAATAAGATATTTTACTTTAAAGTTAATTACAACTGTTACCCAAGACTTTTATTTATGATAAGATTCCGAAAAAATTTTATTTTCTTAAGTCTCAGAATCGATCTATTACAGATCCTTTATTGTTGCTGATTTTGGAATTGTTTATTGCTAGTATACGGATATCCAGAGTCTGCGGCCTATTCGATTCCTGAAATCCAAAGTCAAAAACCAAGATATGCAACAATAAAAGGTCTGTAATAGATCGATTGTGAGACTTAAAAAAATAAAAGTCTTTCGGACTCTTATCATAAGTTTTAAATAAATAAAAGTCTTCTATAACTATTATAACTGACTCTCAAATATAAAAGTTCCAACCAAACTGTTATTGAAAAACTGAAAAGATAAAATCCTTATGAGATTTTATCATGGGACTTAAATGAATAAAAGTCTCTGGTAACAGTTATGGACTGACTGAAATTTATAAAAGTCTTCTAAGACAGTTATCTTGAGACTAGGATATTAAAAGTCTTATGGGATTATAAAGAGATTTTTATTAATAAGAGCCTTGTGATACTTCCTGGCACTAATCTAAAAGTATAAAAGTCTTTTATAATAATTATATAGGAAAAAAAGTCAAATTTTAACTATTATTTCAAGATTTTTTCAAAAATTCAAATTCAAATTTATTAATTTATTAAATTTACTTATGAACTTTCGCTGTTCTGCATGTAGTAACTCCACGAAGGAAAGTAATAAAAAAAAAATATATATATATATATGTACTATTAAAGCAAGTTAAACAAATTATTATATATAAAAAGAGCAAATAAAAAGAAAAGTGTAAAAAAAAAGGAAAACGCATTATATTACAAGCATTGAAGATAGACATTAAATTAAATCGTGTAACAACATGGCGTAGATAGAGGCTTATGGCAGCAAAAAAGATGAGTAAATACTCAGCCATAGTCAGAAAAAAATTGAAATCATTAATTTTGAAACCGCTGATAGTTGTGGATTGTTTTATCCTGGTCGGCAGGGACACCGTAAATGAAAAAAGATCTGCAGCTCTGTCTGCAATTACTGCAAGGAATGACAAGTTGGTAGTTTATCGATGATCTGAGCTGCTGAAATTTAATTATCTTAAAGAGCATAATAGTGACATGATAATCAAGGCAATTATCCAAAGAACAATTTAAAATGCTGCGATCGTGCATAGAAATCAGATCAAAACTACTCAAATTTGAAAATGTATTGCGTACAGGAGTTAAAAGCCACATTTAATTTCCTTCTACTGATATTGTCGGTCTTGCAGTATATTAAACTACCATACAGTATAACCGGAAGAATTAGAGTGGTAATCAAACGAGTGCGGACATCCAGTGGAGTGAATTTTGCAAAAAAAAAACAAAGCTTTCGAAGGGTACCATACACTCTCCCTGTCACTTTATTAGTTCGTTGGTCCCAGGTAAGTGTGCGATTGAAGACAGCACCAAGATTATTGACAGACTCTGAATAAGGTATGATGGCATCACCTAGTCTTATTGGGGGAAATTTTTTTAAGTCGAAGCGGGATTTCAATGCATTTAACAAAAGTTTGTTTTTAATAGCCCAACGAGGCACCCTAGGAAGTTCACAGTTCATCAACTCTACAACATCTTTCATACAAGTAGCAGGACCAGACAAAGTAAGCTGAACATCATCATCATTTCTTCAGGTAAATAATTAATGTATAATAAGAAAAGCAACGGTCCAGGAATTGACCCCTGTGGAACACTTGAGAAGGTAAGTCTATATGAAAGCATTCACAACCTTTCGAAACCTAAAAAAAATTAAATTAACTGCAGAACTACTAAACGGGAATCGTGTTTTAAGTTTCCTACATAAAATTCCAAGTACAAGTACCAGTACCAGTACCAGTACCTCGACTTGAAATATTTTAAGTACAAGTACTTAAAAACATTTCAAGTACAAGTCCCGGTACTGGTACTTTAAAATTTTGCAAGTACAAGTCCAGGTACTGGTACTGATCCTAGTACTTAAGTACTTTACAGGCCTGGAAAAACATGCAAAAACACTTATATACGAATACTGTAAATTGCAGAAAAATTGCTCAAAATATGCGTGTATTGCATAGTGTTTATTTAGTGTAATTTTACACAATAAATGTATTTCTCCAATTGTGAAAAAAATATTAACTGAATTGGAGTGAGCTGCTATTGATGTTTTTATACCCTAGATGAAATCTAACGGGTATACTAAGTTTGTAATTCCGTTTGTAACACTTCGAAATAATGATGGTAAAGCAAAATGGATTGGACACCCACGCATATATTAAAAGTTTTTTGATATTTGTATGTCCGTCCGTCTGTGCGCAAACGCGTTCCCATAGAAAGCTGAAATTTTGTACACAGACTTAAAAAAAAGTAAAATTATATTCGAAAATGAGATAAATCGGGCAACTCCTTCACGGGGTTGCCATACAAAAATTTCGTTTTCCACTATATATTTAGACACTGCCTATAAGAACGCTTCGACATAGAGAACTGAAATTTGGTACACGATGTTTAAAAATAAAATTTCAAAAATGGACCAAATCGGGTGCCCCTTCTTGTGTAAAAATTTAGGTTTTTCACATAATACTGTGAGAACGATCAGTCCTAGACATTTTTATTGTACTAAAAACTTCTTCAGAATACGAAATCCTATAAAATTAGTTATAATCATTTTTTCTGTCCGACGAAGCGTTCTAGAAATATATGCGAATAACCACTTCAAAAATTCAACTTGCATAGATCGGTGACCTTAAGAAATTTTATACAGGCATTCATCTGGGGTCTTAGACCAATTCTAGCTGTTCAACTTGTTTCTTTTTTAATTTTGTATATAAATCAGTATTTTCAGAACTGTAAAAATGCGTTTTTAATATCTAAAGTTTCAGTCCGTTACACACGTTGTTAACTTTTGCCTCCATACGGAACGACTTTTGCACAGACTTTAGTTCAATTTGATTACAAAAGTCGTCAGATTTGCTTATATGCAATAGTTTTTGCCGATTTATTTTATGCCGAACTTCAGTCTTTAAACTCAAGCTCCGACTTCCGCTATACATGCTCATGCAACTTTGTAGATTTGTCGCTTAAGCATGCCAACTCATACGATTTGCATGAAAATTTGCAGCTGGCCTTTAGATTTCAAGCAAAAACTAAATAATTTCAGCATTATTACTTTTAATGTTGTCAAGGCTCAATAGATACCTAGCTATAGTATAGTATAGAATTATATTAAGTTACTTGTGGGCAGATATATATTCATATAGAGAAAAACACAAACAGCGCAACTTCCATACTTAATAACACATGTATATAACTAATGAAAGAAAATTCTTGCAGCTGACGGAAATAACATAACATTTTAACTTCCGCACATTCATTACATTTTATTGAAAACCCCTTGGAACAAATCAAAATTTCTCCTTTTTCAGCAACTTCCTTAGATCTTAAGACGAAGTCATCACTAAAGATAATTTGACATAAAGCACCACTTTAAATATAGATTTCAATACCAACCAAAGTCAATGTCATTCAAAATCCAAATCCAGTTGCCAGATGGACCAATTGAATCTATAAAAAGCAGAAAATATATCTCCAGTACGTTTCCTGTTTGGATTGAAAAATCTTCTCATAAGCAACACAATTCAGGGAATTCAAACATCATAAAGAGCCTAAAATTATCCGATTACAAAATAATTATGCTTTTCCTTTCTCGTATTTTACAGCCGACTGTGAGTTATGAGCTATTAAAATTTAAAAATATATCTCCGATCTTTCATATCTCCAGTTCGAATTTGAATTTATCTATTGACATCAATGTGCCACATTTGTATAGTTGTGTATGCATACGTCCGTCATAGATACATGTATGTATGCAGGTATCTGACGTAATTAAATGGTAAGCAGATGTAAGAATTTCATTTATTTGATACCTGTAACGCAAATTTATTTATTTTTTCCATTCCCCCATTCTTAAGAGTGTCAAAGGAGTGAGAGAAATCAAGGATACTGTCATCCCCAAAACTATGGATGGAATTGAAAGTAAAACGATCATTAATGAAAATTAAGATTAGAGGTGTTTATACTCTGCTCTGGTATTGCATGCGATGTGTAATTTCTCTGTAATCTACATTTATGATAGAAGTGAATAACGCGTAATTTTACAGGTAAATGTCTCGTTATTATTACGAATACAATTCATGTAACAAACACAAATATAGATTTCAAATCAAAGCCCTTGAAATAAATCTTTTTAAAATAGCTATCTGGAGTTACTATCTAAATCAGAATTATTTTTATAAGATAAGTATAGAAGACAATGGCTCGAGTGAATAAAGCCAAGTACTTGCATATTTGCTTAATTTTGCTATTTTTAGGCATTTACTACTATTTTAAGTGAATAAATTTTTGAGCATTTACTTACTTTTTGAGAAACATTCACTTGCTAAAACGTGATTTAATTTTTATACGAACTGACTAACTTTTTCAGCACATACCAGCTTAATTATTTATTTTAGCATTTACTTTTTTCAAATAAGGACCCATATTTATTAAAACAAGTAAAAAAGCTAGAATTGGTCTAAGAGCAATTCTTATGATACCCTAGATGAATGCCCGTATTAAATTTCGTATGGTCACCGATCTATGCAAGTATTGATTTTGAAGTTGTTTTTCGCATATATTTCTAGAACAGTTTGTCGCACAGAAAAAATGGTAATAACCAAATTTATTGGATTTCGTATTCTGCAGAAGTTTTTAGTACAATAAAAATGTCTTGGACTGATCGTTTTCAAAGTATACGTAAAAAACCGAAATTTTTATATGGCAACACCAAGAAGGAGTTGCCCGATTTAGTCAATTTTGACATTTTATTTGCTAATGTAGTAAAAACATCATGTACGAAATTTCAGCTCTCTACGTCGATGCGTTCTCAGGCAGTGTCCAAATATATAGCGGAAAACGAAATTTTTATATGGCAACCCCACGAAGGAGTTGCCCGATTTGTCTCATTTTCGAACTTAATTTTACTTTTTTTTTTAAAGTCCGTGTACAAAATTTCAGCTCTTTAAGTATACGCGTTCTCGAGTTATCGTGCGCATAGACAGACAGACGGACGGACGGACGGACAGACGGACGGACGGACATGCAAAAATCGAAATAACTTTTAATATTATGAATGGGTGTCCAATCCATTTTGCTCTACCATCATTATTTCGAGGTGTTACAAACGGAATGACAAACTTAATATACCCCTATGATTTCATCTAGGGTATAAAAATTGCGATATACGGGGGGAAAGAAATGATAGAAACGATCGCAGAATCTTATTCACACTTTCTGGTTATGGTATGCAACCTTACAATATATAGCAAACAGGAATGGTTGAATCGTGTATAATTCGTGTACATGAGCGTAATTTGTCAAGAGCACGATACTATATATAGGAGTAAGTGAGATGAAGGAAGGAACATTTGTCAAAGCTGAGCGACAAGTTGTCAAATGTGCTTTTGTTTTGTGAGCAGATTTAGTCAATTTAAAATTCTTTTGTCTGAAATTTAACAAAGTACCGAATTAATTCTTTTCAAAACTATTTATCTTTGAAGTTTATTTAGTGGAAAGTGTTAGTGGCACTAGTGCCTGCTAAAGTCTTCATATCAATTAAAAAAACAGAAATGAAGTGCTCGGTCAGTGCTTGCAAGCATAAATTGGATTATAAACTAGGAAAATCATGTTTCAGGTAACTGCAGTATCTAAATTATATTTTTTGTTAATAGAAGCAAAGATTTATATAAATTAATTATGGGAATTATTTCAAAATAAAGTAGAAAAGGAACATTTTTTACCGCACACAACCTTTGTTTACTTTTTGCAAATTGACAAGTTGTTTAGAATAGGAATGGGATGTCAATACATATAAAACATGGCCTACCAACACAACCAGAAATTCATTACGCAAAATCTGGCTTATCACCATTCCTGTTTGCTATATATTCTAAGTATGCAACTTTTAAGAAAAATAAAAAACTTATAACACAGGATGGAATAGATCTCTCAAGCAAAGAGCTGTGGAGGCAGGATTAAAATCCTGCTGACCAACCATAAGGCCCGTCGCACATTGAATGCAGCACAGCACAGCACAGCATAGGGCAGAGTAGCGTAGGTTTTTGTAATAAACACAAGTAAATGACAGACCGCATATTGCTTCTGCTGTATGCAATATGCAGTCGGTCATTTATTTGTGTATATTACAAAAACCTACGCTACCCTGCCCTACGCTGTGCTGTGCTGTACTGCGTTCAACGTGCTGAAGCTAAACGTAATAGCACGCAAAAAAAAAACAATTCTGCCAAAAGCGAATCGGTGGCTTGCGTAATGAGGGTTCCGTACCAGAAATTTATCAACAAACAATACAAATTTCCATTTATTATAACTGAAAAATATTCGAACAGAGTTAACAAAAATAGAAAGAAATTTCCAGCATCTCATAGTTGCTGACAAAAGAAACTGTAGTTTTCCTGTTATATATGACACAAAGCCTAAACCCCTAACCCTGATAATATCTAAATTTGCGCTTTAAAAACCTTAAAGATCGGGAAGGGGAAACGGTATCTTTTCGTACATTTTAGGCTATATCTTTATAAACAATTCACCAAAAAGTATGATTTTTGTTTTTGAAATTGTTAAAATCAGCCCTATCAAACGACACCCCTCACTGTATAAAATAAATGATGTTTTTAGGGAGCCCAACCCACCCCTATTAAAATTAAAAATTATATTTCATAATCTTTGACTATCGCAATATGAGCGCGTCAGACAAATTACAAATTCCTAAGTCATGTATATTTTAGAGAGAAACGTCTATGACAGACAGACAGATGAACGCACGAGCGATCCTATAAGGGTTCCGTTTTTTTTCCTGCAAAAATGCAAGAAAAAGGTCGAACACTACACATCTCATGATTGAAAGATGATAATATTTGAATGTATTATTTCAAATGCTCACAAATTCTCTTCAGCACTAAAAAATCTGAAAGTACTAAATGATGTTGTTTTGCCATCTTTACAGAATAACGGGACTGATATATCTTTTATGCAAGATAATGCGCCATACATGTTGCGAAATCCATATATAGGAAACGTTTGGAATGTCCTAAAAACTAAAGTTTATGAAAGCGCTAATCCTACTTTACAAATATGTATCAAAAGTATGCCCCGGAGAGTGAACAGTTTTATAAAAAGTAAGACGAGTGGACGAAGTATTATGTTAAAAGTTTTCCGTATTGTTAAATTTTATATAAATAAATACCAAATAACCAATGAATATTTTTGTTTGTTTTTTTTTAACTTGAAAAAACCCAAATTTATATTAGTGATTATAATTATCTGACCCCATATAATAATTTTATCTTATAATCTTATTGCTTATCTAGGAAAACTGCTGATGATCTCCTTGGCGAGAGCAGAAACGTTCGGTAAGTTTGAGAGCTAATAATTCTTATTATTATATTAAATTAAAGTGGAAAGTGAACGGTTCACCGTTTTCATAAAAAAAGTTATGTTAATCAGCTTTTGTAAAAAAAAAAGCCTCAGTAAAAGGTACGCGCAAGTTTTTTTAACACCATTAGAAATAAAATATATTGGGATCCGCTGCAAATTGTTGCAAAGTATAGATAAAGTTTTTAAATTTTTTTTTTGCTAATAATTTCTTTTCACATTGACACTTTGTTAAAGAAATTTTTCACGCATTTGTTTTAAATTAAATATTTGCAGTCCCCCCCCCCCCCCCTATGTAACCACTCTTGTTTTAAGTAATGTGTGATTTCAGAGTTGTGAAAATATTTGTGTTCTAAGAACTACAGTATAATACTAATTACAAAAAATGGATTCTTTCGCTGATAAATGAATAAAGTGGAATGGATGCTCTAAACATATTTTATTAACAATATTTATTTCAATTACGTGGAGGAAAGCTTTGGCGATCAGATGTAACTTGGGCGACTTTCTTGAGTGAAAAACTGGACTTTCCTACTTCTCATGATTGCGCGGAATTGGTGAGTCGTGAAAAATGACTTCCTATGAAATAAATATTCACAAATGGCCAAAGAAAGAACTAGAAAAATATATGCGAAATATAGTAACTCTGGTGCATGTGACCCAAGTACATGAAAATTGGTTTTCAGACGGCCAAACGTCCCGAGAAAGTTTTCTGAATCGGGAAAAAATATACAGCACCCGATAGTACTCGGCGAATCCTTTAATTTGATACGCAGCATGTCGTATTGGAGGTTCCCCCACCTCGCCCCCTGGCCAGAGTTGTTCTTCCCCACACTAAAGGTATGCAGAGAAAAATTTTCTTTCAGGCGTTATAGCTGATAATGAACTGAGGCAAATAGTGAAACCCGTTTTCCGATCGGACATAACCGTACCGAGTTGGAGCCGATCTAAGGTGCGAAAAATCTAGTAACTCGTTTCGAATAAAAAAGAGGGAAATACTAAAAAAGTGAGTATGGGGATGGCTTTTTAAGCCTCCTAGTATAGTAGTATGGGGACTCAAACTTCTTCTCGGGACTTAAGGAACTCGATCCTATATTAGATTGTCTAAAATGTACTAGATCAAACTTTAACCCCCACCCAAGCTTTACCCCGCTTATCTGGAATAAACATTGTGAATAAAATATGTTCAGAGTATAATAGTGCACCGTTTAAGACATCTCTCATGTCTGTTGATGTCGGATCTAAAACGGACATTCCCCCTTTGAAAAGTTTTTTGAGGATGTTGTTAGATCTAAAAATTTATGGGCTAAAAAGTTCTGAATTCAGTAAGCTATTTGTGCTCTTGACTGCATATTGGAAGATGAAACTTTGAAGGATATCGTATGAATCATCTTGTACCTGTAAAAAAAATGTTTGAGGGCAAAAAAAAAACCTTGTCAATTTTACCAAAATCGGAAAATGTCGGGTCGAAAATCAGGATATTTTGATGGCTTTCGAATTGAAGAGTGGAGCATTTAACAGCACACTACGGAAGGGACATTTATGTATGCAACAGGTACCGGATATTGATGAAAAAATTCGTGTGTCTCACAATTCAGGAAATTTAATTGTGTAGAAAATAGCAAAATTGTAATAATTAAATTCAGTGCTAGTCTTATCTCGATTTTAGAATGTTCAAATAAAGTTCGTTAAGTTCGCAGCTTTTCCTTTTTTTTTTGCTTTCCTAAATTAGAAAAAATTTTACTTTTATACAACCGAAGTAAACAAAGAAAGTTATAGTTTATCCAATTTCGCACAAACAATGCATTCAGCATGCAAATCCTCGTTTATGTGTTGCTAATTATTGTACATATGATGGTTGCTGGTTTAAGTTAATCACAATCATCATTATCATCATCATCATCATCATCATCATCATCACTGCAAGTAATTTTATGCACAATGAAAACAAAGCGTTGCCGCAAGGAATGAATACATCAAGTTCAAACCAAACATTAAACTTTCTCAGTGTTTTGTTGTTGGTGCAATGCGTTACGTTCGGATAAACTTTGTATGTCGATATTATTTACACACGTTATCATACCTACAAATAAATTGTATGTACTAGGTAATTAATTGGAAATACAACAAAAACAACAACAACCAAACTGGTAATCTGCTTACTAATAAATTGATTATATCCGCATATGTTTGTACCTGTAATTCGCAATCGAAATTCGATTTAAGGCCTCAGGTCTAAAAACCTCACACAAGCTCCACATAATTTGAATGGACACAACGCCGGCCAGCATCGTATCGGTGGTGTGTGGAATGCAAATTTAACTTCGCCTCGAATATTAGTTTTCATATGAAATTCAAACAAGTCAATAATTTTGAGCACGAAAAGCATATTTGTCTGGAAATGTTGCAAAATTGCTCACAGCTAGAATATTTTATAGTTTTATTGCTACCAGCAGCATTGTTCCGAACACCTGGTATCTATCGACATTGTGTCACAAATGTTTGGGGAGCTGCTGTTTTTGTTTGTTTTTTTTTTTTTTTTGTTGCTGTTTATTTTCATGTCTATAGAATTCCCTCTAGGCTTGACTTTTTACTTCGTTTATTTAGTTTTGTTTTTCTTTATCAAAAAGTAAAAGAAGAAGTACAATTTTGTATCTCCATAGTTGACTTGTGCACTGCATTCAATGGCTATCATTATTTATAGATCTGTGAGTAAATTTGTTTCTCGAAAAAGCCTGGCGGGTATAAAATATTTTATACCCATAAGGTAAATTCATGCAGGTATTATTATGAAGAAGAAAAAAAAAGTATAAAGAAGTTGAAAAGAAATGCAATCGATATATGAATTGATTATGATCTCGAGTTGCACTTAACAAGAACTCTTAATTTAGGATTCTATCTTACCAATGAATTTTTTTGAATAAGCTGCAAAGACCTCTTGGCAAAACTTACCAGACAGCCCATTAGGAATTGGCTTATGTGTCCCGTCAAGAATGTTAAAGACTAACATTAGAGTTAAAACAGTCAAAAGTGTTCTTCTTAATTTATTTATTTGGGAACTGACATTCTCTGAAGCTACTTATTTCGTTACTTATGTATGTGAGTTTCAAAGACGAACCTTATAACGAACCATTTTTGCATCGGGATACTGCAGAGGAGTAAAATTTATGTTGCAATATTCACAGGTTACTTTTCGGGTCGATACTGTAAGATTTACCATAGATTACCTCCAACCTTTCACTTTACTATCATAACCAAGTAACTATTATCTGTGAAGTTCGTTGTAGTAATTTTTCTGTTGTGCTCACAGTGCATCTTTGGATCACTAGTGTTGTTCTTGATAGTGTTCTTCAAGATGCATCTTATTTCAATTTTTTTGGCAGGTTTTGTCTTATATCTTTGTTGTATATCAAGTTTTGTTGAAGAGATGTATTCACAATTGCTGTGTCTTCAATAATATGAAAGAACCCTGAGTGGTTAACAGGTCTGTTTGGAGCTAGAACTGTGGCTGTTGTGATGTTTGTTCGACACAAGAAATGAACGTCTTAAATACTGTTCGACGTAGGAAACTGACAGCTTGAATTATTGGCTACCAGTCGACCAATCGCTAGATAAACAGCCAGATGTGGCTTGACCAACTTCCAGAGTTCGAAATACTAATCGACGATATGCCGCCTTGGCGGCCGTAAGAAGAGCAGATAGTACTTCTACAACATAAGGGGGCCGGATTCACTAACTCGGAGAGTTGTGGAACTCAGAGTTCTTTTGACACTTAACTCTCCAGTAACTCGTTTATTGAGATTTTTCCTAACTCTCTGTCCCACTCGGCAAAACTCTCGGCTGTGTTAGTTGTGGAGAAGTAAGAAGAATATTTCTCAACTGACAGTATTGTCTGCTTTTATTGTCCTTTGTGAAGGTACCAATGTACCTAGGATTTTCAAATTGAATTATGGATTCACTGCATATCCTGGCTATGTTTACAAAAACAAATTATGGACATCCTTGATATAAGGATTTTGGTGGCTCAAGGTACCCGCTAAAAATTGTAATTCACGCGAAAATGGTCAATTTGATCGTCTTCCAGTACAGAAGAGATGCTATACAAATTTTAAATATGCACGTTAAAGCTTGTATGTAGGATGAAATCGCATCTACATTTTATCCCCTAATTAGATATGTAATTAGTTTTTGAGTCCGGTAAATAGTTTTGGAGATAACTGCAAAAGAAATGAATCAGTTCTTCTTAAGATGAAAAAATGGCCGTTTTCTTGTACAAAAATGGACATATTTTCAACTCGTCATTATGAAGAACTGGTAAGTCGTGGAAATTCACTTTCCATGAGAAAAATGTTCACAACAGACTACGTACTAATGGATGTGAAATAAAGAACAGAAGGAATATATGCAAAATACAGGAACTGGGGTGTATATGACCCAAGTGCAAAAAATTCGTCTTTCGGCGGTAAAAAGACAGTTATGTAGTAAAATGATCTAAAAAAAACTATACCACTCGATTATCCGCCTCTCCCTCTTTAATTTGATACCAAACATAACGTATTTCGGACAACCCCCAACGGGGGGTGGTGAACTGTTTGATATGGTAGATGATGATTGATTGATGAATGATGATTGTGGCAACAAAATGAATATGTTGCAGTTCAACAGTTCTTTATTTATATAAATATATAAATATTTATCCTAAATTCTTAGTAAGATAAAAATTGATATTATATTATTTTTTTTTTTTATTTATTTAATGATAATATTTTTTTTTTTGATTAAATTATCATTCTTTATTTTAAATCTTTTAAAATATTTTTATATTTTTTAAAAGTGTAACAATAAACTTTTTAAATATTATTTAACAGCTTTGCCCTCTGGCGTCTTAATTAAAACTTTATAAATTTGCCTTTTGGCAATTAAATTAATACTTTTTTAGTTTGCCCTCTGGCATTTAAATTAAAACTATTTTTTTAGTTTGCCCTCTGGCGTTTTAAATAAAATTATAAAGGGTCCGCCATCTAACGTTTTTTTTTTCAACTAGTGCTTATTTCGTGAATGGTAATACTTAGCTCATGTCTGATTTGACAGATAATTAGTTTTATTCTTCCGCTGAACGAATATGGTTGTGTATACGCTTGAACAACGCTGGGAAATATTGCGACATTACTTTGAAAATCATGGTAATGTTGCAGAATGTGTGCGAAAATTGCGTACGGATTTTGGAAGAAGAGAAGCACCGTCAGCTCCGTATGTTCGTTAGCTTGTGAAAAAAGTGAAAGAAACTGGCATCCTCATCGATAAACCAAAGCGTGAAAAGCCAAAAACAGTGCGTACACCCGAGAATATTGATTGTGTGGCAGAAAGTGTGCGTGAAGCGCCATCAACATCAATTGACCGTCGTTCTCAACAATTGAACATTTCGGAGACATCATTGAGACGAATTTTGTATAAAGATCTTGGTATGACGCCATACAAAGTCCAATTGGTTCAGGAGTTGAAGCCAACTGACCATCCAATGCGTTTTCGCTTCGCTGAGTGGGCCTGCGATCGACTTACAGAAGATGCCGATTTTGCCAAAAAAATCATCTTTTCGGATGAAGTTCATTTTGATCTTGGCGGGTATGTAAACAAGCAAAATTGTCGCATTTGGGGCACAGAAAACCCGCACGTATACATTGAAAAGCCAATACACCCAAAACGAGTCACTGTTTGGTGCGGATTTTGGTCCAGAGGCATAATTGGGCCATTTTTCTTCGAAAATGAGCAAGGAGTGGCCGTTACAGTCAATGGCAATCGTTATCGGGCCATGTTGAACGAATTTTTGTTCAGGAAAATTGAAGAGGAGGATATTGGCAACATTTGGTTTCAACAGGACGGCGCTACGTGCCACACAGCCGAAGCTACACTCGATGTTTTGCGCCCTGTTTTTGAAGATCGCATTATCAGCCGCAGAGCTGATGTCGTTTGGCCACCTCGGAGCTGCGATTTGACACCGTTGGACTATTATTTGTGGGGTGCCCTCAAAGATAAGTGCTACGCCGACAAGCCAGAGACAATTGACGCTTTAAAGGACAATATTCGTGAAGCCATTGGTGAAATACAGCTGCACACAATCGATAATGTGCTTAAAAATTGGACCGATCGTGTAGGCTACTGCATGGCCAGCCGAGGCAGCCATTTGAATGAAATTATTTTCCATTATTAACCGGAAGGATTGTACTTTCAAATAAAAAGAGAAATTTGAGAAAATATTCAGTAGTTTTTTTTTATAGCATTTTCAAAAAAAAAAAAGTTATTTGGCGGACCCTTTATGAGTTTGCCCTCTGGCGATTAGAATAAAACTAAAATATCCTTGACACAAATTCTATATTTTTAAAAACAAATACATTCCAAAAAGTCTTGATGTGTATTTTCTCAAAATGTATACAGTAGTGTGTATCTGTGTTCAAAGTTTTTTCTTCAAAGTGTTTTTCCTTTAAACGTCAAATTGAATATTTTATTTTCTTTACAGTCAGCGCAAATATTACTCTGACAACCAAAACTATATTTTATTCTATTTTTAATTACCAACAAAAATAAAAATTATTTTGTAGCTTCCGCTACAGGTGGTACGACCCCCATCACCAAAAGCCCCTCCCCAAGAAGTTGTTCACCTATATTTTAGTAGACCCTAAATCCGAACGAGAAACCCCAGTGCTCTATGACCTTCCCACACAAAGTTAGCCGTCTTTCAATATTTCGATACTTCCCACGTTTGCTTCCCCCAAGTATGTTAGAGAATCTCGAATGGAGAGTTAGGGAATTTTAATCGGGGAAAACGAAAATTCTCATCTCCCAAACTCTCAAGTTCTCCGAGTTACAGAATCCGGCCACAGGGGGGTGATTCTGATCTCTTTGTCGTAACTTGGCGTATATTTTAGTCACATATTTTGACAATTTACCTTAAATTTGTCATACTTTTATATTCACCATTTTCATTTTCATTTATCCTTTTCATCAACCACAATATAAACTAAAATGAATTTGCAATGAGAAAATGTCAGAATAAACACCTAAAAGTACGACAAATTAGTCAACTGTTTTCGAGGTTGTAACAATAATTATAAATTATGATAAATGGATATTCTACACAGATAAATCAAAATTATTTTTGGTATTATGTGTGGGTTCCCAATCTATTTCACCATACGAACGTTATTTCAATGCATTGTAAACGGAAATACAAATATAGTACATCAGCTAAAAACTCCAAAAGAGTCATCAACTATGATTAGCGCAAGATCAAGCTATTCGGTGGTCCAAGACAGGTACGACTGCCAATTTACGTAAATAGTTAAGTGATAAAACAAATAAGTAAGTCCAACGATTCTGCAAATATAAGGTAGAATCTGCAGAGCACATGCTCCAGGAATGTTAAGGAATTGCTTCCTAAAGAAACATAGGTATTCAATTTAGTTCCTCATCTTTTATTCTATTTCATTACATTTCATTTACACAGAAATTATTTCTTTTTCATTATGGTTGAGGCCGAATGCTGGGTCTCTGGAAGCTTAGCCACAACAAGACCCATTGTTCACCCGCAAGACTTACGAGCAATTGATCATAGGTCCGAACCGGACGTTCTAACAAAATTCAATATTGGCTCCCCAACGCTCTTTATGGGCTTCATACAGAGCTGGGCAAGTACCAAAGAAAAAGTACTTAAGTACAAGTACCGAAGGCTTGAGTACTTCAGTGTAAGTATAAGTACCTACCGTATGTATGAAAAGTACTTGTAACTAAGTACTAAGTCTATAAAAAGTACTGAGTACTTTTTGAAGTACTTTTTAACGTATTTTTTTTAGAATCTTTTTTACATTGGCAGTAATATAATGAAGTTTATCGAGTTCAGTTAATAGATATTAATAAATAAATACCTTTTGAAAACTATAGTATGTATAGTAACCAGTGGCTACTAAGGTATGTGAATACAATATGCCCATGTTGGCAATATGCCCACTGGCCGTAGTTTGGTTATTTCACGAAAGATGACAGAAAATATCATTGGCATAGATTACCATTATGCCACTGTAATACATGAATTGTAGATCGGGTTAGAAGGTGACGCAAAGAGAGTAGTGTCAGCGAAAATTGTTTTTTTAAGACGTGATCCTAATATTTACGAGTTAAGTCTTTTATTAAAAAACTATGAAAAACAAGTGCTATTGTCTTGCAATGTCTTGTATTCAATACCTCGGTACTGAAGCTTAGATTCTGGAAAAAAATATTGATTTGCAGTAAAACATTAGATAAAAACCAAGCCTTACTTGAATTCTACTTCATATGCAACAATATGCCCACCATGCGGAGTTGGCAATAGCCCATGGGCATATTGCTAGCACTTTATGCTTGTATTGTCAGCATGTAAACTCTTCATTTTCTTATTCTTACCAAATATACTACTTATATTCAAAATAAATATTTCACTTGCAAGAGATCATTTTTTTTTTATAATTTCAACCCTTCTCATATTATGGCCATATTACCAATACCGTGTTGGCAATATGGCCATTTACACATTTTTTTCAAAATAAGGTAAAAACTAATAATTTAATTTTCCGTGACAATTATTATTATTTTTTGGTTCTAAACCTCTTGTACTTTATTATGATATATAACTGCCGTTTCTTATATCTTCATTATCGTGTTAAAAAAAATCCCTTAGGGTGGGCATATTGTATTCACTTACCTTATTTATAGGTTTTTATAGTTTTCGGCGCTTCAAGTAGAGTACCACTCTCACCTCTCATTGCTACAGCACCCGTTATCGCCTCCAATAATGCATAACAATTCTAAGGAGAAAATTTCCAGTGAATTTCTAAGAAAGAATTGAGGCCTTCCCCACATCAGGTCGAGGCATCGTTGATTTTATTTTGGAGCAATGCATTGCTTGCTTACCCTTGGTTATGTCCACTGACGTATATAATATGGACTGCTTACTTTTCTATTTCACGTGGGCACAATTGCTTGTGTCAAAAAGAATTTTTACGTCGGTGCCAACATTGAAAAACTCATTGGCGGGAAATTGAAAAAGTGAGCACGCAGCTCGGAAAGTGATTTTAATAAAACATTTAGAATTTGTTCTGCGTATCTAATGAATGTATTGTCTTTAGTAAAACAGTTTTTATCAGTAATAACCCTAAATGATTATTTTAAAATCATGTCAGTGGTTATGTCATCAAGTCGAGGCATCGTCGATTTTATATTCGAGCGAGACTTTACTGGTTTTTATATTTTATTAGTTTATCTAAGGCTCTGCATTGACTCGTGAGTGCGGCACATACTTTAACAATTCTTTGCGTGCTTTAAAGCTCAACAAAAAAGGAGTTGCGCTAGAGATTGTGTTTGCTTTTCTACGAAGAGTTAGATATTTGTAGGTACTTAATAGGCTCAGAAATACTTAAGTAAAAATCTTGGTACTTAAGTATGAAACTAAGTCTTAAGTACAAGTAAATAGAAGCAAGTACTTATGTTCAAGTACGAAGTAGGGGCATTTCAAAAGTATTGAGTAATAAGTCTTAAGTAACGAAAATGTACTTTAAATAGTACGTAAGTCTTTTAGTACTTAAGTATTGCCCAGCTCTGGCTTCATACAGTTCTTCCAGGACGTTTGAGCCAAAGAATCTGTTACGCTTTCTTGAAAGAGCCGGATAGTTTTACAAAGCAAGTGAGTCACCGTCTCGGATTACTCTCCGCATTCTGTGCATACAGGATAATCACCAAGTCCCATTCTGTGTTGGTGACCCCTGAGAAAAGAGTGCCTAGTAAGAATTGACATTTAAATTCTCACGGTTGGCTTGTTTAGTCCCAATAGCTTTTTGGTTGAGTTTGGGTTTGGCTTTCCCCATAGTTCCTTTTTAGTTTTATCCGAAGGGTCATATAACCAAAGACGACTGTATTTGCCAGTCTACCCAAACCGAAATTTTAGAAGCAAAGTGTTTTGGTGCGATTCCGATTGTGGATGAGGAGGCCTTCGAGGCTTCACCAATCCGCTTTTTCGTTCACACGAATATTGCCGTGACATAACACCCAAAGAACGACTACCCCATAACTCCGAGAGAGGGATGTAAAGAGTTTTGCCTTAATATTGTATTTTATAGTGGAAATAATAAGAAAAAGTTTTAAAGTTATACATAAAGACAAATAATTGCAGTTGGTTGAGAGCAATCAATAAAATAAAAAATCGATCTCAATGCCAATTTCAAGCTATTTTTTTTTTTTTTTTTTTTCAATAAAATTGAATCCCTGTTCGTATTAAATCTAACTAATTAAAGCGGTAGCATCATTTAATATCTCCGCATATACCTTCTATATCTACAGGAGGGAAAATTTCAATTTCAATGAAAACCATTTCCATCACCACACCTCTGTACACCGTTCCTTGCACGTAAATCAGAAAACATTTTTATCATGATTTAAACATAAGAATAAAACTGCAAAATGAATGCTCAATGGGAAAACGGTGATAAGAGCGCAAATCGAATTATGCATATCTGATGAGGGCTCTTTTTTCATATATAATCGAAAACATGATTATGGGGGGAGGGGGTAGCCTTTGTTAATTCGTATACAATGGTATACCACATTAAAACACACTGGATCCAATCATTACATTGCTCTGCTGACCTTATCATTCTGATTGCACTTTTCACGGAAGCTTTATCAAAAAAAAGTCAGAACGTTTGTCCGGAATTCAGAATTCCAATTTAGCAGGATTCAATGAAAATGAAAAACACTGATATGAATTCATTTTGGTATTCGAACAAATTTTGTGGTGTTTGCTTGAAATTTAACGTTTGAATTTTATTTAAAAGATTGCTTTTCAAAAAGGATCATTAGGGGTACTTTTTCATACGATTGAATCAGGATAGAAGAAATAAATTAATATGATTCGATCTATAGTGGAATTATCATTTAATTGATAATGGAACAAGAGAAAATCAAGGGTAGATGCTCCTCTATTAGGTCGGTTTCAGTAATCTGGAGTCCATAAATGGTGAGCTCTTGTGGGTCCCATCTGGCCAATGATATTATTTCGTCTCATAATAATGTATACCTTATTCAGAAAATTCAAATTACGTTCAGTACACCAACAAAATATTACAAAAAACATACCTAGTTCTAGAAGAAAAAATATACAGGGTGTTCGGCAACGTTAGTAAGTAGTTTAACAACAACAAAAATTAAATAGCAAGATAGAATTTTACTTCTTAATGGAGCTGTTGGTGGACCTCGAAGCAGGCGATTCGAAGCTTCGGAGTCGAATCCTTCGAAGCATGAATGTTTTGCGGAAGCCTCGAGGTCTTCGAAGCATGAATTTTTTCCTGTATCTGTAGTGTTAAGGTTAAGTTATAATAATTTAAGTGAGTAAAAAATGTTTCTGAATATTTTAAAAAGTGTCAGCTTTCGGGAGTTTTCGCGAGTTTTTCGGGGAATATTTTGCATATTCGCTTTTTTCGCATTGAACTCTTAATCAAAAATTTGACACACTACTTGGATGCAAATATAGGTACAAATTATATAACAAAATTTCAAAATGGTTTTATCGTCTTTGGTTGTAGAACGGACAAGCAAACGGATTGACAACGTAACAAACATTGATTCAAACACATTCGCTCCTTAAGGTCGTAGTCTGGTAACTTACACGTTTTTTAATGCCTTTTTCGGGGATTTTTTCTTAGGGAAAAATAAAATTCAATCGGTTTGATTTTTTAATATATTATTGATATTATCTAAGAGTATGAAAAAAAAATTCTTTTGTTTGTTTTTTAATTATTTATTTGTATAGTTTTGTAGCACTGAATTGAGCGTCTAAAAAAAAAGGTAGGTGGCTGCCCTTGATGATTTCACCGCTTGGGGAAATATTTTACAAAAAAGCCAAAAAGGTTATTGTCCTGTAAGCTTTTCATTCTGGTTAGAACTAGAATTAAACAATTTTGTTAAAAAGTAACAAAATGGTGAACTTCGAGATAAAAAGTAATTTTTTTTTTTTTAGTGGAAATCGGGCTGTAAAATGGAAAGTTAGGGACAAAAAAAAAAGATCCTAGTTGCTGCGAGAGCTATTGATGAGTAGAATAACATATCCTAATTTCACCCCAAATCGTTTGGATAGAAAATTTTTTATTACCCCGGCTATAACTTCGTCAAAATTTCGAATTTCGGTCCAAAAATTTTTACATTCTTAATTTGTTCAAGAAGGAACTTTTTTTGGATTCTCCGGTAAATGTTTTTAATTTGTTATTTCCTCCTTGGTATAATATAGGATTGTTTTTGCCTCATATAATTCAGACCCAGAATTTATACTGAGTTTATATGAGAGGAGATCAATTTGATCTGTTTCAAGCACCTGCAGCATTCAGAAAACCAAGCTGCACCGATGAGTGTAAAGTTTTCTGCTAACACGAAACGCTTCTTATTCATTTTTCTTTTTTCTTTTTTAGCCCACTACGGGCGAATACAGGTTCAATTCCTTTCGATTGAATCTGGTTTTTTTTAATTTTTTTAATTTTTCTCAATTTTTTTCATTTCTTCATTTCTTTTCTTTGTTTTATTTTTTCATTTATTTTTCAAGTCACTCAATTTCGCTATTTGGGACCTGTTGATGAGTCAAACTAAGACTTAAAACTTGTCACCCAAAATATAATAGGTTGTGTGATAAAATAACAAATTAAAAACATTTTTTTAGCTTTTGCTATATACCGGAGAATCAAAAAAAAGTTCCTTCTTAAACAAGTATAAGTTTAACCCGGTAAAATTCCTATAGAGTAATCTCTACCTTTATATTCTTAATATATAGTATACTTTCGAAATATGCAAAAAAAAAAAACAAAATCGACTTTTCCAAACAAAGTTACCAGACTACGACCTTAAAGCACTCATACTTCGATACTTCAAAAATGTTGAAGCATTCATACTATGTTCATGATTCGAAGACTTCGGCTCTAAGTATCGAATAATTTGAACCTTCGAACCAACTACTTCGAAGCCTCTCTATAGTAAATTTAATAAAAAAACGGTTTATGGATAGTGTTTTTATTTATTATTTTATACTTTCTAGACTTTTGGAAATGTGTCATCTTAACAATATTTTCTCATCAGAGCTAAATGTATGTATGTATGTATACATTTATGTTAAGTTTCAAGTCGATCGGATTACAAGATTTGACACTGACTAATTAGTGAAGTTAATAATAAAAGCTTGTAAATTTTGTTCAAAAATCCGCAGTCCTCAACTCCAAATTCCCAAGATACCGAATTAGACAAATAATAGCTACATTTTTCCAAAAATTTCGTAATCATTGACCTTGATAACCTCCAGATATTAATTATGAATCGAATCGGACTATTAATGGCAAAATTCACGCCCATCATGTATCCACCATCTTGATTTTATATTAAGTATATAAAAATGCAAAAATATATTAATCTATATGTGTCCACATGTTAGCTCAATAACTCAACGATAAGTGAATAAGAATAGCGTTACAAGTATTGAACAATGGTCATATGGTAGCTTCGAAGCTTCAAGTATATATATTCGAAGGTTCGATATTCGAATATTCTTCCGAAGCTTCGAAACTTCGAAAATCAACAGCCCTACTTCCTACCCATCCGAGGAACAGGGGAACAGACTATTTCGCACCTTTTGAATGAAAGAAATGAACACGTATCTATACTCATCAAAATATTTAGCAACCCAGTCTACACACACATACACGGGTAATCAAACTTCCAGGAAAAATATTACAAAAGCCGCCACAACTGCGACTAGGTATTCATGGTATATGAATGTAGAAATTAAACAAAACAACACTTGCATGCTAGATTTTGCGATGTTTATCCTTCATTCCGGGTTGAAACTGTTGCGTTCATTTTTAACATGATATGGATAAAAGATGTAAAGTACGCTCTAGCGACATAACCACATTTAATTAATTTCTCATTTAGGCGTGCTATAATACTTCCATTCTAAAAAATTAAATAACATTTCCTAAAAACTCCTTAGAGATGTAGGTATCATAAAACTAAAGTTAAATATAAGTATAAAAAAAGAAGGTTAATAATAACAATATTAGTAAGAAATACAAATAATGAACTGTGAAAATTTAAACGTCATACTAGAATTAAACTAAAATGAAATAAATTAAAACAACTTAATTGAATCTATTTTCCAATTAAAGTTCACTGGTGGCATAACCATAGCCTAAACTGGAAAACATGCTTATCTTAAAAATACAGGGAAAAGTTGCTGAAACTGGGGCCATGAAAAGAACAGGGGAGACTTTTTTTTTTTTTTTTTTTTTTAAGAAGAAGTCGAAGAAGAAGAAGAAGAAGAAGAAGAAGAAGAAGAAGAAGAAGAAGAAGAGTTCCGGCCTGTCGGGAGCGTTTTTTTTTTTTTTGAAGTAGTGGAGCAAAAAAACATATAAGGAAGCATCCAGAAACAACCGATTTTTTTTTAACCAAGAGAAGGCCACAAGGGAACCCAACAAGGTTAGCAAGGAAATCCTAGCGCACCTCACCAAGAATTATTATTTTTAATCGAGGAGGGAAGGTACTGCCGCCCAGTGATCACGTGAAGCTAAGTGAAAAATAAATAAAAAGAAACATTTTCTAATAACAAAAAAATATATATAACTTTTATATATAAATTGTGTGCAGGGATTTGGAGGAAATTGGATACTAGTAAAACTTCTGTTAAAGGGCAAGGATGTCTTATTCTTTAAATTACTAATTCCCAGCACCTTAAATGCAAACCAAAAACTCCCCTAGACACTTGGTTTACAAAGAAACTCAACATCAATAGCGCATCCAGGATTTGGTTTTGGGGGAGATGGAGGGAAGGGACCATATGTGTTCCAAATACAAAATGGGTCGCAAAAATAGGGTTCTGAAGTCGCGTCCATCCCCGTTTTTGAAGATATTAAATTTCAAGTTTTATTTGCTAAGCTCTCTACATGGACCATAAAGCCACTGTTTTCTTTGGGTCATTCTATATTAAATCGACCAAAAATCAAAGAAAGTGTGATATGAGCATCACCAGTTTTGGAGGGTCTGTGAAAACAAAAATACAAATTAAAGTGTTTTTGCACTTTTTGGTATGCATATGCATTTTTATACCCTAGATGAAATCTAAAGGGTACCTATACTAAGTTTGTCATTCCGTTTGTAACACCTCGAAAAAATGATGGTAGAGCAAAATGAATTGGACACCCATTCATAATATTAAAAGTTATTTTGATTTTTGCATGTCCGTCCGTTCGTTCGTCAGTCCGTCCGTCCGTCAGTCTGTGCGCACTTTTAACTCGAGAACGCGTATACTTAGAGAGCTGAGGAAATTTAAGTTTTCTTACAGATAAATATAATATTTTATTTAATCATGTGTTAATGCTCTTTAGGTCAAGTAGGAATCTTGAAATGTATACCCTGAAGCCACAATGATATTAAACCTCGAACACTGGAAAACTCAAGTTGTAGATAAATGAATTATTGAAAACATAATTGAACTTCTTAAAATCCCTTAGAGAGATAATAACTAATATTAGGAATAAGTTATAACATTAAATGCAAGCAACAAAATTATACGTAAATATAAAAAATAAACAAGTACAATTATTCGTGAATTATGGACAAATAAAACTCATACTATTCTCATCAAATAAATGAATTACTTAATTCAACTAAATAGCCAACTGCAGCTATTAACACTTTGACAACAATAATGTTCACGTAACCATAGTCTAAGTTCAAATGGAAAATACGCTTTGTAAAATACAGGGAAATCTGGTAGATCCCTTTCCGCATAACAACATGGTGGAAAGAAATATGATAAATGGAACAAAAGAGTTTCCGTATTCCGTCGCACCGGCTTGTCTCTCGAATCCGACGAATACGTAGAAAAATAAAAATTCAGCTCTAGAAGATTGCAAGCTTAGGTAAAAATAACACAATAAATTCCAACAACAAAAATTTAAAAGGAGATCGTAATTAGCTGCTTGAGGACAAATTAAATTTTTTGTAGAACGCTAAGAACGACTTTAAAAAGTTCATCCAGAACCGTGTTGGGCGTAAACGTAATAAACTACATTTGTAAGCAGATTAATAATCATGATTAAATCAATCGTGATTACCCATCAATGATTAATCATGATTACATCAAGTAATCTTAGGGAAATGTAATCGTAATCATGATTACATGATTATTATTTTTTTTTTATTACAAATGAAACTTTTCAAGAGATTTTAAATTTCAGATCTAAAAAAAAAACAAAGAATCTGTGATCGTTAGAATATTTATTGTAGAAAACTCGAAGACACTGTTGAATTATGTCTTAATTGGAGTCAGTATAAGGAATGTAAGTGCTTCTATTGATAAATACTGGCACGCTTTAATTTTACCACACTTTTCATATTGCTCCACATTGTTATATGCTAGTTCGAATGAATCCAAGGGCAGAATTCAACTATTTGAGAATAGGGCAGGCACTCTGAGTTATTCTGAAATGCAGCATATATATGTCGTAGTCATCTGACGTAACTCAGCATTTCACGAAAAGTCTAGACACTTCATGGAAAGTAGGCAAATAATGTAACGGTTTTGACTTAGCCCCTTTTTACATTATGTGTCTGAAATTTTTAGTCATTTCATTAAATGCTAAAAGCGTTTACGCCGATACTGTAATACCACCCTATATAACCAAATACTAGTAGTAGGAGATGGGTGGTGGAGGGGGAGGTCGCACCCAGGCCTGCGACACACATACCCACACATCACACATACACACACCCAAATATACACTCATATACACTCATACACACACATACACTCGCCGCTAGCTAGAAGCATGCTCGAAGCGCTGCAATGGTTAAATATTACTAACATGACAACAAGAGTGGGAATTTGTTTTTTTATATTATTAAGCCAAGCTCAGGGGATACCCCTATGATGCAAAGCACAGCATGGAAGGAAGGAGATAGGAAAATGATTAGGGGACATGAGGAAAGTGCGAATGTATGTCACTCTTGAATCTTCGCGGATTGTAAATCCGAGGAAAAACAGAAGATGGTAGACTGCTCCACATTCGCACAGTTCGGGATAAGAAAGCATCACGGAATTTTACTTTACGGCCGAAAGTATTTTGCAGGGTGAGAGGATGTGCGCGTGGCTGGCAGCGCGAGTATTGCGAGTAGGAATTAATCTACAAGGGATCAGACTAGATATTTCATCAGAACATTAGCCATGCGTGTAGAGATAAAGGAGCGAAACACATCCAACATTCCGGCGGTGCTCGAGTGAGTCGATCTAACACGTTATCGCCAAATCGCCAATGAGCTTAAAGGCTATCTTTTGGACAATATCCAATGAAGCTATGCCTGTACGACCAGCCCCAGCCCAGATGTGAGAATTGTATTCCATTCTAAGTCTGATATAGGACTTGATTAGATTTACTAACTACTACTTAACAAAACCGTACAGTATTATTTTTGATATCATAAATAAGATTCTAACTCTAATAACGAAACCGTAAATAAAATTTTCCCTTTCTTAATTGCTAATAATACCGTTTAGCAATCCACAAATATCAGATATTCTATTACCATCCCACTACAGATATGTGCTAAACAAACAGTAGTTTATGTGTCACTACCTATTTCGGAATGGAAATACAACAATATTTGTTTTCTTTTAACTACACGTTTTAAAACTCTTGCATATTTGTAATCAAAAAATGTAATCATGATTACGGTTACGATTAATCAATAATGATTATTTTTCTGATTATTATTATCATTCTGTAATCATGATTATAGATTACAGATTGTAATCGTAATCATTAATCAGATTGCATTTTGCTCCACACTGGGTGCAGGGACGAGATTTATCTACGTGGAATAACAAAAGTTAAGTCATCGAATAAATTGAAATAACTAATCCAATATGAAATATGACACTACAGCCTGCTATCAGAGAATAAATAGCATAAATTCAAATAGCATAAAAATTTTACATAACATTCAGTATGTTTACATAAATACTTGAGTACTTGACTTGAAATCCACTTGAAGCTTAGGTAGAGCGGTTGATTGAATTAATTCCAATTACTTGACTTGAATTTTTCTTGAATTTAATTTTCCAATTACTTAGTTGAAATTTACGCGTTGAATGATATTTTGATTACTTCAAGCATACTTCAAATATACTTCATGTAAACGTACTGATAGACGCAAGAGAAATCTTGACTAGAGCAGAATTTTTTGAAATAAAAAAAGTCAAATACATTGGACAAAACATAGTTAAAGATTAGCTAGATTTCATGAACAATAGTCGGCTATTAAATCCAAAGAATTTTATAACTGGCGTGAATAAAATCAGTCGATAGCCTGATGATACCTCGATAGGGCGAAACGCATCACACTCATATACATAAAAGATTTGTTTTAAACAAATAGTTAAAAAGTTAACAAGTATTTTCAATTAATCATGAAGAAATTATCAAGAAATTCAATTAATCCAAATAAAACAAATAAAACCAAACAAGAAGTGAAATTAATAAATACACTAACTAGAATATTTAATCGTAGTGGAATTTCCTATCTAATTAAGTTATTAAGGAATCAAAGAAGGAATTGATTAAAGAATTATCTCAAGTTTAACGGTAACCATCCGTAGACTTTTTAGTTTACAATCTATCGAGCATTCCAGGAGAGAATCACGATATTGGGACGCATGGTGAAATCTCGTCAAGCCAAACACAAATCTGGTGCAATCATTGAAACCAACATACAATCTGTTCAGACATATACAATCTAAGGAAGAATATATTACGCTACCATAACTAAAATACGGAACTAATAATGCCTTGACAAGTTTCTTACGTAACTCTGAAGATTAGCAAATTAGCCGATATTTGAAGCTATCGACTATATATGTACACAAATACATTACCAATAATATTTGCAACATGATCCAGCAGTTCAGTTTGAAGTAAAGATAAACAAACAAATTTTCAACTTTTTGCTGTTATGGTAAAATGATATCACTGAATATTATCCCTGGCAATTCAGTAGTGTCCACTGTACCTTTGGATATGATAGTACAGTTAGATTTTCGGTGATTTAGTTTAAGTCCCAAAAATACTGACCACTCAGAAACTTTGCTGAAATCTGAATTGAGTTGATATACATGAGCATGTCGATTCTCTTCTTCATGTTTCAACAAAGGATAAGGTTTTCATATGACAGCATATCCACACATACCCCCACGTGGAAGAATTTTAGGTGGTAAACAACATAAACTACTGCTGAAGATAGAGAATCTTCCTTTGTTGTGGAATTGTCGGTATTTAAAATTTAGCTTAAATTTAATAGATTCACATCTATTTGTTTTTTTTTTTAAACTAAGCTTTTGAATCAAATATGTATTGAAGTTGCGATTACTTAATTAAGAAATGGCATGCTACTCATGGCTTACTCTGAAAACTGTTAGCAAGTGATTGCTGACTATTCTGTTCGAATTCAAGACTTTGTAACAGAAGGCTTCTCTACCGCAACACTAATTATATAAAATTAGAAGATACTCGAGCCTAAGAATACCTAAACCTCCCATCCATTTGCTCCATATTGACAGCTAAGCGATTATTTCGGCGCCTAATTCGTAGACTATTGAATCGCTGATAGCTGAGAGATGTTCAAGATGTATCTGGGACATAAGCGCCATGTGTTCAGGTAACTTTCTGCTAGATTCTGAATAATAGTATCAATGAATGTCTCTCGGAAAATTGCTATGAAGGCGGTCTATGAATTTAGTTAAAAGGAAAATGGACCATGCAATGAAGTTGTGAAACCGCTCTCATAAAAGTCCTCTGTGATAATCGTAAATTTTTCAGATAGCAATGACCTTGCAGTGTTGACCCTACTGGATTTTTCAAAAGCTTTCGACAGTGTCAACCATTCTAAGTTATTAACGAAATTAGCTTCACGAGTCAATTTTTCTACGTCAGCCATTTCTCTAATAGCTGATTTTTTGGCAAATAGATCCCAACAGGTGATTGCTGATGATCGTCTCTCAGAAGTACTATCTTTACATTGCGGAGTACCTCAAGGATCTATTCTTGGACCACTATTGTTTAGTATGTACATTAACGATCTTCCCAAATTTCATCTAGAACTGTGGAGCGAGTATCAAGATGGGCGTCCTAAAATCAGCTTATATTAAATCCCGCTAAATCCCAATCAATGGTCTTTTATAGACAATATCTTGATATATATGCCTCCGGTCATTCTTGATGGAACTATACCCTGCCTTTTGTGAAAAAGTTAAAATTCTTGGCTTTACTCTGAACACCTCAATGAGCTGATGTGATCAATTTCAATTCAATTTCAATTTCAATTTATTGTGGTTTCGTTATATTACATAAATTAGTTATATATCTCAAAAATTAACTAACCAGCAATTCACATAAGCAGAGCTTGAGTGTGAAGTGCCGTGACAGAATTAAAAGTTATCTAATTAATATCTAATTATTAATGTTTTTCTTAATACTAGTTCAAAATTCAACGTACTTAGATTTAATTTAATAGCAAAGTTGAAATAACTAGTTTCATGCAAAACAATTATTAAAGATATCAGGAATGCTAAACACAAATTGCTTAAGTACTACTTTATAATTCTCATTATTTAAGGAACCTTTAATAGAATTTGGTAAAACATTATAAACTTTAGGACCTATAGTAATTGCATGTCTTTGTGATAAGCTTTTTTTGCATCTAGTTGTAGCAAGAGGACAAATAGCCTGCCTTCTAGTCTGATATCTTATCGAGTGCAATTCAAAATTTGCCAAATTTACATGCATGAATTTGAGTAGAGTGTATGTGTATTTTCCGAACATTCATAACTTCGAATTGGGAGAAAGCCAGAGTAGTAGAATAGTATTTTGACTTTTTTAAGGAAGCTTTGACGATCTTGCTGTGCAAATTATTTAAGGGCGTAATAACTGCCGAATAAGTTGCGCCCCAAGCCAATACACCGTACTGTATTACTGATTGTATGATAGCAAAGTACACAATTTTCATATGATTAACCTTAAGTATATTACATAAAATTCTTACTTTGTACAGCGTCTTTCTTAGTTTTTTACATAGATATATAATATGTTTATCCCACTTGAGCCTACTATCAATCGTGATTCCTAGGTAGTTATAATCAGTAACTGTCTCTACCGGTGTTCCACTAATTTGGATAACATAATGTGTATTATTTTCAAACGTTTTATTTCCAAAGTATAATGCTTTAGTCTTATCTAAGTTTAATTCTAGTTTATGTCATCTTAACCAGGAATAAATTAAACATAGGCCGCGATTAGCTAGGAGAGTTGTTTGTGTCCAGTCCTTGCTTTTGAATATTGCTACAGTATCATCAGCAAAACACAAAATATGACCCTGAATGCTGTTTTGTTCCAATTGACATAGACTGTTTATGTAAATTAAGAACAATATGGGGCCTAATACCGTACCCTGTGGTACACCACATCCAAGAACTATTGGACTATACTATTTTCCTTATTCTGACATATTGCACTCTACCTTGGAGATAGGAATCAAATAAACAAAGAGCCGTATCAGTGATTCCTATGCTAGATAGTTTTCCCAATAAAATTGTATGAATTTGATTGTGTCGAAAACCTTCTTTATATCTAAAAATACAGCACATGCTTTTTCCCCAGCATCCATTGCAGAGTTTATATATGTAGTCACATCATATAACGCATCAGACATATTATATTTACTTTTAAACCCATACTGATTCTTAGCTATAATGTTATTGCACTCCAGATAACTTAACAGTCTACTTTTAAAGCATTTCTCCAGCAGTTTTGCAATGTTGGATAACAAAGATATTGGTCTGTAATTGTGGTGATTGCTTCGATCTCCTCCTTTGTGCACCGGTATTACCACAGCACGCTTAAGTCTAGCAGGAAAAGCTCCTTGAGACAAGGCAAGATTGAAAACATAACACAGAGGTGTCAAAACATATTCTGAAACTTTTTTCAACATATCACTTGTGTAACCATCTTGTCCGGCTGCTGTATTGTTCTTTAAGGTCTTCAACTGGTATAGAAATTCACTTTCGGTAATAGGACTAGAATCAAAAGACCCAAAAGTTGTCGCATTTTCAGAAGCACCAACATTTTCAAGAGTATCTGATATTTGCATCCCCACGGTCATGAAATGGTTGTTTAGCTCATTACTTATTTGCAATGGTTCTGTTATTAATGCACCATCCGTTGTCTGGATTTTCTTTATATTTTGAAGTTTTTTACTAGATCCAGTTATTTCGTTTATTTTGTCCCAAACTTTTCTAGGGTTATCAGCAATCGTGTTAATCACCTGTGAATAATAAGACTCTTTTGCAGCACTGATGATTGAAGTTAATATGTTTCTGTATGATTTGTATCTAGTTTTTAAGATTTCGTTGAAAGGTTGCCTTTTTACTTGTCGTGCTAGATTATTCCTTATTCTAATTGAAGAAATTATCCCTGCAGTAGCCCACATCTTCACTGGTTTTACTTTAGACCGAACTTTAGTTTTATGTACATATATATAATGCGCCTTCGATGTAGCCATCTAATATTGTGCAAAATGTGTTTAAAGCTTCATCAGGCACCATGCTTCTATAGACCTCCGTCCATCTTTCTTGACTAACTTTTTCTACAAGTATACTATAGTTTATTCTAGTTTATTAGCTAGCGTTGAATAATGATCATGTAAATGGAATAATTCGTAAGGTCTATGGTGGGCTTCGGAGGCTGTAATTATCAACTAGTATACTAACAAAACTCTTACGTTTAAAACTAGTTAAAACGCTTTTATTGCGTATTATCTAATTTACTCTCGTTTAGATTCTCCTTGCGCTAGGAAATTGGAGGTTGATTTTAATAATTTCACGAGATTTGTCTTTGGGCTGAAACGATTTGAACACATTTCTCCATTTCGGTTGCATATGCTTGAATGTTCTTTAAACAATTTTCTTGTTCGTAGGCAGTTAATTTTCCTTCATAGAATTATATATCAAAACTGTTTACCTACTTACCTACTTATGACAAGTTAGTTTTCCTGGTTTCATCTAGAAATCTTAACATTTTAATTCCGCAACACAGATATTCCAAAATGGAGAATTCTTACTTTTATCGAGTAATACGTTTGTGGAATTCACTTCCTGTCAATTTTCAAAGTTCCAGCGAATTGTGCGGTTTCAGTGAACTTTTATACCAATACTCACCTATTGACAACTTATGATCACAAAATTTATTTATTTTTGCACTCACTCAAAACACAAAACACTTATAATTGTCACTGTCAGAGATCTTAATGTCGTTAATTTTTTTTTCCTATTCTCTTTTCTCTTTAATTAATGTTCATTTAATTGCTATTATTGAGATTATATGCTTACATTCTGAATTCTGTTATTATTCTTGTTTACTTTTTATAATAGTATTATTTTCATATTAATTCTCTTTTCCTAACTAACTTTTTCGCATTATTTAATTTAGTTCTGTTTTAGTAGGTGCAGGTAAAAGATCTCGTAAGTCTTATTGTACCATTAGCCAGGAAATAAAAATTGAATTGAATTGAGCTACCACAAGATCTGTGTTAGTTTTATAAATTAACGCATCTGGGGATGCTTCTGTAGGTTATGTTAGGTTAGGTTAAAGAGATGCCGCCATAAAAGAATTAGCCTCCATCACTTATACCATTATCGGGTACATTATTCCCCATAGATTCAAGCGAATCTATCCATCTAAGGACACAATGATTCTCTAAGGAACCTCAGGCTATATTTAAACTCTATATTTACAGCTCACCCAGTTTCGAGAAGAAGTAACTATCAAATAGTCCTACCCCCGTCTTTGGTCGCTAGAGTAGGACACTCACAAAGTACATGTCCAACTGATTTTAGACCTCAGAAGCTTTACTGCTACGACAGAAATCGTTTGACCGTAGACCCATCCTGCTAGCACAGTTACCTATGACCTAATACCCATTAGCTACCCTACTAGTTTCCTGCTTTCGGCTCTGCTCTCGCTTAGGAGCTTCATTGTGATACCCTAGATAAAATCTATACGATATACATACTAAGTTTGTCATTCCGTTTGTAACACCTCGAAATAATGATGGTAGAGCAAAATGGATAGGACACCCACGCATAATAATAAAAGTTATTTTGATTTTTGCATGCCCGTCCGTTCGTCTGTCCGTCCGTCCGTCGGTCTGTGCGCACGATAACTCGATAACGCGTATACTTAGAGAGCTGAGATTTTGTACACGGACTTTAAAACAAAAAAGTAAAATTAATTTCGAAAATGAGACAAATCGGGCAACTCCTTCGTGGGGTTGCCATACAAAACTTTCGTTTTTCACTATATATTTGTACCGTATACAGGAGTTGAGGCTACTACCGAATTCAAGTTTAACTGTATAGACATCGATGGACTACGAACGATTTTAAGCAAATTAAAGAAATCCTATGATCCCTGGTTTCTAAATATCAACATGATAAAAGATAGTATTCAGTTCACGGGGCCGGTATTAGTAAAAATCATAAACCAGTGAATGCAGGAAGGGATCTTCCCGGATGCCTTAAAGGAAGCTTACATAACGCCAATCCCCAAAGTTAAAAATACAACAAAATGCGAAGAAATTCGGCCGATTAACAGCCTGCCATTAATAGAAAAGATCATCGAAAAAGCAGTACAGATCCAGCTTGAAGATTATATATGTACACACAATTTGCTGATTGAGCACCAATCAGGATTCAGACCTAAACATTCCTGTGAATCAGCCTTAAATTTGGTTGTTCTGGAGTGGAAGAAGGAAATTGACGTTGGACAGTTTGTGATTGCAGTTTTTTTAGACCTTAAGAGAGCATTTGAAACAATTAGCCGCAGCATATTACTAAAAAAACTTGACAAGTATGGCATCAAGGCAATAGAAAATAAATGGTTCCAGAGTTATCTACAAAATAGAACGCAAGTGACAAAACTAGAGTTTAATGTATCGACACCTGTTGGATGCAACATAGGGGTACCACAAGGTGCAGTCCTGAGTACGCTGCTGTTTGTGCTATATATAAATGACCTACCTAGTGTGGTAAAAAATTCGAAAGTAGTGCTTTTTGCGGATGACACGTTGGTGTACATAACCGGGAACGACTTCAGGGACTGCAGACAAAAATTACAGGAGGATCTAGATAGAATCGCAATATGGATCAACATGAATAAGTTAAAGCTCAATGTGTCTAAATCAAATTGCATGCTAATAAATGGCAGTGAACGCTTGTCACTAACTATTCAGGGTTCCAGTATAGATGTTCTAGATGAAGTCAAATATCTTGGAATCGTAATAGATAACAAACTGAGTTTCACACCACACATAGACAAATTGTGCTGTAAGATAGCGAAGAAGCTTGGGTTCCTGAAAAGAATCAGAAATTTTCTAGATTTTAATGCAGCGTTGTGTGTCTATAACATCATTATTTTGCCACACTTTGAAGTGTAGTAGACAGGAGCCTGTTGCTGGGATGAAAGACTCATTAGGCTGGATGAGTGTCAAACAAAGAATTTACTTCAAGGTATTAATATATATTTTTAAACTCAGGAATAATTTGTTGCCTAATTATCTAAGAAGTGTTATACAATATATCAGCGAAACAGTTAGTTACAATCTAAGAAATAGGGATGACTTTAGAATCGTAGCTTGTAGGAAAGCAAAAACACAAAATATGCTCATGATAAATGGCTTGAAATTATTTAATAGTCTACCTAGAGAGTGTAAAATAGAACTAAATTTAATTAAATTTAAGAGTTTGATCGTTGAAGTAATCAAATATAATTACTAGTCCTAAAGTGTAAAGTTCAAAGAAATTTGAAGAAACCTAAGAGTCTGTTTCTTGAACTATTTTTGACTTAACTAAGAGCTTGATTGTTTGACTAACTCAAAATCAAATACTAACCTTATAGTGCCGTTAAAATATCTTAAAATAGAAAGTAACTTGAACGTAGTTGTGAGCTTGTTTGTTGAATTTATTAAAGTTATACACTACATATAAGCAAAATGTCGTAATTGTAAAAGGAAACTCTCCAATAAATCTAAATCTAAATCTAAAATCTAAATCTAATCTATTTGGACACTGCCTGAGAACGCATCGATATAGAGAGCTGAAATTTGGTACATGATGTTTTTACTACATTAGCAAGTGAAATGTCCAAAATGGACTAAATTGGGCAACTCCTTCTTGGTGTTGCCATATAAAAATTTAGGTTTTTTACAAATACTGCGAAAACGATAAGTCCAAGACATTTTTATTGTATACAAAAACTTCTTCAGAATACGAAATTCTATAAAATTGGTTATAATCATTTTTTCTATCCGACGAACCGTTCTAGAAATATATGCGAAAAACCACTTCAAAAATCAAACTTGCACAGAAGGGTGACAATGCGAAATTTCATAAGGGCATTCATCGGTATCATAAGAATTGGCCTTAGACCAATTCTAGCTTTTTTTCTTGTTTTCTTTCTATTGTACACAGGGAATACAACGTCCGATTTACCTACCGCTGATTAGCCTTAACGTACCTATCGTTGGTGATGTCACCTTTTAGAAATTCATACATATGATATTGCATCTGGGCTATCCATTTCGGGAACCCTTTTTTGCTAGCTCATTCAGTTATCATTGCCTTCGATATATTGATAGACAGATACCCAGTATAGGATCACCTTGTTAGGTGTGGATATTCCCTGCCGGCATTCAAAATCCGACTCTATACGCATATGTAGATACCACCAGTATCGCTTGGTGTATCATCACCACAAATTCTGCCTGAAAAACATTTAATTTGTCAGGCAATCTGTATGACTCGCTCCAGTGCCAGCTGCTGAAGTATAATCTCGATTCTATATCTGTACTTGTCTTCGATTCATTTGTAAAAATGGAATGTCTGCTTTTACAATTTAATTCCTAGTCACTTCTGGTGGGTATCATTGAACCGTCCACTAAAGTTTTTTATTATTTGTCCCGCCTCTCATCTTGTCAATGCGACTTAAAAGATCTTTTGTGGTATTACCCATGAATTCCATAGGTCGAACTTAAGATCTTTTATAAAGCCTATGACATTCCTGGGGGCAATTTTTCTACATTTTTTGGAAGTGGAAATGCATTTCCTAGATGTCTTAGCCTTATAGGGCACAGAGCTTCACAACCACACAGGACATGTTCAGCGGTATAAGAAGCGACAGGTCTCATCGTCGACCTTACCTATATTTTTAAGATGATACCTATTTTAGCAGTGCCCAGTAAATAGCCCCGTGATTAGCCTTAACTCCTTTCGACTGAGTGTGAGGAATGCTTTTGTCCTCTAATACGAATATGTTACAAACTTTTTCGCTTGTCTCAGCACCGCGATATTTTCACAGTGTGCCTTTTTAAGTCTGTCCTCCCAAAAACCTAATCTGAACTGAGAGGTAGCTTTTTGGATATCCAAAAACGGGCTCAGAGCCAATAAACAGAATCCAGCTCCTTCCTTTAGAAAACGATCCGCAATCTCGTTGCCCTTAATGCCCTCATGTCCTGGCATACTCAAATCAGTGTCACCTTGTTCGCTTCGGCCTGTTGTATCAATACAGTAAGACAGTCCTACGCACGCTTCGATTCAAAGGTAAACGAGTTTAATGCGTTAAGTGGTATACTTGGCTGTCTGATATTATGTATATTTTGGCTCCACGCATATTATTATGAATTATTTCGCGAGCGCAGAGTTTTATGACGTGTACTTCTGCCTAAAAAACGGTTAGTGAGGCTCCCAATGCATTTGCGAGATGACATTTTCGCCCGTGTATACCCACGCCTGCTATACCTTTCATTTTGTATCCATCCGTCCACTAAAGGTTAATACAGGAACTTGGAAGTATGTTACTACATTACCATAGATGCAATCTATTGTTCGTAGGATATCGGATTGTCCACACTCCCTCTACCAACTAATTTTTTTTTAGCCTGACTCCACTGCCAGTCGCTATACACCTACAATAAAAAAGGTCTATTGGCAGCATATCGAGCATTACCTCCAATACATCCATGGGAGTGGTACGCAGGCAGCCAGTTACACCCAAAAATGCCGTTTTCTGGATTTTCGACAACTCATTCAGATTATGTTTCTTCATGAGTATTGCCCACCAGACTATAGTAGCACAAGATTGATCTTACTATAGCTGTGTACATCCATCATACCACTATGGGCTTTTAGCCCTAACTAACGGCAAGATTTTTATTACACGTGTAGAAAGTCATAGCTTTCTTCACGCGCATTCTAATATATTACTTCTCCAGATCAGTTTAGAGTCTAGTACGATCCCTAAATACTTGGCTTCGCTGGATAGAGCTAAGTTCATACTACCCAAACTTTGGAGTCTGAATACTCGTATTTGCCTTTTCCTAGTGAAAAACAGGTACAATCTTCATGCTAGAGGGATTTATTATACTTAGTCCACTAGTGGCCCAACTAATAGGTTTAAACAATACATATTCGAGCCTCCAACCATTCAACCAACCAACCATTCAATTTTGATAAGAACTATGTCCAGAAGTGCATTTGATTGGTCTACCGCAAGATCTTTACTTTTTTTTTAATAGTTCGACGTTTTTTACCAGATGGACTACATCAAATTTAGGGCCTCATTATCTATCCATTAGTAACATTTAATTTTTTGTGGGGTATCCCGATAGCTGATCCTACCTAATAATTAGTGCACCCACCAAAACATAAGAATAAAATAAAATAAATAAATGAAGTATAAAGTAAAAAATAAATCTCAAGATTAGTTACTTTGGTAACACTATTCATAAAGCGCGACTTATACCTGAATATGATCGTGATCGCGTAGCTACACGAGAGTAAAATATTCTATGAAACTGGAAGAAGCTAAGACGTTTGTCGACTTTCGCGCCTTCGGCCATAAGAAAATGAAGATATGAGTGCTGAAGAGCTGCAGATCATTTAACAGTTCAAAAAGAAAGTCGGCGATATTACTCAAATATTTCTTAATTAACAGTTCTAAAACTAGATTTTAGTTAATTGTGAGTATATTTTAAGAAAATAAAAGAAAACCTCCACACTTACCCCATCAGAGAAGTCATCCTTGAGGGTCCGGGAAATGGTGCCGATATCATCTTTTGTCGGTGACATTATTCCTCTCTCTCTCTCTCTTTCTCTCTTTCTATCTCTATCGGGTAGTGAACTATTGCACCAAAAAAAAAAAAAACGAAAAAACAACAGCAAACACACAAAATATCACAAAACAAAACAAAAAACCAAAACTAAAAGCAACACACAATCAATAACTTCTGCTTAATCAGCACTTATCACTGCTCTCGGATTAAATTGGAGCCATAGACAGCAAGCCACAAACTTAGCTAAACCGAGTGAACTATTTTATTATAAACACGCGATAATTCACAGCACAACTTCCGCGGGGGCGATTTAATAACAATAATTACTGTAGATGGTAGCACAGGTGGCAATTTGCAAATAACACATCAACGCGCTTTTACTGCTCGCTACCACCAGAGTGAGTGTGATGTTTAGTTGAAAATACTCCAAAAATTTTCAATTTTCAAATACGAAAAAAAACACAAAATTAAACGTTTTTTTTTTGTTTTGTATCTCAGCGGTGTCACCACTTTGTGACTTGAAGAACTTCTTTTATACTGCAAGGTTAACCGGCTGTGGTGAGTTTTTGATGGAATATGGAAGTACTCGGCCGTAACGTGTGTAGTTAGTAAAGTAAGTAAGTAAGTAATAAGAACTTACGAGGAGAGTTAGTCAAAACCAACAATTCACCACGGTAGTCACGCAACACAAGAAAAACGGTTGAACGGTAAGTTAACGTCTCAACTGTCAGTTGAGGAATTCGGAATTTCTTTAAGTTTTCTTCTTTACACCAGCACAAAATTGACCGTAGCTAATTACATGAAAATCGTACAAATAGGATGTATAATTTCGCTTAAAAAACACACACGCACACATACATGCATACACACGATTGCTTCCTTCTCCTTTAGAATGTGAAAAAAACTAAATAGAAAGTTGGAAAAAACGAAAAAAAAATCCAACACTAAACGCGTAAAAATGAGACAAGAACGAACATTCCACTCCAAATGCTTCCGATAAACTGCTGCTGTTAGCTTGCTAGTAGAGACTGAGTGCTGCTGAAGTACTCTGCTGTGCTGACTCTGAGCCAAGCTACACCGCATAGAATCAAGCCGTTGTGCTAGTGCCACTGTGGAGGAAATGTCAAAGTCGGCGGAAAGCACATGCACATTATTACCACCATCTCACCACCATCCAACAAACTCACGATTCAATTCTGATAGCCAGAGCCGGTAGCCACCCGTAAAGTTCCAGTTCCAGAGATTCAGCTGAAAAGTTGTAGCTAGCTTACGTGTAATTGTGTGCCGCTATATGATGATGATGGTGATGGCGGGTTTGAAAACAACCGGTCTTTTGGCAGCACGGCGGAACGGACATGGAGAACGAAGATTTCTAGCCGCCACGCCGGCCGGGTCAGGTCAGCTACTATCATCTCCTGTGCCTGACCTAATAGGCTCCTCCACTTCTATTTACTTTTCTTGTGCTGTTGTTGTTGTACATTTGCCTTCTCCTCTGATACTTCGCGGTTCTTTTAGTCTTTCCAGTCCAGATGCCATGTGGCTACACTACACATCGGTTGTCAGTCGGGTAGGCGCAGTATATATAAAAATGTTTGTTGTTGCTACTACTACTGGAAAACTCTTACACACGTTCCAGCAGTTTGCATTCCACGCTATATAAACACAGAAGCTGCGTTTGTATTTATTGTTTTGTTGCTCCCCATGTGCTTTGATTCATTCTGACTGCGATGACATAAACTTTACAGAGCCCACCAGCCGGTGCCGTTTCAAGTTTTCGCTGTAAAATTAAATTGGAATTTTGGAGTTTAATTTGGAGAGATCAAAGCTTTCGTGAGATTTATAAATGTCGTCAAAGTGTTATAAAATCGACTAATTGTGGTGAGTATGTGTATCTGATAAGTCTATTTACGTTTAAGTAATCGTTTTTATTTTTTTTTTTATTTTTTTTTTTCAGGGTCATAAGCCGAGCTGATGTTGTGAAGTTGAAATCTAGAAATGATTTTTTAGTAAAAAAATGTGGATTTAAATAGATTGACATGTCAAAGGCTGACACTGATTTGGTGATTTTAAAAGGCGGGAATTAATTAATGTGAGAATTATTGAAGGAGTGATGAAGTGCTTTTAAGAGAGTGATTTGTTTTTGTTTTTTTACACAAAAGTTCTAATCTAGCAATTGAAGTAAACGGAATCAAAGTAGGCAAAAACTTGTTTAATTCTTGTGGGCACACAGTGGGCGCACACCAATGATATATTTTCTATGGAAAATTTATTTTTATTACCTTCACATAATTATTTTATTTTTTTTTCATATCTATTGAATTTAAACCTGTTTCTTACTACAATAATAACCATGTAAATGAGTTTATAATTCAAAAAAGCAAATTCATTATTAGAATTCTCTCTGTATTGTATGGAGCAGTGACAGGGGCGGATCCAGCTAAGTGGCGCGGGGGTCGCCCCCCCCTGAAGACCATTGAAAAAAATTGTAGTAGATCTTCTTAATTTTTCCTAACAAAATGATTCACATCTATTCTACTTGCACCTTTTGTAAAAAACGTAACAATTTCTGAAAGCGTTCAATATGATACATTTAGGAACGGTAGGCCCTAGCTAGCACCTTGGCCTTCGGTTATAGTTGTTGAAGCCTATAGAGAAAACAGGAAGCGCGTATACCTGTATACGAGCGCCGCTTTGCTCACGGTGTTTGAAGCAAGACAGAACCTATTCATGTTAACGCGATGGAAGATTTATTTTAATTGGAAACAGCTGCCAAAGGGTCTTTGATAAGCCTTCTAGACGGCTTCTTAGAAAATTGTCGGCACGGGGGGCGTGGCAAAACAAACATTTAACGATACAATTATAACTCGTAATTGAAGAAATTCAGCGAAACTACACAATGGCGAAGAAGTAGTGATTGAGTGAGTCACAGTGTTATTACACATTTAAAGTAAGAGATTAATTTTTAAATATTTTTTTTTATTATTATTTCATAAAATGTCATAGTTTTAATAGAATACTTAGCCCAAACGTTACAAAATCAATCTGCAGATTGGGAAGTCTTAATGAATATTCTAGAGAATTTGATTGGTCGGTCTGTTTTGCTTTAAGGGATGTTGATGAATGCACATTTAAATTTAGTACGATTCTAAGTCTTGGGCGTGCGTGAATACATACAGCATTTACACAGCAGATCTTAACAACAGCAAAATCGCTCTTGATTTAACGATAAGTACAATCAAGCAATAAAAGTGAAATAGGCTGCTTTTCGCGCCTTTCAACTGCATCCATGTCCAGAATTGAAACAAGTCGGCAAGACTGCACAGAATAACTTAATTATCCGGAGAGAGAAATTTCTTTTTAACAGAAATGTTAGAGTAAGAATCTTGGAAACAAGCAATAGAAAAGGACCTGGTTCCTGGTAAAAACCATCAGGAACAACTTCACCAATTCCTCTAAAGCTAATTTTCTGATTGGTAGATTCGCCTGAAATTCTCATTTCCTATTGAGACACATATGTTTCATCTCTCCGTAAAGGAGGTGTGCTCACGATTCTCAACGGAGTAAGCATCTCTAAAGCCGCAGGTCCTGATGGGGGTCTTATCCCTTTTAATTTAAAGCTGTGACTCATTCTTGGCTAAAGCTCTGCGAAAACTATTCTACTTGTCTTATTCGCAAGGAAAATTTCTAATTGTTTGGAAAGTGCCTCACGTAAAGCCTATTCCCAAGAAAGGAAAGGGTAGTGATCCCTCAAATTATCGACCAAATACAATCACTTCGATTCTTTAAAAGGTTTTTGAATCTATCATTAACTCCCAATTAATGGAGTATCTAGAAACTAATCAAACCCACAACGATCGCCAATATGGTTTTTCTTTTTCCGACTTTTCTTATGGAACGTTGAAGCTTTAGTCTTCTCAATTTTGGTGAGTCTAAAATTATTACCTTAGATATTTCAAAGGCTTATCATAGTGTCTGGCATTCAGCTCTTTTAGCCAAACTTAAAAGCACTTGGCCTCTCTAGTCCTCTTCTATTATGAATGTAAAGTGTTTTATCTGGTCGCTTAATGCGGATTATATTAAATGGCGTAACATCTCAATCTCAGCCAATAAATTCTGGGGTGCCTCAGGGCTCTGCTATCTCTTTTTCTCTCTTCTCAAATTTTCATTAATGATCTGCTTTCCCTTACTTTCAATCCCATGTATTGTTTTGTCGATGAAAGTATCATTGGTTTCGCTTACTCCTTTGACATCCTTGGGGACTACAAAGGAAATGTCACATCTGTCAAAATAGATTGCATGATTAGATCCTTGGACCACATTGATAATATCCTCGCTTGGAGCAAACCGAATCGCATCGAATTCCATACATCTAAGTTTCAAAGCTGTCCCATCTCTTTAACAAAAGATCATAATTTTTTCCCCTACCGTTTCTTTTGATGGAGCACTTCCTAACGATACACTGTCTTTATGCATTCTTGGCATTAATATTTGCAGTATGTTAAGCTGACCAGATCACAACTTCTTTGTTGCCAAATAAGTAACGAAATATCTTGGATTTCTGATAAGGTGTAAGAAATATTTCAGCCCATCGATTCTAGCACTCCTCTAAAAGTTCTACATCAGACCTAGAATGGAATACAATTTCCATATGTAGGCCGGGGCTGGTCGCAGAGTCGTAGCTTCGTTGGATATTGTTTAAAAGAGAGCCTTCAGCTCATTGCTGATGTAGCAAAAACTTGTCATATGGACTTACACGAGCACCGTCGCAATGTTGGTTGCCTTTCCTCCTATATTGCTACATGCATGATCAATGTTCTGATGAAATTTCTAGTCTGATCCCGGATTCCTCCATGTAATACCCGCACTGCAAGTCGCGCATATCCTTTTACCCTTCAAAATACTTTCGATTGTGTGCGAACGTGGAGCAGTTTCAAATCTTCTCTCTTTTCTCTGGCATGCAATCTGCGAAAGTTTAAGGGTGACATACATAAGCACCTTCGCCACCCTCCGCACGTTCCCTAATTCCTTTCTATATCACCTTCGTGCCATGCTGTGCTTTGCATCTTAGTTCATAGGATATCTCCTGAGCTTAGCTTAATAATATAAAAAACAAAAGAAGTCACACTTTCTTAACTTGCCGACGAAGTTGTATCCGTACAAGGTATTTATTGCATCTGTTCTGTGACTGCTATTTAAAATAAATGTAAATTTTTAATTCCTTTATTTTGCACAGATACTATTTATGATGATTCGTGAATTTGAATAAAGTACATTTCCCTAGTTTTACTAACTAAAATGGATGATTGGGAAGTTTTACATTTCCACCATTTACAAACCAAAACAAAATGAATAATCTAACATCCTCTTTGACTTTTCGGAGTGGCAAAGAACCTTGAGCAACTTTCTTCGTTGCGAGTGGGAGCCACTTGCTAATCTGTTTGACTTGTATCTTTTAAATGATAAATTTTGTGTATTTGACATTTACGAGTGGTGACGAATGTCTTCAAACTTTTGTTCAAATTTCAGCATATAACATTTTTAAACCATAATTGCGCCCCTCCCTCACCAGAATCCTGCATCCGCCACTGAGCAGAGATAAGGGACGATTTAAATTCTATGGGCTATAAGAAAGTATTTACTTAGCGTGGTCGACCATATTCCCTGATTTACATGAGGATAGACTTACGAAAAACCGAATTGGGAACACTAGCTATTAGCCCTTTCCATTGGCGTAACTAGAACTCTTTTCTGGGGTGGGCTAGGTCCCCCCATTTTTCGTACATAGGTTTTAACAAACATTTTGTTTGCCAAGTATACCAGCACAGAAGTATTCGCAGATTTTGACCGACATTTTTTATGCATTGCTCTGAGCATTTACAAGATATTGATATAATGTCTAGACCCAATGAAATTGCACAGTAAAAAATTTTCTAGTTGAATTTAACTGCGTGCATGTCTAGTTATTATATCTAACTGGATTTCTATTTCAAATTAAAATTCAACTAGGATTCCGGACATAAATAAATGCTTTCTTATTTTTATTTCTAGTTTTTTCAGAATTCGAGATATTCAGTTTTTTTTTCAAATGTGTTTCCAGTTAATTATTTGAAGGTTCCGTTATAATACATTCCTGGACTGCATATCTAGTTCACTCAAATGAAAATCTATTAAATTGAACTGATTTGTACTTGGGCTGTCTTGTTCGTACTGATTATCCAGTCAAATCTACCGAATTCTATTGGAAATTAAAGAGAAATTCAATAGAGTCCTCATTCTTTATTATACACGCGGACTGAGTTTTGTTCATTTAGTATTGTGAAGTGAAAGTCGACGGAAGTGTTAAAGTGGTTCAAGTATTTTTTAAATACTTTTTATAATTTATAGTGAGATTGTCAGGTAATTAAAGTGTAAAGGCCTGTAGAGGCTGTAAAGGCTGTAAAGGCCCAATCAGAACTGCGATTTCGACTGCCGTCAAAGTCGGACGTCTAAGTCGGAATTTTGGTTAGATCTTAACTCTGTTAAGTGCGTTATTCTGCATGTTTAGACACTAATTTAAATTTAAATTGTTCGCTTTGATATGCGAATATGCTTAGAAGTTGCTTTTATGTTCGCTTTTCGCCTGTTTTAAAAAGTGCTCATTAGATCATTTAGAGGATAAAATTTTTTATAAGCAAGTTCATAGGTTTTTACATTTCGAAGAACTTTTCAGTTAATTAAAAACGTTTGAGAAATAAACATGAAAATCTGAAATTTTTTTATGGAAGACCTATGAACGCAACCAGATTATACTCATTGTTGAACTGCATATCTAGTTCACTCAAATGAACTGATTTGTAGTTGGGTTCTACGACATAAGACTTATAAGACTTTACTATATACATATATGTTGTATTAATTTTACTTAGATAGCTGAATTTAAAACTATTTTGCCTGTGGAGAAAAACTACCAAACAATAATTAAATTAATGGAAGATACTTATGGTGCCAGGCGAGCTTTGATATTATCCGGAAAATCGGTGAAATACATCTTTGACCTGTTCCCAAGGATCATTGATTTTAAAGGCGCTATTGTAAGAAATTATACAACATTTACTATTTACATCTTTATTTATTATATTCGTATACAGATTAACCTAGATTTCCAAAATATGGGACAGCATGATGGATGCATTGATGATGTATCAAGTAAAAATCCTTCAAAGTGGTACTTATCGAGAATTTTTAAAGGATGGTAAGATTTCATCTCCTATAGTACTCGGTTATATCGGTTGGCATTACACTATCGGCGCAAAGGCTTGTAACCACTTCATGAAGTGACTAAAAATTTCAGACACTTAATGTAAAAGTGGTTAAGCTCAAGGTGTTTCACTATCTGCCTTCATTTCATGAAGTGTCTAGACTCTTCATGAAGTGCTAAGTTGCATAGAGTGTCTACGACATATATTATTTTATTATTATTAACTCATAACACCCTGTATATATTATATATTAATTCCAATAAAATATTTTATCTTTTTTTTTTTTTTTAAATACTTTCATAGATAATTTAAGGATGCTCGCAACTGTCTTAAAAAAACTACCCAATCGCCAAATAAAACGGTCATATTGCCAAATTTCCACAGATATGGAGGATTGGCAAGAAAAAAACTTCAAAACATTTTTAATGCCACTAATACAGTGGATCAATGTAAGTTTGAAAATAATTTTGGAATTCAACAACTAATTGACCACTGTTTTGTACTCTTCGTATTTTCAGCTTGAAGATGACATCAATACCATTATAAAAAAAAAAAGTGAGGCTCAACCCATAATCATCTGTAGATCTGAGCGACCTTTGGAAACGGGAGTATTTTATGTTGCTTTAGAGGATGTTTTTATAGAGACAGGACAAGATGTACGCCATGGCTTCGATATATTGTATAAGGCTCACTATGTATTCAATTTTAAGTACAGTACACATTTGAGGAAATTTTTTAAATTTTTTGACGCTTTTATCTATAAAAGCAAAAAAGCAAACCCATTAAGGATAGTGTCCCTATTTCGCAAAAGTCTTGCCGTTGATTGATTGAAATGAATGTGTTTAAGGATATACCTATAATTTGTTTTTAAATGGAACTATTGTTTTTTTTTTTAATTTTTTAGTCCACTTTTACATATACACTACATATGTATTTGTATTTCTGTTATTATTAAAATCAATAAATAAGTGTATATTTAAATTATCCAGTTTTGGCTTACTATTTCCCCTTAAATAATAAAAATCATTTCCTGATAAGAACATGTTTACAAGGATATTATACAGGGTGCAGGATGTTGGAAACGAAAATTGGCGAAGATAAACAGGAATGTAGTTTTCGCAACCGCAGCAGATTTCTAGTGAAATTAAATGAAAATTTTTAATTTCACTAGAAATCTGTTCTGATTGTGAAAACTAGATTCCTCTTTAATTAAACTGAATTCGGCTTAAATTGACTGTCAACTTAGGCGATATATCTAACTGATTCGGTCGGCTGGTTAAACTAGAAATCTGCTTAAATTAACTAGAAAAACATTTTGAAATTTAATAGTTAATCTAGTTGACAAAATGGAAATACCATTTAAATTTACTTGAAACCCAGTTCATAAAATAAGACTGGATATATAGTTTTCATGTCCAGAAATCTGTTACATATTCACTAGAAATCCAATAAAAAAGTTAACTGGACTTCTGCTTAAATGGTTCCAACTAGATTTTTCACTAGAATATCTAGGAGATCCACTATAGTTGAGTTTTAATACGGATCTAGTTGAAAATATTTTACTGTGTGCATAGATTAAAATAACCATAAAGTTTCTAAAGTTACAGAGAGTAGAGCAAGTCTATAATTTATAGAACTCACAAGAAACATAAGATGTGTCTTTTTTACTTTGTTCTAGAACTCTGATATACTGGAGAGAACAAATTGTTCTGTCGATTGAAGCAAACTATTTGTTCTGTTCGCTTCAGTTATAAATCTTCGATGAAAATGTATGAGGCGTACTTTTGCTGCACACAAAAAATAAAATAATTCTCATAAAAATAAAAAAATTAAATTATTTAAAAATAAGTGTTTGTCGAGGTTGCGATGTTAAAGTCAGAAGAACAACGAACAGTTTTCAATTGTTTCCCATTCTTTATTGTAATTCTCGTTGAATGCTATTGAGTACCCGAAGAAAAAAAACCATGGTTAAATCGCTTATAAGTAGTTAGTATAAGTCATCAGAATTCAATCAATTTTCGGATAACTAGTCAGTCAACATTCGGCAAGCGGACAATATTTATTGCTTATCGAGACCAACGGCGTTGAGTATTTATGAAATGGTTTTAATCGGAAATTTAAATTATTGTGAAAATAGATTAGTACATAATGTAATTGGCGAATTGAGTGAAAGTGCATTCTTTTCTTTAATCTCAATGAACCCCCAAGCGACATTCATCTATTCCCTACAGTCCACTCCAAACATCCATCGCGATTTAGTAATTTTTTTCTTAAATCATAGAAAGTAGTGCGTATTTGAAAAATAAAATAAAATTTGCACGATTTTAAAAGAAATATCGAAGAAAGTGATGTCGTTTAATTAACAGAAACTTTTGTTTTCCACATCCCCTCTTTTGCTTTTCTCACGAATTAAGGAATATAAATCAGAGCCCATAAGTTCCAGACACGAAACTGATATGATAGTGACGCCCTGCCTAATTCCCAGCATTTATCCAAGTACCAGTACTACGACTCATACTTCAAATCTTTTAAGTACAAGTACAAGTTTCGGTACTGGTACTTAAAAAATGTCAAGTACAAGTCCAGGTTCTGGTACTGGTACTTATAAAAAGGTTAAGAACTTTCGAAAACTCAAATCAGAAATTTTGAAAAATCTATAGCTACACTGAGAGAAAAAATTACTACATTGAATGTAGGCATTTTTTTGCCTACATTCAAAATAGTAAAGTAAGTTTCAATATGTAATATTCCCAAATGTTCTGTAATCGGATTTACCCAAAAATTATGTAAAATTGCCATGTTAAAAGTGTAAGGAAATAAGCTTTAAATATGTAATTCTCCCTCTTTAATCCGCAAATCAATTGATTAACAAGTAAAATTGCACTTGGAATAGTGCAAGGAAATAAGTTCTAAATATGTAATTTTCCCTCTTTAATGCGCAAATTGACGAATTTATAACCATCATTATAGTCTCTTAACTCCCTTCCCCAGATCTTTGTCTGCTAATTACCCCAATTCGCAAAAAAAGTAGCTGCCAAGCGTATTCCTCCTACGCTTGGCAGGGTTGGAGCATTTACACAGCACGTTTTGAACGCTCTCAAAATCTTCCTCGTCCATACAGCTTCTTCAGAAGTCTTTGTGTGGAGCTTGAAAGCGCTCTGGACGTTGAGATTCTTAGCAGTTTCTGTCAACTTAGGACATATTTTGGGCTATAGCTGTCTTGAAATCGCACATGTGGCTAGTTCTCCTAGTCTACGATAAGCCAGCTTACAGATCTGTTATTCTAGAATCCTGTTCGTTCATTCCAGGGGTCTCCCTACCGGTAAAGAATTTTCCAAAAATGTCAGTTAAAAAAGGAAATAACGTCTCACAAAAAAATATATAATTTTTATGAAACAGGACTATTTTGTACAAAAAATCCCTCAAAAGCTTATTTGGCAAAGGAAGCAAATCGATGCCTCAAATGTCACAAAAAATAATTGAAAAATAGATACTTTATAAATTTCTTTGTTTATTATTTCAAGTCTTAATCTCTTTTCTTTTTATTTATATAATAAAATATTAACAAAAACTTAATATTAAAAAAAAAAAAAATAAAAAATTAATGCACATTACACAAAAGCCTTTATAGAAAAAAAAAGTCCACAAAGTATGGCTTTAAAAATATTTTTGCCGACGAAGTAAAGTCTCACTACTATTATTATTATTATACATTGCTTTCTACAGTTTGCTAAAGCTGGAATTACTATAACACTTATTAAAAACCCGACAATTTAGATTAAAGAAGCAAAATAATTATCAAACGTTTCCGCTCTACACCAAAGTCACTGCAAGAATGAACCTTTCTCTCTAACTTCACGTTTATATTGAATGCCGTTGCTTCTTAAACTTGTAATATACATACAAAAAATTTACTGAATTTTTGGTATAAAAATTGAACAGCATCTCAAAGTGTGAACAAAATTACGTGATTTATATTTAATGTAAACGTAATTATATTACTTTAAATTATTTCGACTTAAAATTCCCTGATCTCTTTAATATTACATGCATTTTATTAGTAATTTACTCCAGGGTTATGTAGAATTAAGGAAAAAAGTGTAACTTTTTTACTACTTAAAAAGTAGTAAATTTCAATTTATTTTTCTCAGTGTAGTTAAATAATTGGATGAGGTTTCCATTTACGAAATATCATAAAATATCGTTTAAGATTTTGCTGTTTTAATTTCTACATAATTTTGGAAGTTGTTCATACAGTATATGAGTTTGCGTTTAGCAAAACAAATGTCAATCAGATTATGATTGCCTTTGTGTAGCATTTATAAGCCTTGCAAATGAAAATCAACGCTGCACCATTTCTTGAGGCACTGTCGAAATGCAGATAGCCTTTATTATTAGAAGATGTATTTAAATAATTTACAAGAGCTGAAGTGCTTCGCGTTATGACGATATTTGTAGCAAGTGCGTTAAGTACCAATATCGGGACTTGTACTTGAGAATTTTTTTGAGTACCAGTACCGGGACTTGAACTTGTACTTAAAAAATATTTAAGTCCAGGTCCTGGTACTGGTACTAATATTTAAGTACCAATGTAGTTAAATACTTTACAGGTCTGAAATTAGATACACATTTTAGATCAATTATTTACGTTTTTATTAAGCACTAATAAAAAGATAGGTGAAGTAGTGAAGTAGTAGTTTAGTTTACAGTTTTTTTTTTCTGCAAACTTATTTAGCACCTGTTGCGCTGTTAGTTTGTTTTTAATTATCTTATTTTCACTGTTTATTGAGTGCTATGTTCGAATAGCTCTTCTGAAGCAGTTGTTCTTAACCAAGTTTTAAGTCGATGAAAAGGCTCCGTTTACAGCCGGCCGATCTGACAGGAAGACCCAGAGCAGCTTGCAGCAACTAGTATAAATTTGGGCAGAAGTTTTCAGTCTTTCAAAATTTACAACAATGCTCTTATTTTGGAACACATTATTTATTATTTTTGTGGAAATGTCTACATTGAAAATATTTTTATAATTTTCTACAAATGCCTCTCCATGCTTCAGGTACAACTTTAAAAATGAGTCAACTGAATGTGCCAAAGGTAGATTTTCAAACCAATTTTTTGCAATTAGGGATAATGATGTCCATCACTTGATTGTAAATATGCATGTTCCAATATTCGAATGGCCTTGTATTTGATAGGAAGTCTACTAAATTACATTTACCTAGAGTAGATTCAACCCTTCCCCTTTTCGAGACTCGAGTAGGCTCTAGACAAATTTAATGTTTTTCTGTGTCTACAGTGCTAATATAGTTTTATTCCAGAATCTAACGTAATAAGAATATTATTGAAGTTTTTAATTGCAATCTTATTACTGAATCCGTTGGATTAGAATCGAAAAATTAAAAAAACTTTTCGAAATTTTCAAAATTTCAATGATATACAAAGTTATCAATTAAAATTTCCGCACAAACTGTGAAAATAGTTCTGCATGATTTCTCCTAGTGATCACGACTTTGTCAAAATTCAATGGAATCAGAGCAATCTCAGAACAGTTTTTAAAAATTTAAAAAACATTTTAATAGAACTCGTTAAAGGATATTCGATTCCGATCCGAACGGATTCAATTAAATTAGGCCTAAGATTGTACGAGTTATCGAATGTTTTTTTGGGGGCAGGGGGGGGGGGCCACCCTGTGCCTGTCCCCTACCTAGTTACGCCAATGGCCCTTTACACGTGACTATTTTAGCCACAGTATAAATCAATTCAAAGCTATCAACACAGATTCATTCCTTTCCACAAGTCCAACTGGAGGCCAGAAAGGACGATAAAGCAGCCGGAACTTTGGATTTTTTTTATAGTAATTTGACTTTTCAATATTTCTATTTCGAAATCGCTTTAAGTTTACGCAATATATGCCATCCAAACCAGAAAAAAACGGCATAAAGGTTGGGTGGACTTCTGATTCTAAGAACTCGTATCCATTGCAAGGAAAAATCTACACGACACGTAAGATAAATCAAGGAGAACGTGTGGTGAAAGACTTTTGTCTGTAAGTAAGAGAACTTGTCCTAAAATGACATATACCAGGATAAAATGACACAGTGACCTTTTTTCCAATGTCGAATTAAGTCCAATCTTTTGGAGTACGTCACTGAGTACACAGAACTAACAAATAGTAACGCTGACAAACTTCAAGTCAGTTTGAAAGGTTTCGGTGAAAGCAAAACTTTGAAGAGTGTATTAGTGACAACGGATATTTAAAAATGAAAGTTCTAAAACGTGTTACTGTAGTAAAAATATAAGAACATAACGCTATGTGTGTGCGTATTAGTTTTATTTAATGCTCTAATTCTGCTTTTTTACAAAAAGTATCCAACTAACTTTAAGGGTTAAATGACATAGATACTATTCTTGATAGACAGTTGCTGGGACAAACCTTCGGATTCCATCATTTTTAATATTGTAAAATCTGTAGGAATATCCTCCGTAATAACAGACGTGAAGTCTTAGTCCAAGCTTTCAAAATCACTCAGCTGAATTTTTTTTGATTTTAACTAATTCATTGCGAATTACTCTATTTTGACAAATTTTAGCCCATATGTCTAATGTTGGTTGGTGCGAGCCGAATTTTGATAGCGGACAAGAAGAAGTAGAGATTGAAATGGTATCAAAAGAAAAGTTCGACCGCATGAAGTCCAAAAATCTATTTGTTTCGGTTGAATTGACTATAAAATTGTTTTAGGTTGTACATAACCATGTTATTTAAAAGAGACAGAGCTGATGGTCTATAAACAATGGAGGACTGCATACAACTTCATATCATTATCATTAAAATTCCAATCTAATTGCGGCAATTAAAATCCCCAAGTATGAGAAGTTTAGATCGTTCCAGAAGATTTAGAAACTTATTACTAATACTACAAAATATATAATCATAGATTACGTTTGGAGATTGTGGCGTAATGTATAGCCACCCAAAGATCTTCATAGACAGTTCCTAGAGAAGGTATGGAGTATGCACACTACGTTGTTAAAGATAAGACTTGAGTGTCCCTAGATGTTAATGAAGGACAGAATAGGAACCCGCCCGACCATATTAACAGCTGATGTAAGATGTGGAGTCTTGAATTCTTCATATCGTGTGAAATGGCGAGTTTTGAATTCTTCACATCGGTGAGATGTTGAGTTTTGAATTTTTCACAGCGGACACTTTGGATACACAGATGAATATCGATGGTAGTCTTTTGAGTAAAAATGGAACAATAGCAATAATGACGTGGATTGTACGATGACATGGAATTGTGAACGCCCAACACCTTAGGGGGGGCTTCGTAAAGTGGCGGTGCAAATCATACCCAAAATTGCAGGGGTCTCGACCTGACTACCGCTTAACGTCTTCAGTACTGTGGCAAAGAGATTATATTATAAAACACGCTCTGATATATAAAATAGTTTATCAAAATGATTGGTATATAATATGATAGGCAAGGTAAGGTAGAGAGTAATTAAGACTTAGGGATATCCTATTATCAAGCGACTATTTATCCACAAATTTTTTCGGAAGAATGTCATTGAACAAAATATTTATTTACCAAGTTGAAGGATTAGCAAAACTACCATGCCCACAACTCGCAGTTTTCGCTCATTCCTGTTCCATAAAACTAACAAATGTGTCAGCATTTGTTTAACATATGCCAATCGTGAGCACACTCGACGCGCGTTGGCGTTTCGTTTTAAATGTAAATGACAGGCGAAGTCGACGCCGTCACAAAGGTACGCGATAGTAGTAGTAGTAGTTACTTTCAGTGGCGATAAGACAACCACCGCGATATTTTGATCCTGATAAAGGAATTAAAGTGATTAAAGTAATAATTTTCAGATTTTCTGTGAAATTGAGTGAAAAATGTACTTCTTGTGGAAGAAATCGAGAGTGTTTTCCCAGTAAATGTTTCAATTGGTTGAGGGGAGAGGTCGTGAGGTTTGAGTTATCTCAGTTTAAAGTGCATCCAGAAACATCGAAAGGAAATTACAGGCAGGCCAAAGAAAAATTTTGAAAATTCCTCAATCAAAATAAAAAGGCGACGAGTTGATGATCTCATCCAATCTCGCAAAGCGCTAATGAATTAACAACCGCTCCCGAAATTTCGATGCTGTTGTCTGGGAATAGAAATGCAGCTAAGGCAGAAGAGGTTAGTGAAAATCCTGAGAGAGGTAATATTATAAATAAAAAACTTCAGTCTATATATATTTTCTTATAAGCACACATGGAATTCCAGTATGAAATACGGCCACCAGGTATTACCATTCTACTAAAATGTTAGGGTAAGCTAAAACCGCATGTTGTCCTCCCGAGGAGCAAATTTTTGTGACAGAAACGTGTACAGAAATCAAACTCCAAACAATATTGGACAAAACGGCTGAACATTTTTATAACTGCACAAGTGTTAGTCATCAACAATTTGTCTCCTTTTAGCTCATCATTCACAGTGCAAAATGCATATTATACAGAAATTCGACAACAGTGGCTATACCGATGAATTTTTGTTTGTATTTTCATTTGTTCCGGTTCGCTTACATGCTGGTAATGATATTGTTTTGCAAAACCCTCAACCTTATCGACTATGTATTACAGTCCTATATTAAGTTAAAGAAAGTAATGAGCATAATGTATTAGAAACAGATGTCTGAGAGCCAAGCATTGTTACTTACATATTCGCGATATTTAGAAACTGATCTAATGCCTCTTTTCCAGGAGCAACAACTGTTGTTCTTGTGCTGGCTTAGATCATTTTAGAGGCGCTCTATGAACTCTGAAAATTAATTCCAATCTAACCAGGAATAGTAAAATGGTCTCTATATAAAAGAAATAAAAAACTTTCCGTTAGCAAATTCGAAATTATTTTCAACAAAATTAACTAGAAATTCTTACTAGTCCTCTCTTCTCTTGTCCACTTTGTTTAATCGCAGCCAGTTTTATCTATATTGCTTTAAAGTAATATACAGGGTAGTCCGAAAAGTAACGTCCAAAGGTAAAATTTAGGTGCCTCATATTGAGGGATACCCAATTCACCCCCATGTATGTATGTTATACGATTTTACGTAGTTTTCGATTTATGAGTTCTTTTCATGATTTTTCACCAAACTACTAATTCGAAGACATTTTCGGCCATAGCGACTTGAATAATTGAGATGAATTTTTGATTTTTTTTTTTTGCAACCAATTTAGCTGAATGTTAGGCCCATCTAATGCAAAAATATTTGATTCCGTAGCTCATACCATTGCGCCAAGAAAAATTTTTAAATTCCATAAAGTTCAAAATAAAAAAAATACCAAAATTTTTGAGGGATATTTAAAAAAAATCATATAACTTTTTTTACTCACACCTATTTTTAAAAAATCCTTATTTCATGGGCTATTTACCGTGTAATACCTAAAATTCAGTTCAAGGATGTACAAAGTCTTTAATCTATTCGAACTGGGATACTACATTTTTCGCACTTTAGATCGGCTGTAGCTCAGTAGGGCAGCTCAATTCGTAGAAGACAATTTTTGTCTCCAGACTTTTAGGGTGGTGGTAGGAACTCCTAGCGAGGGGGGGGGGGGGCGATGGGTGGTGATTCCAATACGACATATTGCATATCAAATTAAAAGTCGCGCCGAGCACTATCGGGTGGTGTACTTTTGCCCAATTCAGAAAATATCCTCGGGACGTTTCTGCCGCCGGAAAAATCATTTTCAGGCATTTGGGTCATATACACTCCAGTTATCACCTTAAAAGTATCCAAGGAAAAAATTCTACTACGAATTGTAGCTGGCAATGAGCTGAGGTGAACAATGAAACCCGTTTTCATAAAAATACAAATTAATGAGTTAATAGAACATAGATGATAGTGACGACAAGGTTTTCAAAATTACGACCTCCAACAGAAATGTACATCCTACACCTGCGGAAGAAATTTTCTTTTAATCGTCGAAAAGCTTTTCTGTTGCCTTTTACCGCAAATTCGGCTTCTTTAATTTCCCCTCTCAGTTCTTGTTCATTCAAACATTCTGGGGCGCATGTAATTTCTTTGTAAAAACCCCAAACAAAAAAGTCAATGGGGTTGCGGTCAGGAGAAACTGGAGGCCACCTAATTGGTTCGTTCCGTCCGATCCATCTATTCATCTACTATTAGGGTACGCTTAATTCAATTCAAGTGTTCTCGCACTTTCTCGTACTCGTTGATGGATTCACACGAACTCTTCCAGCACTATTTTTCTACGATCCGGATCAGCTCTAGGTGATCCTTCACGACAACGGTCAACTCTACCAGGAATGCGGCCTGGAACTAATGTGTTGTGCGTGTTAATAAAAACACGATGATCGGGATATCAGTCAGGTTGTTGTCCACCTTGGCGATACAGTCGTGCTGCTTCAATGCCGTTGTATGTACAACTCCATAAAAATAATGCATTTCTGCATTTCATTTAACGTGTAGCTCATTACACAATTAACAAATAGTTGCTGAAGTTCTTTATTATTGAATTAGGATCAAATAAAAATTAAAAAGAAACTTTTTTATTTTATAATTAAAAAGCTGTTGGCCCTCTGGCGTCTACTCTAAGAATGATCTAATTCCCTGACACAATAAAAAATAATTTTTATTTTTACAATCCAAAAAGTTAAAAGGCAATCTTTTCCACACAGTACAAATATTTTGACTCCCCATGGATTAGGTTTACCTCTTACCAAAGAACATCTAACAGAAAGAATACGCATCCCGTATATTGTAAAAATTTTACGAAAACTCTCTGCTTTTTGACGAGCCGTCACTCACCGGTGGTGATAATAACGGGCTTTCCAATAAGAGGTGTTATTTTGATATTCAAAGAAAAATGCCATTTTTGGAGATAAAAGATCGAATCTTTATTTCATTATAAAGAGGAAGGTATGCCGTTAATAATGGAAAATAACATCAGCGAAATGACCACCACGACCACGCCTACAGGACCTATGTCCTCGATAGCCTCACGAATTCCATCTTTGAGGTATTGAATCGACGCTGGGCTGTTGGCGTAGACCTTCTCTTTCACGTGGCCCCAAAGGAAGAAGTCGCAAGGTGTTAAGTCACAAAATCTCGGTGGCCAATTGTGATCACCTCTTCGAGAGATAACACGGTCCGGAAACTTTTCCCGTAAAAGATCAATGGTTTCGTTGCTTGTATGGCACGTAGCGCCGTCTTGTTGAAAGTAAACGTTGTCCAGATCAATATCATCCAATTCCGGCCATAAAAAATCATTAATCATCTGTCGATAGCGCAATCCATTCACCGTAACTGTTGCTCCAGCCTCATTTTCGAAAAAGTAAAGTCCAATGACCCCGCGGGACCATAAACCGCACCAAACAGTCACACGTTGAGGATAGAGAGGCTTTTCAACAATAACTCTTGGGTTTTTTCGAGCCCCAGATGCGCAATTTTGCTTGTTGACGAAGCCATCGAGGTGGAAATGGGCCTCATCACTCAAGATGAGTTGATACATTTCAAGGACCCAATCAGCAAAGACTCGACGTTGTTGATGATCGGCCGGCTTGAGTTCTTGTGTTAACTGAACTTTATAAGCCTTAAGACCCCAATCTTTATGCAAAATACGGTGTAATGACGTTTGTGGCATGCCTAATTCCACAGAACGACGAGGAATGGACAAACCTGGGTTTTCTTCAACACTTTCGGCTACAGCAGCAATATTCTCGGCTGTTCTTGAGCGACGTACACGGGTTTTATTCTTCACATCACTAACTTGTCCCGACAGGTCGAATTTTTCTACCAATTTCTGTATTGCGATCTGACAAGGTGCTTCACGACGACCCAAAAATGTTCGAGTTTTACGAACCGTCTCCGACACATTTTCACCATTTTTATAGTGAATTTTAATAATTTCAATGCGTTGTTGAATCGTGTATCGTTCCATTTTTATTAATGGCGTAGTTTCTACTTGTCAAATGTCAAAAAATGACAGCTCCAAAAGTGACATCTACCGAAATAGTGGGCTAATTAATATAACACCTCTTATTGGAACACCCTTTATGACCCGCGCTCACAAACTGTACGAAAATCCCTGCTTTTTGACGACCACGGTGGTGATACTTTGTTTGAAAGAATTTGCATTTACATTGCATTGCATTAAGTTATATGTTCTTTGCTTTTACATATTGCAAGATTGACAAGGGGACCATTGGTTCATCAATTGCCAAGTTTTCTCCGAGTTCTAAATTCAATCATCTTTTACATATCTTATTCATCAGTGGTCTGAGGCTATAAACTAGCCACTGTATTCTTAGGGCGTTCCAGTAGGTTTACTATGCAAATTACTTCTCAGTTAAAAAAAACCTCTGTTTTTGAATAAGAATTGCGGCATTAATATGTTCAAGAAGTCTATGTCCAGGACTTCTTGAACATATCAATGCCGCAATTCTTATTCCAAAACATTTTTATATGTGGAAATTTGAAACATCCAATTACCATATGCAAGCCAATCAACGCTTTTATTTCTATAGAGTTGGTTGATTTTAAATTTGCATAATCTTTCTGTTGCGTATACATATATTAGTACATTCCGCAATTTCGTGAAATATTTCCTTGCTCAAATAGCGATGAAAATATTCCGAAGGGGATAACAACTTTTCCATACTTGTTGTTGCCTCAGTTTCAGTTTCAAAATTAATTGGAATAATTTCAAATGTCCGTCTTCGCCATTCAATTTTTTTTTCTCTGTATATGAAAAACTCTTTTCAATTTGATCCTCCAGAATCGCTGCACTTCCCTTCTGGAACGGAATATTCATCATCAATACCATCATCTCTGCCCGCTACTGATTATCTTCATTATACAATGAAAGTCTAGGACTACCAACTCTAATTTTTTTGGTACTAACTGGCATTCTATTTGATCTTCATTATAATCGGATCTGTTTCAATATCCATGCTAAGTATGAAAACCTCCGTGGTTCCTTTACTAATAGATGCCATTGTAAAAATTTCAAAATAAAAACATGACGATTCATTCTGAGGGAAGGGAAATACACGTTAGGACCGAATGTATGCAAATACGTACGTTCATTATTTAATTTTTATATCTAACAAAATTTCGAGGTAACTGAATGACATTTAGAAAATTCGAACATAAGAACCACCGTAGGATACGTCCGTTCATAATATGTCTTCTAATTTTTTGTTCCTATCAATTCCATTCCAGTTCCAGGTGGCGAAGTTTGGATCTACTTCGATGATCTAGAAAGCACACAAAATACTCACAGCAGTGGATCTTCCCAGGTGATGAAAAACCAACCAAAGTGAAGTGCGCATGCACCATTGACAAGAAAATGGCTGCCTTATCTTCAGACCTACGGATCATGTTGCCACAATTCCACTAGACAATGAGGAAGAACGACTATTTTAGTTAACTATGCAGAATCATAGTAAAAAAAAAACAATTGATTCAGTGAAAGAATTATTGAAATCGGATAAAAAACGACAAAGTTATAGCGATTTTAGTACCGCATTCTCAAAAACGCGTCTAACATGAACGATCGGCTGATGACGTCACGATACACAAGACAATTCGCGATCTAGCGCAGCGCGAGTGTAGTTGCTGCCCTGCCGTGATAGAAAGCGCTCGGGATTGGATTTGTTTTGGATTTATTTCATAAAATGTCGTCTTAAAAATATTACATTTTTCAGACTGGCATCGTGCGTATTGTGTATCGTGACGTCATCACCAGATTCGCGGGCCGCGGTCGTTTTCAATTTGCGTTGTTTTCAACTTCAATAACTTTTGTTTGACGGATTTGAGTCATTCAAAAAGAAATATACTAAGAAATGTATATTGCTTTTGATCTGATATATTAAATTTGAATATCTTGTAGTAAGATTGTTCTCCATTGTCGTACGATCAATGCTGAATGCTCCATCAATTGTTTACCAATTATTTTCAGAAAGTGCGTGAAGAACAGCCAGGATGACGAATTCTTCGCCATCATGACATCAGCATACACCGCATATCGAACTATTGAGTTCCTGCCCTTTCTTCAAAAATAGATGCAGATTTACATATGATAGCTTCCAAGCGACCGTGGAATCCTACGAAAATCTTGTTTCGGAGGTGACTGAGGAATTGTGGGCTTACTGTTATCAGTATTCATTCAATGGTATGCAAAAGAATATAAAGGAAAATACTTCTGAAATTTTCTTTATTAAAAGGACGACTATATAATCTTATTAACATTCGAGATGGAGCTCTATGATCTAATGGAAAATGGGATTTCACTAGTTACCATCTGGATTTCGCTCTGAAAATCAATAAGAGAAAGAAAAGATATGTTATCAATGAATCTACCTACTCAACGCGTTTGAAGCTAAAGAACAGTGTGCAACATGTAGGAATCTTTGTAAACAAAAAAACTAATGCTAGGGAAACCATTCATATGAATACCCAGGCGACAAAATATTGAAAAAGGTGCAATGAATGTATTTTTTCAATATGTGTAGTGGCACATTCAAGCTATTAGGTATTTAGGCGATATAGGCATCTATAGCAGCTTTAGATTGCACTTGAATTTAAGTTAAATCTTCAAAGGAAAAAGAAGTTCACATGATTCCATATTTGAATTGTGCAACTGATCTCGCCTGATCTCAAGAAAAACAGGTACCATTTCCTAGAAAAAACGCTAACCGCCAACTTTAAGGTAGTAATTCCAGTTAAAGCAGTCACACTTCAACCCTTAACACACCAACTAACTTTTTACATATATACAGATAGCTCCGAATCGGAGAATAACTCTAGAACGGGCGAGGTATCGGAAAGTTATGAGAATAGAAAATAACGACACTTAGCCATCTGCTTGAAATGCCAAGTAACTTAAATTTATTATATATTTTATCATCGAAATATGCACTGCTCGACAACTTAAAGAGATAAAAATTAGGCACCCCAGTTGTACTATCAGTGACGACATCCAATTTTGGCAAAAATCGCCGCCGAAGTTTGCCGTCGCAGTCGCAATTGTGTTTAGTCCTGTATTAGCAGCGGAACGGAATTTCTGAATCAGTTGAAAATCTTAAGAGGGAACTGTGGGCCTACTAGTAGTGCCTTAAGTTCAAGAACCTCTTGATGCTCAGCCTTTTATCAATCTATTCAAGAGCATTGGAAAGCAGGAGCTTATAACAAGCACGTGGTTCTACTTAAAACGAAACAACTTTCAATTTTGATTGATTAATTGATGATTTTTTTACTTCGTGATTATCTAATATAGTTATTCCGAAGCCATAGATGGCACAAGAACCAGATGTCGCATGGCATACTAGAGCAAAGTATACAGATTGTGAAATGGGTAGTGCATTCTGAAATGGACCATAACACGTTTTAGACCATGCCGACAGCAAATGTTTTTATAATAGCAGTTTTGATCGACTTCCTAAACACTTCAGATACGAAAAAATATGAATCACTCGACGTATACAGTATACATCATTTCAAATGTTGTGGTCCATTCCGGAATGGACCACCCAGTCATATAAATTTTGTATACTTTTTTTTTGGTACTGCATGCGATACACATTATTATTTCTTGCGGATAGTGGAGAAATTTCTGCTATCCATATTTAAATGATAAAGTGCAAGGAACTTTTTCCAAAATTTTACAACGAAACTCTGCCATGAGATTGATTTGCTTGATTAAATGATTTGCGGTGGTAGAATTGATATAAAATATCTACTCATGGCGGCAGTATTTGATTCTCTGATATAATTTCACAGAAAATTAAACGAAACTAACACGGCCCACATTTTTCAGTATTTTCCTATGAAATTTTCAAAGTGCATACGTGAAATATTAAAGGAATTAATCTAACCAATTTCACTACTGCCCAATTAACTTTAAAATGTTAATCCCAATCTTGATAATCTCTTGTACACAAGCAAATTTAAGCACTGGCAACTCTAACCAAGAAGACATTGGATAAAATTTAATCTGTTGGCTAAGAGATGTCGCTACATTCTAGCAAAAGCTTTTTACTTATCTTACAGTGACTAATAAAATCAAGCTTGTTATGTGAACAAAGATTATATTTTTAACTTAACACATAAAAAAAAATGAATGAAAAAAGAATACATTTCTAGTCATTCTTCTCCATTATGGAATCATTATCAACTTCTATTTCTGCAGGCTCCAATAAAGATTTTTCAGTGGGGGTTTCCATAGATTTCTCCGCAGTCATTTCCAATTGTTTCTCTGTAGGATTTTCTATTATTGGTTTATCTGTAGGATTTTTTATTTGTTTCTCCATAGGCTTATCTACAGGTGTCTCCGTAAGTTTTTCTGCAGGTATTTCCATAGGTTCTTCTGAAGGTTTTTCCGGAGATTTTTCCGCTGTTTTCTCCATAGATTTTTCTATTGATATCTCTGTAGGTGTCTCACTACTTTCAGTTTCTGCTTTCTTTTTAAGATCTTTCAATTCAGACTCAAGGAATTTGTCCCAATTTGAGATTCGCTCCTTAACTTCTGCTTCAGTTTCAGCAACTCTAAAAAAAAAAAACATAGATCAGTCAAGTACTTTGCTAATGAATTACATAATCAATATGCAATAAGCTAACTTGTATTTAGTTTTTCCATCCCAAAGCTCTGCAGTTAATTTCCTTTTGCCAAAAAATCGTCCGTTCATCATTTGCACCACTAAATCAGCTTCTTCAGGATCGGACATCATAATTTGTGCTACACCTTCGCTGTGCCGCTAAATATTAATTAATTAATTAATTAATCAATCAATTTAATTAGTAAATAATTAAATTTCAGAATGTTTCTTTTGCTCAAAATGTAGAGTCGGAATTTACAAAATTTGGTAAGTAAATCTTTACCTCGTCTTGAAATTTATAATTGATACGGAAATAATTTTAGCAAAACAACTTTTCAGTGTAAAGTTAACCCCAAAAACAGAGCTCTGTACAGAGAAAATATCTCATATATTTGTGGAGTTCTCCATGGAGTTTTCTCTACGTAGATACGGCAGATAACTTGTTTGAAAAGTTTTTAACTCTACTGAGATGTAAAAACAAGAAAATAAGTCCACCAAGCGCATAATAAAATATTGAAATTAGGTAATTACAGCATTTGAAAACTGTTGCCAGTTTTGGGACTTATCATACTCCTTCATACCAAAAGAAGATAAAAATGAACATATTCGTAAACTAATTTACAACTACTAACAAGCACTAACTAATTCCACTGGAAAAATTATTACTTGCAGCTTGAGTACCATCAGACATTTCTTTTCTGCAAAAAAATCTGCCAATCTAACCTATAGAGGCAGGTAAAACTTGTAGTGGATTCGTACCTTTACCTCAGCATGATAGCAATAAGGTTGGGTGTCCGAATTGTTTAGGTTACTTCCGCAAGTGAAAATGTTATAAATAAATAATAGTAGATAAATGGGTACACGTTGCAAGGAATATAAAAATTTGTTATGGTCGTAGCATACATCATGCAGCAGTATGCTACATTGAAGCTAGCAGCCGTATGCTGCATCGTGTGATACACGCCGGATGTGCTGCCACTTTCGGATGCTATGCAATTTGACGACTGACAGCGGGTGTTCGATGAGAAAAACGGAAGAAGAAGAGTTTTGGCGGACAAGAAGGAAGGCGACATTTTGAGATTTCTTCACATTTTCTGTTCGGTGTGTTCGAGAGGCGGGCGTAGATCTCTAAAATAAAAGATTACAAACTATTGGAATTATTAAAAAATTATCAAACCGAATAATTATTAATGTCGAGCTCATGGCAATGGAGCTATCTATTTTACTTACCCAAGTGATTATCCCATAGAGGCTCCAGCACGAATTACAACTACAACTATATATTAAATAAAGAGCATAGAGACGGAATAAACAATATCCCCTCTATATAGATTCCGACATCGAACTAACTGGCAATGAAAATAGATCAGGGGCTAACATAAAAGGGGATCATCAGTACGGCGGTAATTTTGCAAGCATATTCTGGAAACGTTTGAGAAAGCTATTCCACAGGCTTTACCAGATCATTGGATTGTCAAGATTCAATCTACGAATCACTTCATTCTACAATCAACTGCTGGAGATAAAATAAGTGTTTGTCCCAATTTGAAGGTTAATAATTCGGGTTTTCATATCGTCGGCCACAGAGGCGGAATTCGTTGCTTCTGATAAAATCACTTTGGCATGAGAAAACGAATATTAGGAACTCTACAAAGCACCTTGTGTGTCAACACGTGAAATTTGGGCAAGAAGCGTTGGAAAAGAATCCAGTGATCAACTGGATTCAATTAGGAATGCTGCGGATGCATACACGTGTACAGAAGAAGTCTCAACCAATTTCCAATACATTCGGGCAGACTTGTTAGGTGTGCATATCTGAGTGCTAGCATCGAATTCGTGTCGAAGAGATGGCTGGCACTCCAGTGGTCATTTAAAATACCCAGTGCCCCTCAACTCACCAGATGAATCTCACCAAAATTAATAGGCTAAAAGTAAGATAGTTTTTGTCAATGAAGAATGTTTTTTGAGTAATAAGTGTATATCTTGGCCAAGTCAGGTGTTGAAACGATCGCTAGAAATTCCATTAACACTTTCTATTGACAGTGGTACATCGAATCATCCCGGAGGCCTCTGCAGTGATTTCCCCAGCACGAAAGAAGTATGTTGTTGTCCTCTTAAATTATAAATATCTATATTGCTTTCAAAAAAAAAAAAAAACTTGCAGTGGCTTTAACAGTCAAATAATTTTTTTTAATTTTAAGATAAACTTAGCAACATTATGATTCTTATTCATACTAATAGAGTTAGAGTTTATATTTGTAACAACAGACAAATTTGTGTAGCTTTAATCAGGTTGTGAAGAGATCGATTAATTCTTGTGAATTTGGTTAGACCATACGATGTAAAGTAAAAGTTTTGTGTGAATTTGAGTCAACCTTTGTCAAGTAAGATAGAAAAGGAATAGTGGTGCTAGCTACACATTAGACTGTTCCTCCAAACGCAATATACCTTGATGGATAGTAGGCATATCGTGAGTTCCAGCATTGAACTCATTATAACCGAAATAGATTATCCCTGAGGCCGATCTCTTAGCAGTAGGCAGTTGGAGAAATCCCTACTTACATTAATAAATTGTTTCAATTATAATGTAATGATGATATAAAGTTTTTACATTCTCCTCTCCATCTCCCGGAGCCCTCTTCGATATAATGGTTGACTGAAAGTCCGCTCCTTTAGAGCTCTTCTTACAGGTCATCTAAGGGACACTGAACAAAATAACTGCTGCCCTCAGTCTCATTGGGTGGATATGGGGTAATGCAGCTGAAGACTTATCATCTGCGCCTTCACGAAGGTAATTGTAAGTGGTGTAAAGTTCCCTTCAGGACTGGATGTGTGCTTCGTCTCTTGGTATAAGTCGGCACGATATTTGTTTTGTATATGGCCGGTGGTGGCGGCAGGTTTTCGTGGAACCCCGCCTTGTGCTTCAAAGCTGTCCACCGAGTGATCTGTCAGCTCATGCTGGCAGTCGGGGCTTCACGTCCAAACCAACGCTGTGTATCGATAGTAGTAGCTACACTAGATGTGGAATACCCTTAGAACTTGCTAAAGCTAACGAAAACTCTACAGCAGAGACTTCATGGATGGTGGAAATGAGACTCTGTGAAGAACTGGTTACTTCAGCAGTGAATCATTCAGAGGATGCTGCTTTTACAGTAAAAGTCCGTCCAATAATTGATACAAATAGGGAATATCAAACAGATCGAAAATTGAATTGAGATATACCCATAACTCTTGATCTACATAATTCATGTTCTACTTGAATTAGGCCCTTGTCAGCCTTTTCTTAAAGATAGTTTTAAAAAATTTCCAAAAGATGAATCTGGACATCATTTCAGTACTACTTGAATATTCTCTATCTACAATCCCTGGCCAAATTATTAGACGCATCCAGAAATTTTTTAAAATTTTATCTTTATGGAGTCAAATTAAAACTTTATTTTGAATGACTCTACTAAAATAATTATTTTTGCATTTTACAGGAAATTAGGTAAATAAAATCATAGATGGCACAAGAACTAGATGTCGCATGCAGTAGGTACTAAAAAAATTTACAAATTTTATATGGCTGGGTGGTCCATTCCGGAATGGACCACAACATTTGAAATGATGTATATGTCGAGTGATTCATAATTTTTCGTATCTGACTGCACAGTTTCCTAAAAGTTTGGACAATGGTTCCAAGCAGCTATGATTCTTTTTATCAGCCGGGGTTTTGTGGTAATGACTTCCTTTGCTACCTTACCTCTCTTTTGATGAGTGCCCACACATTCTCAATTTGATTCATGTGCGGAGAATTGCCTGGCCAATCCAAAATTAAATTACGAACAAACGCAATTATTAAAGTATAAAACTATAAACATATTTACCGATTTTCAGAAATCTAAATCTATGTTCTGATGATTCCTTGCCTATAGTAAACATCTTCCTTTCATCGCAGGGCTCAGTTTAGGCTTGCGAGAGGGTCTACAGGCTTTCATATTCATCTGAATAAGCTTTCGGCGAACAATTCTCTGACTGGCTGGTACATGCCCTGATTTAATTCACTTTTAATTTCATTCGTGGAACCGATGAAACCGATTTTCTACGCATTTTTTCTTGACGGGTCGTTCAGCCCGTGGTGTAAATATTGATTCGCGACCACACTTGCTCTTCCTTTGAGTACCCAAATCCTCATCATTTTCAATGTTTCCCTATAATCCTTTTTACAGAAGCCTCAGAAATATTCAATCTCCTAGAAATTTCTCGATACGAAAACATTTTCACATCGAAAAAGGCCTTCACTTCGTGGATTTTTTTCTTTTGTCAGATCGCTGCTTTTATCCATTTTATTAAATTTTATTTAAGCTTAATATAAAACTTAAATGTGTTCAAAATAATAAAAAAACACTACTAAATTATAACACAGTCCATAATTACACAAAAATACTGCAATAATAAAATAAATTTTGAATGAGAAAGACTTACTTTGGTCTTTCTGATTCAAAATCGGCGCGAAGACTGAGCCAGGTACTCGCACTTGTTTTATGTCAAATACAAACGAGTCTGAGGGAGATAGCAACATTGTCGGAGATAAAAATATGTAAGAGAAATACGAATCTAGGTAGAGGGCTTAACGCATGCCAAATATAAAATAGAGCGAGTTAAAAAGATTTGAATACATTTCTCGGTTAAAATTTTAAATGCGTCTAATAATTTGGACAGGATCGTATGGGAAAACTAAAAAATAAAAAAAAATTTGCGCTTTCATCGTTACTTCTTAATGCCAGCTGAAAACAAATGTGCTTTAATAGGCTAGATAAAATTAAGAAATGAAACAGAGAAAAGCATCAGTTTTGTTAGCTCTGTGGTAAAAGCAGTCGCCCGGAAAGCGAAAGGTGGCGGCTTCAAACCCCTATATATATGTATTTATGATTTAATTTAGAATCGATAAAAATTAAAGTTCTTTAAATTCTTCTATTCTCCATTTATTAAAACGTATTTCAAATATTGAGAAACTGCCCATAACCAGTGTATTAAAATTCATGATTTTTCTATTTAATTCTATTCTATTTAGCCTAAACTTTCGATTCTGTACACAATTTTTTTGCTTTACCAATAACTAGTGCAAATGCGAGTGATCTGAAAGATCTGCAGATTGAAACTCATAAGTCCTACCTGCGATCTGTAATGACAAATTGTCTGAGTTAGGTTTACTATTCATTGAAAAATAGTTGGCTACTACTAAGTGGATTATAATATGGTTATAGATAATTTTGCAACAGTAAATCACACGAAGGAGGCTGTGGTAGTTGCCTCATTTATATATAATTCATATGTATGTACATACTTATATAAATTGTATTTTGAAGTAATAGAATTTTGTTTACTTTTAATATAAAATATGAATACATACTTATGTTGGAACTACTTGAAGCTGGAGCTCTATTTTTTCTTCAAAATATGAAATTTTTTTTTTTTTTTAATTTTATGTAGTGGCGCCTTTTTTTAATATTCTCGCTTCCCCAAATATTTAAACCTAAATACGCCTCTGTGTACAGCTGAACATAAACACTTTTAAGGATCACAGATGATGGTCGTAGCATACTGCATGCAGTAATATGCTACACTGAAGCTAGCAGCAGTATGCACTGTGTTCTACACAGCGAATGTGCTGCCACTTGTGACACGGTCGCACGAAAATGCTTGGCGATGACTGAGGCTAAAAGAGAAACCGGCTGAGGAAGAATAAGCTCTTCGGGAGGCTGTCAAGGTTGTTTTTTTTTTTTTAACGGGGGAAGGAATTTGACAAGGTGAAAAGTAGGTTACCTACGAAAATCAGAAAAAGCCCGATTAATCTATTAAGTTGTAGTTTATTTTAATAACCTAACGTAAAAAGGAGATCGATATTTTATTGATAGTGTGGCTGGACTGGCCAATAGGTCGCTAAATTAAAAAGAAAAACAGAAGTCTCTACGAAAGTTGCGCATGGTGTCTAAATATCGGATCAGTGCTGTAGCCTTTGAGAAGTTTTCCGTATCCAGCGTCTGCAAAGGATTTCAATATTGTAAAATGGTGGAAGAATTGTCTCATCAAGAAATCAGATTTTCAAATAAAAGTCCGGAAAATCTCTACAGAGCTTTCAGAGCGTTTCTGGGAACAGCTGATCAGTGCTGTAGCCTTTGAGAAGTTTTCCGTGTCCAACAATAGCCAAAGGTTTCGATATCATAAAAGTGTGGTAAAATTGGCCCATCATTAAGGTCTAAGCAAAAATTCAAAAATCTTTTAAGAAAACCTTACTATCAGGTCTGAGGAGTCCTATCCCTTCTCTACAAATCGAATGGAGACTGTGCCGACCACCGCCAATGAAATTTCACCTCGCTCAGAATAGTTAAGTAGAATACAAAATACAGGTAGAAATTGTAAGCTATATTCTATTCTTTCTTAAATTTATAGAGACCAGCTAGAAACATCACGGAGGCCTCTCGGCGATGGAACCAGAAACACGGAGATTATGTAAGTGTTGCATCTTTAGCAAACTTTTGACAAATTACTTAGTATATGGTTATCAATTAGTAGAGAGTAAAATTATTAGACTGTACTAATGACAGAATAATGTGTGTGGCATCTGAAGAATATAGTTCGAACTTATTTCGCTTATATCTCATCTGAAATGCATATAGGCCCAGCAGGGCCCATATTCGATAAAGTTTTCTTGTTTTCTGAAATAATTGAAATAAGAGCAAGATGGGAATTTCAATTAGCATTACTGTTTTTGTTTTTATTCAGAATTAAGACAGCGTATATACGCATTTCCATTTATCCATGCACTGGTTAAAGCGCGAGTCAATTTAATAAACATTTTCAGAGAACTCCTGTACTATATCTGTGTTACTCAATTAGATTTATAGTAAATTTTGCGCTTAAGCACATGTTTATACATTAATATATTCAGTTGCATTACATTTTTTACTTAAGATATACAATGTTATTATACATTGAATACGGTAAGTCGGAATTTAAATCCGGATAATTTTCGTAGTTATAGTTACTACATAATATAGCGTTAATTTAAGAAGGAGTTTTTCTTTACCTATTGCTAACTAGCTACTGTAGGTTAAGTAGATTCTACTAAGTAAACCAAGACCTGTTAGTCTATACAAGAGTGCTAGTGTGCTCAATGGAATAAAAATGTTTATAACGTAATGTCGCAGTAGAGTTTATTCTTTCTCCTTTGCTCTCCCGGAGCCCTCATCGAGTTGATGGTTGAATAGGTACGCTTTTTCTCTTTTTCAGATCATCATAGGGACACTCAAAAATAGTCTGCCCTCGGTGTCGTTGGGTGGATGGGGCAAGCAGAAAGATGGCAGAATATCTGTGCCTTCACAGGAGGTAATGGTTAGTGATGTAAAGGTCCCTTCTGGACCGGGTGTGTTGTGGCTTTTTTTGTTTTGGCACGAAATTTTTTTTGTATATAGCAGGTGACAGCGGCAGGTCTTCTTGGAACCCCCCACACTCTCCGCCAATAGCCGAGGCGAGCTAGCATGCCGCCCTGCATTTCAACGCTGTATACCGAGTGATCTGTCAGCTGATGCTGGCAGTCTGGACTTCAAGTCCAAGTCAATCACTCAAAACATAGATCCATAATAGCATTGCAATGAATGATGATAAAGCAACTTAAACTTAAATAGCAATAATAGCAATAAAGCAACTATTTAATGCTCATGTCAAAGGGATAGGTCCATAATTAATGACATACTTCGTCCGTCATCTTAACGTCGCCATTTTTAATTTTTAGAACTAGAACTACACGTGTATACAAAATTTCAACCCAATCGGTTAAGTTAAAGCACTAGAAAAATATGTCGCAATATTTGAAACAAATAAATATACGAACCAAATACAACTTGGTTTTTATCAATTTTTAAATATACTTCAAATCCAATTCCGACTCAATTTAAAAGAACAAAAGGAACAAGAAAGAAAGAAGAAAACTCTTTTCTTACATCATAAATGACGACTTTCCGGACAGTTCCACATTTAGCGCATTCCTCACGCAAATCTTTCTGATAGTCGATAATCAAGTGCACTTCCTTATCGAAAAGCTCTGGACTAAATAGATTCTTGATGACTACTTGTCTTTCATGTTTTGAACGTTCACCACGCATTTTTTCTGGTCTCCAATCGAAAAGTCTAGATTTTTGTTATGTTTTTACAGTAATTAACAAATTATTACATTATAATCCCACAAAAAAAATATAAAAAAAAACAAATTCTTACTTTTCTTTCATTTTCTGAAGCTTTTCTTTATCTTTCTTCTTCTTTTTAGGTTTGAGTGCCGGATTATATTCACCACGCATTTGAAACTTTGCTTGTTGAACTTTAATTTTGTGTCCACGGACATCGTAACCATCGAGTAAATTCAGTGCTAAATCAACTGATTCCACCTGGAAATAAAGATGAAAAAAAAAAAATTATTAATTTGGATTTCACACATTAATTCCATTATAAGGTAAATAATCGGTAATTCATATTCAAATAAGAGTTTTTAGGTGATGCTCCAAAACGGGAAGAGATACACGACGGAGAAACAAATTAATTTGTTTGACAATGAAATGGGCCAAAATTATCAATGGAATGCCCATGTACGGGAACGAGTATCAGATTTCAGCATAATTTAAATTCAAAACGCTTCTTTTATGTGTTTTTAATTTCATTCATAATTTTATAAGGGAATATGTGAACCAGGAAAAACCTTCACGCATTTATTTTTGGTAGGTGAGCAAAACTTTTGCAGAGTGGGTGGCTGTTGTGTTGAAATTGTTTTCTTTTTTGTCTTTACGGTTAAATCCGGTAAAACGGAAGTAGAAATCATTTTTAGCGCCATTGAAAGGACCACCATATATACTATTGTTGTAGTACCTAAACGATTTTAATAAAAAACTTTTTATTTAACGTTCAAGAAAGTTTTATTAATGCAACACTCTCAAAAAAAAAAACATTTCACATAGGCGCATATAAAAATGTACAGCTCTCCTATTTGAGCAATAAATTTTATCGGAAAAGAAGTTGGTTTCTTACATTTGGTTATTAAAAACGCGGTTTCGATTTCTTCTACAATCCTAGCTAATCGCTATTGATGCGCTGGTTAAATTGGACAAATGAGCCAATAATAGTGGATTGATGGTAAACCCCTCGAAGACAAACTAGTCAGTTCTTTTTACAAGAAAAAGACAGGAGCAAAGTGGCAGACTTCTAATAGTCGGTGGAGAGGCTTCTCGATTCCAAGCCGAGCTGGAAAGCTAATTTAGAAGAACGGAAGGCCAGTTAGGCCTTCTACACGTACAAGAGAATTTTTGGTAGCAATTGGGAATTAAAACCCAGGGTGGTATGTTAGATGTACACAGCCATAGTTCGGCCAATCCTCTGTTACGGCTAGTGGACGGCACTGACGAGGAAATATAACCTGGATGTGCTGTCTAAAATCCAGAGAGCCGCTTGCCTGGGAATAACTGGGAGTTTGCACGCCTACAGCGGCACTGGAGGTCGTGCTTGATATATTGCCGCTAGATCTCCACTCCACTGCATGAGTGTAGCGGCAATTAGCGCTCTCAGGCTTAGAGCGAGGAGTTGGTGGATAAAGAGGGATTTGAGGCATTCCCATATACTCCATTGCAGGGAAGAAACAGACTATCAAATAAATACCTTTCCTAACTTTTGGTGGGGGTGTCAATGCAATGATGCAAACCAGGATTGATTGGGATGGGAAGGAGATGGTTGGAACATCCGATATCTCTATGTTTACGAATGAATGGATTCAAGACGAATGCGGGTACAGAGACTAGAGTATACTCCAGAGACTGCCAGTTGTATGAGTCTTATAGACTGCTGGATAAATGTAGTGTCTTTTAGGCAGAGCTAGTAGTGATTTACTAGTCGGAAATATTGGTACCTACCTACACATGTGCAGAGAGTCCGAACGACACATCTGCATATAGTCCAGTCAATAATGACTAAAAATGCCTTTGCCCATACAAAAGGAGTAGAAAACATTTTGATATATGTTATTAAATTCCAGGTCTCGATGAAAAATCAAAGTTGTCGACTTTGAGGATGGTCAGCGATATCCATAATCTGGGATTAAAGGTAGAGAAAATTGATTTTTATCAAAATAATTCTTCAACCTTTGATCCTACGATAAATATTTAAGAATATAAATTTGAATAAGGCTAAATTACCCAAAATTTTTGTACAAACACTTTTTTTCTGTAAGTCTGATATGTAACGTTACAGCGCACAGTGGGGTATTTAAGGGGGTCCTCTAGTCTCTCCGGTCGAAAAAATCTATTTTGTGTTTTTTTTTTGTTCATAAATCACATCTACAATATGTGTAGAAAATGTGTGCCAAAGGATTTTTCGATATTCGAAGTGGTTCACAAGTTACGGCCCTGGAACGGAGCAGGTATACGGAGCGCGAATTAGGCCCGAGTAAAGGGGAGCTGAGCCCGTTGACAGACGCTTTCGAATATTGACTAAGACGCCATGAAGCGGTCGGTTAGTTCTGTTTTGCTGTGGCAGTTGCACAGCTCTGCGTGACTTCCAAGAAGAAGAGGAAGGCCTATTGTATGGTCCAGGCATAGCAGATTGACGGTGAGATGAAATTTTTAGTATAAATCACATGAGCGAACTTTCAAACGCGTTTTTTTTTTGTCGAAACACCATTTTTCGAAACGGTGACCACGATATTTCAGAAATTACTGCACCGATCTTGTTCAAATTTATACAGCATTTTTAATATGTTATAAGCCAGCGATTGAACTAGGATTATCATGATTACTGCTTCGATAGTTTTTTTTTCTACGAGCGGAAAACTCAAAGACAAAATGAGTAAAAAATAGAATGTAATTTTCAAAAGTGTATAAAAAAAGTCAATTTTTGTAATTTAGAATTCACTCTAGTTCAATCGCTAGTCTTAAATATGAAGATTAAAATGGCGTTTGGCTTTTGATTTCACATAAGCAGAACAGCCGTACAAAAAACAGCCGAGAAACTAGAAGACCCCCTTAATGCAGTCTGGCCAAAAATGAATTTTCGAAAATGTGAATTCTAGTTGGAAAGGTAAAAAAAGGCTTGTTTTTTCGATTTTTCTTTTGGCCAAACGATAAAATAATTGATAACAAAAATTCTTCCGTATAAAAGATATATATTTAGTGTAAACATTATAATTTTTTGAAAGAAATTTATTTAAAAATAAGCCGTTATATATCAACGGCCGAAGACGCTGTAAAAAAAACAGATTTTGCGGTGATCACTCCCGCGCTTCAACGGATTATCTGAAACCAACAAAACAGGGGGGGATGTTTAGTTAATGATATAATGCTCCGGTTGAACGAAGGGTTTTGAAAAATTTCCATTTTTCTCAAAATGGCGGACGTTGAAAGTCAAAAATGTTGTTTTGACCAAAATTTCACATACATTTTTGACTGTAAAAAAAAAAAAATTGTCCAAAAAAAAAATCCTTTGTTCATCCGGAGGACAACTATATATAGAAGAAGCCCCCGTCCCCCCAACCCGATCGGTAAAACCGTTCTCGAGTTACAGTGATCACCGGCTTCGAAAACATGGTTTCGAGAAAAGCGAGAGCCAAAATGTGCCGTAAATATCGCCATATATCGGAATTAGATTATTTTGAAATATATATATATATATATGAGTGTGTGTGTATGTGTGTATGTGTGTATATATATGTATATATATATACATATATATATATATATACAGTAAGGTGCAAAACTGAACCAATGCCGGAAAATAAATTTTATTTTATTTTATAAGCACATAAAACCAACTGAAGCAAAATGATATATCTCATACGTGATTCATAATATTATAAGTAATTCACGGAAACTGTTATTTTAAGTAAAGCGCATTTGGTTTCCAAGAAATTGTACTCTCTGTAGTGACTCAGTTTTGCACCAACATTTGGTTAATGCGTCTGCAGTCATAGATAGTGTCTTTTTCGTGGCTTACAGTTACTGAAGATATTTTTAGAAAAGTTTTGTTTCTTAAGTGCGCTTAGTTGTCCATTGTAAGCAAAATATTTATTTGAATTAATTTTGTTTTGCTCTCCGACCAAGATGAACGTTGTCTTGTACGTTGTGTGATGAGTGAAGCTGTTTCTTCAGCATCAGAAGCTGCAAAAGAATTAGAAAAGTCTACAGGGAAACGCATAAGCAGATGGACAGCTAATCGAACTCTTCATAAGCTGAATGTAGTTGCCATAGAAAAGAAAAAGAAACCTGCGATTTCAAGGAAAAACGTTAAGGCAAGATTGTCGTTCGTTAAGAAATATGAGCAATGGTCACACTTTCAGTGGAAAAATGTCATATGGTCAGACGAGACAAAAATTAATAGGTATTGCACTGATGGACGCTCTTGGGCATGGAAACGGCAAGGGGAGACCTTAAAACCAAAGCACGTGAAGCAAACCGTAAAACACGGTGGTGGTGGCATAATGTTATGGGGCTGTATGAGTGGCTATGGTGTTGGTGAACTTCACTTAATTGAAGGTAATATGGACCAGTATATGTATAGAAACATACTGAACCAGCATCTCCCGAATATAATTGCTAAAATGCCCATATCTCCCGAGGAAACAGTTTTCCAACAAGACCGCGATCCAAAACACACAGCAAAAACGGTTCAACGTTGGCCACAGGAGCAGCCGTACTCGGTGTTAGATTGGCCTGCCCAGAGCCCTGATCTGAATCCGATCGAGAACTTGTGGGCATATTTGAAATCGGCATTATATAAGGAATATAATTCACCCCCGTCTTCCCTCACGGTTCTCTGGGAAAGGGTTAAGGAACAATGGGATAAAATCCCCTTAAGTTATTGCGAAAAACTTGTTGAAAGCATCCCCAGACGTATTAAGGCAGTTAGAGATGCAAAAGGGCTATGGACTAAATATTGATATTTTGTTTTAATGAACTAGTTTTCTTTTTCTCATTTCTGGTGCAATACCGAGTCAGTCTTTAACTTTGAATTTTCACTATAAAATGTTTGTTTTGTTTGTTACTTTTAGTTTTTATTGTAAGTGTAAGTGTAAGTGAGTTAAATAAAAAAAAATGTAAAATTTAACTGCAGTTTAAACTTTGGAAATGAAGATAAAATCACGCCTTAGTAAAGCAACATTGGTTCAGTTTTGCACCTTACTGTATATGCATTTGTACAGGTATGAAATACAATAAAGACCTACAGCGACCCTTTGGAGTCGAGCGCACAGCTGCCGCCACCTGCTTACTTTGTATGGCTCTAACACGGCTTCCTTCAAAGTTATGTATTTCGGCGAATAATGGTCCGATTTAAATGCAATTAGTCGGAAAATACTCGTAAGATATTGTACTTTTAGAAAATAAAAAAAAAAAGATTTTTTGAGAATTTCAACTAGACCTCCCCCCTTAAAGCTAAAGGTCCTACGGTGCAAAACGCAGCCATTTTTTTCCGCTCATATCTCGCGTCAGTCAGAAGTTACCGTTTGCTGACGTGTGATTTTTCGATGCGATTTAAGTTAACTCTTACAAGAATTGTTGTACTTTTGTTTTGTGATCCAGTCTGTGAAATTTCTACTATGGATAATTCGATACCAGGTATGTTATTACATTTTATACATTATTTAGTGAAATCAATATTGATATCTAGAAATTATAAAACATGAAAGTGACATAAGGTAAACCGCATTATTTTTATAATTTATCAATACAAACTTTTGACGTTTTAATTTACTTCTAAGCTTTTCTATGTAGTTTTTCATACTATAAATTAAAGGGCATTTATCATAAAAGAAAATTACTAACAAAATTGCCACGGAATGCCGCGAATGTATTTTTTGTAATTTTTCTTATATAACATGTCCCATTTTATGAGCAATACGAAATAACGATTATTTGTCTATTCTACGGCTTTCGGGCGTAAAGTTTATGACTAGAAAAGATATTAATTCCATCTTCGAAAATTTCAATGAGCCTACTTTTGATAGAAAACTTGATTTTATGAAGAAAAAAAAATATATATATATATATTGACTTGTATTCTGATCATGAAGAACGGCGACAAGATATGAACCATAAATTGTCAATGATAAGACACATTATGTTGTTTACTATGGTACATATAACGCTGCAGCTCACAACACCTCGATAATGAGGTCGTGTGGTGCCACATCAAAAAAATTTAATAATTTAACGAAGAAAATTTGGCCTTTCGATTCTTCATGCAAAGATCAGATTATTTTTCGAAAGCATTTTACATCTTTGTTTTAAATTACCTCTGTACAAATAGGAACGAAATCCGATAAATATGTTGCCCCAACAGAGAAAGAAAGAAATCCAGAAACCATTTAGGAGTGAGATAGGCTTGATGTTGGACGTCCACAAAGTCAATTTTGGAAACATTAATTATGGCAACAGTAGTAGGCAATTTTTTTGCTGAACATGAGCTGTTTGCATCTATAACTAGAATACTTGAGGTATTATCGAATGGTCACAAAATTAACATTGAAGAATTTCAAAAATACGCAAGAGATCCTGTATAAATGGCATCCAATGTTTCCCATGCTCATTGTCATGACTCTGAAATAATTTCGAATGCTCTGCTTCTAATCGAACAGCGCTCCGAAGAAGCTGTGGAAGCTCGCAATAAACATACAGACTTAATTCTTCACGGAAATTTTCACGGGAAGGCTGTAATCTAGATGTTTGAAATAGGCTGCTTATAACATTGGATCCAGTACTTACGGGAATAAGGAATCCACCAAAAAATATAATATGAGATCTTTTTCTAAAGAAAATTTGAATTTGCTACTGCCTGCCAAGACGAGAAGTCAAATTGAGCCCGCAAACGCCGACATTAGTATTGATTAAGAATAAATTGGAATAAATCGTAGCGTTTTTCAATTCTAATATTTTATTAAAAAAAAAAAAAAAAAAAAAAAAATCTTCAAAATGCTTTAAAACAATTTTTCTATGAATGAATGAATTACCGTAGATCAGCTTCATATAAAAAATAATTTAGGCCACCATTCTCGATCAAATACCTCATTGGGCAGCGGCGGAAACGAAAACATTCTTCTAAAAAATCGTCCAACTTAATTTTTTTTTTTGTAAAAATGATAATATATATTTTTACTGCCACTGTGGCTTGTCCCGACTCAATACACGCAGGGTCAGTGAGCCAGTGTGTTTGTAACTAGCAGTTCGGTGGTACGTAGTTACCACTGACATGCATACTTAAATTGCATAGTTACATATTAACATGGGATCATTTTTCTATAGTTTCTTTTTGTTTTTGGTTTACCTACTTTATTCCGCTGAGTTTCCAATAATAAGTTCTATACGAAACCCAGCATAATTCAGTGGATTTTTCAAATGAATATATAATATAGAAATAGGTGGCAATACAAAATGTGTGGTCCTTTCTTACTTTTAAGGATGCCAGACAAAAATTTTTTAATGTTATTTCCTTAAAAATAAAGTTTAAGGATTATTTTATGTTATCTGGGATAAACTTCCAATAAAAGTAAAATAAAGCCCGCCTGATTTCGATGTTAAGCAGGCTGAAGAAGACGTTGATGATTGGATTATCAACACAGCGATTTCCTTCTGCTTATCATTCGACGTTGTTTTTATCATTGGCGAAGACGTTGATCTTTTAGTTCTGCTGACAGCATTAGGATCATCCAAAACGAATATATACCTTCGCAAACCAGAGAGAGACAAAACTGCTGAAAGAGTGTATTCCGTGAATAGTTTGAAAGTGAAAGAAGGAGCCTAAAAAAATCCTGTTTTACATGCAATTAGCGGCTGTGATACGACATCATCCCTGTTCAAGCAAGGAATAAAATAAGTAAAAAACGAGTTTTCAAACAAAACTGAGGCCAAGCCGCATGAAAAAGTAGAAAATAAACTTTTCTTCACACACAGAGGTGGACTCAGATTTTTTGATTGGGACATTTCTCTTGAATATTCTTTCTCTTCATGAATCAAACCACTAATTACCTCTGATTGATCATACTGAAATATATCGGTGATTGTCGTCAGCGAATAAAATCTGAGTCCACCTCTGTGTGTGAAGAAAAGTTTATTTTCTACTTTTTCATGCGGCTTGACAACCGTTTTGTTTAAAAACTCGTTTTTTACTTGTTTTATTTGCTGCCTTTTTCACGTTAACTAAATTGTTATTACGTGCTGCATGGAGATATTTTAAAACAATTTTATGACGGCTGAAAAGACACTGATTTACCAGTTTTTCAAAAAATTTATTCGAGTATCAAATCGTTGAAGTATTGCAACGGTTTTCTGAAATTCAAATTATGTGTTAAACAGCGCATTTTAGCTGTATTCCAAATTGATCCCATATAACATGAATTTTCCCGATTTTCCATGTTTTCCACAGACTTTTCCTCAGACTTTTCCTATTACTATGATTTTTTTTTAAAAATTTACATGAATTTTCCTCGATTTTTCATGCAAGTTTTCATGATTGTTGAAGAGAAAGTATTGATGCCAGTATGACGGAAAAAATATGATTCCACATAGCTTATAAAACTTTTTTGTCGGAAAATTTTCCGGAAATTTTCGGAAAATTTTCCCGAAAAAATTGGAAAATTCTGCATTTTTCCTGAAACAGATTTATCACTATTCATATCGATGAAAATTTTTCCGATGATTTTCGCGCTTTTCCGGGGTTTCCATGGAGTTTTCCACAAAAGCAACTTTATGCAACTCATTTCGCTCTACAACTTTGTCTTAGGTTGCAAAACGCTCAAACGTTTCCTTGGTCGGAAAAACTCCGGAAAAGCGTTTTACATGAATTTTTCTCGATTTTTTCTGCAAATTTTCACCATTGTCGGAGAGAAAGTAATGATGCCAGTTGATAGAGTACTTGATCCTGCATAATTCAGAAAACTTTTTTACCGGAAAATTTTCCGGAAAAGTCGGAAAATTCCGGAAAAATTTTTCTGAAAAATCGGAAAACTCTGCATTTTTCCTGAAACGAATATATCACTAATCAAATTTGTAACGAAATTTTCAAATGATTTTTCCCGATTTTCCGGGTTTTCCATGGAAATTTCCGGTTCAAATTTTGATAGATTTGATAGATTCACGCGACATGAACCTGTGTTGGAAATTTCAGCTCGCTGTGATGATGAAAAGTGGTTTTACGAGAGTGTCGAAAATAGTACAAAAGAAATATATAAATATACAGACAGACAGATCCGTGTACGAGTTAAAGGGACGGGCTGGCCTCAAAAACAATTTTTTTTCGCTTATCTAAAAATTCAAAGGACTCAATGATGTCATTGGCATCTTTAAAGATCAGAAAGCCAAACTAGAAGACATCGCAGGCGCTTCAGCGTCGCTTTCTCGTTATTTTATATGGTGGTAAAGTGGGAGAGGAAGGAACCTCAGAAGAATTCTGCTACCAACGTTTCGCAAAATCGACAATAAAAAACAACTTCAACCTAGCTTATTTACTACTAACGAAGGACGCTGCACGGTATCATACGTTTAGGACCTTCGACCAAGTCCAAAAATAATGTGGAATCTAAAAAATCCATCCGGCTGGGGCTGAAAACTTGGTATCAATAGCTCACTCCAATACCAATGTCAGAAAACCCGCTCAGATTATTTAATGTCATTTCTTGCAATTTCAAAAAGGGATGCGGTGGAGAATCTGTCTACGGGAAAGGTGAGTTGAGTTGTGCTCTGTTGTATGCGAGCTTTGGAATTTTGAGTCATGCAAGAATGCACCTGAGAACTATGGCGAAAATGAGGTAATGACATGGATGAAAGCCCAGATTGTCAGTGCGGGAAATGGGTTAGAGGATAACACTAATGAAGACGATTATGAAGGCATCAACATCAACCGACCCAGACTATCAAAAAGAAAGAAATAATAGACACATACTCAGTGACAACTGGTTACCCCCCTTAATAATTTCGTGGAATATCTTTAAGAAAGGACACAAATTTTGTCTACTTTTAAGAGATGGTAGAGTAATCGATAAGTAATTGTTAGGTAGGGCTCCGAGAATTAACGCCCAAAAGTGATAAGTGAAATAAGACCCAAAAGTTCCATATAAATTTTAACGTGTCAAATGTGAAATAATGTCCAAAATTTTTGGGTGTTATTTCACATTTTTGGGTTTTATTTCATTTATCGGTTTTGGGGCGTTATTTCATAATGATATAAAACCCAAAAATGATCCTGATGAAATAATGCCCACAAATTATTTCAGTAAATGAAGGTAATATTTCCCAACGAGGTGTGTAAAGTAATAAAGCGTCGCACGTGACGGGTGGGGAGGGGGTAACGAAAAGGGGTGCAGGGCGCATTGTTATTTGATTTAAAGTAAGAACGCGTTGCGTGTCTGCACCCCTTTCTGACGCCTCCTGGACACTTCGCGCGACGCGTTCTTACTTTAAATCGAATATCAACGCGCTCCCTTTCCACCCCACCCCCCGCCAAGCTAACGCATACACATTATTATCAATTCTTTGGGCTTTATTTAATTTGCTTGTTCTCTTGACTTGAATTTTGGGCTTTGGTTCACTTTGTTTTTGGGTGTTTTTTCACCGACTTGGGTTTTATTTCACATTTGCTTTGGGGCGTTATTTCATTTGGAAATAAAGCCCAAACTTTTTGGGTCTTATTTCAATTATCACTTTTAGGCGTTATTTCGTTGGGCGTTATTTCGCGGAGCCGGTAGGAAGATTTTCAAAGTTTATTTCCTAACGGTACCTATCACTTTAATCTTTTTGTATTTTGTACACTTCTAAAAGCATGACAACCTGGTTAGCACCCCATTTATTATTAGAGCTTAGAGGTGTGTGGTACTTTTACAGTTAATTTTAAAATGGATAAAGGAAAGAAACACTCAGCAGGGGAAATTGACCAAATTAAAGCTTATAAAGTAAATAATTGGCCAATAAAGCGATAAGCGAGAGAGTTGAAGAGGAGTTCTAAGGAAATAAGGATTTCTTTTTAAAAATCCTGAGAATTATGGACAAAATTATTCTGGAGGAATAAAATATGTCACAACATAGCAAGATAGACAAAGTTTGTTACGACTGGCATCCAACAGTCTGCAGACATCAAGACAGTTAGCAGCGTCTGTTGAGATAGCGGTGAGCCTATGGGACCGTTAAAAGCCGGGTTGCAAATGACCGGACTCATTTTTCATATTAACTCGTCGCTCAACTCAGGACTTGAGTCCGCTCAAACTTGAGCGTTGGTTTATCGCTCGAAATTTGAGCGGACTCAATCTTGTGCGGTCTCACTGCTTGAGTGGCTTGAGAGGACTCATTACTTGAGCGGATTCATCATTTGAGTTGAGCGGACTCAAAACATGTTGTAACTAACATAAGAAGAATTTTATTTAATTAAAATTGAAACTGAAACTGAAATTATATATTAATTAAGCTTTCGCTAATTTTCTTAGCCAACATTTCTTCTACGCTACGCCATTTTGAGATTCAGATTGTGAAAATGACCAAAATTCAATGGAGGGTCAGAAATTGTTCTTCGAGTACAATAATTTTTCCACAGACAAAACGTCGAGCGTTTTTCGGTGATAAAAAGTCTTTTTACCGAATATAACACAGATTATTTAGCATAGGAAAACTAATATTAACTCCTAATAGATGTCGTTTAAATGACGAAAATTTCAGAAATATATCAATGGAAAAAATATAAAGTAAGACGCTGGCTCTATGGAATAATGTAAGTACAATTTCCTTGAATCTGAATTATAACATTTCCAAGTATGGTATTTTCCTTACAGGTTATACAAGTTGTTGAATTATTATATTGCGTGGTAGACAAATGTTGGCTAAGAAAATTAGCAAGTTACAGAGGCGGAAACGTGAGCATTCTTCCAAAAAATGTGTACATGTAGTACCATTTATATAAGGTGTTTCATCCATGGTGGTCCATAAGAAAGGAAATGGTAGTAGTTACCTAGTCAAACTAACAATTTTACAATTTTATGACAAGGGTGGGGGGCGGCATCTAAACCATTTCGAAGTTACAGGGTGATTAAGAAAGTTTGCTACCCTCATTTTAAAGAGTACAGGGTGTACGATCACTTACAGAGCTTATTGTATGCAGAACTTCATGGCCTATTCAACGACTGCTCGACCAGCCCCATACTCTTCTTTTCTTAGGAGTTATGATGGCCATGTTTCCGCCGCTGTAACTCGTTACACATCAGACTTACATAAAAAGGATTTTTACAAAAAATGTAGGGAATTTAGTGTTCTTCAAAGAGTTTTTTTACATTTTGTCGGAAGATCAACACCGTTGAGGAATTATTTTGAAAAAAAAAAAAAAAATTTTTGGTACCTTTAATCCAAGTAGGTCGGACCGCGCGGACCCTTCTCAAGGGTCTAAACTTGGATTTTTCATCGGACCCTGGAACTGAATAACATCTATAAAAATCACAACTGCCCCACCTTTTCTAGGGCAAAGGTGTTATTTAGTCCTTATTGACTGGACTATTTGTATTTTAAATAAATAAATAAATCGGTTCAAGTTATTATTATTTTTTTTAGTTCCGATTAAATCAAATTAAATAAACTTATACGTTCTTCCGGGGCAGACGTCTGCTGTCCTAAAACGATGTAGACAGACACCAAGGACATCCTTGATAAGGTGCAAAGAATGACATTTTTAAGTCCCACTGGGATCTTCACATTGTATCCTCAACAGGCATTTGAGACCATTCTTACAGCCACTGTACCTCTTTATCCAAAGGGCAGCAGCGTCTAGTATGGGTTGAAGAAAAAAGTCAGATGATCATACTTTTTCCGGTGTGCGATAACTTAACATCCTCGACCAGGTCAACATTAAATACTTAGATGTTCCAACAAATGTTATGACTAAAGATTTTCTTTACAAATAGGTTATTAAGTAACCATCAACGATAGACGCTAGATACTAGACAGAGGGTTTCAATTCCCTCAACTATTAACGAATTATCTCAAAACTACCATGATTGATACAATACATGGTTCTTCAAAACAATGCTAATTCCAACATTAATGACTTTCCAGTGGTGAAGCTAAATGGTTCTGTCCTCTCTAGAGTGTACCACGTCAAGAATCTGGGAATAGTAATCAACTCTACTTTGAGCTGTTGTGACCACATCACATTAATATTAAGGAAAATATATGGAGGCCTTCGTCAGCTCTGGTTATCAGCTGATATTTTATCGACAGATATACATACGAGACTAGTTAAAGCACTTCTTCTTCCTCATTTTAATTTTGGTAGCTTAATTTTTCCCAAGCTCGATAGCTCATGCGCTCACAGGCTTAACGTCGCTTTTAACGACTGCATTCGCTTTATTTTCGGACTAAGACGCTTTGATCACGTCCAACACTTGAGATCCCATCTGCTGGGATGCTCTCTAGATGACCATCGTGCGATGAGGATGCTGGTGTCTTTGTACATTTTGATTCACTCTAGGACTCCACGTTATCTGTATGATGAATTGCAGTTCTTACATACCTCTCGAAACCACAATCTTCTAATTCCTCGTTTTCATCGTTCCATTCTGGAGCGCTCTTATTTCGTTCAGGCTGCACGCTCATGGAATGAGCTACCCGTAGCCGCTCAAGGTGCCGGTTCCGTCGATAAGTTCAAATCACTTTTAAAACCACTTTTCTCTGGTGCTTAATCAATTTCTTATTGTCATTCGGTTTCAGCTTTACTAGGTACTAAATAAGGTACTAAATAATTATGTTCGCCACGGCATCTTCGATTCTACAATGAACTGGGCATTTTAATGTTTCGTTTTTTTTTTTTTTTTTATATTGTAACTTTGTAAAATTTTTATAGTTTTGCCTTTTTGTTGTGTAAACTTTCTTATTACTCTTTATTTTTTGTATTCTTATTGTTTATATTTTTTACTTTTTTACCTTCTCCTTCTTCGTTTTTAGCTCGTCTAAGTGTATTTTATTTAAGTTAGATTCCTCTAGAGTATTTCTATTTATTTATTTTTAATTCTTTTAGCATGTAAACTAGTAATGTTGATTTGTTAACTTTTTTTTTTTTATCTTTATGTGCTTGGTTTCTCATTTCTTTGTCTTTGTTTATTAATTGTTTGATTTTAGTTTGAAGCACATGATATCGTAGTTGATTTAGGATATAGATGTTCTTTTTTTTACGCCTCAATACTTACTTTTTCCTTCTTTTTTAATGTACTTATATATAAGATATAATATCTTGTGTACAGAAATAAATAAATGATAATTCTGATAATTCTGAATAATTCTGAATTCTGAAATTGATTCAATTGGCAGAAAATTGGTTCCCAATCAATTCTCGGTCGTCGTATTTTTATAATTTTAAAATCTGCTGACCTCCACCACGATTGATATGAACACTTCATTTACAATAATAATACCAAAAAGAACCTTAAATCCGACATGGACAACACTAAATCTATTATTGGACTCATATCTGTAGCTATTATGTATATCTAATTGAAATAAGCTTGTCGCTCAATAGTTTACTTTTGATTATAATTTTTTTTTTTTTTTATTAAATTTATCATCAAAAGAAACGACATTTTTAATTTCTCAATCACGTACAAATTGCATACACACATACTCATATAGAACTAACCGCAACAACTTCGCTCAAAACTTTAATAATAAAAAGAGATTGGCGGATGGACGACTTAAATGAAATTTAAATGACGACAGGACGGTCGCGGTTGCTGCCTGAAATATGCAAATCTCGCACACTGAACCCATTTGAATTATTTATGGCATTTATTCTGCCAAAAAGTATGTAAATAATGCGATGAACGCCGCAAAAAAAATCAAAAAAAAATAAAGCCCCTTTCATAAAGTTGTTCTTGTGGCTGGCGATTGTATGATGGTGGTCCTGTCCTGTCCTGCCTGCCTATTTGCCGCCTTGCCTGAATGACTATACCTCGAAAAATTGAGCCATTAAAATTCCACTCACAGGGTGGTGTGCAAAGTATAAAAATCACACTTGAGAAATTAAATTCTCATTCTGTCATGTAAATCAGTGGCATAAAGCGCCATAGTTCATGCACTCCATGTCTCCGTGAAAACAGAGGTTCTCCTCTCTACAGAATAAAGAAGGACACATGGAGGTGATAATGAAAAAGTTTTCTGTTCTCCATGAATTCGCGATGCACCACCAAGAGGCAATAATTCATTCTTTCAAGAGTGCAAATTTTGAACTGCTTAAGAACCCCAAAAAAAAAAAAAACAAAAAGCCAAACTTTAATCCATTCGAACCCATTTACATAGAGTGGGATACAGTGGAAAACAGCGTAACTGTGCTAACGAGGTGCAGTACCTACTTTTTGATATCAGAAGAGCTCGTAATTAACACGAGAAACCTTGAGGAAAGTGGCAAGTGCCCTACCTTGAACCAGTTGTTAGCTCATAAAATTTTTGGTTGACTCATCTCAGTCCTATAAGAAACTCATTTTTAAGGAATTTGTTTTGGAATTTAGTTGTTGTTCGTGAATAAATCGCGGAGCACAGAGGATGAAAGTGGTGAGGACGTTAATGAGACTATCATAAAACTTGACGGGAGAATGAAATTTTTTATTTATCGCAATTTCGTTCAGATGATGTAACTGTTTTGTGCTCGATGATGATGATGATGATGATGATGGTGGATGCATTTGTTTAACAAAAGATTTTGGTATTACTATATAAAGCTACGCGCGCAAGCGCATTTTGTATATATCTCGATGACGCAATTTTAATTGAAGAGATCTGTCAAAAATATTTTTAAAGTGAAGTCTAATGCCTCTATTTTGTCTTTGTTAAATATTTCGAGTAATTCTCGACTCTATTAGCAGCTTCGATAATCTGGGTGTATATGGTGTCTTTTAACTAATTTAACACCAACAGTTAAGATAACTGCCCTTCCAGCTATACATATAACCGCATAAAACCTGAGTAAAAATGACACGTTGTCGTTAAACCTGTCCAAAGTTAAAGTGTATGAAAGCAGCCAAGCGCAATGTTTCACTAAAATACTGATTTCCATTAATATTTCAAGAAAAGTGCACATCAATCAATGAAAAATTTTATTCAATCTCAGCAGTAAATATGACAAGCGCTTACAAAGGGAGGAAGCGCTTCCATACCAAAGCCAGAAAATATCTTTTTCGAAGTGCTCTTTTAACATGCCCAAAGGAATATTTTCGGAAGCAGACCTCTTCACACATGTTGGGTTTATTCATGAATAAATGACTCATATATGTATATCAAAAAAGAAGGTAATAATAATAATTTACTTCTGGTCTGTATACACAATATTAATATTTTTTATAAATGCATACTAAATAAAAAACTATGGAAAACCAAAAATAAAATTCACAAGAAAAAATTAAAATAACTTAAAACAAAATGAAGAAGACAGATTTAATTAAAAGTAAAGAAATTAATTAATTAAATATAAATAAATGTTTGACGAAAACGATGCTCATCATTGCATTACTCCACAATAAACAGAAAAATGCTTCCACAGTGAAAGTTTAAGTTCATGCATTCTATGCCAAGTTCCCCGACATGATTGGGAAAGGTATTCCATAATCGAAATATTACAACAAAAACAAGAGCGTTGCACCACAAAGTATGAAGTTTTAGGTATAAGGAGAGTTTTATGTCTATGAGTGTAAAAATTCAAAAAGTTTTAGTAGATAAGAAGAAGATCTTGCATTAACTAGTTTATGTAAAAACACCCATGCTCTAATATTCAGATAATCATTTGTATTTAAGCGCCTCGAAATATCCATCCAAACCAAACCATGTCTTTTTTGTCAACTCGTCTATACTGGTTGTCTTGTACCTACATACATCATAAATTATTTTATAGTTTCGCACTTCCCCAACCAATTTTTCATCAAAATTCATTGTTTTGAAATAGAGTGATGTCTTACAACCTTGACAAAAATAAATGCCACCACAATTTCATTCGTTTTGATTTTTTTGGTACTACTGCAGCGATGAGGGCAAAATTAGAAATTGATCAATCCCGATGGCAACTTTGTCGGCCGCTGACCGTCACCCGTCACAATTTGGGCATTCGCATAAGACGCTATGTTTTTAAAAGTTTGAAAGCGGCATTTTTTCGTCATTTCTCGTTGCCCGTCGCAATTGTATTTAAGCCTTGACTTAAGAAATTTTTGTTTTACGGTTCTTCCAGTAGAACCCTAGTTCCATGGAATCAATGTTGATATTTCATAGCGACACTGATTCAAGCCTGAGTTGTTCAAAATTTTTACGTTCGTAGGAAAGCATTAAATTATTCTTAGAAATACACTTGCAAATTATTCTTAAGAATTTGAATTAATAACTTTTCACCGACAACGGTTCAAAGGAATTGGTGGATTGATTCTGGTGGTTCACTCTTTCGGATAGGGGCACAAGCATTCACTTTTCTTAGAAAGATCTGAAAATTTTTATTTAGATTTTTCATGCACTATTGGTGGCGGACAATGGTTCCAAAGAGTTACATTGATTTAGGTGCCTTGGCTAGTATGAGTCATTAAAGATATTTATGATCGTTGGCAAGCATATCTACATTTTGTTCTTAGAAATTTACTTGAATATTTTTCTTTGGAATTTTTATACACTGTTGGTTGCTGAAAACGATCAGTTGGATTGATGCCACTAAAGGCCGGTCCAGACGCTCCGTTTTGCACAACGTTTTAAATCCGCGCAGTTTTAAGACGGAATGAAACCGTTGCAACTTTGAGCGTCCAGACGGTACAGTCTTGACGGTGCAGTCTTGTATTTTCCGCTCAGTTTTGTGTGATATCGCCATGGAGGAGGTTCTCCTGTGGTCAATTTTCGCCTGCTGTATTGTAAAAAAAAAAAAGATTGGAACACATCAGAGGAACCGTTCGTTCAAAATGGTCACGGAAATGGCTTTTAAAAAGGCGGGACTTTTCCTATATAAGATTATTGCGTGAATTACGTGACGAACCTAATGATTGGCGAAACTACTTGAGAATGGACATGGACACGTATATTTACTTATTGGAATTAGTGACACCGCATATCAAGAAAGAAAATACTTGTATGAGAGCAGCAATATCACCACATGAAAGGCTAACAGCAACTTTAAGATTTTTGGCAACCGGCAGAAGTTACAAAGACCTGGAGTTCACAACAATTATATCAAAACAATCGCTAAGTGAAATCATTCCCGAAACATGTGAAGCTATCTACAAGGTGCTGAAGAAGGATTACTTGAAGGTAAGAAATATTGTTATTTTCCATAAACGATTTATTATTTAATTGAACATTATAAACTTTATTATTGTAGAAAAGTTATTATGGTAAGCAATAGAAATGCACGCAAGTATACTTCAGTTTGGTTGAAATGATGACAAGTAGGTTCCAACGGGAGAGTGGGCAGGGGCTTGGTGGGCACGTGTCTGTACATCTTGTTCACCTTGCTGTGGGATGATGCATGAAACTGCCGGAATTTGCCCAATTGTTTCATACTCCTGAGTGTGAGGTATTTGTTCTGGGTCGTAGTTATGTGGCATAGGCTGCGACTGCTGCGAGAAGGAGTGGTATTGTCCAACTTGTGAAGAAAGATTTTGTTGCATTCTGATTTGATGTGGCGTATTCTGTTGACGCCAATAATTCGTGTCATTCATTGAACCAAAATCATCTTGTCGCTGGCTTTTCATGTCAACAATTCGAAAATTTCTAGTAAGCGTACCCAACTCAGCTTCGAATAAAACGTCGGAAATTAGTTTCTGAGCAATTATGTTTTGTGAATTCGGGACGTCTCTGAGTTTATTAGCCACATGTTTTCCGAATACCTGAAATGCATCATCTGCCTGTAGCGATTCCAGTTTCTTCCCTATCACCTGCAGGACTTCAGTTGTGCCATCATCATTCCCAACAGCCTTCCTCTTGTTACGAGTTAACTTGCGCGAGGTATTGACAGAATGGGAAGTACTCGTAGATGCTTCGGAAGCAGGAGTAGCAGGGGTAGTAGCAGCTTCACTGGGCCCACTGTCAATAACAGTTTCTTGCACATCGTCTTCCACCTGAAAATATTAAACAATAAATGTATTATTGATCTCCATATTTTTATTATTTTTACAAATTTTCAATGAGGATTAAACTCTTGCAATATTTCTTCTTTTTTTGTTTTGTTTCAGTTTCCCAAGACTGAAGAGGAGTGGATGGAAGTTGCAGCGGAGTTTGAAAGAATGTGGCAGTTCCCTCATTGTTTAGGGTCAATTGACGGAAAACATATTAGAATTGTGCCACCTAAAGGAAGTGGGTCCTATTATTTCAATTACAAAAAAACCCACAGTGTTGTTCTTATGGCAATAGCCAATGCCAATTGCGAGTTTTTGTATTGTGATATAGGAACAAACGGTCGGATCTCAGATGGAGGAGTCATAAATAACACTCAATTTTATGAAAATCTCGTTAACAACGAGTTAAAAATTCCAAAACCCCGAACCATTGGAAGTTCAAACAGAGTTTTAAGATATGTTTTTGTTGCGGATGAAGCCTTCGCTATGCGTCAAGACCTTCTCAAACCATATCGACGAGAAACATTAACAAGGGACCGAAGAATTTTTAATTACCGCCTATCGAGGGCGAGGCGTGTTGTTGAAAACACATTCGGCATTTTGGCTTCCCGATTTCGTATTTTCCACACAAGTATTAATTTAAACATGCACAACGTCGATACTGTAGTTCTTGCGTGTTGCGCTTTACACAACTTTTTGCGGAGAAAGTCCCCCCAAAACTACACCCCTCCAGAAAGTATGGATCAGGAAAATATTTCTGAATGTACTGTTGAATTAGGTGAAAGATGTAACCCAGAATTAGTGCACGACCTACAGCGTGGACCAAGAGGCCACATGTTGAACAATGCTAACGGGGTCAGAGATCATTTCAAGGAGTACTTTAACAATGAGGGGTCTGTTCCTTGGCAAGATAGATTTATAACTTTAAACAATTTATGGCGTACATAAATAATTATTTGGTACTTGTAATTTTTTAGTAGATACTTGTAATAAACATTGTAAAAGCTGATTGTACCTATTAAATAAAAGAATATGTTTCAGTTAATAAAGCGATTAGGTAATAATAGGAAATTTTGTTTTTTTTTTCTTACCAGTTGTGATGATTCGTCGCAGTTTACAGACTCTTCACTTTCGTCCATGGTATTCCTCGACGGCCTTGGTGTCTCCTGATCATTGAGAAAATGCAGCAAATCGAAATACCACAGAGATGGCTTGTAAATTTCGTCTTCTCCAGCCCCAGATCGAATCGATTTGTTTACCTTTGCCAATTCTTTGCGATAAACGCTTCTCAAAGAATTGATTTTCTTCACCACTGTCTCCCTGCTCGCGTTGACATCTATTTCTTTGAACTTTTCAACCAATCTCTCGTACGCTTCCCCCTTTTTGTCCCTGTCACTGTACTCTTTGGATTTAACTCGCCAAATGCCCGGAAAACTTTCATAAAGTGAAATAAAATCAGTCAAAAACTCGCGAGAACATTGCCGAAGATCTGCCATGGTCGGATGATTAGAGAAAACTGAGGAACAAAACGGATTGGAAAACGGAGTAAGTGTCCACACGCAACGACATGTCTGCGCAGGTCACGGTTTTCAGAGCTCACGAGCTCAGTTATCGCTGCAACTGTGCAGTCCTCCCGATGGACTCAAAACTGCGCAGTTTTCCGGTCCACACGCAACGTTTTGTCTGCAACGTCTTGAACTGCGGAGACAAAACGTTGTGCAAAACGGAGCGTCTGGACCGGCCTTAAAATTGATTCTAAAATTTTTCTTCACAATGTTTACGACAAGACTATAAAAATAAAAACCATTCGCTTTCCTCTGCCTGCGGTAGTTGCCGTTGCTTTGCTTGTACTTTCGTATTAATTTAAGTGGTGTTGTTTAATTTAACTTCACGTTTACTTTTAATTTATAGGAGAAGAATAAACTAGCTACACTAGTTAGCGATGGAGGTAGAAATAATAGCGAAAGTGGAAATCAGAAGACTGATAAGATCACTGATAACTGTTTTTGCAAGATCAGTTAAGTTTCCATCAAAAGATATGTATAGTCAGTGACATCATGCACTTCTACATTCTACTCCTATTCCTTTGAATGTAAATCAAGGTGCAAGCTATCACTCTCATTGATTTACTTCACCCGTGAAAGAATCGGTTGCGTTACATATGTATATTTCTACAATCTTTGCAGGAGAAAGAGTATCTGGATATGAGTCCTTAATATCTGTTCACTCTGAGATCGACATTGATGTGGATAATATTATTGACAGGTTTTCCAAATCAAACTGAAAATTGGGTTTTATGATATCTAACTTAAATATGATAAAAAACAATTTAAAAGAGAGACTACTTCCGACGTTTTCCTCCCCCTCGAAAATTTTAAATTTGAGCCCCCCCCCCCCCCCCCCACCCTAACGACAAGGCTGCAGATCTGGATACACGCCTGTCTCTCATATAGAGGAGAATCATTCCATTTAGGTATATGGCTGGAAGATCAGCAAAGGTAAGATCATATCTGTAACAAGCAATACAGATAGATTTTAAAGGCTTTAGTGTCAATTGATTCCTAAACGCCCAAGCAGATATATCCAACATGTCAGAAATTACTATATCAATGCAGTCCTCTATTAAACGTATTGGTCATGATAAATAAATCTGAACATCATCAGCGTAAAAATGAATGTTCACATAATGAAGTGCGTCCGGTAGATTATTGATGAGCAGACAAAATAGCAAAGGTCCCAGAATGGATCCTTGCGGGCCTCCAATATGTACTACTTTCCATGTGGATTTTTCATTCCCTATCCTGATCTGCTGAAAGCGATCAGTTAGAAAAACTCTACTACGATGGAATATTATATATATATTTTTTTAAGTTTAGCAGGAAGTAAGGCATGATTAACTGTGTCAAACGCCTTGCTAAAATCAAGCAATACTAATGCTGTGAAATAGTTACTATCCAATGTTTTTCGAATATCCGATAAATAGAGCAGAATTTTCATTCTTGAGAGTCAGTTGAAGTGTGTGGCTTCGTTTTGATTAATAAATTGTTCAATTCTTACAGGTTTACAATCAAACAAAACGTATTCAGAGCATAAAAAACTGAAATCTTGAATAAAGTTTCTCTTGATACCTTCTCCATTCTCTATAAGCGCTTCAAAAGTACTTCCCCGGATTCTCAAAGTTATGGCTTCCCCCTGCGAACATGCACAAGTTAAAAAGATATGAACGGGGACACGGTGGGGAAGTACTCTTGCTTCCGAAGAAGCGCTTTTGCATTCGACTTTGTGAGCTTCTATTTCATGCTAGGATGGAACAAGTTTTGAAGCAATGTACATGGGTTAGTGGATTATATCCGTGTAATTTTTCAGATTGATATTTTCTGAGAAAAACTACAACGAAGGACGCAAGAAATATGGAGAGTTATAATTTGCGAAATTTTGGAGTGACATTATGGACGAATTTGGTAAAGTAATAGTAGAAGATAGAGCTGAGATACTCCGTAATTATTTAAGTAAGTATATGTAATGTAGTCGCCATAATAAAGTTGAAATCTAATGCCAATATTTGGTATACAATTGATCAGGCTATATAATTTTTATATGTTTTTATTTCAGATGAAGATGTAGTGAACTTGCTGTCACAATTCATACCGCAGAGGTCAGCAAAACTACAGATATTGCATTTGGGCTATATCCATCCCTGCACATGAAAATGAAGCAAATATTTTTATAACAGAAATGTCATGCGACAGAATTCAGTAGCGAAAAGAATAAATATGAAGGATTCTGCGTTTATTTCTGTAATTCAATGATGAGGGGATCATTCCTATTGTGGAAATATTTGGAATTTGGTTTTCAGCTGTCTAAGTTGAAAATCGATACAAAAACCTTATTAGGAAGTCCAAAAAGAGCTTCTAAAAAAATAAACGGGAATGTTCGTAGGAATACGTCATAGGTGAAATCGAAAAAAAAAAAATAATGGTCTTGATCAGGGATGGCAAATAGGATTTTATCAAAGTGCCAAAATAAACTAAACTTAAATGCAATTTTTTTCGCGTGCCCGCGTACCTTTTATTTATTATATGTACATTTATTTATTGATTATAAAAAAAACAACAAAAGAAAGGAATAGATTACAATATCTGAGTTCATGTGATATTAATTCAATATAAAGAAAAAGTATAAAAAATTATAAAGTTTAATAATAATAATTATAATATAAAATTCTTAAATTTTTTTAGAAGTTTTTGCTTCATGTTACTTGCAAGGTTTTTAATATCAGGCTGGTATGCTGTCGATTGTAAGGTAATACAAGCTGCTGAGTCTTCCTCTGTCAATCTGTTTCTTGTCTTTGACAGTACATGATTCAGTACAGAAAAAAGACTTTCACATTAATAAGTGGAAGAAAAAATGGTTAACAATGCGATTGCTAATATTTTTACAAAAGCAAATGCCTCTGGCATAATATTCCACACTTCTAATATTAAGTTTTTAATTCGGCATTCTGACTATCCATCCTGTGACAATCGATGATATTCCAATTCTTCGATATTTTCTCGCATACACACAAATTTTTTGTATCCAAATAGGATTAGATTGCATATCTACAGTTTGCATTTCTAAATTTTCTAATTTCATCCAATTAATGAGGTTATTATCGAAAACCTATATATCGAATAAGTCCGGATAATTTACAATTTTCAATAGCCTATCAATTCTTTTAAAATCTTTAAATCTGTTTGAAAATTGTTCTTCAATAGATTCTAGAACTTTTGAAAATTCGTAATTAAAATTACAATTAGTTTTTTTTTGAAACTTGTTGATTTATCTAAAAAAGTTTTAAGTTTTGGAAAATTATTATGTTTTCCAGATGCGATACCTCTAGCAAAAATATCTGAATTTATTTCAAAACCCTTTATCAATCCAAACATAACTTCAATTGTTTTTCCTCGTCCTTGCAACTTTTTATTAAGAACGTTTAAATGTAATGTTATGTCGGTAAAAAACATTAATTTTGTTAACCATTCAATGTCATACAATTCTTTAAAACGATCCCTGTCGAATTCATGTAAAAAAAGTCGAATTTCTTCCAAGCAATTCACAAGACGTTCTAAGGATGTCGCTCGGCTTAGCCATCGTACACTATTGCACATTAAGAGATTATCGTATTCGCAATCCATATCATTTAAAAATTGTTTAAATTGTCTTTTATGCATGTCGCGTGCAACTATAAAATTTATGATCTTATTCACTTTTTTCCGATATTTCTTTGAAATCACTAGTTCCAAATTTTGCACAAAGAACTTGCTGGTGATAAATGCAATGAAAGCCTATTATTGGATGACCAACTAGGTTTTGAAATAAATTAACAAAACCTATCTCTGGTCCAGTCATATTAGGAGCTCCATTTGTCATTACAGAAATAATTTTTTTAATATTTATTTTAAGTTTGTTTAATTCATTGACTACAACTTCACAAATATCACTACCTATTTGCTCTTTCCGGTATATTTGCTAATTTTAAAAGTTCCTCGTGCATCTCATTATCTTTCGGATAAGGTGCAATAATTGCTAATCGGGCAGATGAGTTAATATCAGTTGATTCATCGAGGCATATTGAAATGTAGTCACAGCTATTAACGTCGTTGTAAAGTTGATCGGAAATATTAGCACTTATTTTTAAAATTCTATCTTTAACGGTATTTCTGCTTAGCTGCACTTCTCGAATTCTTTGAATAATCTTTTCATTAATATTAAAATCTTGAAACAAATTGTCAGCCGATTTTGACATAACCCTTTTTATAAATTCTCCATCAGAAAATGGTTTTGATTGTTTAGCAATCAAATAAGAAATTTCAAAACTAGCTTCCGTAATATTGCTGTTGGTTTTTACAAATTTTGATAATAAATTCGATTGACTTTCAGCTATATTTAACCGTTGAGAAATTAGTTCTTTTCTTTCGTCAATATGTTTTTCGGCAATTTCTTTATTGTTCGTTTCAAAATGTCGCTTAATAGAAGACGTTCGATACACAATAATTTCAGAGCACAGGTCGCACCGACTTTTATCTCCATGTTTAACAAAGTCGTAATCAGTAGACCAAGAGGGTACAAAACTTCGAATATCTTGTAGTTTTTGTTTTTTTTTTTTTTTTTGTACCATTTTAATTCAGCAAAAAAATAAATTTTATTTAAAGTTAAACACAAATTTTATTGAACTGCACTAGTCAAACCACTGACTTATAACAATGGACTGAGCGTATTGCAATTTTCCTATAGGAAAGAATGGCACAAGTTTTACGGTTTTCTCTTTCGCCCTATGGCAGAGCTGGAGCTACCACATGAAATAGCAAATCGCTCAGTCCATTGTTATAAGTCAGTGAGTCAAACTAAAAACTCTTAAAGAATATGTACAAAATAATGCAAAGGCAACTAGATGAAAAAAATGTAGATCTAAATTCAAAGCCATTGATAAAGATTATTGGGTCCATTTTTTTTTAAAAAAAGTAGAAACTATTTTAAAATCAAAATTTTTTTACTTCATTTTTTGAATTTCTTAGCGTACCGGAAAAGTTTTCTCGCGTGCCAAACTTGGCACGCGTGCCATGTAATTTCCATCCCGGGTTTTGATGACAGTATCTTCCAAGAAATATAATTGATTGATAATATTTTTTCAAAAACCTTCTTTAAATTGCCAAATAGAAAACAATGAAAGATGAATTTAAATGAATTGTTCCCACTATTTGAGAAGATGGATGGGAAAGGATGAAGAAGAATCCCATACATCCAAACTATATCATCTAACTTACTTAATACTACGTTTGAGAGAAGAAAACATTAAACTATTTTTTAATGTCACAAATATAAAAAACTTATTAGTTAATAATAAAATCGGGGATTAGAATCGATATCTTAAAATCAAGTGGAGTTTATAAGATAAGCTGTGAGGACTGCCCTGGTATACATACATATATATAGGGAAGATTAATCGTTCATTGAAGCAATGTTTTGGAGAGCATATCAATTCTGAGAAATTAAAAAAACCTGTCTCTGCCTTAGTAAAACATTTAATTGACACACAAGTGCAAGGTAGAAAATTTAGAATTGATGCATAGACTGCGCGGCGGACGTGTATTAGATAAATATGAAATTTACGAAATAAAAAAATCAAAGTTGATGGCGCATTCTTACAGATAGATTTGATTTTAAATAATAATAAAAGTCCATTTCTTGAGACAAATTTAATGAAATTGAAATTGTGTGTTTCGTTCTTCATTTATTTATTTATTAGTGTACAGTAGTTCGTTACATTGTCGCATATATACATGTTCTTAGGTTTTATCGATTCGTTACTTTAGCCTCAATATCGCACCTTGGCAAGAAAAGTGACACAATTCAAGAATTAAAATTTGCCTCTTTTGTTAACAATTCAACGTAAAAATAACTTATCACCCTTAAATAACAAAACAATGACAACAATAAAAATTTCACAGCTTTAATTGTCTTCATACAATTTCAAAAACAATACTCAGTTATTTCTTAATTTCGCTATTTTGAACACAGTCTAATTTTGACGTGCGCCCAAAAGGTCAAAATTGTGAGTTATTTGTTCAGTTTCTCTAATGGCCGAACCACACCCAATCCTTCAAGAGCGAGTCTCCATTACGCAAAAAAAACCGTAACTAGCTGCCTGATTTCTTCCATTTTCAAACTTAGACCCAGTGATGCCAGATAGGCAGATTTATATTAATTTGGAAAATTTTAGACATAATAAAATATTTGCCGATTTCCTTCGTTAAAATGAAGAATTTCCAACTTAATTTTTAATTATTATTTTACTGCCTCAAACATCTGCGTAGAACGATTTTTTTGCAAATTAATTTAAACAAAACAAAAAGTTTAACCTTAAAAGAAATGCTTTTATCCAAGAATGTAATGAGAAAAAGTATTTTTAACTTAAAATTATCAAGTTTAATGATAAAAAATTTAGTAAGGGCAAAATGATAGAACTATGGTGATGATTAATATTTGATAGCTAAAATGCAAGAACATACATAAATCATATATACGTCTTTAATAAATTTGACTTAGATATCATCAAAATTATTCCAAGGCAAAATAAGATTATCTTAGCCAAATTTGAGGTACTGTTTTCCTATTACGATAGCGTCATGTATAAAATTTAAACCTTCCAGCATATCAGCCTTCTCAAGCAGAGTCCAAATATGTAAGGAAAGTAGAAAGTTTCGTATGGCAACACTGCGCATCTACGAACTTGGCCAAACATTTGTAATAGAATTCTCATGTGCGTAGTTAGGTATGTACTCTGGAATAATTGTGCTGACAAACATACAGAAGAATAGACAAATGGATGAACAGACAAATATATGAACGCCTTTCAATACCGTCCAATCCATCATGTAGTACAAATTTTCACCGCATTTTACTAGTACTCCGATATACTAGAATTTGCACAAAATTTCCCAATCGAATTAATAGTTTATAAAGAGTTTACATTTTCCTTTCATGCTCCAAATTGTTGCTGGCGAATTTGAGGTAGATGTAAAATTTGTTAATCGTAACCCACTGTCTACATTGGCCATAAATTATTGCCCGTGCGATGGCAATAATTCATTGTAGGCCATATATGGCAGACCATATTGCGTACGATATATGTCCAAGAAAATTGCTTACCATAAATTTTAGGTTTATGTACCTATAATCAAAATGGCTGAAATGAAGCTAACCAGTTCGGAACTAATTAATTAAGTAATTTTTACGGACTAAATGAGTATTTGTGGAACTATAAAGGTGCATACTCGTTTTCTTAATTTTTTCATCATTTCTAACTTGGCAAGCTCCAGATTCTTTTGATGCAATCAATCTTCTGATCGCAGTCTTTTTCGGTCTTGATAACGCCATCGGCCAACCAAAAAACATAATTTTCCCACACCAAACAAAATTTTTTTTTCCAAGATGGGCTATTCCATAAAATATGGTACGCAATTTTTCATGGCCAGTGTAGACAGGGGGTAACAATGTAAAAATTTCGCTTAGCCCCTTTTATTAGTTTTGGATTTTTGGGGTAAATTTTATAAAGGTCAATCTACTCCCTTAGGTGTTGATATCATAACCAGGATATTCATTAACGGAAATGATCAGATGGTAAGTTTCATCAATATACAATTTCTACATTTTTTCAATAGCTATAAATGGACATTTCCAAAATTCTATTTTCCAAGTTAAACTACATACACTAGTCAAGCCAAATTTATAAATTTAAACTATATGAACCTACTGACTATTGCGACTTTTGTCATTTATTTTTGAGGCTCCGTGTCATTCTTTTTGGTGACGTTCTGCCATACAAAAAAAAAAAAAAAAACAAAAACTATAAATTATTGTAACTTTTTTAATTATTAGGACGTAAAAATCATGGAATCGCATTGATTGATTCTCGTATTCATCTTATATTTTATAGCAGTTGTACTGAATAAAGCTCGTACAAAATTTTCACGAATATAAATCAAATGCGTAAGCAGTACAAAGAACAGTTTCAATCGCTTACAAAACATTCGCCTCCTAATTAATCAATGTTTAACCAATTTCTAGTGAACAATTTATTTTTAGTTTTTGCACACTTTTCAATAAATGTCGGGCCCCGCATCTTCTCTCTCATCTATTTCCATTCGTCGACAAGTAATAAAGCTGCTGGCATTTATGGCGCCAAGTTTAGAAGTATGCTACACGTGCATTTAGTAATTTCTACTGGACCAGGATGATATTGGGTGCGATTGCTTGCAAGATTACATACACTTTCTGTTCGCTAATATTCTATGTACAAATGTATGTATGTATGCATAAACAATTTAGCAACATTTTCTCAATCAATAGAAAACGAAATGGAAAATATGCCGTATTTGTACTTGAGCACAATTATTCAATATCGAAACGTGAGCTAATTTTATGACTTTAACCATAATTCTTAGCTTAAATATGATTTGGAGCGGCGCGCGCACATCTTTCGATATTGATTTTCGTTCATTTTGTGTTTGCACTTGAAACTACTTTAAATGTGAGCAACATGAACTTGTTTTGCATATTTTCTAATATTAATTGTTGTTTTGGTTTTGAAATGTTTTGTAAAAATATAAGCTCATAAAATCGATGATTTTCAAGTGCTTTTTAAGAATAGAAAAGAGCTATTTATGTATGTCTTGTTGAACAGTCAATAATTTTGTAGTTGGTTATTATTCGAATTAGAAGAACAAAACTAAATTTGGGCAGTTGCTGGTACTGATCGGTATTGACAGGAGTTTTCATTGTTAAGAATTAGCTTTTAATTTTTGTTTTATTACAATAAATAAAATTTGATTTTAACATTTCCTTCTTAATTATATTATTATGGATTGATTGTTTTCCCTTCTGTATGCCTGACTCTATTCTGGGCAATCCTTTTCACTCCCGGCCAGGTTTATTTCATTTTGTTTTGTTCTTTATTAACAAATCCTTTTCTATACAGATTAGATTAGATTATAAAGGGTTTTCCAATAAGAGGTGTTATTTTGATATTCAAAGAAAAATGCCATTTTTTGAGATAAATGATCGGATCTTTATTTCATTATAAAGAGGAAGGTATGCCGTTAATAATGGAAGATAACATAAGCCAAATGATCACCACGACCACGCCTACAGGACCATATCCTTTTCATGAAATTTTCCATAACCAAATCGCAAAGTGGCTGCCCTATGTCCTCGATAGCCTCACGAATTCCATCTTTGAGGTCTTGAATCGACGCTGGGCTGTTGGCGTAGACCTTCTCTTTCACGTGGCCCCAAATGAAGAAGTCGCAAGGAAACTTTTCCCATAAAATATCAATGGTTTCGTTGCTTGTATGGCACGTAGCGCCGTCTTGTTGAAAGTAAACGTTGTCCAGATCAATACCATCCAATTCCGGCCATAAAAAATCATTAATCATCTGTCGATAGTGCAATCCACTCACCGTAACTGTTGCTCCAGCCTCATTTTCGAAAAAGTAAGGTCCAATGACCCCGCGGGACCATAAACCGCACCAAACAGTCACGCGTTGAGAATAGAGAGGCTTTTCAACAATAACTCTTTGGTTTTCCGAGCCCCAGATGCGACAATTTTGCTTATTGACGAAGCCATCGAGGTGGAAATGGGCCTCATCACTCAAGATGAGTTTTCGATGGAATTCCGGATCATTTTCATGCATTTAAAGGACCCAATCAGCAAAGACTCGACGTTGTTGATGATCGGCCGGCTTGAGTTCTTGTGTTAACTGAACTTTATAAGCCTTAAGACCCAAATCTTTATGCAAAATACGGTGTAATGACGTTTGTGGAATGCCTAATTCCAAAGAACGACGAGGAATGGACAAACCTGGGTTTTCTTCAACACTTTCGGGTACAGCAGTAATATTCTCGGCTATTCTTGAGCGACGTGCACGGGTTATATTCTTCACATCACTAGCTTGTCCCGACAGCTCGAATTTTTCTACCAATTTCTGTATTGCGGTCCGACAAGGTGCTTCACGACGACCCAAAAATGTTCGAGTTTTACGAACCATCTCTGCCACATTTTCACCATTTTTATAGTGAATTTTAATAATTTCAATGCGTTGTTGAATCGTGTATCGTTCCATTTTTATTAATGGCGTAGTTTCTACTTGTCAAATGTTAAAAAATGACAGCTCCAAAAGTGACATCTACCGAAATGGCGGGCTAATTAAAATAACACCTCTTATTGGAAAACCCTTTATTAGGCAAATTCATATGCGTAGTTTATTATTGGATCACTCATATGTCCATTTTGGAGAACTATAAATTCGGCATCCTTATAGAGTGTTTTTATTATGAAAATCGGTATTCTGGTATTCGTTTGTGTGTTAGTGCATTCCACATTTTTTCAAGATTTATGGTGCCGAATAGTTTTTCGAAGTCAACGAATATAATGTACAGGGTAGATTTCCTTTCTGCTGATTGTTTCATGATTAGTGTGTTGAATTGATCTATGCTTCCACGATCTCTTCTAAATCTGGCTTATTCTACCCGCAAACAAGTTCGTACCCGACACAGGTCATAATTGCCTGCTAATACAACAGGAGCGCGTTCATAAAGTAGGCTGCAGCCGGATATAGTAATTGTAGATGTGGCTATCGTCGTTCGGAAATGGCAATAACCAGATTTTTGACTTGGCTAAATGACAGTTCCTGGCGTTTGGAAAATCAAAATAGCCGGTCTCGTAGCTGGCTACAGCCGGTACCGACTTGGTAGTGGTACGTGCTACCCAACATAGCTAACTAACGCAAACGCATTACATTTGACATTTTTGTTTGTCTTTATTTTTAAATTACAGAAAAGAATAGAAATAATATTGTAATATTGGCAAATGTAACCATTTATATGAATGAGTGTGGGGAAGCATTTATTAATTAATATGCGAAGTAGGTAATAAATTGTATTTTTGTGTACATATGTACCTGAAATATAACTGATACTCCGATGATGACATTTCTGGAGCTGGCAATGGCTAAATTCGTTCATAAAGCCAGGAGCAGCTGCACGCACCTATGCCTCGCTACGAAATAGCTATTACTGGCTGCGGTTGTGGCGCTCCAAATGTCCAGATTGACGAAACGATGATTAGCCTTAATGTAGCTGTCATTGGTGATGTCGCCTTTTAGAGATCCGATCGGGATTCTCGCATACGATATTCCCATCGTGATTATATTTCTTTTTGAGTATCGTCCACCAGACTATGAAACGGTAGCACAAGATTGGTCCTTTTATTACTGTGTACACCTATGACACCACTTTGGGTTTATTAAGGCCCCAGTTAATGCCTAAGAGTTTTTTACCACGCTGGTTTTTTTCACGCGTTTTAGTATATTACTCCTCCAGCTCAGCTTAGAGTCAAGTATGACTCCTAAATACTTAAGTTCAACAGTTCAAAAGATGAAACATGGTCCTGACGTGAAGGGGCTGAGAAATGTGTTGTAAGTGGTATAATAAGAATAATGCTTTAGATATACTTAAACCCTAGCGTGTAAATTTCAGATGAAATAAATGATCGAATCTTTACAACCGGAAAACAACTCTTATACAACCGTTCAATGCAACATGCAATTTTCTGGTGTAGTGTAAATCTAGAATCCAAAAAAAGGGAACCATTTGCAAAATGCTGTAATATTAGAGACTTTACCAGATGACAGCATATCTTAGGGGAAAGTACATACCTATAGCAGACAACCAAAGGCAGTGGTAAAGTACACAGTAAAAAAATTGCACAAATTGTTGCCACAAAGCTTAGGTATTTTTCGATAATATTACGGAATATTTTCTAAAATCTAAGGAATATTCTCTAAAATGTAGTGACTATTCCCTATATTTTAATGAAAATGTAGGGAATATTCCCTACATTTTAGGGAATATACCCTAAAATGTAGGTTTTTTTCCCTAAATTTCAGGGAGTATTCCCTACATTTTAGGGAATAGTCCTAATAATTTTTACAGTGTAGCGTAAATATTTTATAGGTTAGAAATAATGAGGTCGCAACATTTCATGTTAGAGTTTGAGGTGAAACCTACGTTATGGACTTTCTTTACGTAAAAAACCATTGAAAAGAATAGATGGAAGTGACGAAGAATCAAGAACCAAAGGAAAATGCGATAAATTGCTCGGATTTATTTATAGCTTGTTATCAAACGACCATGAGAATATGTTTTGCAAATAGCAATTCATTCAAGCCACATAGTCTTCCATGAGACCTAAAGGAAGACTGTAATAGACCTGAACGTCGTCAGCAGAAAATATGGATATTGACATCTTCTATTATCTGATACATATCATTAATGTAAACGCTGAAGAGTAGAGGACCAAGACTAGATCCTTGTAGTACTCCACCAGATAGAGGAAGAAAATTGTAGTAATTATTATCAAAAGCTGCGGAGAAGTCTAAAAGCGCCACAACATAAATCTTTCATTTATCAAGTGTTGTGCGAATTATTGTTTTGAGTTTAACGAAAGAACTTTCGTAACTAAGCCTAGATTGGCAGCTACTTTTGAAGTCGTTTCCCAATAAATACTGCTGAACCTACTAAAATGTAGTAGTTTTTCCAGAACTTTTGAAAGAAAACAAAGCAAACTAATGGGCCTATAATTACTAGGATTTGTAGTCGCATTCCTTTTAGGAATAAAGTTACGTGCACCGTTTTCCATATCTTTGGAAATACTGATTTCCTTGAGAGAATAGAGGTAACTTATATATATCGAGGAAAATATGGTTTTTTACCATCTCGATAAAAATTACTTAGAAGGCTTAATAGCAATACATTGATACAGAATATAATGGCGTAATGCAGGAAGATCTATGAAGGGATCAAACAAGGCTGGCAAATCATTTCATGACCATTTTGGGAATCTGGAAATTAATTCAGTAGCTGATAGTGTTACGTTCTCATTCTGTACATTATATATGGGCCTAATTCTAATAGACACGACACTTATATGTGATTATTGTCTATTGATATTCACAGGGCTCATAGGAATAGTTTTTGCAGCTTAAGAATGCAAATTCGTCTTTGTGTACTTTCTTAAAATTTAGAAAAACAAAAACGAATTTTCGTTTTCGGTTACAAAAACTGTACGCGGAAATCTCATAAAAATCAAGGTGACGTGATTATCAGAATAAAGGCATTATATCTTCTTAATAAACAATGGTTATAAAATTTCTCGAGTAGGTATATCTTCTTCGAAATCAAATTTGGTGTCACAAATAAAAAATATACAAAAAATGAAGATTGTATTTGTTTGCAAATAAGCGTTTTTATTTGCAACAAGGAACAACTAATTCAAAAACACTTTTTCTAATGACAACTATTTCGAACTGTATTTTATTAATTAATTTACAAAAGTCTAAATTGTTTTTTACGGCCAACTACGACCGAACTACCTTTTGCCTTTTATTGACAGAGTACTTAGTTTAAAAAAAATATAATTTTTATAACAATTGCTCTGCGAGCTTAAACATCCCGGCCGCCTACTCTTCATCACTTCTAGGTAGAGGGCAGATTTTTTGAATGCACCGTCGAATGACTCCATTTTTAGTTCTAAGTGTTACCACTCTCACTACGCCTTCACGATCAGGGTGGACTTCCAGAACTCGTCCTAATAACCACTTCTGCGGGGACAAATTGTCTTCCACAATCAATACCAGAACTCCTGTCTGAATTTTCCTGGATCTAGTTCTCCACTTGTACCGATTCTGCAGCTGATGGAGGTACTCTAATGACCAACGAACCCAAAATTGTTGCTGCAATGAACAAATTCGTTGCCAACGAGACAGACGAGAAAAATTTACATCTAACAAACTAGGCTCAACTAGGGCTGTCAGCGGAGCTCCAATTAAAAAATGGCCTGGGGTTAACGGCTCTAAGTCAGCAGGGTCAGGCGATAATGCTGTCAACGGTCTCGAGTTCAAAATCGCTTCGATTTGAACAATGACGGTATGGAGTTCTTCATATGTTAGCGATGCTATGTTAATAGTCTTGAACATAAGGGTTTTTGCGGACTTCACAGCGGCTTCCCATAAGCCGCCGAAATGCGGAGAACGGGCTGGAATTGGATGAAAGTCAATGCCATCCTCTGCACAATATCTCCAGATTGCGTCTCTTGTCTCTTGTTTATAGAATTGTTCTTGTAGCTCCTTGAGTTCACGTCTAGCTCCAACAAAATTTGTGGCATTATCGCAATACAGATGACGGATATGTCCACGACGAGCAACAAATCGTTTCAGGGTGGCGATGAAGGCTTGAGATGACAAATCAGAAACGATTTCCATGTGAATGGCCTTTGTGGCAAAGCAAACAAAAACTGCCACATAGATCTTGTATGGATGTTTACCACGAAGCTGATGACGTATGAGGAAAGGTCCGCAAAAATCAACACCAGAGTTGATAAATGGCCTTGCTGGAGTCACGCGATGAGCTGGCAGGTTTCCCATTATCTGCTCAGCTAACCTTGGCTTCGATCGAAAGCATCTATAGCATCCAAATACGACCTTTTTCGCGATACTTCTCAAATTAAGCACCCAATACTGTTGACGGACGAAGGCTGTTAATGCTAAGGTACCTGCATGAAAGTTTTTAGTATGATAATACCTTACAAGCGACTGCACAAATGGGTGAGACTTCGGAAGCAAGATAGGATGCTTTGCATCATAGGTAATGTCTGCATTCTGCAGACGCCCTCCAACTCTTAACAGTTGTACTCCAGAGTTGTCTTCGAGGAACGGATTTAATGTACGAAGACAACTTTTGGAGCTTATCACTGAATTCCTTTCTAGGTCTCGAATTTCTGTACCAAATGCTGTCTGTTGGACTGCCCAAACCATCCGTTTCAATGAAGTATCCAACTCTTCTGTTGAAAATTGTTCTATCATCCTTGGTTTTCTGCTCCTCGATCGCCGAATATTTTGAATAAATCTGAACATGAAGCAAATTATTCGTTGCAATTTACGAAAGTCGTTCAGATATTTGATGTCCAGGAGAAAATGGTCTGCATCAACGATGTTATTGGAAGCTGGCTTTTCTAGTGTTGTGGCCACAAACGTGAACTTACTTCTTCTCCTTTCGGGAATATCCGCAACCGAAATGTTGAGAGTTTTGGACTTGGGCCACATTTCTTCCGGCTTCCTTAAGAATGATGGTCCTTGAAACCACAATTCAGAGCCAGCTAATTCTTCCGGCAGCATACCACGAGATACGATGTCTGCAGGATTGTTTTTACTGTCCACGTGATTCCAGGATATCTTAGCAGATATCTCTTGAATTTTGGCCACTCGATTCGAAACAAATGAGTTCCAGTTGGAAGCGTGGGACGACAGCCAATCGAGGACAATCCTGGAGTCCATCCAGCAAAAGACTTTATGCACTGTGATACAAATCGTTGAGCGAAGGCGATCGATAAGTTCAGCTAACAGTAGGGCAGCGCATAATTCCAACTTAGGAAGAGAGATAGTTTTTACTGGCGCGATTCGAGATTTTGCGCACAGTAGTCGTATCTCCGACTTTCCTCCGATATCCATTGAACGAATATAGACGCAGGCTCCGTAGGCTCGCTGCGAAGCATCAGCAAATCCATGAATTTCGATTGTAGCAATTGCTGCGTCAGTTAACACAAATCGAGGAACCTGAATTTGTTCAAGTGAGCCGAGGTCATTACGAAACCGTTGCCATTGAGTATGCAAATTCTGAGGCAGTGATTCATCCCAATTAACTTTTCGAATCCAAAGTTCTTGAAGAAAGATTTTTCCTAGCACGACAACAGGATTTATAATGCCAATAGGGTCGTAAATTCGAGCCAAATCGGAAAGAACGACTCTTTTTGTTATTGACGTGGAGTGCGAAGTCAATTTGTAGCCATAGAAACTAAATGTGTCTGCTACAGGTCCCCAGACTATTCCCAGCGTCTTCGTTGTCTCACTTGGTTGCAGCTGAATCATTTTTTCTTCACTATCTTGAGATAGATCGGCAAGAATGCGATTGTCATTCGAATACCATTTCCTAAGGTCAAGTTGTCCACCTCTCAGAATTTCTACTACCTGTTTTCTTATTTTAATCGCTTCCTCCAAGGATGCTGCACCCGTCAATAAGTCGTCCATATAAAAGTCCCGTCGAATCACTGCACTACCAACAGGAAAGGTTGTAAATTTCTCGTCAGCTAATACCTGCAAACATCGAGTAGCCAAGAATGGTGCAGCTGCTGTTCCGTAAGTGATTGTGAGTAATCGATAGATTCTTATCTCCTCACTGGGATGATCTCTCCAAAGAATACACTGCAAATTGCAGTCTTCTGGATCCACCAATATCTGCCTGTACATCTTTGCGATGTCAGCTGTCATTACATACCGATGGAAACGAAATCGGATGACGATGTCAAATAATTCTGATTGAGTAGATGGGCCCACCATCATCATGTCATTTAGGGATTTGTTGGAACTAGTACGAGCAGATGCATCGAAAACCACGCGTAATTTTGTAGTCGTACTGTCCGGACGAATGACGCAGTGATGTGGCATATAATATTGTCTAATGGGCAACTCAGCTTTATCTACTAACTCCATGTGACCCATTTGGAGATATTCTTGTAAGAATTGTGAATATTGCATCTTAAGCTCCAAGTTCCTATTCAGTCTTCTTTCGAGACTCAAAAATCTTCTGAATGCACCATCGTAAGAATTCCCTAACGAAATCGGATCTTCTCGAAAGGGCAACGACACGATAAAGCGCCCAGATAAGGATCTTTGAACATTGTTCACAAAGTACGACTCGCATTCCTCATGTTCGAGTGAGGAAATGTTCCGAGATTCGGAGAGGTTTTCGATGGTCCAGAACCTTTCCAACATTTTATTTAGTGGATCGTCTTCTTGTTCTATCCCTTTGTCCGTGAGAATTGCCGACAATGTTGGGGACGACTCGAGAGCTCGAATTCTCCCAGTAACGACCCATCCTAATGAAGTTTTCTGTAAAATTGGCTGGTTTGCTCCAATTCTTATCTGTCCTACAGCAAGCAACTCAAAGAATATTCCCCCTCCGATTAAGAGATCAATCTTTTGTGGTTCATAGAAACTAGGGTCAGCTAACTCAATATTTTGGGGAATACTCCAGCCACCGGTATTCACTTTGTAACTAGGATGTGTGTTGGTGATAACTGGTAACACGCAGCAGCTCAAACTGAAGGTATCTTCGCTGAGTCGAGACTTCACACATAGTTCAATTCTTGACTTGATTGCTGTTGATATCGCACCTATGCCTTCAACTTCACCGTTCATTTGTTCTCTTCTCAACCGCAACCTTTGTGCCAAAGTTTCTGTTACGAAATTCCTTTGTGAAGCCGAATCCAAAAGCGCTCTGCAAGGGATGAATGAGCCTGTGCTATCTCGAACCAAAACGACAGCAGTGGCCAAAATGATGTATTCATCTTTCAAATTGTCTTTCTGAGCTATTGGGGGCGATCGAGCATCTACCTTCAATGACGTATTGACAAATAAAGCTGCATCAGTCAAGCCTTCAACCGATTTGGGAACATTGACGACATAATTTGACGTACCCTGCGAATTAGATTCTTCCTTCCATTTTGAACAAATAGCAGTTGATGACGATTGACGATGAAGCAATGAATGATGTGGACTCTGACATTGTTCACACCTTTTACTAGTGCAAGTCGTAACCGAATGTCCCTTCTTTAAGCAGTTGAGACATAACGAAAAACGTTTTGCTTCATAAAATCTTTGAAGCGGTGTCATTGACTTAAACTTTGGACAATGAACTAAGCTATTACAATTCGCTTTACAGGTGACGCACCGAGGATTTGGCGAAGAACTAGAGAGCAGCAAGGTTGATGACTTGTTCGATGGTCGTTGGGGCTTAAATTTCGAAAAATTGCAAAAGTTGATATTACGACATTCCAAACTGGTACAACGTTTCGAAATAAATGTTGAAAATTTATCCCATGATGGAAGATCTTCCAATGAATTTTCGTCATCCCATTTTGAAATAGTATCTGGGTCTAGCTTTCCGATGATCAAGTGAACTATTATTCCATTCAGAATATCTTCGCTGCTTCCAAGGGTCTTCAGAGCACGAAGGTGGGCATTAGACAAATCAACAATATCCCTAAGCTGAGACGAGACCCCTTTACTAGCACGCGGAACATCTAATAGTTCCTTTATATGAGCCTGGAAAATTATGCACTTATTCTCATATCTCCCCCTTAACAATTTCAAGACTTGCTCATAATTATCTCCTGTAGATTCCAAGTCTTTAATGGTTTGAAGTGGTTTTTCTCCTAAACAGTTCAGCAAATGTTGAAACTTTTCGAAATTTGTCAGTTCGGTATCATTGTGAACCAGAGTATTGAACGTGCCGATGAAATTGACCCAATCTGTATACTTTCCAGAAAAGTGAGGCAGCTTCAACATCGGTAATCGTGAATATCGAGGAGTAGGACCACGGGAACTAAGTGAAGTCTGAGCACCCAGAGTAGTAGCTGGGGAATTGGATGCAATAGAAGAATGCGATTTGAGTTGAGCGATATGTGACAATAATTTCGATTTTATGAAGCAGTACAGTTCCTCGAGCTCATCTCGTTTGTTGGCTTCTTTTTCTGGTTTATCAGAGCTAGATTCTACTTGGCTATGAATTGCCATAATTTGAGCGAACCGCGATTCAAGTAAACTAAGACGAGTTTCAAAATCGAATATGTTCATGGAATCGATGTTTGTGTCCACATAATTCTTAAGTTTTGTAAGAGAGCCTTGTAACGATGCTCTTTTTTTTCTCAAAACACTCAGCGATTCCACTGCTGTTCTACCACTACTACCAGCATCCGTATCATCTCCACTGTCACTTTTAGCACGCTCCTGTACCTCTTTCCTTGACATTATGTATGTATTGAGTTATCTTCTGGAATCTTTAAAGATGGCAAAACTTCCTTTGAATTGAACTTAAGCGAGGACCTGCGACGTACATATGTGTACTCAAAGTCGATGGCAAATGAATCCAATCTGTGTTCTTCTAAACAGAACTTATCAAAAACCTTGCAAATACGAAAACCAATGTATTTTCTTTTTACGGAATGTCACGACGAAAAGCTAATTCTTATTATCCGTGCTAACGAAGGACCAAAAATGTTTGCAAATAAGCGTTTTTATTTGCAACAAGGAACAACTAATTCAAAAACACTTTTTCTAATGACAACTAATTCGAACTGAATTTTATTAATTAATTTACAAAAGTCTAAATTGTTTTTTACGGCCAACTACGACCGAACTACCTTTTGTTTTTTATTGACAGAGTACTTAGTTTAAAAAAAATATAATTTTTATAACAATTGCTCTGCGAGCTTAAACAGTATTATTGAAATTTTGAAAATAAAAAACATCAAAATCACACGCCGACACTTTTTTAGTGCACTTTTATGATGAATTATTTCTAGTTATCTTGCCATAAATATTCTTATCAGTGTGGTTTTTTCAGGTTTTTTACCTAAATATTTTATGAATTACTGCTTTTATCTTTCAAATCTCAGACTTTATTTTGTGAATTAATCAATTTTCGATTTTTTCTTTTTTTTTGTCTTGTCAAATAGAACGTTTTGTGCGGTGAATTTTATTTCACCTGTTGGGTGTGCCGATGTGATAGTGAATGCACATGTCATTTTTTAATTAGTCACCCTTACTCAGTTCTCAATATAGCAGACTTAATATTTGCCATCTTAATAAAAGAAGTCTCAGAAATAAAACCGGAAATCTTTTAAGTATACAAAACTTTATATTGTTCTGATATTTGTGACATGGGTGAATAATAAGAATGTCAGCGATTTCGTTCCACTTCCTTACCTGAGTAATGTAATATTTTTAATTGTGACCGCGTAGATTGCAGGGGAGGTGAGTTAGCCATCTAGAAAGCCAAAACTTGTAAACTGTTTAGATCTTGGAAGCGGATTTTAATTTTTATGCGAGGAAATTAGTTGAAATATACAGAAATAATTAGAAGCTGAATGTTGTCCATCCAATATAGTCTTGACAAAGATATTTCAGAGCATCCTAGAAGGTATATTAACACAATGCAATATTATTATTGTGATTTTAATGTTGATGTCCAATGTGACCAACGTTCTATATGCAATGCTTGAATGTGAAAATATTAAAGTCGCTATTTACATTCTCAAATTGAGCCTCTTCATAACAACTGCCACCGATGCAGTCTGCTTTATGTGAATAATGTAAGTTCACTCTAAGAAGGTACGTGCACAACGAGACGGGGTGAGGAAAAGCGAGGTGAGGCAAGGCGAGGTGAGACAAGGCGCGGTGAGGCGAGGCGTGACAAGGCGAAGCGAGGCGAGGCTACATTTAGAGTTAAGAAATAAAATGATTGCAGGCTATACTATGAGAGTGTTGATATACACTTGCCTCGCTTCGCTTCGTTGTGCACTTACCCTAATTTTAACCATGATTTCATCTAAATAACATGACTTACAAGTTAACTCTATTTCTCAGTTAACTTAATTAACTTATCGCGAAAGGGTGGGAGGCATGGTTCTGGCGAGGTGTAACCCTACGATATGTAATATAGAACTTGAAAATAAAAGAAAGGTCACTGAGAACCTTACTATGGACGTTTGACCCACCGCGGACATGAACGAAATTGATAGGCTGGATTGTTATATGACTCTAGTTATTAGTGATATGGGTCGCACCATTGTGAGACACGGGAATCTCGAAAAATCATTAAAATATATAAATGTATAAAAAATAGTTAGAAATGCATACAAATCCATATAATTTCGAAATCTATGAAACCATTACTATTTTATGTTTATAATTATGATATTGCTGCGCCTCTTCTAATCCCAATACAAATATTTATCTAATTAATCATCTAAATAAGTGTTGAAAAAATAAGCCAATTACTTTTATAATTCTTAATTCAGCTTGACCAAGATCAATTATTACATGATCCAGGGAAAGCAGGCGGCGCGTTCATAGTTTCTTGATGTTTAGCCCAATACAGAAAATATATTATATATTATTATTAATATTTTATTATTTATTAAGTTTTGGTGTCTATACATTTCTATATTATAAATACCGTTTGGTCTCATGTGTTCGGCACAGTACGAACGTGCTATTCTTATATGGTACCTCTGGGAATTTAGAACGGAGTTTCATGACAAGTCAGGGTCCATCGCATCAACTGGTTAAAACCCCCTAAAATAATCCACCAAACCAACAGTAACCATAGAGCCAGCTATAATCTATTCAGTCTATTCACAACGCAATATATCTTATTCATTATTTCATTTCATTAACATTTAACTATTTAAAATCCACTGCAAAGATTTAAAGATACAAACTAAAGGTAAATAAGTAAACGCTTACCTCACGTGGTATTATCTCTGGTAACAATTATTCTACATGGTTCCGGTATATCTCCAGAAACACCGGAGTCAGGCTATGTCTTCAGCTATGTAACACAGATCGTGGACATGACACACATCGATTTAGTTTATCCATATCAACAAGAACCAGGGACCGAACCGGTTATGACTTTTTACGAAAAAAAGACTACTTTACTTGTTATTCCTGACCGATAATAATTTGAAGCTAAAAAAAAAAACTAAGCTGGAAAGGCTAATTATTTTTTCTGGCAAAACTAAATAGCCAAGCTGGCTTTTATATTTTTGCCAGAAAAAATAATAAGCCTTTCCAGCTTAGTTTTCTTTTAGCTTTTTTTTTTTTAAAAGTTAAGTTTTCAAAAGTTTTACAGGAATCGTAACGGATTTCACGAGACATCTTATGGAATATTTCACTAAATTCCACGATCATAATTTATTCCAGCTTTTTTTGTTTAAAATTTTAAAAATACCAGTTATTTTCGGTCCCTGACAAAAACCTAATCCGAAAGCAAATAACGAGTCCAGGAAAGACGCACGAGTCTGGTGGAGGCGCGGGCGTATCTCGTTAGAACCAGATCCAGAACTTTATTAATGTGCGAAAGAGAGAGCTAGTATTAATGTGTGTACTTAACGTCCGTAAAAAGGGATATGGTATATAAATAGTCTTATAACAGAAAAAATATTACTCAGATTAAATATTTTATAAATAAGCAATAACTTTTTTTTCCCACCAATTTTCAATTAAATTACTAATTACCATTAAAAGTTACTGAAACCTATTTAATTCAAAACTATTTTGAGTGATGTCCGCGATTCCAAGCAAAGTGGGTCGGATCGCGCCCAATAACCTTTATAAGTCGCTATAAACCTTTTATTTTTCATTTTTTTTTTCGCGTACTTTTCGAACTTCTCTCGATTTTCTTTAACAAAATTTCTATGCACGCTCATCAGACATAATCTGGTCAACCTTTGCTCTCCTACAGTGCTCTTTATCCAGGTTCTCACTCTTCAAAGTGTACTAGATGAGATGGTGCTAAGATCATATAACTGAAGCAGGATTTACATTATGTTGACATGCATTTTTTACAGAAATTGTGAGGGAGATAGCTTATTGAAATTTAAATGCTGCCGAAGCAATCATTGCAATACCTCACACGTACGCTCCCCTCTAGTTTCTATGGTAAAAATTACAAACTGTCAAACTGTCAAACTGTCAAATTGTAAGATATTGAAAGACGGATCATTGAAAGAAGTATAATTTTACAATTGATAAAATATTGAATGAAAGCACCAAAGAGTTCGAAACAAAGGATGAGAGTATATAGAAAAAATTTCTCGCAAAATATCAGATGGTGCTATAATTCGTTCTACAATCATCATTTTGTACGATAACGAAATTAGCTCAATTGCTCACATGAAAATAATTCCACTCCACTACCGAACTAACACCGGTAAAGATAATTCCAGTCCTGTTCGTGTTCACATGATGGATTAAAGGCGGAATTTTTCTAGCATAGGTATTACAAAAGAAAAAGGACCACGGCAGTTAATCTGTGGACGCACAGTTCCCTGCTTGTGGACGAAAAACTACCTAAGACACCACTTCAATATTTTCCATAAAGAAAAAATTAAAAACTTTCAATTTCGCAATATTTAATTACAAACTCAAAACTTACTTTTATATATTTCGACAAATAAATTGACTTGACAGATATTTATATGTCATAAAATTATAGTAACAACATCAATATGGCAGCTCGAGTAGTCGAAATTGACAAATTAGGGTTGCAAATAAAAATGTTTTAGTTTCAGTAACTATAAAAACTTACTATACTTCAGGTCTTTTTATAGTTCCGGATACGCATACATTGACAAATCGAGGTCTGGAAAAAATGCAGAACGCGCTTGCTTCTCTCATCACTAATAAATAAATTTCCGTATACGATCTACTATCTCCCTCACAATTTCTGTAAAAAATGCATGTCATCATAATGTAAATCCTGCTTAAAGGCAGAGAAATATCGTATAAAATCCCTGTCGGTGTGAGGGAATCCCGATTCTTAATAAGTAAAGGGGCGGACAGGCAAGAAAAACTTAATTTATGTTATTTTGCTAATTTTAATTAGAATAACGGTTAAATTCGTTTTTGTTTTTGCAGGGTTTTGTATTTTGTGAGGTATTTTTAATAAAAATATTTAAATTGTTCAGTGATTTAACTGAATTTTAATCAAAAACATTGAAGTGACAAGTTTATAGTGAGGCGCTGTTGCAATAATCGCCGAAATAATCGCGTAAAAATGTTTTTAAATAAAGTTGCAGTCATGAAATTAAACTAAGAAATTTATTTTCTAGAAATACATGCAAAAAAAGTGAAAACAGGAAAAAAAACAAAAATATCAATACAATTGTTGAAAATATTTCTTTGTTTACATTTTTGTGTTCTCAACTTTTTGTTTGTTTGTTTCTGTTTTGTAATGTTTCAGTGGCAGTTCACAGCTCTGCTTGTATTTTAAATATTTGCGTCATACCCCCCATTCAAAAATATTTCAGATTTACTAGTTCCATGAGCATAACGAACACATAAAAAGAGTTCTACCACATAGTGGGACTATTGCACTTTGTGAGATCTAGTCTAGTTCGTGAGAGAGGACAGCCGGTATAAAGGACAACTCAGTTAGTAATTCAATTCAGTTTGCTTAACCTAACATCACAAATTCAATACAAAAATTCAATAAAAACTTCAAACAAAATAATATAATAAAAATAATAAAAAAAGGAAAGAAATTAAAATTAAAATTCAAATAAAATCCAATAGAACTTAAAGCTGACCACTCAGTCCGCCACCTTTGTGTTATTTGTTCTGAAATAAGAAAAAGGAAAAACAGAATTTAGCATCTGTCAACAAAATAAATTTCGATTGGTACCATTGACAAAATGCCTTTGTTGGTGCGTGAGGGTACAAAAGGGTAGTAAAATGCTTCTATAGAAAAAAAAATAAGACGCTCAGATTATCTCAGATCAGAATTATCTTCTGTGTGATAGAAAACTCAGGTTATCTCGGACTAGAATTATCTTCTGTGAAAAAGGTAGGCAACACAATTCTTTATAACTCAGATCAGCTCTGATACAGATCAACTCTGCCAAAAGAATGGTGCCATCTACTGAATTTCGTCGGCTTTATATACCCGCTGTAACCAGTTATGTTTGTTTTGCCTCTTGGTGTTGCCCTAGCGACGTTTGCTTGAATTTTATTTGAGGCGAAGATACTGACATGTACATATATAAATGGACTGACTGATCACCTGTTTCATGTGGCACCAGTTTTGTTTTCAGAAAGTATGCTCTCACTGTCAATGCTACCAACTGTCATAAACTGGCGTTATATTTAAATTATTTGGGAATTTACTAATATGCATGTCAGTGGGATTTACCGAATTTACCACAAAAATATTTGGGACTATTTATATTGTTAAATTTTAATTATGAGTCAAAGGAACTGTTTTTTACAAGGCTGTTTTGATTGGAAATACTGCTGAACGTCAAGCAATTTCTCCTTCCTAATCGTTACAGTTCAGTGGAAAAGTATGCTCTCACGGAAAGAGACAGGAATATGAAAGTGGTGCCATTTGCTTTCATGCATTTTTGGTTCAACGAGCAGTACATTTATATACATGTCAGTGGGCGAAAATAGCTGGCTGACGTAATGTCACTGGCTGTCATCACAAACTTGTAAACATACGGCGGCGTAAGTATACTGTGGTATATTTTATCGAGTTGTGTCATTTAATTAACGATTTTTATATATATATTTTTTTTAGATAAATGGTAGAGGAGGAGCAGCAGATATTTCCTTTGTGAATAAGCATCCCAGATGGAAATTTTAAATAAGAAGTGATGCACAGGAGAACTTGATGATTTGATTAGATAAGTATTCTTTTTATATATATTTTGATTTGAGTGATACTTTGTATCTTACTTTTTGTATTTTAGGTAAATTTAACGCGAAGCTGGTAGTACATCGATACGTCGAGGCATTAAAAATTTCCGAACATCTCTAACAGTAGGAAATTCATCGTGGCATCCTAAACATATCTATATGAGGACTAAACACGCTTCCTTTAGTTATATGTTCTAAAGATTGTGCTCAAAATCGTACACTGAAAGAACTCTGGAATTTAAAAGCCCACGTCTGATGAGCTTGGCTATTAGGAAATGGAATCATTCCATATCAAATACACAACATGTGTGTGATGACCAAATCTGTTAAAACTTTACATATTTGGAGGTTTTGTGAAAACGAAAATACAAATTGCAGCATATTTCATGAGTTATGGCATTTTCAAAATTTCACAAAAATGTTATCCTGGACAACAAGATCTTCCGTTATCACAGTTCTAGATTTATTTATCTGATGGCACTTAGTTTATTTCGACATGATTTTCAACACTTTTAACGCAACAAAACTGGAAAGCGTAGTCAATGTAAAAACTAATGAAACTCGAGTTTTTTCCATTTATATCAAAAGTTTTAGGCAAAGGAAATTGATTGTATACTTTTCATCACCCTGTATATTAATAAATAAATAAAAACATTACTCTTTTGGGACTTTTTACCGGGTTAAACTTAATTTTGTTCAAGAAAGAATTTTTTGGGATATCTCCGGTATATAGAAAAAGCTAAAAAATGTTCTAATTTGTTATTTCATCAGACAACCCATTAATTTTCGGTAACAAGTTTCAAGTCTTGGTTTGACTCATCAACAGGTCCCAAATAGCGAGATTGGGTGATTTGAAAAACAAATGAAAAAATGAAAAAAGAAGAAAGAAATGAAAAGTTTGAGAAAAATAGAAAAAACAATTTTTTATTTATTAAATAAAATTTTTTTTTTTTAAATAAGTTATGCATAACTCATAGCTTAATATGAGCTGTAAATAATATTGAGATATAAACTGCAATTCAAAGTGAGCAAGAAGATTTAGTTAAAAATGAGCTTTAAATTGTAGCACATAGTTAACTAAATCTATACTACAAAAAGACCTATGAGCAATAGCTACAAGGCAGGCAAAACGCAAATTAGGTCATAAATTAAACATTAAATTGATATATAAAATTAATTATGGCTATATTATACTAGAAGAACATCAAGATCGAGGAGGTCAAACCCTGCTAAAACGAATCGCTCTCGATTCGATCTTAAATCTGTTTGCTGGAGCGTCAATTAATTGATAGAAATCTAGAAGTTCATAGTATACACTGTAAAAGGGCACAAATTTTTGCCACAAAGTTAGACTAAAAATCGCTAGAAATGTAGAGAATATTGCCTAAAATGTAGGGAGTACGCCATAGAATGTACGGAATAGTCCCTACATTTATAGGAATTTTTTCCCTAACATTTTAGGCAAAAATTTGTGCCTTTTTACAGTGTATGCAGAAGGTGGTACTAGGCAACACTAACAAACCAAGAATGACTTTATTAATAGGATTTTATACTGAAACCAGTTGGACCGGTGGACTAAATTGACTTTTTTTTTCTATGGGAAGAAATTACAGAAATTGAAATGTTGTTAATAATATATCGCACAAACCATATGCATAAAGCTGCCTTAACCTCCCACAACAAATGCTATTAAGCCTAGAACTTCCTGCTACGTTTGTAACTATTCAGGATTGAAAAGGTGAAAAGTATCTTCAATGTACCTACTTGCTTACATACACATGCATATAATAAATCCTGGATAATATCTGCCTAGCGGAGAAAAGATAATTTCCTGAGATACCATTTACAATGTTCACCACACACCTGCTCGAAAACGATGTCTATTATGATAATTTCCAAAAAAAAAAACAAAAAGAATCCCCCAAGAAAAATCTGATAAATTCCCCATATGCGCTTACGTATATCGCGCATTCTACATATGTACAACCAGAAGGTAATCAAACCATCCGCCATGCGACTTATGGAACGCTCCTAACATGATACCATCCACTGATATCGGATATCTGATTAGCAACATTTCAGTGCAGTCAGCTCACAAACGCCTGGGCACGGTCTCCTTTACTAACTTTACTAGAGATTCATCGACTAGGGTGGCACTTGCGCCATCCGAGATTGCTGCTATATGTACGCCCCAACAAGACTCCACCAGGCAACACAGAGCCCAGCAAGTGATCCAGTACCTCTTTGCGTAATTTGATCATTAACATCTCATGGCAAATTAATCACTTCAGAAGGCAACGCGGGAGTGATAATAAAAAGCAAAAAAAAAAAAAAAAAAAAAAACTGAAATTAAAACGAAAAACGGTGACGAACTTAGAAAGGAGCCACCCACACTTGGTGTGTTGTTGCTGCTTAATAAATTGCGGTGCAAACCGCGGATGGTTGAATTTTGGCTGCCTCGGGGTTATCCTCCCCTCAGTTCGTACGTTTCCACTTAATCAGAACGAATCCGGATTAAACTGGAAATAATTTGTGAAATTAATTTTTATGGTTTTTTCCTTTTTCCGCTCAGATTCGTTATGTAATGGATTCGCAAAGAAGAGTAAAAAAAAAAACAACGAAACACGAAAGACCCAGATTCTCTTGGCGGTCTCCCGTGTTTTTTATAATCATTTTTTCTTCTTAACCGAGCAAATGAGCATCTGGACCAGATTCCAGATGTGAAAGGAAATATTTTCCTTATGTGTCGCAATAAAATGTTGAAATTTTTTTCTTATTTTAATTAATTTGTTTTTTTTTTAAGGATTACCTTGCAACATGCCTTCTCAAGAGCTACATACCTACTAAAAAATAAAATCAGGGCAAATCAAAAGAATCAAATTCTGTAAGCTTAAGTGAAGCGATGAAAGAATTCATAAATCATATAATTGGTTCGAGATCAAATTTGGTGATTCCGTCTAGATAATGCTTAGTCACCCCTCTGACGGGATAATAGGCAAGTTAAAATTATGTGTGTCCATAATGACTTAATTTGAAAATCAGTCATTTCAGAGGTGACATTTGGAATGTCATTGGAATGTCATTGACAGTTCCTCATTGTGAGTAACGATCATGGCAGATGTCAATAATTCAATTAAATACTATCAAGAAAATTTGCGAGTATTTTCTGCAAGTTGCAAATCATTTAGTAGAAGATAATTTTTGTTGTTGAAGGAAACCAAGAAAAAGAAAAAAGCTGCAAAAGAAATTTCATTCATGATCAGCTGATGGCTACAAACCTTACTGGAAAAACTTTCCACTTTCCAATAAATTCAGTTCATTTTAGTGACGGTAGGTGGCACTTTTAGTGCAATTTCACTAAATGGAGTAAAATTTGGTTCATTTGAGAATGAAGCGAAATGTTACAAATGAGTTCTTGGTGGACTTCATTTGTATGGCACACTGGTAATTTGACTCCATTCAATTAAAAATTAAGTCATTATGGAGACAGTCTGTCTAGGGTATAAAGCGGATTTAAAGTGTTTCCGGACAGTAAAAATGATTATAGGATCATTCCCAAGAGAATCGACGACCAATATTGTGCATATTTGTGAATGGGACAACTTCTTCATTTTTGATTAAATTTTACAGGAAAATTGGTTAGTAGTACTTTTGTGAAATATTTTCTTTTTGGTCTTGTATAATATTAAGAGGAGTCAGTACCAAGATTTGCAAGTTTCATACATTTTTCAATGCAAATTTCTGGCAAACTATTTGTACCAGAATAATGACTTATATCTTAAATTAAAGGTAACGAAGAGGTCTAGTAAATAACGTCGAGAAAAATAAAAAAAATGTATTGGAATGGAGATATTAGCTCGGAAAATTGTAAAAAATGGTAAAAATTGATTTTTTTCAAATCAAATTCCTGTTAGTAGGTATTCTCATTTCTTTAGATTGTGACTATTTAAGAAAGATAAAGTCTAAATCTAGCAAATAACGTCGAGTTTTTTTCATTTTTAGTGGTGCTCTTTTTAATTGTTTAACTCTAATAGTATTTGTTTTCTCTCTCGAAATTTAACAGACGAGAAATTGCAATATTTCGTTGAAAGTTGTAGAAATATAAAGCAAAATAGTATATTTAACAATTATATGCACAATAAAATTTAGGAGAGTTCATTTTCGTTAAAAATTTTCAATTTCTTTGAACTGCAAATTTTCATTTTCGTCTTAAATTGTCGTCGCATGTTGGGTTTCTGCCTTTTACGCTAGATGTCTCTAATGTGACTTGTGGTCTAGGTCTACGCTAATTTTATATGAATTTTCATACTTTCAGGACACAAACCTACGTATAGTAAGTTTTATTGCCTACAGGCTTGCTGGTATCTAAATTGAAATTTTTGCTGAGTACTGACTCCTCTTAAGCATTATAGTGCGTATACCTGAATAGGAAAAAGTAAGAAGAAAAGTGCCTCGTGTCTTTTCATGTCAGATATTAAGATTGAACTCCCTCTCCATAACCGCAGCCGTTAATCGCTCACCATTCTACCATTCTGGAAATGTATTTTTTTATTATAAAGAAGGATTATTTAAACATTAAATTAGTGCTTGGTCTGATTATTCAAGAGGAACACAACATGTCTATTTATGACGGAGATACGGTATTTTGAAATTTGAAAAAAGCGGCTGTTTTTTAAGTCATTTTCGCTGTGTAAAAACCACAAAAAGGGTTACATTTTGCGTACAGTCATTTTAAAGCGAAGCTTTCGGCCTTTTTAAATCCAATATGAAGAATTAATGTTGATGACGTGGTAAATACTTAGTATTTCGCCTCGTATATAATTCACACTTAAAAAGTATTATTTTAAATGCATATATGAGGTCAGCTTGGCTTTTCACTTTGGCGTATACGGCAGGCAGGAATCAAGCCGTACTGATGAGTACGGTTCCTGTTGATACGAAACGCCTACTTTTACATAGAAATATCTTTTCTAAAGATTTTTCGTCTGTAAAAGAGTTTTTTTTCCATTTGATTATCGATAATTTTAAAATCCTCATCAAAAGGCTTATCGTCCAGAAGTTACAGTTACAAAAACATACGCAAACATCTTTAATCTCGTTACCTCAGAAACCGTTGGGAAGCAGATATTGGGTTATTTTCTTTTTCTTTTATTTTATTTTAAGGACTGTTAACGGGTGACATTTGAAAACAAACAAAATTATATCCTTGGTATAAAAATTTTACAGGATCAAGGATAACACAACAGTTTTAAATGAATTTCCTTTTTTTAAATTTAATTTTAAGGCTCGATAACTGAAGCAATACGTAACATGTTGAATAGTGTTATAAGAGTAAATAGCCCTCTTTCAAAAATCTTCTAAAGTTTGATTCTGCGATATCCACGATAGCACTTATGAGTATTTAAGTGACTACACTTCCGTTGAAAAACAAAAAAAAAATTATATGTAAATTTTTGGGGAATGAACTGATTTTATGGCGGGGGGGGGGGGGGGGTGGTATGATTAGATTACTCCTTCGGTAATTATTTGCCTCCCATTTTTTTTTTTTGTTGCAAAAACTGGTGCGCTGAAGATATATGAAGACGGATTCTGTGTCAAAACCAACTGAGTAAGAAGTTCTTTTCCGTCGTGTGTGTATGAGTAGAATATAGATGTACATAACACAAAGTCACTTACTATTTACTAAGATAAATAAGTTTATAATGAATGCCTAATGTAATTTTAGTGTATAAGTGCTCCCAATTACCACCTTCGTAGTGCCAGAAGACAGTCATCTACACTTTTATCCTTGATTAGTAAATAACTTGTTTCCGAAATCCTTAGTAGCTGTTGTCTGTGATACATCAAATGGTACGCACCTAACAAGTACCAAATAATTTAAAAAAAAAAGTGTAGTAACGGCAAGTGCTAAGTGGATGGTGAGTTCGTTCCTTGTTAACAAATGTTGATAACAAACAATATGAGTGACAGTTTCGAGAAAGCCAATTTCGAAACCGTAAAATTGACCATAATGGCTGTTGTTGAAAGTAGCGTGAAGAAGCTTTTTCAAAAGTACGGAATAAACTTTTATATCAAAGAAGCAACCAGCAACATTGTCAGCGACATTATTGACTATCCATAAGTAAAATCGGTGTACTCTATCTGGGCATCAAGAAGCTCGGTGACATCCCCACAATATGCCTGAACATCAGTCAAGAGGAAGCCATCTGGATCAAAAACCAACAACCACCCAGACAAGCAAATACCCGTGGATTTTTTTAATCTGTAGATTAACGGAAGGATTTCGAAATACAACCCAAGTCAGCGCCGGCTCCAGTATTGAAATAAATAACCAATGATTTTCAACAGAGGAAGATCAATGATGAAGTCAATGATGAAAAACTCCAGCCTTCAAAGACCGGCAAGTATCTTGGGTGTGTCTATGAATAATTTTTTGAAATTCAACAACTACGTTAAGTTGGTCGTGCCAAAAGTAAATTATAGAGAGTTTTGCTATGAAATAAATTCATAGCGAATTTAGTCAATATAAAATTGACCGAGTTTACTGCAAAATCCACAGCTTGAGAATTGAGTGGAAAAAAACTCTTTTACAATCGAAAAATCTTAAAAAAACAAACAAAAAATATGCAAAAGCAAGCGTTTCATATTGGCACGAATCGTATACTCATCAGTACGGCTTGGTTCCTGTCTGCCGTATATACCAAAGTGCACAGCCATGCTGACCTCATATATGCACTTAAAATAAAATACGAAACACCTAATTTTGCCTAGAATTTTTATTTTTTTTTTTAAAAGATTTTTCGATTGTAAACGAGTTTTTTCCACTCAATTCTCGAGTTGCGGATTTGGCAGTAAATTATTCCTACTAAATTCCATAATCAGAAAAAGCAACGCTCTCCCTGAAGGCAGAAACTGCTAATATATACGCAACTAATTGACTGACATTTCTTCTTCATCTGACATACTACTTTGCCAACCAATATTAGGCATATTAGCACTTTAGAAAAGAAGATCCTGCGCTTATATAGAGACAGGAGAACTGACGGACGGTACGAAAGTGTATAAACATTACCCCCTATCGAGGATATCTTTTAAATCTCTCAGTAAAATAACTTGAGAATTTCTTCAACACCAACACCCCAACACAAATACATATTGATTACTTCTGGCATCTGTTACTTTTTCACATCATTCACTCTGAAACGAAGAACATCTATTACCTGGGTGAAAGATTTTCGTTCTTCACCAGCAAAACCAGAATCGCGAATAGGATACTATTCAGGACCGTACCTAATAGGTTACTTGGCAAAAGCCAATAATACAGGTTCTCGCGCAAAAAGCTGTAACAAAAATGCCATCGCGATACTAAGTTTTTGCTCTTATTTTCGGACACTCAAAATATCTCGGGAAATCGCGGTTCGGTAAATATTGTCAAAACATTCGGAATTCGTTTTTGTTAACGGGTAAATTGTAGATCTTCGACCTTATCGCTGTTGAAAAAACAAAATGCTATCGTAACTGTTAAAGAACTAGCCGAGAAGCTTGGATTTTATGACATTTATTCATTTTGCAGCACCTGGATGCCACAGTAAATTGGGTCAATGGGATCAACACAAGCCCCCCCATCTAACTTGTCCAACATACCCCGTTAGTGGAGCAAGTTGAGCTTGGTCTTTGTCCATACGTAAGACATTTTGCTCCACAGTAAACGCTTACTTAAGACTATTTTTCATAAGGTCTTAAGACAAAAGTACAGCTCAACTATGTAATTCCACCTTACATAGGGTAAGTCCTTAGGAAATTATTGAATATATTTACAGAACGCGAAAAACAAAACATGAAAATGCAAGCTGGTGGGAGAAATGTGCCTTCTGCATTGCAACAGCTGATACACGATATTGTTTCTCCTATTTCTGAGCATGTAGTCATGGATACATTTGTGGAACCTTCTTCAACAATTGCAACACCCGTTTTATTGTTCAGTTGTAGGCCAGTCTCATCGGTATTATAAATACAGCTTGGTTTGTTCACCAAATTATTTTCTTCAAGAGCTTTCTGAAGAAATTGGAAATAGTTTTCAACCTCTACTCTATTCATTCCTTAACTTCGTGCAATAGAGACACCTTCTGCTTTTCTGAGGGATAGATCTGGATGTCGGCGTAGAAATGTGTTAAACCAGTCGTATCACACTCTTTCCTTTTCTTTATTGAATCTGTTCGATATTTTGAGTTGTTCTGCGAAAAAAAAACGCTACTCTACGCACATCATCAATACTCATAGGAAATGCGGAGCTTTGAATTCTTTTCAAATGATTTACAAGAGTTAATCCGTTTTGTTCTCCTAAAGCAGACTCAGGACCCATACGTCCTTTAGAAGAATCATTTTTCTTAAGTCTTCTTTTCAATGTTTTTCTAGGGATTCCACATTTCATAGCTGCAGCATTAATCGAATAGCCATTTCTGACAGCCAGCATAGCACTACTTAAATCCTTTTTAGTCCATCAGCCCGTACCTGATGTTGCTTTATGCTTATAGTGGGTCGGCATTTTTACTAAAAGAAAAAATTACATAATTGAAAGTTGATCATCTGTACCGGAAATATCTTGGCCATCTCTCCCAATTATACGGGAAAGATGGCCACCAGAGTATAAGCAATCAAAAAGATAGCAAAGGGATGAATTTGAGGCTATTTATGAATTTCTATCTATTTTTAACTCACCTAATGTAAAACACCAAATTAAATGTAATTTACAAAAAAACTGCAGTGGAAATTATTGAACACTATGAATTTGTGGCAACGTACAATTTCTATTTTGACAAGAAAACTCATTTGTTTAAACAAAGTAAACGTGTCTTTCCTTACTGCTCTAAAATTCGGCTTCTACTGTCACAATGTTCAAGTAAATGAAATCGTGCACGTACAGGTCACAGATTTATTGACGTTGGCAATCTCACCCGTATGGTCATCTCACCCGGACTTACCCTACACCTAAAGGGAACACAGAAAAAAATCTATCTTTACTACCGAAGGCGGTAATCCTATAAGGAAGTAATTCCAAAAACATCTTTAAAGTTTTCCTTTAATCTTTTAGTCGTTTGACTTAAGTTAAATACTCTGCCCTGAGACCTTTTATTGTAATTTCACTGGCAGGAAAATTTAAGAGCTATCTTGATGGTATTTGTCTTTGTTTTATGTAGAACAAATGAGTTACAGGACCATAAATATGCCACATAAATCTGAACTTTCTGGCACAATCTATGTATGTACATAAAGCAAAAGTTATTCTCACTTCACTATAAAATACATGAAATGCTGTCTAACATGTAACTAAGTACGTATATCCACCGTCTGGATGAGACTTTACATAGACACATCATAGTTAAATGAAAATATAGGTTCTCAGCAGATACGACGTACCTTGTATTAGTATCTCTCAAATGTAGTACCGCACTTATAGATCTATCATAACACAGTCTCGAATGCCTCGATTTCCACTTAATGCTGTCCTGTAAGCCAACTAACTTATCATCTCCAGACTGAGTGATTTCTCATATGATACATAGTACAAATTTGTGCCTTTAAGTATTATACCTACCATGAGTGCTAACGAAACAGGATGCTATCTCTATCTGCCTCTGGACTAACAACGCTGTCTAGTATATCAATTAACATTCAAAAATTAACCAACTGCAGCAATCTGCTTTATATTAGCATAATCAAAACGAATTGTTTGCCCTGGTTCGCACGCGAAATGGACGTGCGAATCCAGGAATGGATTATAAACAAACATAAGTAAATGTACAAGCTATAAAGTGAACTGCATCCCTGATTGCGAGAAGATGATTCTATTTTTAGGGAATATGCTAATTTATGCCAACAATTTAGTAATACATACGCGTGCCATTTTCGTTTCGAGACACTTAGACGCAACGTACAGGCGCACGAACTGAAAAGTTATTCTAGCGAAGAAAAATCTTAAAAATAATTCGAAACGCATGGTTAGATATAGAGGAAGAAAGAAATTTTGGGGACGGGCTGGAATACATATTTAGCCCTGTAGAAAAATACTTGAGATCAAGGACACAATTTTTCATGGAGGGTATCATTTATCTCAAATGTTTAAGACGACTTCTGTAAATCTCTGTTTTTTTCTTTCTTTTTTTTACCGAATCGTATCTCATCTTTTTCTTGTTTTGTTTTTAACATCTATTGAAGTTGATCGCCTCGATATTTTGGCAACCAAATTTGAAATGCCTGGTGTTAGATTTAATTAACATGTCATTTCCGAGGTGACGAAAAATTACTTGGCAGGGTTCCTGACCTTTTCAATTAGCACAGACAGAAGAGAGCTGATGTAAAATAAATACATACTAAGTGACAACATTTATGTATCAGTTCTGATAGAATTTAATTTTTGCTCCTTTAGCATGTTTTATTTGGTATCATCTCTTAAATAGATTAAATCTCAGTCTTCTCTGGTCTTCCTTAGTATGTAGCTTAAACGAATTTCATATGAAAATGAAATGAATTTTACGTCAGCCATAAAATTTGAATTAGAGCGAGTTGAGATTCTTGAAAAAAAAAAAAATCTAATCTCAAGAGGGAATCATGCTATAAAACAGGAAAGCATAGAGTGAATGAACTTAACTGCCGGAAGGGAAAATATCTACTTGAGGATTTTTAAAGCTCCCCACTGGCGAGGGAATAACTGAGATTTTTCATTTTAATCATTCTTAATCCTGACTTTAGTCGGAGCTTAAGCATTTAAATTAAAATTTTTAGAAATTTTATAGGAAGAACGTAAGAATTATGTAGGGCTTTCCAATAAGAGTGATAGTAAAAAAAAAAAAAATTGAACTAATTGAGATGAAAACAAAATTTTCTAACAGTCCTTGCAATAAGTCGATAGAGAAACCGCCAGTGTGCAGTGTTGGGCAAAATTTAATCTGATTAACAATTAAAAATTACAATTAATCATGTAATCGGTAATCAGATTACTTTTTAACAGATTAATAATGTAATCCATTTCCATAATTACATAATGTAATCGATTAACGTGTAGTGTGATTACAAGTTAATTTGATTACACATTAATCGATTACATGTTAATTCTACTACATGTTGATTTAGTTTCAATGCAATATGATTACATTGCCGTAATATAAGCCTTCTAAATTTTATAAATTTCATTCCCAAATGAAATCTTTGCATACAGGAATATTTGGTGTAAATATTGAAGGAAGTTAGTTACGTACACATGACTTCGTGATAGGAAAAAAAAATAATTAAGTATATCTATAAGTATATTTGTATTCTAATTCTTCATAAAACTCCCTAAAGCTAATTTCGTACGAGAACAATATTATTTTCTTTCACAGAATTCATGAAACATTTCAAAGCTTTAAGTTATTTTGGAATCCATAAAAAATACTAACAAAAATATTTTTTTGCCGTGACCCGTCTGCACAAGTAATTTTAATTATATTAATAATTACTTTTAAATAATCTACAAAGTAATTAGATTACAAAATAATCGTATTATATTGTAACAGATTACACATTTAATAGGTTACATATTCTATCATAAGTATCTAATCTGGTTTAATTGTAATCAAATATAATTTAATTAGATTACTTGGTAATATGACTAAACTTTAATGGAATTATTAATTAAATTACACTGGAATCAGATTACGCCCAACACAGGCAGTGTGATATGTGGCACCGTCTTGTTGCAACCATATGTCATCCAAATCTGGGCACACACAAAAAAAAATACATCTCTTAGCATTTTACCATCGTTCGATATCGGTCACCATTCACTATAATTGCAGCTCCCGCTTTTATCTCTTTCAGTGAGAGCATTATTACCCAATGAACTGTAACGATTGGTAACAAGAAATTGCTTAAGATTCAGTGGTATTTGCAGAAGGTAATCAAACTTTTCCTACCAAAATAGTCTTGAAAAGAACACTTCTTTCGATTCATAATAAAAATTTAAAAACAAAAATAGTCCCAAATACTTTTGTGGTAAATTCGATAAATCCCACTGACATTTATATAAGTAAATCCCCAAATAATTTAAATATGGCGCCAAATCAAGCATTGACAGTGAGGGCATACTTTCCCAAATCAAAGTTGATGCCACATGAAAGAGAAGTTCTGGGGGGGTGATTCTGATCTCTTTGTCGTAGCTTAGGTGTATATTTTTGTCATATATTTTGACATTTCACCTCGAATTTGTCGTAATCATTTTGATTTATCCCTTTCATCAACCATAAAATAAACTAAAATGAATTTGTAATAAATTAATGTCAGAACACATGCCTAAAAGTACGACAAATTAGTCAACTACTTCCGAGGTTATGGCAATTTTTTTTAAATATGGTAAATGGATATTCTACACCAACTTAAAGCAATACAAGTGCTTAACTTCGACATAATATTTTTGAATTTATAATGTCAAGTGTCATTTTCAGTTCATTCTGTAATGCAAGGCTTGCTAAACTGAATTAAAAACAAAAAAAAAAAAAGCAGTGGAAAAGTTCATTTTATTTTGTCGTATATTCTGACATTAAAGTACGTCAAAAGATCAGAATCACCCCCCAGGAGTGTATTCCAAAACACAGCTGCAGCTATAGTTCTAACTATGTCAGAGTTATGTCAAGTTGTCTCAATTTAACTAAATCTGTTTGAGGTTTTGGAACGATCTGAGTCAGCTAAAAGTATTAGAACCTATCATTTATACTGATTGTATAATTTTATTGATACTTAAAATTAATATTTTATTAAATTTATAAATGAAATCGATGAGCAACCATTACGAATTATTAAATGTAGCCATCAATGTAAAAGGAGAGCCTGTGCGCATTGACAATTAAATTGAGAGAGTTGTAAATAATTACAGCGATGTCGAGTTCCAATAAAATTTCCGTTTGACTATAGAGCAGCTTTTGATTTCCTATTATCAAAAATTGCGAAAAAAAATAATTGTAGCGCCAACAGGAAGAACACAAGAACACATAAGGAAGCAATTATTTACAGTCACCTGGCTGCTTACAACAACGGAAAAGTAGGTATATATGTAGATAACACAGATAATACATTGGAACCTACTATTATTATATAACTCATAATAGATCAGTCGGCGAAAGATTTGATATTTGGAAGGCAACACTATCTATTTTTTCGCAAAATAAATGCCATCAACCAAATAGCTGCAACTATGATACCTTGGTCGAATTCTGATGAAAATTAAGTTATTAAGAAAGGATTTTCAAAATTTTCTAGCTTAAAAAATGTGCTATAGAAGGTACATATGTTCCAATCAAAGTCCCTAAAGAGCATGCGCATTCCTACACTAACCGCAAGAGATTTCATTTGATAATATTGCAGGCAATATGTGACCACAAGACTTGAACAAATTAGACGCAAATCCAATGGCGGAATGCAGTAACACTTATCTTCGGGAGGGATTAGCTTCGGCTGCAGCAAGTTTCTCTACATATAGAGCTTCGAATTTTGGAAACAATGAAAACCCGTGAAATGTTCAAAAATTTCATGGCTCAAGAATTATCCAATAAATGAAACTTCAACCAATCGGTTTCGATATTTTATTTTAAATCTAGTAATATTTATATTATATGTATACAGCGTGTTTCCCACTAGGCGGTCAATAGAGCAGGAGGTGATAGTACTCACCTAGACGAACCAAAAATTGTGTGGCAGGGGGGGGGGGACTATATGAAGCGTTTAGGAGTTACAGGGTGATTAAGAGAAAAAGCTACTTTTTCAAAAAAAAAAAAACTGTATCTCAAAAACTACAGGGCATATGGTCACAGTTAAGAGTTCATTGTATGCAGAACTTCATGGCCTTTAAAATGACTGCTCAACCAGCCCCATACCCCTCTCCCATCAAGAATTATGGTTTTCTAAACTAAAAATTTCGGATTTTCTTAACTTTTTTTAATTTAACCTCAATTATTTTTGCAAAAAGGTCGTTAACATAACTTTTTCTTATAAAAACTGTAAACTGTAGACTCTCCTGTTTAACCCTTATGTGACTACGAAGGTACCTGGGTAACTTTTCGAAATTTTTTTTATATTTTCTGTGCGATAATGTAATTTTTGAAGGTCATTGTTCTAGGTAATCTAAAAGGTATGTTTTCCAAACGTGAGCTTAAATAAGATATCTGCAATATGATATCTTTGGGCCTAAACATTTCTATATGCTCACCGACCACGAGTGGTACCTGGTTAACTCGTATTTTTTATATAAAAATTTAGATAGATTAAAGTTAAAAGCGAATGTATTGGAATAAAATTAATTCAAATAAAATTACCAAAACACTTCAAATACATATATATAAAATTTCGGTATGTATGTATGTACATCAGTTTCAAATTTCTGTATATTATTTTATTTATATTTATTACTCATTTTAATTTTTTTATATATAATATGTGCATAATAAGATGGCTCTTGCAATACCTATAAATTTTAAAAAACAACAATTAGAAATTGAAAATGAAATGTATAATAAAATTACATTTTATTTACATTCAAAGCATTTGCTTATTGTTACTGTATGAGCATTACAAATCTTTCGATTGCAAATCACGCAGGATTTTCTGGTCTTACGATTTCTCCTATTAGGTTCTAACAAACAGGCAAAACAGTTGCCAACAATTGGAAGACGTTCAGTGGAATTTCGAACAACAACTGCTTGGTCTGCTGTTGGAATTGAAATCGGTCTGCCCAACATTGATTCAATTCCCAGTTTGGTAGCAAAATTTCTATAAATAGTAGGGATTGCTGCTCTAGTAGATATAGCGGACATTGTTAATTCTCTTCCGAGGTCCTCCAGAACGGTTTTTTTTCCCAATCTGAGGATTATTTTCTCTGAAAATAATGAAAGCTGCCAAAGCTGCGCCGTCGATAATGTTGTAAAAAATGGCGACCGGCCACCTCAATGTTTTTCGTTTTACAGAAAATGACCCAACCATCTTGTCCATATTGTTTACACTGCCTTTGGTACAGTTGTAGTAGTAAATGATTTCAGGTTTCTTTTTTGCACTGGTTGATACTGCATTAGTGTAATGTAATGTAGACAACAACACGGCTGCTGCATTTTGTTTTGGAACATAAAAACAAATGGTTACATGATCATTGTATCCAAAGAGTGTTGAAAAAACTTCTCGGGATTTAGAAGGCAACATCTGCTTTCGCATATATGGTTTGTTCTTTTTTATTGTTCCTACGATTGATAAATCCCAAGACTTCAAAAATCTCGGCAAGTGGAAGGGTGGTAAAGAAATTATTGGTTACGATATTTCGTCCAGAACTCTTAAATTTCACATTTAAATCTCGTACGATACGCTCACCCTGATTAACCTCGCGACCTATACTCTGCTTTCCAGTATAAATCTGTCCTTCTAAAGGATAGGAAGTTCTGGCAGCACACGCCCACCAAAGCCTGATGACATATTTTGCAGGTTTCGTTGGCATATATTGGGTGAACCTTGTTCTACCCATATACGCGAATAGTCGCTCATCTATTGTGACACAATCTGTTGCCACATAGTGGGAAAATAAATTCGCATTCAAAAGAGTAAACATATCTGAAATAGGTGCTACTTTATCCATTTGTAAACGTTCTTCGCGGTTATTTGTATTGTCGAATCTTATAAACCTAGAAATAGCTTTGAATCGATTCTTTCCCATGGAAGCGCGATATACGAATCTGATTTCCATAACTCTGTCAAATGTTCGTCGAACTCTTCTGCAGTTAAGTTTTTCTATATTTTAGACGGCTTATTTGGATCACGGGCATTGTCAGCTGCAAAAATACTCCGAGCTTTTCTATTCGTTTCACGTATGATAATATCGCACATAACTTCACTAAAAATGCATTTGAAAGTGTCTCGAATAGTTAAACACTGTGTTGATCGTGATGGACCAGCTCTTTGGCGAAGGATGTTATGAGTGCTTGTTCTAGAATGTGCAGGAGGGTTGGTTCTCAATTCAGTTTTATCCTTTGATACTAGAACACTTTGAACATCAGTTCCAGTAGCAACCGTATGTTCAGGCCATGCATTATCTTCAACCTCTAACGCACCTTCAGCACCAGCTTCATCTTCAGGTTCCATATCACTTTCAGTATCATCCCACTCAATCCTTATGCTTTCATCACACACAATGTCATCAACATCTGAATATTCATCAGTGTCTCTATTATTCTCTTTTTGTCTTCTTGTGAAATTCATCATCGTTCGTTTTGGCGGAGGTGGAAGTCATTCTTCTTCAGAGCAATCACCATCAGAAACATTATTTGAATCCACATCAGAAATATCAATTAAATCCTCTAAATACTTATTTTGGTCTTCATAAGACATTTTATAAAAATCAAAAAAAAAAAATATATAACTTTATGCTAAATATATACTTTTTAAAATTTTTCACAATTTTTAAAATTTAAATAGGAATTACATTTTTCCCAAAACGAAGAACAAAATATATGTATTACTCCAAAATCTCACTGTAATAATTATAACTTGCGACAATACTAAATTATTCGCGTTCGTTGGCCAAATCTCGTATCCAAATGAAATACTCAGATTTTTTAATAAGAAAATTGAATTACGTATAAGGTGCTGTTTTTTGGTGAACTTAAAGATGAGAGTCTACAGTTTACAGTTTTTATAAAAAAATGTTATGTTAACGACCTTTTTGCAAAAATAATAGTTAAATTTATAAAAAAAAAAGGTAAGCAAATCCGAAATTTCTAGTTTAGACAACCATAATTCTTGATGAAAAAGGGGTATGGGGCTGGTTGAGCAGTCATTGAAAGGCCATGAAGCTCTGCATACAATGAGCTCTTAACTGTGCATATACAGCTTGTAGTTTTTAAGATACAGGGTGTTTTGTGAAAAACTAGCTTTTCCCCTCCCGCTCTATTGACCTCCTAGTGGGAAACATCCTATATATACAGAAAACAAAAAGAATTGTAAACTTTATATGTGGAATTAAATTAATCTACAGTTTGTCCAGCAGTTTGCTCATCATTTCCTTGTATGTTTCTACGGCCTCATTGCAATACTTGCATCGTGTTGCCGCCTTCTTTCATCCATGTCTACATTCCTTTCTTCTTTTCTGTCATTTTCCCTCTTTTTCCTCTGTATACAAATGGAACTCACTTCCAGCAACACTCTATTAACAGGCAGTCTTCTTTTTGGTACTGAGAAAGAAGAATCTTCGGTTTCTTCTTTATTTTAAGACACTTCGCGATTTTCTTCCAAAACGGCTGTACTGGTGATTGGCATGGATTTATATTGCAGGCTTCAAGCAACATCAACTGGGCATACAATATGATCTCTGGAAAACAATTCCTCAAATTCTTCCATAAATGCAAATATAATCGGCGAAACACCAGTTTTTTTATTATTATCTTTGGCAGACGTATTTTTTTTTTTTTTTTTAATTATTGAAATTTGAACTTGCACTGATTGGCTGAATCATCGAAACCATTTCGTTTCATGCTTTAAGAAATTCTTTCCCAGACATCATAATTTTTAAACGACGTATTGTCGAATTTCTCCATATCATCTTTCCGCCGCCGTATTTTCTTACCTAAAAGAATGAAAGCGGCTGTTTTTACGAAATTGAGAAGGTTGTCTGGTTCTTGTAAATATTTGAATTATTACATTTTTTGATTGGATCTGTGTTTGTTTTTTGAGTGAGGTGCAATTAAAATGCATTACGTTCAAACCACGCATATTAACACAATATTTCCATTTATTAGTTATAATTTGCAGACTGAAAATACTTACATAAACTTATTCCTATACTTCCTACTGAATCAACAAAAAATCATGGTAAAAATTAAGTAAGCTAATGTTATATAGCAATAGAAAAAGGAATGCAGATTTTATGCCCGACACCTCCAGACATGAGAGATATCTTAAACGATACATTCTGATATTCTGAACATATTTTATTAAAAATGTTTATTTCAATTAAGTTTGATCTAGTACATTATGGAAAATCTTGTACAGAATCGAATTGCTTAGATCCTAAGAAGAAGTTTGAGTACCCACACACCTATACTCAGATTCTTAAATAGCTATTTATAGCCATCCCCATACTCACTTTTTTTAGTATTTCGCTGTTTTAATTCGAGTTAACTAGATTTTTCGCACTCTAGATCGGATCTGACTCGGTAGGGTTATGTCCAATTGCAAAACGGGTTTCACTGCGGGCTTCAGATCATTACAAGCTACAATTCGCAGAAGAAAATTGAATTTTTTCAAGGCATACTTTTATGTAGAGTGGGGGTAGGAACCCCGGCGGGGAGGGGAGGGGAGAGAAATTCCAATACTACATGTTGCATATCAAATTAAAGGTCTCTCCAAGTACTATCGAGTGGTATACTTCGTTCCCGATTCAGAAAACCTTATCGGGACGTTTTTGCCGCCGGAAACCCTATTTGTATGGAATTTGGTCACATACACCTCAGTTACTACATTTCGCATATATTTTTGCAGTTCTTTCTTCCATGGCCATTAATGCTCTGTTGTGAACATTTTTTTCATGGAAAGTAATTCTCCATGATGCACCAATTAAGCGCAATCACGAGAAGTGGAAAAGTCCACTTTTTCATAGAAGACATTGATTTTTTTTAATATACCTAGATTTGTCGAAGAATTCATAAATTTCCTTCATACACTTATTGGTTCACCAGAATTCAAACTATTATGATCTTCTAGGACTTGTTGAATTCCCAATTTAAACCTAGCTGTTGATCTAAATCCTCAGTTAACGGGAGTCGCATTTTGGAACCTAAAACAAAACCCTGTTTATAAAATAAATACAAATAAAATACCGCTGTCAAGTTGAACCACCATTAGGTTCTAAAACTCCAATTACCTCCCCGTTTATTTTAAAATTAAAATTATAAATTTCAGTTTTTTGTAAAAGCGCGACAAACAAAATATTTCAACTTGACAAGTCACGTAACGGTTTATCCCTTAGATAGTAGTTCAGAGCACAGTTAGGAATAGTTGACTATCATAGTCAACTTCAGATGTTGCAAAACGGACAAAAGTCAACTCAGCTGACATAATTCTGCATGTAGTAGAACCGCATCGATGTACTATATACGTTTTAGTCATGGAAGTAGTAATCTGCGATATTTGCACACCGGGCGAATAATTTAGTGGTTGAAACTTTATTAAGTATTAAAGAAATTCAATAGAAGCGATTCCATTATATCACGACATTTTTAAATTAATTTTTAAGTTTATAATTTTATAATATTTTTACAACTTTTTACATTTTTACGAATTTTCCTAGTGCCCCGTTTATTTTCTGATATTATTTTTTGGTGTTGCCTTTGTATGGCTAGTGTAACTTAAGGCGATAATGACAATTCAATTATAAATAAACAAACCGGCATTGAAAAATTTTAAATTTTTTTGCCACAACTGTTTATTTTTATAAATATTTCACTCTTATTTTATTTAAAACATTATAATTTATTATTAAAAGAATTAAGCTTGCCTGCAAAATGATTTCCTAAGAGAATATCACCGGTTGTTTCTGTAGCACAGCATAGCGCACTTCATTGCGATAATTCAAGACTCCGGAGTCTCGATTATATAAAATCCCGTTCACAAAACAATATTTCACTATTGTACCACACTACTATTAAGTAAAAGTCACTTTTAATTAGTTATTTACTACAAAATCGCTAAATCAAACCCGTACTTCTTGTCATAAAATCTGAAATGTCAGAAATAAATTAGAATTGTCGAACTCACGAATAACAAGGCGATACCCCTCTTGTCATTTCCTATCCGTGTCGCAAGAAAAAAAGCTTATCACACGTACATGAATTTCACACAGCATAGCCTATCCTTTTCGTTATATGATCTAAGATTTATACATACTTGTAAATGTGAGGGAGTTACACTTATTAATCTTTTCAGAGCAAAACGAATGTAAACAAAAGCATGTGCTTTTAAAATATCATAGAATTAAATACAGCAACAACTTTGGGACAAAATTTCTCAATATTTCAGAAAAATCGGTTTTCACAAAAGCGCGGAAACATTTTATGATAGTTTTCACATTTTTGTGTTTATTCGTAAAAGTTTTAAAGAGAATTTGATTATTTTGTTATTTTTTCGTCTGTTTTCTTTCCTTTTCTAGCCTAGCCGTGTACATTTTAAATGTAAAACAATTGGAAAACTCTTCTGTGCCCTAACCAAAGTTTACCTAATAATAAGTTAAGAAACTGTAGAGCAAAATGGGCAAATTTCTGGTGTTTTTTAGAATGAAACAACTAATTTCATATACTTTCGTCTTTTGCATGAATGGGGGAAAGGAACTTGTCTATGCACTACTGTAGTGCAACTGAGACAACGTTAAAAACAAAAATCGAGAGAACGTAGGATTACCCGAACAACAAAATCTTATTAAATCCCTCAAAATCCTTTCAACCTATTCATAATAATGTACTTCGGGCCACACTACCTCCCATTTTTAAGAAAAAGATAAATTTCGCTTTGGCCCAGATGCTGAAAGGAGATGTAAAATTCCTCTCAAATGAAATTCTCATTTTTCCCGAAAATATCAGAGAATTCAGCATGGTTCTCCCACTTAATCTCTTCATAGCAAAACGAATGTAAACAGAAACACGTGCTGTTCAAATATATAGGATTACAGCAACAACATGTGTCCTTCTACTAGTCCTTTTACAACAACAACATGTGTCCTAACATTATAAATATTTCATGAAAACCGGTTTTCACAAAAGCGCGGGAGCATTTTATGAGAGTAAAACGTGAAAACTCCGCCCTTTCTCATTTATTTACGAAAATGAAACATTTGCCATTCCGTTTCGGTGCATGCAACTTGCGCTTTCACAATTTTTATCTTTATTCATAAAATTTTTAAAGAGAGTTGGATTTTTTTTTCGATTTTTTTTCTTTCTTCCTTTCTTTTCTTGCCGTGCGCATTTTAAATGTAAAACACTCGGATATCTCACCAGCTTCTTAACTTAGTATTAGGTAAACTTTGCCCTAACTTGTCATTAAGATAACTTTTTCGTTCACATACATTTTTCATTACTTTGAACATATCTTAAGAGGGATTTTCTAAATGTTCGCTATAAAATATTAATTAAAATTTTTATCGATATCCACTGCCCGAACACTTCAAGAAAAGAAACTGAGTTTGTTTGTACTTCCCAAAAAATCGTACGAAAGAGAATAAACGAGTAACATCGCTTCGCTATATTCGTGCCTATGAAAGTCCATTCAATCACTAATGTGAAATCAGAACAGAATGAAAGAGAAAGGAGAAAATTCACAAATCCAACAACCGCTGATGAACACGATGCCGGCCATGTGACGATGCTTTGATATTACCTGCCTGCGGATGTTCTTATGCTGTGACTGTGCTTATGCTTGGGCTGTGTTCCTATTTCTATCACTGAACTCCCTCAGATGCTCTGATATTTGATAGAGTAAGAACATTTTTTCTCGAGACAGTATGCAAGCGCTCTCTACCAAACTCTACACATCCTGCGGAAACACACATAATGCTGGTTTGGGACGACAACACAGATTCTATACTAACAACGGTTCTCAACACATTCGTGTATAGCCAAATTTAGAGCAGGGAAAAGTATGCTGAATGGGCAAAACCATGTGCATGTGTGAAGCCGGAAGCCCCTAATAATATTTCAAAGAGTAAGTGATAACGAAGAACAAAATACATTGAAAGGAAAGAGACATAATTATGAGTAAATTCCTAACTGTCAAGTGGAATGTTTGCGTTTTCATGGCATCAAATAGTTTCAATGAATTTATTGTGATTTTTAAGTGAAAATAGACGTTAAAAACTAACCAAGTGCCTTCAGTAATTAATTATAAACAATTGCAAACAATATTTACTGCAGATAAATTTGTGTTTAAGTAAACTATTGAACTATGAAGTGCTCTGTAATAGGTTGCCGGAATTTTCAGAGGAATGGTCAGAAGAAATCATTTTTTAGGCAAGTAGTAATTCAATAAATTATCTCTTATCAATTTGTTTGTAACTAACAATGCCAAAATATTGCGGAATCATTTTCAAATAAATATGAAAACGTGAATTTTTTTACGTGAAAAGACAACTGTCAGAGTCGATCAGTGATAAGTGAATGGCAGCGGAAAAAATTTGTTTAGGGGCCATTGAAAAATTATCTGAAGTATTTTGATTTAGTAAATTTCATTTCTGTGATAAATTTATATGGGGGGGTTCACAAACTTACCCCAAGATTGTAAAATCTGTAATGTTTTTCAATGTTCGTTCACGTTGAATTTACAAAATGATCAAATTATTTTATTGAATTGTCTTGTTGGTGTGCATATGTGTGTTCGCTCTCTTTCAAATATTCAGTACACACAACCTGTAGTGCAGTGTAAGTGACTAATGTAAGTATGACGACTAACACTGACTCCGCATGTTCTATTATGGTGAGTAGTTTGGATGTACATAGGTATGCAGTGCAATTCAATTTAGTGCAGTGCTGTGTACGCCGCACGGATAATATCGTTTAGCCGGCCGCGCACATTATTGATTTACAAATTTACACCGAGAGCTAACGTAAAGGTTTCATTTATGCCTCACTTTCAACTATCTCTGCAGTCGTAATTAATAATTATACCCTAGATGGAATCATAGGGTAAATTCAAATTGTCATTCCATTTGTAACGCACAGAAATAATGCTGGTAACAGAAAATGGATTGGACACCTACGCATAATATTAAAAGTTATTTTGATTTGTGAATGTCTGTTTGTCTGTCCTTACGATAACTCGAGAACGGGTTCACTTTGAGTGATGCAATTTTGTACACGGGCTTTTAAAAGAAAAAAAGTAAATTTTAATTAAAAAATTTGACCAATCGGGCAACTCCTTCGCACATTTGTCATACAAAAATTTCGTTTTTCACTGTATATTTTGGAAGTGTCTGAGAATGCGCTGACATATAGAGTTGAAATTTTGTACAAGGAGTTTCTATAGCAATAGTAAATAAAATATCAAAAATGAACTACAAAATTCTTGGTATTACCATAGGCCACTTTGATTTTTCGATATATATTTGGAAACTGTCTTCTGAGAACGCGTCAACGTGGAGAGTTGAAATTTTTTAGTTTTCATAAAACTAGTAAATAAAATTTAAAAATGATCGAAATGGGGTAACCCCTTATTGGTATTGCCATACAGAACTGGTTTGGTTTTCACTTTCATCCTTAGGGCAATGCAAGTACGCTTTACATTTGCCACTGATCTCCATGACCACGGTCCACGATGTGTATATCTTGTACACACTTGATGTAACTCAGCAGTTCAAGAAATGTGGGCAGATTGTGTAACAGTTTCCGCTTAATGACTTTTTACACGAAGTGGCTGAAATTTTTAGTTACGTCGTGCGTTTGTACATGTGCGGTCGAGCCGCGTGAGTGAATGTGTGTATTGATTCATTGAAAATTGAGGTTGAGACCTCCTTACAGGGGTTCTAGAACGTGGGCCTTGAACGGCAAATTGTTCACCCTCCAGACTTATGAGTAATAACCCATAGGTCCCAAACGGACGCTCTTGCGAATTTGACTATTGGCTCTCAACCCTCCTTGCTAGCTTCGTGCAGCTCCTCCAGGAGGTGTGAGCCAAGGAATCTATCCCGAGAGGACCGGAAGTGAGTGACTGTCTCGGATTCCACTCCGCATCCCCTACATACAGGGTTAGCAACAGTGTTGGGCAAAATGTAATCTGATTAATGATTAACAATTACAATTAACCATGTAATCTGTAATCAGATTACTTTGTAACAGATTACTAATGTAATCCATTTCCATAATTACATAATCTAACCGATTAACGTATAATGTGATTACAAGTTATTCTGATTACATATTAATCGATTACAAGCTAATCCCACTACATGTTAATCTAATTAATGTGATTACATTTAAGACATTTAAAATATTTAAGATATTTGTATTCTAATTCTTCATAAAACTCCCTAAAACTAATTTCGTACGAGAACAATACTATTTTCTTTCAATTCATTTCATTATATTATTAATTACTTTTAAGTAATCTACAAAGTAATCTGTTACAATGTAATTAGATTACAAAATAATCTAATTATATTGTAACAGATTACACATTTGATAGATTACATATTCTCTCATAAGTAATCTGATTGATATATAATCGAATACAATTTAATTAGATTACTTTGTAATTTGACTAAACTGTAATGGAATTATTAATTAAATTACACTGCAATCAGATTACGCCCAACACTGGTTAGCAACAGGCAACAAGTGTGTGGGTATGGCTGCCTCACAGATCTGGACCCAACCAACCCTCCTTCACAGCTATTACCCTCTCCAATTATTCGGTTATATTGGATGGTATTACACTATCGGCGTAATGGCTTGTGGCATGCAATGAAGTGACTAAAAATTTCAGGCATTTTGTGTAAAAAGTCATTAAGCGCACGCAAGCTGTTACATTATCATGAAATGCTGAGTTACGTCAAGTGTCTACGACATATACACGACCATGTCGTGGCTACTCATCTTCTACTTCCTGTTTTTTGTCTTATACTGTGCAGGGAGGGCTATACTGTTTTTTTATTCTATTGTGCAGAGCGGGCTATTGTTGTGTCGTCTCTCTCATGGCCACCCAATCGGTCGTAACTATTTTGATTGGGTTCTTCTATAGATCGTGTTTTTTTTTCAGTAGCTTGAAAAATTTGTTATTTAATTTGAACTTCTTAAGATACAGGGTATTTTTCGAAAGACTAGTAAGTTTACTTAATTACCCTGCAATCCTGAAACGGTTGAGATGCCGCCCCTTTTGCCACACAATTTTTTTTTTTTGACTAGGTGTCTACTATCACCTCCTGTCCTATGGACCACTCTGGACGAAACACCCTGTATTAGGGGTACTACGTATTCATTTTTTTTTTTTTTTTTTTTTTTGAGAATGTTCACGTTTGCGCCGCTGTAACTCGTTACACATCAGACTTAAAAAAAAAGTGTTTATACAAAAAATGTAGGCAATTTAGTCTTCTTCAAGCCAAAGACAATTTTAAAGTAGACATTTCAACGATTAAAATGAGCCCGGATAAAATATTTAAATCGAGAAAAACACCAATAAGGTTTTCTGTGAAAGATTTTGGTTTTTATTTGAAAATTGAAAATATATCGGTAACTATTTATTTGTCTTCCAGATTGCAAAAAAATCGTGCTTATTCAATGCAAATAAGTAAAAAAGCTAGAATTGGTCTACGAACAATTCTTATGATACTCTGTATGAATGTTCGTAAAAAATTTCGTATGGTCACCGATCTATGCAAGTTTGATTTTTAAAATGGTTTTTCACATATATTTCTAGAACGGTTCGTCTAACAGGATTTCGTATTCTGAAGAAGTTTTTAGTAGAATAAAAATGTCTAGGACTGATCGTTTTCACAGTATTATGTAAAAAACCTAAATTTTTATATGGCAACACCAAGAAGGGGCTGCCCGATTTGGTCCGGTTTTGAAATGTTATTTGCTATTACTATGCTATTACCAATTTCAGTTCTCTATGTAGAAACGTTCTCAGGCAGTGTCCAAATATATAGTGGAACACGAAAGTTTTTTATGGCAACCCCAAGAAGGAGTTGCCCGATTTGTCTCATTTTCTAACTTAATTTTACTTTTTTTTTAAAGTTCGTGTACAAAATTTCAGTTTTCTAAGTAAACGCGTTTTCGAGTTATCGTGCGCACGCACAGACGGACATGCAAAAATCAAAATAACTTTTAATATTATGCGTGTGTGTCCAATCCATTTTGTTCTATCATCATTATTTTTGTGCGTTACAAATGGAATGACAAACTTAGTATACCCTATAGATTTCATCTAGAGTATAAAAAGGGTATACTTTCGCACAATTTCATGTAATTTGAATTATTATTACGACAGAAAAAACAAAAAAATTGAAAATCGGATTTCTCCCATTTTTTTCGAAAAATTTAAGGTTATGTTGAAAAATGCATTACATGAAAATTTTATAGATATTTTTACTATCTATGACTTTTGTGAAGAGTCACAATTCGCCCCGAAAATCTGAAAAAAAAATCACTTTCAACTCCTAAACACCCCCCCCCCCCCCCCCCCCTTCAATTTCACTTTATCTCGTGTTTAATTTTTATTTTTTCTCTTAATTATAACCTGAACTAAATTTTCCGGTTTTACCCTTTACAATCTGTTGTGGCACCAGCCTATTAATGATAATTTGATATTAATTGTTAGAATACACCCATCCCTCGCTTAACGGAAACTCCTTATACGGAATTTCGCTATAACGGAATTGAAAAATTATACCACGGTCTCTGTTAACGTACAAAAAATTCGATTTACGGAAAAAATAAAACTGCACAAAAATTTGTTCTAGTACTTAATTTTTGTTTTTATTTGTGTACATTGCATATTTTTCATTTGTAAAATATGTAGTAGAGGCGAAAATTTTTGCTACTACGCATTATGTATCTTATTTTCTTTATACATATTCAACGCTTTATCTTATTGTCTTTATGCAAATGTGCAAGTGTTTTAATAGAATTTTGTTCTGTTTAACGTTTTTTGTGTTGAAAATTAGATTTTTTTTTTAGAAATTCTTTTGTAGTTGATATTTGAATCTTTGATTATTTCTTGTAAGTACATTATACATACATACGCACTAAATATAATATTTTTCCTATTGCCATTAACTACCTTATTTTTTAAAAAAAAGTAGGCTTTATAAAATGCTACCAAAACGGAAAAACCGTGTTATTGGAGGCGAAAATAAAAGAAGCCGAAAATCAATAACTTTAGAAAAGAAGTTAGATGTATTACGTCGTTTTGAAAGTGGTGAGAAACTTTCTGAAATTTCAAAAGTATTAGGCCTTGCAACATCTACAGTTGGTACTATACTCGATAACAACGCTAAAATTATAGCACAATCACAATCAGCTGCTCCTCGAAGTGCTGCAAAATAAACTCGTCATAGAAGTAATATTATGGAAAAAATGGAAAATCTGTTAGGTATATGGATCGAAGATAATAATCAACGTAATATTCCTATGAGCACAATGACAATCCAGGAAAAAGGCAAAAGCCTTTTTGAAAAATTAAAAATTGAAAATGTTAATCCAACTAGTGAATCTTTTGTCGCCAGCAAAGGCTGGTTTGAAAAATTTAAAATCCGTCACAATTTACACAATATAAAGCTGAAAGGTGAAGCTGCCAGTGCTGATATTGCGGCAGCGCGTAATTATCCAAAAATATTAAAAAAAATTATAGACGAAGGAGAATATGTCCCGGAACAAATTTTTAACGTAGACGAGACTGGCCTGTCCTGGAAACGAATGCCAGAAAAAACTTATATTTCTACAGATAAAAAGTCTGCACCTGGATTCAAAGTAGCAAAAGAACGTTTAACTCTTCTTCTTGGGGGCAATACAGCTGGAGATTTTAAGTTGAAGCCTCTGTTGATATATCTCTCCGAAAACCCTAGAGCTTTAAAAGGATGTAATAAATCCCATTTGCCAGTTATTTGGAGATCCAACAAAAAAGCATGGATGACTTCAAGTTTATTTGAATCTTGGTTTAAAGACTGTTTTTGTCCCGAAGTCAAACTTTACTTAGAAAGAAAAAACCTCAGCAATAAGGCGCTCCTGCTGCTGAATAATGCTCCAGGACATCCGATAAACCTACATAACTTATCTGATAATGTCCGGATTGAGTATCTACCAAAAAACACTACAGCCCTGATTCAGCCAATGGATCAAGGTGTTATTTCTACATTCAAGGCATATTATTTGCGAAAAACGTTTAAACAACTAATTGTTGCCAGTGAGAAAGAAGGGCAAGATTTTGCTTCAATTAAAGCGTTCTGGAAAAATTATAATATCAAGGATGCTATACAAAACATTGGAGATTCATGGAAAGAAATTCAACCATCTACAATGAAGAATGTTTGGACAAAAATTTGCCCAGAGAATGTCAATAACGATGATGCTGATGTTCAAGTTCTTCCGGAAGTCCTTCAAAATATAGTAAATCTTGGTAATCAACTCGGTTTTGAAGATTTTGTAGAAGCAGATGTTACAGATTTAATTAATGCACATGGATTTAGTCTTTCCGATGATGATTTGTTACATCTGGAACAAAATCGACCACTTGAAGAACACGAGAATGAAAATAATATTGTAAATATTACTCAAGAGCTTACCACAAAAGACCTGTCTACTGCTCTTTTCCATTTCGAAGAAGGTATTAAGATCCTGCGGGAAAAAGATGAAATAAACGAACGTAGCTTGAAGATATCTGGAGCTGTAAATGAAGCTATAGATTGTTACAAGCAACTATACAGAGAAAAAATAAAATCGGCCACTCAACAAAAATTAACCAGCTTCTTTCAACCAGTTGCGTCCACATCAGCATACTAATGTTATGCCATTCAAAACTTGGATACCAGCTCTGAAGAGGATTTAAATTCAGAATCAGATTGCACCACTTCTGTGTTCCTAATGGATTGATTTATGTTATTTAAAGAATTTTATTATTTTTAATTATTTTTATACATATGTACATATTTCTGAATTCATTTTATTTTTGTTTTTGAATATTTTTATGTACATATTTAATACTTTATTTTAAGAGTTATGTTTTTAAATAATTTTTCATGTATGTTTTTAAAGAATTTTGATATTTTTAATTATTTTTATATGTTATTTCTGAATTAGTTTTATTTTTGAATATTTTTATGTACTTTAATATACATAGGTACTTTATTTTAATAGTACATGTACATATATGTAAAATAAATATTTTTGAATTATTCTGTTAATGAATATTTTTTCTTTTTTATTAACAATGTACAACACTGTAATTTAGGTTTAATAATATGTATAATGATAAACTGTATAATCCATAGCAAAAAATTCGATTTACGGAAATTACGGACAACTTTTCTGAAACGGAACCCTTCCGTTAAGCGAGGGAAGGGTGTACTTTATTATTATTTTTTATCTTAATTTAATTTTGCATGTTAAGTAGGCTATTGACTTCCTACTTGTGTGGCAATGGCTTTTTTATCTAAGTCAGTATTTTTGTTATACGTTTGATGTTTATTGTTCCATTCCACAAGAACATGTTACCCAAACGCTTGGAGTCAGGCCAAATTGAAATCCTTTGGTTCTGGTGCTAATTAGCTCTGATGTGTTTGGAAGCAAAAAAGAAAACACTCTTATATCACCAAAGAAGGGCGCATTTCATAAAATCATCAGAAATGCAAAAAACCACCCACGATTATACTCAAAAATGACACAAATGACTTTTGGTAATTTAGAAGCTTTTCGAAAATTAGCTTACGATATTTCAGTTCAGTTCAGAAATTAAAATTCATTCACTGATTATAAAATCATCTTCAATTGAATTATATACTTAGGTCAAGAGCTTTTCTCTAATTTTATATTGTTTTTAATAGATTTCCTAAAGAACCAATTATAAGAAAGAAATGGCTTGAAGCAATTGCCCGTCCAGACTACGTACCGACTGAACATGCCGTTATTTGTGAAAATCATTTTTTGGAGGATCATATTTAGCTCATTGGAGTGAAGCGAAGATTGAGAAGAGAAGTGGTGCCATCTGTTAACATAAATATGGTAAATTTATAAATTCAAAGTGAAATTATTTTTTGCTTAATTATTTCCCAATTTAAAGCAGGATTCGAGGGAAATGAAAGCAATAGATGACTCTAGTAATACAATTGCGGATTTGGAAACAGATCATGACATTACGCCAGAACCATCAACGGTTTGTTATAGAAATTATTTTTTTATTCATTACCTTTTCGATATGTTAAATAATTTTAATTTAAAGTGTTTCGCTCCAACTACTTATTTTGTTCATACTTTTAACGGGCATCTAGTGAGAGTTGCAGACTTGGAAACACCAATGGTAAGTTGCGATATTTGTTCAGTTGTAATATTTTTTGTTGTTTTTTGTAGATGACACTAGTGAAAATTTTTTTAATTTAAATGTCTACCATTGTGTTAAATTAATATTTAAATTTTAAAAGAAACTCTTAAATCTGCCCTATGAGCTGAAAAGATTACCTCACCTCTGGATCTGATGCGCTTTATTAAGAAAACAGGATGGTTTTGGTGCGAGATCTCTTCTGTTTGTTTGTTTGTTTTTTAAACAGAGTAGTACAATAGGCCACCTTGAGATTCTCGTCCTATTTTTGTCAGCTAACGCTTCAGGTATTTTGAATTAGTCTTAACAAATATCAATGGAAGGTAATACGATTCTACAACGCATAGAAAATTGTTGAATTTCATTCCTCAAATATTCGGTGCATTACCTGAAATTTACAACGCGTGTAATCGTCCTACCGAGAGAACAAAATTCGGCATTTAATCGAAATTTTTTAAACAACCCGGGTTCTTTGCCAATCAAACATTAATGAACCGCATGCGTATGCGAAGGTATGTTTGAATACTGTCCTAATTAATTTTTCTCCGAGCACAATAAGTGAGCCTTTCTCGACAGCAATGCATCTGGACTTTACTTTGTTCATTAATTATTACCTTTCTCAGGGTTTCTGGTAATCTGCTTGCATCCATTGGTTTCGAACCGAGGGAATATCCACAGGTTATTGACTTTGTGAAGGTGAGTTTGTCACCTTTTAGAAAAAAAATGTTTATTGAATTCATAACAGAGTTGAGTAATTTACTATTTTACCTCTGCATTTAAAATTTCGTCAGATTAAGGAGCTTCTTTAATCTGGTGGAACGGGTTACTGGAATTGGAATCCGGGTCGATATCGTCCGAGTATAAATACCTTAGGCATTATAAGGTGACAATTTTCTCTGGATTGGGAAGATCATCCTTGCTCGGATTTACACTTATTTTGTTTTTTCGATTTGACTGTGTGGTCTCGGTTTGATTTATCGAGACAAGTAGGTCAATAGTGAAATCTATTAGCAGTAAAATATGGTTTCTTATTTTTTTTTTTCTCTGGGGTCAGCGAGACTACTGTGTGGGGTTCTATGAGCTCATATGCACCGCTTTTAGGTCTCTTGAATATAACTTACATCTGGGAATATTTGACATACAGGTTTTCTAGTACTCTGCTTCAGACATGGAGACCTCACCTATGGTTATGTTCCCCATTAGCTTCGAGAATACTTTTCGAACATTTCGCTCCTTCTAAGTTCTTACCTGTGAAACATTTTTAACTCAAGAGCTGAAACCCAATGACTATTTGTTTGCTCCGTATTTTTGTGACTGATGATAGTCCAATGGAGATTGATGAACGTTTCACTCCATCTAAAAACCCATACCTTTTGATATGGATTTTGGTTCGGCGGAATCATCGGTCGTATTTATTCCAAGTTGAATGAAGAGGGGGGGGGGGGGGTGCTTTTGATGGTAAAAGACTTCTGATAAAAGATTGTTTTTAACACCGATTGGAAGATATCGACCACATAATTGTAAAGTTTACACACGACAGCGATATGTGCCATACTTCAAGCGAAACAATTCACTTGTTGAAGGAAAAGCACGAAGACTTCATGATAATGTTAATTGGCTACCAATATCCTCTGGTTTAAAACATTCCGATTCCTTCTTATGGGGCTATGTTAAATCTCTTCCCCGTTTCCATGGAAAGTGATAGTAATTCGAAAAAAGTTTTATATAAAAATTATAGTCCAGTCAAATTAGATCAATTTTCGACAAAAAAAAGAAAAAAACAAAACATTAATTGGTAAAGATCTTAATTTTGGTATACATATCCTTATTACGGTTTCCCACTGAATATACTGAATATACTAAAAGTTCCCATCAAAATCTATTGCACTCGAGCCGCCATCTTGGAAAAGTGGTACACTTTTTCAGTTTTTTGCCTATATCTCGGCAACTATAACCGATACGAAAAAATAGGTCAGTTAAAGAATAAAGTTTATTAAATTGCCCGTAAAAAAGCATATTTTCATTTTTTTATTGTATATCCAATATTTGAGCTGTAATCCGAAGCAAAATGAGAGAGAGAGAGAGAGAGAGAGAGAGAGAGAGAGAGAGAGAGAGAGAGAGAAAGAGAGAGAGGAGAGCATTTATGACGGGTCAAAACGCGTTTATGGCCCGATTTGTAGACGATTGAGCTTCATACAAGTACGAGTGAGAGTCCGGGAGGTAGCATTGCATTGTAGGTAGTGTTCTTATCTTATCATTTTCGATAGATCTTGTGTGACTAAAAAGTGAACGAAGTGTTAGCTGATGCACCCGTGGTGGTTGTAAGAGGCTGCGAAAGTGGTAAAAGTTTGTTTTTTTATGTGCACCTGTTTTTTTTATGAACAGTGAACATCATATGTGAGTTGAAAAAAATCGTCAGCTTCATCATGAAGGGGGGATTATGCGCCAGCTGCTCGAATGAACTTGTAAAAAAAAACACGTAAAATAAAGTAATAGTAGTAATAGCCTGAGAGCGCGTCGACGTAGAGAGCTGAAATTTGGTACATGGTGTTTTCATATATTAGTAAATAAAAAAAGCAATAGTAAATTAAAAAACTGACTAAATCGGGCAACCCCTTCTTGGTGCTACCGTATAAGAATTTAGGTTTTTTACGTATATTATGAAAACATTAGTCCTGGACGTTTTTATTGTAGTGGAAAGTTCTTCAGAATATGAAATTCTATAAAATTGGTTATAATCATTTTTGCTGGCCGACGAATCGTTCTACAGGGTCTTTCAAATTGAGTTTTCAAAAGTAAATAATTAAAAGACATAGAATTTGAATTGAAACTCAAAAAAGTTTTTATTTATTTTTAAAGTACAATGTTTGCCATTTATACTCTGAAAATAATATCTCCCATGTGACTACCTCTTGCGTCTCTACAGTACCTGATTCTTTTATCAAAATTTTCAATCAGATTCTGGCATAGTTCCGGCTCTATCTCACCAATAACTCGATCAATTTCTGCTTTCAATGCTTCAACGTTTCGAGGATTATCCTTGTAGACCTGTACTTTCACATGGCCCCAGAGAAAGAAGTCTAACGGCGTCAAATCATAGGATCTTGAACGCCAACTCACATCACCGAATCTGGAAATAACACGGTCTGCAAACTTTGTATGCAGTAATTGCAAAGTTTCTCTGGCCGTATGACACGTAGCCCCATCTTGTTGAAACCGCATGTCTTCAGTATCAATATTTTCCAGTTTTGGTCATAAAAAAGTTGTGGTAATGTCGCGATATCTGGTACCGTGATCGGTTATGGCTCTTCCAGCATCATTTTTGAAAAACTACGGACCAATACCACCACCAGACCACAATGCACACCAAACAGTAACTCTTTGTGGATGTCTTCGCCTCTCTTGGATCACGCGAGGATTTCTCTCTCCCCAAATAGGGCAGTTTTGTTTATTAACGTAGCCACCGATCTCGAAATGTGCTTCGTCCAAAAAGATGATTTTGTTTTTTTTAATAGTCGTTTTGTTCCACTATGACGCATGGAATGATCTTGTGGCAGCAATTCTTGTGTCAATTGAACTTTGTAGCCCTTCAACGCTAAATCTTTGTGCATAATACACCATACAGTTGACTCAGAAAGTCCCAATTGTTGTGAACGTCGGGAAATTGACGTATTGGAGTCATCTGCAGCACTATCACTCACAGCACCAATATTTTCTTCTGAACAACCGGCGCGAGCATATTGATGTCTTTCTCAATCTTGTACTGGACGAGTTTCTTGAAATTTACGCACAATATTACCAATTTTTTGCTCAGTTGGACGATTGTGTCGACCATAAACATCGCGTAATTTGCGAAATACATTTCTCACAGAACGACCATTTTCATAAAATAATTCAATAATCTCAATACGTTGTTGTAATGTATACGACTCCATTTTTATAAATGGCAAACCTTCAGCTGTCAAAATGACATATAATATGGGTGCGTTCGATATTTGAAGTGTGTTACACAGGCGCGTGCTTTTGAAAGACCCCGTAGATATATAAGCGAAAAACCACTTTAAAAATCAAACTTTCAAAGATGGTTGACCATACGAAATTACATACTGGCATTCATCTAGGGCAGTGTTTTTTAACCGGGGTGCCGCGACACTTTGGGGTGCCCAAAGTTTAGGCATTTTCTTTGAAATTACTTAACTGTAGTACAAGATAACTAATTGTCAATTCTATTTTGCTATGAGATATCTAGTAAGCAAAGAAGCGAAATAAGGAAATTTTATTGTCTGCTTGCTAGTCGTGATTGGTGCAGCAAATTAACAGATTTGGTAGACATATTTGAAATATTGAATACGGTAAATACAAGTATGCAAGGCAAAGAAGAATATATTCTGTCTTTAATTGGCAAAGATAAATTAAATTTATGGTTAAGAGAAGTAAAAGAAGGGAATGTAAGCATGTTTAAACATTTTTTCTACTATAACAAATGTTAAAATAGTACCTCTTGTATCGAAAAATATACCAATCTTACTTAATAATATAGTAAGTGACTACTTTCCCTCTTTACGTCTTTGAGAATTACGATTGGAATCCATTAATTGTGGACGTTAATGAAGTAAAGATAAATCTTGAAGAGCAACAAGCACTAATTGCTTAAAGACTGATGGCAATTTAAAATATAAAATATAAGGAGTTGATTATTATCCTCAATTAGCTAAAAGATTTCTCACAATATTATTGCAATTCTCGACTTCATATTTATGTGGATTTGAATTTTAAGCTTTTACGTCCATCAAAAATAATAAAATAGAACGTTTGCAAAGAACGTGTTTCTCTCCAATATTTCGTCCATCACGTCAGGCTTAGATCTTGCATTAATTAAAAAATTATTATTAGTTACGTATTTATGCATGTTTTTGTGTAATTTTATATATTTGATAATAGAATTAGTTTTAAAAACAATAGCGAGACTATTATTTTTACATGTATAGGTATTTGCGACAAAATTCAATGGACTTGCGTGATATTCGTTTTTGCAAAAAAATTATCTGGCCCATTCCATCAGCCACCCCGCCCCCACCCTATACAGATTCTTGATCCGCCACTGGTCAAGGATGCCACACGATTTTTTATTTTTCAATCAGGGTGCCCCACTCAATGAAAAAGGTTGAAGAACACTGATCTGATAGACCAATTCTAGCTGTTTTACTTGTTCATATAATATTGAAAAATTGACGAATCTTTGGGAATTCCCGAAATCAATGTGCATTGTCATTTTTAAATCATTGTGAAGAGTACTCATATTGCCGAGCATTATGGTAGAAATAACCGTGTCTGACCAATTCTTACGATACCCTAGATCAGTGTTTCTCAACCTTTTGTTATTTACGGAACGCTAAAATATTTGGAATTTTTTGCGGCACACCTGAAAATAAAAAATATAAAAAAACAAAAACAAATCATTTTTTTTTTTACGAAAATGATTCAATGAGAGGGCTGAGCCGTTGCTTTTTGAACAAATTAAATCAAAAAGAGTTTCCAAAGTCGCCAGACAAGTTCGCAATTCATCGTCAACTTTTAAACGTCATTCCCGTTTTTTGGACTTGAATTTTGTCAATGCTGAAAATCCAAATTTAAGAAGCTATGAAGACACAAACGGCAGAAGAATTTCAATGATTTTCAAGCTGATTTGATGGTACACATTTTTGACTGAAAACTCAAACTCAAACGATAAAATTTATCGTTTCTGAAATCAATGAGCTGGTCTTTTTTTGTTATATTCAAATAATCATCCTAATTGTTCTGACCTCACTTTGACATGACTGTGTAAAATTATAGATGGTACAAGAACTATGTCGCATGGCATACTAGAGCAGAGTATACAGATTGTGAAATGGGTAGTGCATTCTGGAATGGACCATAACATGTTTTAGACGGTTTCGAAAGCAAATGTTTTTATAATAGCAGTTTTGTATACATTTGATCGACTTTCTCAACATTTCAGATATGAAAAATTATGAATCACTCGACGTATACATCATTTCAAATGTTGTGGTCCATTCCGGAAGAGACCACCCAGACATATAAATATTTTGGTACTGCATGCAACATCTAGTTCTTGTGCCATCTATGGTAAAATTCATAGAATACCTAACAAATGAAATAAAATTCGACAACAGCATCACCGAAAACACAGAGAAATGTGTGGTGAGCTCTCGATTTTGTCACTTGTTTTTCTTATCGACAATTCTCATATACTTCTTAGACTTATTTCAGTTAAAATCTGTGTTTACTTGCGTTCCACTAAATTTGATATACAATCGTTTCACTTGAGGTTGCTAGAAGTACGATAATTTCGGTACATGTACTCAAGTACAATGTTCGAGGCAAAATGTATTCTCGTACGCGAAAGTACAAGATATTCGGAATTATACGGCGTCAAATATTTTTCACACTTAATTTTCACATTGTTGCAACACTACGAATAAAGATCAGTAAAATATATATAAGAAAAATACGTAGAACGCGTCGTGATCACATCTATGAGGTCAGCGAGTAGGTAACTTGTTCAGCTCAATTTACAAAACACAATTAAAAGATTGCTGCTTTGGGTTTTCAAACATACCACACAAATGATCCGTCGCATCACGTTGGCTCTGTAATAGCCGAATAAACCTGCTACTGAAGTGCGACTTGATGATGAAAACTTTGACCAAAATTTTGATTCGAGCCCAGATAATCCTAGATTTAGATTTTGTATTAAAATATCTAAATATTTTTTTATTTCTGGAACGGTGACCCTCAGACAAGACTATATACTAAACTTGAATTAAAAAAATAGCAAGGACCGTAATTATTACGATCAAAATGAAAAAAATTATGAAATAATAATTATTTTTAATTTTTATTTTTTATAGTTGAAGATATTAATTATTTTTATATTTATATTTTTTTTATCAGAAATAATACCATACCATGCCATTTTTAGTTTTAAAATTAGGGCCACGCACGAGAAAATAGAGACTTATAAAAACTTATAATTAGGTAATTATGAAATGACTTTTATTTCTGATAAAAAAAAAGTTAAAATCACAAATAATTATTATCTTCGACTACAAAAATTAAACATAATTATTATTTATGATTTAAATAATAAAAATCCAAAGAAGTAATTATGGAGCGATTTTAATTTTAAAAATTACGTTTTATTAATATTTTTCATAATGAAACTGTGACTTATTCCCGCTTCGAAGAGCCTCCGTTTGGTAGGGTAGAGTCGCTAGTGGTCAGCACCTTAACGCAATTTCTTGAAATAATAGCTTATAAGAAATTTTAAATAATTAATTTTGGGGATGTAGACACAGGAACATTAACCTCAATATATATATTTTAAATTTACAATACTAAAATATCGCAATTTTTCATTTATTAATTAAAATTGTAATAAAAATAGAAAATTGGGAAAATTCTCCTAAAGTCAGCACAAAGAACCCAGTGCTCGGCATTCTAGTTTCCTTTCTCCAGCATGCGGCTTAAATTTAAGTTTTATATGAAAACAAATTAATAAAAGCAGTCAATTTTTGAATTTTGATGTCATTTTATTAAATTATCGATTTAAATTTGCCTTCGGCATAGATTTATAAAAACTTATCTTTCTTATATGTTCATTGATTCATAAGCATAGGTATATCACATGAAGTTATTGGATTTTAATATTTTTTTAATCCACTAACAAAATAATATCTTAAAATTATAAAATTAAATTAAATTCACATTATGAATTATGAACTAAAAAATAGAAACTCATATCAAACGTCCATAAATAAATTTCAGATTTTGTAATCACATCGTAAAACTAAACTAAACTAAAAAGTGGAAACTTATTTCAGTCATGAGGAATAAGGCAGGTCACTACATAGCGTATCTTTTTCTTACACTTAATTATCACAATCGCTATTCTTGTCCTTCACAAAAATTGCAGACAAAGTCAGCACTTTGAGCCTCTGCAAAAGTTAAGTCTGACAAACATGTACATTTCAAATGAAACCACTTTTCACATATGTCACAGCCAATATTCTTAAGTCCATCCTCTTCAACATCCTGTAAACAACTCATCCTCACAACTCTGACAGAAAATTTTATTCCGCTGATTTTTCTTCTTTTTTGCACCTTTACGTTTTGCGCCAGATTTTTGTAGAGTATTTTCAGCCTTTCGCTTTAATCTATTAATTTTTTTTTAGTTCAGCTGCTGCGCTTTTATCTGCCTTTATCTTTTCTTTCTTATCATAATTTTCTTTCCAAGCTGCAGAGGAAATAGCCATGGGAAGTTTACTTTGTCTGTTTGTTTTTCTTGAAGGTGAAAATGGCTTTGGATAAAACAAATGCCTTTCAAATGTAGCTGGGGAAGTAGGACCCGAATCCAAAAACATATTTAAGGCAGATTGTACAGACTCTTCTTGATTACTTTCGGCCATAATATCTTGATCAATATCTTTTTCGGTTGGGCCTTGATCATCAATATTTTCCTCCAAAGAAGGAGGGTTATTTTCCTTTGCTTTTTCAATTATTCGAATAACTAAGTTGTAGTCAATATTTGCCTCTTCAAGATTATCTTTAATTGATTTGTGAGATCATTTGTGAGATCATATTCTTATTTAAGGCAATTTTGTGTAAAAAGTGCTGAGCACTGGGAACTGCTGACTTTAGGCGCTACTACCCTGATTTTTATCATTTGAAAAATCAGTAATAATAATTATTTAGGGTCCCTGAAAATAGTATTAAAAATTGTTTCAAATATAACTTTCTGAAAGATGTCCATAATTTTTGTAAAATAAAATGTTACTAAATTGTCTCGCTTTAATTTGGTTCTTTTTCTCATTAATTTCATGGTAAAACTAATGTGTACCAGAATTTTTCATGTTATACGAGAAAATACGTCGAAAAATCTCACGGCACATTTAACAATCTCACGCAGCACATTGGTGTGCCGAGGCACACAGGTTGAGAAACGCTGCCCTAGATGAATGCCCGTATGTAATTTCGTGTATGGTGACCTATCTGTGGAAGTTTGATTTTTGATTAGTTGTTTTTTTTATGTGGTATCATAGCCAACCATAAAAAGATTTTTAAGGGCAAGAGCGATTTAAGTTTTTCAGAATTGAATGACCCCCGTCGAAAAAATTCTCCCTTATTTTGAACAACATTTTGCGTCACGCATATTTCTGGAGAAATTTAGAAAAATCCTTTATTAAATATTTCATTATATTTTTTAGTTTAATTAAATATTATACTTTGAGCATAAACTAGTCTCATTATTTATCCATACAGGACGACGCAGAAGTAGTAAATACACACACGACTATTTCAACTGAAGCAGTATCACCTGATTTTACTTTGGATATAGTAAAAGAAGTAGTTTTTTTTTAATTTTAGCATTACACAATAATCAACATTTAGTAAATATTTTCGATTTACTTTTAATATTAAGAGGAGTCAGTACTAAGTTTTGTAAGTTTTGTACATTTTTCAATGCGAATTTCTTGCAAACTTTTATAAATTAAATTAATTAAATTAAATTAAATTAAAGATAACGAAGAGGTCTAGTGAATAACGTCGGGAAAAATAAAAAAAAAAAATGTATTGGAATGCAGATATTAGTTCGGAAACTTATAAAAAATGATAAAAATTTAAGTTTGTTAAATCAAATTCCTGTGAGTAGATATTCTCATTTCTTTAGATTGTGACTATTTTAGAAAGATAAAGCCAGCAATTAGGGAATCTGAGGAGAGGGACGACAAAAGATGGTAGACTGTTCCATGATCGCACAGTTCGAGATAAAAAAGCATCACTGAATTTTAATATATACGGCTGAAGGCAATTTTAATGGTAAAAAGATGTGCGCGGTTTGCAGCGCGAGTATTGCATACAGGAATCGTTCTACAAGGGATCACACTAGATATTTCATCGGAACATTGACTAGGTATGTAGCAATAAAGCAGCGAAAGGCAACCAACATTGCTGCGGTACTCTCCAATGAGCTTGAAGGCTCTTTTTTGGAGAATATTCAACGAAGCTAAGGCTGCGAGACCAGCCCCGGCCCAGATATGGTTTTTTTTTTTCTTTTTTAGTGGCGCTTGTTTTTTTTTTATTATTTGACTCTAATAGTACTTGTTTTTTCTTCCGATATTTCACAGACGAGAAATTGCAAGATTTCGTTGAAAGTTCTTGAAATACAAAGAAAAATAGTATGTTTAACAGTTGAGAAGTGTCTTTTCAAAAGGGGATATTTACGTCCTAATCGTTTTTTCATAAAATCGAAAAAACTGACTGTAGCAATACCAACAGCTTTACAGAATAATAGGAGGAATATATGGAAAGGATATGATAAGTTATCTAGAATTATTTTGAAAAAAATTTGAATAATACTTCCGGTAATATTGGCTTGCAAAGTTTGGAAATATCCCCTTTTGAATAAAAATCTTTATAATATCCCCTTTTGTTCTGTACCATTTTGTAAATATCCCTTTTTGTGTTGTACGTTTTTGTAAATATCCTCTTTTGATTTGTAGAATAAAATTATTAAAGCATATTTTGAGAATTCTTATCAGTTTCTATTTTTTAATTCTTACTTCTATTTTTACTCAAAAATATAAAACAGAAACTTCTCCCTTAAAAATTTATTTCGACTATTGAAATCGTACTGTAAATATCCCTTTTTGAAATGAAACCAAAGTAACAGTAATAATGTCATATTTTTTAATGTAAATATCCCCTTTTGATCAGAACAAGTGTTTTCAAATAAGATTTCCTATGAGTTTATCGCGTTTTGTTTCGGTTTACAGTGACGAAATCTTCAATTTCAGAGTAGAGAATATAATCTCATACTTAACTTAAAAAAATGAAAATTGTAAATGTCCCCTTTTGAAAAGACACTCCTCAGTTATGGTAAAAAAAATGAATATTATCGTTAAAAAATTTCAGTTTATGTGAACTGCAAGTATTCATTTTTCGTCTTAAATTGTATGGTTTTCTGCATATTGGATTTCTGTCTTTTACGCTAGATGTCTCTAATGTGCTTTGTGGTTTAGGTCTAGGCTAATTTTATATGAATTTTCTCACTTTCAGGACATAAACCTACGTATAGTAAATTTTATTGCCTACAGGCTAAGTGGTATCTAAATTGAAACTTCTATTGCTGAGTACTTACTCCTCCTAATGTTTATCTTATTTTGTCTTTTATCATATTTAAAATATATTTCCAAACAAAAACTGTTTTTTTTCCTATTTTTTTAGGAGCCAAAGATGGAAGACGCTTCATATAAACAATCTATGATTAGAAATCATGCGTTATTAATTGTAAATTCGAAGAAAATATTTAAATGATTATTTATTCATTTATTTTTCTTTAGAAAAACATTGAAGATAAAATATCAATGGAGAAATGTATGGAGACATCTAGTGACAGCTGTACAGAACTATCGGACATTATTTTAGTGAAAAAAGCTAAATTAAAAAAACTAAGAAAATATATTCGGAAAAACAAGAAGCTCTTAAAAATATTGCACCAAAAAGTTCGTAGACAAAATAAAAGAATATCTAAACTTCAAGGATTAAATAATGACAGGAAAGAGAACAAATTTATAACAGATGACATATGTCAGTTATCAAGTGACACACAATCTGATTAGATGGTGGTGTTTAAATTGACTGCTGCAGTGTGTTAAATTAATATTTTTTTTTTTATGAATAAAAACAATTTCATATTATCGGATAATATGCAGTGTTGATGTTTTTTCCCCCTTGATTTTTATGGTGGGAAGGGAACAAAATCTCTAAAAATTTTGAGTTTTTTTCTTCTTGGAATCCATGAAAGTAGTCCTTCCAAATGATACCCCACAAGATAAAAAAAAAAAGACTTACAAAAGAATTCCAATTTCAATAAATATGAACAAAACAAATTACACCAAAACCTATTTATATCTCTCGCATCACACTACTTGTGTTTTTCTCCATTTAATACAGAATTAAAATTACTGAATGAAAGCATCACTACCCCACCCCAGCTATTAATAATCCCTGTAAGTGCCAGATCACAGAAATGCAATAAAAAAAAAATTGTTTAAAAAAATTTGTCATCAAGCAATTAATTGTAAGAAATTCGTGGGCGGCAGTGCGAAACATAAAAAGCTCGATAATCACAATGTGGCAAAATTAATCTTTCGATCTCATAGTAGAATCGCATAAGCTTTTGTCAAGGTCAATTATGTTTATACTTCAGTACTTTAGATGGTGACAGGAACTCTGTTTTTTTTTTTTTTTTTTAGTTTTTGCTTGTTTCAAGCTCAAACCTCCCATGAAGTATGCCAATCATTTGAGACATGGAAATTAAGCGAATATTCCAAGGAGCTAGGGAAAACTTTATTGCGTTCAGCTTAAATTTGATGTTTGCCGGATAGAAGACAATGATTAATTGGTTTTGAATTGAAATGATTTAATCGCAACATGCGCATTGTTCTGGCGCCAATGTTTTCGAATCCGCTGAGGATTTGATTTAAAATTCAAGACAGAAAGAAATTTTATGATATTTTTAGCATTGAGATTAATCACAACAATTCCAATTGGAATTTCATAATAAATTTATCCTGAAAAGTTGTTAGAGGTTCTATTCGATTTCATTGTCGAAGAAATTTAAATACTTGGTGTATACCATAACAAGATATGATGAAATGCGAGATGATCAGATGAGAGAAAAAAGTGGATTAAATATTTTGCAAAAAAACCGGAAGTGTTCGACATAGAATTGTTACTGTTAGTAGCCTGCATTTGTAGAGAGATGCTATTGACATGTTATCACTTTTGTATAATCACTTATTTGTGCTTATTAAATAGTACAGAGTTAATAAAAGCCTGGAATATATCACACTGACTTATCTTAACCGATATACAGTGACGTAGCAAGGATGGGCCGCCTGGGGCACCAAAATAAGGGGGTACCAAAATTTTTGGAGAAAATGGTGGTATTATAGCAAATTTTGGTGAATTAAAAATTGTTGCCCACAAATTAAAGGGTTTTCCAATAAGAGGTGTTATTTGATATTCAAAGAAAAATGCCATTTTTTGAGATAAATGATCGGATCTTTATTTTATTATAAAGAGGAAGGTATGCCGTAAATAATGGAAAATAACATCAGCCAAATGACCACCACGATCACGCCTACAGGACCATATCCTTTTCATGAAATTTTCCATAACCAAATCGTAAAATGGCTGCCCTATGTCCGCGATAGCCTCACGAATTCCATCTTTGAGGTCTTGAATCGACGCTGGGCTGTTGGCGTAGACCTTCTCTTTCACGTGGCCCCAAAGGAAGAAGTCGCAAGGTGTTAAGCCACAAGATCTCGGTGGCCAATTGTGATCACCTCTTCGAGAGATAACACGGTCCGGAAACTTTTACCGTAAAAGATCAATGGTTTCGTTGCTTGAATGGCACGTAGCGCCGTCTTGTTGAAAGTAAACGTTGTCCAGATCAATCATTAATCATCTGTCGATAGCGCAATCCATTCACCGTAACTGTTGCTCCAGCCTCATTTTCGAAAAAGTAAGGTCCAATGACCCCGCGGGACCATAAACAGCACCAAACAGTCACACGTTGAGGATAGAGAGGCTTTTCAACAATAACTCTAGGGTTTTCCGAGCCCCAGATGCGACAATTTTGCTTGTTGACGAAGCCATCGAGGTGGAAATGGGCCTCGTCACTCAAGATGAGTTTTCGATGGAATTCATGCATTTCAAGGACCCAATCAGCAAAGACTCGACGTTGTTGATGATCGGCCGGCTTGAGTTCTTGTGTTAACTGAACTTTATAAGCCTTTGAGGAATGCCTAATTCCAAAGAACGACGAGGAATGGGCAAACCTGGGTTTTCTTCAACACTTTCGGCTACAGCAGCAATATTCTCGGCTGTTCTTGAGCGAGTATTATGAGTAGCTGTTCATTTTTATAAAAAGCCGAGTAACTCAATTTTCATAACTGCATCTATGGTTCCAATTTCAAATAGCCATAGTAGGTTTGTGAATTCACAAATTTCAGTATCGAACCTTGAATACTCTTTAGATGACGAAATCCAAAACTACCGCGGCCAAAGTTATAACAATGCCACCACACTGGAATACAGCAGGGTATTCTGGATATTTATCCGACGTCTAGGGTTGTTGCTTGCTTAAATCATTCACTCAACCTTGCTGGCCTTCATGCGACGAAAGTTGAAGTCAACTACATCAGTTTCTTCGGGAAGCTTTCTTTTCTTCTTCAACTAACCATTGGGATATTTTGGTGAACACAACTGGATCCAGCTTGAAGTGCTTGGTTGAAACAAAATGGATCGCCAAAGGAGATGCAGTAAAAATATGGTCTAGACGAACTTGTCAAAACAAATGTTGGACGTTTTGAAGCAGATATCGGGAAGGAACAAGAACGCCAATACCAGGACTGATACCACTTCGCTTTTCGTGGTCATGCTATCTTTATCTTTCTTTAGTTTTCTTGGATCTTGAACACAGCTCTGGTCTAAGTGAATAGCGTCCAAAAGTACTTGCAAACCCAAGTCTCAACTTGCAAAATAGTTCTCAGAGACTAAAAGCACTGCAAAATTATCAGACAGAGAGTACAGAAATCATTTCGTAAAGCAGTGTAGATTTTGCTGAAGAGAAGTGTAATAAGTTTGGCATTACAACCCAACCTCACCTCAGCGTTGCATTCGGAGAAAGGAGAAGATACCCAGCGAAAATTGCGAAGATGCTGGGTTTGCTTTTAAAAATAAGCTATGTCGCGAAATATTCTCTTCACTTGATCACATCAACCAGAAAGTAAAAACAAGAATCCAACAACTACATGAACTCGCAAGTAGTTTCGAGTTCCTGACTCCAAGCTGAGACAGCTTACATCTAGATGTGCAAAACCTCACAAAAACGCGTTCCAACTAAAACGAGCTAATGGCCCTCTAATATAAAGCTCTACACATTCTCTCTCTCTCTCTTGCTATATTATGTCACATAAATTCTTTGCAATGATGGCTTTATTTGCTTGAATAAAAGTTAAAGAGCTTTCAAAAAGTGTTCCGGGTTTATGTGGAGATTTTCTTATCTAGTTATAAGTTGTCTCAGCTCCAAGCAATCTTTTGGACCACAGAATCAGCATCGATTCAAGCAAACTGGATGCTAACGAAATCGACAAGAATAAGTTTCTGCTGGAACGAATAAGGTTGATTAAATTCATTGAAGCTTCTTCAAAACTTGAACACCTTGAATCACTGAAGACGGAAGAGCTCTTACAGCTTCTGCGATTTATTCAATGATTCAGTCCCAAATATCGCCATTATGCTAGACTTGTGGGAGAGCTTTCCCGAGTTGAAGCTTATAAAGAATTATTTACGGTCAACGATGGATGATTCTAGATTGAACGATCTGGTGATTTGGTCCATTGATCGAGACCTGATTGTCTCAATCGACTTCGAGAGTGTGATCAACAACTATGGTAGTCAGAAAGCTCGTAAAATAGTTTTGTAAAGATTCTTAACTTTATCCTTTAACAGATTTAGTTTATTAAAATTTCCACTCCAGTTTCTGCGTTGAAATTTTTTATAGTCCGATAAAAATTGGGGCAACTTTTTCACGGTTCGCCTTAGGCACCAAATTCCCTTGCTACGCCACTGCCGTCGTATACCGGATACATATGGTAGATCATGGCAATGGAAAGCGTATACAAATCCCCAGGTCGGGGTGGAAGAAGAGCGTGAAGAAGAAAGTTTAAAGTTTGAAGGTAATAAAATATTACCACCGGGATAAGCAACCGTTTAAGAATAATTTACCATTTTTTAAAATATTTTTTAACAAAACTATAAAGATCTCCTACCATCAGTATTGCATTTTTGGTTAACAAGATCATGAATCAGAAACCCAGCCATCCGCAGATTTCGCAGATTCTTCTTTAATACCTTAATTGGCAACACATACATTTTGGCTATATTTAACCAGCCATTTCATCGAGACCTTTCCTGAAAATGATTGTTTAATTTAGGAGAGTGCATAAAAGCCAGCCACAAGAGTTAATGAACTTATGAAGGTTCTTCCTCCGTTTTGTTAAATCCCTCAATTTGCGAAAAAAAAAAATAGCTACCAAGCGTAGTCCTTCTACATTTGGCAAGGTTGGTGCATTCACACAGCAGGTTCTGAACTCTCTCAACGTCTTCCTTGTTTATACAGCTTCTGCAAAAGTATGTATGGCTCCATGCAGGCGTTTTAAATGTTTGTCAAAAAGGCAGTGTTTCATGAAAACTGCAGTAAGATTGAGCACATTATTACGGTTCCTCCCAGAGAGTAGAGTCTCTGTCGTTCTAGGAGATATCTTGGGCCAAATCTGTCTTGAAATCGTGCATGGGCTTGGTTCTCCCCATCTGCTATTAACAAGCTTACAGGCCTGTAAGCCTATAATCCTCTTCGCTGAATAGGGGCTTATTAATATATTAATTCTACTGCTACTTATAGTTAGAACCTCCGGTTAGAACACCCTACAAAAGTTCGGTAGGCGGTACGATTCTTGTATTTGAATGGATGCTGATATAGATTTTGTATGTAGCTGTATTCGTTATTGTAGTAAAATCTCAAGCTTCCATGAATTTCAAAAATAAGTTAACTCAAAAATTAAGCCAAGTAAAATCGAAATTTTTTACACAACAATAATTAAGGTCCTAGAGCTTTAAAATAAAATTATAAAGAAAAATCCGCTAGAGGTCTCTACTAGACCAAAAGTCGAAAGTTTCAAACAATTCTATGATTAACAAAATTTTCGTTTTATTTGGAATCACAGTTATAACATTTGTTGATACCCGGCGAATTCTCAAGTCAGACCTCAGATATGATTTTTTGCAAAATACGATTTCCCAACAAAAACATATAGGGCATTTTCCACTAGGAGGTCAATAGAGTAGAAGGTGATAGTACTCACCTAGACGACCAAAATTTGTATGGCAAGGGGGGGGGGGCATATCAACCGTTTAGGAGTTACAGGATGACTAAGAAAAAAAAGCTAGTGTTTCACAAAACACCCTGAAACTTAAAAACTTCAGGGTGTACGATCAGCTCATTGTATGCAGAACTTCATGGCCTTTCCAACCTCAACAAGCCCCATACCTCTCTCATAATAAGAATTATGGTTGTCTAAACTAAAAATTTCGAATTTTCTTACCTTTTTTTTTAAATTTAACCTCTATTATTTTTGCAAAAAGGTCGTTAACATAACTTTTTTTTTATAAAAATTCTAAACTGTAGACTCTCCTCTTTAATTTGACCTATTACACCCTGTGTGTTAACTGTAGCCGTTAAACAGTTAATAACTCATACCCTATTCAGGTCACACCGAAATTAGACGATATTTCTTTAAATGACGTGCTAAGGGAACAAATTATTGTTGAGAATAGGTTTGAAAATAGGTTTGAGAATAGGTTAAGAGCTAATAACTCTTAAAGGGCTACACTTAGCACACAGGGTGTAAAGAGGAAAGTGTACAGTTTACACTTTTTATAAAAAAAAAGTTAAAAGTTATGTTAACGACCTTTTTGGAAAAATAATAGAGGTCAAATTAAGAAAAAAGGTAAGGAAATCCTAAATATTTATTTTATACCCCTATAAGTCCTGAGACTTTTGGGATACGGAGCCGGTTGAGCAGTCGTTGGAAGGCCATGAAGCTCTGTATACAATGAGCTTTTAACTGTGACCGTACACCCTATAGTTTTTAAGATACAGGGTATTATGTGAAAATCTAGCTTTTCTTCTTAATCACCCTGTAACTCCCAAACGGTTCATGTTAAGCCCCCCTGCCATACAATTTTTTATTTGTTTAGGTGTCTAATATCCGCACATTTCGTTTGATCAAATTTCGAAAATACACATTGTATGTATGAGAACAAGTAGCTAGGCGTTTTTGATTTTATCAGATTATGTAGAAAAATTAATAAATTGTATTGAAAGATATTTGAATATTGAATGCAATCATTGTATGCGACGTTAAGTTCGTGGGTATAATATTTCCAAATGTGAGATGATGTAGCAGAAGAGTTTTCATTAATCTTGACCGTATCCCCCATAGACATAATCGAGGCGGATAGCCACAGTTGTCTGAGTACTCCATACATCTTACCAAGGAATTCAAGCTTACATAATCACAGCTTTTGAGTGATGAATAGAGTGAGAATTGTTTAGTGAAATGTCAGGGAATTCATAAATATTCAACTTGCTGTTTTTGATATTAATATAGTAGTGAGATTAACTTGGATTCAGAGACATTGTTATTTAGATTACTATTTACCCGAACAAAGCTCTTTTTTTCGGTTTTACGAATTTTTCTCGACATATGGCCTTCAGGTTCAGAGAATTTGCAGTATAATCCGAGAATTCTTAGTTTTTACGAATCTCTTCGAAAAATTACGAAGTCTTTCAAAAGAATTATCAGTACATGATTTTTCAGATTGTTCATGACAATGCAAACGTGCCGGCAGCATTCTTTTCAAGTATTCGGCCGAAAAAAAGTGAAGTGAGTGCTGAGAAATTAAAATTTGCATTTGGTAAATGTTTCTCATAGTTTGGTTGCTTATTTTCAATTGAATATCGATTAGTTATCAGAAAGCATAGTTTAATCGTTTATTCAAATCGAGATCGAATGGGTTTTACGAAGAAATCTCGAATACATATGACCCTTATATATAGCACCAATACACGAAAAATCTTCGAAATAATCTCGAAAAGACGAATCGATATCGAGTCGTTATTTTAATTCGAATTAGCGTTCCTTTTCCTTCATTTTCGGCTCGAGATCGAATCAAGAACGACTTCAAGATCGAAGTTAAACTTCGATTTAGCGGGTCGATTCCGATTCGATATCCAATCGTAATGTTTGCTGGGAAGTTAAATGAACAGTAGTAGAGGAGAAGCCAAAGTAGCCAAAATTTCTGTAGAAGCAGCATGTGATTGATGCAGTCCAAAAGAGCCAAGATACTGATAAAATCACCATCGAGAGCAGATCGTTAGCATTTAGAAAAAGTTTAACAAACCTATGATACAGCTATGTTTGGAGCGGAGTCCCGATTGTCATTTGGTTAAAACTGCGCCAATACACGGAAAATCTTCGAAAAAAGACCGAGAAAACGAATCGATATCGAGTCGTCATTTCGATTCGAATTAGTTTTCCTTTTCCTTCGTTTCCGTCTCGAGATCGAGTCAAGAACGACTGCGAGATCCAAGTCAATCTTTGATTGATCGAGTCACTTTCGATTCGATCTCTAATCGCTATGTTTGCTGGGTGTGATCTCATAAAATTTTATTGTATAGGTTTTTCCATATACATTTGAAACTTTCACAATGGGACCATCAAAAGATACGCGATAACGGGATATACCTATATATCGAATTTGGTAAGAAAGTGTTTTTCGAAATTTCCCCCTCCATTTTCGAAATTCGAGTTCGAAAATATCTTTAAGGATTGGCCAACTAAGTTTCGAATGTAATAAGCTCTATATACATATCTCTATCATTTCAAGTTACATAGGAGATAGAGTTCCCGTAAAAGTCAAAATCACGTTTTACTTATACTGGAACTATTCGTGTGTACCGAAGGAAGAGAACTAAATTGTGAAAAATTGCAGACATGCCAAGGATTAATGTGGCTACAATAACATGTTGGAATTAGTTAAAGAAAGTCCCGAGAGATGGCATAAGTTAGCAAAAATGTGGATTCAGCAATTCAAATATAAGGGTTGTGTGGGCCAAACCGAAGGAAAGAGGAGGTGGATTGCAGATTATTGTTGCGATGTAACTTCATATCGCACTAATCGCTGTATGCAGTTAAAAGGCTTTTGCATATCGGGGGTTTCACACCCCCCCCCCCCCCCCCCCAAGAACCCACGGCGTGTAGAGCCTATAGATATGTGAACTAACGAATAAATGGCAGCATTTCTTCGTTTCCGTATAAGTGGAATGGAACACATTTATATTGGAAAGTTACTACATATGCAAATGTGACTGTAAATGCAACAGGAAGTAAGTGTAGGAAAGCAGCTTTCCATTTCAGGTCATTCTACTTTATTTGGTCCCTTTCCCCGCACTTTTAACCAAGGAATTCGAAGTGAATTTCCATTTATGTCGGGAGCTCCGAATATCAATTGCGTGATTTTTTTCTCCAATAATATCTTCATAATGTATTCTAACTGTAAATATAATTAAATTAAGAATTTTATGTAGTATTTAATTGTTGAGAAAAAAGTGTAAAAGTTGGCACCATTTGGTTTTGGGAATACGCAACCAATTCATGTGTCCTGCGCCGACGATTATGTAATCAGGTGTAACTATTCGAAGGGATGTCCTATTGGACTGAGATAAATTTTCTGAAATAGCAGATAAACCAGTGATTATTATGCCTAGAAAAACATGTTGGAGATAGTTCACAAAAATCCCGCTAGGTGGCATCATTTAGCAAAAATCTGGGAATTTTAATTAAAAAATAACGGTTTTTGGCACCAAATCAATCGGAAAGTGGATCCGAAAAAAGAAGTAAGTTATTTTCTGTAATTCACTCGCAGATAGCTTTCCAAAAAGTACCTGCATGCTCGGGTACGGGCGAAAGTAAAAATCGCGATTTTTTATGTGAAAAATGTTAAAATTTGGAAATTTTCCCGGGAGTTGGCTCAGTTAAATTGTCATAGAATATGAAGGAAAGCAGCAAATTGATTCAAACAAAATGCTGAATACAGAGGAGATATGTGGTTATCTGATAGTGGATGGCGTGGCATGCCCGTGAGTTGTGAATGACACCCGGTAGATGGCGGTGAGTGGATATGCAAAATTTGTAAAGTTTTTATTTATTTTTGTTTTTAAATAGGTAAACGAAGTCCACTCGTCCTAAAATTTAATATAGATAACCTCATAAAAGGCACGCATTCATAAAAAAAAAGGATTATTCAACAATTCGTTTAAATAAGTTTCGAAATGAATATTTCAGACTGAAATTTTGGCCGTCGAAAATTAATTTTTCCAACGTAAATGGGAAAGAAAATACGCTAAAAAAAAATCAGATAAAAAATCACGAACAAATTAGCAAAAGTAATTTTGCAAATCGGATGATACTTAGCCGAGTTATGGGGTGGGGATGTAATTGTACACTTTTACGGGGATTTAATTTAAAAAATGTCTTTCAACGAAGCTTTGCTGAAGGTAACATCGGACCTGAGAAGAAGCGTGGATAATGTTGAGGTCGGTATCCTTGTCATGCTAGATTTCTCAAGGGCCCTTGATAGCGTTAACCATCGAATACTGCTAAATAAACTGTCCTCAATTTTTGGGTTCTCAGACTCAGCAACTAATTTGATTGGATGCTTTATTGATGGGAGATTTCAGCAAGTTTATGTAAATGATTTGCACTCTGACATATTACCATTGCACTATGGGGTACCTCAAGGATCTGTCCTAGGATCCTTATTATTTAGTATGTTCATAAATGATTTACCCAATATCATTCTCGATGTTAACATCCACATGTATGCCGACGATGTTCAGTTATACTACAGCAGGCCTATTGGGCTTATAGAGGACTGTATGGCTCGGATAAATGATGATTTGGACAGAGTATATAATTGGTCGCTATACAACGAACTTTCTCTAAACCCTGGTAAATCTCAATGTCTTGTATTATATCACAGTACTGTATTAACACGTATCCCCCCAGTATTACATGCAGGACAAGCGCTGCCGATTGTAGAAACCATTACTAATCTGGGTGTAAAGATGAACTCTAAATTGACGTGCTGCGATCACATTGCAGCTATTGTTGGCAAAGTTTACGGCGGTTTACGAAGACTGTGACTGTCAGCTCAAATCTTGAGTACAAGCATTAAGATGAAGCTGGTCAAGGCTCTGATTTTACCCCACTTCTCTCATGGCAGTTTAATCTATTCTAAATTAGACTCTGTATGCTTGCGTAGGTTGAATGTTGCCTTTAACGACTGTGTTAGATTCGTTTTTGGTCTTCGGAGGTTCTATTATGTTTCCCAGTTTAGGTCTATTCTTCTTGGTTGCTCTCTGGAGGCTTATCTTACACGTAAATCTCTATTTTTCCTCTATAGGCTCATACGGTCCTGGTAAACCGACCTATCTAACTGACCAGATTCTGTTTCTGCAGTCATCGCGGCATCATAACATTTTGATTCCCCGACATAACAGGCGAATTCAGGAAGGCTCTTACTTTGTGCAAATAGCGCGAGTTTGGTACAATTTGCCATACAATGTATAGAGTGTGGGCACTATGGGTGCCTTTGATAGTTTTAAAAATTTAGTTAGCTCCGATATTTATTAGCTATTAGCTTACATGGGATTACTTCTGCTATTTTCTTTCTCTTTTTTTTCTCTCTCTTTTCTTATAGGGTAATTCGAGGAGAGATGGGACAGGAGGTGAGATGGGACAGCTTAATTTCTCTTAACTTGCAACTTGTCGAAACACGAAACAACATGCATTGTCTAATGCTCCACTGAACTGATGATTGTCAGTTGTTGATGAGTGCTTGTGTTATGCGGTTTAGTTCTTATCCCTTGTGAAATTTTTTAACATCTACAAAGTAAAACCTTACAATTTCTAAGAATCCAAAAAAATCCAAGTGACAAATATTCTTAAAATTTTCATTTATTAAAGTTTTCAGTTCTTTGTATTTAATAAAATAACTAACTTTTCGACTTAGATTATACTCTTGTTCTATAAGCACTTAATTAATATAGGTTTAACAGTAGGAATCCCGAAAAAGTACATTCGAAAGTCTGCTTTGAGGGGAAATTGGAGCGAGTCTAATTTGTTGGAGGCTATTGCTCAAGTCCAGGATGGCAAAATGAAGTTAAGAGAAGCAGCCCGCCATTTTAAAATTCCACATTCTACGTTAAACCGTAGAATAATCAAAAACGACAACAAAAAACATGCACTTGGTCCAAGTTGTACACTAGGTGAAGAGAATGAGATGAAGATTGTGTGACACATAACAAAACTGCAAAGGAACGGATTCGCTCCCTCACGAGATATAATGAGGACAATGGCATTTAACTTGGCAGAACAACTCCGGATTCCGCACAAATTCGACAGGCAAAGTGGAATGGCAGGATACCAGTGGCTGACCTCGTTTTTATGACGAAACCCGCGTTTATTTGTTAGAAAATCCGAAAGTGTCTCTATAAATCGTTCACAAGGGATGAACAAAAGGGACGTACGAAACTATTTCGAAATTTTGGAAAGAGTCCTATTAGACAATAACCTTCATGATAAGCCTGGGCATATCTTTAACGTGCACGAGACAGGTGTCCAGTTAAATAATAAAGCAGGACAAGTTATTGCGGAGAAAGGCTCGAAAAACGTAGCAGCAATTTCGTCCGGAGAAAACAGTTTTTGCATGCTGCAATGCTGAGGGGCTATTTATTCCACCAACCTGCATTTTAAAAGGTAAAATAAAGAAGTCAGAATTTGAAGAAGGGATGCCCCCTGGTTCTGTTGTCATGATGTCGCAAAAGTCAGCTTATGTTACTGCCGTTATCTTTTACACAATTATATGGATATTCCCTCGACATCAACTGTAACTCCTGAATCGGATCTTGTGGAAAATTCGCCTACAGGTCTGCAAGTTCTAAAGCCTGTTCCCCACCAACAGATATCAAAAACCACAAGGAGATTAAGGCACGGAAGAATCGTTAAAAAGATGCAATAAAAAAAAGAAGCACAGACTTTTCTTCATCGGAAAGCTCGACAACCTCTCTTTACCTGGATGAAAATGATAACGATTCTGAGCCGGAGTTCGATGATAATAAGTGAATTGGTTGCGGAGAGGACTACAATCAAACAAGGAAAACGGAAGATTGGTTACAATGTGTTGTTTATAAATTTTGGTACCTTGAATTTTGCTATAAATATGCAAACACCTGTGAAAGCTGCACCAAAGCAAGCATTTAGGACTATAAATGACATCATTTTGACGTGTCCCATCACACCTCTTTCACTGTACCAACTCACCTCAAGAAGCTAGGTGAGATGGGACATTTGCATTTTTTTTAGTTTTTTTTATTTTTGCGACTGAATTATGTATTTTTTATTTTTGTTATGAAATAAAGATAATTTTCGTTCGTTATTTAATTTGCAAAGCAGTTTTAATTTGTAAGATATTTTAGTCAAAAGTTATTCGGACTTAAAAATCAGCGTACCATCTCACCTCGAATTACCCTATACATATTGTATCATTTAAGATTAATGTTGTTACTTATTGAACTGATTTTCCAATATTTTATTATGCTCATTTTTGATCGTGTTTTTTATATGGACTCATAGTATTTTCTTTTTGTAACCTTATAATTTATCATGTACATTTATAAGATTGTAATCTTGCGTACATTACGAGCTTGTAAATAATTTGAAATTGAAGTTCTCCAGATTGGGAAAAAAAAGTACACTGGGCGATAGTACCCGCCGAGACTTTTCATTTGAAATAAATAAACTTTTTCGTCACTTCATTAAACCAGAAAATTTTCGTGTTACAAAATCTTAATGATTTTAAATATATATTAGTAACAAGTTACATCAGAATGAAAAGATCATTTAAAAATATAATTATTAAGGTAGCTAACTCGATTTTTTTTTAATGAATGGAATTACGCTACTTACAAAACAAACGGCTAATATTCTTTTTGTTTTTTTTAGTATAGTTAGATTTTTGATGAATTTGTAATAATAGATAAATAAATATAAAAATCTAGAAATGGAAATAGTATAAGTAATTATTAATAATTTAAGAAATTTCTACCTATTACTAAAAAGTATGACATAAAGTAAGAAAAAAACAAAATCAACAATATCTGAACAAAATAGAAAATTTCCACATTTTTAAATAAGCAAGTGGCACCAGCCAGAGTACACAAACTAGCAATGTTTTTGTTTTTTTTTTCGTTTTTGGTTTTAAATTGCAAATTTTGCAGATTTTGTGTGAAAAGTAACCAAAGATGTTTTTTGCCATTTCCTCTATAAAAATATACAAACTAAGGAAGTTGACGGCTACTGTTTAAATAAATCAAATATCTCATGAATCTAAACGCCATGGATGTAAAAAAAACAAAAAAAAAAAAAACAAAAAAATAAAGCCAAAAAAAAACACTGCTTTAATTGTAAACAAATCCATCATCAGATAAATATTTTTACTGAGAGATAAAATTGAGATCCAGCCACGCGCGCATTTAATGCCTTCATTTGTAACATTTAAAATTAGAACTAAACGAAATTTTTACGACTTTCTGCTTTGACCATTAGGCGTGGAGGATAGTTTTTAGCATAAATTGTCTGAATATGAATGGCAGGCAATAAATATCTTAGTCGCTGCAACAGAACAACTCCATTAGCAGTTAAAATAACGAACCAAATACGGGGAACAAATTAATAATAAGTTAACATCGATTCATACATAATATATATCTGACCGAGAGACAAGAACGCGTTGGATAACACCACTGACATAGTCTTCGGACAACAACTACTACTACTACTACTGTTAGTAAGTAATAAATTTATATCTTGGTCAAATGATGTCATTTACAAGTTCGTCAGAAACATTGTAAGTCAATAGGTTGGCATCGAATCACTGATTACCATATGACATCATATGCCAACAACGGACAGTCAGAGTGAAATGATAGCTAGCCGACAACTAGCCAATATTATCTGCATAGTGATCTTTTCATTGCCAGTGGCTATCTATTTTTACTATATGCATCCGCCGATGAATCTATATATGTACAGTTGGACAGTACCAATATTCACATACATATTATGTTATGTATGTAGAAATGTAAAGGCAGGATGCGCACATGAATTGTAATCATCTATTGGCGCACTGAATGCATTCTGCATATTTCCCCTTTGATAGATATATCAGATGTCAAGGTTGCAACGTCATATCGTGATCGACTGCTGATTAACCGCCAGGAGGTGACGATTTGAACTTGTAATAAACTGTGCTTGCATGGTCAGAAATTTCATAGCGACTAGAGAGAGAATGTAATTGGGATGCTATGTGTTAGCTAGTTTTTTGCTCCTGGCTATAAGATAACTATATAATTTTGTGTGGGTGGAAGTGTTTGTAAATTGGAGGAAATAACGATGTTTTCGCTTGCTAACAAAAGAACAGAAAAAAAAAAAAACAATAATTCAATTGAATACCACACCTTCGAAGGTACTTTTTTATACTAAGCACTAGAAATAATTGGAGGCACCCTAGGTTCAATTTTATCTGTGATCATATGCATTTTGAGATCATATGAGAATCCAATGGTGATTGAGATGAAATTAGAAAATAATTTTCGAAATATTCTTATGATTTTTTCGTGTTGCGTTTATGGATCTTTTGATTTTTACAGAGAAAGTTATTATGATTCGAAGGTTTTTACTAGTGATGGGGAAAATTTGAAAGCGTAACGATGAATCGACTAATTCGACTAATTGCAGAAAAAAATCGACGACTAAAAAAAATCGCCAAAAAAATATCGATGAATCGATTAAATTTAGTAATTTCTCATATGTAAAATGAGATTTTCAGAGCAACACGCTATAGTGACTTCAAAAGCGTTTTGAAGTAATGTTGTGAGCAATTGACGATAGCGTAGAAAGCAACTTGGTTGCCCTGAATAAGAAAAAGCGAAAAAAAGCGATATTAAAGAAAATATTCATATGTGTACATATCAGTGTTGGGCAAAATGTAATCTGATTAATGATTAACAATTACAATTAACCATGTAATCTGCAATCAGATTACTTTGTAACAGATTACTAATGTAATCCATTTCCATAATTACATAATGTAATCGATTAACGTGTAATGTGATTACAAGTTAATCTGAATACACATTAATCGATTACAAGTTAATCCCACTACATGTTAATCTAATTAATGTGATTACATTTAAGACATTTAAGATATTTAAGATAATTGTATTCTAATTCTTCATAAAACTCCCTAAAACTAATTTCGTACGAGAACAATACTATTTTCTTTCAATTCTTTTCATTATGTGATTAATTACTTTTAAGTAATCTACAAAGTAATCTGTTACAATGTAATTAGATTACAAAATAATCTAATTATATTGTAACAGATTACACATTTGATAGATTACATATTCTCTCATAAGTAATCTGATTGATATGTAATCGAATACACTTTAATTAGATTACTTTGTAATTTGACTAAACTGTAATGGAATTATTAATTAAATTACACTGCAATCAGATTACGCCCAACACTGGTACATATGTATATACACGGTCAGATACACGGTGGATTATTACTAAGGCTTTTAAAACACCGAAGAAATTTAAAATATTATGTATACTTTTTTTTTTAAATATGTAATTACATTGCGCGATGTTTTTATAATGTTGAAATTCGATATTACAGAATTTTTTTAATTTTATTCTCAAAAAACAATTTCAAAGGCAAATATAACTGTCGACATTACGTAATTTCTTATCATAAAAATCAATTATTCTAATTAGACTTCATTTTGAAAAATAATAATATATATAATAATAATAAAAATATAAATATTTACTGTTTCCAAATTTTTTCATATATCATATATTTAAAAAAAAAAATGGCTAATGAACTTTGACGTCGTATTATATACACAATCTTTTTAATTCAGTAAAAATTTCAAATTTCAATACAGTATTACTATTGTCACACAATAAGCGAAAACTCTAGACCCATACTGTAACTGTAATTACGATCCAGATTCCGTTGGTTGTATTACAGAAATATGCTTATTTAAGGATTATAACGTTATTAGAACGTTCTATTTCTCAAAACACATCTCGATAACAATACATCTGGGGACTGTAAATGTTATGGGACTTTTTAAAAAAAATCTTCAAATGATAGTTAAAGTTTACCTTTTGTTTTACGTCATAAGATAATAGTTTTTTATTACATGTATTTTTTTTTTAGACATTCATAACTTTTACCGAAAGCTTTTATTTATTTAAGTCTTATGATAGGAGTCCCAAAAGACTTTGTTTTGATTTTCTAAAGTCTCATGATAACAGTCTTTACAGACTTTTGTACTTTTAACTCAATTCTAAGAGTTATCACAGAGTTTTATTAAGTTCTCTTCATAAAACTCTCATAAGACGTTTGATTTTTTAGTCTCAGGATAACTGTTTTAGAAAACTTTTATTAATTTCAATCAGTCCATAATTGCTACCAAAGAATTTTCCTCATTTAAGTCCCATGATAAAAGTCTCATAAGACTTTTATCTTTTCAGTTTTTCGATAACAGTCTGACCGGGACTTTTATATTTTACACTCAGTTATAACCAGTTATAGAAGACTGTTATTTATTTAAGTCTCATAATGGATCTATCATAGATCTTTTATTCTTGCAAATCTTGGTATTTGATTGCAGACCCGGGTATCCGGATATCCGCTTATTAGGAAAATTAGAAAATAGTGACGAATTCACAGCCAAGTGATTGATCCACGTAAATCCACAAATGAAATCATATTAAGTTAACGTCTGTTCTCATAACTTAACTACGTGGCCAATCATTGGTGGGTCAATCAGGATACCTGTTATACAGACTGTTTCCGTCTCAGTGGTCCAAAGACAAGCAGGTGATAGTACTTACATAGACAAACAAAAAAATTAGATGGCGAGGGAAGAGGTATCGCAACCTTTTCGAAGTTATGAGCAATTAAAGAAATATGCTAGGTTTTTACAAAAACACACCGTAGATTTGTTATTATTCATCCTATAAAGATGATTTTTTTTTGCCCGAGGAATATAAAAAGATGGTAAATTGCTGCACATTCAAACAGTTTCGGATAAAAGACATCACGACGTTGCGGCGGTGCTCGAGTAAGTCGATACAACAAATTATTTCCACATCGCCAAATGAGTTTGAAGATCCCTATGTTGAACTGTATTAAATGAGGTCTCATAATAAAAGTTTCAATAATTTTTTTTTTATTTTAAAGTTAATTATAACTGTTACCGAAGGTTTTTATTTATTTAAGTCTTCGGAACAGTTATAATTAACTTTAAAATAAAAGAAAATTATTGAAACTCTTATTAAGGGGGTATTCTAGTCTAGAAATTCGAAAAAATATATTTTTTTTTGTTTTCATATTTTCAAAGTTTAACTATTCAAGAATATGCCTACAAGAGGATTTTTCAAAATGGTGGCTTGTATCTTTTATATTTAGTGTTCAACTGCATCCAGCTGCTAACAGTTGAATTCTAACTTCTAAACCACTTGGACTTTAAGGGGTAACGCTACTGTAACGGCTAAAAAAAAAAGGTTTTTTTACGAATTTTTTTCTCGCGAAATTAAAGGTGTTTGAAAAAAACCTTTTAAGGGTATTATCGGGCATACATTGAAATTTATTGATAAATTTTTGACAGCGAAAAAAAAAACAAATTGGTGGCTCCATAGCCATCTTCCCGGGACATGTTTCGGAGCAAGTTTAACGCGCTTGGTGGCGACCTCCATTTTCAAATTAAAAAAAAAATTTTCTCGCACGGGACCTTTTTTTTCTTCTTATTCTAGAAGGTTTTTAAGCCAATAAAAAAAAAAACGATTTTTCAAAAAACTTACAGTGGCGTTACCCCTTAAACGCGTTTTTCTCGAAACTGCCTTTTTCAAGACGATGCCCACGATTTCTCAAGTTCTACTGGACCGATTTACTTGAAATTTTTTTGAAAGTCTTCTTTATAGACTTGTCTATGTCCGGAACTAGCAGCATCCCCAAATATCAATTTTTACTATTTTTAAAAAATTCGAAAAAGTCAAAAAAAATGGTACAAAAATTGCTTTTTTTTTCAGGCAGCGGCCATTTTGTGAAAAAAAAAATTTTCAACTTTTCCCTAGTTCCGGACATAGCGACATTACTCTAGACTAATAATCTTTTTTTTTTTATTTTTTTTTTTCGGATTGCTAGGCGGGTTGGAATCGTGGGCATGATCACGCGCCAATTTTTTGAGGCCCCCCACTTCATCAGCTGCTAATTTTTTTAATTTTCAACTTTTTTAATTTTTTAATTTTTTTCTGTATTCTTGTAATGTTAATAAATAACTCATAAAAAAATGGATAGAAAGATATTGATTGCCATTTTTTTACGGCACTTCAAAAATCACCTAAAATTCGGGCCTCTAGACTAGAATACCCCCTTAAGAGACTTAAAAGTTTTTTTTAACAATTATTAACAATTGGCCATTACATTTCAATTATACCATTCAGCTTCAGCTTTACTTTTTTAGCTGATTGCCAAAAATAACAGTTATTTACGAACCCTGATCACATCTATTCAATAATTTTTCAAAATTCCTAGAACGTTCTATTTCTCAAAACACAGCATAAAAGCTGCCACATTTAATAAAGATGTTAATAATCTCGATAACACCACGATAACAAACAATTTTTCACAATTCCTAGATGCACAAACAGCAGAAAAACACGTCGTGTTACAATTACAATTTTACAAAAACTATTGCGGCTGTAGAGTTTTTTTTGCGTGCCTGCACACAATACCTACATTACTTCTAAAATAGCAACCGTCGTTTTGATTACGGTATATATATGTAAGTGCTGCCATGAAAGTATGAAACTGGGAAATAGGAATGAGAAAAATAATGAGATTTTTTTTTTTAATATTCAAAAAAATCGAAAAATCGAAGATAAATTAATCGATGTGTAAGAAAAATCGCACGAAAATAATCGATGTTTTTAATCACTCGACTAATTTTCCCCATCACTAGTTTTTACGCTTAACCGTAATATGCGTAACATTCACGTTCGCAATGAAGAAAGGTGTGAGTCCAATAAATTTTAATTGCGCTTTTTACTTTCTTTGGTGCCATGTAGTTTTGGAGTCCAGAAACTTTTTGTTTTATTGCAGGTTAAAGAAAAAGTCCAATGTTCAATACAAATTAAATACTACTCTACGGTTGTTGTGGCGGTGCAAAGGGTAAGTGAAGCGCAGTGCTGTCAAGGGAGGATACAAGCAAAGGAAAAGCCGTGTATATGCTCCGTGTTTCGTGTGCTGAACAAATGCATACTCTGATTCCTGATGATAGTGCATGTTCATAATGAAGCCTGCATGTATACGACCTAGTACAACTTCTTGGAATTAGTACTTTGGTAGCTTAAGACTATGGGCTGAAGTCTCAAGCCTCTCCTAACCTAAAGGGCGAATCATAACCTTCTCGTGGTCCACTTCTGTCACTTATTTATAAGTGCTAATATGATTAAGCCCGAACGGAGTTACCAGTAACGTTTAACAATCTGCATGAAGGTTCACTGGGAGTACTCATGATCGTACGATCATGTTATACGAAGCCATATCAATTGGGTAGCCGACATTGCTAACTTGGTACTACGGGGTTGAGGAGCCCAGAATAGCGCTGTTTTAGTAGCAATATTCGCCTCAACATGGGAAGGCCCCCTTGTGGGAGCATAGTAGTGGTTGTGGTTAGCCCATATGCGGGCAGAGTGAGATTTTCTGAGTCTACATGGCTTAGGCGAACATTCTTCTCTAAACAGAGTAGTTTGTTTTTTTATCATAATTGCATACTGCGTCGGAGAATTTGAAGGATGGTCGCTTGGTAATGTATGATTAGAGGATTGGCTCTCGGCGTGGAGTTCCGCTAAATCAACCGGGTGCCGTGACCCACAGATCGGAAGATATTTTAGATAGGTCTCGCTTCGACCAGTAAGTCCAATGTCAAGCATGCACTGACATAAACTGGTACTTCTTCTGAGACAGAATATAAATTATATTCTGCCCCTCGAGGGCGCTGATTGTCGCTTGTCTTCTAATCCGTGCATAAAGACTGCCGTGAGATTAAGCCATAATGGCAGGTGCCCACGTAAATCCTGACAGATTTCTGTACGGTTGTTGGGCGGTTTAAAAGGAGTCTGTGACTCGCAGGGCTGCCAAGGTGAAAGATATATGAGAATGAATCATGCATATTTAACAACAAAAATTGTGTTGAACTGAAGAAATGTTGTAACCGAAGATCGCTTTGGATCTCGCACTGTGGGCATTGTAGTAGGGTACGATGGCGCTTGATGATTGGCCTGAATGGCACGTACAAATGCTCGATTCCACTGCGGTACTATAGTAGGGTATGAATGGCACCGAGGTCATTATACAAAGAATTTAAGTGCTCACGCGAATCGAATATAAACAAAATCCCAAACATAGTCTTGATAAAGGAGGGAGGATGTAGAAAGAGTTGGTTGATTGAAGAAGTTAGTGCATGTATGATGGTAGTTCTTGTATATCGAGTATGCATGATATGCTATAAGACTACTGTCGTAATTTACCTAATATCTAGCCTCTCCAGACTTGAATCCGGGCATATCTTAACTTTCTTATGGTCCGTCCCCGCTGATAAGATTGTAAGCCCGAATGGAGAAACCAGTCGCGTTTATAAAAGGATATCTACATGTAAAGATACCACTGGGAGTACCCATGGCCTTATGGTCATGGACTACGAAGCCATACCAATTGGGTAGCCGACATTGGTAACTTGGTACCACGCGGTTGATCAGCCCTGGACAGTACTACAATAGTAGTGCTATTCAATTCAACACACGGAGTAAACCCCTTTATAGGAGCATCATGGTGGTTGTGGTAGCCCATATCCTTTGTATAATTGCATACTGCGTGCAAGGATCTGAAAGATGGTCGCTTATTAATATATTCTTGGATATTTGGCTGTCGGCGTAGAATTGCGCTTAATCAACCGGGTGTCGTGACCCAGAGATCGGCAGAGATTTTGAATGAGCCTTGCTTCGATCACTAACTAAATGTCAAGCATACACTGGCATAGACTGGTACTAATCGGGACACGATATACTCTGTTTGTCTCATGAGGGCGTTGATTGTCGTATTGATACTAATCTGTGCATTAAGACTACCGTAGAATTAAAGCTATTCTAGCTAGGTGTTCACGTTAAACCACAAGAACCTTTCTATACGGTTGTTTCAATTTCAATTTCAATTTTATTTCAAGGATAATGCACAAAAAGATACATAAATCTTTTCAGCATGTACATTCTAAAATTTCTACCAGAAAATGCTACTAAGATGAAGAAACAGAAGAGAAAAACAAAACAGCACAATAAAATAAAAGAAAGCTAGGAAAAAGAGAAATTAGATTAAATGATAATGAAATCCAAAAAAAAAAAATTCAAAACTGAGAAAATAAAATAATACAAAAAAAAAAAAATAAATAAAATAAAAAGTAAATACTAACCTATATTAGTTAATGCTATACTGACAAACAAACCTAAATACACTACAGATTTTTCAAGCTCATCGGACGTATGCCTAATTCTCATTTAATAAATACTGGAAAAGAAGCCTCTTAAACATGCCGGCTGACCCCATGCGTTGCAAATTGACAGGAAGAGAATTCCACTTGCGAGTTATATGAACAAAGTAGGAACGTTAGGCCAATACTGTACGGTAGAGCGGAATCCAAATACCGACATGTCTAGTGGAATGCAAGAATCTGATACCATTGCAGAGATAAGCAGGCTGATTGGTATAAATTAGCCTATGAAGGAAAACTAGTGCTTTATGCAAAAGATATGTTTTAAGGGAACAGTTCAGAATTACATTTCTATATTGGCTTATATGATCAAAACGTCGAAGTCCAAATACAAATCTTATGCAATTATTAAATGCGATCTCTAATTTTCGAGAGCACCTAGAATCTAGAGCAGTGAAGACTAAACTTCAATAAGTAAAAAAAAGTACTAAAAATGCTCTGACGATTTTAATTTTAACACTTACAGAAAGTAAATGTGGTGAGAGCCAAAGTCGACGAAGTCCGGCATACACTTTTCCCAACACGCTTTTTACATAATCATAGCTGTTCATCCGAGAGTTTAGTATTATATCAAAATTCCTTATACACTCTAAGTGGGCTAGCGGGGTAATTCCAAGAACAATCGGAGAAAAATTCGAGGGATCCAAACCTCTTCGGTGTGTTAGCATATAATTAGACTTTTTAGCGTTCAATGCAAGGTCGTTTAATGCTGACCATTCATCAATCCACACAAGATCACTATTGATCTTGACAATGCAATCCTCAGACAAGCCAATAGGACAGTCCATAAAGATTTGCACATCATCCGCATATAAATGTATATTAGCATGACGTATAACATCCGGTAAGTCATTAATATAAAGGGTGAATAGCAGCGGTCCTAAGATAGAGCCTTGGGGGATTCCACATGTCAAATTTATTGCATTAGAAAGGCAATTATTTATTTTCACTTGCTGTGTTCGTCTAGACAAAAAGATAAGTTAATAACTGAAAGTGCAGATGAGGCGAAGTTAAAATTCGAAGCTAATTTTTGCAATAATTTACTATGATTGACTGTTGGTTAATAAAATTTGAAAACTATAAATATAAATAAAAATGGCAGGTAAGGGCGTTAAGGCACTAATTTTCTTCTCTAATTCAAAACTGTGTCCACTTTCAGATGTATAAATACTAAACTGGGTGAAAAAAAGGGAAAAATAAAGATGAAGATTATCAGGTTCATAAAATCCAATCTGGCTGAGCTATATAAAATTAAAGGTGAAGCAGAGAAGGAAAACGCAATTTAAACTAAAATTATTTGGAGAATAGAAGAATTTTATGAACTTTTATTTTTAACGATTCTAAAGTAATTGAATCATAAATAGAAGAGGAAAAAACAACCGCCTCGTCCGGGGTTTGGGGGACATTCTGCTCTCCAGGCTACTACTAATACATCTGAGCTAACGAGATTTAATTTAGAATCGTTAAAAATAAAAGATCTTAAAATTCTTCTATTCTCCATCTATGACTGATACTAAAATTTGTGAGTATTATTTCAGCATGGAAAAAATAGACGAAAATTATTTGCCTGAGAATGACAATGACAGCACAGTACGAACTAAAGTTCCATGATAGTCTGAAACTAAACCAATAATTAATTAAGACACAGACAAACTAGTCCAGGAATTATGGACTTTTCAAAATGCAACTGAACCGAGCAGGCTAATATTGAAATATTGAGGGGGGGGGGTGGCTTAAAAAAGCTTAACTTGAAATTACCGACCAAGATTTCCTATGAGCTTTCTTCGTTATCTTGAAAAAAGGGGTAAATTTGGTTTTTTTTTGTGGTAACTCGGCTCTACAAATTTTACACCTAACGTTGATAGTTATTGAGATATCGTAAAAGAAAGTAAAAAATTAAGAGACTGAAACTTGTTTTTTGCTGTTTTCATATATCGAAAAAATGTCCATTCTCAAATTTTGTATTTGTCCAGACCCACAGTTACAAGGGACTGCGTGTACGCCTAATGTTTGGAGTGGAAAGCGATCTTTTGCAGGTGGTTTCTCACCTTTTTAGGTGGTAAAAAGAAGGACACCTCTAACATAGGGCAGGAAGGCTCTCTTCTGGTTTAACTGCTCCTAAATTCTGTCCCTTTCCCTTGACAAAATAGGCTTCAAAGTCCGTTGTTTTCTTGTGTAGCCATTGAATTTCAGAACACTATCCACATACTTGAGTTCTACCGCCAAATGATTATCATCACAAATTCTGTGGGCACGATGAACTAATGTGGAGACGACGGATCTTAAATTTGCCGAATGGTGGTGTGAGATAGCATGTAGGTAACGATTAGTGTGCGTCATTTTGCAATAAACTGTGTGTCCTAACGTACCATCATTCTTCCTTATAACTTTAAAGTCCAAATCTGTTCTGTTCTTGCTCAAACGTGAACTTAGTCTTGGAGTGTTGAGAGTTTAGATCGGTCGTTCTTAACCTGAGTGAACTGTCGGATGAAGATGACATTGTTTATCCGACCATTTTACCATCTCTTTTGGGGGAATCTAGATCTAATGATGATGATGATGATAGTACCGAGGAATTTGTACCAATTGACGCCGGAATCACGATATCAATAGACCCTATCCCATCTAACAACGCGACATATTCCTCTTCAATTGACAAAAGCATCAGTAAAACCAACAAAACAGAAAAAGACTACCAGCTATAGAGAGATCATGGACATATAAGCAGTTTATATACATAGAAGTCGCATGTCCATCTGCGGTTCGCAAATAAAGGGTTTTCCAATAAGAGGTGTTATTTTGATATTCAAAGAAATATGCCATTTTTTGAGATAAATGATCGGATCTTTATTTCATTATAAAGAGGAAGGTATGCCGTTAATAATGGAAAATAACATCAGCCAAATGACCACCGCGCCCACGCCTACAGGACCATATCATTTTCATGAAATTTTCCATAACCAAATCGCAAAGTGTCTGCCCTATGTCCTCGATAGCCTCACGAATTCCATCTTTGAGGTCTTGAATCGACGCTGGGCTGTTGGCGTAGACCTTCTCTTTCACGTGGCCCCAAAGGAAGAAGTCGCAAGGTGTTAAGTCACAAGGTCTCGGTGGCCAATTGTGATCACCTCTTCGAGAGATAACACGGTCCGGAAACTTTTCCCGTAAAAGATCAAAGGTTTCGTTGCTTGTATGGCACGTAGCGCCGTAACGTTGTCCAGATCAATACCATCCAATTCCGGCCATAAAAAATCATTAATCATCTGTCGATAGCGCAATCCATTCACCGTAACTGTTGCTCCAGCCTCATTTTCGAAAAAGTAAGGTCCAATGACCCCGCGGGACCATAAACCGCACCAAACAGTCACACGTTGAGGATAGAGAGGCTTTTCAACAATAACTCTTGGGTTTTCCGAGCCCCAGATGCGACAATTTTGCTTGTTGACGAAGCCATCGAGCTGGAAAGGGGCCTCATCACTCAAGATGAGTTTTCGATGGAATTCCGGATCATTTTCATGCATTTCAAGGAACCAATCAGCAAAGACTCGACGTTGTTGATGATCGGCCGGCTTGAGTTCTTGTGTTAACTGAACTTTATAAGCCTTAAGACCCAAATCTTTATGCAAAATACGGTGTAATGACGTTTGTGGAATGCCTAATTCCAAAAAACGACGAGGAATGGACAAACCTGGGTTTTCTTCAACACTTTCGGCTACAGCAGCAATATTATCGGCTGTTCTTGAGCGACGTGCACGGGTTTTATTCTTCACATCACTAACTTGTCCCGATAGCTCGAATTTTTCTACCAATTTCTGTATTGCGGTCCGACAAGGTGCTTCACGACGACCCAAAAATGTTCGAGTTTTGCGAACCGTCTCTGCCACATTTTCACCATTTTTATAGTGAATTTTAATAATTTCAGTGCGTTGTTGAATCGTGTATCATTCCATTTTTATTAATGACGTAGTTTCTCCTTGTCAAATGTCAAAAAATGACAGCTCCAAAAGTGACATCTACCGAAATGAAATAGCGGGCTAATTAAAATAACAACTCTTATTGGAAAGCAATGTATGCGATCAATTAATAGAGTGCTACCGTACATGGTTCAAGAAGCGAAAGTGTACATGGAAATGTATTCTTCATTTTCTTGATTTGGCAGTAGTAAATTCATGGATACAATACAATTGAGATGTTAAAGCTAACAAAATTCCAAATAAGGACCGATTGAATCTGCTGAAATTTAGGCTAGAGCTTTCCGAGGCTATTACTGCTACTCGAAATTTTATAATCCTCCTGCGAACAGTTCCAGCATTGTGAAAAGATACGACGGCTACGAACACTTTCCAGTAGTAGATAATATTAAAAATTCTTATATGTAGAGAATGGAGATCTGTACAAGTCATTGTAAGGTGCGTTCTGAGAAATGTGACGTATAATTATGTGTTTTTAAATATAAGACCTATTTCAAAGATTTTCATACAAATACATGTAATAATTAATTATAAGCTGTATACATATTTAAAAAATAAAATAAAATTTACGCCAATGATATAAAAAAGGTATTATTTCTTTCTTTTAATTCATCCTGTTTTTAGTACACATAAGGCAGATTTTATATTCAATAAAACTGGAACCACACGATCATGCGGGTGATCTCAAAAGTCTCAACAATTTTTCTTACTAATTTTGCCATTCTTTTAGGTCCCCAATTGTTACAAAAATTCTATTTTAATAACTTTTGCGACCAGAAAATTCTCCGGTCTTAAAGGGTTAAAAAAAAAGCACGACATCATCAAATCCGTCCAAAGTTCCGAAAACTGACATTATCAGGAACAATGAAGATCACACAACAACTAATCAGTAAGTGTGAGGAAATGATAAATTGCGGAATACAGTCTCGGAATTCTTCAATATATGATAAATACGGCAAAACAAAAAGCTCCTAGAAACTAATTGCAACAAAAATAAAAGTTTAAAATAATCTCTTTGAAGTAATTTTAATTCTGCTAAATTGAATGACATATCTTTGCAGTTTTTCTTTATTTTCATTTCAATTTATGGTATCCAAAAACTATGCGGAAATATCTGTCTTATGTATTCAAAAGCTTGTCTTACTACGAAACTGATCATAAACGCATCAACGAATGTGCCATCATCCACTTAGTTTAACCACCATCGTCATATTGATAATAAAACTAACAAGAACAAAATGATAAATGATTTTCACATAATTTCCCTTATCTCACAGTTAAGTATATTAACAAATAGCTCTTTCTAATCTAACTGTGTTGTCGACAATCTTTATTACATCTGAATACCATGAATAATTTGCCAGAGAAATACACACTGCATATACATAATAGAAATAAGTAAAAAAATAAAAAATAATAATAGTAATAAAAGTGAATTATCATCGTAATGATCTTGCGCACTTATATCCATCAGCGCAATTAATTCATTCATGTTCGCGTATCTTAACGGCAATTACAAGCGAACAATAAGCGACATGCCCATAAAAAAAAAACGAATTTAAGTAATCGACGAATCGCGTCATTTCCATTGCAAGCATGCGCACTAAGAGCGTGCTAATAACGTTGCTTTAGTATGAAATACAATATGCGTTGGCTGTGGGGAGCACTAAGAAATTATTTAATATGTTTATGCCCTCAAGGCATGGACACCATTATTATTACTATTATTATTGCCATAAACTGTATCATTGTGGGTATTTTTAAATTGTGCAATGTCCTTCATTTCTTCGAAATAACCAAATCAATGTTTACTTCGCATTTTACTAATGGCGAGTGGATAATTTTCTTACAGGGCGATCCATTGCAAGAAAATCATGCGATATGAGTCGTACCAGACTAAGTTAAGGCACTTACATCATTGTTTTGAGTACCTACATACATATGTACATATGTATATAGCAGAATGATGACTCACCCGGAATACTCAGCAAAGACTTTAAATTAGTAATGGACGATGATGATGATAACACGTATTCCCGTCCAATATTCATTTCAACGCTTTTCAGGGACATTTAAATTCAATACCCATTTATGGTGGCATTGGACAAGAGTCATTTTCTAGCTAAATTATTTGTGAAGAAGAGGCTAGAAAAAAAAGGACAACATAAATTCACAAATTCACATTGAATGTTGCATATTTTTTTTATATTTATTGCTACCGAAAATATAGCTAGTTCTTTAGTCATATGATGATTCATTCATCATCTTATGTTTCTATAGTTGGCACGAGTTAAAAGTCAATAAAATTTTTATGAGACTTTAACCAACGACAATCGAGTTGTATGAAAATCCCACGTCTTTATTTATGTTATCATGGGAATGTCTGTACGGTTTTTGCGATTAATATTTACAAATAAATTTAATTTTCTCATATAATCTTACAAAATATTATTGTTTGAGCTATTAAATTTACTCCAAGAGGCTGGCTTTAAAACCCAAGCATACGCTAATGATATTGCCATTTGTATTAAAGGAAACTTTGAATCAGCTTTACCTACACTTATGCAAACTGCTTGACTATCAATCAATAAATCCACGTAAAGCAGTGTTAATAAAAGGGAAAAGAAGTCTCCAGATCCCATCTCATAAGTTAAATGAAATTGCAATAGAATATTCGAAAGAAGCAAATTATCTAGGAATAATCCTAGACAGTAAGCTTACCTGAAATCCCTACCTGGAAATGATAACTAACAAAGCCATGTGGGCATTCAGCTCATACCACAGGCTTTTCGGAAAAAAGTGGGGTCTCAACCTCAAAATGACCAATTGGATCTTCCAGGGCATAGTCAGACCCATAATTTCTTACGGGATAAACGTCTGGTGGCCTAAAACATTGCAGGCAACCACCAGAAGAACCCTTGATAAGTGGCACAGGATGGCATGTTTAGACACCACTGGCGCCTTCACAACTTGTCCTCAACGAGCACTTGAAGCCATTTTTGGCTTACAACCACTCTACCTCTTTATTCAGAAGAAAGCAGCGGTTAGTATGTTTCGAAAGGAAAGGTTAGATGATCGCACTTTCCCCAGTATGGGTCATCTCAATATCTTCGAGCAGGTCAACATTAACGACCTAGATGCTCCAATAGATAAAGGGTTTTCCAATAAGAGGTGTTATTTTAATTAGTCCGCTATTTCGGTAGATGTCACTTTTGGAGCTGTCATTTTTTAACATTTGACAAGTAGAAACTACGCCATTAATAAAAATGGAACGATACACGATTCAACAACGCATTGAAATTATTAAAATTCACTATAAAAATGGTGAAAATGTGGCAGAGACGGTTCGTAAAACTCGAACATTTTTGGGTCGTCGTGAAGCACCTTGTCGGACCGCAATACAGAAATTGGCAGAAAAATTCGAGCTGTCGGGACAAGTTAGTGGTGTGAAGAATAAAACCCGTGCACGTCGCTCAAGAACAGCCGAGAATATTGCTGCTGTAGTCGAAAGTGTTGAAGAAAACCCAGGTTTGTCCATTCCTCGTCGTTCTTTGGAATTAGGCATTCCACAAACGTCATTACACCGTATTTTGCATAAAGATTTGGATCTTAAGGCTTATAAAGTTCAGTTAACACAAGAACTCAAGCCGGCCGATCATCAACAACGTCGAGTCTTTGCTGATTGGGTCCTTGAAATGCATGAAAATGATCCGGAATTCCTTCGAAAACTCATCTTGAGTGATGAGGCCCAGTTCCACCTAGATGGCTTCGTCAACAAGCAAAATTGTCACATCTGGGGCTCGGAAAACCCAAGAGTTATTGTTGAAAAGCCTCTCTATCCTCAACGTGTGACTGTTTGGTGAGGTTTATGGTCCCGCTGGGTCATTGGACCTTACTTTTTCGAAAATCAGGCTGGAGCAACAGTTACGGTGAATGGATTGCGCTATCGACAGATGATTAATGATTTTTTATGACCGGAATTGGATGGTATTGATCTGGACAACGTTTACTTTCAACAAGACGGCGCTACGTGCCATACAAGCAACGAAACCATTGATCTTTTACGGGAAAAGTTTCCGGACCGTGTGATCTCTCGAAGAGGTAATCACAACTGGCCACCGAGATCTTGTGACTTAACACCTTGCGACTTCTTCCTTTGGGGCCACGTGAAAGAGAAGGTCTATGCCAACAGCCCAGCGTCGATTCAAGACCTCAAAGATGGAATTCATGAGGCTATCGAGGACATAGGGCAGCCACTTTGCGATTTGGTTATGGAAAATTTCATGAAAAGGATATGATCCTGTAGGCGTGGTCGTGGTGGTCATTTGGCTGATGTTATTTTCCATTATTAACGGCATACCTTCCTCTTTATAATGAAATAAAGATCCGATCATTTATCTCAAAAAATGGCATTTTTCTTTGAATATCAAAATAACACCTCTTATTGGAAAACCCTTACTATGGCCAAAACAGTTTCCTTTGAAAGAGGTTACCAGATAACCATTAATAAAAAAGCCAGATACTAGACAGAGGGATCCGGTTCCAACGAAGGGACCAAATCTGGTATTCTGACAGATCCCTGAAGGATGGCAAAGCAGACGTAGGGGTGGTTAGTCCAGGAGTGCACCTATCCATTCCGCTTCTTGCCTTACCTTCCATTTTTCAGACGGATGTCTATGCTATAAAGGTTGGGCTGCGCTCTTGGCACTTTCATTTCAGGTCTTTGGGTCGAAACTAGTCTGCGAAACTTCAGCAACTGTTTAGGGACAAACAAGTAACCTTGGTTTGTGTTCCTGGATACGAAGGAGTGGACGGTAATGAAAAAGCGGACGAACTGGCTAAAATCGGAGCTGAATGTACGTATATTGGTCCCTACCAAAAATCCACTCTAGGGAAAACTGCTTAAGTGGGAAAACAGGCAACTGGATCTGCTTTGGCGTAGACCACCCGGCGAAGAAATACTTCAACCCCTCTCTCCTCCAGACGCGACAACTTATTAGACATAGCAGACAGTTGCTCAGACTGTTGCTAACGCAGTCACTGATCATGGACCCTTCCGTCACTTCCTGAAAAAGATAGGCAAATCCGACAGTGAACTATATCAACTATGCGAAGAGGAAGATGAAACCTCGATGCATGTTATAGGTGAGTGTCCAGCGCTTGCAGGTCTAAGGTTGCAAAACACCGGAAGAATACTCATTTCTCATAAAGATTGCAATCTAACCTAAGAGCAATAATCGAGCTCGTGAAAAAGCTCGATTTTCCCTAACCACCTTAGGGGAAGGCACAATAGATCAACTATGGTCGCGCTGTCCGCAGGTTCCTGGAGGCCTAATCGCCCCTACTTTTAGTATTAACATGCGTAGATGTTTATTTTTCTTATATATCTTTAGCAGCTGCCACACATAGGACATGAAGCACAAAATTGCAACAAAAATATTACAATAAAACTGTCACTTTTCAACTAAGCTTTGACCAAAGCGCAGATCCAAAAATATCTACAATATTGTCTACAACCCGGGTTCGAATCCTGGAATAAGATTATCTCTAGAAAGTTAATTGAATTAAAAAATGTAGAGATGAAATTTTATTGATAGCAAATTGGTATAAAAAACTATTGCTGTTGATCGATCTCTACGTGATGTAAAAGTGATCGTATCGTGACTTTCGTCACGTTTTAAAAGGATCTTTCTTTATTCATATATTCAATTTCCTTCCCTGACAAAACTGTGCAATGCATCAAAGATAATCCCAGGTGCTTTGGATTTATTATAGAAAAAAATATTTGCTGCGATATATGACGATGATTTTTGGGTGACTGTTTTCAATGGATAGGAAGGACCAAAGAGCCGGAATAAAAATCAGATGAGTTTGCTAATTTTAAAATGTCATTTTTATCAGAATAGCTAAATTTAAATGCTTTTCGAAAGCGTCATAAAGTTTTCGAAAATTAATAAAATTAAATAATAATAATAAAGTTAAGAATCGCTGGCTGTCTTCATCGATGTAGAAGGCGCCTTCAACAATTTGCTTCTACATAAGTTCACGGAAATGTTAACAAAGCATAGAGTCCAGTCCAGTCCAGTCGTTTACATAGTGGATCGCAGACATGAATAATAGAACTATCTTTGCCACTCTTCTGGGTAGGGTGAGCAGGGTGAGAAGTATCCACAGGGGGACTCCCCAAGGCGGTATTTTATCACCTCTATTTTGGGTCCTCATTATGGATGACGTTCTGTCAACACTCACCCGGAGGGGATATATGGTGGTTTGTTATGCAGACGACCTGGTGATATTAGTCACTGGTAGTTATGAATCTGTACTCTGTGGAGTGGGGTGCAAAACGCGATCCGATTAGTCATAGATTGGGCTACGGATTTTGGATTATCTATCAGTCTACTGAAAACAGATCTATGCCTTTTTAATAAGAAAAGGAGTATCCCCAGTTTGAACCTCACCTACATTGGCTCTACACGTTTGGAGCTAAAGGATAGGGTTAAATACCTCGGTATCACACTAGATAAGAAGCTAAACTGGAAACCATACCTCTAGGACAGAGCGAATAGAGCCTTCGCAATGTGCAGCAGAACTATAGGGAAAAAGTGGGGACTTAAACCGCCATGATATAGCCTACGGTTGTGTGGTGTGGTGGAAAGCAATGGATTTCACCAGTCATCGTAAGATATTGGAAAATATTCAGAGACTGTGCCTTCTTAGCGTAAGAGGCGTTCTCAAATCAACAATATACACCCCGTGCAGATACATATCAAGAAGGTGGACATCAATCGCAGCCCTGCGGTTGCATCTCAATTAGAGCTGGATTAACGCTGGAGAAAGAGTTCCACACGAATCCATCTTTAATATCGTGCAATCCATCTCTCCTGATATTGGCAGAGACAGCGACCTCCTTCTAACGGCTATACTGAAAAGCGAATTTAAATCGATAACTCCATCTAGGGCAGATTGGGCGTCTCACTCCATGCTTCAACCATCAGCAAACCCTATTGTTTACACAGATGGCTCCAAATCTGAAGAAAATACCGGAACAGGTATTTTCTGTGAGGAGCCTCGTATGGAAATCGCCTCTACATTTTAAAAACCGTGTCACGGTTTTCCAGGCTGAAGTCAAGGCTATTCTTGAAGCGGGAAGGTACCTCCTCAACAACGCGGCGAACAAGGAGATTGCCATCTGCTCAGACAGCCAAACAGTTGTAAAGGCCTTGTCAAAACCTTTCGTAACCTCCAAGTTGTACTGGATTGTAAAACCACCCTAAATTCCCTCTCGCTGTATAACATGGTACTCGTTGTGTGGGTGCCAGGGGCCGGATTCTGTAGCACGGAGAATTTGGGAATTTGGGAGATGAGGATTGCGTTTTCTTAGAATTCTTAATTCCCTAATTCTCCATTCCCAATTCACTAACATGGTTGGAGAATTAGGGAAAACGTAAGAAATGTGAAAAAGTGCGAATCGCCTGGGACGATTAAGGGTATCAATTTTTGTTCTAGAGGGTTGGACTTTTTTTCATATGTGAGGTACATCTGCCTATTACCTTCCACTGTGGAAATAAATTTAAATTTCTTTTTTGTTGGGGTAGTTTTTGAGGCATGTAGGAGGGTAGGTTTTCTCGAGTTTTTCCGGGATAACGAGAGAATGGAGAGTAGAAGGAGAATGTATGTGGTATAAAAAAAAATGGGAGCTCAGCGCGAACAAGATAGGCTTATGAAAAGGGGCGGGGAGAGTGCGGGGTAGAAATGGGAGCTGATTAAGGGAAATTAAAAAAAATTAAGACAATATCAGGAGCTGCAATAATTCGCATGTTAAAGCTTGTGTGTAGGATGAAATCGCATCTACATTTTGTCCCCTAATTAAATATGTAAATAATTTTTGAATCCGATAAACCGTTTTGGAAATAACTGTAAAAGAAGTGTAGCAGTCCTTTTTAAGGTGAAAAATTGGCCGTTTTTGGTACAAAAATTGACATATTTTCATCTCATTATTGCGAAGAACTGGTAAGTCCTGGAAATTTACTTCCAATGACAAAAATGTTCATAACGGAGTACTTATGGATATGAAACAAAGAACGGGAGAAATATATGCAACATATGGAAACTGGGGTGTATATGACCGTAGTGTATAAATATCGTTTTTCGCCTGTCAAAAGTCAGCTATCACGTTAAAACGATCAAAGACAAACTACACCACTCGATTACCCTCTCCTCCCTCTTTAATTTGGTACCAAACATGACGTAGTTAGAGCAACCCCCTATAAGGGGTGGTACGACCCCCAACCCCCAAAACACGCTGCCCCAAAAATTATTCACCTATATTTTTGTACTCTAAACCCTTAATCTGTCAAAAAAATTCCAATACTCTACAGCCCTCTCACATAGAGTTAGGCGCCCGTGAATATTGCGATAGCGAAATTTACCGCCGAGGCCGCTCAAATCTGCAAATTACCGTTAATCGAAATAAAATATAGCCTATAATACCCATGCATGGCTAATTACCAAAGTGAATTCTTACTTTTTTTTTATTGGGCTTAGAGATCCTGAGCTTACCCCTGCGAATTATTGCAGCTCCTGATATTGTCTTAATTTTTTTTTTAATTTCCCTTAACCAGCTCCCATTTCTACCCCGCACTCTCCCCGCCCCTTTTCATAAGCCTATCTTGTTCGCGCTGAGCTCCCATTTTTTTTTATACCACATACATTCTCCTTCTACTCTCCATTCTCTCGTTATCCCGGAAAAACTCGAGAAAACCTACCCTCCTACATGCCTCAAAAACTACCCCAACAAAAAAGAAATTTAAATTTATTTCCACAGTGGAAGGTAATAGGCAGATGTACCTCACATATGAAAAAAAGTCCAACCCTCTAGAACAAAAATTGATACCCTTAATCGTCCCAGGCGATTCGCACTTTTTCACATTTCTTACGTTTTCCCTAATTCTCCAACCATGTTAGTGAATTGGGAATGGAGAATTAGGGAATTAAGAATTCTAAGAAAACGCAATTCTCATCTCCCAAATTCCCAAATTCTCCGTGCTACAGAATCCGGCCCCAGGTCACAGTGATATCAGCGGGAACGAAAGGGCGGTGAAGCTCGCTCGTATTGATGCAATCTCAGAAGAATCTCCTCTACAATCGGGACTGCACCAAACATTCTTGCGTTTAAAATTTTGGTCTGGGCTGACTACCAACACAGTATCCTCTGGCTGGATGATCCCTGTCTGCAGCCTAAGTTCAAGAGTCTTCCCCCCGGAGGACTCAACCTGTCTTCAATCCATCAGTCCAACAATCGTTTAACATTACATTTGATTTTTTTTTTAAATCATTCCTGACTAAACAATTGCTGTATCAAACAGTATAGATGACGCCAAAACTGATAAATAATTTTGTTCGTACTTTTTTCTACTGTTCTTAGTGATACTCTTCTTGTAATGAACATCAATGGAAAGAAAGACTTAAATTATACTGGGTATCCCAAGAAATGGTGTCAATGGTACCTTAATCAACCCCAAGTGTATGTTCAACGATTTTTCGTAATTGACGAGTTATGATTATTTTCGTGATAGGGTATTAAAAATGCTGATAGAAATGTATAAAAAATTTGTTTTCCTATGTAATCTCCTCTTACTTCAATGCACTTCTGACATTTATTATAAAGAGCTTTTAACCCAGTGAAAAAATATTTGTCGACTTTGCCTTCGAAATGCTCGTCAACTGCCGCCTTCATTTCTTCATGACTCAAAAACTTTTGCCCTCGGAGGTCTTTCTTCAAATTGGAAAACAGAAAGTAATCACTGTTAGTCCTGGACTGTATGGTGTGTAGTCAATTTCTTCAAATCCTGTCTCGGCCAGGGCACGCCTTGCAACTTGCGCAGTGTGCACGGGCGCATTGTCCTGAAAAAATAGAACTCCTTTCGCCAGTTTGCCTCTCATTTTCTTGACAACCACTTGACGCACTTTTGTCAACAATGCGGAGTAGTAGTCCGCATCCATTGTAGTTTTTTTTTTTTTTTAGGAAGGTAGTCGATGAACAGAATCCCTTCATAATTCCAAAAGACAGTGGCGATTAGCTTGGAGTTCCGATCTGTCCATTTTGAATTTCCGTGCCGGCTTTTCTCCATTTGCTATCCACTGCATTGACTCCCGTTTTGACTCTGGATCGTACTGACGGATCTTTGTTTGATCAACAGTGACAATGCGAGAATAAACGTCATCAGGATTATCGTCGCAAATGTCCAAAAATGCCTGCGAAGTTGCGACGTGACACTGCTTCTCCACCGTAGTGAGCATTCTGGGCACCCATCGCGCGCACACATTTTTCACGTGGCATCTGCTACAACTTACTTCGTCGATCTCCTAGAATAAGTTTTTTTTACTTTTCTCAAATTTTCTTCGGTAACGGCAGTATTTGGATGCCCTGACCTGGGATCATCAGCGACTCCCTGCCGTGCTTGAATTCTCGACTCCAACGTTTTATGGTGACAAATGAAGGTCCAGGCTTCCCATAAACTGTACACATATTTTCTTATATTTTAGTTGGCGTTTTGTTCTTCTTTGTGAGGAATTTTATGACAGCTCTGTAATCCAATTTCGTACAATGCTCGGATTACTCAGCCATGGTAATGTTTACGGTTCAATTACTAAAAGCGTACTGATGCTAATTACATGAAACTTGGTATTTATACTACTGTGGATATTCAATGTAACGCGAGACATTACTGAAACTTAAAGGTACTTAAGGGCAGCATTTTTCAGCCCGCCTTCGTAAACCATATTTTACACTTGTCAAGTAGAAGTGCCAATCTTGACTTTATTTTCCATATGGACAAGTAATTTCACAATATTTGCTCGCAAATTAAATGACAAATCAAATGATAAATCAAATGTAAGATCTCTAATTAATGCATAGTATCGTAAACCGCAAGCATGTTTCTGAAGATCTATTATTGCAATGTGACATAATTGCAATATCAATATCTCAATTTGAAATCGCATGTCTGTCCCCGGTATTAGATCGACTCTAACTAAGTAGGGTTATGTCCAATTGATAAACGGAGCTCACTCTTCACTTCAACTCACTAACAGCTACAATTGGTAGAAGAAAATTTTATCTATGTATACTTTTGGGGTGATAACTGGGGTGTATGTGACCCAAGTGCATGAAAATGAATTTTCTGGTGGGAAAAACGTCCCAAGAAGGTTTTATAAATCAGCAAAACAGTACACCACCCTACGGCACTTGGTAAGACCTTTAATTTGACATACAATATGCCTTATTGGAACCACCGCCCCCTCCCCTAAGGGTTCTTATCCAGAGAAAAAAAAATCTTCTACGAATCGTAGCTGGTAGTGAGCTGAGGTGAACGGTGCCACCAGTTTTTCCATTGGACATAACCCCACCGAGTTAGAGCCTATCTAAGGCGCGAAAAATATAGTACCCCAGATCGAATAGATTACAGAAAGTTCTTAAAATAGGTTTGGGTGAAAAGCGGTATAAGACTTTTTTTAAATCGTCTTCAAAGATTTTCGTACATTATATTATTTTGAACTTTATTAAATTTATAAATTTCTTTTGGCTCAATGGTATAAGCTATGGAATTAAATCTTTTTGCGTTGGATGGGCCTAACATTCAGATAATTTGAAAACAAAAATCAGCAATTTATCTTAATTATTCAAATCATTATAAGCAAAAATTTCTTCGAATTAGTAGTTTGGTGAAATGTCACGAAAAAGGATCATAATTCGTAAACTACAAAAAATCGCAGAATATACATGGGGGTGATTCGGGAACCTCTGGGGGTACTCTAGCTCTGGACGCCCTCTTGACATCATTTCTTGGGACACCCTGTATTAATAAAAACAAAAAACATAAATAAATGAACAAATGATAAGCTTGACTATCTATGTTTATTGACAATTAATTAAGCATCTTGAAACTTATTTAACCGTAATTGCCACAATTTCTGTTGAGTCCAAAATCTTTGCTCTGGTTTAAGAATTTCAAATGCCTTTGACATAGTCTGGCATCCAGCCCTTATAGCGTCTCTAAAAATTCGTTTAAGATCCTAAGCTGTATTATCTCTTTAAAATAAGATCAATATTTTATCACTACTATTTCTTTTGATTGATATCATCTCTAACACTTCCAGTAAGTTAAGCTGGACAGATCATATCTTCTCTGTTTCCAAAGATCCATCGAAATGTAATGAATGTATTACGAAATATTTCAGCCCATCGAATCTATCGCCTCAGTCCTACATGAATGGAATAATCAATTCCCATATCTGGGCCGAGATTAGTTCCACAGCCTTAATGTCAATGGATATTGTCCAAAAATTAACCCTCAAGTTAATTATTGATATGGCAATAACCTATCATATCAACTCACTCGTACACCATCGAAATGTCAGATGCCATTCGCATGATTTTGATGAAATATCTAATCTGATGCCTTGTAAACTAACTCCTGCACATAATACTCGTGCTGCAAGATGCGCACATCCTTTCACTTTTCAGAATACATTCGGCAGTACAGAAAAAACCGAACTGTGCGAATATGGAACAGTCTATCATCTTTTGATTTTCCTGTCGGTTACAATTTGTGATGATCTTAGAGCCGACATATATTAACACCCCAGCCACTGTCCTCATGCCCCATAATTCTTTTCCTTCTCCTACCTGCTATGCTGTGCTTTACACCATAGGGCATCCTTTCAGCTTGGCTGATTAATATATAAGAACGATTGAATTTATTTGAACTGAATTGAATTGAACTGGGTTGATATTTCTGAGGAGTCAGCTTGTAACGAACCTGTACATAACTAGACATTAATAGAACTATTTATGAAATTTTCTATAGGAAATTTTCCTTCGTATGATTCACAATAGCTTTTTGAATCGATACTATAAGTAGGGCAATATCAATTCACTAGACACCTTAATCCGCCTACCCGAATTTCCTACACACATTCTAGCAAGTTGAACTGGCTTGTCCGAGAGACCTAGAAAATCCCTGTCCACCTTCAAACCCTGCCTGTGAGCCAGTACGTGAAGAATGGCGAGATATTGGTAGTATGTGTAATAAACGGAATCCAATAATCAGTACGTGTACAACGGAAAAGCTATCCTGTCACCAGTACGTGAAAAAACGTAGGGCTAATGGTGGTAAGTGAGCAACGGAAACCACTAGTTAGTACGTGTACAACGGACGTCTCTCCTGTCACACACTCAAATTATACTTAGAAAACATAGACAAGAATTTCACTAATATAGAGCATTTTAAATTTGTAATAGGGACCCAAGAGAATAAAAAATTAATTTGAACTCAACCCAACTGTTGTCATTTGGATCCCCCACTCCACTGAAGCTACCCAGAGTCAAATTTCGACGTTTTGCGTTTTGCTACCGACCGAACTATTGGCGCCCGAGCAAACCCGACCGACCGAGCAAACGACGTCACAAGCTAATTTCCATAAATTTCATAATTGTTATTTGATTGATAGAAATAAAATTGCACGTGATGACTTCAATTTCAAAATATGAACCAAAACGTTCCACCCCACAAAACAACTCTAAGCAGAAGGTGTAAAAATAAAATCTTTATGGCTCCTTCCTACAAGTGCTTAGTAAATTCATGATTGTAATATGCAAATTACATCTACCACATAAAAATATGATTGACAAGTAATGTGTAAACAATGCTGCAAAACAAATAGAAAACCTTAATCAAACAAGGACGTCTATACCAATGTCGAGCAACATTTAATCCAACAGTCATCCAAATCCAATCATCTTTCCATCTAGAATTCTAGACAGACGTTCATCTTGAAATTGTCTATAATCTCTCACAAGTGCAGCCACAGCAATAGCTGAGAAATTGACAAATGGAAGCAAAACGCACTTGACGTTGTAATTGCCTTTAACGAAGATCAAACACTACAAAGAGCAGACAGAGGCAACCCACTTATATATTATCGCATCTATCTTGAAGCAGGAATAATAATCGAATTTACGATCTCTCTCTAGCAAAACATCCGTTCAAATTAGCCTCGATACGTCATTTTATGTCCAATTTTGGGAGAATAAGCAAATTACATGAATCGATCGATAACGGTTATGAATTTTCCATGAAACTTGTTAAACTGTACTGGCCCATGATAGAAGAATTGAAACTGCCGATAAACAGCAGAAATCAATTAGACAGAGAATACTGCAGAAGCCAAGCAGCCTAGCTAGCCATTGATTGGTCTGGAGGGCAAGAGATGGAATGGTCGAGATTCGTGCACAAATGCGCCAGCGATTAGACAAGCAAATTGCCTATATTACCTGTAGCTACCTATCTAAGTATCTATCTACCTATAGATTTTGTTGTTCCATGTTACATCTATACAAAAGCAGGTTAAATAGGCTTTTTTTATTTTTAGTTTTGCATATGTGCCAGTAGTTGGTAGCCAGGTAGCCAGCCATATGGATCCAGCTCGAGTAATGCATTCAAATGCACCTTTTTACCCATTGGCGGTTTGAGCTATGGAGTGGTCGCCCGGCTAGTTTGAGGTGCATGATATCAGCAGAAGTGCTTTGCTGTAGTCTTTCATTATTAAATTCCACTAGGATACGCGTGATGAGACATTTAATATTAAAACTGATGAAAACAGAAATCTGGGTATGTGACAAACAGGGTTACATTGAACCCTGCACTAGTTTTGCGTGACATGTTTAATTATAAAAAAATTTACGCGATACGCGAGAACAGTAAAATTTTGCCGGGCTGTTGAAAACACGAATAGATACATGAATCAACTTAAATATTGGTTTAGTTGCAAGCAGTTGAATTTTGGCATAGTAATTTATAGATTCCTTGGCTCACCTTACACTTTCTAAATGAAAACTGCATGAAGAAGGAAAGGCGAGAGTTGGAACCAGTCATTGGGACTTCCCTGCCAATTTATGCTAGCAAATTTGAGAATAAAGGGTAGCAAAATCGCCAAAAAGGTAGCAAACATAATAGACGAATACGGATAAAAAAATGTATATAATTATAGAATGTTATGTTTTATTTTATTATAATTGTGTTTCTTACAATGTAAACTAAAATGAATTATCACAAAAATGATATTAGTATCTTGAGAGAGCATTTATATTTGTCTTGAAAAGTAATAAATTGCATTATGGACTACAGAACTGTTTTAGAGACATAACGATGTTATGTTTTGTATATTTTATTTAATATATGTTAACAAAATGAACATAATTATAGAATGTTATATTTCATTTTATTATAATTATGTTTATACCATTAATTGTGAGAACTTTCTCTTATTTCTTTATAAAAACTACATGGAAAAATTTATACAGACTGCAGTAGTTAATTAGTTCATTTGACGGTTTAAAAATCTTTTCATCTTTTATCAGTTCCCTACAAAGAAGTACAGTCGAAACTGTTTCAATATTCAACCTATTACGTTTTTTTATTTTTTAAGTTATTAAAATCAGAAAATGCTCATTCAGCAGCAGCCATACTTTGGGGAAGGATAAAGAAATTAATTATGTAGTTGTAAGGATTCTCGAAAATTGGTTGTTCAAAAATATTTTTCTGTTTTGATAAATTTAGCCAAGTTTTAGCAATATCGTTACAATCAACAAGTTGGTCTAACTTTTCAAAGATTATGAGGAGACTCCATTTTGAATTAAGTTTTTTAATATCTATTTCATTATGAAAAGGAAAGGTTTCAACTAAAGGAAATATTGAAGTTATTTCACCTGTTCTAATCTTCCTTGGATCCAAATATTCTAATAGTCTCAATTTGTGATCATTAAGATCGAAACATTTTTTAATTTGTTGGCACAATTCTATGTAAAATTACAATAGATTATCTTGGATATTACTAATATTTTCACAAGCATTTGAAGATGGAAACTGTGCAAATTTAATTCCAAAAACATTCTTGATTTTTCAAGATGAAATGAACCGTTATTAAATTTGCAGTCAATGCGTTCTAGCTTTATACAGTTTGTTAAAATATTTTTAAAATTATTTTCAATTAAAGGTCTTAGTTTGTGTATTAAAATTTTTTCAGACTGGAAGATTTTATTGAGATTATTAATATCGCCTAGAATATAGCACAAAAATATTAAGTACAATTTTATCTCTGAACTATTCAGACAATCAAGAATTGAATTTGCATCAAAATTAGGACTTTCAAAAGTCAAGGGAGTGAAGTAATGAAGTAAAGCTGACCACTGAGCCAAGATTCTTATAATGATTTGCTGCAGTTCCAAAATTTAAATTAAAACTATGTGTAAGTTCTGCCAAACTCACTTTGCATGTTAACACTGTGGGCAAAATGATTATATACGCAAGAAAGGACATTTTCAACTTTCCAAGGATTTTTTCATAGCAACCGCAGGACACAAGTGGAGGGAGTGGAAAGTGCATCCAAGATAAAATAAATGTTTATTCAATTTCTCTAATCGTGCTCTAACTGCCGTAAGTTCATGTAAACGCAACTTCAGTACTTGAACGTTTTTCATTTGTGCGAGATATGAAAACGGCAAAGAGGATAAGAAGAAGATTATTGTTGATAATTCAGGTAGTGATTTTTAGAATTTTTCTCAAGATATTTGTCTAAAAATTCGCACTATGTATTGAACCTAATGCAGAGTTGTCAAATGCAAAATGTCATTTGAAGAAAATTTCAAGTAATGTAATTGGAATTAATTCAACCAAAAATCCTACTTGAGTGACAATGGATTTCAAGTCAAGTGTTCAAGTATTTATGTAAACGTACGGGAATGACAGTTTTGTTTTGTCCAGCATAGCAACAGCAAGGCAAAGGCATCGGCTTCGGCGCCGTTCACGTAAATAAGATGCAAACGCATGCAACGTACGTAACGTACGCAATTAGAATCCGCGCGTTCTTTTTCCACAATTCCTTTCCTTTCCTCGTAGTAGTAGTTCTTTAAATGAATAAAAAATCCCAGAAATTCTGAAATATCAACAATCCAGTAGATTTTTTTTAAAAAAATATTTTTAATTTAAAAAAAAATCTTTTTTTTTTCGATTAATGAGAAAAAAGCGAAAAAGTAGCAAATTTGGATTTAAAGTAGCAAGGTAGCAAACATGCTTAAAAGGTAGCAATTTTGCTACTATAGTAGCAAAGTCCCATCATTGCCAAATCTTAAATTCGTTAGATCATCGGGCTGGAATTTATGAGCGCTATGGCTTGTTAATCTTGAGGTTGAAATATGGACCTTGTAGAGGATTGGAACTTTTTATTTTTATGAGTGTACTGAAATTATGAATTGCATCGAACTAAGCCTCACAATATACAGACTGTTTAGTATGTCGTGGCACATTGTTCAAAGATTCAATGGATTCGAGATGTGCAATAAATTATAACCACCCAGATTCCAGTTAGAAAGAATATTTGATTATCGACAACGAGATTCGAACTCTCATACTCTGATTTGTACTTCCCTGCCCTACCCACTGGGCTACCAGCAACATTTTGGCTAATTCTACTCTTATTTTCTCAATTTTTATTTGAAGGAAAATTTTAGGGAAGAATTAATCACGACATATCTTGCTGGTGACCCAGTTTTTCATTGATAAAGAAATCTCGATTCCACAACTAGGCCACCGTGAAATGTTTGTCCTTTACGTTTTTTTGTTTTTCGTTTTTTAAATCATTAATTGATATTGGCTGCATACGGCTGCATTTACAATGTCGTGTGAGGTCTCCTTTATCTAGGTTTAACTCTCATATTATGGGAATCAGAAAATGATTTGATCAGCAGAGTGAGATCGAAATTCAAACCTTTATACACTGATTTTTACTTCTGAGACTACTGGACCACCAGAGATTTCTCCAATTCTCAATAGAATTTTTCACTTTTTTGTACACTGATAAAAAACCTCGATCTCACATATTTCCATATTTTTCCAGCTTAGAGCCTAGTACTGGAGTCCGCGCTAAACTAAATTTTCATATCAAATTTAAAGCACTAAGAGCATTAGGCTAGTTCTAAGGTCCGCTCTAAGCTAAATTTTATATATATGAAAATTTATGCGCTAAGATTTTAGCGAGAGCAGTACTCAGGTCAACGTGGTAGATTTATCTTTTGGGTTTTGATTAGAGATGGCACCACTAGTAAGTCTCCAAACATGTACCTTAAATTTATCGATCCAGGCCGTTCTTTAGCACGGTAAAAATATTTCTTGATATACATAGTCCTGAGAAATACCAACAATAATTTTTTAAAACATCAACATAACAGAAAAGAGTGAGTAAAATAATAATAATGTTTCTTCTTCTTCTTTTTTTTTAGTATTTTTAATCTGTGAGTCTCGCTGTTATATTTTAGATCCTAAAAGAACGGCCCGATAATGAAGATTCCAGTAGGTACTAGGCTTAAGTGTTATATGGATTTACACCACGGTCTACAGCAGAATACAAAGACTGTGTACTAATTCAGGATATGCGCCATGTTGAGTGTCATTTCGTGCCAAATTATGGAGGTTTCATAAAAAACATTTCACATAACATTTTTCCCAATTATCTAAGGAAAATAAAATTATTTGATTTGTGCCAAAAATTATGGAATAAATTGGCAAACTTTTATGGAACATTTTTTCCGTGTTTATAAGAGAAACAGTCAGCGATTTCACTATGTATTATAGTAAACTTTTCCTAAATTTTTATTTGAAATAACATTACACGTAAACTTTTCGGAACACCACAGAAAAATTTAATTTTCGGAATTCTTCCATGGGAAATACAAATTATTGGAACGAGATGGCGTCAACAAAATTTGATATTTCTTAGTTCACAGGACTTATATTCTGTAGACCATGGATTTACACTACCTGTCAAAAAAATTACCGAAATAGATCTATTTTAACGAAGTACAGCGATTTGTTGTGAGAAATTGATTTATAAACATTTTTTTTTTAACTTTCCTTAGTTTAATCTAGTACTGAGGTCCGCGCTAAACTAATTGTTCGCGAGTCTCCATTATCGGGCCGTTCTTCTAGCAGCTAAAATATGACAGCGGAGACTCACAGATGAGAGATACTAAAAAGAAGAAGAAGAAGCCTTTTGAATATTTTATTCACTCTTATCGAATATGTTGATGTTTTCACAACTTTTTTTGTTTTCCTTTTTAACAAATTCTGACTCGGACCGATAAATTCAAGCTAAATTGTTTGAAGACTTACTGGTGGTACCACCTCTAATCAAGAGCAACAAGCTAAATTTAGCGTGTTGTTGTAGTCTTGCTAAAATTCAGGATAGATTTTCATCAATAGCTCTTAGCGCACTAAATTTTATTATATGTATATATGGAAATTTAGTTTAGTATGGACTTCGACACTAGGCTTAATCTAATAAAAATTTCATGACATTTCGTGCAACAGAAACCAAAATAGTACGAATTAAGTGACAGAAGTCTGTATACATCGGTCGAAACATGAATAAAGAACAAAGAATCAACATTAATTTCTATCTTCAAATTAAACTTACTCAAGAGAGTTTTGCTAAAAAAAAAATTTATAGCGATTTTAGTCAAAGTAATTTGACTGAGGTTGCTGCTAATTCGCAGCTAGAGAAATAAGTGAAAAAACGAAAAATCTTTGAAAAACGAAATTTCTTTGCAAAAGAGTGCGTTTCGAATCAGCAGCAATCGTATTACTCATCAGTATGGCTTGGTTCTTGCCTGCCATATACACCAAAGTGAATAGCCAAGCTGACCTTAAGTGTGACTTAGATATGAGTCGGAATACTAAATATTTGATTGTTGTGCAACCTTTTATTTTTCGTCTTATACATATACAGTAAGATTCTGATAAATATTATTCGTATTGATTTGGATAACGTATTCAAGAGCAGCTCTAACCAGGGTATAATAAATAGGCAAGTATGAGATAGTTGCACGTGTGAAAACTAAAAGAAAAATGATGATAGACGTTCGAAAAAGTGAATTTGATAGGGAAAGCAAAAAGAAGCTTGTAGTCGAAAATTTCAGCCAAGTCATTTAATTCATTAACGCTAGTAAGGCGATTAATATTAATTTCATAATAAAAAGAATTATGTCGAGTTTCTGGGTCCTTTAGCCCAAGGTGGTACGGTGAGTACCACAACCATAATAAGAACAATTCTGTGTTATAAGACAATGAGTGAGTGGGACGAGAAGGAATGTGGACAATTCAATATCCTTCTGACAATAGATCGCATTGATGATAATTTAGTAACAGATTTCTAAATTGCTATTCTAACCTTTACTGGAGGGTGCAACCTCGTAGAAGCGACTGAGAAGGGAATCATAAGCAAAATTTCGTGTAATAAATTCTTGTTGTGTTGGTGGTCCAATATTTTTGTGGTTTACATAAATGATAAATCCGAAGAGGAGTCAAAAGTAGTTTTTAAACAATTAAAAAAAGTTTTTAGTTTGGTGACCTACTTTTAATTAATGCAAGAATACTTTTATATTTATTAATTTCATTTAAAAAAATATATATTTGATATCTATTCCCGAGCAGACACGAGTATCCTAGCAATTTAACACACATTGAAAGTTCTTCCCCACGTAAAAAATATTTGAACGCTGTCACTATTCTTCCCCTTAAACCCCTTCAAAGCCACAAACGAATACGACAATGAAGCTCCAGTTTTGACAATAGAGCTCCTTCTTCATCTCACTTACTCCTATGTATAATTACACCCGTTTCACCCATTCCTGTTTGCTATATATTCTAAGGTTCAAGTACAGAGGCGGGAGTATACTCTAGTGACTGGAACTGGAATGAATCATATAGACTGCCGAACGAATACAGTCAGAACTGGTGGCGATTCACCAAGCGATACGGTTGTGTCTGTTATGTTTAGAGAGTCGGATTTAGAAATCGGTACATAAATGATACCCAGATGGCAATTAAGGCGTTGGATATTGTTGTGGTAAAGTCGAAGCTGGTGCAATTATGAAAAGACAGCACAGGAGAAATTTCCATAGAAATGCTTGAGATGGCCATAGAAATATCGAAAAAGGGTGAGAGAGTGGATGAGCTAGAAAAAAGGGTTCTGAAATAGATAGCTCTCGTACAATATTGTGTGTGAGAATTCCGATCGGAGTTCTAAAGGACGACATCACCAAATATAGCTACAGGAAGACAAATAATCGGGATTCGTGATGTATTGCTAGGCATTTATGAACTCTCAGAAGCTCTAAGCTTTTGAACGGGGATGTATATATATCTTCGAAGAGGTATTTTCAAAAATGAAACCGTAAAACAAAGAAATAGTACCGAATAATCAAAGAATTAGTTCTTGTAAACTAGCGCAATCGTCACTTTTCAGGTAGTATGTAACAAAGAAATACAAACACTACTTGACTAAAAACTTTTTATTGAGCTTCAAACTATTATTTTCAATTTTTAGGAACCACACAGGAAAATATGTATAAATTCTGTTTGTCTACATTTATAATGTAATAGGATTTCTAATAAAATTTATTCTACAATCGTAAATATATTTTAAAACTTTGGATACCTTTTCTAAAAAGGTTGGTAACCCCTGGGGCAGGGTATTAGCGTTATTCATACAGTAATTGATAGTGGTCAGTTAACGGAGACGACTTAGTTCACCACCAAAGTATTTTCCAAAGTGGAATGCCAATTTTAAGCCCGACATTAACAGATATGAGAGTTGTCTTAAAGGATGCATTATACGATACTGTGAGCATATTTTATTAACAATGTTTCCTTGAATTAAACGGGGAAAGCGTGGGGGAGGGAGGTCAAAGTTTGATCTAGTACATTTTGAAAAATCTAGTACAGAATCGAATTCTTTAGGTCCTGAGAAGAAATCTGACTACCCACACTCCTATACTGGGAGGTTTAAATAGCAATTGATAGCCATGTCCATGCCCCACTATTTTGGAATTTTCACCTTTTTTATTCGAATTGAGGTACTAGATTTTTTGCACCGTAGATCGGCTCTAACTCGGTAGTGTTATGTCCGATCGGAAAACGGGTCTAACTGTTCGCCTCAGCTCATTACCAGCAACTAAAGATCGTGGAAAAAAAATTTCTCTGCATAAATTTATGGTGGGGTTAGAACTCCCGGAGGGGGGGGGTTATAATAAGTCCTGCTGCATATCAAATTAAAGGTCCCGCCAAGTACTATCTGGTGGTAGAATTTTCTCCTGATTCAGAAAACTTTTTCGTGACGTTTTTGCTGCTGGAAAATCCCTTTTCATTTGCCACGACCGACGCACCAATTACGTACAACCGCGAGAAGTAGAAAAGTTCACTTTTTCACCCAAGAAAGTCGCTCAACCTACATCAGATCGCCAAAGCTTTACCACGCTAAATTTAAATAAACATTGTTAATAAAATATGTTCAGAGTATCATAATGCATCGTTTAAGACATCAGTAGATGTCGGGCCTAAAGTTGTATAAAAAGTGGGCATTCTCCTTTCCAAAAAGTCACAATTGTCGATAAACAGATATGATGGTCAACCTAATCATCTTATTGTAACAATGCAATTAGAAAACAGTAGACCCCGATTTTCACTGGGATCACTAATCAATTTATTGTACAGACGGATAAGGAACATATAATAAAAATTTATTACCGAAAATTGGAAATAAATAATGAGTTAACAAAAAACAGGATAGGCCAAAGAAATGAATCCTGTGGTACTTTTAGATACAAAGAATGTGGAAGTAGAAAAGATTTTGAATCAGTATTTAAGCAATATTGGATGTGAATGGCTGTAGACAGGTACAATTCTTGAACTAGCCACATCGAAAGGAATCTTTTTTTCCTTTTTTTTTTCATGAAAACCAAATCGAATTCAAATTTCTTACTACAGATTAAAACAGTGCTACTGATAATATAGTGATCCCATCTAATCATTAATTATTGAACTCACGTAAATTTAGTGCCTTCAGAATACAAAAATTGATAAATGCCGCTTGCCTACGTATTTACGTACATATGTACATTCCTAAAACAAAACCTAGGCGGCTACCGTATTTGAATATCTATCCTTACAAATGCATATGATTATTTTTTTTTTTTCATAAAAGGTGGAGACACATCTTTTAACATTGTCATTACATCTCCGCGAATATTTTCCGGATAGCGGCGTCTTAAAAGGTAACACACAATACAAAATGTGGTCACAGGCCATATATAAAGTAGTAGAAATACACAGAACATTTGTATGTAAACGACTTCCCCGGAAGGAGTGTCACTGAATTTTATTAAATAAAGCCATGGTCTGACAGTACATAAAAGCCATTAATCTTTGGAAAAATTTCATCCATTTAAAGAATACCAGAATAATAAACAGCACTGCCCCATCGTGTGTCATAATAATAAACCCATTTACTCTGGCTAACATTTCGCACATCTTGAAACCGTTCAACCATATGGGAATTTGCCACATTACATGACTCAGGCAATTCATCAAAAGCGAATTTTCGCTTGATTACCTGAGCGCAGAGTTACCTTCCTGTTTGTGTAGATTTCCCTACGCTCATTTAAGTAAAAATCCAACCGTATCAGTACAGCAGGTCTCTTCCAGGTTTATCTTTTCCACAGCGTATTTTTCGTTTTTCGTTTATTTTCATATATACACGGCAGCAAGTCACTTTCTAGATTTGTTGCAAAGATAAGCCATGATCGGTGGTAAATTAATTGACTGCTTGTGAATATAAATAAAATCGCATTTTTGTCGAGCTATTGTCAAGATTTTATCCGAATATTATCTTCCTCCAGTTTTTCACCTTTGTAAGATGTCAAATGGTATTAAGTTGGAAATTTATTGGATTCTTAATGCAAAAAAAAAACAAAAAAAAAGGATAACCACAGACAGTATAGGTAAACGTACGGTGCCCTGTGGTACTTCATTTTCAGGTTACATTTCATTCAATATATGTGTAGTAAGCCTCACTGCTTATATAGGAAAACTTTTACATTAAGAACTTATATTTCCACGCTAAATTCATTACGCTTTTAAATTAAAACTTTTAAAATAAAATTTCTAAAGTTTCAGTTCCAACAGCAAACTCTGTGAAAATATTTCTCAAAAAAAAAAAAAAAAAACTTTCCCCATATTCCACAGTAAATGCTCTCTTAGCGGTTCCATGGGGATTTCTAATTGCTATGAGTGTTCGTATTGACTTTAGTATAAACCATAGGAATGAATGAATGAAATCCCCATAAAGGTAAAAGCCTTCACCTTCTGTAACTGCATGATGTGAAGGCTTACAGGAACATACACATATGTACATATATATAAATACCCTTGTAATTCAAGTTGAAAAAGGGAGCTATTTCCTGGAAGAGAGAGGAATTGATGCCGTAAATAGTAAAACCATTTCGAATGGTATTAAAAGCACGTGAGCCACTGAATATTATAAATAAACTCTGAGATTGTATGGGTAAATTTACTAAGGATTATGATTTTCTTCTCCTTTTTTTCTTTTTTTGTGCAGAATCTTCAGAGAATCTAGTGGAGACGGTGTCAATATGGTCAGTAAAAAGGTCAATGAGGGTAATCTGAACATTTTCAAAGTTCACGTTCCAATAGAAATATATGCAGCATTTTTAGGTAAGTGTACCAAAGATGTGAAGGAAAAAGATAGAATTACAACGATTAGAAAAAGGATGCCAGCAGCTCTACACCCCCCCATCACAAATATGTTATAACCTCATACTACAGACTACACAAGCAACAGAAATAGCACGAACAGACACGTTCTGAGAACTCCATCCTTTCAAAGATATTTTCATAAATTATCCGAAGGGAGCGGGAAGTAAAAAGATTATTTCTGAGTGGAGGAGAATATCAACGCGTCCTTGAAGAAAAAAAATCTACCATCGTCGAACAGAAAACTTCATGGGCTTTCAAGTAATGTGAAAATTCTAGAAGAGCAACAATAAACTCTGTCACTTTTTTGTGGATTTTATGTTATCAAGAGGACTGTAATGATAGAATCGACATGTACTCTAGTATTGTTAAAAAATACAGTGAAATTATTCATATGGAGAGAAATTACAACTCAGTAAGAGGCTGCGACAGAACTAGAGTTGTTAAAGCTCACAAATAACGTCATTTATAACATTAAAATCATTTTATGTTGGTAAAATTATAACAATAAGGAAGAGCTAACTTTTATTGATGTAACGAAATCATTGTGTTAAGAACTAGAGAAAAAACTATACAGGGTGTTTCCGTCTAGATGGTCCATAGAGCAGGAGATGATAGCCCAAGTAACAATTTTTCCAATTTTTGGTGACTGAAGGTGATGGGTAATTTTATGAGGGGTATATATTGGTTACTCGGTTATATAAGAATTTGAGTGGTTATATAAGAGTTTTATAATATTACCAATTGGTGTCGTAGTTATATTAGAGTTTTCTAAGATTACTAATGGTTCTCCTGGAAGTAAGTTACGAAAGGTTTTATAAGTTGGTGATGGAAATGTTTCAATCATCGGTCTATATAACTTAGAGTAACCATTACTAGAAGGTATATGAGAAAGTTTTATAATTGTTTTCATCACCACGTTATACAGGGTGTTCCGTAAATGTCTTTAATCCTTTAAGGGGATGAAAGTAGAGGTCATTTGGGTCAAAAAAGTCTAGATACTTTTATATCGAACTCCGCTTGGTTTTCGAGTAAATCGATAATATCGATTTTCGAGATTTTGCATACCTTTTCAGAGTAATTTCGTTATAAGTTCTATTGTAAGTAATGGATTGTGACGTTCAAACTTTTATTTAAAAGAACACATATTGGCCTTTCTAAGAATGTATAATAAGTTATAATTGTGCCTTCAATTATTATTACCAAAATTTTTGTCGCGCTTCAGTGTACATTTATTCGAAATATCACCATTGCACGAACTTGGCAAAACTATGAAAAAATTTGCGCATTATGTCCCCTTTCCAAAATGACCTCCCTAAGTGCTATCAACAATAACAATCAAAAGTTATAAGCAAACATTTGGAAGATGTGCCCATCGAGGTAATCTTCAGTTTTTTCGTAGGATTCTATCTCCTCCTACGGTTTTTAACCTACGACAACCATTTATATGTCATTGTACGGGAATCTGAACTGGCTATTAGATAGGGTACTTTTCGATTTCGAATTTCGAAAATGGAGGGGGTAATTTCGAAAAAACACTTTTTTACCAAACTTGATATTTACGTAGATTTCGTTATTCCGCATCTTCATTTTTGCGGGAGGAGTAAGCTCTGGGAGGGGCGGGGGTTCAAAGTTTCAATTTTAAGCGGCTATATTTTCTCAACCAAGCATTGGTCTAGCAAGTAAGTCCTAAATTCATAAATGGAAAAGAGATTTTTGGTGGTTTTTATTCAAATATAGCCGCTTAAAGTTAAAATTTTGAGCCCCCGCCCCTCCCAGAGCTTGCCCTTCCCGCAAAAAGGAAGATGCGGAATAACAAAATCTACGTAAATATCAAGTTTGGTAAAAAAGTGTTTTTTCGAAATTACCCCCTCCATTTTCGAAATTCGAAATCGAAAAGTACCCTATCTAATAGCCAGTTCAGATTCCCGTACAATGACATATAAATGGTTGTCGTAGGTTAAAAACCGTAGGAGGAGATAGAATCCTACGAAAAAACTGAAGAATACCTCGATGGGCACATCTTCCAAATGTTTGCTTATAACTTTTGATTGTTATTGTTGATAGCACTTAGGGAGGTCATTTTGGAAAGGGGACATAATGCGCAAATTTTTTCATAGTTTTGCCAAGTTCGTGCAATGGTGATATTTCGAATAAATGTACACTGAAGCGCGACAAAAATTTTGGTGAAATAAAAAATTCTAGAGATAACTGTTTTTTTTTTAATAATTGAAGGCACAATTATAACTTATTATACATTCTTAGAAAGGCCAATATGTGTTCTTTTAAATAAAAGTTTGAACGTCACAATCCATTACTTACAATAGAACTTATAACGAAATTACTCTGAAAAGGTATGCAAAATCTCGAAAATCGATTTTATCGATTTACTCGAAAACCAAGCGGAGTTCGATATAAAAGTATCTAGACTTTTTTGACCCAAATGACCTCTACTTTCATCCCCTTAAAGGATTAAAGACATTTACGAAACACCCTGTATAACTGATTGGTAATAAGTGTTTATTGCGGTATCCGTGGTTACTCTTATATAACTCAACAACTTTCAGTAATTTAGGTGACTTTAATAAAAATTGGGAACTTTCGGTAATACATTTAGCAACTATAAAATATCGTAACATTTTTTGGTGGCGTTGTAGTAACTACGGTGACCGTTATAAACGCAAATGACTTTTAGTATGGAATGGAGCCATTATAAAACTATTTTCATTTATTAATGGCGTTTTAGTAACGAAGGTGACTGTTATAAAAATTGGAAACTTTTAGTAACGTAAATTTTTTCGTATTTGGCCATTTCAATATGCATTTTCCCGAGCTGTTGGGACAATACACAAAAACCTGTCCCTTTAATTTGCACGATTTTATATGACTTTTTTTCGCAACACAGACATTTCGTCATTACTTTAAGATATATAAAATTACGAAAGGTAACATATTATGACTAAAAGGTATATATATGGTAGTTCCGTTAGTTTATATAATATTTCTAGAAGTTTTATAAGGGTAATTGAGTTTATATATTTGAAGTTTTATAATAGTAATTTGTTCATTTAAGTACAAGCACCCATTTTTTCATCTGTGCATTGCAGATAAAAAAGAAAATGTCGGTTAAGCCAATTATTTAAATTGCTGATATATGGCGTCCGTTTTTATTTTATATGAAGAGAATACATCACTTTAGGTATATAATATTTCTAAATTATGTAATGTTACTTTTAGCAATTGATATCACCTAAGTGAAAATTTTAAATTTTGTCATATTTAATTAAAATTATTAAATATTGCTTATTTTTGGAGGGGTGTATGATGATATTCACAGTAAAATTTTAATTGCAGCTGAATTTCACCACATATGTACATGCCGATAAATTGTAATTCTAAGATGTAAAAATATTAAACCCTTACATTATAAAAATGCAGTACAAAAAAATATCGAAATTTTATGTCAAGTTAGGTTGGGTAAGGTAAATATTTGCCTTATATTGTTTTATAAAGGTGTTTTATAAAAATAATTTCTCTAATATTTCAATCACTAAAAGTAATCAGTCTGAGAAAATTCCAAGCGTTGTGGAAACGTTATCATCACCATTATAAACAAAGTTTATAAAGGTAACCGAAACATTACCGCAACAACTGCTGTGACCAAAGTAAATTAATCGAGAGTACCCCAGGTTATATAAGGGTTATATAAGAAGTTATATTAAGGTAACCAGAATATTTTTATTACTCATTTTATAAAACTTTTAGTTATATAACGTTACCTAAATCAAATCACAGTAACCTTTATAGAATCCTCCATTTAAGCTCTATAAGGGGTTTATAGTGGTTACGAAGAGGTTTCGAGTACTAAACTATATAATTCAGGTTATATAATTTGGTAATGGAAACCTTACGGTTACTACTATATAAAATAAATTGTTTCTTGGGAGTACTCACCTCTAGACGAACAAAACATTGTATGGCAGGTGGAGTCCACATCAACCCTGTATCTTAAAAAGTACATGGCGTACGGTCACAATTAAGGACGCATTCAATTCAATTCCATTCAGTTTATTTATTAGGGTAAAGTACATTACAAGAGAGGGAGAACTAAAGCTGATTTATTTAAGTTAAAGATATTAAAAAGAGTAAGTTAACAATTTGAAGACAAGAAAAAAGAAAAATAACAGAAAAGCAAAAATTAGAGATAGAAAACAAAAATAATTAATTATTTAATTAAATTTTCTTGAATTTAACTAATTTAATTCACTCGATTTACTTTATTAAATTCACTTGATTTCATTTATTCATTAGCACAAACTGACACCATAACGAGAAGAAGAGTATATTAATAAATTATCAAAGGTTTAAGTCACAAATTAGATGCCTAAAGATAGAGGTAGAGCCGGCCCAACACGAAGGGGAAAGGAAGTTCCACATTCGAGCAACCTGGGCAAAATAAGAGGCCTCACCAGTCGAGGAATGGAAGCAAGGAAATAGTAGATTGGAATGTCGTGAAGATTGCAGGAAATGTATCTGGTCATACAGATATTCAGGTTCACCAGAGTGAATTAGGATATAGAGGAATATTAAAGCTTTGCGCTTTAGCTAAGAGTTGATCGAGCAGTCAACCAATGAGATTCTGTACGGAGCTTTATGTTGGCAACGTTTAATGCCAAACACAAATCTAATGCATAGGTAAAATGGGGTAATAGAAGAGCTTTTACGAGTTGTAAGCGGATATTTGTTGACAGATAGCCGCAGTCTTCGTAATCCCCCATAGATCTTAGAGAGTATCAGCTTGACGTGATAACAACAACTATACTGTCCACTTAGCTTGACTCCAAGATAGGTGACCGAATTCACAAAACGCAGCGGAGAGTTGTCAAGAAAAATGTGTGGGATATCACCAATATCACACAAAGAGTTGTAGATAGACAGTGCGATTTGCTAGGGTTTAGTGAAAGCCCGTTGTTGATCGACCAAGTGTAGGTACGGGAAGATCATCATTATTGCGAGCAGCGCAATCTTCTATAAGACCAATAGGCCTACTTAGGTATACTTGTACATCATCAGCATTGAGATGAAGCTGAATCACCCTTGGCGAGTCATTAATAAACATAGAAAACAACAGCGGGCTCAACACAGATCCTTGGGGTACACCACAGAAGAGGGAGAGTAGGGAGGTCGAGGAACCTCCAGCTTGTACCTTTTGAAACCTATCAGTGAGGATATTATTAATTAAGGAGATCACAGATGAAGAGAACTTAAAATTACTGTAAAGCTTTTCTAATAGCTTAGAGTGGGTGACGATATCAAAAGCTTTTGATAAATCCAGTAAGACAAGTATGCCAAAATTCTTGGAGTCGAGAATCAGGCGAAGATAATTGGAAACTTTTAAGCCAGACTGAAATTGTGTTAAGAGATTGTTGGCTTGGACAAATTTTGAAATCTGAGACGACAAAATTTATATGCAGAACGGCATGGCCTATCCAACGACTGCTAAACCAGCCCCGTAACCTTCTCTTCGGGGTCTAAAATAAAAATTTCGGATTTTCTAACCTTTTATTATACTTTGAACTCTATTTTTTTGTTTTTGCAAAACGCTTGCTAACATAACTTTTATTTATAAAAACTGTAAGCTGAACCGTGCTTCAAGGGCTCTTTGAAGCATCCTAAAAATTTTGAAAAACAAAGCTTGGAGGAGATTCTGTACCTCAAGGAGTGATGCTGATTACTGAACTTATTCTAATTTGCGTACTCAGTATAGTTCGTGTTTCACTGACTCATACAATGATTATGTATATAGAATGAGGTCGGCCTTGCGTACTGAACCTAAACACTTTTGGAAGTTTGTGACATAGTTGCGACTCGGAAACATAGACAGTGTTGATTCCTTGGCGACGGCTAATCTTTTTGGAGACTGCTTTAATATTGATTTCTGTGAGAACCACTGTGATATTAGTTATAATGGGTGACGAAGCTTCTGCTGACTTCTCTTCAGCCTAAAGATCTGTTGTTCAACGAAGCGCCTGTCTCCGTGTATATTTCAAGCGTATAGTTGATAGTTTTTTGTAGTGGTTCGGATGGTGTTCCTTTCACGCTCATAAAACATTGTGCTACCTCCATCGCTTCTGTTTTGTGTTATTTATTTAATTTATCTATAACCTGTGATGTTCTTCCAAAACAGTGGAAGCTTTCTTTGATTAGTTATATATATTTCTTCCCTGTATGGTATCTTTATTTTGAGAGCCAGACAGAGATCGTGTTTAACGGCCATTCTATCTGATATCATATCCAGTATTGGATTTACCTCTATTCGTACATAGACTTTTAGAATCCCATTCACCATAACTATCTCTTCCGGCTCTATACACCATCAATCCAGCCCCTTTTTCTAAAACGTTGCTGAGTGCCAGTAGGTTCAATAGTATTTCTAGAACTCTGGTAGATTTTGCGCGCATGGCACCAGTTACACTTAGACAGGCCATTCCTTGGAGCTTGTTTAGCATCCTGACGGCTGGTTTTTGTGTACATTTGTTTCACCACGCTGCTGCAGCATAGATAATCATGGGTCTGACTACTGCCTTGTATAGCCAAATCCTTATATTTTACTTGACTCCCCCCCATGTTGAGCCAGCCAGTTTTCTACATTACGTTTCTGGACTGTCTTATCTACATATATGTTTGTTCCAATTGAGCTTATCAGTTATCCCAAGACATTTAGCATCTTTGGACATCTACAGTTATGCCATGAACATTGGGACCTCATTACCAAAGAGGGTAGGGCTAGTTAAATTCGTCAGTATCCTTTTTCTGGTAAAGGATATAATTACAGTTTCGCTGGGGTTGACTGATAAGTTGTGTATACAGCGCACAAGTCTTGAACAAAACTTAGGGCTTCTTGAAGTTTTCTAAAAAACAAGCGCTTATATTTACCTTTGATAATGATAACAAGAAGACATCAGCAAAACCTTGCGATTCAATACCTTAGTTAAACTAACAGGTCGTCAAATACCATGGGCCACAGCAGTGGAGACAGTACCTACTCCCTCTTGGGAGTAACCTCTGGTGGTGTGAACCTCCAGTGTCTCACCAAACAGCTGCGTCTTTATTATCCTGTTGGAAAGCATTGCCTAAATCTTTTATGTAAGTATATATATATATATATATAAATAGGGCACATAAATATTTGGGTGAGTTTAACAATACATTCAATGAGGCAAATTATAAGCGTTTAAGGCGTGAATATGAGTATCTTCATGGATACCTCTTTAGACTCTACATCTGGTCAACTGAGGATAATATTAAAATCAATAGCAAAGCATTTTGGTCGTACATTAACGCTAAGAGATCTTCATCCGGTATTCCTATTAATATGGAATACAATGGCATCCTTTCTAATAATCTTGAGGACAGTTGCGAATTGTTTGCCAATTACTTCGAATCAGTTTATTGCAGTGACTCTGGCACTGTTTCGTTTTCAACATCTAGTAATGCTGAGGCCTTAACGGATCTAGGAAGCATTCACTTAAACGAATGTGATGTGGAACATTCATTAAGTGCTTTAGACTGTGATACCTCTTACGGTAAGGATTTAATTCCGAACATCTTGCTCAAACACTGTTGTAGTTCTTTGTCTATATTCCACTAGCAATAATCTTTAATCTATCCCTAGGTTTGGGCGATTTTTTAGATGATTGGAAATTCTCTCTTATTCAAAACCAGTTCCCGGGATCAAATCAGCAATTATAGACCAATTGCTAAACTCTTACCAATCCCCAAATGTTTTGAGAGTTTGGTAAAAGATAAAATTTATTTTCATATCAAAGAAGGTATTTCCTCTTTGCAGCACAGGTTTGTAAGTGGTAGATCTACTTCTACGAATTTAATTCTCTTCTTCTGTCTATTGCCATTGAGGATGGCTTGCAGGTAGATGTCATTTACACAGATTTTGTAAAAGCCTTTGATCGCGTTAATTTAACTCTTCTGATTAAAAAGCTTGAAAGGTTTGGTTTTAATTCGTGTTTGCTTGAATGGTTGACTTCGTATCTCACTAATCGTACTCAGTGTGTTAAAGTGGATTGCTTTCAGTCGCGAATTTTCCAGGTTTTGTCTGGTGTTCCGCAGGGAAGCCACTTGGGTCCTTTGTTGTTTGTTATATTTATTAATGATTTGATAAATATTTTCCGCTTCGTGCAACCATTGCTATATGCCGATGATTATATTACATATTATATTATATATTATATTACATATTAAAAATTCATCTGACACTTTCTTCAGTCTGATCTTGATCGTTTACAAGAATGGTGTTTTTCAAACGGATTGGCTCTAAATCCAAGCAAGTGTAAATGTTATACTTTTCACCGTTTACTAAATCCCCTTCATACTGAATATTTTATCGGTAACATTTCCATTGTGCGGCCGAATGAAATTTTTGACTTTGGTGTCATTTTCGACGTGAAACTGGGAAGTGGTTTGCATATTAATTATATCTTTTGTAGGGCTTTAAGGATGCTTGGTTTTATAAAGCGAAATACTAAAGAATTTAGTGATCCTCACACCTTAAAAGCTTTATACATTGCCTTAGTTAGATCTATAGTGGATTATGCTTCAGTGGTATGGTGTCCGTACAACAAACAACTTAGTGACAGAATTGAGAAAATTCAAAAAAAACTTTACTCGCTATGCTTTAATGAGATTGCATTGGTTGCATGATTTACTCAACTATAAATCTAGATGTATGCTATTGGGGTTGCATCTATAATGTTTGTAAGAGATACTCTTTGCTACAAAATTTGTTCACCAGATTTGCTAATCTTATTCAATATTTATGTGCCTGGTTTTGCACTTAGAACAAGATGTTTGTTACATGTGCTTTATCACCGAACCTCTTATGGTCAGAATGAACCCATTTCATACTGCTCTCGTCGTTTTAATGAAATTTATGACAATGACATGGATCTGGCTCTTGAACGCACCAAGTTTAAGGATTTAATAATTTTTAAGTGCTTGTAGTCTTGCTTGTTTAATTTAATTTAGTGATTTTTTTGTAACCTAGTAATACTATGTATTATTTGCATTTTATATTTTCAATTTTTTCTGATACTATTGTATTCTTTATGTTTGAATACTAATGTTATATTAAGTGGTAATTTATATAAATTAGTTAGTTATATTAGCATAGTCTGTAGGAGATGATCTCTGTAGACTGAATTACATAAATAAATAAATAAATTCACTCCATGTCTGTCCAATGCAGCCATTATTGTGAATACCGAGGTGTTGTTAAATGAACCTTTAATGTCCAAAAGAGAGCAAAGGGATATTTCTCTGTTGCCAATGGCTTTTTCTATACCATTGGTCAGATTTAGTAAAGCTAATTCTGTTGTTTTTCCTTTTCGGTAGGCGAACTGACTCGGACTTAGTGGATACTTCTTGAGCGCTTTAATATGCTTTTCCACAATTTTCTCTAATGCTTTAAGAACAAAAGAGATCAGGCTTATGGGTATCTTCAAATAAATACGACCTCGGCCGGGCTTGAGGTTTGTCACGTGCCTTAGGTATATATTGTTACGACTGTGGCCTTGGTTCGTTATTTAAAACACAATATTTCAGATATAATTCAAAAGTTCTTTCTTTATTTAACTTTACTGTTTACTCTCACAATTTAGAAAAAATTATGAGATCAACTCTTTAGTTATCGCTAGTATTGTACGTCTAATTCTCGCAATCCAAATAGTTTACTTCGTTCACTTCAATGTCTGAAATAAGACTCCGCCTCCTGCATGTGAGTAGCGGCGTATTCATACTCTACAAATTATCCTAGAACCTTCCAGAATATACCGTTCTCCGAATCCAAAATTTCCTAGGATGTCACTAAGCTAAAGTTGTTTCTATTTCCAATAGATTTCGCTTGTATCAGTTTGTGGCGCGTAACAATATACAGGGTGTCCCGTAAGTCGATGTCAAGCCGGAATCGGGTGATAGATGAAATCATAATAGTTACCAAGAATATAAAAAGAAAATCTAAGTCAAATTATAGTCATTTCTTTTGTTTTTCGAGAAAATGTACACCCTGTGATAATTTTGTAGCTACTGTTGCTAGAAAACTACCTTCCTTCAGCTGCAATACAATTTTGACGTCTTCTTAGAAAAGATCGGGTTATCAGACGGGCAAATTTTCCATTGCTGACAAATTCAACTGCTTCCGTAATCGTAATTCTGGTGCTCATGTTTTTATAAAATTCGTTAGGCTATACTTTTAGGCACTCCTATGCTTTCCTGGATTGCACGTACCGAAGTAATTGGATCTTCTTCAACTGCTTGAAGTACTGCGTCCTCGTAAGGTAAGGAAATTCTTCCTTCACCAAGTACTTGGTTTGGAAGTCGGTCCTCTGTGGAGAGTAAAAATTCGATGATTTGACTCGCTAACGTCACTATCTGGCTCACTCACACTTAATGGAATGACTCTCCATCTCACTCAAACTAGAATCTTAAAGTTACGCTCTTAAAGCAAGATTTGTGTAAAAAGAAATTTTTCGAAACTGGGTTTCTTGAAGAAAAAATTTTTTTTCGTAATCTAAGAAATAATGTAGCAAGTGTTATACCATTTTAGAGTCCGTATTAAATGCGTCAACTTTTAAGGTTACTTGCCAAACTGACGTCGTACATTTTTTTTCAGTACAGTCAGTTAAAGTTGGGTGAAATATTAATTTTCTATTCTTGGTTCGGCAAAATGTGACATTTTCTTCCAAGCTGGAGCAGTGTGGCTTAGAATTTAAAGCAACAGGTTACATAAGCATTATTCGGGATTACATAAGAAAAATAAAATTGAAAAAAAGTAAAGATTTGTAGCAACAGGAGCTAAAAAACCATCACAGGGTGTACATTTTCTCGAAAACAAAAGAAATGTCTATAATTTGAAAAATACATGACTTAGATTTTATTTTTTATATTTTCCTGGTAACTATTATGATTTGATCTATCACCCGATTCCGGCTTGACGTCGATTTACGGGACACCCTGTATATATATAAACTTTGCCTTCCTCTATGCTTTGGGGATATATTCCTATGCAAACCTTGCTCTGAAAGTTTTTAATTAGGATTGATAGAAGTTCATCCAATCCATTTTGTTGGAGTACGGGAAAGATCTCGTCATCACCCGCCCACTAAAGTGTAAAGATGTACATATTCCAGTTGAATTGGCTCGAAATTTCTTTTACTTTTTCACAATAATTAATCAACTTTTTTCCGGAATGATTTAAATCAATGTTTTAAGGATAGTGTGGCTTTTGCAGCTTATTACCGTACATTTCACCAAATTTTTAAGTCAATAAGAACAACAAAAAAAAACCCCCAAAACGAGTTCGCTTGTATAAAATGTCCTCCAAATGACAAACCAAACAGAGAAGATTGTGCCCTAGAATATTTTGGCACAATTGATTACCCTTCCAGTCTGTCATTCAACCAAATCCTAAGGACTTTATTAATTAACATCGTTTCATTACATTAAAACAAGTACCAACAACTTAAAAGGATTTTCTACTAATGCCCATAAACCCAATTCTTTTTAATTGTTGTGTGATACTTAATAGAAAAAAAAAAAAATAAAAAATAAGTAATAAAATAAAAATAAAAATTGAAAATCAATCACTTTTGTGTCATGAAGAGTGTTTTAATCTATGACAAGATTTTAATGTCGTTAATTTATGTCTTCATCATAATGATAAATTATTATCGCTAAGAAAAGCGAATCGCAAAAACATTTTATGATGATGATGGTGTCCATGATTGATGCAGAGACAGAGAAATATTTCATAAAATCAACGAGAGCATGAATTCCTGTCACTTATAAATATGTTTATGTATGTAAATCACCATCATCAGAGACTTAGAAATACGAGCCCCAAATCAAGTCAGGGTTTCAATGAAAAGATAATAGATTCCTATGGAAGGCAAAATTATATAGGCGCGAGCAAAGCAATATCTTTAAAATTCCAATTAAAGTTTCAGACAATATCGTCAAAGAGCAATAAAATTAAATTATCCCATTAACAAATTTCCACAATGACCTTCGTTCGATTGATTTAGGAGGACTTATAATCCTCAGGAAATTTTCTAAAGTGCTCCCCAGGAAATATCCTGGTCTATAGTGTCATGAATGTAATGCGATGAATAGATAAAACAAAAAAAAAATACAGGGAGTACGAGAAACTCTGTGATTTTCTTTCTTCGTATCCTTTTTATTTCTGTTTTTTTTTTTCTATTTTTTTTTTTCATTTCATTTCCTGTTTTCCCTTTATATCCTACCCAAAATGTTTTTATCTGATTTCCATTTTTCTCATTTTGACTTCGATTCCCGTTCGATTGTTGGTTGTATAATTTTCTACTTTCCAGATGAACACATCCTGACAGAAACAAGAACGTAATGAAAAGCTTCACGGATGGAGATAGCTGGAAATTTCCGATACTGTCTGAATGCGTTTAACCCTCGTCCACACGGGTGTGCCTGATTGATTATCAGTTGACTCACTATATATATATGTATATGGTGACTAAGGCACATTGGATGCTGTTTGATTTGCTAGTTGTATTCAACGACCCAGTTACGATGCCTCATGACCCCGAAAATTTAGAAATGTCAACCAAGTCAATCTGCTGTAAAAGCCCGAATAAGTCGATTTATCTGATTGGCAGACTGTTTGTGTATGTGATATTGTCCGTTGTACCTTCTATAGGATTTCCATTAGTTTATATTGTGTGTCCAATGGTATGTTACTGTAGCTATTCCTAGCAAAAAAAAAAAAAAAAAAAAACCACAACAGGACGACTACACAGGATTATCAGAGCTAGGACTACATTTAAACAACTTTGTCCTTTGAAAGCATGCAATAAGAGTTACTCAGTCAGTTACCGATGATGGCAATAGTTAGTTGGTAGGTTGTTGATGATGAAAGAAAGGGCCAGGGGCGAACCGAAAGATTTTTCATCGCAAATATTTATTGACGTAAAGTTGTCAATTTGGTTCTGAACTCCGTGAAATTAGATTTATTTAAGTAAGTGAGCAGTCTGGTTAACTGTGGAATGGAGGATTGCTCAACAGAGTCAATAGAACTATAGCTGCCTGTTTTGAGTGAGCTCTTCATTTTTACCTTGTTGTAAAGGCGTCTGTTTGTTTGCAATTGTAGCTTATATTTTGTTTTGAGTTAGTACATACCGATGTACATATACGAATTGCTCATAAAATATTTATACAGAAGACGTCGTCTATCGCCCCCAATTTATTAAGAGTTTTTAACAATCATTGAAAAATCGAGTCTAGTTCAAGTTGCTTTTCATTGGAGAGTCTTTAATAATTCTCTCTCTCTCTCTTTCTCTCTTTTTTTCACTCTTAATATCTCTCAAGCATCTCTATACTGCCGTAGAAGTTTTATTTTTATTTTTATTTTCTATTTTTAAACATCTAAAAGTTCAGAGAAATATGAACTTTATTTAGTGATTGCTTTATGATTCATCAATTGAAAGCGATTGAAAAAAAAAACAAAATAACCAAATTTCATTTTTACTCAATTGATTAATTCGGTTCGATGATTTTCGTAGAATATTTTGATGGGCAGATTTAATTTAACATTCGTTGAATGGTTTGATTTTTTGCTTTGATTTTTTCAAGCATCTTCTTAAAGTTAGGTAGTACATCAATGTTTTCTTTTTTTTATTTTCTGTTATTTTTTCATTTATTTTATTACTCCCAAGAAGTCTGATGATGACAGGTTTATATCAAATAAAAAAAAAAAAAAGTTTCATTTTTATAAATTAATTTGAACTTTTTAAAGGTCATAGTAACATAGAAACTTGTCTTCTTGTTGATAGAATACGTTTAAATTTATGTGAAAATTTGATTTTCTTTTTGCAGAAGAATTGTAATTGTAATTTTTATTTCAAATTAAATCCTCATCTTGCATTAAGATCTATACAATAAGGAAGTCCTGACAAAACATACGTTCATATAGTTATGCAATTTAATACAATTTTAAACATGACTATATCGATTACTTTTAAAAGTAGTCAACTTGAATTTTTTTTTTATAAATTGGGCTTGTCAGTTGGGTAGTAGTTACCTACTTTTACGATTAAATTCCTATTTTTGTACTCTGGTTTAAAAACAAAAGATAAAAACGTGTCAAAAATAGGCAACAGTAGAATTAGATCGAGATAAAATAAGCCCGAGACAACGGAAAGGATATGTATATGTGAATATTTCAATAAAAGCTCGAAGACATGGAGACATGCGCAAGTAAGTTTAGATTTTATATTTGTAGACTACATTTAGGTAGGGTAAACGCGCCAATTCGCGTCCATTTAAGGAAATGTCATCATTGCCATTCGGATTAACTAGAATAATTAGGATCCGATTCCTCAAATCCATGTATCCGTATAATCTGGATCCCGATCCAAACTATCCGGATCTAGACTAAATAAAAAATGCTCACAATTTCTCCAGATTGAATTGTTTCATTGAAAAAATGGAGATAAAATGAAAGGCCCTACACCATCAGACATGAAAGATGGCTTAGACGATGCATTATGATACTCTGAACATATTTTATTAAAAAGTTTATTTCAATTAAACAGTGGAAGCATTGCCGGGAGGGGGGAGGGATGGCAAAGTTTGTTCTAATATATTAATCTAGTACAAAATCGAATTCCTTGGGTGGTCCTGAGAAATAATTTGAGTACCTACATTCCTAAGCGCGGAGGCTTAAATAGCGATCTCCATATACTCACATTTTTAGTATTTCCCTCTTTTTTTTCCGAAATGAGGTACTTGATTTCTAGCTCGTTAGGGTTATGTTAGATTGAAAAACGGATGCCTATGTTCGCATCAGCTCATTACCACCTACGATTCGTAGAAGAAATTTTTTCTTTGAATACATATAGCATGGGGGAGGGGTAGGAATTACCAGCGGGGGTGGTTAAAATACCGCATATTGCATATCAAGTTAAAGGTCTCGCCGAGTACTATTGGGTGGTGTACTTTTTACCGATTAAGAAAACTTTATCGGAACGTTTTTGCCACCGGAAAACCCATTTCCTTGCACTGGGGTCATACACACCCCAGCTACTATATTTCGCTTATATTTTTACAGCTCGTTTTCCATGGTAATTAGTGGTCTGTTGTGCATATTTTTTCATTGGAAGTCATTTTCCACGCTGCACTAACTCCGCACAATCGCGAAAAGTCGCTCAAGCTGCATTCGATTGTCAAAACTTTCCCCCGCTTAATTGAAATAAACATTGAAGGGGAGGTTACAGTTCTTGACGATGCAAAATTCGTTTTTTTTTTTTTTCCTAATTATCATCCTTAAAGTGTTTGGAACACGTGGATAAAAGGATATTTTTATATCTAAAGAATTTTAGTATTCACAGCCTGTTGAGAGCGGAACCGTCCGCTGGCTGGAAAACAGGTAGCTGAGGCGCTCGTAGCGCGCTTGCTGTGGAGACCTTTTCTCGCTACTTGAGGTACCCTCATAGATTTCGAGAAACCGGTAAACTTCAGATTCAGCACAATCAGTTTTTGTGGGCAGAAGAAAGGCCCCTGTGTGTAGGAATAGTTGAAGTAAGTTGTTAACGAGTTTTTATAACGTAAAACTTTATATGAGTTTCTGGGAACAATATTTTTCAGCGCGCGTTGCGCTATACAGCTACAACGGATGAACCGATTCACATGACTCTTTGTGCAATTGAAAGGAAATGCAATTTTCGGGATCTCAGCAAGGCGTTTTTTGTCAAAAATTTATTTACAAATAGATTTTTCGTACGTTGAAGCAAAAAAAAAAAACAGGTCAAGAAAAGTTTTTTTTTTACCAAACAGCTGGCATTTTGTTATTCATAGGTTTTTTTTTTAAAACAAAAGCCGGTAAGGCCCCAAATTTTTAATCTAGTTTAATAATTTTCAATCCTATTTGTTTCGGATGAGTTGACAGAGCTTGGAATGTCCCGCGCAGACAAAAACACGCCGTGCACGATCTTGTTTGATGGGACTAGAGCCGCCAATTTGATTTTTTTTTTTTTTTGTAAATAAAATTGGAATTTACTCTCCAAAAAATAAATAAAATTGATAGAAAAATAAAATACGTCAAAATCCATTTTCAAAAATATTTATTTTATATAAAAAGCGGATTTATTGGTAAACAACTTGTGGATTTTGCACCACAATAACGCTGAGTCGCATAGTGCCATCATTATCCGTGATTTTTTGGCCAAGAACAGAACGAATACCATCCAGCAGCCACCGAATTCACCTAATTTGGCTCCCTGCGACCTCTTCCTTTTCGGTCAACTCAAGGAACCGTTCCGGGGAACGCGTTTTAGCAGCCGAGAGGACATAATGAAAAAATAGCCATACCGAAAACCGAATATAAAAAATGTTTCAAGGATTGGATCAAGTGTTCGCATAAGTGCGTTGCAGTTGATGGAGAATACTTTGAAGGAGACAAAATAAACTTTGATGAATAAACTTGTGTTTTTAGGTTTCTTAATAAATAACTGAAACTTTTTGATTAAGGTGGTATACGTAAATCAAATTATAAAAATATTCGCTTCACGTTTAGCTTTAAAGGAGCACACAATACATCAAATCTGGTCAGGTTGTGCGTTGTCTAGTGACCTAGTCACCCAGGTACTCTTAAACTTAACCCTATATGTATATGGTTCGAAATAAAGCATTAATTACTAGCAAAGAACTTTCGTTATACATATTTCAATTAACACTAGTAGCCCGTAAAGATGTGCGAGTAGTAATCATTCGGTACAAAAGTATTCGGTACTTCTCTAAAAACTGGGTACCGAATACATACCCAAATAATTATTCGTGTACTCATATTCAGATAATTCAAAGTTTTCATTTCATGGTAAATTCGGTATTCTATTGCCTATCCGAATACAGTGTAACGATGGAAATCAAATAACTACAAGGCGTTCTACGTAGCCCGGTTAAAGTTTTCGATAAAATTTCATGCCATTGAGTATTGTACCTATACGATTACCAAATTACCAAACAGGATTAATCACACTTTTTTTTTTCCAGTTGTTCACGTAATTAGATTCGGTACTGTTTTTTTTTTTTTTTTTTTTTTTTGTTTTCATCATTTAGATGACAGTGGCGGTGAGAAGTAAACAATAAACTGCGGTGATGGTGCTAAATTAACTTAATAAGAACTCAACCCTAGTATCGAGTTTGGGCAAAGTACAATTTAACGCGGTGTCCAAATTTTTCACATTAAAATCGCTAGTAAAATTTTGATGTATGTTAATTTGGAGAAACCGCAGTAATTAATTTTTGGATTTTGACAAAACAATTTTAACTCTTCAATAAAAAACAAAAACTGTGAATTGCCATAGAAATAGTAAATGCCAACAATTTACCAGTCACTTAATGCCTTGAGCCTAGTATCGAATTCGAGTAAAATGTGACATTTTCATACAAACTCTAGAGCTGGTAAAATCGGAGGCACAAATTTTACTGAACATTTTACTAGTGCAATACGGAGTTTACCGGTAACATCTGAAGGTTTCCTTTTTATAAAATTTATGGCATTATATATACTCCACTCATTGTACTATAGGCATTTTAATGCGCGAAGCATTAAATGAGCGGTAAAATTTTGACATTTTCTATTTCAAAAAGTTAAAATTGTTTTATCAAAATGTAAAAATGAATTATTTCGTTTTCTCCAAATTAACATTTACTAGAGATTTTAGTGTGAAATATTTGAAGAACCCTTAAATTTCATTTTGCCTGAACTCGATATAGTGCCGTCTATTTTATTTTACATAGAGGGAACCTTTAGTTTTTACCTGAAAACTCTATACTGCACTAGTAAAATCATCATTAAAACTTTCTCTTTATGATTTTACTGGTGCTAAAATTTGTTTGGAAATGTCAGATTTTACTTGAACTGTATACTAGACTTTAGGAAACAGCCACACAAAACTGGAAAAATTCCTTGTTTGGAACAAAAAAAAAAAAGTAAAAATATGCAGGCGAATTTCGCATGAATGAAAGAATTTAACTATGTATTGCCCTAGTCCTACTGAGAAAATGAGTTAAAAACAAAAATTAAGAGAGCAAATCATTACCTGAATGCTAAATTTCAAATTATTCATAATAATGAATTTTTCGTACAACGGGTACCGTACCTCAATTTTTTAAGAAAAACAAAAATTTCATATTGGCCAACCAACGTGCTGAAAGGAATACCTATATAATTTCTATAAAATAAAATTCTGACTTTTCCCAAAAGTATCAGAGAATCTAACACTTAATTTCTTTAGAGCAAAATGCAATTGCAACAAAATATTTGGGATCAGTTGCAAGTTCTCTTCCTACTGAAAGAATATTTTCGACGACAGAACTATAGTTACATATAAGAGATAAAAGGAATCGATTTTTTCCTGAAAATGTTGAGAAATTAATATTCCTCCATGCTAATCAAAATATTTATTAAAAACTATTAATTTACTTCTGAAAAATGTTATTGTTTTCTCCTGAAATCTTTAGTTTTTATTTTTCAATTCTTGAACTCTAATTGGGGAATTTTGTTTTCATATTTAATTAAATACTCCTTTTCACAAAAAGATTGTTTAATTAATAAGTATACGAGTATGCTGCTTAAAGAGTATTTAAGTAAAGTACCGAATTAGAAAGAACGAATTAAAAGTAACGAATATTTTTCGTAGAGTAACGAATGAGTACCGGGTAACAAAAGTAACGAGATTGCACATGCCTAGTAGCCCGGTAGTCTTTCATTGAACTTAAAAAAAAAAAACATCTTCTTTTCCATAGAAAAATTTTCCAAAATCAAAACACTTTCAATAGACGTCGTGATATAAATAACTCCAGCAATTTTATATGAAAGATCTCAAAGAGGAATTAAAATGCGTTTAATTAGCAATATCCACAGAGTTTGAACAAAACAAATATATCAAGATTCGTTGCAATTAACTATTGCGCGCCTACTTTAAAAACTGAATAATTGCATCCAGACGATCTATAAATCTTCAGCACTTATCGCACCTCGAAGATACATAAATCCTTGACCTTCACTGCGCATGCTAGCTTACGACTGTGGTATAAATAATTCCCATACACATACTTGAATGCTCTTCTAAAACGTGAAGAACTTTATGAATTCATTATTAAGTAAAGCCGCAAGCAGTCGCTGTCTCAGCTCAGGCTCAGTTATCAATTAAAAAGTTATGCACGCCATAAAATAACGTCTATTTACTATGTAGTGTATGTATGCTCATACATATATACCTACATAAATAAATACATATATCTATATCATATCCTACAAGAAACCTTGGTTGAACCCTTACCTTTTGCCAAGCAGATTTAGTTTATCGGATAACTGGGAAATTTATGTAAGCAATTACCAGCGAATTACGTTGTCATATGCTCCGCTAAATCGCTTGTTTAAGGACGATACGACAAGGAAATTATATTTATCAAGCAAGCCAGGAGCATACTTATTGCAACCGAACAGATGATACCCGAGATGATGGTGAACTCGTAAAAAATTTTTTTAGAGCATAATAAAGTTTTGGTCCTCTGCTTTTCAACACGAAAGCAATATCTTTGCATGATTAATGCCCATCAAATCGGATTACATTTCACTGCGCATAAACATAATAATTTTTGTTGTTGCTGTTGTTGATATCGGTCAAGCCTCCCGGTCAGTATCATATACATAAAAAAAAAAAAAACAAAAAAAAATGACCAACATACATAGCAGCAAAGAGATTTGCTAAAAGTTTGAAAAATAAAATATTTACGACTGGCCAGCCGGCCGAGGTAGTTTTCTGTTTGTATATCGCGCAAAGTAAATGCCAAATGCGCTCTAATTTCCAATGCAGTTAAATAAATAATTCAAGAGAGTTAAAAAGATCACAGCCCCGGCCCATCAGCCAGCCGCACTGCCAAGTGCTCTGTTCCACAAATTTTATATTTATGCGGCCCAATTCTGCTGACACATGAGTTTAGTGGAGACGCGATATGGCCTGCCGAATAAATAATCAAAAACGGCCGCGTCCGCGGCAGATACAGAAACTCCCAGGAGCTACTTTAGCTGCCACTTTTTTGTTTCTAAGGCCATAATTTGCGTAACCTACCAGTAAAATGGATTACTTCACATCAGATAAAATCTTTGTGTGCCGGCAATTTGCATTGGTAGCAAATATACACAAAATATCTGAAATTGAAGATGCTTTGAAGAATTTTATAGACTGTTTACGTGAAGAGTTTAACAACAAAACAAAAATGATTACCTCATCATCAGACCCACTTTAAAAGTGTTGTGTTGTGTTTGAATGTTTCTAATTTTGCATATGTATGTATGTATGATTAAAATGGAAATTTGTTAGGGATTTTTTTTATATCTCGATATTTTAGGAATGTATCTTTTCGGGCCTTCAATTTCAATGCACAAAAGATATCTGGTAGCAAAGGAAACGAACCAATTTAAAGTCAATGCAGAGTGTTTTCGTCTAAGACGTCCATGGGAAGAAGGTGATAGTACTTACCTAGAAAACAAAAAATTGTATGACATTGCGACTAAGAAATTCTAGTTTTTCACAATACTACAAGGTCTATGGTTGTTGTAGTCTATTATGAAATGAGGTTGCCATAGCCTCCATTGTCGGGATGGGCTTTTAGGTGCATTAATTAAAACAATTTTAGATTTTATGCCAGTAAAATTATACTAATGACCAGCGCTGTAAAATACGCAATATTTAATGGATTTAATACCTGTTAATTACCAATGCCAAGTATTCGCAGTAGGTACTAATACTCCTGTATTGGAATTAAAATTTTACAGTACCATTCCCGGAATTGTAAATAATATTTTAAAATACCGGAAAGTAATTGAATTTATGGTTCCATTACAAAAATACTTAGAAATATCCAAAAATATTTGGGCATTACTATATAAGTCCTTTCAATTATTTTCAAATACTTACTTTTAATTACTTCAAAAACTTCAGTAGTACTAAACATGATATTGTACGAAATTATGAAAAGAACTAGATCAATTGTCTTTTTAATTTTATTGTAAAAAAAACTTTTTCCTCTTTTCGAAGAGCAATGAAATTAAGCAATCTAGAAAACAAGTACATTTGCTTTAAAAAAATCGTAGGCCAAGAGGTTAAAAATACAAAGTCATACTCTAGGAAAATATTTATTATTGGTTATGTTTTCATATTTCAATTTGCAATTTCATAAAAAAACAATCGTTAAACTAAGTTAAATGCACGTAATTTCAGTAGAAATGGCACACCAAATAGTAAAATATCAGGTTTATTACTGAAGATATCGAAATAATTACAAGTAATTGAAAGTATTTGAAAAGAATTGAAAGCAAGTAAGTATAATAATGCCCAAATACTTTTTAAATACTTTTGGATATTTCTAATTTTTTTTTGTAATTTAACCGCAAACTCAATTACTTTCCGGTATTTTAAAGTATTATTTGCAATTCCGGGAATGGGACTGTACAATTTTAATTCCAATACAGGAGTATACTGGGAATTATCAATTATTAAATACTTGGTATTGGTAATTATAATGGTAATGGTATTTGAATTTTACAGCTCTGCGACAAACTTCAATTACACTTAAAATAATATTAATACTCTATATTAAAAAAAAAAACAAATTCCGATTCATAATTAATTACACAACCTGTAGCTATGGCGAACGACCACGAACAGCAAGAATAAGAAGAACTAAGACGAGCTGCCACGAGGTTGTTACAATGAAATTGGTGTAGGTTGTAGTGACGAGATCGTTGCGGGCAAAATTTGAGTTCTATATGCCGCGATATTTAAAATTCATGTAATAGAGCCACTACAATTTACTGTATGTAAAACCTCATGGCCTTTCCAAACTGTGCTCAACCAGCTCCGTACTACCTTCCTCTCCGTAGTTATGACGGTCTAAAATAAAAATTTCGGATTTATTATACCCTTTTTTTTTTTACTTTGACCTCTCTCTAAAGAATTATTAAATTCTTAACTTATACAGGCAATAAGACGCAATGGACATGCCTTCACTGCTTGTTTTAAGGCTTTCATCCCGGAGGACACTTTCCAGGCTGTGGTATCTTCCGACATCTGGCCTCCTGGTACTATTGTTCGTGAGTTCATTCCTTACGCTCCGGACCATCGTGTACTTCAAAAAACTCATCAGCGAAATTTCATTTTATTACGGCAACGTAACTGGACTTCGTTCGAAGACATGCATTGTTTTACTGCTTCTAGTAACACTGACTTCAACGTGATCTGCCTCACAGAAATACGGCTCTGTGATGGTATTCTTGACTCTGAGCTTTTTTGCTCTGGATTTCAGATCTTCCGTCGTGATCGTCATTCTGAATTGATCGCTCCAATTGGAGGTGGTGGAGTGCTGTGCGCTGTCGGAGCTGATATCTCATGCTCTGTGGTCGACGTTGCGGGTTGTGAGAATCTGGAATTTCTTTGTGTAGCTTTGAGGATTCCTCGTGGGAACTTATACATCATCACTGTCTACGTTCCTCTCAGGTGGCTCTCGACTATCTATGAGTTGCTTGCCACGACAATTGATGGCCTCTTTAATGTGTGAGATACTGAAATTTCCACGCACATCTCCAACAAAATTCTGGACCGCACCCAGTCCATTCACAGAACCTGAATCAGGCACAAACCATGAGGATGATGACATTACAATTCAAAACACCACCGGAGCAATCAGAGAATCCAGGACAAGAGAAAGAATCACAACTAATTAAAATATTGTCAAAATTGGAACAATGAATAATCTTTAACAAAAAATTTATAACATACAAATAAAATTTTGCTTTAGAAATTCAGTAGGAAAAACAAAATTATTAAAACTAAGGCAAAGTAAATAAAGAAAAAGGAATGAAGACGACGATACCAGTTTTTCTGATGAACGAAATTAAAGTATAAAAAATTATCTCCATTAAACTAGATTCCTTAAGCAATATATTTTATGTGTCTAAATGCATTAGACTAAAATAAAAAAGAATTCCAAAATCCAATACTCTAGTAAAACTTTTAACTGAATCCTTCAAGAGTCAAAGGATACTAAATTACCGAATTATTTCCAACCATAAACCGGGCGCCTGCCTGTACAAATTGACAAAAACAATAAAACTTTTGATTATCCTCAAATTATCATCAAATTTAACTTGAAATAAGTTGAGTGGTGGCAATTTTAACTCGGTCTGTATAAATTTCATTCATTTACTCTTTATATAAGTACAATTAAAATTTTCAAAGTTTAAACGATTTATTCACTTCGTCTCGTCGACAAAACGTAAATCTGGTCCACCACTTTATATGCCTACAAATCCAACAAAAACTTCATATAAATCGAGCAAATTCTTGAAAACCTTACGATAAAATTCTCATTAAAATTCACCATTTAACCCGAAAACTTCAAATTTTCCATGGATATAATCTCTGGAGAGTCACGCGCAAGAATGGAGCTCTGCGAAAACTTTTCATATCTTTCCCTTGTAGTATAACACAATTTCAGAATGCTTCGGAGAATTTGTTGAATAAACAGTTCTTGGATAGTAGCAACTTTGATGGAGTGAAAATCGCGTAACTATGCAGAATACTTTAAATAAATATATTCGAAAACCTCTGAGCAAACTAAAGTATTCGAAGGCAAAAGCAAACACACGATTTGCATACCGTAAACAAGTAAGTAGTACACTTATACTATAGATGGCAAATGTTGTGGGTGGAAAATTGCAAGAGTTCTTTTCTCTTATGCTTGCGGTTTATACTTACGTTACAAGAGATACACAGATTCTTGTTCCTTTGATGATGTACGAAGATCTATGGATTTTTTTTCTTCATGTGGATTTATGACGGTTTCTTAGATCCTGTAAGTGGTCTTAGACGGCACCTGTTTATACGACGACATTATTAATTTAAATATTTCAAAAGAAGTGTTTTTTTTTTTTTTAATAAAAACTTTTTAACTTCTAAAGTTTTGAAGATTCCAGCGGGATTTTTTAAATGAAGGGTTATTTTACGTTTTAACCAAAAGCAACTCTACTCCCATTCTCAATCACAGGGAAGTAACAAGCGCCTGAGAATAAAAAACAAAGTCTAATCAAAAATGTATTTTGGCTGGAGGTACGGCCGATGGGGGATACAAATATAGAACATACATAAATCCCTTTCACAATAACTAGACTCCCTGGATCCTATAATGCATGAATTCTTGTTTAAACTGAAATATTTATAAAAGTATGAAAAGATATGATATTGCAATCTGAATAGCTAATCAGATGAAAGTTAGTTTAGTTAAGTTTAGTTCGTTATGATTTGTAATTTTATTTTTTTTTGCTTGTCCACAGCATATATGGCAAGTCTCAAGACTGCACGGAACACCATAATCCAGAGAGAAAAATTTCTTTTTGGCCAGAATGTCAGACAGAACTTTGGCAAGCCGAAAAAGGCAGCAAAGGTTTCTGGTCTCTAGTCAAAAACAACAGACACAAATTCAGCAGTTCCTCTATACCTTCACTACTTCACAGACACCTGTTTTGCATCTCCCGTGTGGATGTGTGCACGAGCAAATACACATTCGTACGAGAGATGTGTTCAAAGTCCTTAAAGGGATCGACGTCTCCAAAGCCGCAGGACCTGATGGTTTTTCGCCCCTGTTAATTAAAAGCTACACCTCATCCTTGTCTAAGCCTCTGCGCAAAACTATTCTACTTGTCTTATTCGACAGGAAAATTTCCAACTGCTTGGAACCTAGCTCACGTTCAGCCGATTTCCAAGAAAGGTGAGGGTAGCGATCCCTCAAATTATCGAACAATTGCAATCACTTTGATTCTTTCAAGAGTTTTTTAATCTATCATCGACTCCAAATTAATGAAGTATCTAGAAACCAATCAATGCATCAACGATCATGGGACGCTCATCTGGAGACTTGCTGATTTTTCCTACGGAACGTTGGAACTGCACTCTTCACAATTTGGGTTAGTCCAAAATCGTTGCTCTAGATATTGCAAATTCCTTTGATAGAGTCTGGCATTCAACCCTTTTAACCAAACTTAAAGCACTTGGTTTCTCGTCTCCTCTTCTATTATAGATTGAAAGTTTCTTATCCGGTCGCTTAATACGAGTTGTACTAGATGGCGTTTCATCTCAACCTCACCCTAGAAATGCTGGTGTGCCACAGGGCTCTGTTATGTCACCATCCTTCTTCTTAATTTTTATTAATAATCCGCTTTCGCTTACTTTCAATCCCATCCATAGCTTTGTCGATGGCAGTACCCTTGATTTCGCTTACTCCTTTGATACTCTTGCGGATTCCAGAGGGAATGGCACATACTATGTCAAACGTGATTGCATAACTAGATCTTTGAATAACGATCATGCCAATATCCTCGCTTGGGGCGAAGCGAATAGGGTCGAATTCAATGCATCTAACTCCCAAAACTGTCTCATCTCTTTAAAAGAAGATCATAATTTCTCCACTCTCGTTTCTTTTGATGGAGCACTGATTTACGATGCCATGCTGTGCTTTGCATCATAGAGTATCCCCGAGCTTGGCTTAATAATATATAAAAACAAAAACGTGCCTGGGTGTCCCTACAGATTTTTTGATGATTTTTTTGTGGAAGAATATCTTCCAGTGCACACAAAATTGGTTTATGGAGCCCAATGAAATCTTAGCGAGGTTTTCAATTTGAGATTTGATTACCTGCAGTCCTAACTACCAAAGATAGTCGCTGGTTTGGTTTAGATCTATTCCAGTCAGGAAAGTGTTGCTTGTACAAAGCAAACGCATTTACACATACAATATCCATGGCTACAGTAATGTATATGTACATGTGATAGTTATGCAAGGCGATTTTCGACAAACTCTACCAGTTGCTGCCAAAGGAACGCGCGTGGACACAGTGGCGTAACTAGAAGCCCCAAAGCAAGCAAGATGAGCCCTCCCTCCGCCCATGAGACGAGTAGTCGGCTTTTTTTCGAAATAAAATAATCTTTTGTAGCACGCTGGGGCCCCTTTGAATCATCGACCCCACGCGACCGCATTGGTTGTTGGATGTTTCAATTATCTACTTAAATTTCGTACTGATCTTTCTGAGGTTCTTGTCGAGCATACCGAGCATACCTTGCTGCGAAAGGACACAGCTAGTAAAATTCTAAAAGGAATCCTTAATTAACAATCGAGATATGATATATTCTCTGATATTGATCAGGCAAACAGTTGGTGGTATTCTTCGAACAAACCATATTCAAATTTCATTTATATAACCGAAACATTTAAAACACCTGTGTCACTACCTTTCCATATCTTTCAATGTCGATATATAAAAATTTATATTCGATATCAACGACAATTTTTTTCAAATTGAAAAATTACGTCGAGCTGGTACACATTGAGTTGACACATAATCGTAGCATGTCCACCATCGATACTATCGAATACAATTGGGAAACCCTAATTTGTACCATATTCAGATTTTTCCCAAAGATGTCTTTATTTGATTCAGGCATATGCATGTAATTATCGCTGTAATCTATCGCATTGGTCTGAAAGGAATTGTGTCGCTAGTTTACCGCTATCGTTATCGTTATCATTATCGCAATCGCTATCGCGGCGGTGTGAATCAGTCAAGACCATACCTGCTTCGACTCATTGCTGCTACACATATGTTGGTCTACCTAATTCACTACTCTAATGAGATCTTGATAGTCTAAGCGATTGTCATTATTGGAACCAATTAGAAATAAAATGCCTATAAATTCTAGAATTTCATTTTTGTTTGTTGACATAATGTTTTCCACTGCAGCCTCCTCATTTGAGTGTCGTACAATAATATCAGAAATTACATCAGTAAACATTTTTTTTTAAATGATTCTTCAATACTACTGACGTGACCAGCTGAACGAAGTCCCAACTTTTCGCGGATTATATTTTGAATTCTTCGACGTGTACTACGTGGTAAATAGGCAACATACATTCGGCCTATTTTATATACTTAAGCTCTGGATTATTTCCAGTTTCCCTACTACTTGATCAATATCATTGTCTTCAATATCACTTTCATGATCTTCTATTTCACTTGAATTTCCATCAGAATTATCTTCCTCATCACTTTTTTCTTCATCCAGACTATGTAGAATTTGGTTTTTTGAAAAATCGTCACTCATGATGCTTCTAAATTCAAATCACTTCTTTAAATAAAACACACAGTTTTAGTTTACTTGCATACAGTGGCACAAGTCCCTGACACAAAATCAAGTTAAGTAGTACCTGCCCATTGAATATTTATAAATAGATGTTTTGCTTAGAATCATTTACGTCTTAGAAAGGAGATGTCGCTACTTGCAATAAATGTGATAGAAACTTTTATTTAATGGTAAAAAGAAAAATTTTGCAGTATATAATTTAAAAATTGTTAAACCCTAAATCAAAAATCATATCCATTGAAAATTCTTTTGTTAGAAGTTTTAAAACTGGAAATAACAATGGACAAATAGCGACATCTACTTTCTAATACGTAAATAATTTTGGGCATATTTATATAAATAATCAATGGTAGTAGGTACACTCTAAAAAATTTATGTAAACATGTTAATCTTAATAGTAAATTTTACTACATCTTTTGTAGTTTAATTACATTTTGAATTGATAACTACACGTTTGAAGTGTAAATAAAATAATTACTACAACAAATGTGGTAATTCTTCTAACTTGGTTTAAATTTCCCCAAATGAATGGAGTAAATTTACTTCATTGTCATAATTTTACTGCTCTAAAAAGAATAAAATTCAAATTGTCTCAGCTTGCATGGTTGCGTCCTCAGATGTACCGTACAGATGTAACATTCTTGTTCATACAATTTGAGGTACATAAATACATATGTTCAGATTTTTCTTAACAATATTCATATTAAATAATTATACAATTAACTTTTAGACGGGTACAACCTTGGAGTAAGTTCAAAAAAAAAATACCAACAAATACACCATTCCTTGTGATTATAGGTAAGGTCCATGCATTCTATTTAATTATACCCCAGATGAAATGTAAAAACATTTTTATGTAACAGATTCCGCTTTATTTGGGAAACAGATAGCGTACATCTTCATGGAAAAAACATTGATTGTGAAATACGAAGATTTTAATTTTGTTGATTTGATATGCCAAATAATATCCAAAAGAGGTATCAAAATCATTACAATTTATGGCATGATATTATTTAAAATATTATCCGGAAACTATGAGGGGCAAGAATAAAAATATTAACACTCTAAGCAAAATAAATAATTTGGAAAATAAATTAGTACACTGTAAAATTCCATAAAATATAATCAAATATTAGTACATAAAGGAATTTTTTTTTTTTTTTATTAATTCCATATGTCGAGTAAATGATGTAAAACTCATAATTACAATTTTTTTTATAATTATTACAGTGAATTTTTAAGTATAAAATAAATATTTGTTTTTCCCTCCTGAAAATTGAATTGGAGTTCACAGTTTATTTGTAGCGGTGGGATATTGTAATGGGTGGATTGAATTCATTTTTGAACTTTGAATTCAACTTCACCCACTTCGTTTGTATTCCGAATTTCAGGGCTCCTTAAAAGTTGACTCAAATTCAATCTGACCGCATAATACCTTTCCGCTTAAGAACACTAGTTATTCAATGTAGTAAAAGTTACTTACTCAACGTAGCAAGATTTACTACATTTGTAGAGTAAAATTTTAACAAAATTTACTTGCTCAATGTAATAAAATTATTTACTGATTCATAGTTTTTTTTTTACTCTACAGACATAGTAAAATTTACTACATTTTTACAGTAAAATTTTATCAAAATTTACTTACTCAATGTTGTAAAATTTACTACCTCTGTAGAGTAAAAAAAACTCTATGAATGAGTATAAATTTGCATTTATTTTTTGGTGTAAATTTACTAAAATAATACGAGGTAACTAATTTCCTATTATTTTATTAGTAAATTTACGCTAACATTTTTTAGAGGTATACCTATAGAAGAAAAATAACGTATACATACGAAAAACGTCAGGATATTTTTTGACTAGCGAAATACGTATTATCAGCCATACATAGCCGATCGATGGTCTATTATTGTCCTGCCATTTCTTCGTGATCCTACTTCGAGATGATTTGCTAAATTTAAGAAGGAGGTGTTTAAAACCAAACACTACAAGAGTTAACGAACCGTACTAGATCCTCCAAGTGTTTTTATGTTATTTTCTCAATTGTCCGAACACGAATTGCTAGCTGTGTCCGATTCACATTTGGCAATGTTGAAATATTCACACAGCAGATGTTGAACGCTCTCAAAGTCCTCCTCTGATCCATATATACAGCTTCTGAAAAAATTATTGTATGGAGCTTGAATATATTCAGAACGTTTGCCAAGAAGGCAGTGCGCATGTCATTCGTTCTTAGCAAAATTTATTTTTCCGAGGGCATATACGGTCCATAGATGTCCATATGATTAGTTCTCACCATCTGCCATCTGGCTTATAGGTAGGCATGTATATCTAGAGTCCTCTTCACTAACTGTAGGGGTCGATTTAATGGGGGTTATTATTTCCATTCGAATATAAATTCCTAATGGTAACACGTTTTTTTATTAATTGATATTTTCTTTATGCTGTAGAGAGGTCTTGTTTAGAACGTTTCATCTGTAGGATGTGTTCTCTTGGTTAATCACGAGTTTGCTAAACTATTTCCATTAGGGAATCATTAATTTAAATAACTATGCAATCCCTAATAAGCCGAAAAGTATTTTTTTTGGAATTTGTCCAAATAATGAAATATGTTCTATTTTAGACCAAATATAAGATTAATAAAAAATGTTTTCCTCTTTTCCAAGAAAACTAGGGAGACCTGTAACCGTTGCTGGGTAACTCAATGTTTAAGATGTTTAGGAACGATGAGCTTATGATAACAACATCCTAGAATTTTAGCCGTATTATACAAGACCGGATTTGCTCTGTCACGTAAGATCATTGCTAAGTTAAGTAAACTGAGACAATGTCACTGTTCTTACAAGAGTTCACTATTAGGTTAAATGAGCACATGAAATCAAGGGTAGGTACAGTCATATGTAAATAGAATTGGAAATAGAGAATCGATAATAATAAATAAAAAAGAGACTAGGCGAGAGAATTGAACCTTGCGGTACACCGATATTAATTATATAACTCGATTTAATATGACTAGAATTAAATGAATAGAGAAAACTTAGAATCTAGTTTTATTCTAGAATCTGTCGTATGCATTCAAAATATCTAATGGAATAATTCTAATATAATATATAATATTTCATATTTTGAAAGCTTTAAAAGAAATTGAAGTAGCAAAAAAAAAGCTGGAAATTTCATAGGTATATATGTATGTATATAAAAAATGAAGAGAAATCAAAAATCATTGTGTCCGGACCTATTGTAAAAATTTCTCAAATCAACTAAAAACCTGTTCTCCGTTATATTCCTCTATTCGCAAAATAAAAAAAAACATGTTAATTGTACCGTAAAAACCTATGTTTCCCTATTACATGACTGACTGATTTTAATTTCACCTAATTATCCCAAGAGCCGTCGGGGAAATTTCCTCTTGCACTATAGCCAATAGGCCGTGTAAGTACTGTTAAACATGCAAATTCCTTAATTGATTCAATCGGGCGTGAAATAAGTTTTTATGCATATTTAATCGGAACTATGACTTCATCTGGTCTTGATTGGGTTCGCAATGCTGGCTATGGAAAAGTGGGATACTCTAACAGACAGAACGGCAGACAGGATTATATTATGCACTTGGAGGTCTCTCGTAGCTGCGAAAATAAGAAGTGATTGAAATGAAAGGAGATTGCGTGAACCATACAGCTTAAGGCAGGCAGACTAAATATTCCCACTTAATTGAAATTGAATTCACTTAAGATTGATTACAGAGAGAAATGAGAAGAAAAAAAAATGATTCCAGATTGTCATTTGCACTAATGTTCGGTAGTGACCGGTGTATTGAATGTCTGCAGACCGTCTAACTACTCTAGAGGAAATGCATTCAGTCGAACTCAAGTTGTAGATAATATTTCGTTAGTGAAAAATGAAAGGCCTTTGTACAAAACCTGATGGTACCAAGTTGAAATGAATTTGCACAGGAGGCATCTATTATATGTTTGGACTCATCTACTTCTTGTATACGTGTGCACTTAGTTAGTTGATATCTATGCAGCTGGAAATTTGTAATCTGATTAGCATGCTGGGCACGTTCTAAACCTTCTAGCTAACAACAAGCAGCGATCTGAAATTTTCGATAAGTGGATCAGCATGAACGATCTTTTCATTGACTGAGCGCTGTCGAGTCGAGTGGCTTTTCAGCTCGAGACTATTTCAAATTTACGGCAGCGTGACTTTATTTTACTGCAATTGTTGTTGCTACTTATACTACTACCACTACTACTACTACTCCTTCTTAAGTGCTGAGTAATGCTGCTAAATTTTTTTTTAAGGGCTACTTACATACCTACTTTAAATAGGCAGATACAAAATACAACAATGAGCAATAGATCCGGTGCGCGCTTCCATTATTCCCTGGCCCAGTTAAGTAAACGTATGGAGTCGTTATTATTGGCTTTAAGACGCCTGAGGAATTTTAAACGCTCTTCAACTCACTTGGGTCTAGTATTAGACATAATTGGTGGCTAGAGACAGTAATATGCTCCGCGTATGTATGTATGTACATACATAATGTGCAATATGGAAACTGTAGGCATGGTTTTCGTATTTTCTATACACATAATCGTATATGAAGAAAAGTGTGCAGTTACGTTGAAGAATTTAAATTTATTGTGATAAAACTGCAATTTGAAATCGTGATAATGTTCATGCTGGGCACGACATATTACTTATCGGCTTAAGGTAAAACGTTGTAATACTTTAAAAGATTTGAATATCCGGAGAATAGTCATGACAAGAAAAGCATGGAGTGTGTGAAAATTGGAAATTATTCTATCAAATTTAAAAACAAATAGTAACAGCGCTTTTAATTGAATTTACACTCTTCTTTTGTTGTAAATTAGAAAATTGGTTTTCTGCAGTGATCCATTCACTTCTTACTGAACGGAATTTTTTTTTTTTATATCGCAGATATCTTAGATTAAAGACCACTGAAAGCTGTGCGCATTACAAATTGATTAGAAATCTGGTCTAGGTCTAGGGTGCGAGCGGCCAAGAGACGATACTTTAAGCAAAATCTTGTGGAGAAACTTGCGTAAGGACTCCATGTATGGCAAAGATAAATCCAAGTGTAACTTGGATCCTGACCTACTTAACTTACATTTCACTTCTATTCCTATCCTTGCCGCAAGTAGTTCTGGACAGCTGGGTTTTTTAAATCTCTTCGTATTTCCTCAAGTAATAATCAGCCTTATTTTAGTTTCAGATATGTTGATGTCAATGAGATTTTTGTGGCAATTGGTGCTGTCAAATTTGATGCAATGGAGCCTGATGATATTCCACCAAGGTTTATCAGGCTTTTTCTGCGTTCGATAATACAACCGATTCTACATTCTTTCTGCTTGGAAAATCGCTGCAATTGTGCCTGTATCTAAGACAGGGGTGGCCAACCTTTCAGCTTCCCTAGGCCGCATTGGAAGTAGACGAGTTATATTGGGCCACACATAAAATATACGAACCCTAAAGATAGTTAATGAACAAAAACGAAGAATATACATACATAGTTAGTTAACAATTTTAAGTAATTTAAGCTTCATTAATTCATAAATTGTTTATTATAAAATTTAAGAAATAGCAACATGAAATTGATGTGATATTTGACATTGTTTTCGAGACAATAATGCTTCGATATTTTGCGATCGAAGTTAATGCAACTCTCAGTGAGTTCTCATGGTGCTCATAAGTTATTTTGCTCCTATTTTTATTCTTTGTGTGCTTCATCTTAGAAAATAGATGCTCACAAATGTAGGTGTTTCCAAATAGCGATGGCATGAATTGTGAAGCAAGGGGTACTTTTTTGTGGGAATATAATTCTTATAAAAGTCCAGTAAAGAGAAATTATTAAATTTTTCTTAAAATTGAACATCAGATTGTAACTCTACTCATTTCATTTGAAAATTTGCTGGTAAGTTTATGTCGACTAAAAATGGAGTTGCAAATATGTCAAAAAATTGATGATTTTTTTTGGAAATCTTGAAATCTTTTCTCAGATTCCTATATCAAATCGAAAATCAAGTTTGCTTATTTTTCGTTATTCTCAGGACAGTGTTTATCCAACGTTTCAAATTACATAAAATTATTTGCTTGAATTTGTGACTACCATAGCTTCAGTTTCATTTCGAAAGCCGCTATAGTTTGAGGCATAGTTGTATTTCACTTTGAAGACGCAAATTTAGCTCATTTAAATGAGCTGTCAAGTCTACTAAAAAAAGTAAAATCTGTGAGCCTGTTTTCATCACCAAGTTCCGCCACAGATTTTATTCTTGAATCCATAAATGACTTGATTTCATTTCGCAAAACATAAAATCTTTTCAACATTTTACCCCGAATTACCCATCTTATTTCCGAAAAATAAATAATGTCCCCAATGTCTTCAGTGTCAATTTGACTTAAGTATACAATTGCACATTGAAAACTTTCTTTGGCCACAGTTGCGCAATTGTACATTTATTATGTCGAGAAATGTTATATAGATAAAGAAAATCTTTTATAAAATTAATTGAGAAAGTATTTAAGTATATGATTTTTATTGGGCCACATTCAAATCCGTCCTGGGCCACATACGGCCCGCGGCACGCGGATTAGACACGCCTGATCTAAGATCAATGCAACTGAGGTTTCTGGTGATTTTTGCCCGATTAACCTGTTAGGATTCCTTGCTAAGCTCCTGGAAATACAGCAAATATTTGGTCACTTGAGAAACTCTTACTTCCGACCTGTGCAAAATTGTACGCTAGGCTAATAACAATCTTTTATTATTTAATTCCGGAAAGTCGAAGTGCATTTCCGTCTATTGCAGAGCAATTGATGTATCTAATCTGCTGCATGTATTTTTAAATAGACCAACTTTGTCATTTTCGAATCGTGTAAAAAATATTGGTATTTTGCTCCATTCTAGAATGCAATGTTGTGATCATGTTAATGATATGACTGGTAGGATTTATGATGAGCTTCGCCGCTTGCAGTTGTCTTCGGGAACCTTGTCTATGAACACGCGTTCGATGATAATTAAATCTCTGATTCTGCCATACTTTTCCCTGTGGCGGTCTCCTTTTCCATCAATTGTGCTCCTCCTGTTCCACCAAACTAAATGTGGCTTTCAACGACTGCACAAGATTCGTATTCTGCTTAAGGAGATTCATTTATTTATTTAACATTTTTAAGCTCCTGATACCAAACGTTTAATATTCAGTAATGGCAAGCTAAGCTAAGAAGTTGTTACATGTTTTTTTTATTATTATTTATTTATTATCTCTAATAAAAATCTGTGGATGAATTTAAGAGATATCGGGGTACGTAAATAAAAATCTTCTATTATTGATGATATTCACCCGAAGTTTATAAGAATAATAATCCCTTTCCCATCGACTAGAAATTGACAAAAATCGTTCCAGCTCTTAAAAAATTACATACCCAGAAATATCGTCTTATTTCAATACTTCCTTTCTGTCTAAAGTGCTCGAAAAATTAATATACGATCAGTTGTGTCATTAAATTGAAAGTAGTAGTTTATTATGATGCTCTCAATCTGGCTTTAGGCCAAAGCATAGCCCTAATTAAAGTAAGTGTGATGACATTTGCTTGTAAATGCCGGAAAATAATTTAACTATTCTAAGCCTATTAAATTTCCCTAAGGCATTTGATAGAGTTGATCCATGCCGTGTTAGTTAATAGACGCATTACACATTATGATTTCTCTACTCGAGCATGTAAATTTATTAACAATTACCTAACAGGCCAACAGCAATAGGTTTGTTGTGACGGCAGAGTATCTGATTTCCTTCCATTATTTACTGGGATGCCTCAAGGATCTATTCTAGGACCTTTACTGTTTACCATCTTCATCAACGACTTTACCGGTATTATTCTGTATTGTAGATACCACTTAATGCTGACGATGCTCAGTTATATATTTCTAGGCATAAGAATCAAATTGGTGATGCTGTCGAGCATATGAATGATGAGATGTTCAAAACAGGCTGGTTCTGAACACTTCTAAGTCCAGTGCGATAATTATACATAGAATTATAATTGACACAGCCAATTGCCAAATCCGTCTAGACTCGAATATTTTTAATTAAAGCTTATGTATTACCACTACTTATTTACAGCTGTATGCTGTTTTGTGCAGTTGCTTCAACTTTCCAGAAAAAGCTTAATTTAGCGTTTAACTCAGAGGTTCGTTATTGATTTGGGCTTCTGCGATATGCCCATGTTTTTCCTTATGTGAATTCAATTTTTGATTGCAAACTTGGTACATATTTGCACTTTCACATGATATTTTTTTTTACGTAACTTGATTCAATATCCCAAACCAACTTATTTGTATCAAAAACTCAGTTATTTACGGTCTCATAGGACAATGAATTTAATTATTCCAAGTTAGAGTAATCGGGCTTCTGAACGTCAATTCGCAGTCCAAACCATCAGACTATAGAGCACTCTTCCCCTTGACCTCAAGAATAATAGCAGCGGTCATAGCTTTTGTACGAGGTTGTTAGGCTTCCTGTAAGATAAATAGCTATTTATTTCCATTTCACTTTTGTTTTAATTTTTTTCTCATTTTAAATCGACCTTATTTTATTTTTCTATTTTACTATTATTATTTTATTTCTTATTATTATAGCATATGCGTATCATAGGTTTAGCTGTTTAATTATCTCCCGTGCATAGATATAAATTTTACAAGATATTTAATTGCGTAGATGCCATTTAATAAATTAATTGAAATTATGAAACGAATTTCAACAGCTCGTAATTATACAGGGATCACCTTGTGATTCATATGACTAGCATGACTTCTTCCATAGGTGATCATTAGAAAGTCAAATTTTCTATAACTTTTTACAATAAAAATACAACATCAGTGGCAGTTAGAATGTGGCCATTCAAGTACTAAAGTATATGAGGATTATTTGTTTTTAAATAACCCAAAAAAAAAAGTTATATAAAACTAGATCACATGATCTTATAAGCTCGCTTTTTCTGGAAATAATGCAATCATCGAATTTCGATCGCAATAAATTTCACAAATTGTGTATGGGATGTCACGTCGTGTTAACTGGTTTGAAATCATAAAACCAGAAGTGATTGACCATTACCTTAACGTATTACGATAATACTCAGAATTGATAGAAAAGAAATAATGACTTCATCGGGATTTTGTAAAAATACGATCCAATGATGCAGTTGGCCCCTAAGTCACACGTAAGTAGGCAATTTGTATGCGTAAGTTGATTGCTCATAAATCTTTTCAGAGTTCTTTGAGCCTCAAATTCGATAATTTTGCTTGTGTACACAGACACCGAAGTGAAAATGTATTTCATCGCATAAAATCAATTCCAATGAAAATCCAGCCCTCCAATTAACGAATGTGTGACACTGTAAATGACAAGATTTCCAGTTACTGCGAACGATGACGAATTGAAGAGCTAAATATGATTAAATTTTCACTTACGGCAAGTAACGTTATCATATGAGTGGGTTGGATGATCTACTAGCAATTCAGTTCCATCCAATCATCGGACTATACCACGAATTTCTAATTCATTGGCGTGAATAATCTGTAGAATCACCCTTTATATTGAATGCACTATAGAAAAAATTATTTAATTTATCATAAATCTATAAATTTACTTAATATGTAGAGTTCTTCATACTGATGGAAGAATTGTCTGACAGCGATATTGAACGAAAGTGCCGAAGGGAGCATGGTTCATGAAAAGATCACAGTGAACTGAGAATACTGGCGGCACTTTGCGCTTCCAACTCAAGGAAAATCTAGTACAGAACCGAATTACTTAGGTCCTGAGAAGAAGTTTGAGTACCTACACTCCTATACTCGGAGGCTTAAATAGCTATTTATAGCTATCCCACTACTCACTTTTTTAGTATTTCTCTCTTTTTTATTCGAACTGTGGTACTAGATTTTCCGCATCTTAGATCGGCTATAACTCGGTTGGTTTATGTCCGATCGGAAAACGGGTTTCACTGTACGCCTCAGCTCATTACCAGGTACAATTCGTAGAAGAAAAACTTTCTCTGCAATCTTTTTGGGTAGGGGGTAGGAATCCCCCGGGGGGGGGGGGTAGTTCCAATACCGCATGTTGCATATCGAATTAAAAGTCTCGCCAAGAACTATCGGCTGGTGTATATTTTTCCCGATTCAGAAAACTTTCTCGGAACGTTTTTGCCGCCGACAAACCCATTTTCATGCACTTAGGCCACATACACCCCAGCTACTACATTTCTCATATATTTTTGCAGTTTTGTTTTCCATGGCCATTAGGGCCATTTTTTTATAGGAAGTCATTATCCACGACCCACCAATTCTGGACAATCACGAGCGGTAAAAAAGTCCACTTTCTCACCCAAGAAATTCGCTAAAGATACATCCGATCGCTAAAGCTTTCCCCACTTAACTGAAATAAATATTGTTAATAAAATATAAAGAAAATGTAAAACATCTCTCAAGTCTGGAGGTGTCGGACCTAAAGTTGTATGAAGCGTTGGCATTCCTCTTTGACATGTTTGCATTGTCGCTGTGTAATGTTTTACTCACATCAGTTACCACTAAACAACACTAAGGTATTTTTTACAAGGGCACGCAGTAATTTTACATACTCGTTGTAAATTTACAATATTTTATTACATAGTTTATTTATTTTTTAGAGTATATACAAATAAGGTGTATATAAGAAATTGACAAATTTCAGATCCAAAGATGAATTCTTGTGACTTCCTAACGACTTCGTAAGAATAGGCATTTGGAGGGAAGCATTTCAAAATTCCCGTGCTGCGCTATACACATATGAATTCGAAATCTATACCTGGCAAAGATGGGTGTACCTCCGATTAAATGACATACCAGATCTGGATGACAGTCCTCTTCAGAAATATAATGTTAAAATGTGAGGATTAATTTTAAAGTGGCGGTATTAATTACAGACATAATTTTCGTCATTCACAATCTTCACATTTTATCTGCAAATCAAATAGAACGCTCCACTTCATGAACAAGTAAATTATCTGAGTCAGCAGCAAGTAAACATAACTATTAGAGAAATGATGTTATCTCTATTAACAAATCCACAAGAAAATAAAGATAAAACTTTTTAATAGCTAGCAGCATGACAAAATTGCTCGAAATAATAAAATTATTTTGCGAGCTAATAAAGCACAGCAATCTGAACGAAATTCGTGTCACATAAACCGCAACACCTGAAAATGTGATTAAATAACCAACCGACCACCCAGTTCCGATTTTTTTTAATATTGTTTTTTTTTTTTTTTATTGACTCAGAAGTGAGAACCGCGTGAATCGGAAGCGATATATTGCGCAAAGTTATGTAAAGCTTCATTTCTGCACACTTTCCAAGTTTTTATATTTAGTTTTATTGGTCTTTGAGTAATTTGTAATGTGGACGGATGTGGATTAATAGGTTGATTTATCATCACAAGTATAGATCAACTTGTGGGGCCACGATGGGTGGTGACTACATCTGCGACTATTACTGAAATTTATGATGGGTAAGCTCTGGCCTAATACTACTAAGGCACCGACAAATTATTGTGACCGAAGGAATTTTTGTTTATTTATTTTTATTGGACGATAAAAGAAGAATTAAACTCTTACCAAACTTTGGTAATAATAATTTGTAGGAGTCTGAAGGTGGTCTTTCGTTTTATTTATACTATAAACTTTTAGAAAATATTTCTTTGGAAGTGTTTTGAGGGGTTTTTTTAGTCGAACTGCGCCTCTCTCTCTCCGTCTTTCTTTCTTTCTATTTGGAAATTTATAAATAATTTACTTTACCACCCCCATTTCAACCCCCACCAGAGAGTGGGAATGGGTTCAAACTAGATTCATCAATACATAGTCCAATCAAAACAAATCAAAAAATAATTGAAAAGAGTTAAAAAATGACTGAAATATGAACGAAAGCCCACCTGGTACTATTTAAGAACAAGAGAGAAAATTATGATTGGTCTAAGACCACAACAATACTATAATCTAAATGGAATAGTTGACAGCTTCTATGTCAGTACGTTATAAACCCCTATATTCAAATCAAATAAAAACCCAAGGTTTTGTGTCGCAACACCAAGAAGAGGTTACCCGATTTAGTCTACTTTTGAAATTATTTTTATGAAAACACATTCCAGGTCATCTCACTCGTTATAGAAAAAACAAATATTGAAGATGGAACAATCAATGTGTTTCGGTAATATGGCGGTTTTTAATAATACTGGATTAATTGAATTACAAACGAAAAATCTTTGAAAAAGCAATTTCTATGCAAAAGAGGGCGTTTCATATCGACAGGAATCGTATACTCATCAGTACGGCATGGGGCTAATCTTACTAGGTATTCATGTAAATACTTAGTATTTCGTCTCATATATAATTTACACTTAAAAACTATTTTAAGTCTATATATGAAGTCAGTTTGGTTGTTCACTTTGCCGTATATGGCAGGCAGGAAACAAGCCGTAGTGATGAGAATACGGTTTTGCCGATACGAAACGCCCTATTTTGCATAGAAATTTCTTTATGAAAGATTTTTCGTTTATAAAAGAGTTTGTTGTTCCACTCAATTCAATTCGATTTAAGCAATTTTCTTTTTCAAAAGGCAGTTCTTACCATTGAATACAATCGAATGGAAGATTTTCCATTTGATAAATTGATCCAATCGAATTCCGAGCTAGGCATGAAATTATCTTAAACCAGTGATTTTGCGGAATAATGGAAAAAACTTTCCACAGAGTAAGAGAAAGAGAGACAGAGAGTGATAGAGTGCAAGAGAGAGAGAGAGATAAAGTGAGACAGAGGAAGATATACGTGGAGAATATTCGATAAATTTCGAAAGACATTGTTCTTATGACTTCTGAAGAGTTCCTTAAAATAATAACGACACAATTTCTTTGAATAGCGTAACTGTAGCTTCGTGACATTCTAATAAAATTCTTTTCATATTTTTTGGAATATTCCATGAATTTCGGACAGGACGATTTCCTAAGAATAACTGATAAAATTCTGAGGAATTGGTTATTAGGCAGAAATTTGTTATGTATTAGAGTAAGTTAGGTAATTTAGAACCATCGAAAATGGAAATGTTATGTAAAAACTAAACTACGATGTATGACGGATTGTAAAACGACTGATGCTATTTTGTGGAGACGAGTGGGGCTTTTATTAGAAATACCACATGTCATAAGTGAGTAGCCACACGTAGAAAAATTACAGAAAACTCTTACATAAATATGACTCTATAAAATATTTACTGAAAATTTTCCTCAAAACAATTATTTTTCGTAATTTACCTGTATACAATTTTTTACAAATGACATCATAACTTAATCGGTTCTCTTTTACATGTTTTTTAAAGCAAAAAAAAAAAAAATCTTCCAACAGTGAGCTGTTATAGGGCATGGCTAATAAATTTAAAGCCAAAGCATTGAATAAACCAAGTAACCAAATAACCAATTTTACATGATTTCGTATTCTGAAGAAGTTTTTACTACAATAAAAATGTCTAGGACTCGTTTTCAAGCAGTGTCCAAATATATAGTGGAAAACGAAATTTTTGTATGGCAATCCCACGAAGGAGTTGCCCGATTTGTCTCATTTTCGAATTTAATTTTTTTTTTTTTTTTTAAAGTCCGTGTACAAAATTTCAGCTCTCTAAGGATACGCGTTCTCGAGTTATCGTGCGCACAGACGGACAGACAAATGGACAGACCGACATGTAAAAATCAAAATAACTTTTAATATAATGTATTTGTGTCTAATCCATTTTGATCTATTTTCATTATTTCTATGCCTCTTTCTGAAATTAGTTAGATGTTTATTCAGCTATGGGTGGGAGTGGGTTGGGGGGTTAAAAAGTTAATATTCGTAAATATTAATTTTTCGTGTTTCATTTTTAAAAACAAACACGGCTCAAAATACAGCAAGCAATCATATGTAAAATATAAAATTCTAAGTTTAATATCGAATTTCGAAGATCGCATATCGTCTGAAATTTTTCAAAACCATATCATGATTGGTACAACCGTTATGTATATCGAAAAAACAGAAAAGAAGTTTGCTTATACTTTCTACTGTACCTACCATCTATGGCGAGATATATGTCAAACAAAATCATACACAACTTGGAGCCCTCGAGAATTACCTTAATGTAAAATTTGAATTATAAAAATTGAATAAGTATTTATATAGTTTTTGAGCTATTCAAAATAGGAATTTTTTTTCTCGAAAAAACAAACTAATTTTCGGAATTGAATTTCGAAAGTTGCCTTCCAATAAACTGCCTATTGATAGCAAAAGTTCTAAGGTTAAGTAAAAAGGATGTCACTAGAAGTGCCTAGCCTGCTTTACTTAGACCACCAGTGGGTCCATTGTGACCCTTATCCTCATGGGATAACCTTTAAAATCGCCCTAGATCCATCCTACTTCTGTTAGGAAACTCAGGATGTATCTGAGCTCTTTACTTTGCAACTCCCCCAGACTTGAAAGAAAATAGCCTACATCTTTTATTCTTAGGTCTTATGTAAGACTTTTAAAGTGGTCATTGAGACTACTGGAGGTAATGGGGTTTCTCCAACTTCCAGGCTGGCGGGATATTAAAGATGAACTGCGACACAGTATATACATAGGCGTGAATTGAGAAGGTTGTCTCAGCACTGTCGTCATCAGAGTGGGCCGATCGTAAGGTAATTGAAAAAAAAAAAACCTTCCGAAGGAATCTGTGGAACCTGCTAAGATCTTGAACAGTTTAAAATGGCAATTCAGAGCTTTTGTTGGGGATTGATAGTCCATAAAAAGATGCGAATAGTCAGACACTTGTGTTATTCATAAGCAAAAATTTGCTGATATAGTTAGGATGTGGGATAACAAATTAGACTCTTAAAATGTCCAACGCACTCTTCAAGGCAATTAATGGAAGAAGATCTAGGTCTTGGGTAAGAACTGACCAGACATCGGAACTGCGTAAATCTGGAATTGTTAACTTTTGTGATAAGGGAAAAGGCGATTCGTGTGTTTACCTAATGAATTAAACCAACTAACTGTATGCCAGGGTTGGGTAATACTTAAGTAAAAAAAGACTTAAGTACTACTTAAAGTACATTTTCGTTACTTAAGACTTATTACTCAATACTTTTGAAATGCCCCCACTTAGTACCTACTTGAACATAAGTACTTGCTTCTATTTACTTGTACTTAAGAGTAAGTAACCAAGTAACCAAGTAAGAGTAAGTATCAACAAATATCTAACTCTTCTTAGAAAAGTCAACACAATCTCTAGCGCAATACCTGTTTTTTTTTTTTTTTTTATTTTTAAGGCACACAAAGAATTGTCAAAGCGTGTGCCGCACTCACGCGTCCAGACAGAATCTTGGACCAACTAATAACATACGAAGAAGACTGGGCAAGTAGAACAAAAACCTGTAACGTCTCACTCGAATATAAGATCGACGATGCCATAACCACATATGGACTGACTACAATCATAGAAATACACTGTAGAAAGTGGGTTCACTTCTATATCGCTGACTCTTTCAGTCTAAGCACCAAGTACCAACTGAGAGAGAACTGAAAACAATAAATAAATTAGTGGATTCGTCGAAATACTTGATTTTAAATTAACGATTTAGGGTTATTACTGATAAAAACTGTTTTACCAAAGTCAATATATTCATAGATGCTCAACAGATATTCGAAAGGTTTCATTAAAATTACTTTCCGAGCGGCGTGCTCACTTTTTCAATTTCCCGCCAATGATTTTTTCAATGTTGGCACCGACGTAAGAGCTCTTTTTGACACAAGCAATTGTGCCTACGTGAAATAGAAAAGTAAGTAGTCCATATTATATATGTCAGTGGACATAACCAAGGGTAAGCAAGCAATGCCTCGCTCCAATATAAAATCAACGATGCCTCGACCTGATGTAGGGAGGGCCTCAATTCTTTCTTAGAAATTCACTTAGTTACAAGTACTTTTCATATATTCGGTACTTGTACTTACGCTGAAGTACTCAGGCCTTCGGTACTTGTACTTAAGTACTTTTTCTTTGGTACTTCCCCAGCTCTGGCCGGAAGCTTTGAGAACCATTATACGATACATTACGATATATTATAAAATTTTAAATTTTAATTTTAATCCTCCTTTTTGGCCATTTTTAAAATTTTTGTATTCTGGATTACGACTAAAATATTTACGGACACAAAAGTTCCAAACGACGGCCGCGGACGACGATACTGCAACACATACACTGTCAGTTACTTATCAGTTTCGTTGGACTGCAGACATGGATATGAAGGCGGTCTGTAAGTATATGGTGGAAATCAGCCGGAGCCTCTGGCCTGCAGTCCACGGCCTACAGGCGGACTGTAAGTGAATTAATATTCATTTATTAAACAAATTAAATACACAAGATGTAAATTAGTACTATATACATACTAGTCAAGCTACTCGGAAATCAAAAAAGACTAAAAGACTATGACTAAGAAAGACAATCAACATAGGCAAAAGAAAATTAAAACTAAACAAAAACATGATTAATAACAAAAATTATAAGAGAAATAAGACATAAAAAAAAGAAAGTCTTGCACAGTCATACCCAACATCCCATAGCACTCAAAGTATACAATCATCTAAATATTTCTTGATTGCGTTGACGAACAATTTGGATAAAGTAAGATCCCTTATAAGTCAATATACTAAAACGCGGTATACGTAAGCTCATTTCTCTCCTAGAATGTAGAAATTCTATTTTTGATAAAGGTACATGTCTGTATTAAATTGAATAGGAAGATTAATGCCTTGCGTTTTAAATAAGTCTGAATTGAGTATCCCAGTAATGTACCTGACAGGAGTAAGGTGGGCAGATCTGCGCAGGTTAAAAATGAATCATAAACAAACATTAAAAGCAACTTCCATCTTACGTTTGCACATTGAGTCAAGCTTTGGGTAAATTAGACTGCCGTAAGTAAAATGAGGCAACCAACAGCGTCTTAACCAATATCAAACGTGAATTTGTTGGTAAGATATTAGCAAATATCCAAAGTCTTCGCAAGCCACCATAAATTTTACCCAACATACTCTTAACATGATCACAACATTTCAGGCGACTTTTGAACTTCACTCGCGGATTAGCCACCGAGTCAACAAAAGGTAACAAGACATTATTGAGAATAACTGAGGGTATATCATCGAAATCAGGAGGTGAGCTGCACAACACCAAACACTGTGATTTATTATGATTGAGAGAAAGCTTATTATCAATTGACCATTTGTAAATTGCAGCAAGATCATCATTGATTCTGCAAATACAATCCTCAATCAACCCAAGAGGTTTGCTCAAGTACAATTGAACATCATCGGCATATAGATGTAACTGTACATTATGTACGATATCACCGATATCATTAATGTATAGACTAAAAAGGAGAGGTCTTAATACAGATCCTTGCGGGACACCCTGAGACAAAGATAAGAGATATTACCATTAACGTTTACTTGTTGAAAACTGTTTGTGAGGAAACTACTTATTAACTTGACCGCAGAAGAAGAAAAGCAATAGTTAACATACAATTTACGGAGTAGTGTAGAGTACACAACGCTATCAAAAGCTTGAGAAAAATTCAATAAGACAAGCACGCCAATTTCGCCGGCATTAAGAGTCAAACGGAGATCATTAGATACCTTTATCAAGGCAGTCTCACAACTGTGCATTACACGGAAATCAGATTGATATCTCGTGAGCAGATTATTTCAATTTAAGAACTCCTGAATTTGGTAACAAATAAGTTTTTCCAAGACCTTCTCTAGGAAGCTAAGAATCCTAATAGCTCTGAAGCCAGACAAACTGACAGGGGAAGTTTTCTTAGGTACAGGTATGACCGACCATAGCAACTATCCAAATGTCAGGAAAACAGGGGGAAGAAAAACAAGTATTCATAATATGCAATATATATGTGGATATGTACGGAAACAAAAGCTTTACAAAGCGGGGATTGAGTTCATCAAAACCGACAGCACAGGACACAGTGATGGCTATGTAAAGCTTATCATGACCGACGCCCCAGAAAGACAAACAATTTGTATCTTGCTCGCGCAAGGGATAGGTCTCAATACACGCGGGCTGTGAGAGAGTAACAGCGGTACCAGAACATGTTGTAAAGTGCTTGTTAAAGGCCTCTGGTTCAAATGATCTTTCAGGACTCAAGCCAGGGCAAATACCAGCTTTCCTCAGATTACTCATAAAACTCTGGGGGGGGGGGGGGGGGGGGCAGATTCGAGTCAAATTTGTATCTATAATATAGACTCTTTGCTAACCGAATCTCAGATATTATCTTGTTCCGAGCGCATTTGAATAGTGATCGAGCATATTCGGTTCTAAGCCGACTCCATTGACAATGGGTACCATAAGTGATCGATAAACAGTGCTAGTGACAAGCAAGCCTTTCTTAAAATGCTAGGATTTCGGCAGAAATTTTTCTTAACTCTAAAGAAATTGCAACAAATTTTCAATGATAATGTACAAAAGTCAATAGAATTCTTTCATCATACATAAAAAAAAAAAAACAAATTCAGTTCATAAAAATCGCTGCTAATTAACAACTTTAATAAAAGTCAAAAGCAAAATTGAAAGGAACAAATTTATTTTCATCAAAATAACATAACCCAGAACATATGGCTAACTTCGAATAATTATTTCTAACTTCTATCAATATACATATATACTACAAACATATCTACAACATCTGTAACAGCCCACTTCATTTATTTCCTCTTAGCAAATAATATAATCTTTCATTCTGAATCGTTCATTTAAAAATAGACACGAAAAATTTTTGATAGTTCGCACAGCATCATCCATTCAAATCTATTCAGTCACATTTCGACCTCATAAAACCAGAAAAGGTCAAAGCCAGAAAATCTAGATAACCACCCACCACTCGAATGACATGAACATAAAAATACTGCCCAATCTACAACAGATTGAAAAATGTATAAGCACATTTAGGTACATACATACATATATAGGGTTCCTTTAATTAACCAAATTGACCCAGTTTCAACCAAAACATTCCCCATCCATGACAGATTCCTGCAATTACATATATCCAAATTAAGACAGTAAAGGGAAAGCAAAGTATTTCGATGATATAATATGTACGTATCTATGTATACGTACGTATGTACATATGTTTGTTTTTTTTTTTTTTTCTTATTTATTCCCAAGATCATTTTTCGGCGACTCAGTGTCTGTCAAAATTTATTAACCGGGGACACAGTAATTAGGTATGATCTTGTTGATAACTTAGCTCTTCTGGCATAATTCTGAGTGTCTTAAATTAACTCGTATTTCTTGGTCCGTGACCAACAGCAGCAATTAATCACTTTTCATCAAAGTGAGATAAACCAGAAAGAAAAAAATTTTTTTTTTAATTTCTGAAGGGCACAACATTCCAACTGTGCCCACGACTTATTATATGAAAATTAGTAAAAACGAAACGAATAAATTTCAAGAAAAAAAAAAAAAAAAAAAAAAACGCGGAAGATTTTGTCTTGAATCAAAATTCCGCCGCTGCCGTTTACAGGTGATTTATGAAACTTACCGAGGCGGGGCGGCAGCCAGTTATTACGATAATCGACGAGCAAAGATTAAGATAAGACCAAAGATGAACTACAATGCAAGTGTACACATTTAAGAACTGACTCTTGGCAAAGAGTTCACGACTTCTGATGAATTGGACTGATATCAATTTCAATCCCGACAAGTTGGGGGTACTATGATTACGTTGACTTTATTTATTACTCAATTTCAGATAAGAAGCAACTTCTGACGTACGGTTGAACGAATTTCTTAAGACACAATTCTTTGCTTATGATAATAAATGGAAATACAGCTAGGAAAAATTATAGCAAAAACGAGTTCTTACTTACTTACTTACTGCGATGTCAGCATTTTACTGATTCATTATTATTTAGTAAATGTCACTTACCTGAAAACAAAGGAAAAATATTTTATTAATTAATTTGCATAAAAGATGAGATAAAATTAGTTAAGAAATTTTAAGATTTTAATCGAAATTATTATCCAACTTTTTTTTTTTTTTTTTAAGTGTTTAAGGCACATTCTTTCACATTAAAGACTAATTACTGATCATGAGGTGACTAATGAGCTGGCTAATCCCAAAAAATCAAACATCAACATAAACTTTCTTACCCTAGCTAGGATAAATGCATCTATTCGTGTCCACTACCTAATTCGCGTCTAGTGCTCTTTATTTCTTGGCTCTCTGGCTATTTTAAAAATTTCTTAAAAATACGTGGCAAAAGGCTCTACAAAGTGTAAAAGAAAAAAGACGCTAGCTAAACTAAATGATATAAAATGTCAATAGGGACAAATAATAACATCTAAAACAATTATAACAACTACTAAACAACAAAAATGACACGAAAATGTAAAACAAATGACACAAAATTCTCAAAAGAGACTAAAAAAACGGACACAAGAATTTTGAAAAATGATCTAAAAGATGTACAAAAAAATTTAGTAGTCCCAATTTTGACAATTGGGTAAGTGGCAGTTCCAAAAGTTCCAAGATTCCAAAATAAACTAATAAATATCTTTACCTAAACGAGCGAATTTCAAAAAAAAAAAAATTTTGCAATTTAGCACCGAGACCGAAACCGAATTAAAAACTTAATAGCCGAACGAACGAAAATTTTGCGCGATACCGTTTCTCTAACCATTCTTCGGCTCTATTAGATATTTTCTTAACAGCTGATACTTCTAACTCCTTATTTTTTAATCAAATATCTTTATCGGGCGTCTCTGATCATGATTTAATTATGATTATTTACAATTTTAGCGTGCATCCGGAACATCAATCCAACACAGTCTCCTATTATAACTGCAATCTCATAAATACTAATGCTCTTTTCAATGAAGCGGAGTCCATAGATTGGAGCTCGGTACAGCTTATGCCTGATATTGATGATCAAGTTGAGTTCTTAAATAATGTTTTGAACTACTTACATGAGAAATACGTTCCTCTCATTCGCAAAAGATTACTTAATCAGAGTTGCCCGTGGTTTAATATTCATCTCCAAGGTCTGATAACTGCTCGCAATATGGCATACGAAAGATGGAAGCGATATAAAACTACTAGTTTCAAAGATGAATACAGAATGCATAGAAACCGTACTACTCATGCTATCCGGGAAGGAAAAAGACGACATTTTTCAAGGTATCTTAACACTGGGCTGCCTCCTAAAGTTCTCTGGAGTAATCTCAAAAAAGCGAGCGTAGTTGCCGCTGGTAATTCCGGATGCTCTGTGGATCCTGATGTGCTGAATACCAAATTTTTGTCTCATAGTTCTAACCCTGCTCATGGCAGTGATTTTATTAATTCATTACAAACTACAGGTACCTGATCTCCTTTCCATTTCATCAGAGTTTACGGATGAAGTTTATACGGCTTTGTGTAGTATCAAGTTTAATTCTTTAGGTATGGATGGGATTTCCTCAAGGTTTGCTAAAATTGTTGCGCCATATATAGTGTTTCCACTTGCTCACATTTTTAACACCTGTTTTACTATCTCAACCTTCTCGCTTAGCTGGAAGTTCTCTAAAGTGATACCTGTACCTAAAGAATCTGGGCGCAATTGCTCCGATTTCCGCCCTATCAGCATCTTACCGTTCTTATCTAAGATTCTTGAAAAATTAATGTTCTTGCAAATTTCTCATTATTTGCGCATCAATAGTCTCCTTCATGACTCCCAATCTGGGTTTCGTCCTCGGCATAGTTGTACCACTGCCCTTTTGAAGGTAGTCAATGTAATTAGAGAAGCAATAGATTTGGATAAATTAGTACTACTGGTGGTGCTCGACTTCTCCAAAGCATTCGATACTGTAGATCACGTAATCCTGTGTAGAAAACTCATTACTAAATTTAATTTTTCCTTAAGCTCAACGAAACTTCTTTTTAGTTATCATACAGGTCGTTATCAAACAGTGTTTTCAAATGGTAATTATTCTACCTTTCTTAGAATTAACTCTGGTGTTCCGCAAGGCTCTGTTCTTGGCCCGTTGCTTTTTTGCATGCTTATTAATGATTTGTTTGACTGTCTTACTCACAGTGAAATGCATCTCTATGCTGACGATGCTCAACTTTTCTTATCGCGACCCTTAGGACTTGTCGAAGATGGAATTAGTTGTATCAATGAAGACCTAAATTCAATATATCTATGGACGACTGACAATGGCTTGATGTTGAATCCCAGAAAATCATGTTGTTTAGCTGTGTATCGTAATAAACTTGATACGCCTACTTATTCAACCGTTGCACTTAACGATACTGTCATACCCTGGGTAGAGTCTGTCCGCAATTTAGGCGTTGTTATCAATAACACTCTCACTTGGGGTGATCACATCAAATCAATAATACGTAAAATATACGGTGGTCTTCGCTCCATGTGGACTTCGAGATATTTTACTTCACTTTCTACGCGCATGTTTCTTGCTCGTTCCCTGCTTATTCCTGTCTTATTGTACGGTTGTGAAGTATTTGGAAAACTTGATTATCTTAATTTTACCAAATTGCAGATCGCGTTTAACTCCATTATTAGATACATATATCACCTCAGAAGATACGATCACGTGTCAGCTTATGTTTCATCCTTTTTGGGTTGTGATCTTTTAACATTTTTAAATTTTCGATCGGTAATCCTTCTAGTTAAAATCATCAAATACCGCAATCCAACCTACCTATACAGCATTCTCCAATTCGCGAGATCTTCTAGAACAATTATTTGCATTCTGCCCAGATCTGAATACTTAATTACTAAACGCCTGTTTTTCAGTCATGCCATCAAAGTTTATAATTGCTTACCTCCCAGTATTAAGTTATCGGTTGTGTCGAGATCTTTCGCCAGCACTAAGGAAAGAATTTTTGAGATTATGTGCTCAAGCAGTAGTGCTTGAATAGTTAGGAGCTAAATAGTTAGAGGTTGCTTTATAGTACAGCAGATGTAGCAGGTTATGTTAAGTAGTGATTAATTTTGTTTTCTTTTTTCTGTTTTTTTTTCTTCCTATCTTACCTATTTTATTTGATTTTATTTTATTATTATTTTTTCTCATTGATCTTTTTTTTTTCATTTATACATAAACATTTTTTTTTTTTTTGCTTATGATAGATTTAACTTGTACAAGTAAAAAAGATTATATCTTAATTGTACAATGCCTTGGAATAAATTAAATTGAATTGAATTGAATTAAGAGTCGGCATGTAAATAACGCGAAAATGAAAGAAAACATTTTTTTTAATGTAGTGCTATGAGTTTAAAATGTAAAGGACTTTGTTTTTATGCCATTTTTATTTCAGATATAAATATAATATTGTTTAAAATTTAAGTTAATTTTCGGATTTTAGATCCAAGCGTAGCTGCACTTCAGCGTTGTTAAATATAACAGATGATATTAGGAAATCATTTGATAGTGATAAATTTACGACAGTCGTGCTCCTTGACTTTTCCAAGGCCTTTGACACAGTTGACCACATATTATTATTACGTAAGCTGGCTTTTAATTTCAATTTTTCTAATTCTGCATGCACGTTGGTTTGGTCTTACCATTGCGGGCGTCATCAGAGTATGGTATGTTCTAATTCTGTTTCTGGCTTCCTACCTTTGCGGAGTGGAGTCCCTCAAGGCTCCATTCTCGGTCCCTTATTATTTACTATCTTTATTAATGATCTTCCAATGGTTCTGAAAATTGTGATTACCATATGTATGCTGATGATATACATCTTTACATATCTAGGCAGTTGGGATTTCTGGAGAATGCCATATGCCGAATGAACGAAGATCTCGCTGATGTGCTTAATTGGGCTGTTAATAATAGTTTGAGCCTAAATGCCTCTAAATCCAATGCTGTCGTGATCTATAAAAGTGAATTAGACCCTTCCTGCTTTCCAAATGTTATCCTAAACAATGTAATTATTCCTTACAGTAGTACCGTACAGAATCTTGGAATAATTTTGGATCGTACGTTAAATTGGTCCAATCATATTAACGAGCTTGTCTGCAGAGTTTATGGAACGCTGCGTAAATTTTCTGTCACTGCGGCCTTTACTCCTGTTGACACGCGGATTATGTTAGTTAAATCGTTAATTGTTCCCCTCATGACTTATGGATGTGAAGTTTTTCGTGATTCTGATTCATTTTCATTGCGTAAGCTCAATGTGGCTTTTAACTCTACCGTGCGATATGTGTTTGGCCTGAGGCGATACGACCATGTCTCGGGATATTTAAATTCAATCTTTGAATGCACATTGGAAATTTACTTTAAATATCGTGGGATATTATTTCTTCGTAATTTGATTATTACCGAGCAACCTGACTACTCAATCCGTAAGAACTTTTTCTCTAAACACTCATCGGTCCACCTGTCTTTCAAGTGGTCGTCAATTTTTTATTCAATTCTTATGGATGGAACTCTCCTTCTCTGCACCTTATAAGGAGCAGGGATAATCATAGTTTTCGGAACAATTTAATGGAATATTTTCAGATCTGCATAACGGTACATTTGATCTGTTTTCCTAGTAATAAAGCAAACTGTATTTATCATTATTAATTTAGATATTAGATATCTTATTTTGTAAGTTTAGTTTAGTTCAGTAATGTTTATGTTTCAATTTTTTCGATTATCCTACCTACACATAACTTTAAGGTTTGTCTTACTTGTGTAGCGTTGAAATAAACTTTATTTGAATTTGAATACGTAACCACATTAATTTTAGTGTCCGCGAAATGGATCAATGATTACTATCATGAGCCAGTTCGTGTGTACTTGTGACCGCAAATTGGAGCTGTATTATTTTACATTGCCCCAAATTGCGGCCTACAAGAAGCTCTTCTGTCTGATTTAATGCATTGCATATAAGGAAATATGGAAGAATATACAGCTACAACATTCAATGAAGCCTTGTCGGACATTCGACAAGAAAAATTTTCCATTAGAGCAGCTCATAAAATAAAATATTCCAAAATATTCAGCACAGAATAAATTGTCCGGAAGACGTCCTAAAAGCGTAGGGAAGTCTAGATCATACTAGAGTTAATTAATTTTGTCGGGATTTTTTTGATGGCATGTACATTTGAAGGAAGCCTAACAATCATTCATGGTGAATGATAAAATCCAGGGAGCCCATCCTCTCTTGGAAAGTGGGTTATATTCCGCGTATGGAGGAAAGAAACTATGTTAATGACGATTGTCAATTGTAAATTTGAGCTTCAAAAATGGATTGGAAGAAGCGTTTCGTATTGGCAGAAACCTTAATACTCTTCAGTACGGCTAAATTTCTGCCTGCCGTAGACGCTTGCGCAAATGCGGAAACAAATTTTGAAAATTTTGAAAAGTGTTGCAAAAATTGAAGTGTTGAAAATAATTTTCGTAGCTCTTGCAATCATTATCCGGCAATAACCAAATATGGTGGAAAATCAAAGTTTTACCATCCCGATACTACCAAAATGTGGGTTTCCATTGAGTTCTGATAGCCATTTAAGCATAATTCAAAAAAACCGGTTAAGTGCGGGTCGGACTCGCACACGAAGGGTTCCGTACCATCCATCGTACAAGACTTAACACTATCTACTTTTTATTTTATTATTATTTTTTTATTTTCATTATTTGTTATTATAGCAGCTCGCTCTTTGAAAATTTCATGCGTTCAAGAGATACAGCGATTCGTAAGGTCGCGCAAAAAATGCCGAAAAAATCACGTTTCTTGTATGGGGGCCCCATTTAATGTTTAATTTTATTTTATTTTTATTATTGCGGCATTAAAAATACACACTCTGTGCAAATTTCAACTGTCTACCAATTACGGTTCATGAGATACAGTCCGATGACAGACAGACGGACAGCGGAGCCTTAGCGGGGGTACGAAAGACAGAAACTTAGCAATGCGATGGCACGAATACATATATCCTTCGAAAATGGGCGACCAAGGCGAAAATGGTATGAAATTCAATCCACAGCTACCACATCGAAGTCCCGAAGGTGTAACCGAAGCTAGAGATACGTTTTCTGAACAGGTTATTCGAAAATGGTTTGATTAGATGTAAAATTATATAAAGGATTCAACTCCTTTATATAATTTTGCAGGAGACATAGGTATTTGAAGAAACACTTGTTTTTCCTGCGTAGGACTACCTAGGGATGTAGTCAATAGCCATGCCAGAAGACAGTTTTTTAGGTCGTTCTGAGTTAGGCTGCATAAGAATATATCGCGAATGGGGTTAATGATTACATGGTTAATTACTGAACAAATTCAAAAACATGTGAACTTTTTTGATGAAGGCCACAAGTCCCATTTAACATTGGAGCTATGCGAGTTTTTCAGGTAAACGGGATAATTTTATAAACATTTCATCCTAGCACAGCAAATCTGCTACAACCAGCAGATGTTAATGTTTTCAACTAATGCTCCATCAAAAGGAACGGAAGTGGTTAAGGAGTAAGCGAAATCAAAGTACTATCATCAGCAAAACAATGGATGAGATTGAAATTAGATTATTAATGAAAATTAAGAGGAGAGACGGAGAGATAATAGAGCCCTGGGGCACACCGGAATTTGTAGGCTGAGCTTCAGATGTAACACCATCTAGGCGACCAGATTAAAAATATTCAATCCATAATAAAAGTGGAGAGGATAGACCAAGAGCTTCAAGTTTGGCTAAGAAATATATCGAACTAAATATAGCTTTAAGGAAAAGTTTTGCTTTTTTATTCTAATTTATAAAATGTTGAATTCCATTATGCTCTATAATTCCTTCTTGATTTGCTCCTTTGAATTTAACGAAATTTTAAAGATGCTGTTATGTAAAACAACACAATTTGAATTGAATTAGCTTTAATCTGAAGAATGTTATGTTACTGTGAATTTTATCAGAACTTATTATTTTTTAATGGCTTTTCAAATCAGGAATAACGAAAACCTAATAAAGTCGTATCTTTCAAAATGACATTTATTTAACACCCCCATATAAAAGCAGATTTTATAACTTTTTTTTAACCTGGACACGAATTGGCACCTTGATGGATGCAAACTGGCTTAGACTGGAAGCAAACTGGTGATTTCCGTATACACTGATATTTTCAATTATTATGCAGACTAGATAAATGTTTTGAGTTTTTAATTTAAATTAAAAGATAAATATTTAGCCTACTATTGTATTAAAAAAGTTTAAACATCGACTTTAACTAAATGCTACTAAAAACTCTTCTTGTAAGGATGGCATTTCATTAAATGGACGCGAATTGGTGCGTTTACCCTACTTACGATGTGTTCAAGTTTAGCTCGCTATAGCCGGGTTTAATTAGACTATAAAAGTGATGCCAGAAGAGCTATACAAAGACTATAGCCGATTTGTGTGGTCAGATGTTATGCCGAAATGTTATAAATTTGAAACCTTATTCAAAGTGATCTTAGCTGATCGTCAATAGTGGCGTTCTGGTGATCAACCCTTTGAAAAATGATCTCTTAAATGGTATACGGAAAAATCCAAAATGGAAGACAGAACAGTCGTGAGCATATATGGGTCGAATAAATAAGGTCGCACGACCGCCCGTGCAAAGGAAGGAGCCAGATCTTTATTTATTTATTAATCCTGAGCCTGTTTTTGGCCATCCAAATAGTCACTTTTCGGCAGGACAGAATTAAATTGGTACACTGGGGAAAACACCTAAGGACTGAGCCAAGTTCACAAATTTATTGTGTATTCGCAAAAGAGGACAAAAATATTCCGCACGCTCAGCACGAGAGAACTAACTCTTGGACCAGAATGAATGTAGCGACCACGCAAGCAAACATCACGTAGGAGTAAGTTATAAGGCAATGCCACTAAGTGATCGCAATAAACGTAGGCATCGTAGCAATGACGCAACTTTACCGCAATTACCCTACGTTGACATTTGACAGCTGATTACTATTTTATTTGTTTTTATAAATTTTGTATGCTAAACATCATGAGTAATTTAATAAATAAGTAATTAAACAAGTAATTAAATAAGTAATTAAACAAGTTTCAAAGAACATTTAATTATGGTGGTGAAAAACTAAACAAGTAATTAAATAAGTAATTAAACAAGTTTCAAAGAACATTTAATTATGGTGGTGAAAAACTAAAAAAAAAAAAATTATTTTGTGACCTCAATTTATTATTAATACAGTTAACAAAACTAGTTGAAATTTCTTCTTGACACAGTTACCAATGGCCATTGTATTCACCATGTTGGTGGCTACGATTTTGACACTTCATCGCCGTATTTGTGAGGGTGTCTGCGATGCATTCTGTTCCAAGCATATATTATATGTTTATTTTACAGCTAGACATTCTTCTGAAAAGGCCTGTAATTTTTCATATTTCCACACAAAGTCAACTTAATACAGGTAAATAGTATAAACACAAAGCAAAAAAAAATGGTAAAGTGTAACAAACATATACCTTATTCTTGAATCCCCAATTCACAAAACATTTTACAAACAATAGAAATCTGAGAATTCACTACTTAGACAAATATACCTTGAGGATGAGACACGCTGATAATGGCGATTGCAATGATGTTACGCTCACTTCCGAGGTCAAGAAGTAACTAATAATTAAAACAAATATCTAGCTGAAATCTTTACATCTTCAGGTAGCTTGTTTATTGCTCTTTTGAAATGTGTAAATTGATTTAGGTTATATAACTATGCATTTTCTGAATTTATGACCTATGGCGGTACCACTGTGCACTGCATATGAAATATATGTTTTTATATATGTACTTTTTTGGAAGATACCAGGTTATTTAATTAGGTACTATCAACCTAAACCGGAAGGTTTTTAATTACCCTTTTGAACACCTTAGAATTGCCCCATACGGACGCGAACTCACAATTTTTAGAATTGTAAAAAATAAATCTCAAAACTCTTCTATCCGACCTGAGAGGTGTTACCTATGTCTACATATTATCTCTGTTCCTATCCTCCTTTATCTATAGTTTTTCCACAATGAAACCTAGTTAATTGTCTGTTTATGAGACTTTACCTATGGTTTTTTTTACCCATAGCTGTTTTAACTCTAGTTTTGTTATTTTATTTACCATATGTTTTGTTTTCAGAAAATATTCAAAATCTGTATAGGCAAGAATTGAAAATTTTTACTATAAATCGTCAGCTTGGTGGAGACAAACTGCTATATATTGTGGGTAAATTGAAAATAAAGTGAAATTTTTGAACAAAGCTTTTATAAAAACAATTGATGTTTTAGTTGAGACCTAAATGGAACTTGTTAATAATATTAGACATTTTCAAAATAAAAAAAAAATAAAAAACAAAATTTAATTTTTAATTATTAAAAGAAGTTATGCGACGCGTTTCGCCTTATTTAGGTATATTCAAGCACTTGCAATGATTGTGAGATTGGCTCAGTAAAAATTAAAACCGACAGTTACCATTTAAGGGAACGTTATTGTTTATTACGATGAAAAATTCAGTTTTTTTTAGGCCAGCCCATCACTTTAACTCGTATTGTCTGTCTGTCTGTATATTTATGTATATATTTCTTTTTTACTATTTTCGACACTCTCGTAGACCCACTTTTCGTCATCACAGCGAGCTGAAATTTGGCACAAAGGTTCATGTCGCGTGACAATTGAATCTCTCAAAATTTAAACCGAAAAATTTCCATGTAAAACCCGGAAAATCAGGAAAAAATCATTTGAAAATTTGGTACAAATTTGATTAGTGATAAATCCGTTTCAGGAAAAAAGCAGAGTTTTCCGATTTTTCCTACTTTTCTAAATTTTCTAAATTATGCAGGATCAAGTTTCCTATCAACTGGCATCATTACTTTCTCTCCGACAATGGTGAAAACTTGCAAAAAAAATGGAGGAAAATTCATGTAAAACGCTTTTCCGGAGACGTTTGAGCGTTTTGCAACCTAAGACAAAGTTGTAGAGCGAAATGAGTTGCATAAAGTTGCTTTTGTGGAAAACTCCATGGAAAACCCGGAAAAGCGGGAAAATCATCGGAAAAATTTTCATGCAGAATTTTATAATTTTTCCTGAAAATTTTCCGCCAAAAAAGTTTTATAAGCTATGCGGAATCATTTTTTTTCCGATTGACATGAATCTCTGCGAAATTGAAAGGAAATTCTGGAAGCGATTTTTGCCAAAAATTGATTTGGAAATAGTTTTTCGTCCGTTGAAGCAAAAATTTTTTTTTTTTTTTCAAACAACTGGCATTTTGTTATTCAGACTTTTTTTTAATGCAAAAACCGGTAAGGCCCCCCATATTGTATCTAGTTTAGTCATTTTCAACCCTATTTGTTTCGGATGAAACTGGCAGATCTGTGGAGCGCCCCGCGCAGACCAAAACACGTATGTATGTATGGTTTTGTTTGAAGGGAACTTGAGCCGCCATTTTTCGTTGTTTTTTTTTTTTTTTATAGAAGAATAAATTACGTTAAAACCCGTTTCCAAAAGTATTTATTTTATATAAAAAAAAATCCCAACGTTCATGCATTTTTCATACCTCTCGACGGTATCCTTCCCTAAGTGCTCCTATAGTGTCTTTTTATTTTAGTGTGAGTATCTTCATTATATTCAAGTATCTTTCCAAAATTTCGTTTAATTAAAGGAATGTTATTATGGAAATCTAGCTGATTATTAACCAAGAATGAGCCTTTATCTTTTTCTCTTTTAATTGCTAGGATCTCACATCTGTTTAAAACTATACCTCCGATATAAGTTACGTATTAATTTTACTCTGCCAAGTGATGTAGTGTCAATTTAATGTTTTCATAACCCAGAAGTTCTCTTATTGTTTCTCGTTGCGGAAACGTTTTCCGACTATCTAGTTTTAGTGACCTCTTAGTTTATGCTATATAAATCACGTCATAATCATTGCAACGTATACTATATATGCCACTTTTTCAATATCCATTACTGTAGCCTCTTTTTTTATTTATTATTATTTATTAATAATTTAGGCAGTGTTTTATTAGTAAAATAAGCCAGTTGAATGTTGTGTTCCAACATAAGGAATCTTTTTTCAAATCTGAATACTTTTGTTTTAGATAGGGAATCTAAGACCAGACGTTCTAGATTTTTGTTTCTTTTTTGAATAACCGCATTATAGGGTTTCTTCTCGTTTAGTTATGGGTTCAGAGATCCATCGTATTGCCGCCCCCTTAATACTAGCGCCCGGGGCAAGTGCCTCCGCGTGCCACCCCATAGATCCGCGGCCCTGACAATAACATTAATTCAGGGAACAAAGAACAAAATATAGTGATTGCTGGTGATATCAGTTCTTGTGGGATTATGGTATCATCAATATTGGAGTACAGTGTCACATAAAAAAAAAACAATTATTGAAGCTCCAGAATTCTTTCCTCGCTGTTTATTAGATTGATTGAGCAGAAAACTCCCCTAATCTCATTGAGCATTTGTGGAGTCGGCTTCAAGACTCAGTATTCTAAGAGCCAAGATCCGTAACCTGAGAATACCTAATCAATCGTGTAAAGAGGGAATGTACTAGCATTAGACTACTTAGTCTTGTACTAAATTTATGCCCGTTAAATTGTAGAGTGTATTCAAATAATGGACTCCATATTAAATATTAAGTTTAAAACCATGAAACACTATCTGTAAATAATGTAAATAAGTATAGCGTTAAAATTTTATGAAAATGGTTGTTGTGTTTTATTTTTTTAATGAAGACAAATAAATAGTTACCATACTTTCCGCTTACCGTGTTTATTTATAATTCTCAAACCAAATGCACTAACGCAACAATATTTATGTAAATAGCATGGAAGCAAGCACAAAAAAATCCATGATTTAATGAAAAAAAAAAATAACGAAATAATTTAACTGAAAAAAACAAACAAAAAATCTTAGCAATTCTCATCATGTTTAAGTTCTCAGAGAGAGAGAGACAATTTTTGTAATAATTTTATAAATAGGTCACTAATGGGTCATATAGTCCAGATGGCACTACAAATTTTAAAAGCCGTTATTATTTTAATAAATCTGCTGAAAATCTAAATAAAATTTTAATTACAGATCCGAACACACTAAGCTGAATAAAATAAAGCTAAACCGAAATGAAGGTGACCAAGAATATTATTTTGCTATAAAATTTGTGTGTTAAATTTAAATATGATTTCAGGAGTTGTCATTCAAAGGAGATTAAGTCAACCCGAAACCACCATATTCTGTTGCTTTGACAAATCAAATTAACATAGTTTTAGATTTTAGTTGTTTTCGTAAAATTTTCTTTTGAAAATTGAATGCATAGAAGAAACGAACTTTTGACAGTGAGTGAGCCTGAGCACCACCACAAAAATTAAAAAGCCGTAAAAAAAACTTGAAAGAAATCCATAAAAATATCTTAGCAGCAGGAGCTGTTTCAGAGATGAGCGATAGACTTCCTAAAAATTGTATGATGACGAATATGAAATCAGAGTGAAGTTCGTAAATAATTAAGAGGAATGGAAAATATTTTGAAGACACAAAAATAAAACTGCTTTGCCTTTTCATAAGGCATTTTTTCGGCATAACTTTTTTTTTTTGTCTATGGTCAGTAATTAAAGATTTTAGCAAGTCTATTCTTGTACTTCTTGTCTGTCATTGAACTTTCCAGTTTGTGAGGGTTAATTTAAAAATAAAAGACTTCAATGTTTGCGGAAGAATTGTTGAGAAGTTTTGGTAAAGTGTTTGGTTTTTTGTGTGTGGAGAGAAATTTTTAATTTATTTCTGCCATCTATGTACATAAGATTGTACAACTTTTATATATAGTACTTACTTAAATGATAAATGAAAATTAGCATCTTTCTAAATTTTGGTTCAAATTGTGTGCAATGTTGAATCTAGTACTAATATATAGATGGCAGTAGTAGTTGATTATTTGTCAAAGCTAATAAACATATGCCCCGGCGTTTTGACATAAAATTTTGATAAAAAATTATACGGCAGCATTTTGTCGGTATCTATGGCAAAGGGATGGAAAATTTTTAGATTTCAGATTCTTGTTCCAGTCCGAACTTCGTGTCGCAGTAGCTGATTACTGCGAGACGACGTTATGCTACGCAAAAGCTATTTGTTTATCGGATTACTGTTAATAAAAATGATACATGGTTGATACCCTTTCATCGTCCGCCCACCGATCTCCAATTTCTCTTCTCTTAATGCGATTAACTCTCAGCCCACCTTCTTTAACACAACCAATCTATCGTTGCTTGACTTATTCTTTGCATCGGATGTGGGAAAAGTATTATTTTTCAATCAGATTTCCCCTTTCAGTTCTTTGGATCATGATACTCTTTTCATTACCTATGATTTTGTATTACAACATGACTCAAGCGTGAATTATTTCTACCGCGACTATAAGCATATTGATGTAGCAACTTTGACTGAGGAATGCAGGGTACTCCCTTGAGATGAAATATACGATAGTGTGACAGTAAACTAATAAGTTGATATCTTCTTCTCCCTGCTCAGGTACTTGGCAGATAAGTACCTTCCTACTAAAATCAGGCGTATACCAAGAGAAGGCTGTCCGTGATTCTCGCCCCAGGTGCGTTCACTTATTACGGAGAGAGAATTCCTTTATCAACGCTTCAGACGTTTAAAAATAAATTCAGCTCGAATACTCTATAAGGTTGCTCGCAATAAATCAATGGTCGCCATTAGAAATTCCAAGAGACGTTATTTCAGTACTAAGTTTAACTTAGACCAAAGGCCCAAAGTACTTTGGCGTAATTTACGGACGGCTGGTGTTTATGACATTGATAGCGCAACTTGTGATTTAAACCAAGATGACCTGAATTAGCACTTTTTGACTTCAAGTGTCGCATCTACAAGTAACATTCCAAGCTCAGCTACTTGAGTTCCACAAATTAACGAGAACTATTTTTACTTTCGAGGAATTGATTTAGAGGAGCTGATCTCTGCTATTTTCTCAGTTAAATCGGAAGCTATAGGACCTGATTCTCTACTACCACTCCTTATACCTCTTCTACCTTTCCCAACATATGGAAAACTGCTATTGTCCTGCCAATTCCTATGAAGGTTAAAGCTGAAAAACTCCTAGTGACTTTCGCCCTATCGGCATATTGTCATTCTTATCGAAAGCTCTAGAGAAGCTCATATATAGGCAAATACTAGGTTGGATTGAATCTAATAAGATGATAACTCCTTGGCAGTCTGGTTTCCGTCCATTTTGCAGTTGTGAAACTGCTATATTAAAGGTATCAACTGATATAAGAATGGCCATGAACGACAATAATTTCAGTACCCTTGTCCTTCTTGACTTCACGAAGGCATTTGATAGTGTCAGTCATGAATTTCTTCTTTCCAAACTTGCATCTGAATACAGATTTAGTGCAACCGCTAGTTACTTGATAAATGAGTTCCTCTGGTGATCTCCATCAGCTAGTTAGGGTGGGCCATCTCATGTGGTGTACCTCAGGGATCTGTACTTGGACCTATACTTTTTTGATATTACTGAAGATGCAAAAATTCACCTATATGCTGATGATGTACAGCTTTACCTAAGTAGGCCTCTTGGCCTCATTGAGGACTGCATCGAGCGTATTAATCGGGATCTTGAGAGAATTCATGAATAGTCTGGGCTGAATGGATTACTGCTTAACCCTGCAAAGTCGCAGTGTATCTGTTTTTATAACCGACCACTGAATGATATTATAAGCTAGAATAGTTTTATATTGCCTATGCACAAAAAAGTTACAAACTTGGGAATTGTTCTGAGCTCAGACATGAAATGTTGTGATAATGTTAATGTCTTACTTAGCAAAGACTATGCAGGTTTAAGAAAGCTATGGCTCTGGGCGAGTATTCTAGACATGCCCATTAGGCTGAGACTGCTGAGGACATTAATAATGCCCTACTTCTCTTTTGAAAATTCTATCTTCCCCAAATTAGATATTGAATACGCTCGAAGAGTTCAGGTAACTTTCAATGATCGCACACGTTTCATTTTTGGCCTAAGAAGATTTGTCCATGTTTCACCTTACAGTAGTGTCGTATTTGGATGATCTCTAGAGAACTACTTAAAGCGTAGAATTTTAATTCTGCTCTTTGGCATTCTAAATACCAATGAGTTAGAGTATCTCCGGGAATTTTTCCAGTTTCTGATATCCCCACGCAATCGTAAAATTATCATTCCCCGTTTCAGCAGAACAGTCATGGAGAGTTCTTTTCCTGTTCAGGCTACTCGCTTCTAGAATCTTCTCCCTTCTAGTTTGCAGGGGGCTCGCACCGTTAATTCGTTCAAAGCTAATATTAAAACACATATTCTGTAAACACGCGAACTTTTTTGAGCACTTTTCAAGTTTTAATCTGTACAGTCTATTGTTAGTGTAGTAGTCTATCTTTTTTATTGAACTCTTGAATTCTTTATGTAATTTTTCTTATTTTCTTATTTCTTTTGTACTTTTCCCAGAGTTTTAAAATTGTTGTGTTTTAATTAATTACTTTCTATAATAGCTTAAAATTATTTGTATTTGCTTATTCATCTCATTTATAATATAACTTTAATTTCTGGATCTCATTTTATATGTACGAACAAAAGGTTTGTAAATCTTGTGTACTACTTCCTATAAATATTACTATTACTCGTCTACCTCCTCTTCGATCTCCTCTCCATTATCCATCTGTACCACTTTTTTCTCTCTCACGTCTTACTTTTCTGTCCCCATTTCTTCTTTCTTTGCCACCTAACCTTTGTATATCCATCCCGTTTTCGTTTTTCACCCCTAACCATACCCAACACGTAAATTTCCACCAACGTCGCCATTTCCAGTACACCAGTTATAACTTAATTTGCGAAATTTATTTAAAAAAGAATTTTCTTTAAAATGATTTCATTCTGGTAGTATAATTACGGAGAATAGCATAAATTTGTATTTATTATTTTATTTTTTATTTATTCTTTCAGTTGAGATACAATTAAGCATTTTGAGCTAATATGTAGACCTCCATTTATGATCATGCGGATCTAAAAAGGAGAGCTTCAGCTTAGATCATTTCGGAGTTTAAAATGAGTAGGTACCCCTCAATATAATGACATGATCGCCTTTTCTGCTTTTTATACCCTATATGAGATCTAAAGGGGGATACTAAGTATGTCATTCCGTTTGTAACATCTCGAAATAATGATGGTAGAGCAAAATGGATTGGATATTAACCGTTTCAGTGATGAGGGGCGCAATCGTGCTAAAAATGCGTAGAGCACGGTCACGCTCACGTTTGCTAGTATAGATGTGGAATTCATTATAGTTGGTTGTGAGCACAACAAGTGTGATTCGGTTTATTTGATTCCTGCTTATTGATAATATTTTTAAGTTAACTGTTTCAAATAACGGTTGGTATAATGTCAAGTACCGTTTGAGTGCTGAACAATTTTCTTCGACTTATGTTAAAAATGCGGAGTACTTTATATCTCTGATTTGGATGAAACTTTCACAGCAAAAATAGCTTACCGGTATTTTTTTGTTTTCCAGTACAACGCCATAACCCGCCGCTAGGGGGTTTATAACTTGCGTGATTTTACAGTGTAACGACATTTTCAAAAAATTGTATCTCGAGAACAGTGCAACCGATTTTTCTGATTCAAACGCCAAATGAAGCCTGATACTTTGCATTTTTCATAAAAAAATATAGCAGCACCAAACGAAAAAAAAAAATGTTTATTAATAATAGTACCAGACCATTTGCGATTTGGATGCAATTTGCAGAATTTATATGGAATACAAAAATAACTCAAGCATATTTGTTGTTTCCCCGTACGACGGCCCCGCTAGGAGAGTTAGATATTTCGTGATTTTACGGTGGAACAGCATTTTCAAAAAATCATATCTGTCGATTTTTCTAATTCAAATGTTTTATATTTTCCATAAGAGCGAACGAAACTTTTCTTGTTAGTAATAGTATTTAAAAAAAATTGTATTATTTACTATTGTAATTGGGGACTTGTAAAACTCTTTTTTTTTTGTTTCTATTCTGGAACCAGAAGCCTCTTCTATCCCTGTACCAAAAATTGTGCTGCTGCTCGGCCTCGTTTTTACAGGAAAAAGAAAGACAAGGGCTTAGGGGACATAAGCAGAGTGGCGGAAGTGCTGATAAAATCATCACGTAATTTTACTGTACAGCCGAAAGTACTTTGAAGGGTGAAATGATGAGCGTGGCTTGTAGCGCAAATATTTCGTGCAGGAATTAATTTACAAGGGATCAGACTAGATACTAGTTAAGAACATTGACCCAAATATGTGGCGATAAACGAGTGAAAGGTATTCGACTTTGCGGCGGTGCTCGTGCACGGTTGTGGTCAAATTATGATCTTGTTTTAAAGAGACGAGGTAACTTACAGTCTTAGATGCATTGAATTCAACGCGATTCGCTTAGTCCTAATCAGCATTCACTCTGAACGCCATCTAATACAACCAGTCTTAGGCGATCAAATATAAAACTTTCAATTTTTTTTTCTAAAATGGCAGGATGCCATACTCTTTGAAAAATCTATAGGTCAAATTTTTAGCTCTATGGTTCCAACCTCCCGCAAAAAAAGTCAACAAATCATCCAATGAGCGTCTAGTCCGGAAGCAATATTGATAAAAATTAATGAACTGAATGATTTCTGGATACTTCATCAATTTGGAGTTACTGACAGTTTTAAAAACCTTCGAGAGAATCAAAGTGATTGCAATTGGTCGATAATTTGAGAAATCCCTACTCTCTCCTTTTTGTAAAAAGGCTAAAAAAATGTGTCAGAGTTCCACAGTATAAAACAAAATTCAGTGCTCCCATAGTGCGTTACTTTAGGTATACGCTGAGTTTAAAAATTTTATATCTTCAAAACGAAGCCAAACACCATTACAATTTGCTGCACATAGATAGACAAGATTTTTAGCTTTCAAATAAAACTCAAAAAAAAAAAAAAAAATAAACTGCTATTAGTTTTATTAGTTTTGCACTTTTATTTTTTTGAAAAACATACTTTTTTTTTTTGTTTGTAAATAAGTCTCTTTTATTTTTGGCTCTCTGGCTCTTTTAAAAATTCCTTAAAACTAATTGGCAAAAGGCACAAAATTGTAAAAAAGGCACTAGCTAAACTAACTTACAAACAGTCAAAAGGGACAATTAAAAACAAACAAAAACTAGACACTAACAGGTAAAAGGACAAAAAGTGAACACTATGTTCTCAAAAGAGACAATAAACGGATACAAAAATTTTGAACAATGTCTAAAAGATGTAAAACAAAGAATTTTTTTACGTGCCCCTATTTTGACAATAGGGTAAGTGGCAGTTCCAAAAGTTCCAAAATTCCAAAATAATATAATAAATATTTTTACCTAAACGAGCGAATTTCAACAAAAAATTTTGCAATTTAGCACCGAGACCGAAACCGAATTAAAAACGTAATATCCGAACGAACGCGAAATTTGCGCGATACCGTTATAGAGTCCCGCGAGGGCAGCCTGTATCAGTATCATAGACCTCTACAAACTGCCCTCATCATCCCTCCAGCTTAGCATCTCTAACGGAGCGCTTATCCCTCCCACAGCACTTGCAACGGTTCCAAAGCGAGGAGAAGCCCCGTGGACTAGAGTTGCAAATGCTGTGGCCTGATATCACCAGCGAAAGACAAGAGCGCCGTCCTGCACTGACGATAGTGGCTGCCATGTGCAGTTGAATGTGCCTGCGTTCGTTGCCAGATATTCCCGACGTAAACGTCTCTTCAATCTGTCAACGAAGTGGCGCTTAAGTGCTTGTGCGTGGTGTTGTGGGTCAGTGTTCTGATTCCCATCTCCGGCTCTCATGTAGTACAAGTGAATTGTAGATTTGGCCAGTGTCAACACAAAGCTAATCAAACAATTCACCCGACTACAAACCTTTGGTCCCCATAGAAACGATGTCCTAGTAATGCTGAAATTCGGGTGGATCAACTGACACATATCGCGCACCAGTTCCATTAGACTCTGCAAAGCTGGACAAGTGAAGAACCTGTGAAACAAGGTGCCTTCACCAGAACAAACTGTGCAGATCCTCTGAACCCGCCGGTCGATATGTGACAACTGATTAGGATGCATAAGACTGTGATGTAGCAATTTGAATGCTACATCAGCATCTTTGTAACTAGAAGGATAACTGCAGACTACTCTGCAAGTTATCCCTCCCATCACGCCGCCCATATTCACCCCGGGGTGTGTTCGCCATCTGTTGTATCCTGTATACTCCGGAGGTGTTGTAAGTGTGCTGAAAGGTGTGTGAGGCGGTCTGTCCAGAACGAAAGCATCTTCCAACTTAGTGCCAGGGTCACTGGTCCCAAGTTGGCCAAATCTCTCGACGAAGATTCACCAGTAGCGGCTCCAACGAAAGATCATAAAGCATACCTGACAATGGACAGCCCTGTCTGATACCTCGATGAAACGAGATAGGAGCCAGAACCTGTCCTTGATGCTTAATCAAAATCGCTGAATCTCTATACAGTTTCCCGATGATATCGAGCCACCTGGGCGGGAACCCAAATGCCTCGAGAGCAGTCAGGAGATACTCGTGCGAGACGCTATCAAAAGCCTTTTGCTGGTCAAGAGAAATCATGGCCATTTGTGTACCTGTCTGTTCATGGTAGGCAAACAAATGTTTGGCTACCGCGATGTTGTCGTAGATACTACGACCAGGAACACAATAGGACTGTTCCGGGTGTATTACCGAAGCAATCACTGAGCGGAGTATCGCCCCTAATGCTTTGCAGACGATTTTGTAGTCAACATTGCATAGGGTTACTGGCCTCCAGTTCCCCATCCTCTGCAAATCTCCTTTCTTTGGAATCAATCGCATAACAGACCTCCTCCAACTAGAAGGAAAGTCTGAATGAGTCTCAACCGCCGAATTGAAGACTTCCGGGGAAACAACAAATATGTTTGAGTTATTTTTGTATTCCATATAAATTCTGCAAATTGCATCCAAATCGCAAATGGTCTGGTACTATTATTAATAAAAAAAATTTTCGTTTGGTGCTGCTATATTTTTTTATTAAAAACACAAAGTATCAGACTTCATTTGGCGTTTGAATCAGAAAAATCGGTTGCACTGTTCTCGAGATACAATTTTTTGAAAATGTCGTTACACCGTAAAATCCCCTATCGGGGGGTTGGGGCGTGATACGGGAACACAAAAAAATACCGGTAATCTATTTTTGCATTTCATACAAACTGCGAAAGTTTCATCCAAATCAGAGATATAAAGTACTCCGAATTTTTAGCATAAGTCGAAGAAAATTGTTCAGCACTCAAGCGGTTAAAAGTTATTTTGATTTTTGCGTGTCCGTCCCTTCGTCCGTCTGTCTGTCTGTTCGCACAATAACTCGAGAACGCATATAGTTAGAGAGCTGAAATTTTATACACGAACTTAAAAAACAATTAAAAAAGTGAAATTAAGTTCGAAAATGAGATAAATCGGGCAATACTTTCGTGGGATTGCCATACAAAAATTTCATTTTACACTGTATATTTGGACACTACCTGAGAACGCGTCAACGTAGAGAGCTGAAATTTTGTACATAGTCCTTTCATAAAAATAATAAATATAATTTCAAAAATGAACTAAATCGGGCACACCCTTATATACAAATTTAGGATCACAGGATTATGGAACAACAACAACAAATGGATGCTGATTTTTCGACAAAAAATTTATCTTCAGGAATGGATATCATTTTTCTATTGATGGCATGGTTCAGAAAATCCATAAGTGATTGTTGAGATGCAAATGTATTCACAAAGTGTCACCGCTTGGTGCGGATTTTGGGCTGGAGAATTGCCATCTTTATGTTCCAGGCCGTTACATCAAATTCCTTGAAGGTATTAGATTTCGTACTTCTTTATTATTCTTATGGAAAAATGCATTACTTTCAATTTTAATTTTCTACATAATGTAAACAAGTCTCCGTACTAAAAGGTTAATTCAGGAATCTTGTTGCTTAATTTTTTGTGCATTTAACAGCATAAAAATCTGAGTACTTTGTTTAATAAATTTTTTTATGTTTTTGCACTCAAACATAGCTCTACACATAACAAAGCATCAGGGAATTTTACTGTACGATCGAAAGTATTTTGAAGAGTGAAAGGATGTGCGCGGCTTGCAGCGCGAGTATTTCGTGCAGGAATCATTCTACAAGGGATCAGACTAGATATTCATCGGAACATTGACCATGCATGTAGCAATAGTGGAGCGAAAGGCAACCGATATTGCGGCGGTTCTCCAGTGAGTTCATATGACAAGTTATTGCCAAATCGCTTGAAGGCTCTCTTTTGGACAATGTCCAATGAAGCTAAGTCTGCGCGATCAGCCCCGACCCAGATATGGGAATTTTATTTCATTCTAGGTCTGATGTAGGACTTGTAGAGGAGCACTAAATTCGATGGGCTGAAATATTTCTTACACCTTTTCAGAAATCCAAGACATTTCGATACTTTTTTGGCAACAGAGAAGATGTGAGCTGTCCAGCTTAGCTTGCTGGAAATATTAATGGCAAGAATGCATAAAGACGGTGAATCGTAAATCAGTGCTCCATAAAATGAAACGAGAGTGGAAAAATTATGATCTTGTTTTAAAGAGATGACACAGCTTTGGATTTTAGATGCATTGAATTCGACGCGATTCACTTTGCCCCAAGCTAGGATATTGTCAAGATCGTTATTCAATGATTCATTCCTTCTGGAATCCGCAAGGGTATCGAAGGAGTAAACGAAATCAAGGGTACTGTCATTGGCAAAGCTATGGATGGGATTGAAAGTAAGGGAAAGCAGATCATTAATGAAAATTAAAAGGAGAGTTGGAGGGATAACAGAGCCCTGGGGCACACCGGCATTTATAGGATGAAGTTCAGATGTCACGCCATCTAATACAACATGTATCTGGTGATTAGATAGGAAACTTTCAAACCATAATAGAAGTGGAGGGAAGAGAGCAAGTGCTTTAAGTTTGGCTAACAAGGAATGATGTCAGACTCTATCAAAAGCATTTGAAACATCTAGATTTAGAGCAACGATTCTGGACTCACCAAAATTGTGGAAACTACGGCTCCTACGTTCTGTAAGAAGAGTCAGCAGGTCTCCATATGAGCGCCCAGCTCGGAAGCCATATTGGCGATCGTTGATGAGTTGATTGGTTTATAGATATGTCATTAATTTGGAGTTAATAATAGATTCAAAAACTTCGAAAGAATCGAAGTGATTGCAATTAGTAGATAATTGGAAGAATCGCTATCCTCTTCATTTTTGAGAATAAACTGAACATGGGATAGTTTCCAAGCAGTTGGAAAGACTCGTGTCGAATAAGACCAGTAGAATAGTTTGTATAGAGATTCAGTCAAGGATGGGGCGCAGCTTTTAATTAACAGGAGCGAGAAACCATCAGGTCCTGCGGCGTTGAAAATGTCTTCCCTTGAGCACCTTGAATACATCTCTTGTACGGATGTGTATTGGCTATTGTACACATCCACACAGGAGATGCAAAATCGGTATCTGGAAAGTGGATAGAAGATGAGAATTTGAAGCGAAATTAGCAGCCAAAATATTGGCCTTATCCAGAGACTCAACACCCACTTCACCTTTGTTAAGTAATGAAGTTGTTCCTGATGGTTTTGACGAGACACCAGAAACCTTTGCTACCTTTGTGGCTTGCCAAAATTCTCTGCCTAATACTCTGGTCAAAAGTAAATTTTTCTCTTTAGATAGTGGACTTGTAGGTGTTCCGTGAAATCCTGTATACTTATTTCAGTTCTGGACTTGGACGTAATTGATAACCGTGAAAAGCAGACTCCTTAGATCTTATAGCTTCGTTGCACTTATCATTAAACCAAGAGCGATCTTGCTGTTGCTTAGATCTGCTGTAGGAATATGGAATGTATTCACGCATGCCCAGACTTAAAATATTACTAAGCTCCAGAGTACATTTATCAACATCCTTCCAAGAAAAACAGACTGATTAGTCAATCTCCCTGAGGTACTGATTGAGATTTTCCCAAGCAACATTTTTATAGTGCCAAAGAATCCTACTTGTAGTTGGAGAGGTAGGGTGGCACAGGTTGGAGGTGGTAAATTGAGCTGTGATTAAGCCGTGGTCTGAATTACCAAGAGGGAACTGTCTCAGATTAAATATTTGTCGGAATGGGATGATAGAAACAAATCCAATAAATTAGCTCTATCTCCAGCTGCATCAAATTCTCTCGAGGTGCCCACTAGTTGTTGCAAATTAAAGGACTCACAGAAGAGTTGAACGAAACGCCCTGGAGGACTTGTGGTAGAAGAATGTTTGAGCCACGGTATGTTGTGGACATTGAAATCTCCAGTTAATATGATTGTGCCTAAATTGCAAGATGTGAACGACATATGGATTCAACAAGATGGTGCTACATACCATACAGTACAATTCAATTATTGCATGAGTCATTTCCTGGTTGTGTAATTTCCAATTTTCGTGATCACAATTGGCCGCCAAGATAATGCGATTTAACGCGGCTGGATTTTTTTCTTTAGGGATTTTAGATTTAGGTTTATGCATGTCTCGAAGGATGGAGTTTAGCGCTGTCTCAAACAAAATTCAGCCACATTTATGTAAAACGGTAGTCAAAAAGAACACATATTTCATTTTTCATTTTCATTTCATTTCATTTATTTGGTTATAATTATTTTGTACAAATAAGAAATTTCTTTATTTATGTACATATCTATGAAGTTGAGAAAACAGTAATTTTTAATATTTGTGGTAGAAAGAATGTATTGGAAAGCTTAGTAATTATAGATAATAAAGATAATAAAGATAAAGATAAAATGAACGCCGAACAGTGAATTGTATATGAAGACGGAAACAATATTCTATTCAAATTCAAAATAAGTAAACTTAGCTAAAATTAGATAGAAAAAAAAAAATTAAACTAATCTAATATAGTATTAGTCAGTGGCCTGTGTAATGTGCTTTCAGCAATACCCTGAACACCCCCAACGATCCCGCACGCCTTATGGCAGTAGGAAGTGAATTCCACAGGATGATGGCATGAACAAAAAATAAACGCTTGGATTGCAAACAAGAATATCTAGCCACTAGAAGATTATTCGTGCGCGCAGACCGTAGGAAAACAAGTTTTTCTTTTAAGAAGAAAGGCTTGCCATTCAAAATCAAATTGAATAAAAATATATTCAAGCGAATTTTCATATACGAGGAAAATGAACACCCAAGGAACTGATCGGCAAACTGGGATACATGATCAAACCGGCGAAGTTTATATACATACCGTACTATAGAATTAAAACAGACATTAAGTTTATTGCGCGAGACAGAGTCAAGGTTGCCACATATTATATCTCCCTGCGTGATAAATGGTAGTAACAGTGATTTAGCTAGAGTGAACCGAGTGCTAAGTGGTGTATACGATGCGCTGCACCAAAGTTTGCGAAGACTTCCATATACCCTTGAGACTATACTGTTGATATGATCATTCCATGTTAAGTTTTTATTTACAATAATACCCAAAGTTTTTACTTTATCTTGCCATGGTATAGGCGTCGAACCAATATGTAATGGAGAAAATGTACTAGTATTAATAGACTTTCTATGTGCCAGAAAATCTGTGGAGGCCCTGTTTTTTAGGCAGGGGGACGAGAGATCTCAGGCACGGAGGCCAGGGCGGCCCATTGTGCCTAACCTGCTAGAAAAGCTTTCATCAAACTCTTCCAGTCCTTTTAATGAAGCGCAGCAGATCCTGGTGACGTAAGTTTTTCAGCTCATCCACAGATTTGAGGGCAGAACCAAGTACATCCAGCCTGCTCCGGCCAAAAGCCGGACAAGCACATAGAAAGTGTTCGGTCGTCTCAGGCTTTCCTTCCAAGCAGGACAGACAGTCAGGGCTGTCAACAACTCCCAGCCGTGTTAGATGAGCGTAAAGCGAGCTAGGGCCGATGTTGATGCTAACCACAGTTCTACATTGTTTTCTACCGAGACCCAAGAGAAAATCAAATAAATTCCTACTGGGCCCATTAAGTAAAAGTTGTGTGCACTTACAAGTGTTCAGGTTCGTCCATCTCTGCTGATGATTCATATGAACATCCGTTTTGATGAAAGACCCGATAACCAAGTTGGGAACGCCTACAGCGGGTTCCGGTCCAAGGAGCGAAGAACCAAAACCAGACCTGGCTAGATGTTCAGCCCTTTCATTTTCCATGATTCCCATGTGACCAGGAACCCACTGAAGAGACACCTTGTTGTGGATACACAGTTTCTCATGCCATTTCACCAAATATTGTACTATTCCATACATAGCCTTATACTATATACTTCATGAATCAATAACAAATTCATAATTTTTAATCTGTGCTTTCTAACAAAATTACTTCTTGCATGAATTCTGGTACACCCTTTACATAATTATGGTAACAAGTGCATATAAAACAGAGCAATAAAATGAAAATGATACTAAAAATCTTGGTTAAAACTTTTTATGTGTGTTTATCCGCATTTCATTTCCTTAATAACAAAAATATACATTTTAACTATAAATTTCTCCTTTCACTTTATTTTATTATATTTATTCAGAACACAGACAAAACAGAGGCAGAGAACTTGAAAGACAATTTATTTTCTTGAAATTGTCTTGCATTTATTTCAATGACAACAAGTTCTTGAAAAGTTTTTGAATATTTTAAAGCTTTTGTACTAGTATATCTGTATGTATGTTTGTATGTCTGCATGTATATGTGTATATCAACTATACATTGTGTAACTGAAGCTATTTAGAGCAAACTCCTTTCAGACGTGATGGATAAAATTTTCAAAGGAAAAGAGCTTTTATAGGTATGTAACGTTACATAGCCAAGAATAAATAATAGTCAAGAATTGTCTGTGCCGATGTCGTCGTCGTCGTCCTCTGCAATATTCTTCTTTCCAAAACAAATAAATTATCCAAAAATGTTCGTCTCTCTTAAACAATTAGTCAACCTTCCACACCGACTTGACTTTTACACTCTGTGTAAGACGAACAATATAAATTTTTGACGAATATTCTAATTTTAGGTATAAAATCTGCTGCAGTCTCCAATTAGATTTGTCTATAGCTAGAATTATAGATTCGTTTTTGAATCAGTTTTAATGAAATATTTTATAACTTATACGAGCGATGCTGACAGGGATGTATGCAAATTCCCGGTTAAATAATAAATTGCGGAAGCACTTTATAGAAATGACAGATAAAACGGATTCCTAGAATATTGTTGAACAATAATTGAATATTTACGAAATTGTTAATTACGCTGCTAAATTTAGTGCATGAATCGATCGAATTAAGACAGCTGCAATTATCGGATACATATATACAGGGTGATTCAGATTATCAGATGAATGAATCGTTCATTGTTTTAGGAGGTAAAGAGGGATTAAAGATTTTTTCTTTGAATTTCATAAATCACCTTTTAATTTCGTAATGTTACATTTTATGATGATGATTTAAATTTTTTTTACATAGATAATTCTTGATACAATACAAAATTTATTTAGGGTTTGGCATTCAAGATTTTTAATTCTTTTATTATACGTAAATAAGTAGGTCGCTAAATAGGTAAAAGTCCCCACAAGAATAGTAGAAAAAAAACAAGTATAATTACAATTATAAAAATAGAATTTTAAAATAGAATAACATAATATAGCATTCTCAGATTTATTTAAACCATTAACAAATGAGTTTAAACTTTAAGCAAATTAATTTTAACCTTGAACAAATGATTTTAAACCCTTAACAAATATATTTAAATCCTTAATAAATGAGTTTCAACTGTTAACAAAAAGACTTAAACCTTTAGCAAATATATTTAAACTCTAGCAAATGTGTATTTAAAATATTTTATTTGAAGTTAAGTAAGCAATTCATACAATTTTTTTTTTTTAATTTTGGGTGCATATATAATCTGCAATACTTCTGACTTTTCAGTGCAATGGTTAACCATCCACCAAGTCCATTATATATAGCATTCTCAGATTTATTTAAACCATTAACAGATGAGTTTAAACCACTAACAAATTAATTTAAACCTTGAACAAATAATAAGAATTTATTGCTAGTAAATGTACACAAGATTTACAATATTTTATAGTACGAAATAGTAAGTCGGTGCTAGATGAATTAGTGTTAAAAATAAGCACTGAGCTATGAATAAAATTAATCTGCATTGAGTTGATAGTTCAGAGAAAATAAAAAAGAAAAAAAATACTTAAAAAAGTTATTTCAAAGCAAAAAAAGCAAACAAATTAGTATCTACTGCATTTTATCAATTAGTTCAAATTTAGTTTAAATATAATATAAGAATAATATAAATAGTTTAAATACTGCCTCTTAGCCTAGAAGAGAATAGGAAAAATTATCCTATAAAGGGGTTATTTTAAGTGATTTCGAACTTGCATTCTAAACGCATTTGCGGTGTTTGCGATTTGTATAGTAACGGGTAAACTATTCCATAGTCTGATAGACTGGACGAGATAAGAACTCTCCATAACTGATCTATAGAATCGTGGCATTATCAGGTTTCTGTTCCGCTGAGACGAAGTAATCTGGAAAAGTTCCCTGAGATAATCCGGTTTATTGGACCGTAGTATGCCGAACAGTAGAAAGACCACCCGATGTTTTAAAAAGGATTCCAGAGAACACCCAAGTAATTGTAGCCTAAATGGGGAAACGTGATCAAATCGTAGCAATCTAAAAATAAATCGGATACAGTGGTTGAATGCAACTTCCATTTTACGTGCACATATACTATCTAGTTTGGGAAACACAATGCTACCAAACGAGAAATGAGGCAGAATCAACGTCTTTACTAGGACCAGACGAGTGTTACGAGGCAATATATCGGCCGAGAGCCAAAGTCTACGTAGCCCAGCATAAATTTTACACAATCTTAATATAATCACAGCACTTTATACTGCTGTTTAATTCTATCCCAAGATTGGTAACCTTATTCAGCATGGGTAGTGGAGAATGGTGCGTGATAAGCAATCCTCGAGAAGACCTATGGGCCGGCTTACATAAACCTGAACATCATCCGTATAGAGTTGTAATTCTACATCACGAACTGCTTTCGGCAAGTCATTAATGAATAAGCTGAATAACAGCGGACCCAATATCGATTCTTGGAGAACTCCATACTGTAGAGGCAAAAAAGCAGAATAAGCATTGCCGACCCTAACACGCTGGCGACGCTCACTTAGAAAGCTATCCAGCATGTGCGCTGCTGAACTGCCAAATTTAAAAGACGAACAGAGCTTCTGTATAAGAGTTCCGTGATCTACACTATCAAACGCCTTTGAGAAATCTAAAAGGACTAGCGTAGTGAATTTTTCACTATCCATCGCGCTTCTAATATCGGACATTATCTTTAATAGGGCTGTTTTACAACTGTGAAATGCTCGAAAGCCTGATTGCCATCGAGTTAAAAGATTATTTTTGTCCACATGCTCAAGTATTTGCTGGTACATTAATTTTTCTAGCACTTTCGATAAAAAGCAAAGTATACTGATTGGACGAAAATCAGCCGGAGAATCAGGCGTTTTCTTTTTTGGTATTGGAAGAATGTTAGCTTCCTTCCAGCTGGTGGGAAATGAAGAGAATGTGAGGCACGAATTGATTATATGAAGTATATACGTACTAATAATAGGTAGTAGTAGTTTGATAAATCGAGATGATAAGTTGTCCGGTCCAGTTGCCTCGGATCGAATTGAATTACAAGACAGTAGAAGCTCTGTAATGTCCACTCCACGAAACGAAAAACTATGAATCGAGCTACTCGGAGTAAAGTCCGGACCGCGCAGCGGGTTAACTTGACGAATGTTGGAGGCAGTTGGAGTGGATTTTAAATCCTTAACAAATATATTTAAACCCTTAACGAATAAGTTTCAACTGTTAATAAAAAGACTTGAACCTTTAGCAAATATATTTAAACTCTTAACAAATTAATATTTAAAGTATTCTGTTTCAAATTAAGTAAGCATTTTATACAATTTTGCTCAAATTTTGGGTGCTTAAATAATTTATTACAACGGTGGACCATCCACTGCCTTAGGAATAAGTAAAACCAAATCTACATATCATTAGTTGGAACAGTCATTAAGTGTTATTTGTTGCAGCCTATCTTCGATCATTAAGAGAAGATTTTGTTCGCTACTCATGCCACCTAAAACTGAACGTACATGTGACTTCATTTTTGATAACGATTTTTCGATAAGGTTTAACATAGGCGGGTAGGGAGGCAACACTTTTAATGTTAAGTTCGTTTAAGATAACACATCGTGAACTTTTTGTGTTTTGTATATTCTCCTATTATCCATAATTAAAAATGCGTCCCTAAGCGTTGAATTTGTGTCCAATTTTTCAACCAGTTCCTATCGGAATTGAAAGTAGAATTTGCAATTCCTTGGTTACTTATCGCAGCTATAAGTGTGTCGTTTCTGGCACGTACTATTGGAACTACAGCTCGAACACGGGTCCCTTCTTGAGTGAGATTGATATCCTCTAAGATGAAGACTAAAACCACGAATTTAACACTTGAATTTTTGCCTCCTTTCTCGCCTATGTTAAACCCTATCGAAATTGTTTGAGCAAAATTGTATAAAATGCTTACTTAACTTGAAATAAAATATTTTAAATATAAATTTGTTAGAATTTAAATATATTTGTTAAAGGTTTAAGACTTTTTGTTAACAGTTGAAACTCATTCATTAAGGATTTAATTATATTTGTTCAGGGTTTACAATCATTTGTTCGAGGTTTAAATTTATTTGTTAGGGGATTAAAATCATTTGTTTAAGGTTTAAATTTATTTGTGAAAGGTTTAAAATCATTTGTTCAAGGTTTAAATTTATTTGCTTAAAGTTTAAACTCATTTTACGGCATAAGCTATCTAATTTTCTTGGATTTACTGCTTCCGCTTCTGCTCTGATCGGGAGTTTCTTGTCAGAATGCCATCAACGGGTGAAGGTGGATGATAGGTTGTCGGATTCACTTCCTCTCTGGACTGGTGTACCTCAGGGTTCAATCTTGGGGCCGTTGCTATTTAGTTTATTTATTATTGACCTTCCTCTAGTTGGACGTGATGTCAGGATGCACTTATACGCAGATGATGTGCAGCTTTATCTAAACAGACCTATTGGCCTGTTTGAAGATGGCATCGCGCGTGTTAATGACGATTTGAGTAGAATCGATGCATGGATCAAGATTAATGCATTGAGATTGAATCCCTCTAAGTCTCAATATATTATTTTTCACAATAGTTCACTCCTTTCGTCTGATATCCCACCCGTAATTCTGGACGGTAAAACATTATCTCGTGCTAGTAAAGTGAAAAATTTGGGTATTGTGTTGAACCAAAATATGTGCTGCTGTGACAATACAAAATCAAAAATTAGTAATATTTATTCCGGACTTCGAAGGCTCTGGCGCTCAGGCAGTATTTTGCCACAAGCAACTCGTTTAAATCTGGTTAAGACACTTATTCTGAAGTACTTCACATGCAGAAGTTTAATTTTCCTTCGACTTGATAGTGTTTGTACCCGTAAAATGGAAGTCGCGTTCAACGATTGCTTACGTTTCATCTTCGGACTTCGCTGATATGACCATGTCTCACCTTACTGCGATCAGCTGGTGGGCTGCCCGTTTACTACATATCTCAAGAAAAGAGCGTTAGTGTTCTTTTTTAATCTGCAAAAAAATAATAAACCATACTACCTTAGAGAAATGTTTAATTTCACTAATTCACATAGAAATAGGAACATTATTTTTCCTCGTTTTACTAGGCTTGTCATGGAGGGCTCTTATCTTGTCCAGATTGCGCGCTCTTGGAATGCTCTTCCATCTAGTATCCAGCATGCACGTACTGTCAATTCCTTTAAAAGTCTCGTTGATGCACAGTTCTTAATTAGACGCCCGTAAATTTACTTGATTGTCTTGTCAGGATCACTTCTCACAGCAGAGTACTATCGCTTTCTTTTTGTTTTTGTTTTTCTATGGCATTTGTTAGTATCTAATTCTAGTGTCTAGTATTCTGTTTTTGTAGTTCATTATAACTTGTTTTTGTTACTCAGTTTTTAATTTGTCAATTTAAGCGCAATATTTATATATTTATTATTATTATCATAAGTTACTTCTGAATTGTTTATAGCTTTTCCTCCATGGTTAGTCCAATTATTTTTAGGTATAATAAAAGATTGTAATCTTGTATACTATCGCCTCTAATAAATGTTATGTTATGTTATGTTATGTTATGTTATGTTAAAGAAATCTGGGAATACATATACAGATGAAGATAAACAAAATTGAAACTAATACTAAAGCTAAGTTACTAAGTTAATGGGAGACAAACACATGAAAACAGGTACCTACAAATATCATAAGAAATTAGTAAAATAAATTGCTACGATTTTCACAATTTTACGATAGCACTCGGCCATAAGATGTCATGATGAAGCCAAGCAAGTGTGAACATGGGCGTCTGATTAAAAAAATGGGCATCAAGGGAACTCTTAAAGGAATTGGCAGTGCAGAATGCACTAGATACTTTATGGGAGAAAGTATTTCAAAAGCGTGTAATTTGGACAAGATAAGACTCATCCAAGACTATAGCCTTGTAAGACGAAGAAATATAACATTTGTGAAAGTAAATAATTCTCTGAGGTAATATGGTTCATTATTCTTTAACAAGATGAAAAGGTATATTAAAACTATTTTTCTTGTGGTATATAAGCGGACACTCCACCAGCTGATATGTTAAAATCAACGAAGTCCGAATATATGTAGATAATAGATAGTGCATTTATTGGTGGCTACTATACAAATATTATATAATCTTGTTAACATACAAATAAGACTAGGAATATAATTAAGCAGAATAACCCTTAAAGACTAATGATATATATTAAATAAAATTAAAACCTTATGGTTCAATAGCAAGCAGAGTATACTATGGCTTAACTACTGGATAAGTACAAATATGTATAAAAGGAAGCAAACAAAATAAAAAAATATTAATAACAGTAAAAATTAAAACAATCAAATAAGAAAAAGCAAAAATTCAGATCTAATAAAAATGAAAGCATGAATAATTAGTTAGAAATAAGGCGAACCAGGATGTGCGCCAATTAGAACAAAGAGAATTTAATAGCTTAAAAAATTCTCTACTAGAGCTCACAGCCCGTCGGTTAGACGGCAATAGATTCCACTTACGCAGGATTTGAACAAAATAAAAACGTTCCACATAAGGTGAGTCACATCAAGGAAGAAGAAACCTAATACTTCTAGATGAAGGCAAAAATCGCAGCTTCTTGTTGAGAAATTCGGAACATTTCTTAATTAATTAGTAATTTATGCAAAATGAACAAATCACGATGTTCAAGGTGAGTATCTAGTGAGTGACCAAGAACAGAACTTGAATACACTACAATATTACTCGGTAGTTTATAGACAAATCGAATAGAGTCATTAAAAGCTACTGTAAGTCTTTTGCGGCAAACTGAGTCTAACTTTGGGAATAATATTATACCGTACATAAAATGGTTTTTATTAATTTCATGCGCATCTCAGTTGACAGAAGACACCCATGGACCCATAACTGGTGCAGAGACCAATACACACTGCAAATTATATTGGTAATACGACTACAGCAGGAAAGTTTAGTATTCAGCTCAACTCCTACATTTCTGAATGAGTTTTGATACGGTAACATAATAGTATTAAGTAAAATAAGAGGCATATCTGATGCATCAAGAGCGATTCTATAAATAGGCATACAGCTTAACTCATTGGCATTCAAGATCAACCCATTTTCAATAGACCGCTAATCCTCATTTATACGAGCAATACAGTCCTCTTGTAACCCAATTAGTCTACTGAGGTAAACCTGAAAATCATCGACATAGAGATGAATAGATACATCAAAGACAGCATTCAAAGATCATTTAAAAATAGACTGAATAAGAAAGAGTCAAGAATAGAGCCTTGGGGAGCACCACATTCAGTAGAGCGAAATCGCGATATTATCCTGAGCACTTTGACAGCTTGTTGTCTATGTGAAAGAAAGCTCGCAATAAGATTAAAAGCAGATGAGAAAAAATTAAAATTGCCTGCGAGTTTGTAAAGAATGCGAGTATGAACGACAGAGTCAAAAGCTTTACTAAAGTCGAGAAAAACAAGCATCGTTAAGAAATCTTGATCAAGGGCTTCCGTAATATTAGCGCGGTTATTTTTAACAGATCTGTTTCACAGCTGTGCATTTTATGGAACCCAGATTGCCAAGGCGATATGTGGCTTACACTATCGAAAGCCTTTGAAAAATCGAACATAACTAAGATGGTAAGTTTGTTCAAGTCCAGAGCTCTTATATCTTATATCAGTAGTGACTTCTAGTACTCGCAGTTTTGAGAACGTCGGAAACGCCACTACCAACATGACAAGAGCTTGTTACTATCCAAGTGAATGACTCAGAATAGAAGAAATTTAGAATAAAAAAAAAAAAAAACTTAGCTGATTAGTCTAAAATCTCTAGGAGATTCCGGAAAAGGTATTTTGGGTATATCACTAGTAGTAAAAAATTGATTTAATTCATTTGGGTCCTACTCGCAGCTACTTTTGTCTTTACTGTATACTCCTGCTTTGGTTCGTCTCTGCCATAAATTCTTGGCTTCAGGTCAGAACTACTTAAATATTGCCATTTCACTTAGAAGAAAGACGTATTGGCCGTAATTAGTGCTTCACTGGATTTAAAATGTCTGTAACGCTGGCACAAGAATTTCCTTTCATCAATAAAAAATTAAATTATCCGCGAAATCCAAGGGCAACCATTGTTACGTAAACATATTAGTTTTAATTTGCATATATTTATTGAATAAATAGCAACACAAAGAAGAGAGTTGACTTAACTATCGGTCGACGAGGAATGATAGATTGAAATCTATGGTAAGCTGCCGTTATATACTTATTACTGAAGTCGCGATAAGAATAAATTCTTGGAGATGGGTGCTTTCCAATGGTCCATAACACTTACCTACTCCTCTTTCCCTCCGTCTAGAAATTAATTCTTAACGAAGCCAAAATTTTAGAATTTTCAAGGTTGTCTATGTATACAACAAATTTTAAATAATCACCATAATAGGTAAAGCAATCAACAATGGGTCTGGTGTTGTCCATGGATGAATCACGGTTTTTTTTTTTTTTGTAGATAATATGCCACTGTAAAAGTTATTCTTGTAAATGAAGTGTTCATATCAATCGAGGAGTGTGGTGAAGGACATCAGATTTTAAATTTATAAAAACTCATAAAACGCGGGATTAATGTCAGAAATGGTTACATTTACATTTGGTTGACCGAAAAGTGGTTGGAAGTAAGTTTTATGCCAATTCGGGGATTCATGACAGTTTTGATAGAATTTAAAAAAAAAATTAAATAAAAAATTAGTAAAAATTAATGTCCAGATAATATTAGGTGCAAATCATTGGTCTCGATGTGGAGAATACGGAAATATCATTCTTGTCAAAATCGATCTACTGGAAGGTTTGAAATTTACCTGCAAAGTGAGTGTGCGAGCTCCTTAAAGCGCGACATAATATGACTATTAATGGACAATTGTGTTCTCCATGCCTATCCTATATAAAGATAAATATGTCGAGTACAGAAGTTCTTTCACACATTAAAATAGAGTTTAAACGCGGACACGTCCGATTGGCAGATCTTATGCTATGATTGTCCAATTTGGCAGAAAACTGAAAGACTCAACGAAGATAGTGGTACAAGTTTTTCCTTGTATATTACATTTAGCATAACAACAAAAGGGATGATCTTGGAAATACACAAGATTATTTTTTTATCAATCTTGGGTTATGTATTGTCATCTTGTTAAATTTCGAATTAAAATTAAAAATTATTCTTTTTTCATTTTTTAAATTAATATTTTGAAATTCTGTCAAAATTGCCACAATTGTCAGAATTGGCAGATATTATCAGTCATACAAATGTAATGTAGTAATTTCTGTTTTTTTTTTATTTATAATTTTCAAATCTGACTCCATCCACCGACCTCCATGGTTGATATGGACACTTCAATTACAATAATCTACCAAAAGGACCTTAATTCACGCATGGACAACCTATGGACCTATACACTCCTCTGTTTAGCTATATGATGTAGAGTTCAAGAGTTATAGGGTGATTTATAAAATATTAAGAAATATCTTTTAACCCCTCCTACCGCCGAAGTAGGGTTGGATAAAACTCTTTTAATAATAAAGAATTTTTGGAAAGAAAAAAAAAGATATGCTAGTCACAGAATTTTTCAAATGTTCTAAGGGAAAAATGGAAAATAACGATTCGAAATTAAGTGATCTTTCAAGTTTCTATTTTTATTTATGTAATGTAGTTTCTTTAGGAGTGTTTGAAAGAATTGTAAGATTAATGGAAAGTAAAAAAAAAAAAAAAACGATATTCCAAATACAGATTCTATTCAACGGAAATCCCTTTGCCATTCTACAGAAATGGCCGAACACTTAGATTTCATATACACACAATATTCAAACAACATCAAAAATACTTTTGAGGATATAAAGTCGAGTCGATGTCAAATAAATCTGAAGCTATAATATCGCTACGCCCTGTAAAAGTAATAGCCAAGGCATCCACGTCTAAGGAACGTGTACAACAAGGCGAGGCTAGGTGAAGATACATCTCGAGGTGTACTGTTCACAACAAGGCGTTCAGTTTCTTAGTAAATCGCGAATTGAGAGCATAAATTATGTCATCAGATTCTGAAGAAGAAATTTTGTGTTTGTCACGTAATCCGCGTAATATTGCATTTTCCACATAAGTGTACTTTCCGCTATTTTCATAGATGGATGACTAGTTACTTTTGAAGAGAAATCCTTCCTGTGATGTTCGGCTGTCATCTTTTCAAGTACTGCCACATGAAAATCAAAAGCATTTTTTCTTTCTCCAGATTTTTTGTACATACTGAATGAATTCCAGAGAGACAATTCAAATAGATGGAAAAATATTTATGTTTTTTTTAGTATTTTGTCCTCTATTCCGTATTACTGGATTACTGTTACTGAAATGTCACTTTCTGACATACTAAATTCCATATCCAAATGTTCATCAATCCATAAAAAAAAACAAAACGAAGGGAAAAACAAGCCAAATTATAAGTAAATGGCAACCAAAATCTCTTCTCATTAACCTTGACTGCAGCTGGCCAATAAAGGGCTTCAAGTAGCTATAAAAGAGAGCAAAATAGCATTTTTATACGATCTTGTGGCCACATTTGTAACTAACTAGACTCAATGATTTTCTCCGAGGTATAAATTTCTAAACAAAATATTATCAAGATAGACGCGTAATCTCGGGCTTTTATGTTTCTGTAAAAATTAAAATCCTGACTAGTCTCGGGTTTTTAAGTTAAAAAGTTAAGTGTAAAAAATACGAACTTACACGGTAACGATAGGAGAATACATACGTGTTCAATATAGTAGCAGTGAAAAATTAAATCTCTTTTTCACCTATTTTATATACTTTACTCCTGCTACGGAAATTTACTTTCGCTTCACCTTTATCCTTCATCTGAGCAGGAATTTACTCCTGCTGCAGAAATCTACTTCTACTTCATTAACATCAAACACTTAAGCAGAAATTCAATTCTTCTACTGCTGCCGTGTTTTACACAAGCAGCACAGACCGTCATACCTGTTGTGCCTACACGGCACACTATAATTCAACTCCGTTTCCACCAGAAATTTAATTCTGCTTTAACTCTGCAACATACCAAGGCCCACACGTAGCAGTATACTTCAAAAATCCATTTTTTTTTAATTAATTCATATATTTAATGGTTGATTTTTTTTTTTTTTTTTTTTTTTTTTTTTTTTTTTTTTTTTTTTTTTTTTTTACAGAAATAAAGGGAGCAGAATCACATGGGGCAGCGCTGATGTTCTCATTGAACTTTTATATGAATTATTAAATTTGTTGAATTATTTTAAGATATTTTGGATTTTAGTTTTAAGAAATTGAATTTGTGATATTAGTATAAGCGATATATATTTCAACTAAAAATTTTTATATTTGAATTAAAGGACTGAGTTATATTTTAACAAACCGGCACCCCCTTCGCTTGAGCGCATCTCACAATAATGAAAAAAAAAAAATACTTGTCATTTAACTCATTGGCGACTCCGTTTAAAAAATTTCAAAAATAAATACGAAGATAAAGCCCAATTTACACTACCAATTTGAGGGTTTAAAATACATGATCCTAATATTCCTATACTCGTTATAATGAAATACCTATCTACCATCTTTTACAACGATATACTAATTAAATACAACAAAATGTAGGCAAGTACTCCTAATTCATTAGTAAAAAAAAAAAGAAATAAAAAAAAAAAACATAGAGTGTACCTAATTAGTAAATTTGCACTCGCCTAACAGACGAAATTAAAATTAAAAGTTCCTAAACATACATACATTTATGTACATACATACATATGTAAGCACATGAGGTCAGAGCTTTAAAAAGATTTAAACGAAACGATGAATGTTCATAAAATTCAGACATTAATCTGCAACAATAAAAGCAACAACAACGACAACACTAAATAACAATGCGAAGAAATTTTCATGGTCTACGGAAAATCCGCGACCGGCATCGATTCGATACTGTTGTGATGTGGTTGGTGATGCAAATATTAAGTATACGCGGAAAAAAACAAATGAAAACGACGAACGTAGCTGTTCATTCATAAAAGTCAATTAGACGAGTCACTTGGACAATTGGAATTAAGGCGGCGTACTCAGCTTGTTGCATTATTTGCATCTTGTTTTGAAGGTGAGGTCAGCGACGGAGAACCGGGGCCCACAAGGTCCCCAAACTCTCAAATGTATTTTATTGAAGGAGTCACGAGTAGATGAAAAGCTTTTCCATTTGAAAAGCTTCGTTAATGAAAATTCATCGGAACACAGTGCACTCAGAGAATTCAGCAGTGAATTTCTTTACTCTCGAAGAGTCGAATAGAATTGAAGTGGTGCTGAATGTACTCAATGTTTACTTTTTTTACCGGTATACAATTTCATAACAAATGTACAGTGGAGGATGAAAATATTGGAAGCTAAACTGAATGAGAGTCAATAATTTTCATGGCCTATAAATGTTATAATTGGTGGTGGTAGTAGTAGGTACTGTTAGAATGCATATTCTTTTCGGGACCATAGAGAGATTGATATGGCTGGATTTTTTGTGCTGAGTGAGCTTCGCTGCTATGGCGAAAAATCTTGTCTGAGTCCTCGGGGGGAACACTAAAGTGGATAAATTGAATATCGTCGGTATTTATATGATAGATATGTTCCACTTGGATGCAAGCATGTAGGTCGTGGTTCTCTCAGGAAATCAAATCCTCAATAGTGAAGTGTGAGTAGTACAGACGGTGGTGGAAGCAGCTCAGGCAGAGCCATCTTGACGCATGGGTCAGCTGGGTGTCTGCCCAGGGCTTCGCGATCTATGAGGCCTCTTGGCCGCTGTGATAATAGACTAACCTATGATCAATTCTTCAACCAGTATGACATCCTATTGCAAGTTAATTTAGCTGTTAGAATTTGGCTATTGAAAGCAGACCGTGAAATTTATTCGAACTTCTATACATGACAACAAATTTTCCTAAAAAGTATTTTTGAAATTTCCGGCAATTTTTCATGGTATACTTTCAGTAACCCAACTCAATGTATTTTTGACACTATCGCCGTCCTGTCGCCCTGAGCTAGTTTAGTACGCACATACTGAGTAACTGTTACCTTAAAAAATCATGGTTTATATATCACCATTCATCAATATAAATATAGAGGAGGCAGCTGTGATATGTGTATTTGTCACAAGGATTTAGAAAATATCCTTCCAATTTGGAGCGAAAGGCTGCTTAAAGGAAACTTTCACTAAATGTTTGGTGAACTACAATCATCAATTGAACCCGAAGAGAGACTTGCTGTAACTTTAAAGGTTAAGCTACACGTCGACAGACTTTAGCCATCCACCACTTTTCTAGTCTCTGGAGACCCAGTGACCCGTGTACACACTTCAGAGATGCAAAAAATCTCTAAAGAGACCTAGTCTCTTACTTGACAAATAATAGAGATCTCTGGAGATCTCTAGAGACCAAACTTCAAATTTCGTGTATACACCTCAGAGAATTGTCTATAGAGACTTTTTATTATGGTCTTCGGAGATCTAAATTTTTGGTCTCCAGAGACAAAAGTCTTTTGCCATGTAAGCATTTCGTAAATTTCAGTCTCTGGAGACAAAAAGTCTGTCACCGTGTATAAATACCTTCATAGATATTTCTATCCACATTTTTATCTTCAAATTGCTATCAGAGTATTCCTTCAAATTTTTGTTGTATAGGGGTGGTCTCATTTGCACTTCCTGTGTGAATGCTTCATTATTTATATCTTCCTCTCACACTAGCGTTGCAGCAGATATTTGCCACAAGAAGAATTGTAAGTTTCTTTCTTGTGTCTCCCAAAATAATGGAAGTCAAGCGCAAGAAAATGTAACCATGGCGTACATATTCACAGGATGTTTCGTCACCCAAAAGTTTCCAGCCAGAGGAATTAAAAAGTTACCTTGCTGTCACGTCTCTTCATACGAGCATTTTAAATTAGAGCCTATGGAATTGGCGGTGGTGACAAAACAGTTACGTGACAAAAGTCTTCAGTGAATGATATGCCCTAACATACTTACGTTATAATTCCTGTTGATAACTCAAAGTATCTTAGAAAATAATTTCTGTTAGTGGGCCCAGGTATCTTAAAGTGTCCAGAGGCTCCATTTGACTAAAGGCAGCCATGAGCTCAGGACAAGTAGCAGTCATTCTTTGTTTTGGGCTGCACGTAATAGGGTCAATGCATTCATTCGTACTGCCAAACGGGATTATTTTGCTTCAAAATTGGATCCCAATATACCCCCTAAGGTCTTATGGACTAACATTAATGCGCCTGTTGCTGAGTGTCATATTGACATTGATGATATAAACCGATTCTTTACCTCTTCGGCTGGAATTTATATCTCACATGACAGCCCCAATTCTCCCTAAATTGAGATTCATATTAACAGTTTATCTGACCCCTTTGCACCCAAACCTTTTTTCAGTATGAATAATCAGCTACCCGACAGCAGTTTTAATAAAAAACTAAAGGGGAACAAAGTTTCAAAAATAAGACTCTAAATTTATGTCAAAAATCAGGGCACCTTTTAACCTCCCAAATCAGCCATCCGATTGAATTTATATTTCAAATATTCATTGATAATTAAAATTCGCGCGTTATAGGTTGGTTTTAATTTCGATCGCTGTGGGGGAAGGGGGGGGGGTGGTTAAGAGGTTCAGAAGTTTTTCAATTATAACTCAGCTATTTAACCTCGAAGCATAGGGGTGTGAGTACTCAAACTTCTACTCAGGATCTGAGCTATTCAATGCTGGACTAGATTTTCAAAATATAACAGATCAAATTTTGACCCAGCATATTTTCTAATTTTTAAAAAAAAGTAAAACCGTTCATTATTTTCGGGGATTTTTTGAATACCATAATTACTACTAGATTCTTCGACATTTAGATCGGCTTTAACTCTGTGTTATGTCCAATCTGAAAACCGCTTTCGCTATTCCTCTCAGCTAATTACCAGCTACAACTCGTAGAAAATTCAGAAAACTTTTTCGAAACGTTTTTGCCGCCGAAAAATCCATTTTTATGCACTTGGGTCACATACACCCCAGTTTATTCCGTTTATATTTGAACGGTTATTTCTTTCAAAGCCATTAGTATTTTGTTGTGAACATTTTTCTCATGGTATTTATATTTTAAGTGTATAAAATGCCGACTCGCATTCCTTTTCTTTCAGAAATTCAAGCAACAACGCAATACTACTATTCAATAATATTTTTTACTTTACTTATTTACGAGGAATTTCCACAACAAAATTAATGGTAAACAAATGTCGATAACACAATTTTACATTAATAATTATTATATGAGGGAAACGCACATTAACAATGCGTGGGCAATATAAGATAATATAGGACCATAATTAGTGATGGCGCCTCTCAAGCGCCGTTCGAGTTAAAGCAAAGATTAGGATGGCACCTGGTGGAGGTGCCGTTCGGGTTAATTCTATTTTCTTTTCGGTATATTGACCACATTGAGAACTACCAGGCTATTTACTCTATCAAATCAAATACTTCTGGCTTTGATAATGTCAAACCTCGATTTATTAAACTGCTGTTGTCGTACATCATCTGTTCCTGAAATTTGTAAAATCGCCTGTGTATTACCGATGCCCAAGAGAACTTTTGCAGTTTCTTTCTACCACTTTAGACCAATTAGGATTCTTTACTTTTTGGCGAAAGTACTGTTCCTAAGATGTAAAATAATCTCCTAAGGAAATTCAAGTCTACTTTTCGCTTCAAGCATAGTTACGAAACGGCTCTGGCTAAAATTACCTCCGATTTTCGGATGATCCTGGATGTGGATAATGCAGATATTTTGGTTCTACTTAATTTTTCTAAAGCGCTCTCTAATGTTGAGCACGCGATATTACTTGCCAAAGTCAGTGGGAAATTTGGTTACGCTATATAGGTATTAGCATTATTAGCAGATTTTTCACTAATAGTTATATAGGCTAAAGCTAATAATTGTTTATCCTCCCTACTACCGTTGACGTAAGGTGTTCCACAAGGATCAATTCTCGGGCCCCTACTGTTTTGCATGTATATTAATGACCTTCACGGTGTAGTAAGTCCAACTCCGTCTTTATGCTAATAATGTCCAATTGTATCTGATTAGACCGGTCGACTAATTGAAAGATTACGTTAGCAGAATCAATGACGAGCTTGCCAGAATCTCGAACTGGGTAGTGAGTGTGGAAAATCGCCTCTTACTCAATCCTATTAAAGTATTATTTTTAATGGCACTGCTCTGTCATAAAGAGCTATTCCCAGTAGTCCTTAACAATAAAGCCCTACCTATTGTAAGTGCAGTCAATAGCTTGGCAGTACGATGGGGTGTATTAGATGGGTCCGGAGTGGGTCAGGAGTTTTTCAATTAGAATTCAACCATTTGACCTGGAAACATAGGAGTGTGAACTCGAAATTGCGTTCAACAATTGTACTCGTTTTATATTTAATTTACGACGATCAGCACATATAACATCGTATAAATTTTCCTCACTGGCTTGTACGATTGGCACGTATCTGAAGCTATGGGCTTTAATCCTTTTATATTCATTAATGCGGTGAGTCTAAATATCTCATTGGTGAATCATTTTTCTTGCTCCTTTGTAGAATTGTCTTACTGCTCAGAGTGATGCCTCTATTGGTCAGTTCAGGTGCCCACTTTGCCAGGTACTACCTTATAGTATATTTTTTCTGTTAACTAAAGATTGTGCAATTAATTAATAATTTGAATTTGTGTGGTAATTAATGTTTTCTTTTTTCTATTATTTTTGTATTCACTCAATATTCGTATTGTATTTATTTTAGTGAATTAACTAGTAGTCTAGCTATCATTCGTTTTAATGGTTGTTTTCACCCATTTTTATCATACTAATATAAGTTTTTGAAGCTTTTGTATGAATTATATTAATGAATAAATGAAATCAAATGAAATATGTAACAAATTTATTGGGTTATTGTAATATTGATGATTTTTTTTTTTTCGTATTTATTTATTTTACTTAAGCAGAGTTATTGCTGTACAGAAATTCAAAATAATCAGCAGGCATGTCACAATAATAGGTTCTAAATTAAAGGACTTTTTTATACCACCCCCACCCTGACAAGCGTCAACACCAAAAATTATTCATCTATCTTTTTGTACTTTAAACCCTAAATCTATTGAAAATAAAAACTCTTCTTCTATAACACCCTCACACAGAGTTAGGCGCCGTCAATATTTGGGGAGAAAATATACCGACGAGGCCCCTCAAAATCTGTAAATTAGAGTTCTTTGAAATATAATATAGCCTATAACATCCGCGCATTCCTAATTACCAAAGAAATTATTGTACTCAATTTTTTTAGTGGACCTACAAATCCTGAGCTTACTTCTGAAATTTATTGCAACTCTTGATTTTTTTCTTTTTTTCTTTACATCCGTTAGTGCGTTCCCATTTTTTCCTGCAAACGTTCTGCCCAATTTACCCAACGCTCTACATCTCTCAAAAACTTCCCCTGTAATATATCTCGACGTCGGAGGTAATATATTTATGTACTTTGAATATAAAAGACAAAAAACCCCAAACCCTCTACACTAAAAACTGATGCCCTTATCGTCTGCGGAGATGCTCACTTTTTAACTAAATCTTCCTTTTTCCATAATCCTCAACATGTGAATTGTGAATGGAGAGTTGGGGTACAAACATACGGAGCAGGTCGCCGTCTAGTTTCAAGTCGTGATACAACAGTCTAACAAAACAAATGTGTACAGCTCGACAGCCCTGTGCATAGGAAGTCTGCAGACTAGTCACGAGACTAATCAGCAGATTAGGAGGCACAGCAGAATACAAATTGTTTTAAATTTTCAGCGTACTACGCTGCTTCGATTCTTTGTAGGTCAAAGATATTTAACAGTAAAGATGAGCTTATTATTGAAGCTTCCAAACGTGCCCCCATTTGGGGTTTTGTTTTTTATTGCATGACAAGTCTTTATACTTCCGCAATTAAAACACTTGTGGCTAAATGCATATTGCATATGTACGGAGATAATGCGTGAGCTGCGTAACCCGACAGTCTGCTGATTAGTTTGCTGCTCCGGAAAGTGAGCAAGAGAGAAGAAATTCCTCAGCTAGAGTCGATATATGTGTCCGCTTATTTAATTTGTAAACATATCTCACACAGGCGTTAAGCGCCCAAGAGAATTTTGAAAGTGCATTTGCAGGAAGGGAGTGGGCAAGCGGCATCATCTGCAAAAAGAAAATGAGGAAGAATCAGGGCTCGGACAAGTCCAGCTCGAATCACTTCAGAGATAAAAACCGATACAGAATATGGCGACCATAGACCAAAATAGACCCGAGAGCAAATACGATTAACTTGAGAGCCCCAGGTGTGCTTCTGGTCTATTCATAATCCGAGATTTTTCATTTAATCAGAGGAAAACGATATGTCTTGATCAAGAAGAGAAATAGGGGGGAGGACAGCTGACGGAACAGTGTTATATCCGCTTGAATATATAATAGCTTGTGTCTTTCCCGGTTCAGATTGAGCCCATTCACATTACACCAGTCAGAAACTCCGGACAAGATAACATTAAGTGGGAAGTGTGGTAATGAGTTTTTTACTCTTTCGAGACCCGTACCAAATACCAGCCTACAGGCAATTCTCAACCTACTGCGCAGAGAAAATTATGTCAGTTTCTGACTTAAAAGCCGAAGACCAAAAATTCCATAAAGAAATTTTTGGAAGTATAGGTACTATGTATAAAGTGTTTCGATCAGCAGTGACAGAGCGATCTCATCAGGATAGCAATTCCCACTTATTAGTTAGAAATGGGATGCACTAAAATCATTTTAATTGTGAAGACAACCAATTTTTCTTAAAATGATTCACATATAGATTTTTAAATAAGTCTATATACATATATCTACCAGCAACTTATTGGCATCTGAGTTCACTGTAGTGCACACAGCAGGCAGTTTCAGGGCTCATTACTGTCCTGATGAGATCGCCCTCTTACTGCTGATCGAAACACTTTACACACAGTACACGTAAACACATGTAGGGCCTTGAGAACCAGCAGTAGATGCAGAGTGAATATAGTGACTGAACTCATCCGGATCAACACTAGAACTCATTTCAGTTTTAGATCCAATGCCCATCCTCCTAATCTTCTTCCAATTGATAGGGAGCCACGAAGTTGTGGAGCGCAACCTCTCTAGTCTTTGCCCTAATGAGATAGCTTGCCTACCCCAATCAGTAGGGGTTTTTACCATACAAAAGATGGGGTAGTTTTGCTTTTTATATATTTTACTTAGTTCCGGTCCCCGATGAAATATCCAAGTTCTCACTCTTGGAAGGGGTCTGCGCGGTCCGCCATCTTGGATTAAAGGTAGTTTTTTTTTTTTTTTTTTTTTTCAAATAATTTCTCAACGGTTATCCTACGACAAAATTTTAAAAAAAAATCGAAGTTAGTCTTCGGTACATTTTTTGTATAAACACTTTTTTTGTAAGTCTGATGTGTAACGAGTTACAGTGGCGGAAACGTGAGCATTCTTTCAAAAAAATTTATACGTGTTGTAGCCCTTAAACAGAGTGTTTCGTCCATGTAGGACAGGAGACGATAGTAGTCTCCTAGTCACCTCTGACAAGGGGGGGGGGGAATCTCAACCGTTTCAGAGTTACAGGGTGATTTAAAAAATACGTAAGTCTTTCACAAAATATCCTGCATCTTAAAAAGTTCAAGGTGAACGGTCACTTACAAAGCTCATTGTGTTCCGAACTTCATGGGTCTTTCCAACGACTCCTTGACCAGCCCCGTACTCCTCTCCCCTTAGGAGTTATGATGGTCTAGCTACACTAAAGATAATTTGTTCCGTTAGTGATTGAAAACACGCCATTTTAAAAAAAACGTCGTCTAATTTCGGTATGACTGAAATAGGTTATGAGCTAATAACTGTTTAACGGCTACAGGGAACGCATAGGGTGTAATAAGTCAAATTAAAGAGGAGAGTCCACAGTTTACAGTATTTAAAACAAAAAGTTATTGTAACTACCTTTTTGCAAAAAAATAAGGTCAAAATCAATAAAAAGGTAAGAAATTCCGAAATTCTTTGTTTAGACCAACATAATTCCTGAGGGAAGAGGAGTACGGGGCGGGACAAGCAGTCGTTGGAAAGGCCATGAAGTTCTACATACAACGAGCTCTGTAAGTGACCATACACCTTATACTTTTTTAAAGTACAGGGTATTTTGTGAAAGACTTGCATATTTTCTTAATCACATTGTAGATCCGAAACTGTTGAAATGCCCCCCTCCCCCCCTCTCCATGCCTTGCTTACAATTTTTTCTATCCTACGCACCACCAGGGACGAAACACTGTATATAAGGGGTACTATATGTATAAGATTTTTGAAAGAATGTTCACGTTTCCGCAGCTGTAACTCGTTACACATCAGACTTACAAAAATAATGTTCATACAAAAAATGTAGGTAATTTAGCCTTCTTCAAATTTGTATCAGCCATTTTTGTAGAAGGATCAACCATTGAGGAATTATTTTGAAAAAAAAAACAATTTTTTGTACATTTAATCTAAGATGGCGGACCGCGCAGACCCGCACCAAAGGTAGAAAACTTGGATTTTTCATCGGAGCCCGGAACTAAATAATATACTGTAATATATATGTATATATAAATGACAACTACCCCTAACCTTTCGTAGGGCAAAAGTGATGTAGGAAGAGGATAAATAGACGAAAATACAGAAAGATCAGAAATGGATTTATGAAGTATTTTGTGATTTTTGTAACTCAAAAGTCAAGTTCGAATTACAAAAATCGGTTGAAGGGATTCAATGAAAATCAAATGACATGCACAAAGGTAACTTGATAAATGACGCGATTATTAGAAAAATGGATGGGGTAACTTTATTAATCTTCGCCCTTTTGGCCTCACTTAATTGAAAGCTTAAGCACCTCCTTTTCACACTATCTACATACATATTATAGTAAATTCAAATTAAAGCGTCAAATGCTCCTTTTTTTTTATCTCATTTATAATAAAACAGAATATCCAGAAATATACAGGATGTTCCGTCTCAACTTAATAAGCCGTTAATAGCTGCTCGGGGAAAATCCTAGTAGTTGAATTTGATCGGATATGATGGAGTAAGTGAACGAGTTAAAACTTTGTACTGTTCTAGCAATTTTTTCAGTTCATAAATATTTTATGAAAATACAAAATTCGTGATTTTACGATGGCATGTCATTTTCAAAAAATCATAACTCGAGAATGGGGCAACCGAGTAGTTTCTTATCTGAGCACCTGAAGATAAGTAGAACGCACAACACAAGAATTGTGCGTATTACCTATAATTGGCGGTTATTGTTAAGAATACGCGTGTGCGATTGCTACCAAGAACATTTCTCTGTACTTTATATGCATGCAGTTTTGCATGCTTTGCAGTTACCTGTTGACTTATTTTTCAGGGACTTTTTATAGCGAACATAGTCAATCGTATCTACTCAGGTATAGTTAAGATTTACTAGTATTTCTTATTTCTTAAAACACCCGGTAGAGATCCGTGTTACGAAAAAAAAAGTTAACTGTGGCGCCTACATAGTTTTTTTTTTTTTTTTTATGTAATACACTATTCGCATGTGCTTGAGCATAGTCATCGGATCATAGCTTTATAATAAAATGGAAAAAAATATTTACATATTTGCAAAAACGTATAAAAAAGCTTGATCCAATTTTGATTAATGTATTTCTTTTGATTCTTTCAAGTTTTGAAGGTGGTTTTCCTTCAACCTACTTTGAAAAAAATGCAACAAAATATTTGCCAAGAATTGTTATTTATGCGGGTGTCAATCGCATTATGGCACTTAAAACACAGCTACAGTAGTCCTAACAAGAATAACATCTTTTTACCTAAATTTGACAGAAATAATCAAATTCCGGAGATTATCGCCGCTTGATTTATTGAAAGACTAAAAATTTATTATTTTTGAATATTAGTAAAATGAAAAATTATATAATCGGGGTTTTTGTTGAAGCAGCAGCATTCATTTTCGTCGTATTTTGTTGGAAGTTAGAGTTATTCACTTTCACTTGATGTGAAATAATTATACTTTTTACCGTAGTTAAGGTTGAGGATGCTACTGGATCATTTCCTAAGATTGTATTATAGAGAAAATGTCACATGAAGCTAAATACTTTATAATTTTCATAACACAAATACAGCAACACCGAACGAACGATTTTGGTTTGTTAAAAATTTTTTATTTTTTTTTCTGATATATTATTATTTACTGTTTAGTATCTCTAGCACTTTTTTGTTATAGATTTATGTGTGTATGTGTGTGTGCCAAAAAATGCGAGAGATTTTTGAAAGCATCATACTATACATACTTATATCCCCAAAGCATTCGACATAGGTTAATATTCATCTTCGTGTCTTCTGAAATCTTATAAATTTATCTAGTGTATGTAGAAATCCTCTTATCTAGCTGTAAGTTGTGCAGGGTATCCTGTATGTGGTCTGGCATGCTACGGACAGGTCATGCATAGACGAGCAAAAAAATGGGGGGGGGGGACGTAACATTTTCCGAGATAACGGGACTTTAAGATATTTGGGTACGTTTTTACAGATAAATCGAAAAACCATTTAAACCCAAAATCTGGAAGAGGTAGGAGGGCACATATACAGGGTATCCCGTAAGTGGTGTGATACCCGAAGGCTAGGTCATGCTTAGACAACAACAACAAAAAAAAGGGGGGATCTTAACTGTTTCCGAGATAACGGAACTTTAAGATATTTGGGTAGGTTTTTATAGAGCACCCTGTAACTTCTAAACGTTACACCCTATGATGATGCTTTAAACTTTGGCAGATAGACAATTATTGGACCATTCCAATAGTCTATAAACTTTTTCCCGCCTCCTCTTCGCTTTAAACTTATGGCTCAACAAATTTAAAATTTCGGAATTTTTGCTCTTTGTTTTTTATTTAACTACTATTTTTGTCAAAAAACGCGTCATCAATACCAGTTTTTCATACTGGATTTAAGAAGCCCAAAAGCTTAGATTTAAAATGACCTATAACAGTCTGTACCGAAAATGTAACCCTTTCTGCGTTTTTTGCACATTTTAATAATCATTTCCCCCGAAAATTGCTGAAAATTTCACTAAGTGCCAGAAAGTAGGCAATCATCTTTTTGAAATGACCTTTTTTTTAGCCATTTTCGCTAGATACGCTTAAGAAAAAGTGCAAAAAAATGCAGAAAGGGTTACATTTTCGGTACAGAGTGTTATAGGTCATTTTAAATCTAAGCTTTTGGGCTTCCTTAATCCAGTACGAAAAATTGTTATTGATGACGTGTTTTTTGACAAAAATAGTAGTTAAATAAAAAAACAAATAACAAAAATTCCGAAATTTTAAATTTGTTAAGCCATAACTTCAAAACGGACAGGAGGAGGGAAAAATTTGTAGACCATTGGAAAGGTCGAACGATTATATATCTATCAAAGTTTAAACCATCATCATAGGGTTTAACGTTCAGAAGTTACAGGGTGATCTATAAAAATATACCCAAATATCTTAAAGGTCCGTTATCTCGGAAACCGTTACGATCCCCCCCCCCCCCATACAATTTTTTGATCGCCTAAGCATGACCTATCCATATCCTTCGAGTATCACACCACTTACGGGACACCCTGTATATGTGCCCTCCTATCTCTTTCAGTAACTGCATTTATGGGCATAGTTATTTTGGGTTAAGATTGTTTTTCGATTTAACAATCAAAAAAGAATGCATTTCCATAAATTTCTCCCCTGAAAGTTAAGGCAACAATAAAAAATGAGACTTTGTAATGCCAAAACGGATCAAATTTTAATTCCTGCAGCCTGAAGCTCTCAAATCTTGGATGTTGGATTTATGTGGACTTTTTCGTATTGAGTAATTAAACAATAATACAGTAATTTGCAGTTCACTTGTTTTATTCAAACGAACAAGACCTATTCAAAGTGTGAAATAAACAAGTAAACCGATCTGTATACATTAATCATAACATTCACCGAAAATACCGAGGAATTTGGTCAGCTAGACTTAGGGAGACCAAACTGCACACTACACAATCACCGATTGTAATCAGTAATTAAAAAATCAGTTGTCTTCATGCAATAGCTTTCGGTATCGCATACTAATCTGTTTTATGGCCAAATCGTATGACTTGGCATGCCTTAACTTTGTCTAGTAGACAAAATCAGATGTTAATTTTTGCCTCCACACGCAACGACTTCTAAGCTACGAGTAAATAACTAAAGGAGAGGATCATCAAAAATTTTTGTGCCATTTTCAAAGATGTTGTCAGTTTATATGCGCACTATAAAAAATTTGCTTTGCAGGTGGATGGAAAATAAAGTTTATGCAAGGGATTTTCGGGCGGTTTATGAAAGTATGAAGCAAAACTGAATACGTTCAGTAGTGTAGTGAGCGCTAGTAATATATGTATATAAAACAATCTTTTGAACTTCCTAGGTTCCCAGTAAGCCTATTTCCATCTTCGCTTACCCAATAGCTTGCCTTAAAATTTCATTTTTGTTAAACCTATATCAAGAAAATATATTCAAAATTAAAAAGACAAACATTTACCAATTTTCTAATTTCAAGTTTATTATTAAAATAACAAATGCAGTATTACTAAATTTCCACAGAAAGGAATGCAAATACTTTTATATTTAACCCCCTTCAAAATTTTAATTGGCTTTTGTGCTAAGGTAAATTTCCTTACAGACATCTAGGGTACACATCTAGACAGAGATGGAACCATATGTGAAAAAAATCATCATGTTCGACACGCAAAAATTTCATATACATATATAGACAGGCTATGGCCTCTCCTATAGTTTCTTACTCGTAGCTTCTATGCAGCGGTTAGTTAATTTCTATAGCAAAGTCGTCAGATTTGCTTGTACGTAATAGTCTCTACAGATTTCATTCATGTCCAACTTCAGTCTCAACTAAATTTCTGACTTTCGCTACACACGCTCATACAAGGCTGCAGACTTAACTTGTGAATACGTACTATTTTATTCAAGCATGTTGTAGGGCTGGTCTTTCCATAGGAAATCGATCAAGATTGACACTTTCCCAACACACCAACAATTCCTGTTTTTTTTTTTTTCTGACAGTTATGTAGAAATGAGATAAAATTTGTCCTGCGATGCGATGCGTCTGGCCTTAATTAAAGGAATTTCAAATTCTTCAAACTTGCAGATTCTACGTCTACTGGGTGATATCCAAAAAATCATAACTTTGGAGCCAATTATCACAGAGGCATGGTATTTAGCTTATTTTAGGAAAGTCCGATGTTTCAGGGAAAATTATATAAAGAATTAATTTTATAAGAAAAAAAAAACAAATTAAGGATAATAAAAATATCCTTTATCCTTGAGTGCTTAATATCTTAATACGCATTTTTTTTTCTTTTTTTATATTAATGTTATAATATTTTTTGTTAGTTGGGATCACAATAGGTTTAAAGAAGTGAATTTCATATCGTCAATAAGGGCCTGGTAATTTTTGAAAAAGAGATAAAGCATTATACCAATTTATTGTGTTATCCTGTATCCCTTAAAAATTTCACATCAAGGATGTAATTTTTTCTACCAAAATGTAAAAACAAGAACGAAATTGGTGATAGTCGAGTAGAAATCCAATTGATTTCGTATGGAATGAATGACCCTATAACAGGGGTCGGCAACCTGCGGCTCAATAGAATCATACTTGTGGCTCTTGAGTATTTTAATAGTTAATATTGAAAAATAAACTGTAATATTGCAATTTCCAAACAAATATAATAATCCTGTTCACACATCAAAATGCGCGGCAGATCGCATGTTTGTAAACCCAGATTAGATAACCTTACTCTCCACACTCAAAGCCAAAATGAATAGAAACAGAAGCGTTACCAGGACACTGGAAGAACATTCGTGAGCTTTGAAAATCAGCGCCTTTTAGTAGTGAGCCTTACAAATTTTCTGAGAAAACCCATCATGCAATGCAGGGAATTTCAGCGAAATATTTGTTTACTACCACTTCCAATTTGTTCGAATCGAAAAGACCTTAAAAAGCGCCTTTGAAATTTCTTAATAAAGTTTCTTAATTTGAAACAAATTAATTTCAGTTACCTTTAACTTCTATTGATTTTCTCGTTCAAACTGATTCAAATGATCCGATAAAAGAATCCAATCGAATTATTTTAACATTTTGTGCAAAAAAATTAACTGATATCAAAGTGGACTAAAACGAATTCGCGAAAATCTTAGGAAACTTCTAAAAAAATTCGTATTCAACGGCGATTTTTTAAGTTCTTTTTGCTTCGACTCGAACGGATTCAATAATAGAGCCCAGTTCCATCTTCTTAATCGTATCGTCGTATTCAGCTTGTAATATTAACAGTGAGCTTTTTGCCATCGCCATTGTAAAAATGCAAGAAACCCAACTCTAAGCAGAGTTGTTAAAGAATGCAGCTTATTTTGGTTTTAATTCAAAGGAATGAAAAATGCATATTTTGCATTCTTTCATTTCTCTTCAGTATTAGGAATAGGAAATACAACTCCACATTCCTCAAAAAATATTGCCGAATGCATTGTTTTTCCTTTTAGAAAAAGAATGCATTACTTTGAGCTGCATTACTCTGGAATGCATTGCATTCATTGAAGTCTGTGTGAATTCACTTGCATTCACTTACATTCAGCATTCACTTCTGTGGAGAGACTATTTTCTTTTGCGGGATTAGTAAATTCACCAAGACGAGGTGCACTTTCAGTTGGGAATTTTTAAAAAACTGGTTCTTCTGAAGGCCAATGGGCAATGGGTTTGATTTCTGAATCAAAAACATTTACAAATTTGTGATGCATATTTTTATAATGTAAAATTAGTATGTATATATTTTTGGACTACTCCTACTACTATTTTTGTTTTTTCTCTCGCATATGTATACTAGTATTAATCTTTTGTAGCTTTAAAAAATTGTATGGGCTGGCTTCCAACTAATCACATTGTCCACAGGACAATCCTTAATCCTTTCTATATTCTCAATTGCTATAATGTTATCAGTATTTATTTACTGTATGCTGCTTACTCTCGTAATGGCCAACGTTGTACGTAGCTTAAACAGAGGTATGTGAATAAATATTTTTGATTTGATTTGAAATTCTTTAACAAAAAAAAAATGCTTAAAAGTGCTTTATTTGTTCTTCATTCTTAATCACAAAATAATTTCATAGAATAATTACACTGAATGCAAGTGAATTCACACAGATTTCAATGAATGCAATTCCAAAGTAATGCAGCTCAGAAATAATGCATTGTTTAACAACCCTGACTCTAAGCCACTAGTGGTGAAGGTGTGCGAGTTGAATTTTACACCATTCCCAACTATTGATAGAGCTCAATTTGAGTTACAGTTGTCAGATTTGAAAAACAAAGAAATATGGACAGAAAAGTTCACAAATTTGCAGTCAGAACTAGAAAATTTAACTAAAGAGAAATGAAAATTGGTTGTCAGCCATCAGTGGACGGATCTTTCAAAATGTAGGAAGGAGGAAGACATTATATTTGAACATGGAACTGTCTTGCCTCATTTTTATGATCAAGTGAAAACATGCATCATCTTGACAATTTTCGGATCTACTTACTACTGTGAACAATTATTTTCAAATATGACGATTATTAAAAATAAATTAAGAGCTTCGCTTAATGATGATAGCCTCGAAAGTTGCATGAAATTAAAAACTTATGAATATTCATCAAATTTGGAAAAACTTTGTGTCTGTACACAATCCCAAAAATTTCACTAATATTAAATATTTGCGTTTATATTATTTTTTCCATTCAATTTGTATTTTAAGCAAAGCTATATGTATAACCTACTGAAATTAAGTTATAAAAAAAGTTTTTCAATTTTCTTAAATACGTTGACTTATGTATATGTTCTGTTTGTATGCAAAATAGAATGTTTTGATTTCACAATAAATACATGTTTCACAGCAGATAACGATTATATTAATTTTGGCTCTTTAAAAAAATTATTTATCACAGCGGGGAAAAATGGCTCATAACTCCACAAAGGTTGCCGACCCCTGCCCTATACCAATTTGATATACCCACAGTCTTGTTGGGGGTTCTTCAAGGTTCATTGAATATCCCCATTCTGTTTTCCATCTTTATTAATGACATTTGTGATTCCTCAAATCATTGTCATATTCTATGTGTACCGATAATATACGAATTTATATACAATGGCCATTGGATTTGTGTCCCTGCTAAATGAAGATTTGTCTGCGTACTTACACTGATCTAACGTAAAAGAGCTTAAGCTGAACCAGCAAAAGTGTAATGACATTGGTTCTTTATAAAGAAAATCTTAATACATCCTTGTTTTCTCCGTATCGACGAGATTGCCGATTCCATTATTTCTAATAAATCTAAAGTTAAGAATCTGGCCGTTTTAATTAATAAAGGTCTTTGATTGGTCTGATCATGTTACCCTATTGACAGTAAAAATTTATGACGGATTGAAAAGGCTCTCTGGTGACAGCTCATTTTGTTCCCCCATCAGCCCGAATGAAACTTTCAGGACATTGATGGTCCTTATTATAACCTTCAGTGATGTCGAAAGATGCCGGCGGCCGGGATTCCTATAGTAAACTTAAGCTTTGGCTTTTAATACCTGTGCTCGATACGTTTGCCTTGGAAATGGAAGTGGACACCTTCAATGCAGGATTTGTGTGTTCATTAACAAACTGCTTTTCTTCCGCCAACCTTAATTTCGTATTTCGTCTGTGGTGTCAGGGCATACCTATGTATATAATCAGCTTCCTGTCGCGATTAAGCGGGCGGGCGTTGCGGGCATATTCAAAGAATTTAAAAATCTTTTATTTAATTATTTATAAACAGGGCAAGTTTGAGCTGGACAAAATTGATGTTTATGTCCCTGTAATTGCTTACCCTTCTCTCTGATAAATCTCTATTAATTTATCTTCGGCAGTAATTTGCGATTTTTTTATTTTTTTTTATTTTATTTTTTTATTATTTCTCTTTTACGTTTTTTTTTATACATACTACGTTTATATTACGTTTTACATTATGTTTAAACTATAAGAAGTTTATATATTTACAGCTAAAAACGCCGCTTTTGATGGTTTGATGGTTGTCATGTGTATAATTTGCATTTTTTCTTTTATTTTTATAATTATCTTACTTTTAGTTCTAGTCGTAATTAAAGTAGCGCCCCCCCCCCTGATACTAGATAAAAGTTAATCTTAGTCTCTTAACTGGTCTGTCAAAGCCCATTAGCCGAAATTGATATTATGTGTAAATTGTTAATGAGATGTCAGAAGTCAGCTGATCTCTTAACTTTAGTGGAGATTTTTTGTTAAAGGATTTAGTATTCTAGTAAACAAAATGTCAAATATTTATTAACATAAGAAGACCTGACTGCGGTACGCTTAAATCTCTTATCTTTATCCACTATAATGGAAGAAGTGATAGTCGCAGAAATAGCTTTTTTCCAAATCTACTAAATTTTATAGATAGCAATGCTGTAAAATAAGTAGGTACATATTTATATAATATACATAAGTTTATAAAATATACAATAATTAAACTAATTTGAGATAGTCAACCGCGTACAGAGGTCAGTTCTGAGGAACATGAGAGATGACTTGAATACCTTGGTATTTTTGAAACTGTATTCATAAAGAATTTCATATTACCAAAATTCCTTGCCTTTAAAGTGATTGAAATGACACAGCTTTACGATAATCTGTTTTACTCGACGATACCATTTCACTTTAAAGTTTTGGCAACACTTATGTTTTTTTTTTTTTTACTACAGGTTCATAACAAATTTCCTATTGGACGTAATGATATCCTCAATTTATGTCAACGTTCTATATATAGGATAATTGGCTATACTGCGATGTTAATTGTTAACAATCTTAGGAAAATCAAAAAATATCCTAAAATATCTGCAGAAGTGGAAAAAACAAGGAACGAGTTCATTGTAGATTTCGGATTCTGTCATACTTGAGGATGTATGTATAGATAGATTGCATATATATTACCATCATCGCCCCTGCGGAGTACGCATACGAAGCGATTTTACAGTATTAACATGGAAGTAGTAAAAATTTTTAGTTTATTTATTTCACACTTTGCGCAAAGTGACATGACCAATTGTCTACGTCCTTAAAGCTGCCAGAACCAAAACGGCAGAACGGGTTTTGATGTAGTCGTATATTTAAGGCTCATTTAAGGCTAATTTAATGCCCAAAAATAAAATCTATGGCTCCCATAGTTTTCCTAGAAATCACGGTTCTGCTAGCTTTAGAAAAAGTTAGCAGAACCAAACAAAAAAACTTCTAAAACTTACTATTTCCGATGTAAAAATATATAAAAATTTAAGGCTAGTTTAAGGCTGCATGTATAACGACATATTATTTTAGTGAAAGATACCACAGAGTTCCTTCAAAGTAAATGATTATTGGAGAATACCACTACTGCACTAAATAGCCCTAAAAACAAATTTCCACGTACAAATCGGATTGGTTTCTAAGTATTTAATTAGAATTCAATGATCCTAAAATTCTAGCGGTTCAATTTAAGCTGTTTTCTAATAAAATATGTCAATTTGGTCTGGTTCTGTTAGCAAAACAAAGTTCTGCTACTTTTGGGGTACCAGTGTATACTCTAAGTTGTAACTAGAATATCTGAAAATACACACTTGCCCCACTCTAGTGGCTGATTGCGAAAAATAATGATTGGTGGCCTCAAGATCCGATATATGGCCGACGTTGGGAGATACGACCTATGTCTTTCCAGTGATGGACGTTGAGATGTGCCGTGTCAGGTAATTCAATAATTTCCCGGAGCCTTACGTCTCCGATAGCCACGGATTCGCCTCAATGTTTGACGTCTGAAAAATCGTCTATATCCTCTTTAATGTTCTCAGTCTGGAAAGTCATCTTCGATTACCAAGCCTATAGGTATCAATCTGTCTATTCGAAACACAATCGATTCTACATTAAACCAAATATTATTTTAATAAATTATATTTTGTACAATCAATTAAAAAGACATTTTGTGTTATTCCTGTCAAGACTCAAGTAGAACTAATTTTTTTTCTTTTTATTTATTTTAATTTTTAGAATCGGCGCCTACGCTAAGATGCCTCGATCATTCACTAAGTATTTTGGAAATTCTTCAGTTTTTAAAACCTTCAAATGTTTCGGTCGATTCGAGAACTGAGGCGCTGAGCACATCCGACAGGACGAGATGCTAGAACGTCGCCACAGCCTCTTAACCTTTTAAAATTAAAATTTCTCCAAGAACATTTATGTAGAATACTAATTCTGCTAAAATCTCTTACTTGCCTAAATTCAAGAGGTAAAGAAATCTCTGAAGAATCTTGTATATAGAATTGAGGATTAAGTTACTTCTGTTGTAAATTTATACTTTTCTTGTGCTAGTTTAAAGATTTATTTGTTGTTTTCACAATCTGCTTAATAAATCATTCAATCATAAGATCTTTTTTGCCTTGGATGGATCCTTCCGCATAATTAATTTTTCTTATAATCCTTCTTTTTCTCCTTCTACTTCCGTTCAACCACCAGTAAATTACTGGAAAGTTGATATTTTCGTTGAAATTTTTCAATCAGTTACCTAATTTTTAACAACACTACGAGTTTTTAAAAAACAAAAAAAAATTGAAACACCACCCAATGTCTTCAATTCAATTACTAATCTGACAGAAAATTATGCAATACCCGCACATGTAACGCTGATAGTCAATTAGCAACGATTAAAAATCAATCAGTCGGTGACAAGTGAACCGACCAATCGCTGATTGGACAATTAATTGATTGAGCAGTGTGCGGTCTCCATTAGAACTTCAGTTTGAGTATACGGTGACTTTAAAAATTCATATTTCCCAAACAAAATCGTGCACCACCGTAAATTTTGGCATATGCATATATAAAATGACTATCAGAACCAGCTTAACACAAGCTCGCTGTATGGACACGGTTAATAAAGAAACAGTCAACAATACATGCGTTTCATCACTTAGTCGGTGTTAGTATGTATTAGTATGTTAAACTAAACATAAACCAAACACCGGATGAAATTATATGAAATGTGACATAGAAACAGAGAACTAAGTATTATATAGACGTTTTTTTAGAACATGCTTAGAAACGTCAACGACAAAATGCTCAGCCTTAGTATTAACAGTGATGCACATGCGATTAATGGGTTCGTACATGCAAAAGTTGGATCTTGTGGAGTTAACATGCAACATAGGTAGTCTTCTCAAATTATGTCCACTATCGCGGAAAGAGATTTTACTAAGTAACAGCGGAGAATCAACATTCGCGTTTATTAGTTGATGCACAAACGTTACATCGGCAACCATGCGACGATTTTGAAGCGAGTGCATGTTCAAAAGCTTCAAGCAATCCTCATAAGGTGGAAGAATTAATTAATTATTCCAGGGTAGGTGTCTGAGAGTAAATCGTAAAAAGTTTCTCTGAACAGACTCGATGCGGTCGATGTGTGTACCGTAAAATGGAGACCAGACCTGGCTAGCGTATTCAAGAAGTGGTCTTACAAAGCAAGTGTACAAACGCAATGTTATGGTAGGATTTGAAAACTCTCGGGACCAACGTTTTATAAAACCCAGCATAGAGCTACTCTTTGATACCATATAGTTTATATGGGAGATAAAATTCAATCTGTAGTCACATTTGACACCCAAGTCACAGACAGAGTCCACACGGCGAATCGAGGTATCCGAGAACTCATAACCATAAATGATTGGTGTCTGATTCCTATGGAAAGTCATAACTTCACATTTGTCTATATTGAGTACCAAATTATTGCTCTCGCACCAATTGTAAAATTTTTGAAGGTCACCCTGTACCTGTTCACAATCGTGAACAGATTTAATCTGAGCGAAAAGCTTAACATCGTCAGCATAAATCAAGACCTTACAGTACCTCACCACAGAGACAATGTCGTCAATAGACAGAATAAAGAACAATGGGCCCAAGTGACTCCCTTGAGGTACGTCAGACGAAGCCTTCAAGACTCTAGAGATGGAATGGCGGAATAAGATTTGATATGTTCTGTTATCTAAATAAGACTCTGTCCATTTTAGAAATGTTGGGGGAAAGCCATACTTTTCCATTTTAAAGAGTATCACGGAGTGAGATAACTTGTCGAAGGCTTTACTAAAGTCTGTATAAATACAATACGTTTGGTAGCCTTTTGTAAACCCGCGTATGGTCTGCGAGACAAATTCCAACAAGTTAGTGGTTGTAGATCTGCCCGAAATAAACCCATGTTGGTTTGAAGAGAGCAAATTCTTACATGAAACCGATAGCTGAGAGTAAATGATAGATTCGAATAATTTGGGCATACAAGATAATTTTGCAATAGGCCTATAGTTAGAAATTTCATTTTTACTACCTTTTTTGTGAATAGGTATGATGAAAGAGTTTTTCCATAGCTGAGGGAAACAACCACTCTCGAGCGATTTTTGAAATATTATTTTAAGCGGCGTTGCCAGGGCAAGACAGCACGACTTAAAGAAGGCTGGAGGGATCCCATCAGGACCCGTTGCAAAGTCATTTGAAAGCCCATTAATATGATTGAGTATATCCTCTTGTGTAATTGTAGGAATAGTGAATGAAACGATATGAGAATCGTTCATATGACTAAAATTGTTATTGTCGAGGATGGAAATTTGACGAAGAAAAAGTATTGTCGAAAAAAGAAGCAAACATATTGCAAATTTCAGACGAATCATCACTAGCACAATCCTTATACCTCATGGTATTGGGATAGTAGTCAGTTTTTTTCTTCATATTAATAAACTTGAAAAAGATACGTGGGTCACTAAATAATTTCGCACGCATGCTTTGGATATACTCATCATAAAGTGAAGAGGGAAGTTCTTTGAACTCATTATAGGATGTGAGGAAGTTGTTATGACTTATAATGTCTTTGTCCCTGATATAACTTTTCCACAATTTATTTTTTTTCTATTTTTAAGACGTTTCAGTTCTTTATTGAACCAAGGCGGAGATGTTTTAGAGAACCGCTGTCGCTCGCGGGAAACATGAGATGAAAAGAATTATGTAAAATTAGAAATGTCTTCGTCAACATTATTGCTAGACAGTAATGTGTTGAAATCAATAGAGGTAAGGCTACTGGAGAGTTCCGAAAATTTTGCCTTTCTAAAATTGAAGAAGTATTGAGTTTCGTCTTCAAAGCAATATGTAATTAGTAGAGGGGGATGATATTTGTCAATATTAGACATTAAAACTGGGCTAGGTTCGACTAACAAGTTACCCGTGTCAGTAGAGAAAACCAAGTCCAACTGCCTACCCATCATGTCATTCTTTACATTACTGATTTGGCTGAGACCAAGAGATGAGATAGTGTCTAGGAATTCCCTTGTTGATAAGTTATTAAGAGGAAGATAGTCATCGTCATCATCTCTAGATAAGGCTTATGGCTTCAACATAACAAAAAAAAAAGTCCTAGAGGTCCTCAACAGTAGGTAAATAATATTTTTTTTTTTTTTTTTAATACTATTATTAACAAACAGAAATTGTCATTCTGTTTTACTGTGATACAAAAAATAAATAAAATTATAGGTGAGCTATATTATTTGATCCAAATCGGAGATCGTCAATTCTAAAATCAGCCATAAATGATCGTTTTCATATGGGAATGGCTAATTTGTTTTATTTTTATTAAATTGTGAGAAAAATTGAACGATTAATTTGCTACAGAAAATTTGTAAATGATATTAACTTCAAATAGAAATAATTCAGTTAAAAATTGATAGGACTAACAAAATGCCCCCCCCCCCCCTTTATCAAAATTGTACTATGACACTGCTTAAAATATTATCAACGATTATCTATAATTGCTAATTAAATTATTAAAATGAAATTGAAATAAATTTGTAATAACACAAGGGAGAAACCCAAAAGTATTCAGTGTATATTTTCAATTATGACACCTAATCCGGTATCTATAAAACCCTTGATAGCATATACCCAACCAACACCATAATTAAAGTAAATAGGTGTAAAATAATTAATGCAACATGATAAGCATATAAATTAGAAGCACTTAAATGTATCGTTCTCTCTCTGGAAGCCATCATACTGTATACATGATGTTATCAGTGGAGTACACAACAGAATAATTAATGATTCACTCACGACTCATTTTACAATGCTGCACGCACTATACCTATAGAGTCCAGATAAGAATTTTATCATTCCGATACTCTTTCTGTTGGCTCCAATGAGATAAATTCTTTCCAAAATGTTACACAACAATAACGCCGAATTCGGAAATTGCAGCCTTTCAACCCTTTCGTAATAGACACAATTAGAGATAGAGAGATACCCACCCATTTTATTACCTGCCAGTGTGGTACGACTGGTACGGTATAAGACGAGCTATCATCGGTAGATAAATTTCATTTAACTTTTGAGAGGGAGAAAATTAAGTAGCTTCGCACGATGCGATAACATCTATCTATAGTACCTTAAGTAAATATGTATAGTAGGTAGGTATATGTATGTGCTCTTTTCGATTTATGAAGATTCCCAGTTCTATAGAAGATGAATTAGACTAAAAGCTCTTTTCCCTCCATCTATATTTAGGTCATTCCGTTTATTCAGCAAATTCATTTAGATTGAGGGGGATTCCCATCCAATGTTAGAACTTGATGGGGAGAGATAGTGGAGCCTAAACCAAACCATGTGTACTTGTTGAGAAGATGTTGTCATCATATAGCAGACAAGACAAGATTGGGAGTGCAGTGGCCTATGTTACTGTTGTTCTTGTTGGTTGTTGGTGACTGAAATGATGAGAAAACTGTGAAATTCGCTAGTGAAAATGAATGCCGGCTTAAAGAGCTTTTTAGAGAAAGAGCACCGTCTTACCCCATTACCAGTATAGGCGCAAAACTCGATTTTCTGCAGAGAGTGAATTGACCTACCTACATACAAATATACATAGGAAGAAGTTAGCAAATGATAAGCACGTTTCTTGCATCATCATCACAATCATCTGGTTTCGACTCTCGCGAGTCAAGATACATTTTTTAACATTTTCACCAGAGATCATGTACATTGAATTTATGTACTTGGGTGTACGTTTGCGATATGTCATCGTATACTATTTTACTGGCATGGCAGATTGCCACCGTTACTGGTACTGGCACTGGTACTACTGGTGGTAGGTGTTTTTCTGACTAAAAAAAAATAAAATAAAATCCTCCTCATATGTTATGTTAGCCGAATACTGCTAGCTGGTATAGACTAAACTGAGTCTGGTGCTGCTGCTGTTGCTGATGTTTCTCCTGCTGCTATTGGGCTTGTTGCTTTCCGATATAGAAGTGAAACCATTGTCAGAATCAGCCAGAGTTCAGTTGCGATTTTGCCTTCGAAACGAACAAACGCGCGATATCTGTAAAGGAGGAAAAGAGTTTTAAGGAAATCCAAGACAATATTTTCGCTCAACGGAAATATTGTACTGCGAAAATTCGGGAAGAATTTTTTTTTATACCGATCCTATACCCCACACATTACACCGGGACAGTGAATTGAAAGCAATCTACATTACATCAAAAATAGCTTTTTTAACTGGATTTTGGAATTGGATTATTTTTTTTTTTTGTTCTATGTTTTGTTGAAACAAAAAAAATATATATATATGAAAATAGAAAAGTGCGTTCGTTAATACAAGAGATATCGGGTTGTGATTAACAATTATTTTATTTTTTTTAAGTTTAAATTTTCTTTATTAAGAAAGAAAAAAAATATTTAAAAAGTAAAAATATTTGTGAAAAACCGAAAGTGAGATTATATTTCCTGCAGTGCATATTCTGAATAAAATTCAAAGGTGGCTGATTTAAATTAATTAAGTTTTTTTTTAATTTAAACAAATAATATAAAATAATTAACACAAAAAAAAATGAGACGAAATTTGTGAATATCAGAACTAAATTATCTCCGTAATTCATAGAGGAATTTTGTTTTTTTTGTCATACATACTCATATTCAAATGAGGCGACAATCTTCTAGTTAACCATTATTATCAAAATAAGATTGCTTGAAACATAGATTTTTTAAGGGTTTTTTTAAAGGCTCTCCTCTTCAATTGTGTGAGTAAGAAGAAGAAGAAAAAAATAGATAAAAGTTTCAAACTTTCTCTCAAATACCGGCACAAAGTCTTAAATCAGAAAGAAAAGGATTTCAATTGTTCGATCGTTTTTTCTTTTTCTTTTTTTTCGTTTTCGTTTGGATGATAATCGACCGTGAAAAGGATAAATGTTTTTGGATTTTTTTTTTTTAATTTTTATTTTTTTTTTTAAATTTTTGTTTCAGGTGAAAAATGAAAAACAAAAGTAAATCCTTCAAAGAATTTCATTTTCTATGCGATAAAAATTCTTTTTTAGTCTTCACTTTTTATCTATGGTTTTAATTAATTTTGCTTTCTCAGCAACAAAAAAATAATAATTTTTTTTTTTTGTTGATTCAAATAAGTTTTCTTATCATTTTTCGTTGTCTTTCCGGTTATGATTTAATGATAAATGAAAAGAAGGAAGGTAAAAAGCAGCAACAACAACAACAAGAAATTAACTAAATTGCACACCTTTATTTTATCGCATAGAATTAAGTGTGGGTGAATTCAACCGAGGATTACGTGGTTGAAAATTTAACTTATTATATGATACTATATACCTGTATACTAGGACAAAAACTACTATATGTATACTATGGCAACATTATTTATTGCCCCCCCCCCTTATCGCTCTTCAGAAACGATATACAACAAACTTTTGTATTTTAGAGGAATTTTAGCGGAAAAAAAAATAAATTATGAAGCTCATTTATTTCTGAATTTTATTGCATCTCGAAAATATTACTATACGAGAATATCAAGATGAGCCATGAGCTATCAGTTTTAATTATAATTAATACTTATATTATGAGATAGTAGATATTGTACATGTGCTATGTACAGTACATACCTCTATATATGGGTTTATAAATTTGTGCGGGTTGTAGGTAATTTGTGCATCGAATAAAGGTGTGCGGGAGGAAAAAAAAATCAGTGAGGAATAAATTTTTTAATGAATCACCATTAAAAGAAGGATGATTTTTTTTTTTAAATTACCTAGCAGTTTTGAATAATAATTTTTAATTTTAATCTCATTCAGTTTGCTTAAAATAATTAATCAGAATTAGAAGAATTTTTATTGGCCTATGTAAAAATTTTGAATCAATTGCATACCATTGAGAATTTATTCTCATTTTTGTTTTTTTAAGTGGAGCTTTGCTGGGTTCAATTATGGGTCAGATATTTTTCTTCATTTACATAAAAGATTTTTTTTTCTTTTTAATAAATTGAGATTATTTTTGTTTTTTTTTCTAATGATATTAAAAATTAGCAGTTTTCGGTAAAAATGATTTGAATTTGACTTGTTCAACTTGGAAGATAGTGCTGCGTGATGCAAATATATTTTTTTTTTCGCCTTTTAAATCTCAACAAATCAACATAAATTGATTTTAATTTATTTTACATTGACTTATGTATTTGGGTTCGGGTGCTAGAATCTCATGTTCTAATTTTCATCTATTTTATTAATCTAATTTTTCCCCCTTCACATTATTCACTTTACAGAGGAGAAGAAGGTTTTAAGAAGAAAAAAAATGCTCTTCTTTCAATTTAAATTCTACAAGAGAAATTTAAAAAAAATTTCACTTAATTGCTTTATAGAATGTGATTGAGTTTTTTCTCACTTATGATCTTTTTATGGTGGATCATCAAATTAAAAAAACTAATATACACAATTTAAGTAGGTAGTGAGCAATAGTGTTTAAATGTTTAGTAGAAATAGAAATGTTATTACAATTATATACAAACCAGAGGTATGGAGATTTTTTGTTTGTTTTACATTTATTTTTATTAGATTAAAAATTATTCAACAAAAAATTTCGCATTGATATGAAGAAAAAGTGAATTTACAATAAGATTATGAACTACTAGAGATGACAAAGTGAAATATTAATATTTATACGAAGCTATGCAACATGCTTTTATGTTCAATTTTATTTTGGGCTACTTGAATAAAGTTATTGATGGCTTCCACAAAACTATGAAAAGACTAATCTTGCAAATTTATTATAAAATGTGATATATTAAAATTTAAATAAAAATCAAATTCGTTTACTTCACTTTTACTCTATTTATTAGAAACTATCTGAAACACACAAAAAATTATTTAATGTATGCCAACAAAACGTTTTTTGAAAATTTTATGTGCTTCGCACCACACTTTTAAATTTGCAACTCCATAATACAAAAACCATAAATAATAGAAGCCCCTTTTAAAGGATTTTCTATGTAGAATATCTGCAATGACATTTCAATAAAAACTCTGATTACATAAATCTGCATAAGATCTTATCTTTTATCATGTATACCAGACAGAATACTCGATTCAGACATCGTTGGTAGTTTGTTCAATAGAGATTAGACATATAATGAAGCAATTACTGACATGTCAAATATTTCCATGTATGCATAAATATGTTTATTTGTGTTGCGACAGGTTTTTTAAGAAACAAAACTTCTTCTTCTTCTTCTTCATCTTCTTCTTCTTTTTCTTCTTTATTACACAAAGTTACGTACTGCAAGCTTCCGAAACACTTTATTATGAAATTTTGTACATTTTTTTACTATAAAATTGTCAATATTTAGCTACAATTCCATGCTTACAAATACAAATAGACCTATCCCTTTTATAGCACAGGATGATTTATTAAAGAGGTTAGGTACTACCAACCAAGAAGTATAATTTATGCTTTCTGTAATGCACATAAAGAGCATTTGCTTCTAAAATACTCCTTGAATAAAACTTTCCATCAACTTTTTTATAGCAATGAGAATATGAAAAAGGGAAAACAAGTTGGAAGTTTTTTTTTTTTTTATCTCTGTAACAGAATTTCTCTGTGGGGGCGAATTATGCAAAACATATAGTTTGAAGAAAGTTTTTTTTAACAAATTTTGTTCTGCTAGATGAAGTTATGTTTAGATACATAATCTCTGTATAATGCTTATAATAGATAAATAGATAACAGATAAGTAGTGATGCCACCTCTACTAAATGATTAAAGTAAACCGGTCTACACGGTTCTCTGTAGAGAAAAATCAAACATTTTAAATTAAATCTATTACATTTTTGTTATCTGTTCTACTTGTACAATATTATTTATATTATTATTATAGAAAGTGTATTCCAACCTTATAAATAATTCTTATTCCACCTTATGTATATTCGAAGGAAGAAATTAGCTTTAAGAAAGCTTCGGATAATTTCCGTTTCTACATTTATTTATCTACAGGATATATGGTCTGCGGATTAACTTCCACTTGGGCCATATTGGCTGTCAGTTAGTCCGACAGTTTTTACAATAATTTTTAGAAAACAGTTCCGAAGAAGTTATCACTTTCTGTTTAACCTCGGGTTACACCTAGATGTTCCTGCTCTTGAGTAGAAGCATTCCGGTTTTTGTTATGTAATGTCAAAGAAAGAAGAAGAACGCCTTTGTTTACATATTAAGAAAGGAAGAGATTAGGAAAAAGTTTGTGATTTGATAATTTTGACGTTTACTGCTTACTTTGCGTAAAAACACTAACCGGACACTTTGAAGTTAACAGCTTTTTGACATGGTTCTGTCATGTCCTCGAATATTCCAGGTGTTACGTTCGTGATATTATGTTAAAAAAACCAATAAGAATAAACCAATTAGGGCTTGTCTTGTCAGTTCCGCATATAATGAAAAATATAAAACAAGTTTACATTTGGTGTAGTACGAAAATTAAATTCTTCGTCTAATATTATTTGACATTTCGTAGTGGACAGAATTATTAATTCTGAATACCGTTGCTGATATACATATTCTGCTACTACTTATGAATTGCCAATGTCAAACCCATGTAAATTGGATATAAACAATATCGTGGCTGTCAAATAGTTATGAGAGAGACTTCTCATAACTTTTTTCTCCTAAAAATAAATTTCTCCGTTGAAAAAAGTAAAGGACAGGGATTCGTTTCTTTTTTTCCTTCCGAATCAATCTTCTACCTCAATCCGTTGCATTATTTTTTCTCTTCCAGCTTATTCAAAATGAAATTTCATCTTAATCTGAACAACGATTTAATCATTCTTTACAAAAAAAGAATTGATAGAATTAAGTTTGTATTTATTGGTGTAGTAAGAAGAAGAAGAAGAATTTACTTTTTAGTGGTATAGTAAGAAGAAGAAGAATAGTTTAGTTAAGAGTTAATACTTTTAATTAATGTAATTATTCACAAAATTTTTATAAAAGATTAAACAAGATAGTAAATCTTTTGACAGATTTTGGACTTAGCACATAAACATTGAAGAATATACATACTTTAATCCTGTAGATTCTCATTCGACAGAAAAGAAACAAGTTCTGAGTTCGTTCAAGACGACTACTATACTTACATCGATAATATAAGCAACGGAACATTCGAATGACTGTATTATTATACTCCTCTAAAAAAATTAACAGCTTCTGAAAGCCGTACTATGAAATGTGTATGGATCTGTATACAAATCTGTCAATATTTGACGAACTGACAAATAAATTCAGTCGAATTATGTATATTTAATATACACACGGAAGGGCAATTATTGAGAAAAAATTATTCTCCTCAAATATTCTTAATTTTTCGAAATTGAACTGTCAAATGCCAAACTTTCAAATTTTCCAATCAACTTTACACAATGGAAGAGTATGGATGACAGAATTATCTTATATAAACTCTCTTTAGCTTCTTTATATTGTATACCCTAATTCCAGAGTTTCTGACAGTTAGCAAGTGAAAGTAAAATAACGTATTCCTAGTAAGATGCCCCCCTCGTGCTAGGTATGCCTCAGGGATCTGTTTTAAGGCCATTTTTACTTAGTCTAATAAATGAATTCTTCATTCTGGGAATTAGATTCCACATGTAAGAGGAGTAATTTCCGCTTGGTAATGCAGAGCAGAATGCAAGCAGAATGTAGTCTCTGCCAAGCCTATCTTGTGTTGGTTATACCTTAATGGGCAACTCGTGAGAAGAGGTTTGTGATAATTTTGAGCTCTGTTCTCCTAAAAAGTAAGAATTCTTCAGTTTTTCCGCCAGAGGTACCAATAAACTTATTAGTCTGACGAAGTACCTGTAGCCTTTCTCAATACAGGGATTTTTTTATTGTTCTCGTAGCTATTTAACATAGTTCTGAGGTAACTCTTTGAAGTGCCAGAAAATAGTTCTGGTCCGACAAAGGGAGTTTCCGCTCCTCTTTTGGCTAGGCCGTAAGCAATTTCAATGCCTTTATGGCCCTCATGTCCAGGTACCCACATGAGGAAAGCCATGTTTCTTCTTGATAAATTTTTAAGGGTTTGCAGACATTCCCAGACAATACTTAACTTAATAGTGTAGGCCATTAAGGAATTTTAGATCATGAATATTTGGATGTTCTTTATTCTCCTAATTGTACCAAAAAAACATTGAGAATCTTACATTCATATAATATACTCGTAAGCTATATGCAAATCTGATAAATCCCAAGGGGTGTCTTTTTTTATATAGTATCTCAGCGAAATCACAACATTGGTATACATCTTTTTTTTTTTTTTTTTTTTTCAAATATATTAGGGGGCCTTCCTACTTTGTCCAACAAAATTCTTCAATAATTTTTCAATAGGTTATAATTATTATTTAAAATTATTGGAAGTACTATTTTTATTATTAAGTGATTGAATTTAGGTCTGAAAAACTTATCTCACGCCAAGTTCTCACAAGCCCAAGGAATATTTACGCGAACCAACTTAAAGCCAATTTACCAACCCCTATATCTTCTTGACATTAACTGAAAATTCTACACATTACTAAGGTAGAAGATGCAAGCCCCTGAGCGCTTAAACTAAGAGAGATCAAAATTTGTAAAAATAAGTATAATAACGTGACTAATAGATGGCGCTTCTTTTCAATTTTACATCCCAGAAATATTTTTTTTTCTTTTTTCTTGAACATGTAAAGCTGGCATACAAATTCTATTAAAATGCATGGTTAGTTAAATCGCTTATAGATGGCGCTATATCAATTTTGCAAACCGCCCTTGTCTAGTGCTTTCAGTGTTTACATATATAGTGTAAGTTATATTTAAATCTAATGTCTTTGTAAAATGTAACACTTTTCGTTCTTTAATTACCTCAGCCAAAAATAGATCAAAAGATATGAAATCAACAACGATGTCAAGTTTCATTCTGCTACCAAACTCAGAAAATAAGCTAAACAAAACTTTGTAACCCGGAAACTTCCCGTATTAAAGCATAAAAAATGAAAAAATGTATTAAATTTATTTCAGAATTTCTATTTCAAATCTACACTTGCCGCGACAATACTGTGCTTTATCTTAAAACTAAGGCATGTGTGTTAGATATAAAAGCGAAAATAAATTCAATAGCTGCCACTATGCATACACACATACTCGTATTTGACGTTTACTTTGTTAATATCACAAATTAATTTAACATGTAAACAAAAATAAGAGAAAACTGTAAACATGAAATAAATTTATTCAAATATTGATTTAAGTCACATTAAACTGTGCGCAAGCTAAATGCACATTTTGTGTTTACGTATACACTTCAATGCTCAATCCAAAAATTTCACGCTCTTAAGATATGATTTATCACCTCTGAAACGGATCACATTTACATGGCCCATTTCCAACATAAACCATATTATGCCGATGACCTAAAATCACTTAAATTATAAATGAAGTTCAATAAAAACTGTTCCGATTAAATTAAAACCGAATCATTCTAATTAAATAATTATGTCGGTTGATCTTTAGAACCGGGTTCAAGTTCAAGTATTGAGGCAGGCAAAGTTAATTTTTTCTTTTGTTTTTGTTTTTTTTTTTTTTTTTTGAATAAATTTGGATATTTAGATTTTTCCGTTAAATAATTTATGAAGGAAAATCTAGAGTTCTTAAACAAATTTCAGTTTTTTCTTGTTCTGTTTTCTTAAGTCGAATTATTTTATTTTATAGGCAATTTATATACCCGAGGTTTATAGTTAAAAAGTTTCAATTGAAAATTTTGTTTTAGTTAGTGTTTAACTTAATCCAATAAACGTCTGTGTGCCTCAGGGTTCTATTCTTTCTCCGGATCTTTTTTTACTTTTTCTCAATGATCTACTCTCCATTACTTTCAATCTCATCCCATCCATTGTTTTGCTAATGATACTACCCATATAGTGACACAATCATCCAAATCCAATTAAAACTTACAACTCTATCTCTGCAAGGGTTTTAATGTAGTAATTAAAACCCTTGCAGAGATAGACCTATAAGTTTTAATCGGGATAGGAGGAATAAGTCATTGAATAGAGACATTTCTCAAAGTTTCATTCGTGCCGCAGAACGAATTGTGTCGAATTTAATCCAACTAAGACATAAAGCTATCTGATCTCTTTAAAGTCAGATCAATAATTAGTTAGTTCCGTTGCTTTCAATGTACCATTGATTTCCGATACACCGTCATACATAGTATTGTTGGTATTAATATTTTCAGAAAGTTAACCTAGAGTAGAATGACATTTTTTTTTTTGTACCAAGGAGGTGCTCACATTTTAAATAATTCTAATGTAGGAAATATTTTAGTCCAACTAACTTGGCAATTCTCTTCAAGTTATTCATGTGATCTAGAATTCGATATAATTTTATATAAAATATAAATTTTACAGTTAAGCAATTTCCTGGAAGGTGTCACTTTGGGAAATATTTTTTCTAATTGTTTGACGTTTTTTTCGTTTGGCTAGCTTTGACAGATATAAAATCCACGCGGTCAAAAAAGATATTTCGTTAAAAAATCAAACTAACTTGGCTAGCTGACTTTTCTTACGGACCGTTGGAACCGTAGCATTCTGCCCTGTTAGCCAAACTTAAAGCACTTGATCTCTTCCCTTCTCTTCTATTATGGTTTGAAAGTTTCCTATCTAGTCACCAGATACGTGTTGTACTGTATTAGATGGCGTTACAGGTGAACCTCATTCTATAAATGTCGGTGTGCCACAAGGCTCTGTTATCTCTCCAACTCTCTTTTTAATTTTCATTAATGATCTACTTTCCCTTACTTTCAATCCCATCCATAGCTACCATTGATTTTGTTTACTCCTGTGATACTCTTGCGGATTCCAGAGGGAACGTCGCATATGTTAAACGAAATTGCATGACTAGATCATTGAATAACGATCTTGCCAATACTCTCGCTTGGGGCAAAATGAATCGCGTCGAATTCATTGCATCTAAAACACAAAGCTGTCTCATCTCTTTAAAACAAAATCATAATTTCTCCACTCTCGTTTCATTTGATGGAGCACTGATTTACGATACACCGTCTTTATGTATTCTTGACATTAATATTTCCAGCAAGTTAAGCTGGACAGATCACATCTTTACTGTTGCCAAAGAAACATCGAAATGTCTTGGATTTCTGAAAAGGTATAAGAAATATTTCAGCCCATCGAATCTAGTGCTCCTGTACAAGTCCTACATCAGACCTAGAATGGAATACAATTCCCATATCTAGGTCGGGGCTGGTCGCGCAGACTTAGCTTCATTGGACATTGTCCAAAAGAGAGCCTTCAAGCGATTTGGCAATAACTTGTCATATGGACTCACTGGAGAACCGCCACAATGTCGGATGGGTTTCGCTCTTTTATCGCTACATGCATGGTCAATGTACCGATGAAATATCACACATCTTTTCACCCTTCAAAATACTTTCGACCGTACAGTAAAATTCCGTGATGCTTTCTTATCCCGAACTGTGCGAATGTGGAACAGTCTTCTATCTTATATTACTACTACTACAATCTACAAAAATTTAAGAGTGACATAAATCAGCACCTCCGCCACTTTCCTTATTTTCTTTAATCATTTCCCTATTTCCGTCCTGCCATGCTGTGCTTTGCATCATAGGGTATTATAGGTATCATAGGGTATTACAGATATTGATAATCTGGAAAACAGTCCTCGCAAAAATCAAAACAGTTATTAAATGAACAAGCACAAACCTTGGTGACTTTAACATGGGCACAGAATGTCCTGTAATTAATATTTACCAGCTCTCATGGGGCGATGAAAGCCTATGCAAATGGTATTTCTAAGATGACTGCAAAACGATTGATTGCTTTCAGAATAGATTCAAGAATATACAAAACTGTGGAACTGCGGATATTTCGAAAAAGAATAACATAAAAAAAAATTAAATAATTTTTTGGTAATCCGCAAAACTGATATAGAAACTACTGTATTTGAGCACGGGCAAATCGTACAGCATTACCAATAGTAGATAATGCTTCAAAGAGTCTTCAACCTGTTCCCAAAGCGGTGGCGATAATATCCCATATATATAGGATAGGGAACCACTGTAATGTTGGGAGCCTTTCGATCTTTTACTAAGCGTTATGCATGGTATTGGTAAAATTTAGGGCGTTCTGGTTATTTGGTTGAATCACAGTCACTAAATCTCCTGATACACGAAATATGGGATGAAAATTCAATTTCGTTTATAGACAGTATTAATCAAAACTTGTTTTCGCCTACTGTTTCTATCTACACCATCAGTTGTGTTCTAATAGAACAATAAGAAAATCGGGGTTTAATACGGGGTCTCTGTGTGGTTTCAAGTGTACTTATGTACATATCTATTCGTGTAAAAGGCATGAAAACCATCCAAAAATGTCGATAATTAAGCTCAATTGAAACCATAGCAGCACACAAGCGTTTCACTTTCCTTTGTACAATATCTACACGTTATTGCTTTACAAAATCAGTGGATGACACCCAGAATTTATTACTAATAGCTGAAAAACTTAGCTGAAACTACTTAGTTGTAAACGTTGAGTGAGTTGAACGCAAGACCAAAACTACACTTTTACTTTTTCTGTGAATTTTCAATGATTTAAAATCCAAATTCATTTAATACACTAAACGAGATTAATTCGAAATACAAATTGAAAAATACAAATCGATTAGGTTTTATTCACCATTGAGAATGCTTCCAACAAAAGGCACATTATGAAATATCCTTTAAGACAATGAATAATGACAAGACATCAAGAATAGTCTCAAAAAAAAACAAAAAAACATTTCTCGCTTTGATTCATAGTTGTCACCTTTATCGAAGCGATAAATTTCCATGAAATACCTTATCTCATTCCTTATGAGCCAAGCAAGCAAAAAATCCCAGACTGAATAAAGTGCAAAATCTCCATTAACATTATGAAAACGTATAAAAAAAAATGTTTTATTGGGTGTAAGAAAAAGTAAAAAAAAAATAAAAAAATACACCCTTCATATGAAAAGATATTAAGGTATGCCAACCATGAAAAGAAAAAAGCTGCTAAAAACGCGTATCTGCAGACGTCCTTTTTCCATCCAATCCAAATAGAATTTTAATCCTGCAAAGAAAGCCTACTTTACTGTAGTAAGCCGCTCTACGAGCGTGAATAATCTCACATTAGTGAATGAGTGAATGAAGGATTTTGGCTTGTAATCAGCTTATACAAAGTGTCGTTTTAGCAAAAAGGATATATTCAGAGATTCTGTTATCTTATATGTACAAAAATGTGGCATTTTTTTCTTCCTTTGTTGATGGGAAGATTTAAAAGTATTCAGAAGAAAATAAAACGAAAAAAAAAAAGACTGTCTAAATTGATTTATGCGTTTGATAAGAGAAATCTCAACAGTTTTCATGTCACGTAGAATTTTTATTTTTATTTTTAAATATTTTTTTAAAGTGAGAGAGACCTTTATATGTCGTCGTTCAATGAATTTTAAATTCGAATTTCTTCGAAATACTCAAAAAGTATGATTTACGTATTATGAAATAAAATATATTTCAAGGATATTCTTAGATTTCATGGAAATTAGATATTCTAGTCAACATATAATGCCCAATTCACAGGCAAATTCAATAAGTAGTTAAATGTATGGCTTTAATGGAAGATGTGAACTTAAATGACAAATTTAAGAAATTTTCGGAAATTAGTTAGGAAAGAAATTCTCATCGTATTGTTGGTAAATATTTTCCAAATTATTAAATTACAATTATTTAGCATATTACGCTGGCAAAAGATAAACACTATATTTTTCGAAATAGTAAATTTTACTCGAGTAAGTTTCGAAATTCGAAATTACACAAGGCTTTATACCAACTCTTTTTAACATTTCAAATTCTTTTTTTTTTATTCGAAATTCCATATTTGCTATTGCACTTGCTTTTCCAAGACTCAATAATATTTCGAAAATGAAAAACAAATGAAAGGCAAGAAAATTTGGTTTTAACAATGAATTGGCACAAAGCCTTAAAGCCGATACACACAAAACTTGCACACGTTTTTCCAATTTGAAACAACAAAAAAACTATTCTGAAGTAACTGGGACATTTTTGAAGGCTTTTCAAAAATACCACAAACAACTCCTTCATATAATTTTAAGATTTGAAAACTGAAAAAAAAAAAATGTTATTTTCGAAAATTCGATATACATTTTATATGAATTTCGAAATTCGACATTTTTTGACTGTATTTCAATAATATTTCAATAAATACTTTAAATATAAATACGTTTCACATTTTAAGCGGTGTGGTGGGGCATTTACCCCCCCCCCCCCCTCCCCGTAAATGCTATTGCCTGTGATAGAATAGTGCCCTAAGACATATTAAAGAATATTTTCGAAATATTTAGGACTTCTAATTTGAAGGTCTCCAAACCAAAACACCTTACATGGGCAGAAGGTGGTGAAGCACCTTGACTATCAACACTCCTTCATCCATAGCTGATTTGCATTCAAGAAGACGATTCTATAGCTCCATGAATTCTGCTCTGTTGATAATCTGTTACTAATATATTAAAAAAAAATAAATAAAGGTTAATCTTGCCCGCAATATAAAAAACAAAGAGTACGCGTGTTTCAAGTATGTTAAGTTAATAAGAGACACATCATGTGCTCCCATTACAGTGGTCAAGAATTTCAGAAACAATCTCCAAAAGAGCTGTTGAAGTTGAGTGTTTATTGCAAAGTCCAGATTGATACTAAGACTGAAAATTATATTGACTGATCTTTTTAGCAATAATGGTTTCAAAAGTTTTGAAAATAGCAGATTTAGTGATTATAGGCCACCAAACAGATAAGGAGAACGGCATAATGAGTCCAGTATTCAATAGTAAGGGAAGTGGGGAGATGTAATGAATTTATTTAGAATGGAAAATAGAAAGGATAATTTTGAAGAATTTTATTGGCCGAGCCGCCTGCTTCGGCAGTGCTCTGAGAATATTGCTATACGGTTAAGGACTGCTGCATTGAGTCTGATTGCTTTGATTTAATGCCTGATAGTGAATATATCTAAGGCAGGACGGTTAATAAGTAGGATTACATATCGGACTTCTATTGAAGCTGTTCTCTAAGTACCCGATCGACGTGTAGATTCATTTGGTTTCGTTGTAACTTGTAATCCGTAATTATAAGAAGAATTGGACGTAAAAGGCCGGTGTAAATTAAAATCAAAAACGGCAATAAGTCGTAAACCTTATTTCTTATCGAAGGCTCTGAGAAGAAGTTTGAGTACACTTCTACACTCGGATACTTAAATAGTTATTTATAGCCAACCCCTTATTCACGTTTTTAGTACTTTGCGTTTTTTAATTCCAACTGAGGTACTAGAGTTTTCGTCGGGGGGGGGGGGGGGTCCAATATCACATGTTTTTGTACTTTTTTCCCGATTCATAAAACTGTCTCGACGCGTCTTTGTCGCCGAAAACCCCATTTCCATGCATTTGGGTCACATACACCCCAACTACATTTCGTATATATTTTTGCAGTTCTTTCTTCCATGGCTATTAGTGATGCTCTGTTGTGAACATTTTTCTTATAGGAAGTCATTTCCCACTTTTTCTCCCAATAAAGTCACACAGGCTACATCCGATTACCAAAGCCTTCCCCCACCAAAAAGAAATAAACAATGTTAATAAAATATGTTCAGAGTATCATAATGCATCGTTTAAGACATCTTTCAGGTCTGGGGATGTCGGGCCTAAAGTTGTATGAAAAGTGGACATTCCCTTTGTAAAGAAATCTTGTCTGTCAATGTGCACATAGCCAACGTAGAAATTTCCTCCAAAAAAACTAATAAACGAATAAAAAAAATCTGAATCACCCTGCATTTTCCAAAGTATTTAAGTTGAGCATAACAACAAAGTTTCTCATGTAATACCTACACCGACTTGTTCGCCCGGGTTTAACAAATGTAGGTTAACTGTGTTGACATAATTAAATAATTAAAATGTTTCTATAATTAAAATTAATGACACATTTTATGTGTTTCTAATTTTGGTCACCAATTCTACGCATTTTGAGAAAAGAATATTTTGCTTAGCTTTTAGTTTGCAAGTATAGTTCAACTAAGATCAATGTTTGACATTTAATTTTCAATTAATATTATTTTATAAGGTGTAATTCCCATAAATAATAAGGCCATATTTACGTTAAACAGGTACAAAAACATGTTTGCAGGTACGCCGCTAATTGATGCAATCGACTACTTCCTAACTGTCATCGGAATATTTTATTTTACCTAAATTATTAATTCTACCTGATCACTGATTAAATAGTAAAATTTCAGGGAAAAAAAAATTTTTTATTTATCTTATTTAGTAGATGGGGCTACAAAGTTTCCGAAACCTGTTCTTTATTAAGTTGAAAACGAAACGAGACGATCACGATAAAGCAAGGTAGCGATCGAAATGGATTTTTAGCTTCGCGTGCACATTTTTTACGCATCAAACGTTTACTTTTGTGATAAAATAACTAGAAAAGAGGTTCAAGATGATATCACAATCAGGTTAGACTTGTAGTTCGAGCTAATTACACACTGTGAAACCTAATTATTCAAAACATGCAGATAAGCTTGACCTATTAGTGTTAACACTTTTAATTTTATGCTTCACCACAAGAGAGGAATTTCAATTTCAATTTCAACACATTTTATGGCAAGCGTAATTTCTACGGTTTTTGTTTGTTTAATATTGTTTTTTTTTTTTTTTTTTCTTTTTCTAACTTTCTTTTTCATTTAATCTTGATTTATCTTGAGTCCTGCTTCTGAATACATATGAGAGTGATATTCAACATTTTACCTGATGTGAGTCTTATAAAAGAGAGTAGTATTTTAGTATCGTTGAATCCCAGGCATTTCGAAGAATTTTTATCAATTTAAATTGATGTGCAGTCAATTCAATGAAGATTGTTAAAAGTTACATACCAAGAATGATCAAAGAGGATAATTCAATGATGAATTAAATTAAATTTGATGAGAGCATTAATGATAGTTTGAGTACAGAGCAGAGTTAAATAAAAGCAAAAAGGAAATCAAATGGCAAAGTTAGCATCCACAAAGGATAGCATTAAAAATGAGAAAGAATAAAACATTAATTGATATAATGAATAAAGTTGGGGAGAGAATAGAGCCTTGAGGTACACCGGAATTAATATTGTGGGGATGTTAGGTATAATAACTTCGAAGACTACGAATTATGTGATTTGTTGAAAAATAATCAATCCAGAATTTTAAGAGTTAGTTTGATTAATTAGAATTTCACTACACCAGGCCTTCGACAGGCATTTGAAAAAGCGTTGGAAGTGATATAACAGATGATTTTCCATCAAATCCAGAAGCCTTACAAACGGAAAGATCCCTAAAATCTGAAAAACCTTCTCAGTGTATAAAAATCGATCGGATATGAGGAAGAGTTCCATCAATTCTTATTTTATGTGAATAATTTTTGGAGAGGTTTTGACAAGTATATTTCAAAAATCTTAAAATATAATCTATTACCCTTATAAAATTTTTGTTAAATTTGGAGAAAATTGCGCAGTTATTTGTGTATACTTAAGTAATAATTCAACACCTATATTTCGCATAAATCGTAATGTAAAAAATTCCCCTTCTATTGTAGAGTTTTTTAATATAGTTGTAGAAAATATCAAAATATTACCAAACCTACAGAAAATGTGCTTTGATGCATTGGCACAGTTTTATTAGGAAGGAAGCATAGTCAGGCAATAAGAAAAGATAAGTAAATTCAGATCTGGGTGAGTTTTAAACTGAGTACCACTTTATGAGTACTTGTGAGTTTTTAATACAGAAATTCTTTACGAAGCTGCTAAACTTATTTCTACTATTCTCAATAAAAATCTGTGCAAATTTATGATTGCTAACGACGATGACATTAGACTTGGATGCGTTTTCAGCATACATTTTTTTCTTTTACTTCATTTGAAAATCGTGGCAACAGAAAAATCTTAATTAAGAATAGCAAGAAAAGTAAGGTCCCCAAACTGATCCTGAAGGGACGAAATAATTTATATTATTTAATTAATTCAATTTGAAAGGTAATTATCATAATAGACACTCTTATCACTGTTAGATAGGGGGAAATATTGTGCAGTCGCTTTTTCATACAATTTTCTGTCAATAACCCCCGGTAATGCGCTTGGTTTAGTTCAATTGTAAGAGTTCAGGATTCTTCCTTTGGAGTGGTTTTCTGCAAATATGTAGTTTTGATTACCTTCAACTTTTATTTTCTCTCCAATGTAGTTTGGATAGTTAGCTACTTAAATTACTTGCCTTTAGTTGCCGTAGTTGGGATTCCGTGGGTTTATTAAGCTCAGATTAACTAGTTTTTACTACTGTGCAATACTCAGAGTTCTATAAATGGTGATGCTAATTTTTGAACTTCAACAAAATTTTTGGGAATAAGAATCCATACGGGACTAAGCCCAGTGAGTACCTATGGAGGCGTAAGGAATGACAGTCATGATGTTGGATAACAAAAATGTACACTTTTTAATTGATGAATGCAGCTCATCTGTAGGTTGTCATGACAGAGAAGTCAATTCTGATTGCGCCACAATTTTGAAATTTTTCAAAGAATGCTCTCACAATAGAATTCAACATTAATCGTCTGCCCACAAGGAAGAAATTCATGATGTATGTAACAATGGTGAACCGCATTGTAGAAAAGAATAAGCATTGACTTTATTGCGCTTCTGATCTGTCGTTTTGTTATTTTTGAAAACTGGTGAGTTTGGACTTATCCACTGCAACGATTTGTACAAAGCACAGGGATATACATATATAAACCAAATTCTCTTCGAAATTAAAAATGAAAATGGATCGTTATAGGCCTGCTGACGAGGATCTTTAGTTGATGTTGATCCAATATGCCTTCTGGTCGATTGTTAGTCACTGAGGAACAAATTTGGACGGAGTAGAATGCATGTTTAAATTGATCAAACTGTTGCAAATGACATTTCAATTATACCAGTAACTTCTTTTATTAATAATCTTCGAACTTCACGAATAATTCTATGAATTTTAGCGACATTTACGGGTAGTTATGCTGTTACATGTATGTCCTGGCTTCTCATAGTCCTCAATTGAAGTTTATAAAACAAGAATACTGGTCATAAGATTGGGATCGACTCATAGCTGCATCACTATAAACCTGGCAAAGCATTGTAAAACTCTCAGAGACTGGTTTTCTTTAGTTTTACACAAAATTTAATGTTCGCACAATGATCAGACTGAATCACAAAGAATGCTTAAAGCAATTGACTACTAGACGAATTTACCTATTCCTCTCCGAGCATAACTGCTATCTGATTCTATATTGATCACACATCGCATAAATTAAATTTCTTCTAGTAGAAGTGTTACACTTTTCTTGCAACGTTACAATGAAATCGTTCCATTAACCTGAACTGCTAGAAAAAGCATACGTCAAATGACCCTGGTGCTACAATCTCGAAAACTCGCCGATGTTACACCGAAAAACGCACACATCTAAATGAGAAATGTAATAACTGAATGTCATTGAGCATCACATATCCATCTTCAACTATTACTCCATCAAATTCATCCGCAATCATGTCAAAATCTTTTCAATTACAATTTACCTAATTTTTATGTTATTTGTGATATTATTTTTCCCAGAAAATTTCAATCTGACAAATTACACGGATATGAGCCACTATTAAAAGTTGTTCCATTGAACTCGTTTTTCTTGACGTGCACTTCTCTTAAAATATCAATGGAAATCGACATTAGAAAGAAGACCAAAGGATAACTGTCAACAAGAGGACAAAAGATGCTATACAACCGAACTGAGGGCTAAAGATGAGCACCAAGGACCAAAGGGGAACATGAGTGATTAAAATAACACCGCAGGAAATATCGACAATCCTAAAAGCAAAAAGGCGCAATCTCACTTGACTTAACTTGACTTGACTTGACTTGACCTGACTTGACTTGACTTGACTTGACTTGACATGACATGACTTGAGTATATTTGAAACGGAAGGCTTATAAGTTTCCATCAATAAATGAAGAATGGAAAACATGTGGGTGATTTTACCTATCTGTGAGTGACAGAACGGAGGCCCACAGTGGTTACGTTGATAACGGAAATTTATCTATCTGAAAATAATTATCATATACTTGGGAGTTAAGAGGAGGCTACCGTTCATGCCGATGAAAAATTCGATTTTTTTTTTTACATAATTATCATCCTTAAAGTGTTTAGAACACGTGGATAAAAGGATATTTTCATATCTAGAGTATTTTAGAATTCACAGCCTGTTGAGTGCGGAACCGTCCGACGGCTAGAAAACGGGTAGCTGAGGCGCTCGGAGCGCGCTTGCTGGAGAGGCCTTTTCTACCTGAGGTACCCTCATAAATTTCGGGAAGCCGTTAACCTTAAGATTCAGCATAATCAATTCTTGAAGGAAGAAGAAGGGCCACTGTATGGTGCTGGGAACAAAATTTTTTAGCGCGCGGGGCGGTCTACAGCTCCAACGGATGAACCGATTCACATAATCCTTGCGCAATTGAAAGGAAATTCGAATTTGCAGGGCCATCAGAGAGCGATTTTTGTCAAAAATGTATTTATAAATAGTTTTTCGTCCATTGAAAAAAAAAAGGCCATTTGTTTTTTTAAGAGCCACTGTAAATTTTTTGAAAAATGGATTTGGTTTTATTGGCTTAAAAAATAGTTTAACGTGCCAGAAAAAATTTTTTTCCTTTGAAAATGGAGGTCGCCACCAAGCGCGTCAAACTTGCTCCGAAACGACTACCTGAAGCCTGAAACACAATTGGAGCTTTTCAGCCAGCTTTATCGTCAGCTTTCTTATAAAGCTGACTGAAAAAGCCGAATTGAACACAACTGACCTGTTTGACATTTGCAACTTTAACTTGTTTATCGGAAAACTTTTATTTTTTACCTTCATTTTTTTTCCCCCCAATAAAAAACTATTCTCAAAACTTTAAACGTGTTTTTCTCGAAACACGGTTTTTCAAAATGGCACGCAGCATAACTCGAACAATTTTCATATTTTCGACTTGAAATTTTGACCAGATGTGAACATCAACATTATTTGATTTGCCGTTTTTTTTTCGTCGAAAAACAAACTTTTTTCAAACGCGCGCCAAATCTACAAAAATTACTATTTTTAAAAATCCGTACGGCATTCTTAGCTATAACCACTAGATTAATGTTTTTTTTTGTTTTTTTTTTTTTTTGTGTTTTGGTCTAGATTCAAATGTGCCCTGCAAGCAAAACATGTCCCGGGAAGACGGGAAGATGGCTGTGGAGCAGCCATTTTGTTGCTTTTTCGCTGTCAAAAAATGTATCAATAAAGTTCAATGTATGCCCGATAATACCCTTAAAAGGTTTTTTCAAACATCTTTAATTTCGCGAGAAAAAAAATCGTGAAGAAACCTTTTTTTTAGCCGTTACAGTGGCGTTACCCCTGAAACGGCTAGCATGATTTATTCAAAGGTTTTTGGAAAACGAAAACCGATAAGGCCCGTCAAATTTTATCAAGTTTAATCATTTTCAACCCTATTTGTTTCGAATGAATTGACAGAGCTGTGGAGCGCTCCGCGGAAACCAAAATCCGCCGTGCACTGTTTTGTTTGATGCGTCGCCATTTTGGATTTTTTCTTGTTTTTTTTATAAATAAAATTAAAATTTACTCTTCATTGATAGAAGAATAAAATACATTAAAATTCATTTCCAAAAGTATTTATTTTATGTAAAAAAAAAAAAAAAAAATCCAAAGTTCATGCAATTTTCATGCCTCTCTACGGTAACCTCCCCTTAAGTGAAAGAATGAATCAATGCATAACATTTAGCGACCTGTCCCATTACCAAAACTTTCCTTCCAGTCTTCTTAATGATGGTGAGGAAGATATTTTAGTTCGTCTACAGATAGAAGGGCCGACCCTACAGTATTCATCCCGGTCCGGGCGAAGGCTGGACAAGCACACAGAAAGTGTTCGGTTGTCTCAGCCTCTCCTTCCAGGCATCCCAAACAATAAGGCCTGTCAACAACTCCAATCCTTGTTAGATGAGCATAAAGCGAGCTGTGGCCGGTGATGATGCCAACCACAGTTCTACATTGTTTTCTTCCGAGCCCCATGAGAAAATCAGAGATATTCCTATTGGACCCATCAAGAAACAGTTTTGTGCACCTGCAAGTACTCAGTTTCTGCTGATGCTTCCTATGAACATCTGCTTTAATGATAGACCCGATACTCGAGGTGGCAACGCCTACGGCAAGTTCCGGTCCGAAGAACAGATAATCAGAGTCAGCCCGCCCTAGCTAGAAGGTCAGCCCTTTCACTCCCCATGATCTCCATATGACCAGAAACCCACTGAAGTTAGACCTTGCTGTGGATACATAACTTATCCACAGACGACCTGCAATCCCCCAGTAACTTAGATGTTATCCAAGCGCCACTCACAGCAATCAAGGCTACCTGACTATCCGAAAGGATAGCAATGTCTTTACCCTTAGTTTGCATATCAAGAACATCTTTGTTGCCATTGCGATGGCGAAGACTTCAACAGCCTGGTTGTCAGTGATGTGTCTTCCAAGTGAGTACTCCATACCAATGTCAGATTTAGCCACCTTACTTAAAACCAAATTCAGAAGTCCATCTTATTGATGTCCTAGCAAATGATGTCACAAGTTTCTCTACCTATTCTCAAGTTAGATATATGAAGACTTGCTTATCCAAATCTTTTCTAAAACTGATTTGAATAAATAATAACTTCAATAAAAAAAAAAAAAAAACTTTATGAATAAAATCAAACACCTTCCAAGGTTTTACTTTTTAACTTGCACTATTCTAACTATATAGTATGTTCTGCCCATTATTAATTAAAAGGAAACCAGGTCAACAGTTGGTATTCATGTACCTACAATATTTATGTACAACAAACATACATACCTACGCACATATAAAAGAAACACGTTTTAGAAATGTTATATTAATCAATAAAGCTTTCATGCACAAAACATTTCGAAATTCAATTGAAAAACGTTGAAAACTACCAAGGTAAATGTTCCTCAATAGAGAAAAAAAGAGAAAAAACAAAACATAAAGTTTCTATGCACACACACACACTACGATTTGCTTGTTTTAAAGTTCCACTTTAGTTCCGCGTTAAAAACCAATCAAATCGAGGAATATAAAAATATAACACGAGCGCATTGTTACAATTAAATAAGGTTTGTAAACTTTCTGTTCTACATACATATTTATGACTTTTCTGCTGCTGCTGCTGCTGCTGCTGCTGCAGTGACAAAATAAAAGAAAAGTTTTTAAATTCAATAGAAACAACTTTTTTCACCCAACTTTAACTTTGGTGGTCATTTGGACTCTGCTCATTTCCCTATTGTTTGTGCAATTTATGTTTGACATTGAGTGTGAAAACAAAAAAAAACTTTATACAAAATAATAGTAATAATAATAATTGTTGTTCTGTTCCATGAATATTATATACCGTGTACGATCTTGTCAACCTCCATCAAGTTGACCATAATACAAAACTTTGTTGTGGTGAATAATTTCCATCATTTCGAACTGCTATTAAAACTTCATCATCCCTTAGTCGAGAATAAACAAACTTTATACCCTAGCTAGACCAGCAACATTGAACAAAAGCAAAAAAAAATTGTTTTTTTTGTTCTTTTTTTTTCTTTAGAAAAATATTGTCATAAATTCTGAACTCTCCCTGTTTTCCTATGAATTTTCCTGTTATTATTGTCCTTTCATTTATTCATTGGAATGAGATTCCCTATTGACTGACTGTGTGGCTAGTAGTTAGTACCAACATACATACAACCTAATCAAATATAGCCCTAAAACGTCTGACTAAGTTTCAATTTATGCAAATGTTGGTACTACTACTACTGCTGCTGCTGATGATGATGATGATGTTGTTGTTGTTGTTGTTATTGTAGAAATTTTTTGTCCTAGAGATGTAAACCGCTGTTTAGGTAAATACGTCGCGTCGCATTACAAATGACTCAATTACTTTTCGCTTGAGTAAAGGTCAATGAAAGCCATTTCCATTACTGAGTAATGTGGTCTCGGTCAATAAATTTTATGTTGATCGAAGGAATTTGCAATTGCAATTGCTTTAGGTAGGTACTCATACAATATACCCACCTACACAGTTGGAGGACTTGCAATCAGATAACATATGCAGATTACCCCAATCAGCCAGTCCACCGTGTGCTTCCAATCTCTTACCGGAGATTGCCCGGATCAGAGATCAGAATATACATACCGAAGTCAGGTAGCTATATATACTACAGATACATATATCATAAAAGCGCGGTGAAATATTTCCCATCTGGCCGACAATATCTGAGCCCTTATTAAACTGACTCCCACAATTTACTCTCTATATAAATATATGTTTGTGTGTCTATCTATATAGTGGGATAGACCAGGCTCTGACATACTCTGTACATTGATATGTATGTAAAAAAAAAATGTCCTATATGAAAATTTATCGTTTCTATTATTACATCCATACGGAGTAGTTCTAGTATAGGTAGTAAATCGGAGGACATTGAAATTTTTTTATCGCATTTTGATTTCACTTGGAGTTATTGGCTTTATATTCAGGTGGTGGTGGTGGTGGATAGTTGCTGTGAAGACCAACCTGAGTATTTTGTTCTGATTTCAAATGAAAAATTCAGAACAAAAATAAATATGAAATTCGAAAAATAACAAAATTTCTTTTTCAATCAATATCATAAAAAAAAATACTTTTTCTGTGGGCTACGATAAAACATGTGGAGACCTGGGTTAAAATTGTTGGTAATACAGAAAAAATTGGGAATATTAAACGATTTGCGGAGGGTATGGTCAAGTGGTAGTAAAGTTACTACTGCTGCTGCTGCTGTTGCTGTTGTTTTTTTCCCCGATTTCATAAAAGATCAAAGCCCAAATTTCAGTTAAACTAAGCTATGAGATACATATGTAAGTATTCAGTTCAGTTTACCTTATCCAAATTTCCGGGATGAATGGAATTTTTACTTTTGGGAATTGTAAACGAAATCCATATGAAAGGTTTTTGTAAGGTTTGTGGTGTAGTAACAAGCCGGTGGGTTGAGTAAATATTTAATTTTTGTTTTTATTTTTTTTTTCCTTACATGTATGTATATACGTATGTAAGTTATTGAAATAATTTTCAATTGCTCAGGTTTAGTATTATGTATGTCTGTATGTGTGTGTGTGTATGAATAGCTTATGTCGAAAAGTCAAAAAGAATATTTTGTAGCTCAGTTTCTGCAATTTAAAAATTATTTTTGTTCTTCAGTTTTTTGTTTCTATTACATTAGAATTAGTATCAAACTTTAATTACACTTATGGTAGTAGATCGAATATTAATAGTGTATAGAGAGATATATAGAGATAGAGATGTATAGAGATTTTGAAATTTCAATTAAAAAGAAAAAAAACGAACTCAAAATGACTCCAGATACAGTAAAAGTAATGTACGAAAAGTAGATATTTGCTGGGCAAAAAAATTGCAACATAAGACAAGTAAAGTTCGACAAGAAGGTGTCTCATATGTGGTCTTGCACCAGAAGGCTATGGATAGCTGATGCTTGGACAACCAAAAAATTGTATGGGTGGGAGAGGAGAAATCATACTGAAAGATATAACATTTTTAGATTTAATTAAACCTTTTTCAGAAAGAATTAAACACTTCTCCAAAAAGAATTAAACCTTTTCCAGAAATAATTTTTGATTAGTTAAGTGGTTCGCCACGCGATGCACGTCTAATTTTCATCATCATATTCATTATGAAATTTACAACATACATATGTACCAATTATCGCCCTATCTACGTTTTCTGCACTTTTCCTTGAAAATATCCATATCCAAAGTCCCGTTATCTGGGAAGCCATTAGGATCCCCCCCCCCACAAACCTATACAGGTTTTTTTGCTTTTCTAAACTGTCCTATCAAAATCAAATTCAATAGAATAGGAGATACATATAAAGTTGTAAATCAGAGGTGTGAAATTTAGACCACCTTATCATATTCGGCAGGTCCTTTATGAAAACGAAGAAAAGCAGCGGTCCCAAAATAGAACCTTGAGGTACACCACAATTCGTTAACAAGAATTCCGAGGATAAATTATTGCATTCGACCAAATGCATTCTGTTACAGACATAAAATTCCACAAGTTTGCACGCAGAGAATGAAAATTTGTAGTTGTTGCCAAACTTATTGGTCATCAGCCGATGATTGACCTTATCAAAAACCTTAGAAAAGTCAAGCAGCACAATTGCAGTAAGTTTTACTTCATAAATTGCCAGCTGTATATGTCTTCAGTAACTTTCAAGAGAGCAGTCGTGCAATTATATCGATATCTAAAGCCAGATTGATAAGGATTAAATAAAGAAATTATTGCTTTGCAGATATGCACAAATCTGTTGTAGAAAATTTTTTCAAACACTTTGGACAGGAAAGATCAAATAGATATAGGTATAGGTCTATATTTCTTATAGGAATTAGTTATGGTCTCTTCCAGATACGGGGGTATGACGAGGTTAATAAGATATTATTGATGACGCGTGTCAGAGGATGAATAATACAAGGGAAAAGAAGTTTAAGAAATTTTGGAAGAATGCCATCAAGACCAACTGTATTGGATTTAATAGAGAAAATAGCTTCAATAATATTATCCATTTCAGCTCTAATTAAGAAATGGTGACATGGCAAAAAACTGTCTATACTGCAACTCAGCATTTAATACATAGGATCTGTGTCCACAATATTATTATTCGTCGATGCCGCAATTCCATCATCCTTCAGATTATTCCAAAGTTTCTTGGTTGTTAGCTTGATATTAAACTTTTTTTCTATGACAGCTTGTTTTTGATATGAGAATGGCTGATGTAAAGAGATTTCGGAACCGGCGATATTCTTCTTTAAGTGATTCAATTCGATAACGCTTCCATCTTTCATATACCTTATCACGTTTGTTTATTAATGTACTTATCTGAGGAATGATCCTAGGGCAATGTTCGTTTAGAACAATGAAGGTTTTAAGTGGAACATGTCTATTAAAGAGAAAAGCTAGGTTGTTATTAGTCATATCATATCCATTACTTACCCATAGTCTGCGGGTGCAAGACCAAATGCGGACACCCTGCATAAACGCCTTTGCGGTTTTCCATTGTGTGCTTGTCTTTTTTTCAGGAGATAATCTCTGCATTTCAATACTATCTTTTTTGGGTATCCCCAATTGGAGCTTATCTAAGTAACCCTCAGTTCTAATTGGTGTCGTATTTTCTCTTTTTCGGATTTTTGTGTTCTTTTGGGGTTGCTAATAGCCTATTAGCTGCATTGCCGTATTTTCCTGTACAACTGCTGCGTGCTATCATTCCCGCTAGAGGTAGATGTTATTTTAAGAGGGTCAGAAAAGGCAGAGGATAGATTATAAGTTTGTGGATAGTTTGTGGGAAGTTTAGGGTCGGAAAAATTCAAAATAGATGATTAGCTTAGAGATGCTCTCTTAGTAATTAAGACTAATCTGTTGTCACAAAACATTTTCAGGAAAAACCGAGATTTTCTTCTACTAAAATTTTTTAAGTATAAATACTCGATAACAAAGGAGCAATATTCATTTTTGTTTTATACTAGGACAAGTTTTTAGATATTAGGCAAAGGGTAATGCCCACTTTTCATACAACTTTAGACCTCACGCCTCCAGACATGAGAGATGTCATAAACGATGCATTATGATACTCTGAACATATTTTATTTGCAATTTTTATTTCTATCTAGCGACTTTCTTGGGTGAAAAAGTGGACTTTTCAACTTATCGTGACTGTGAGGAATTGGTGCGTCGTGAGAAAATTGTTTACCACCCAATAGTACTCGGCGAGACCTTTAATTCGATGTGTATCTTGCGGTATTAGAACTACCCCCCCCCCCCCGCCGGTGGCTCCTACCCCCCCCCCCTCAACCAAACCCTAAAAGAATACAGGGAAAATTTTCTTTTACTAATTACATCTGGTAATGAGCTGAGGCGAACAGTGAAACGCGTTTTCCGATCGGACATAACCCTATCGAGTTAGAGCCGATCTAAGATGCGAAAAATCTAGTACCTTAGTTCGAATATAAAAGAGGGAAATACTAAAAAAGTGACGCGTATAGGAGTGTGGGTACTCAAACTTCTTCTCAGGACCTAAGGAATTCGATTCTCTAATAGAATTTCCAAAATGTACTAGATCAAACTTTTACCCCTCGTCCAGCTTTCTTCCGCTAGATATAAATAAACATCTCTCTTGTCTGGAGGTGTCGGACCTAAAATAGGTATTTCCCTTTAATGATAGCAAAGATTATATACTTCGCAGTTTGTTGCATATTTTAGGCATAGAGTTTGTTATTCCAAAATATCTGTGCTTAGAAAACTATTCCAAGATAAAGCATGTTTGAACACACTCCCTATTGTTGCAATGACCTGACTCAATCAAAAAATTTCGTATATCTGGCTGCATCTTATTATAACAGCTAATGATATTAAATCAAGATGCTTGATTGACAGACCTTCGTGAAATTTACAAACTTTTCTGTAGATAGGTATAAGAATATAAAAAAGTAAGTAAAAATAAGTAAAAATAAGTACAAAGTTGTAAATGAATTAGACACTCTCACAATATATACGTATGTACTACTTAAATAGTTATGTTACGTTGATCATTATCAATGTCAACACAAGGAATTATTCCAGTTGAGAATCGTCTGCATTTCAAAATTTGGATTTTCAATTATTAAAAATAATAAGAGAATACTGAAATAATTATATTACTAATTTGTTGGAGCGAAACAGAGTAGATTAACAAGGCTTAGATCAAGACTATATTGTTGAAACTTTTCATAATTACACTACAAGTATTACAGAAGAACTTTACGAATTTATTTTCGACTTAGCGAACAATTAGATCCTACCATATTTATCAGGATTTCTACTTTTTACGAACATGGTCTTATTAAAATCCCTTCACAAAGACCAACCGCGAGTCTCTCAATATTTACTCTGTATTTGGCTTGATGTGTCAATCGATAATTAGCTTGTAAGCAGCATTGTATTATTGCTTACAATTCTACTGAGTTATCAAGTGTTACACCTAATAGACTTTTTTTGTTGTTTATTTTTGTTCGAAAAAGAAACGCAACAATATCACAAAAAGAAAACAATCTGCGCGCGCATAATACCACTATACATAAATAAAGTTGTAACAATGTTGCACTTTCAAAAAATATTAATGTGCATAGCGTTTAACACTTTTATTTTTACGTTTTAATCAAATTTCATGCTATGCATTACAAAATTACCATTAATGTCGGGGCTTGTATGAAATTGGCAATAAATTAACTGGGTTAGTCAGCTAGTGTCTGTTGGGGGTTTGTCTAGTGAAAGTAATTTAAATTCATTGGAAGTCAGTTGGATGAGTGCATATAGTCATCAAGAGGACATTTCACTAACGATTTATGCACAAAATGCGGTAGGTACAATGTTATTTCTAATGGAGTTCCATGACTAATTATATTTCAATGTAGAAAATCATTACTTACATTGGCAGACGTCCAGCCTTAAAAGCCATTTGAACAAATTTTAATTACATACGCATGTATATAGGTCACAGATATTATAAATCAACGTCATCTTACATCTCGCTCCTATTTGCAATTACTTAGTCTATTTAGTAGGTACTTATGGAAATTTGTTTGAATTTGAGGATTTATAAGCAAAATGTATGCAAAATCGGAAATAATTAATTAAAAGTTCTAGAACTGATTCTTGTGGAATACCAAAATTCATGTATGCAAAAAAATTAAGAAAGGACACGGGTATGAAACTTACTGCAAACAATACTGTTTTTGTTTTTAGCCTGACAAAGCTTTAATATTTAAGCTTCAAATTTAACAAAAATTTCCACGCTAAAATGCTATACTAAAACTTATGACAAGAAAATGTTTATGGTGGTAAAATGGTGAAACATATAAGCAGCAGCTATGATATACAACATTTCCCCCATCTCAATGCCATTATTACGCAGGGTACCTCAAGGATCGATTCTAGTACCTTTGGTATTTAATTTATTTATGTGCTAAGTTACATTATGATGTGGAATTTTGGAGCTATATATTATTTTTGGAATGTTCTTTGCTCAATTCTGAAAAATAATAGAAAAATATATCCAACCACAGTTATGCGTATAGCATCAATTCATAAAAATACATTCCAGTGGCACTGATTTGTGGAGGATTGTTATTTTCAAGTCTCTTTAGAGAGATACTTAATTCGTCAAAGCTTACCGGATTATTATACTCTTACGAAATATCGAGTAGTATTTGCATACTTCATTGTTCACACTTAGTAGGAGACTGCTAAGGATTCTGCTAAGCTATACTGATCACATTTTGATCACAATAACATCACCTCCCCAATTTGTCATCATGTTAGATTACTGGAGAAATAATTTCTCTTTTAAGTTAAAAGCTCTAAAAGTTTTTCATTTGATATAGCAGACTCAAAGCAAATAGTTAAAAATGATTTTTTCCAAGCAATGGACATCAGGTAGACGAATTTATTGCTCTATGTACCGCAATCATTCGAACCATCTTTTCCTCTTAATGAAGCGCAATATTTAAGTTTGGATAAGTGATGATTTATGGAGAGGTTGAAGAAGTACGGCAGAAATTTGAGATTATCAGCGATACGGCCTCTTTTCTAGCGGCTTCTTTGAACCTTTCCCATTTCGTCCATCGAAGTTGTATTCAACTTATTTCTGCTAAATGTTTTTTATGTTATCCCCGATGATAATTAATGACGGACCCAGAGCATACGCCCTATAAAGGATGTGCTAGAGTAGGTTCTGGCAGGCAAGCCAGCGGTCTCGTTGCCCATAATTCACTGGTATCCAGGTATCCATGAGAAAGATTATGTTTTATTATTTTTGGATGGAGAATCAGAAATCCCGAATACATAAACTCTCCCGTGTTCATTACACCGAAAAAATAATTTCTATATAAAAAAAACTGGTTCTATTCTATCTATTGTCAAGCAGCCCTTTTTGTTTTTTATTCGAATTTTGATCTCTAGGAGTAGATAATCAAGCGTACTGTGTAAAGCTACACTATAGGTTTGATGTTTAAAACATTTGTGTCTGTTATACCGATTCATATATCCCTTTGTACCCTGATCAGGATGATAGCTCTGCCCTATTCTTCCAAACTACTAACACTGATCGAAGAGCCATGTCTTACAAAAAAAAACAAAAAACAAAAAAAAAAAACAAAAACAAAAAAACGCTATCCTATACATACTTCATATTTTCATTAGTGGATTAATTGAAGAATAGTTTCACATTTCTTTCTCGTAAGCTCGGCACAAGACCAGTGCTATTTTTCTAGTAAACTAGTAAACAAAACTTCCATTTTCTTCCAAGGACTGACCCACAGTTCGTACTTTTAGTACCAGTCTAGAATTCAGTCAATGATTCTCTGCAATTTTATTGCAAATACTTCTAACCTTTGAACTAGAGCGTGTACAAGTATGGAATACCCCAGAATGTCTGCATTCCATAAAAAATACATGACCTACAAATTTTGTTAGTCCCACAGTCAGTATGTTACCTTTTATTTTTATTATTTCCGAACATATACCTTACTATATCGCACAGATTCTCTCTATTGTATGTAGATACTGCAGAGCGAATCGAAAACGTATTGCTCCTTCAGAAACTGAGAAATTATCTGGGAGCCACTTAGAGAAGGGGACTATCCACAATATACTCAGTCAGAATATAGTTTCTCTGTCCCATTGTGGTAGCAATGATTTTATATTGGAAGACAATGGTGAGCACTTCAAGGAAATGTTTGTGCTGAAAATTAAACAAAGCAAACACCGCCATCAGTCTCTGTATCTGTGTAATTAGGGACCATCAGATACGACTTCTATTTACAAATTAAAATTTCCCTATCCAGAACGTTTATAAAACATTCGAAGTTTCGTATGTCATGCAGGTCCTCCTCTAGTTTAAACAACAATAATCCTAAGTCACATCAACTTTAACTCTCCTCCTAAAGGACCAAATATCACAACTCACTCGTTAACATGATTTATCTAATTTTAGGTCTTAATACCTAAAAAAAAAAAAGTTCTAAGCACCCGTTTTCTGCACAGATGTCTATCAAATATGCCATTACCAATTTTCGCTGGTACTCCTCATTTTCATAAAAAAAAAATATATATATATATATATTTCTACAGAAAAAAAAAGTGATGCGGTATTTATTTACGTAAACGTTTTACACAAGGATATCAATTTTTTACTAATCGCATGTCTGTAACCTTCAACTCTGCCCTTATAAAATACACACCAAGAGCCAAAATCCAATTCAATATTCAATTTGCTCCCTTGGTAAATATCCTTTTTTTCTTCTTGTCGGCAAATATAAAAACATTTTAAGGATGCAAACAGAGGGTTCCACCCCATGAACGTTAAAAATTAAATTTTCTCCCGTTTTGTCGACAATTGAATGTGTACGTCCTTAATCTTATACCTAGTACCATTTGAGACCCTCTCGCATATTATCCCTAAGCTGATTTCGATACACATGTCCCTAGTAATTTGATATCGTTTGTGCAATATAATTATTGTTCAACTTAGGACACCCCGCGCTTTCTCTGATGATTCATTTTTATTTTTCACCTGGCGCGTCATCTATGACGTATACAGCATATACAATAAAATCAACTGTCAATTGATATCATATAGGGAAGAGAGGTGATTTTCAGGAAAATTGGATTTTACTGCTATACAGTGAGTAGAATCTCACAGATGAATTTCTTTCTCCCTCGCCGAATCAGCAACACTTTAAATCAGCATAAATATGTTCACAACAATACCCAACCCTGTCGGTGTTGTGATAATTTCACCACTCATTTTCAGGGGTTAACCCCATTTCGAATTTTTTGGTTAACCTCTCTTGTGGGGTGAAAAAATCTGTCTGTCGCTTGTTCTGATGAGATAATTTCAATGGAATTTTTTTCGCGGGAAATTTTCAGTTATTCTGAAAGAGATGCTAACGAAATATTTCGCAGGTGTATCTTTTCTATAATTTCCTGACAACAAGCATAGAAAACCGAGCTGAAGGTAAATCGATTAATTTCACAATCTCTCGAAAATTTGACCTTAATTTCAGTTAACATAGACTTGTTACAGCTATGTAGAACAATATGCGCCGCCAGTGATTACAAATCACAGCATAAAGTTTTACACAATTGTTTTACACAGAATTTTGTTTGCTTGTATTTGTACCAAAAAAGGTTTTAATCTTAATTCACTGGGGAAAATTGGTTTTGTTTTGGTCGGTTGTGTCTTGTATCTATTTATGGTATGTAAAATGGCTTCGTGGCTGAATATAATCAAATTCAAAATTGCGTCGGGCGTTTTTGTTTTCAATTAAAACTCTCGTCACCCCTTTTTTGGTTGAAGAGGGAAATTTCGTTAGATATATGTAAGTGGATATTTGTAAGAGTAAGTAATAAACTAGGCACCCCAATTGACTTGTGGAATTATTTTCTGAGCAAATTTGAAAGTGTATTGCGAAATTTTATGTATTCAGGTTTAATTTTATAAATTTGAAAATAAATTTATGTTTTATAAATTCATTTAAAGTAAAGTGCGAAAAAGTATTAAATTATGAGGTCATCAAGATGACTATCAAGTCGTTTAATAAGAAAAAGTTTGCAAGTTTCTTATTCAGTTATTTAAGCTCGGAGAAATAAGACAATCTCTGTGGACAATTTGATTAAATTATTTCGATTCTAATGCAAATTTTCGAAGCAAATTAATTATATGTGCAATCCAAGAAAGAATGCGAATTTTTCTCACAATTAAAATGGATGTACATACTTCTCAAAAAAAAAAATTAATTTGTAAATTCATAGTCAGAATTGTCAGAATTATGATGTTCTAGCACTAGATTTGAAAAGTCTAAGAGTATCTAGTTGAAAAAAGGCAAAATGCAGGAGCATAGACAAACTAATAACATACAAAGACTGGTCACGTCACGTAGAACAAAAATATTCAACGATTTTCTCGAATATAAAATCGACGATGCCTCGACTTGGACCTGATGACTTAACCAAAAGAGAAGTCAGCGCCCAGCAATGCCTCGCTCCAATATAAAATCAACATTACCTCGACCAAATGAAGGAAAGGCCACAATTTTTTCTTAGAAATTTACAGAAAATATTTCCGCAGAATTTATTCACTTTGTTGGCCGACTAGAGCTATTTTCAGAAACAATTTGTACCGTTGTCGGCCTTCAAAACTGCGTATAAATTCCACGAAAAATTTTCAGTAAATTTCTAAGAAAAAATTGTGGTCTTCCTTAAATTAGGTCGAGGCATCGTTGATTTTATATTGGAGCGAGGCATTGTTGTCAGCCTTGACCAATGCATACAATTTCGAAGGAAGAAATTTCCAGTAAATTTCTAAGAAAAAATTGTGGACTTTTCTAAATCGGGTCCAGGCAACGTTGATATTATATTAGAGCGAGGCATTTCTGGCTTACCTGCCTTTTGGTTACGTCATCAGATCCAAGTCGGGGCATTGTAGAGGCATCGTCGATTTTATATTCGAGGAAAGTATAGCATATGTTTGTTCTACGTGTCGAGTCTTTGATGTTATGTTATTAGTTTGTCTACCGCATGAATGATACATTTGTGTTGAAAAACGTTGCAAGTTCCATAGTTGGAATCCTGATTCTCTGAGGTAACTGCTTAAAACTGTGATGATATTCGCAGATTGAACTACATATATGAAAATGATGGGCGAAAGATCAGAATTATCCAAATCAGTCAGAACCAAACCAAATAAGTAGTAGATATTTTGCTGGCGTCTCATAGTCCAAAAGTCCAATCAAAGACTCTACCAAGTCAAACGACCAACATTGTGACACCTGTTCCCCCCAAAAGAACTTTCAAAGAAAAGTGAAAAGGAGTCTAAATTGAATGCCGAGTTTGCGAAAGGCGGTTCAACTTTATTATGTACTATATAATAATCTCTAAGTGACAAATTATCTAACTCTAACCAATTATAAAAGAAAAAGACCGTGAACTGGACCGACATGGGCACGACACATCTACAAAAATTATCAAAACTCAGCATTGGTTAGCTTAGATTTGGTTGGAGTGGCGGCTATCGGAAAAACCTGCAATCAGATACACATAAACCATCGATGAACCATTGTGATATCACCTTATTGCGATCTCACTTGGAAACTATTGTTTACTTTAGGTGATGAGTTAAAATCAGCCACAAAAGTTACTTGTTCATTCACGCAATACGCAAAATAAGTAGCAACAAATCTCACTATAAATTGAACAATTATTTTTTCTAGTCGGTACTAACAGTAATCCCAAACATTCAAGCCTAAAAGACATTGATGGTAAAATTGATTTGCTATTTAAATGCACTAATTTACTCTTACCAATATAGGCAAACATACAACACATTTAAAATAACCAAAATGTCCTACAGCTTTGTGTATCAGCATACATAGGTTGGATATTATTTCCAATATTGCGCGAGCTATAGAATTGAATCATTTCCTTACTGCTCCGACATAGGAAACTCAAAGTTTACAATTATTTGTTCTTCAAAAAGAACGAAGACTTCATTATTTTCTTTCAAGTCTTAACTGAATCTCATCTTCCAAATGAAAGATTTTCAGTCGAATAGTATAATAAAACTAAGTGCAAAATTTTCAATATGGTGGTATTCCACAAGGCTCTATTTCGGGGATCTTATTGTTTAATTTCTATATATATATATACAGGATGGTGTATTTCTAATTGCAATTGCTACTTGTTTGCAATATCCGAAATATGCATGAAATTAAAAAATTTCTCTGCATAAAAGTTTATTATTTCGGACCACTCTTGACTTATTTAAGGTTGTGACTGCGGTTAACATTAAATTTTCAAATTAAAACCCACTTTTTTTTTAATTCTCTGTTAAAAAATATACAAATTCTACTTGGAACATTTTTATTTTTTAATGTTAATTTCAAAAGTTATGAGAATTTTTAGAATTATATATTGGACCACATTTTATCGATAGCACACATTCACGAGACAGAAGTCCCAAGATTTTTTGGAGATTGTTTTGCCAATATTGTTAAGACATACTACTTAACCTAATATTAAATATATGGTTTCAACATGACCGTTGTCCAGTTCCCTATGTACTTCAAGCGACTTGAACAGAAATTTTCCTGCACTCTCACCACCACCACACTCTATAGATTTTTGCGTTTAGGGAATGCTTTTAAAATCAAGTGCTATAAGGTAGAGTGCGCGAATATCCGACAACGTAGTATTATTAATTGTGGTTTCTATTGATTCATAAAATTTTACAGAGCACTGTGTACGGAGTTTCAACCAACAGCGTATTCGAAAATGCTGCATTGGGGTTATTGAACATTTGTTGAAAAATATAAATGGTTAAAATAAGTTTATGAACTTTGGAACAAAAAAATGTTGGGTCCTAATTTGAAAATCTTGAGCTAGCTATCCAGGGGCTAGGGGCTCTTTAAAAATTATAAATTTCTATTTAGAACAAATTTTTGATTTTTTGGATATTCTGGGATGTAAATATCATTGCAATTGACATTATAAAATCAGTGATGGCGAACTTATGATATATATTTCAAAAGTGACACGCCAAGACATTTTGGGTGACATGCATCTTTTACGGACGGTCTTCATCCAAGAACAGTCAATGTGCGTGCTTCGCTTACTTTACTCTGGTTGCTTCTCGCTTGTGACCGATTATGCCTTCCGTCAGTGCTCGATGAGACTTTCTGAGAGCTTTCATAGAAAATGCCGACATATTTGTTTATTTATTGTCGCAGCTCTATGATGGAGACCCCAAAAAAAAAATAAAAATATTAAATGATGGTATAGCAATAATCCAGTAGGTTCAAACTTGAGAATCTGGGAATAAATCGTTTAGAGAATGAAAAAGAATGCCACTATGAAGAGGAAATTTGGAGTGCTTGAAACCTATGTATTACTGAACACTTTTAGCAGCTTAAAAAATCTAATGATGGCTTTATTCACAATTTTTTCCTCTACGTCCTTTTATGAAACCTTATTAACGGTGTTTAATAATATACAAAAAATAGTAGCGCTTGCTTGGGCTTTAAGTGCGCGAAACACCAACCTTCAATTGAGAATTTTGCAAATGTAATTCAGAAACATAAAAGTCAGTAATGTGAAGAATTAATTATTTTGGATTAGGAAAAAATTAACTCTTTCTTTACTAGGGCTCTAAAATTATGGATATTTCTAGATATAGCACGGCACCCGATTTAAGTTAGTTTTCTTTTTTTTTTTTCTAAATTTTGACACAATTAGCTCAAAAGGTTCGCCATCACTGTTATAAATGGACCACCTTATAAGTACTTATATGGTGTTCGATGATTCGCATGAGTAGCCCAATTGAGCTATGTAGTCCGAACAATGAAAGGATTAAATCAATTAAGGTTTTTTCCGTATAACACTTGAGAAAGTTTTTTTTTATTGATACCAGTTTGAACCACATAAATTATGCAAATACCTGCACAATGCCATTCTTGGTTGTCATCGGTATTAACAAAACAATAAATAATCTCATTTCATTTAATGAAATATAAATAAATCCGAATAGAGAGGCACATGACTTTTTCAATTCTTTACCATAATACAGCTTACCAAAATTATAATTTAGTTTAATGAAAACCATAACAAATAAGGCAAATCCCTATTTAACGGACTTAATTTAATGCGATATGTATACTATGTAACTATATAGGTTTTACCCATTCAAATTATCCCATAATCCGTAAAGGGTTTGTCCAATTAAAAACAGGAAATTTATACAAAACAAATATTAAAAAAAAAAAAAAAAAACTGTCGAAGGTAATTTTAAAATGATTAACTTTTTCCTCTCATACAAAAATTTCCAGATGACAAAATACCAAAGTCAGGGCTGCTATCAACTAACGGATACGCGCACAACAATGACAACTTATTTATTTATAAAATTATTATTATTATTATTATTTGTGTACTGGAGTGGAATAGCATCATCCAACGCAATGTGTGAGTTTGTGAATGAGTAAATAAAAATGTCATACATAACATGATCATAGAGAAGGTCTTATGCTGTATTACGCATACACAACAAACACACGCACATTTCCTACATACAAATTCATGTTTATGTTGGAATTTTAATCAGTTTAAAATTCAATTTATCTCATTATATGCACCGAAGCGCACTAACCTAATTAAGTCAATCATTCTGCATGCAGCAGTTGGAAAACTGTCGACGTAAATTATTGTAATAATTGGTGTGTGCTCTTGGAAAATATATCTGTTATGAAATTTGTTTGAAGAGGTTTTTTTTTTGCTTTGCTTTTGTATACATACCTTCCCGGGTTTGACTCTGAGTCTGTCTAGCTATTGAGAAATAATTATTGACATTGAAAGATGTCATCAAAACGATAATGGGATGATTGTGATAGAAATGATTTACATGCATTAATTGATTTCATATTTGTATGTAATAGAAATGATATTGAATTTACAAAGTAATTGCGGTTAGAGAAAATTGCTATTTGAAATGAATTGCATGTGGCAGAATATTTATTGATATCATATGCTGACCGTATTCAATGATTCTCTCAAACGAAAGATTTTCGAGATATTAAAGACGAACATTCTATGTAAATTACAGCGAATGATCACCAGGTTACAGATCTACTGCGACAGATGGAACTTAACAGTGTACTTAGGAAAAATTAAATATTATGGTTTTTAAGGAACCCCCCCCCGGGGTTGAAACACCCACGAAAAATAGAGAATTATAAGGGAGAGCTATACATACAAATACCTGGGAATCGTGATAGCCCCGAACGTAACCCTCGGAAAATACAGGTCATGAAGTCGGCGGTGATAATAACACATTAAAAGGCCTTCACAGGCCGGCTATAGCCATGCAGACTCTCACTGGTTTTGTACACTCCTCATGGAGGAAGAACTACGATTTCATCTTAAATAGGTCCTAAAGTCTAAAACTATCGCTTCCACAGAAAAATGAAGTTAAAACAAATTGCAGCCAAATATGTTTTCTTTCTAATGGTTGTAAAAAAAAAACTTCTAGAAAAAATCTATGCAAATTATAGCGTTTAAACAAAATACAAGCTAATTTCGTGCTAACCGTAACCGGCCCGCAACTCTCTTTTCTAGACTTTGTTCATGGCTATTATATTCCATAGGTTATGCCCCACACCTTTGCTTTAACAGACATCTAAAATTTAAAGAATAAGGGAAAGTTCACAACCTACTCAGAAATTTCATCAAGAGGAGCCTATTCAGATTTCCAAGTATACCACTCAAAATTATATGATTCGCCTCGAAATTGACCTTAACGAAATCTTTCTATACAGGGTGATTTGTAATTAGTGGTCAGAAATGAAATAGGTGATATATTGAAGCGTTAGAAACAAAAACGAAGAAAAATAAGGGAAGAGAGGGAGAGAATCTTAACGGTGTTCCAGTTACAGGGTGATTGTTAACAGAAGGTTTTTCAGGTACCTATACTTTAGTTTTTATTGGTAACCTGTAGCGTTTCGACATGAAACAAGTTTCTTTAAATAGGTAACAAATTATCCGTTCTTCATGTACATATTCAGTTCCAATACACTTCATATTTACGGCGTAGTTGATTGAAGTATGCAAATTTTTTTTTTTTTTTTTTTTGTATATCAAAATTCAAATTTCCCGCCATTTTACGCGGAATATAGTTTTATTACCATGTGATTGTTGTGATATCGCCATTTATTGCGCTACTCGTACTACAAAATTCCAAAACTTTTGATGGACTTTTGTATGAAATCGCTATGCAAATGAAAGATGCGTACAACACTATACTATCCAAAACATGGTGCTGCCTTCTGTTGCGTATTAGGAAAAGTGCATCGTGTTCCGGCAGCACGTTATAATGTTTTTACGGTTGTTGCCTCTAGTCACCGTGAAATCCTTAAAAATTTTATAAACCCCTAGCTATCTGCTGTGTGTTAGGAAAAGTGTAGTATTCGGGGATCACGTCATAATATTTTTTTGGTTGGCGCCTCCGCTCATCGTAGAAGCCTCTAAAAATTTTATAAACCCCGCAAATGGATCTCAACATCTATGTATATTGTGATGCTATGGGAAAATAGGGTTTTTTTTATAGATAGGGTAGTAGGTGTAAGGTACAAGAGGGTAGAAGCTATAAAAGTCCCTAGGCAGGAGGAAAAGTGCAGAACCGTGTCGACATAGGATTCGAACTCACGATATCTGGGACGCCAATCAGCACGCGTTACTGAGGTCACAGTTTAAAAATATGTAAGTTGAATGAATTCAGTCTACAGAAAATCTCACAAATTGTCGGAGAAATTGGTCAGCATCACATTTTCTAGTAGAGCAATTTGTTCGACGCACTTTTTGGCCGCGAAGAATGATGATCTTTCCACTCGAGTGAACGTCATTTCGTTTCTGGTGAAAAGTGATTGACCCAAGCTTTCATTATACAATCCAAAAATGCGAGAAAACATTGCTCCTTGTGTTGTTCTGTCAGTAAGCGGAGCACCCTTCGAACATTAACTTTTCGAAGGTAAAACGATCAGAGATGATGTGTTGCACACTTTTATATCCAATTGAATCGCGATTTCATCCTATGTGATTGACCTTTTCACATGAATCAATTCGATAATATGTTCTTTAGTCATCGAAATTAATAACGCGGAACATTTTACGATCGCTTAGTGCAAAATTGCTTTGACACCTAATAATTCATTCAATTGGCAATGAATTTCAGTTACGTTATATTTTTTTTTTCTCACCAAAAACAAGTCACTGCTGTCACTATTTGCAATGCATACGACATCCTTCACGACTTACTATATAACAGACGAACTGTACCTGTTACTTCGTTGAAAATAAAGTATAACCAGTGTTGTCAACTACTTTCATAAAAAATATCTGTTCTAAGTTCTGGGCAAATGCAATTAACTTTTTGACTTGAAGCCATAAAGAGTTTTTTTTCTCTTTGTTTATTATTTGGCATTTCCATAACATTTGCTCTTGGAAATGTGCTTTCTGCTCTCGTTAACTATATTCCAGTTTCTGGGGCCTCCAGAATCTAACTGATTGCGGAAATAAATTATTCTATAAAATGACAAGCCTCAACGGAATCACTCACAATTGTACCAAATAAATAAGATTCCACGGTGCTTTAAGTCCCTAAGGGCAAACAATTTTTTTTTCTTTTTATAATTCCATTCCTCAATTCTTCCACCAAATTTATAGATAAAAGTCATTTGGGCGCAAAGTGTTGTTTGATTCGAGAATATTCTTCTAATAGAATGCTCCAAATGATTCCTTAGAGCTATAGTTTAACTAAAATCTCAGTGCCCGCCCCACACACCCGTTCACTCTGTATAGAAATTTCGCATCTATTATCTTCTCTCACCACGGATACATGTCACAATTTTTCGATATTGCTCCATGTCTTGTGTTAAGATTTTGCTGTTTGTCTGAGATTGTTATCCAATAAGTAGGCTAACTCTTCCACCGGTGTATATCATCTGAAATGAGCCTTTTCTTTTGCAGACTACCTTTTTTCTTATTTTAGATGGTCGCGTGGGACTTTTTGCAGTATCTTTTAAAATTGCGGCCAGATCAGTTTACCTTTTTCGATGAGTCGCTTTACTTGCTGGTACTTCTTTAACCATTAATCTTGATTAATGATATTTTTCTGCTGATAATACTGTCTCATGTCTCCTTCACGATCGTGCCAATTTTTGTTTTTTTTACCGCTCTGCTGTTTCTGTATGTGTTTATTTTGCACCTATCCACTTCTACAAAAACTATTTCCATGTTTCTTTTCGAATCTCTCTTAGAGTTCTATTATACGCTTGCCACTTAGATGAAAGATTATCACATAATTTACGACTTATTTCTTGTATTTAGAGGAAAAAATCTTGTAGTAGAGTATATTCTTTAAATTGAGTTAAAATATAGGTCTGAACTGTCGATATTTTTCTTCTGCACATTACTTCAAAAAGATCTTGATTTTCACACATGCATCGTCCTTACAAAGACAAATAACTAATAGACATGTAAGGGCAGATTTAATTTAATTTTTATGCAATTTTATTGCTTAATATGCAAAAGCTAATGAATATTTTCGATATTCAAAAACAAATTTTGAAATTTTAATCAAGTTTTCATTTATTCGAATTTACAAAGGTAAAAATAAGGTGCCGCCACCATATACTTTTTTTTACCAAAGTAGGTAGTTAACACTGGAATAAGTGAAAATGATGCAGAGTTCTACTCGAGGAAATTTGTTCTGTAAACACATTGGGGAGGTCGAAATTTTGACAATAAGATAAATCTTAATTGAGACCACTTTAAAAATATTGAAAGAAGAAAAAAACACTGATGATTACAGGCCGCTGTGCATATTGCTTACCAAACTAAATATTTTTTTCGGAATTTCTTACATTGATTCTTCTTTAAGTTCAGATCCACCTCACTGTTTCATTTAGTCGTATAAAATTTCTCTCCTGGAAGCTGGTCGAAATCCACTTGTACCTACGTGTAAGTTTCGTCGTCCAGTCGTATTTCGTCAGGAAGTTTTCGAATAATTTCCAGTTTTTGGAGTTTTGTTTAGTTTTTTTCTTTTATCTTGGTGTTTTCCTAATCTATCTCTTTTTTTAATCACAATAGACTTTAGCAGATGAAATTCTAGCTTTATATTAGCGATATGTTAGGAATTCCTTTGATATCGTACACAATTTTTTTGGATATATATAATCATCCTGATTATCGTCCAGACCCCGGATTTCTTTAGATACTAGCTACTTTGGGAAAGTACAGCCAGTACATTCTGGATTGTTGTTTTCATGATTTTTGATATTTTTGCTTAGACATACCTACATAACTTGGATATGTAACATTTATGTAGAAATAATAAATTCCTGTGTTTTTCTTAGTTGGCTGGCTGCAATTTACACTGACTTGCCAAAAACTGACAATTTACTGTCCTATAAATTTTAATACAAGTCCTTTTACACATCTCCATGAGTCAAATTCTCTAATTTCTCCTACTTTTGTAACTTTAAGAGGACATGCTGATGGGTTTTTCCTGAATGAGTCGATAATAGAAAAAAACAAAAAAGTAATCAGACCTAACAAGCCTTTTTATATAATCCAAATACTACATAAATTATAGTTAAAAAGAAATGCGTTTATATATATATATATCTGAAGAATTTACTTGCACTCTAATATTTGTCAGTTTTGTTTAGATTTCTTCATTATCGATGGATTTACAAAGTTCTTGCAAATATTTTAAAGTTAGAGCTACGACCACTAATGAAGTAATTTTATTATCTAAAAGTATATTTTACTTTTTATAGTCGACCAGATATTCAGATTTAATTGAGGTGGTGCTTTTACATCTCTCAAGGAAATTTGAAGTAATGTACTAACACACAAACTTGATAGTAGGTTCAGTATAATTTCGTATGCATGTAGAAAGTAGAAGTCTTTCTCAATGTGGATACATTTATGATAAACAAGTTGATTATACATAGTACTAAAATAGTTAAATTGTAGGACCACCTTTATAGTTTCACAGAAAAAACAAGAAAAAGGCAGTTATACCCAATTTTTTGCCGATTGAAGACAACAAAAGTTATGATTATGATTTTTTATTTATACATTGTAAGTATTAGTTAATATTCCTATATAGTAGGTCTACATTATCTTAATACATTTTAAATTCTATTAAATAATTAAAAATATGTTTTTCTTTATTTTTTTCCATATTCTTACATCTCTGCAATCTAATCTGACTAAAATTGAGTAATCATGTATGTGTTGCATTGCCTTATTCAAAAGTACCCTTAATACTCAGATACTCAGATTATTTTAATAATATTAATTAAACGACATAAAGACAAATTACAGGGCTGAAAATAATGCTCTCAATATATGTGGGGAAAGGTAACTTATGAACAGAATTTCTGCTACAAATTTCAAATTACTTTATGGCATGATTGGACGAGAATTTATGAAATCGCCTATATCGACCTGAATTTCAGATTAACACTACACAGTAAAGCAAGCTCTACAAACATTGAATATTTCCCTGGGGGCTTTTCAAAACTTTCATCGTTCGTTTATTTGAGTGCTATTCATATACATACATACACACCAACATATAACTTTAAGTGAATGTATATTTTGATTTTAATATTTTCATACTTTATGCAAGTACCTACCTACCTACCTACCTGCCTAGAAATTATTTACGGTTTAATAATTTTTCATAATATTCACAGGATGCAAACAAGCTTTTGTATACACACGATTGATAGATTCTAATGGTTTAGATGATGGTTTTATCATACTTTATATACCTATAGAATATGAATGGGTTTTGAATATTGCTTAAAATTATTTAGATAATTGGAATTTTGAAATAGCAAACTTTTTGAAATGGTTATTCCAAAAATGTATCATCCACAAAACATTATCCCATTGCGGACTGTCCTAGTCATGTTGCTAGCGTTGCTAATGGTGCTTTATGTATGTATATAGAACAATATTTAAAATCATACAAATAGTTACTTAACAAATTCGTATCCAAATTCCTAAATTAAGAGGTTTGAGACTATGCAACGCCATCTCTCAAAAACATATAGTTTGAGTTCAACAGATTATGCATCGAAAATTATTGAAATCTGATTTTTATGATGAAGTTTATTTGCGGGCGAAAGTCTTAATGTTATAAAAGTTTGAAAGCGGTTAAGTCGGATAATTTTTGATTGTTCACTATATTCCTCGGTGAATCAATTCATGAAAACGCTCTTGTATGTTATTTTTTCCTATACATATTAAGGTGTATCCCATACGTGGTCTTACACCCAAACGCTATGCATAGGTCATACTGAGCCAAGCAAAAATTATGGGAAGATGGGGAGAGGGGAGGGGAGGGCAGGTCCTAATGGTTTCCGATATAACGAGACTTAAAATTATTTGGGTATGTATTTATAGATCATCCTGTAACTTCCGGACATTGCACCCTATGATGATGACATTAACATTTTTTAGGTAGACAATTTGGATCTTTTGAATTAATGGCTCAACTAAATTGAAATTCCGGAATTTCAACCCGTTTTTTTTTATTTAATTAATTTTTTATCAAAAAACACGTCATCAACATCAATTTTTCATATTGGATTTAAGAAGCCCCAAATCTTACCTATCACACTCTGTACTTAAAATGTAACTCTCTCTGCGTTTTTTGCACGTTTTCTTGAATATATCCAGCGACAAAGTTCAATAAATGCCAGAAAGTAGTCAATTATCTTCTAGGAAAGAGATTCTTAAGCCATTTCGCTATTTCCGCAACCAACCCCCCCCCCCCACCCCCCTTACGACAAATACAATTTTTTGTCCTATCTATAACATATTTATGACCTTCGGGTGCAAGGCAGAAAAAAATTAAAAACAAAGCACAAAAGAGATGTTGTTGTAACAATATACAACTGTAAATATAACAATCTAGTCAGTCCTCTAGCCTGAAAACTTTGCTTTCATTTCCAGTCTTTTTCGATAATTTTCGAAAAATTTCGAAATTTGAAAATTTCTTTGTCAATATAAGTATTTTTTTTTTATCGTAATTTGTTGTTTTTTCTTAATTTTCTTTCCGGAAAATATACCAGTGTGATATTTATGGGTATTCATGAAATGCCCTCAACAAATATTATCGGGTCCTAGGAGCTGATCCTAATCTTTTGACGTGCTTTTTGACGTATATTCCTTTCTGTCATATTCACTAAAAAACAGTCATTCCACATGAAACCGATCAGCTTGAAACCCGACCATCCCCGATTTGGATGAAACAGCTCACCCGTATTTTTTTTTTTTTAATGTTTAAAACCTGCAACTGGAATTCCTACAACAAATTAGCGCTTTCACCAGAGAACCAAGCGCATCACAAGAATGAGAGAACATATACCGAACTAAATTCTGGAATGGGGAAAAACCCACTTTCCTATTATTGTCCCAAAATTGTCCTGCAAATTCCTTATGTATTTTATAAATGGAGCTGGAAACATTCGATATTACATTGAGAGTAGTTTTGGGATATCCCAGGGAAAAAGTTATGGGAAATTTCTAATACTTCCTGGAATTAAAGTCGTAAGTACATACTGAACATTTCCTCTTAATTCTGGGAAAGATATGGGATCTATAGGAAAATAATGGGACCTTCCTGGATAATTTTGTGCTATATGGGTCCCTACAATAATTTTTTATATGTTCGTTATAACCTAGAAATGTTGTTAAGATATAAGAATTTAGTAGTCACAAATTCTTAAATACTTATTATTTCGCCTCATCTGATTCATACCTTCTCAAAATTTTAACTGATATAATATATAAGGTCTATTTAGAATTTTTCTTCTGGCGGCTACGGCAGGCAGGAACTAGCCGTACTGAAGAGTATTGGTTTCTGTTGATACGAAACGCCTCATTCATTACTATCTGCGCCAGTTGCAGGCTTTGCAGCGGTTTAGTTATCAATTTTTTTTTTCTTTTTTAATTTTTAACATTTTTGTAAAATTCTTCAAGACTACTTTTCTCTTATCCACCACTTGCGACTTTTTCTATCCAACTCATAATATTTTTATATTTTTTTTCCAATTGGTTAAATTTGTCCACGTCAATCATATATCTATTGCAATCACGTTTTCCACTATGCACTTCAGTTACATACTCCGGATCATAAAAACTTGATGGTATGTAATGTAATTCATTTATTGTCCATACATTTCAGAAATAGTTGTCCAATATCACTAGTTCTCCAACCATAATTACCTCTAGCTAAATTGTTATCTCTGTTATATCTCTGGGGATGTATTTTTGATATGCTTGCACAGTTCCACAGGTATAAATACCCTTTCTTTTCAATTTATCCAAAAGATTTTGAAGTATATAAAAAACTCTAAAGAGAAATTTAAGACCACATTTTCGCGGAGATTCTTCTATACCTACACTTCACCTTTCATTCCCGTATATACTATATTGAAATTCCGTATATAAATATTCTTGTGACACATCATCCACACTTTGTATCCTTTTTTTTTTCATATATTGTTTTAGTGTGAAAGGATCTTTGATTTTGATCATGAACTCATCGCTGCAATATATTCACCAGGATTAAATTTGTCATGAAATTTTTTCAGCAACATATCCAAAAAGGCCTGAACTTTATAAAATTTATTGGAATTCGATTACCCTTTTTCAGGCATTACAAAGATAACGTTCAAATGAATAGGACTTAGAAGCAAATCAACTAAATCTTTTTACTGCAGTAACAAAATCGAAATAAATTCGTTAAGTAATTTTAGACAAGAAGACCAATAGTCGTGATGAATAGCATGCGTTTTTATTCCCATCAAAAATTCAATTCCAACAAACAATTGTATTTCAGCTGATGTATAATTGGAATATGAAATTTTTAGTTTGGTTTGCAACACAATATAATCCTTAAAAACTGCTTAGACGATTGTCAGATGGAGGATTATTGATATTTCTTGATGATCCATAATCGCTTCTTAAAAATGATGTTGGAGACGCGATAGCAAAAATCCTTTGTTCAACTCAGAAATTTTAATTTCATCGTCGCTTTTAAATTCGTCCATTGAAACCATTGCCCCGAAAATAGTTGACAAAAATTTAAAATTTCGAAAATATCCTTAAGTAAACGATTTTCGAAGAAAAAAAAACAATTTTTTGCTGCTCAGATATGCAAACATTTACCGCAAGATGCAGAAATTATTCTTAGACCACAATTTGTATACTCCACACATCCTTACTTACTCAAACTTGAAAATAATAATTAATATAAACAAATAACAGCTATATACCTACCTAACCTACCTACGAGGCGAGTCGTGGCGAGGCAAGGCAAGGCGAGGCGAGGCGAGGCTATATCAAGAGTATATGAACTTGTTCATAAACGCTGTGGCTCGAGAATGACATTTTTCAATCGTTTCGCGAGGTGCAGCACGCTAATTTTGATAACTGGCATATTCTATTAAGGTTTTTCTTTGATAATTCTCATATACTAGAAGAATCTATGAGGATCAGTATGTAAATTTTCATATATGTCAATGATGGAATTCCCCAAATTCTAAACGCTTGTCATTTATGGGGTCACAAGCAAAATTGCAGAAAGTACAATTATGTGAAAAATGCCATATACTTGGAATACTTGACGAACACATATTTTCTTTTTCAGAATTTAATGACATAATTTATGCTCTTACTTCGTGAAACACCAAGAAAATTATCGCCATATTGTGAACACTACACCTCGAGATATATCTTCACCTCGCCTCGCCTCGCCTCGTTGAGCACGTACCCTAAGTAATATAATACTTTCGGCATCTACCTGAAATCGAATTTTTTAACGTAATTGGTTTGACTATACATGGATAAAAACAGAAGCAACCATGTTTTTTTTCTTTTTGATCCGTCAACACTGCTAAAATATATATATATAAAAAAAAAAAAAAACACACATCTCAGAATAAGAAAACTTCTAAAGCGACACCTTGCAGAAAATAGCATAATCGTAAAACCTAAATAGCAATCCTCATATGCGCGATACTACAGACAGAGTATGATATACAGGAAACGACCTTATTCGATACTTCCTATTTCTGTGCCTCGTGTCGCACAAGAATATAATATTTTTATATAGGAAGTGAACACACATGCCTATGTGTATTATATACTTGTACGACACACAAACCTATGCGGTATGCACACACAAACCTATTTCTCCTAATTTCCTACCGATTCATTTAAACATTTAAGTCCTATTAAACCTTTAACTAAGTTGACTTCCCACATGTAAATGAAATGAGCAACACATACCTAGCAAACGTAGTAAATTCCCATACTCCTTTTCCATTAAACGTATCTCCAATTTCATCAAGTTTTGATTTAATTAAAACGCTCATATATTGGAGAATTCATGTTTTCCTAGGAAATGTTTGTATATACTTAATACCACCTGTGTTAACTGTCAACGAACCATATACAGAGAGTTCGTTTAGGTATGAATACATATATATGTATATATACATAGCAAATGAATTTTCCCATAATTTCCACTTAATATAGAAAAAGGACTATTATCTCGCCCGACCTCAACCTACACAGAAATTCTTCTCTGCTTAAAGTTCTCCCAATTCATTAAGCTCATCGATTTCTTTTAGGCAAAAAAAAATTACCTAATTTTGCTAGACAAGCTTTCATTAGCACAGGTAGACCTTTCTCTTTACCGGTTTCAGGTGTATAATAAGTTCGGCATCAAAATGGCTATAGTAGGAAGTTTGATTCATTAAGGGTGGGTGGGTATTGAATTACGCAAAAAAAAAACAGGAAAATAATTTTCTCAAGTAATCCAGGTATACAAGCGAATAACGAAGAACTTTGAAATCTATTGAAATTGAATTTTATAAGATGCTGTCATAGGCCTTGAGGGAGCAGAGATGATGATGATGATGTTGATATTGAGATGAGTTCATAACTTTATGATGCTTTGGACAAAGAGTTTATCAAGTGTATCTAATTGACTGTGGAGCATCAAAGTTTCAATAACAAAATCAGTAAAACTTGTCTCGGATATTGTTTAATTTTTTTTTTTTTTTTTGTTTGCCCTTTTATGCACGCCAATGTTTTTCCAGGTAGGTTAAATACTCGATTATATGTTGATGATGACATATGTATGTAGGTATGCCAGGGTTTTATGAGTGTTTCATGATGGCTTTTATTATGTCATCGATTGACAGACGCGCGTCATTTGATCGAGATAATAACATAATCGAGTAGAAAAAATCAATAGATAATTTTGGATAAAGATATATGAATACATATGAAACCTTGGAGGAATGCAGAGTTCTAGTTGCTATTTTCTTATATTTATGTATGTATAGGTAGGTAGTGTGGTAGCAAATTCGATATTGTTCATGTCAGAATCCATTAATTTTTGGGCTAAAAATACATTTTTATTTGGAATTTCCTGATGTTATTGCCAAATAAATTTGCAGTTGAAATTTAAGTATTATTGGCGTCATGGTATTAACAGAAATTTGGAATTTTGTCTTTTTTGAAATTTTAGAAGATTTTTAGTTACGTGCTCGAATATGCATACGAAATTAAATACCATTTGAGAAATGTTCTCTTTAACTAAATATTGATTGGTATACAATCAGTAAATTAAATTAGTAGAATTGCCATATCTACAAATTTTGTTTCTTTACTATGTATGTATGTTTTGAGATCCTACTCGAGAAGACGCTGAGATAGAAAATTGAAATTTTGTACTTTAAATAATAATGGACCTAAACTAGTCAACTGTTCTTCGTAAAGCTTAGTTTACACTTAGATACTTGTATCGGGATTTGTATGAGGCACAAGTGCATGTGCATTCGACAAATCACGATACCACTGCTCACACAAATGCTCATACATTTTGTATATCGCGAAACTTTGTGTTTAGTTCTATATCTGGAATCACCGGTTGCCAAGAATATTAGTGTAATCGCTAACTGATCGGCTGGTGAAATAGAATTTCTAAACCTTGTGGCGCTACTAAATTCAGCAAATGTTCAAAATCAATCCTGGGCTGTATCTTATGAACCGTAATAGGTAGACAGTTGAAATTTTCACAGAGTGTGTAATTCTATTGCCGCTATAACAAGAAATAATAAAAATTAAAGGCGGCTCCCATACAAGAAACGTGTTTTTTTTTGCGTATATATAGTGTTAAATTTTGTACGATGGTACGGAATCCTTCATGTGCGAGTCCGACTCACACTTGGCCGACTTTTTATTTCTTTTGTCTAAAACGACTAATGATGCACTACAAAAAAAAAATCTTTCTCATCTGATAACATTTTATTACTTCGCGGAGAACAACTTAATATATCGACAAGTGTCCCTTTAATGTGAACAGAAGTCAAAAGTTTTTCTGAATATGCACAAGGAGTTGACGATACAAATGTAGGAACAAGTGCTGATACAAATCCCGAAACTTGTAACTAAGAGTAAACGTATCTACCTTAAGATTACCATACAAAAATTTCCAAAATTGCAGACTTTTTTTGGTCACACGATCAGTCCCAAACGTTTTTTATAAATATGACGAGTTGTTTGAAACGAAAAAACTTATTATGAAAAACTGATTTACAAAAGAAAATTGCCTACCCTTAGGCATTTACTGATATTTTTCATTTGAATGCCTAAGAAAAAAAAATGCAAAAAACAGGTTGAATTTTGATTATGGGTTATGAGTGATCGACGTAGAAAATATTAATGATTATGACACGCCCAGAGATCGTTTGGCATATTACCGGCTTAAGCAATAAACGAATTAGGCAATTGCTTAGAGCATCATGGATGGCACCAAAACCACATGAATGCGGGAAACGGGAAAAAATTCGTGTACATGAGTGAATTATTTGGGATGAAAACTAAACGAAAGACATAGGCTGGGTTAAGCTGAACCAAAATGGACGTAATGAACTTGACGGATTTAAACGAGACTGAGGTCTACTTACGGATGATTGACATTTTTGCCCTAAATAGAAGTCACATTCCGTAAGGAAGACATTTAATGCTTTGAATTTTAAAAAGTAATAAAAGCAAAAAAATTATGAAATGGTAGTTGATTTAATTGAAGATTTTTATCTTTTCTGGACATTATCAATTATATAAAAAAATAAAAGACGAATCTGAAGAAAAATCGGCAGCACTTCCAGAAGCAATATCCCTTTTTCTTAGCTCCTTGTCAAACTTTTCCCTTGGAAGCGACCACCTCTTTTCACATTCGTCGGTTATAATAAAATAAAATAATAAGAGTGTTACCGATTTCACTAATATTTCATTAATATCATTAGTTAAATAGAAGCATCCGCTCGTAACGAGCGACTCTTACCGTACTTTACTTATGGAAATTTTGTATTTAAACTTAACCAAAGTACCTTAACGATGCCTTAATGTTTTTTTGGGTACGTCTGTTTAATTTAAAGAGCGCTTTCGCCTTACGTAAATAACTTTACTTATGTATACATCCATTTTGCTTCAGCCAATATGCTGGAGGAAGTCAGATAGAGAGAGCAAGTGGGAGGAAGAGAGAGATAGAGCGAGCGAGAGAGATAGCAAAAGAGAGAGCGGGAGAGGGCAATAGAGAGCGAGAGAGAAAGCGAGAGATAGCAAGAACGAGAGATAGGGGAGCGAGAGATAGAGAGCGAGAGAGAGGGAGAGCGAGAGAGAAACAGAGGGAGAGCGAGAGAGAAAGAAAAGATTAGTTAGAAAGAGAGGGAGAGATGGGATAAAAACAAATCTATTCAGAAATTCACATCGGTCAAATTTCCGGTGAAATGTTTGCTAAATGAACCACGAAAACTGGAATGAGAAATGAATTGCAGCGCGTAAAAATATTTGAGAGGGGAAATCGCAACTCGCAATTTATTTAAACAAATTCATAAAAATAATAAATAAATAATAATAAGTAATATGTTTTGTTTAAGTTCAAAATGATCTCTTTTTGACACACGTTAAGATGGGTTAGCACACATATTCATACTGAAACCAGATAGACAAGATTGGTAGATTTCATAGTAAATCGGAATTATATTCCTAATTCGCTACAACGAATATTTCACAAATCCTCACTGTAACAGAGCCTCTTATTTTTTAATTAACTTTCTAATATTTATGTTGGTGAAATAAGGATCCTATGATGGAAGGAATACGGTCCCCATAGACATGCAATACTGAAGGCAACGAATCGTCGCAATCCACCACTGACTCCAACCTACTTATTTTCTGGGCACCCTGTATAGTAGATAATTTTCTCATCCGTAACTCAGTCTCAACAACCTTGAATTCGGTGGTAAAGACACTTAAAATTGTGGAAAATTATTGCTTATGTATTTTAAACGTTATCAATACTAAACTATTACAAAAAAAAATTATCGTTATTATCAGTGTCAAAAATAAGAGTAAGAAAATTATTATCTAGAAAATATGATGACGCTTTTGCGTATAACTTAAATTACACAGAGATTTTATAGCATTTCCGATTGTTTATCTAATTTCTTATCTTGGCATTTCGCAACCAAAGAAATTTATACTTTAATCTCTCCCTAAATGATTTTCCTGATGATAGTTTTCTTTAGCGGATAATCAACGCCTAATTGTAATGTTTAGCAGTAGAATCAATCAAACTGACATGCATTTTTACTATACCTAGAACGAAATTTGATTTGTAACATTATCTTTTTCAATTTAATTATCAGCGTTATGCTCAAATTATAATACAAAATCTTAACAGCCAAATTAAGTACCTACGAAATAATTTCACATCCTATTTGATTATTTTCTATGTAATTAAGTACTGTGCAGAAGTTCAAATCTGTCATTTACAGAAGATTTTTTACTATATGATAACTCGATTTTTATTGTTTTATTTTCAAGTCGAAAAGCGGTGAATAATGACTGAATAAATACAGCCAGACTTAAGCTCTCTTGTTGACCCTGATCACCAGATTCTGATAAGAAATATTCCAACTGAATATTTTCTTTAGAAAAAACACATCAGAAACTTTTCGTTTAGCTTAGTCAACATGAAAAAAATTATGGTTGCAATGACTGCAAATAATTTTTACAACATTTTTATCAATTCTCTTGGTTACAAGCTTCAGAATTCGACATTTTCACTGATCATATGACTTTACAAAACGACCTTCATTCGGTGGACATTTTAATAAACGTAATATCTATCCAGGAGGAGATTTCTTAACTAACGCAGAGATTAAAAACAAATAAATCCAAACTTTACAGGCTATTTATTATAATTATATTATTTTTAATTGCTCAAAACGCACTGTATAGAGAGAGACCTTTTTCGGACTTGATAAAGAGAGTAAATCATTATAATTCCTAAGCTGATAATTGATAATGATGACGACTTATAACTAGTAATGAAATTATATTTCTGCATAAATGTATGTAGTACGTCGAGAGGATTCTTTTTTTTTTACAATGTAAATTGTATGCATTGTGTTTCACTGGTGGCGTTCAGTTGATTTGCCTCGAAATGGTTCTAAAAAAGAGCATGTTCAAATTCAAAAGTATGAAGGGACAGTCCTTTTCGTTAACTTAAATAACCTTCAAATGTCGGAACTAGTAACTATGAAATACATATCAAACATACCTATATATTTGTAAATGTGTAGGGAAACTTTTAGATAACCTTATTGGTTGAATTCGAAGCGATAAAGACTTTTGTATTTACGAAACATTAGCTCCGAGCTATCAGTAAGTTTTACTTGTATAGAAATATCATAGAAAATAGCGTGCCTCTATGCTTTTTGAAGATATTGAAGCTTAAAACTGGGTAATTGCAGATTTGGGAAATATTTAAGTAAAAAAGGACTTAAGTACTACTTAAAATACATTTTCGTTACTTAAGACTTATTACTTAATACTTTTGAAATACCCTATTTAGTACTTGCTTCTATTTAAATGTACTTAAGACTTAGTTTTGTACTTAAGTACCAAGATTTTTACTTAAGTATTTCTGAGTCTATTAAGTACCTACATATAAAAAAATATCTAACTCTTCGTAGAGAAAAGCAAACATAATCTCTTGCGCAGGTCCTTTTTTGTTGAGTTTTAAAGTGGTTGGGTTAGGTAAGAGGGGTACCGCTATAAGTACATAGCCTGCTTCACTTAGACCACCAGTGGGTGCATTGTGGCCCTTTAAATAAAACATGTGACGAACCCGCATCAAAGCAGAACCACAATATACATACAGTAGAACAGCTTAGAACAAACTACTGCAAAGTGAATTTTAGAATTTTAATTACAAAAAAAAAAAAAAACTCCAAATTTCTCCCATAAGTATGTTACGGAAGTAAATGGGCGGTGAACGGTAGCTAGTTGCCCAATCTACAGGGTAAGTACACATCCCGACTATTTATTTACAAATGCATTGTTCCATAAACTAAACAGCTGTTTGACCGTAAAGTGGTGTTCGTTCATAGAGATGCCATTGACATGGCAAAATGGCTGTAGCAATGTTTGTGACAGTTTTACAGTTCTACCAAGCCGAATGGCATTGGAAGTTGAACAAATTGTTATTAGCTTTTTTTTGTCATTTTGCACCTTTTCCTATTGTAGAAGTTTGTGCATGCTGTAAGTACTCTTTCTTCCACTTTATATTTACATAGGAATCTTTGTATTAAATATTAACTAGTGTGTTAGTTAAAAATGTTGAAAGAGAAAGTATAGGCACATTATAGAAGCATCCTATTCATGTCACAAATTCGACAGAGCAATTCTACCGTATGAATATACTGTGGCAGAACCATAGACAAACTAATATCATACAAAAATGCCTGGGCAAGTAGAGCAAAAGCCAGTAACGCCTCGCTCAGATATTAAATCGACGATGACTCGACTTGATGAGACGTAACCAATGCCTCGCTCCAATATAAAATCAACGATGCCTCAACCTGATGTAGGGAAGGCCTCAATTTTTTTTTTTTTTTAGAAATTTACTGGAACTTTTTCCTTGGAATTTTTATGCATATTTGGAAGTGACAACGATTGACGATATGGTCTCTAACAGTTTTTTATGAGTTTAGTGGCCAACAAGAGTTATTTTCAGATACAATACTTTCATGTAGTCCGTTGTCATCCTCCAATAATGCATAAAAATTTTAAAAAGAAAAGCTTGCATTATTAAAAGCAATAAAGTATTTTTGAAATAATTAAAAAAATGTTTAATGTTTTTTTTTTAAATAAATTCCGATGAAGTTAGAAAATAAGAAGTGAAATTTTTTCTTCACGTGCAGCGCCGGTTGCTATTAATAAATAAAATACCATTTGAAAACTATAATATAGTAACCAACGGTTTTCAAAAGAGATTTAATAATTTCTACCAACTAAACTCTATAAACTTCATTATATTACTGCCAACGTACAGACTTACTTTAAAAAGTAGTCAGTACTTTTTATAGTCTTAGTATTTAGTTACAAGTACTTTTCAAATATGCGGTACTTGTAATTACGCTGAAGTACTCAGACCTTCGGTACTTGTACTTAAGTGCTTTTCCTTTGGTACGTGCCCAGTGCCGTGATGAAAATTTATTGATATCAAGGAAACGGAAAAATTCATTCTCTCATCGCAATCTACGAATAGGATGACTCAAAAAAAGTTTATTTAACCGTTTAAGTATAGATAAGTTTGATCAGAATCTTAAAAACTTGTAACCTTGAAGATCATTCAGTTACGAAAAGGATTCCCTCTATCCTCCATTACAATTTCGAAATAATACTATCTATCACCTTTTTCGAGAAAGAAAAATCGACTGAACGTCATCAGTAAGTCGCCCTGTGTGTACAGGGTGTTCTGGCATTCGTGTAATACTTTTGAGTGCTGATAAAGAATATCAATATCAAGAAAAAATTTCTAGATAGTGTTGTGGGATGAGGATTCAATTCTCAAGAAAAATAACGGGACTTTAAAATTTTAAACTGCTACTTTTGTAAACACAGTAATTCAATGAGAAAAAAGTAAGTCCAACTGCATTGATGATACGAATCATAGGGTTGCCACAGAAAAATTACATTTGCGTTATTTATTTGCGTACTGGTTGAGCTAGAGAGCTGATATTCTGTACACGCCAGGAGTTTTCCTAATAATTGTAGATGTATATAAGTTCGAAAATGGAAGAAATCAGACAACTCCTTTTTGGGGTTGTCATACAGGAATTTTAAAATTTTCTAGATTTTTCACGTGTATATATTGAGAAAACGATCAGTTCCAAGGATTTTTAATGTACTGAAAATTTGTTCGAAGTCTAAAAAATTCTGGAAGACGTAGAAATACATTAATAGAAAAGTTGATACGAGAAAAGAAGGACGTTAAGTTCAGAAGATATAATTTTGATTTTCAAAGTGTTTCGCTTGCTTCCATTTGGAAAATATCCTATGTGTTGACATTAGCTGCCCTTAAAGCAACTTTGAAAAATAAACTAATTTTTCTATATTTAAAAAATGGCTCAAAATTCGAATATGTAGTTTGTATGTATGCCCAGGTCTAGGAGTTGACATTCAACCTTTTTTTTTATACATACATATATTAATGAACTACATAAAAAGCTACTTGTGGATATTTCAGTTTAGTTCAAATTCCTTATACTACTCATTTGAGCAGAACGTTTCTTTCGGTGAACAAATTACCATTAAAAGCACCTCAAGAATTTGTTGCCGGTAAACTACAATATATTCATGAGGTGTAAAATGTTTTGGTAATTTCTGATATAATCACGCCTTGCTATGATATTACTAAAAATATAATGACTATGGTGCAAGCAACAGTTCTCACATTTGCCCGAAAGGTATTTATATTTCGAAACCTATTTTATCACCTACATAGGTATATAATCAGTTTGAGCGGTGTCATAAAAAAATAGTACGCCTAGTAATACAATTCGTGCTAAACGGTTTTCAAATTCTCCATTTTCTTCAGAAAATAAAATAAAAAAAAATGGGCGAAAAGTTCGTGCTGAAGTATTCAGTCTGGACAACAAAATCTTCTTAAAAAATGGTATGACAACAAAGTTGTTAATATATGTATGTGTTCAAATTCTTTTGAAATAGAAAAGAAAAAAAAACAAGATTATGTGGAAAGATGTGAACTGAACAGGAAAACTGAAAAAACTCAAGACAAAACAAAAATCATATTCGTAGTGAACGTGCAGAGATCATCCGGCTTTGCAACGAATCACTGCTGGAGGGGTTGATAAATTTAAATTTAAATCTAAGGAATAGATACGACAGTTAATTTTTTATGTTGTGGATATGGCTATAGTTATTAGCAAATGCAAACGCAAAAAAAAAAATCTTGTCAATTCAGACCCAGATTTATCTCAGATGTGCTGCAAATCAATGAAGTATTTCTTAATAGAGGAGGATCACCATTTGTAACGAGAACAGCACACCAAAATATTCTTCAACTAAATCTTTACAAGTTGAGCTAAAAAGTATGAATGAAATGCGTGTGCATATTGAGATTCATCTTGATTTTGTTGACCATTTACATGTCGACCAATGTTCGCGAAATGAAAAGGTTAAAAAGTATAAATGCCAAGTTTCAATTTAATCGGATCAGTAACCTACAAGATATCGCCTAACTAGGAAGTGAATCGGGAAGAATGGATGGAGAAAATCTCACCGTATCTCACCGTCAAGTCGTAAAGTTCCCAACGACACAAGGAAAAACACCTTAAACTATTTTGGAAGAGATGTCAGTGATTTTCCGTTAGGTACTCTTTTCTTGGGAAAACCATGATTTATAAATGCTATAATCTTTTCAAACAAGGCAGAGAGTCAATTGAAAGTGACCCCTGAACGGGACGGCCTGTCAAAGCCAGATCCGTGGGAAAAGTTCAAAAACTTGTAGGTACTGCCGGATGCCCGTTAAAAAAACAGAAGTAGCTTGCAGAAATGGATGCAGTAGCATCTACGATCATTTTCAATTTCTCTATAATCATCTATAGGCATGTTAAAAGTCAGCGAAAGATGGCTTAGTATCCAGCTTTCGCAGACTTTTATCATACGCGAGGTTTTATGTTCTGTGATGAAGACAAGAATGACCTAAGTTCATGCAGCTGCAGAAAAATCGCAAACCAGTCCTTAAAAAATTCCGCTGTCGGCTGAAAAGCTCATGGCACAAAAATAAGGATGTCATAATAACGAGCGAGTACTACGTTGGGCTGTTGGAATGATTGAAAAATGAAAAAGGCTGTTATAGAAATAGAAGAGAAAATGCAGTTAAGTTTTGGATGACAAAAAGTCCATTCACACGAGCAAAGCTTGGAAAGTTACCCTTCAGAAGTGTTACTTTCAAATGCTCAATCACCCTCCTTCCAGTTGAAACCATGGCACGCCTGACTATTATTTAATTCCAAAGATAAAAAAAAACTAGAAAAAAAAGAAGTTTTCCATATGTAAAAATGTCAATATTGTTTTGAGAAAAACCAACCGCTAAATCAAACTTCAAAAAAAAAAAAAATAGTTAAAATTACGAATTTTCGACTTTGTTGAGCCATAACTTCCAAACGACGAGCAGCATAGATAGCTTCGCGCCGTGAGTCCATTTACCCCATGCCTGGCTTTGATTGACGCAGTGGACAAGGTTATTTGACTATATCAATTTAATAAAGCAATAACCATCTAAAAAACAAAGTTAAAAAAAAAATAATCACTTAATACGAAATAATTAGACATTACTTCCAGGTAACTGCATTGTATAAAAGTGGAGCATATACATATAGCGGTCGAGTTTCTTAGTAATTGTGGAGTCTGGAGATGGATTGTTTGGGGTAGAAGCAACTATGAGCCTTTTCGGACGTTTCGGTCCAGCCACGGAGCTCTTCAGCGGTATTCCTCATTTTAAGCTTCATTATATAATAACATCTATGCATGTAGTTTCCATCACATCTTTAGATGTTTTCGATCTTTCCGTTTTTCGCTTGTGGGCCCTCTTCGTTTTGAATGTAAGAAAAGCATGTGATTAGTAGTCATCCGTAACTCAAAAGATAAGCAAAATAAAAACAAAACATGAGGTTAGTTTACTCATGAGTCATTTAATGCTGCTACGCTATGTGTCAATAAACCCCACCTGCGATTTTCTTTTTGAAAAACCCATGACAAAAAGTTAGGAACACCATTAACCAATGCTTACACTTTCAATTAAAAAATATCAAACCAAATTTTTACTAACGTGCTTGTAATTTCGTTTTTTTTTTTTTTTTTTATAACTCCGCAAACGACGTGTGCTAGCTTCAACAACTATTGAGGCGGATATCTCGACTGAATACACAGTCAAGTTCATACAGATTCGTTGTCGATGTTTGCTTAATTAATCACAATGAGTCTACATACCGGTATAGTCAACTAACCTCGGTCTACTCTAAACCAAAAAAAAAAAAAAACATATCAACAAATGTGAAAGTTTCCTCATTTCAGAAATCGTTGCAAATTGACCCTCCCACTACATCTCTCCAATTCAACATTTTTTTTTTTTGTACGCCTGAAATATTGGTGTCCTTACAGAGTAACTCTTTTTAGACCAAAAGTCGTCTAAAATGAAGTACCTATTCTGTACAAACAAATAAACAGCATATGAAGACGTATGCATGCAGATGTACCTACTACGGAGCATTGTACTTCGGAAGCATTATGTAAACAAAGTTCTTCCAACCTTCTTTTCATAGTATACACAACGAATATGTATATAAAAATATAAATTTTTCTTAAATATATACTCATAAATTTTGTAGATACCCCTCAAACCATTCAATAATTATTCATCATTAATTGTGTCATTGAACTCAAAAAGAAAAAAAAAGAGAGAAACTGAGAGAAACTTTGGCTCATCGTCAGACAATTTCCAGATATTTATACGCAGCCCCAGAAACATGAACGAAATGAAAATTGCGACCCCATTTCAGTTGCCTCAACAAGTGTTTTTTGCATTGCGTCTAAATATATTTGTCGAATCGGTGGTAGTACATGCACCGAGCACGTCTAGTTATACTTAAGGCGACAAGGCGACATACTTCTTCAATAAATCTAATTCCCCCGAAAGCGAAAAACTTTTCTTATCTTCGAAGTTTTTCTAAACTTTTGCGATATTGCAAGCGCGCGTATAGATAGTACGAGAGTTCATAAAATATAACTCCACCGAACCACCAGAGAATCTCTATGGATGGTGGAGTAGAGCATCGCGACGTATGCGAAGATCGACGTCGTCGGCGGGAGAAATAGTTTTCCACTCAATTTCAGGCAACATGGGTTAAGGAAACAATTTAATGTCGTCTCTTTGGCAAATTGCCTTAGATAAAATGTTTCTTGAGCAAAAAACAGTGAAAACTGCTATTTTACTCCTCTTTGCAGCATCCAATTTGATAACATCTTGAGGCAGATGGACTCTAGAGTGTAAACGATAGATGACAGAAGAAAAGTCGTCCAAAAAAAGTTCTTCTTTCATCCAATTAAGCAAGCTGTAAGCGCGCACTTTCTTTAGCTTAAAGCTATACTCTTTATGATGATGATGAAGCTGCTATTGTTGCTGTTGCTATTGTTTCTAAGGTTACTCTTGAAATTGGGGGTAAAATAATGAAACGACGACGGCGACGACGACGACGACGACAACTCTCTATGGAATTTCGTTTTATTGCTTCACGTTGAAAGCAGCCTGAGTTTGTCTAGCGATTTTTTTTGTTTTTTGTCTGAAATCATTCTTGATGTGATGCAAAGTGTTTACAGAGCATTTACGTAACTTTCATATGCAATAGTACACACACGCACACATAGTAGGAGCAATTAATAAACATCAGCTGAGAATCTGTTATGATATTGACACAGGTTGCGTCACACCTAGAAAACAAATTGAGGTCTTCTCAATTTGCCAGTATTGTGTACAGGGTCTTAAATGGTTGATTTTAAAGGTTACACGTTCTTGCACTTATTAATTATCGACGAGCATAAATTTATAATTTCAATTCGTGTAGCAGACACACACACACACAAGGGTATACTGCACGCCCCGTGGAAAGATATTGATCTATACGAAATTTACATAAATCGCATCAATTGCCAATGCGTATCTAGAAATCTAGAAATTACCGTAAAAGATTGTTATTAATCAAAAAAGATTAATATTTTTGCATTTCATTTATGTATGAATAAAATTTAATATGATAAATGATTGGTTTGTTGGAATTTTATATATTTTCAGTTCAGTTAGAGCTTAGAACGTACTCTCCATGTGCACAACTATAGGGGTTTATAGTATAATTTAGATACTCTTCTTAAGTAACTACTCACTATTATTCCTTAACTCCTTCTTAAGGAGCGAATACACAATGATACTTATGTGTCTCGATCTAAGTGTCAGCGTAAGTCCTAGACTAGGTAGTGTAGCTGAAGAAAATTGCAGTCTCTTAAGTATAGCTGCAATTTTCGTGTAGACAGATAAAATTATTTATTTTAACCGATCTAGGGAAGCTCCAATTTTCTGAAAATTTGTTCTGAGTATCGGTAATGAAAAATATTACAATTCGAGTCAATAAAGGAAAGAGTTCGACAATTAATACAAATTTTGAAATTTTGAAAGCGATTGAAGAAAACGCTCCAACAATTAAAGACAGATTGAGGAAAAATCAGTCAAAAGACAGAGTTACAATTTAAATATTCATATATTATAATATTGCAATTATGTCAATTGCAATATACAATTTCAGAGACACACTTGCGGTTTACGATACTGAGAAATTAATTAAAGAACTTACATTTGATTTATCACTTGATTTGACATTTGACTTAAGAAAGTTCAACGCACATAAATTGAAATTACTTGTCTATATGGAAAATAAAAATGAAATAGATCCTTCAGCTTGACAAGTATCAAATATTAAATGTCAGAAAAAGTTGCTGCCAACATTGGAGTATAAAATTCGGTTCTAAAAGGTTCGTGTATTAAATGATTATGGTTTATAACTAGGGTCATATTGCAATAAAATCGTATACCGCGTACATTTTTTGCAATTTCAATATTGTGTTCCAATGTACTACATACATACTGAGTGTAAACCGAGCGTATAACGAGATATTTCTCAGTATATAGAGACAGACTTGCAGTTTAGAGCAAATTGTAATATTGAAATTGTAAGTATGTCTCCGGTATAATTCAGGACCCAATTTAATAATGAGTTAAGAAAAATTAAGAAGAGGAAAAGTGAGCAAAATTTTGCTGAAGTTTATACGGAATAATGGAAATATTTTGCGACTCTGCAATTCTTTCAGCCTTCCCCAAAATTTACTGTTATCTGATATTCAGATATATAAATTTATTGTTCCTTTTTCAAACTCGTAAATGGAGAAAAACAACATTCTGGAACAATTTTTGAAATAATCTGCATTGAAACCCTGAACAAATGCATAAGAGAAGAGTCACACTAAAAAGATATAAAACATCTCCACATAAGTATGAGATAATGGCGCAAGAAATCTTTTCTAGGTATCTTACTTATAGCCAGAAATCGGAGTGTTAAGGCAAATTTTTCTATAGGTGAAATCATAACAGTCTGCTGCTTTTTATAAAGCATTTCATCACCAAGGCTTAATTCGCGAAGCATCATGATATTGAAGCAACCAAAAATTTCTTTTCTTTTTCTTCATTCCAATACCTAATATTTGTTCGATTTCAGCCTTCTTTTGATTACAATACAACAGAAGCTACTACCACTGTGCAAATAACACATTCATCTATGTTGACTAATACACACAAACTAAACGAGTATATTCCGAATACAGAAGAGTCATGTAAACTCATACGACATTTCTTACTTAAACTTTTTGCATATCAGGTCAGACCCTAATCAGAGCATAGCCTAATGATGAAATATGTACCCAACTTATAACGAATCATTTTCATACAAGAATTTCTATAGAAAAATTTTCATTTCAATTATAATTGTCACTTACTTTTTATAACTACAGGATAAGTATGGTACTAGAGGCTAACTTACTACATATATCTGCATAAACAATAAGTATACATACTTTCTAAAAAATTGAAAATAATTCTTTAAAAAAAATAAGGGAATTTAGAAAAAAAAATTTAATTTCTAACCTATAGAAACTCCATGAATATGCCATGCTTTAACAAATAGGTAGTTACTAAGCAATTGTGGGGGACAAAAGAAAATCACCAGAACGTACAATAGGCTTTAAGGTGCATAGCATAGCATTTAATCCTACATCCCTAACTAAAATCCCCTACAAATAGTCCTAATGACCTCAATAAAATCCACAGTAGGTTGCTTTTCGATAGTTAGAAAAACGGATCAAACTTTTCAAATTAATCTAATTTCGATTCCCAACCGGACATAACCAGAACAATCAACATAACAGTAGACATGAATGAAATTTTATGCAGAGATTGAAAAATACAAAGAAGGGGTTCCCCAAGGTTCCATTCTTACCACTCTTCTTTTCAACTTAAACAACTCGGGTCACCATACAAACGAAAATTTCTAAGTAGATGACTTTCTAATTCACGTCAAGCAACTTTGCCTAAACATGACTCTTACCATAAAAAGTGGATAGTCGATATAAATTATGAAAACTCCGTATTCATTCGAAACCCGTCCAATTCAAAAGTAACATTAAAATAAGAAAAAAGTCGCCATGTCTAAAGCAATAAAGCTCAATATTATAATGGAAAAAAGCATCAGTAAACATCAAATAAATTACTCTATATGCTTATGCTCATTGGTCGTTAGCGAGTATGGTAGGATTGGCTGCATCGGATTTAGTTCCTTATTATGATCCCGGTAATGTTGCTTATCACTATGTAACCAGGATTCGACGTCATCCGATTATTGCACTATTTATTCACCATTTTCCTCGACGGCCTCCAAAAGAGATGATGCAAACCAGTTGTTGCAATTTGTATAAGTATTGTGGCGGTAAGGAAATAACAATTGTTCCATTCGTTTTGCAGTAGTCACTAACTGAAGCATTGACTTAAGTTCGCACATGTAATTGAAAAAAAAAAAAAAACAAAAAAAAATTCAATAAGCTACTCTGATTCGCCACCACACCACATTAAGGAAGTGATCTTTGAAATACTTCTGTAGAAAAGGAAAAAAAACAGATAAAAAAAATGCTTGATCACACTAGAACCGTCATCACGTGGATTTTTCGTTCGATCAAAATTACTTGTGCAATTTGATTTACACCGCGATGACCAAAAAATATGGAAATGCATATTATGTACTGCACTTGAAAATGCTTACAGTACCTAATTAAAAAATTCCTCCAATTTTTTCTTAAGTTTCATATTCTTACTTGGAATTTGCATGTGAAATCAGAGTCCAAAATTCTTCGTGTGATAACAATGTCGTGTGATATGCATAGACGAAAAATTTTCAAAAATTATGTAATAAGACATATAAAATTTTTTTTTTTTTATAAATATGTTTTTGTTTCTGTGCGAAGCCAGTTACAAGGTATTGCGAGTATCTATGTGGTGATAATATTTAGACGAAAGGTTTTCTGTAGAAATACGAGCTCAATGTCTTCGACAATATTTTACTTAAAATTTTTTATGAAATGAAGGCGCCCTGGGGGAAAAAAACTACAATCACTTATAACTAACGTAACAATGCTCATATTCAGATTTTTGCATAAATGGAGAGTTTTTGTTTTAGCCAAAATTAAAAGGATTCCAACCCACAACAAAAAAAAAATGGATTTAATATTTATTTATTCATTCTTTAGAAAGCTGAATTGCTATTAAAATCTCTAGAAATCTTTAAAAATATATAACCGCAGCTAAATTCCGAAATTTTTCAGAACAACAACGCGCCTCGCTCTGAACCATTTTCCATGTCGTACTAATAAAATATCAATTATAACAAACATAAAAAAAAAATCATATTAATCTTTTCTTTTTTGCTGTTGTATTAATTAAAGCTTGTATGAACATTAATTTTATCAAAAAAAATTTCAATGATGATGAACTTGATCACAGTACCTTGGGCCACAGTATTGGCGCTATTGAAAGAACTCGACCATAAACTTAGAAACTTTGTAAAATGAAAATAAATTCAACGATAACATTTCATCTTCCGGTTGAACTTGTACGACGATATTAGGATGGGATGGAATGAGATGGGATGGGTTGGGATGGGACGGGATCTGCGACTCTGATATTATTCTTCTTTTCTTTTTTTTTTATTGAAAGGCGCACAATCTGGCTGTTGTTGTTGTGGTATTTTTGTAGGCTGTGTAATTATGCCATCTGATGAAATTGAGTGTAATTTTTCACAAACGGGCTATTAGAGCCTTACATCAGCAAGTAATTAGCGTCGACAATAGGGGCCTTAGTCTGGCTCTCTGTATTATAGTTAATTCCTGTTCAGTGATTTTCTGTGGAATTAAGTGCTGTTTGAAAATATTTCAGTGTGGCGTCAATTTCCCCCCATTTAGAAAATTGTTCTCCCTCCAGGTGGTCTAATTCTGCACTTATTATTATCATCGTGAATAGGTTTTGTGATTACGATTTTAAATTACCCATTAGAAGAATGAAGGCAACCGATTTCTTGATAATTATTTCCATTTAATTTTAGTATACCTACTTAATATTGAAACATTTGTTCCACTCCATTGATTGTATTCGAATTTTTGAAGGAGATAACAATAAGGACCTATTTATAAATTAGATATATGGGAAAAATATTTTAGAGAGCAGGATGTATACACAAAATTGACGATATTTATAATCGTTTGTGCTTTTTATTATCTAATATGGGTGTGTGATTTTTATATGATGGTTGATTACAATTTGAAAGGACTAAATTGTGTTCTCGACACATATGAAATGTAGAAAAAAAAGAATACACAGATAGTCTTGAGATCAATAATGACTGCTGATTGACTCAAACATATACAAGAATAACGGCTGGAATAATATTTGATTGGTATGTTTGAGAATTACAGACAAACTTTAAGGGATAATTGTAGTGTACGGAAGAGAAGAAATTAATAACCTTCTAAGATGGGATATGCGAAGTAACAAAACAAATAAAACAATCATCATTGGTTTAATTGTTTATGAATTTAGTTTTATTGTTTGTGGATTTTGTTTAATTCTTTATGGAGAAGGTTAAATTTTTTTTGGAAAAGGTTTAATTCTTTTGGAAAAAAGGTTTAACTATTTCTGGAAAAGGTTTAGTTAAATCTGAAAATGCTATATCTGGCAGTATTGAAAAAAAAAAAACAAAATCGAGTGAAGAAAAAATTTAAAAAGACTTTCCATGAGCAGGAATATAAGGAGGAGTTCAAAACACTCTGCCGCAAAGAAAAAGGCAATAATATCACCCGAGATCCAAAAGAGTAAAAAATGTGCACACAAAACTCTTTGTAAACATTAAGGAACTACTACAAAAGTGATCGACACACCTTATTAGGATTCATAAAAGTGATTGAACACTTTTAACATCCACTAAAGGTCTAAAGCAGAGTAGCGTGTGATTTTATTTAATCTGACATTAAACTTTGCTTTGCCAAAATGAAAGATAATTTCGACATGTAAATATAAGCAACTCCGCGAATAGGTCGATAATTTTAATCTTTTGAGTGAAAACCCTGTTGCGATATTCCGAAAATCATATTAAAACTGACCACCCTTTAGGGCTTGAAATTAACAAATACATAATATCTGTCGACCTTAACGAAACATGAAGCTACCAAAAAGTTCCAAATAATTGACCAGAAAAAACATACCTAGGTACATATGTATATATGGCCGGTTGCTACTCGCCAAATCAAGTGAAGGACGATATTTCATTGTGAAGTAAAATCTTGGGTCTATAATTTTTGCTGTATTTTTGTAGCAGTGTTGGGCAAAATGTAATCTGATTAATGATTAACAATTACAATTAACCATGTAATCTGTAATCAGATTTTTTTTGTAACAGATTACTAATGTAATCCATTTCCATAATTACATAATGTAATCGATTAACGTGTAATGTGATTACAAGTTAATCTGATTAAACATTAACCGATTACAAGTTAATCCCACTACATGTTAATCTAATTAATGTGATTACATTTAAGACATTTAAGATATTTAAGATATTTGTATTCTAATTCTTCGTAAAACTCCCTAAAACTAATTTCGTACGAGAACAATACTATTTTCTTCTGTTACAATGTAATTAGATTACAAAAAAATCTAATTATATTGTAACAGATTACACATTTGATAGATTACATATTCTCTCATAAGTAATCTGATTGATATGTAATCGAATACACTTTAATTAGATAACTTTGTAATTTGACTAAACTGTAATGGAATTATTAATTAAATTACACTGCAATCAGATTACGCCAAACATTCGTAGGTCTTGCCGCTTGGATCTTGTCTTGACACTTTTTATTTGTTTGATTGAAGAGAAAGTGATACTGGAGGTGCGTGTGTGTGTGTGTGTGTGTGTGTGTGTGTGTGTGTGTGTGTGTGTGTGTGTGTGTGTGTGTGTGTGTGTGTGCGTGTGCCTGTGTGTGTGAGCGTGTGTACGTGTGCGTGTGCCTGTGTGAGTGGCTGCGTGCGCGCGTGTGTGTGTGAGTGGCTGCGTGCGCGCGTGTGTGTGTGTGTGCGCGCGTGTGTGTGTGCGTGTGTGTGTGTGTGTGTGTGGAATCGATCTTAACTACACGTGCACCTAAAAATCTGTTATTTTGAGAAGGTCTTCGTTAAAACAGCTTTCTTTCTTCTTATAACGTGGATGAATTAAGATAGCGAACTCCTCCAAAGAAATACGACTATATTTCAGGCTATTACAATGCAAACAAATCAAACTCTTGACATATAGTAGGTAAGTGTTTTCATCTGTTTTAAAATGGCCGAGTGACTGTAATGCCTAAATATTATTCGATGACTTTCAAAAGTAACTGTCATTATATAAAATATATAAAACACTTTTATGGCAATTTTAATAAATAATATCTCAACCATACCTGTAATTTTTTCACCTCGCTTTCGTTCATTCGTAATTATCTTAAATTATCTTACCTGGAAAAAGAAAGAAATATAAAAAATATTAAAAATAAGAATTATTGTAATATATAGAAATATATTAGGTATAAATAGTGCAAGTATTTAACTCAATCCAACTTCTTAGTTCATGTTCAAGTTCAAGTTCGTATCACAGCTAAATCATATACATGTATAAAACTTTAGAATAATTCGATTCATTTCTATATTTTAATAACTGAGTAAATGATTGACAATAGACCTCACGAAAAAGATATAGCCGTATTGTGGATTTGTGGCTTATTATATATATATTTTTTTAAATCAAAGGCGGAAGGCAAGAGCTCCCAAGCACGGAGGTTAGGCCGGCCCATTGTGCTAACCTGCTAGAAACCCTCTCACCAAAACTTTCCTGTCCTCTTAATGAATCGCATCAGGTCTAGGTTAGGTAAGCTTTCAGCTCATCCACAGATAGGAGGGCAGAATCAAGCGCATCTAGCCTATTCCGGGCAAATATCGAACAAGTAAACATAAAGTGTTCGGTTATCGCAGACTCTTCTTCCAGGCAGGTCACACACTGGCTGTCAACAACTCCCATCCTTGTTAGATTACCGTGAAACGAGCTGTGGCCGGTGATGATTCTAACCACAATTCTGCATTATTTCCTTCCGAGCCAGAAGAGAAAGTCAGAGAAATTCCTATTAGGCCCATCAAGTAACATTTTTGGACACCTGAAAGTAGTCAGATTCATCCATCTCTGCTTATGCTTGATGCGAACATCCGCTTTGATCCTCGAGTTGACTCCGGCTCCGCTCCAAGAATAGTAAAAACCGAAGCCAGACCTGGCTAGAAGGTCAGTCCTTTCATTTCCCATGATCTTCATGTACCCAGAAACCCAAAGAAGGGTCACCTTGTTCAGGATACACACCTCATCGACAGATGACCTGCAGTCTCCCACTAACTTAGATGTTATTCGAGGGTCACTTGGAGTCATCATACCTGTCTGACTATCTGAAAGGATTGCAATGTTCTTTACCTTGCTTTCTAATTGCGATGGCGAAAATTTCAGGTCGGAAAACAGTGATGTGCCTTCCACGTGAGTACTCCAACCTAATGTTAGGTTCAAGAAAGTAAACACCAGCACCGGCTCCGTCATTAGTGAGAGAGCCGACGCACGGTGTAAATTTTTGGAGCAGACCGGGGAAGGTTCGATAAGCCACTTGCCTCAGCCCACGATTTCCTTCCAGCCCATACGCCAATACTTATTACAGGCTAAAAATAATTTGCCACATTCTATTTTTTATTAGCAGAGAGCTTCAAGCAATTTTAAGGACTATTAGTTCTCTCTTTTCTTATCGAAAGGTCAAACATATGGTTAGAACTAATTCCAACTCAAGTTTAATAATTATATTTTAGTGTTATATTTAATAGTGAGAGCATAGAAAATATTCAAGCTTTGCAGAGTGTTTAATTCTCATAATAGTAATGGCAATATTCAGCTTTATATGATAAAGAAAATCCTGTGATTTGACTGTTATGGCAAGTAATGAAATTTCCTTCACAGTTATAATAGGTTGATTAGGTTGTTAGTATTTAGGAATAGGGTCACACCTGGGGTCTTGACGTCACAACCTACAGACCTTATGTATTTGTATTAGAGCTGAAAATTAGATCCGGTTACCCGGATCAGCAAATTATCCGATTCCTGAAATCCAGATTTGGATCCAAACTATCCGGATTTGAATCCGAACTATCCGGATCTGGATCCGAACTAACCTGATCTGTATCCGAACTATCCGGATCCCAACTAAGCAAAAGAGGGTCAAAATTTCATCCAGATTGCAATGTATCATTGGGAAAATATAAATTTCATGATAATTGCATGATATATGCAATCTGGAGGAAATTTAGAAACTTTTTTGGTTAGTCTGGATCCGGATAGTTCGGATCTGGATTATCCGGATTTAATTGGATCATAATTATTCCGGATAATCCGGATAGCAAATTACCTGGATATTTTCAGCTTTAATTTGTATATCTCACAAATACGTACAAGTGCAGGTTACCTACCCCCGGTACAGCATACAAATTTTTCAAGTAAATTACCTGAAAAAAAAACATGAATGCTTATCTACCTTGCTTTGGTGTATTATCGGCTTTACTTTATCACCAGCAATGCATAAAAATTTAGAAGAAAATGACCGAATAAAATTCCTAAGAAAAAAACTTTTCAGTTATCTAAACTCATACAAATGTTTAACAACAAGTCAGCCGTCAAAGGAAATGATATTCAGGCAGAGAGTTCGTTATGGTTATACTTTTTTGAATATTTGTCAGGCATATACAGTACAGGGTGTTCCGCACTCAGATACAAATGTATCGCATGGTGATAAATCTCTCGTCAAGACAAGTTATAATTTTTAAGGAATAGGAAGGGGGTGGGGGCCCCTTATATTCAATACAAATTATTACTGATTTTGATGAACTCTATCACCCTGCGTAAGGTTTGTATCAAGCTAAAAATAATTGGTAAGTAAGAGGAAACAAAGAAGAAGATGTACATGCATATGCGCATGTATATGAATACTAAGTGAAATTTAGACGGTAAATTACCAATACAAGTAAAATAATCAGGGCTTCATATACATGTATTATTGACGATTGATTCAATCCCAGCAAACATTTGGATGAAAAATTTTCAGGGCGATATGTGGATGATATTGTGAAAATATCTTCCACGCGAAATTAAAGCAAATACTGTGAAATGATTTCTTCCTTGTCTTGCATAGACAAAAAGAAAAAGAAACCAAGAAACAATTTTGTTTTCTGATTTTAAATGTGGAAACAAGAAGACAATAGTTTCGTTTATTTATCATCTCTATGATACACGAATTTATCATTTGGAAGAACGTGTCATTATACCCCATGACAGTAATTAGTTCGTGAGTTCTCTAGTGATTATAACTCCACCAATTCATATTAAAAAAACAAAATTAATTAAATAAATATCTTTTTTATTCCCTTACTACAAATTCCAAAGAATTTATTTCGACGATTCTTGAACAATTTGCTTAGACGATAAGAAAGCGAATCATCTTGAAGAAACGTATACGTTTCTTATACATGATATGAAAATAACTCTTCAGGAATGGATGTTGACAAATTACTTTAATGTATCGCGTAGAAGATACGCATTCGTTTCTTCAAAATGTTTTGCCTTCGGGGTAACAGTTTCTCCCGCCGTTGGAAGATAAAAATGCAATACGAATATGATTATCATCCAAGAGATATTTTATCGTCCAGGTAATAAGAAAATGAATCTTCTGTGTTTCGCCATGTTTGCTGGGATGTAAAATGGTGGACTAAGTTTAGCACTGAGGAACACCATTACAAAAGTAAGTAATATTTGCAATTGTAGAAAAACAAAAGGATCAAATGGATGTTTAACTACAACAATTTAAAAAAACTTTCTATGTATTCTTAAGAACCACAAAAACTAGTCAAATGTCACAAAAGGAACAATATTTTTCTTTTCAAGCTCATATGAATATTCATCTAATGGGGGCTATTTTTATTACTAGATATCAGCTGTCAAACACCGTAAGCTTTTTCATTAAGATCTTGTTAAATTTTTTTGGGATGTCATTGATATTCGTAATAAGTTCTCTGTTCCTTGTTTTTAGATGCAATTTTTATATTAATACTCTTGCAGTCAATTATTCCGTCTCTCTATATAATTCCCTCTATCTGTCAGTAGGCTTCTCCAAAGAATACTTATAGTTAAAGACATAAACAGATAATGTGTGACATGATTCTTGGCTAACAAATGAGTTACTTTTACCAGTCTCTAAGGACAGTCTCAAAAAGCACAACATAAATTTTAAAAGAAACTCCAAATAAAATATAATCTCATCTGCTGTTCAATGGTAGGCAATTATTTCCATAACAACCATACTCCCTCAAACTATTTAAAAGCTTTTTATAGTAAAATTTAGCTCAATCATAAGCAGTGAAATGAATCATTTTTTTTTTTTTTAATTAAGTAATTAAAAACAAATTCTTTCTTCTTTTTCTCACTTTAATAATTACACTTAAGACCCCTTGAAATCTCTGTGTGGGATTTTTGGCAACATTTATATTACACGAGTTCTCCATTAGAAGAAACAAACGAGAGAAAGTAATTATTTCGGCTATGCTTAGGCAAACCGACCGACCCTGGGGCCTTTAAAACCAAATGAAATTTGAAATATTCAGTGCCACTAGATTATTCTTATCTTTATTTCAGTTTACCCAGAACTTCTGGATAGCATTAAGATATTACTCGACTGACGAGCGCATAGGAAACAATAGCGCTATTTGGTTTGAGAATGTTCCACCATTGTATCGGGTTAATATACAGTTCTCTCTCCTATACATACATTTTCAAATTTCATTTTGAATACGTTTTGCTCACTGAATTCAGAGTTTAATTTAGCGCCTCCACATAAATATTCCCATTTTGTTATATCCTCTACTCTATACATGAAGTCAGGAGAAAGGAATACTTTGAGGAATAATTCTGTCTAATAAAACAGGGATTTATGGATCTTCTGTCAACTTTAGAGAAGCAAAAGTATAAGACTCACATAGTACTAGCTCTATTTTCATAATCCTTGTTTCTACGATGATATTTCCTCTCTGTATAATATTTTACGGTAGACAGGTAACTCGAGCAGTATAGCGTGCATTTTCCTCACAAAGTCTTTGTCAACACGACGGGGGACTCTAATTCAATTTCGGAAGATCTCTTCCAATTGAATTTCATTCTTGGCAAGAGTCGTTATGACTAAAGTAGGGGTTCCATTCCGATTCAACTGACTGAGTTAACGCCTTGTCCAAGCATCTATTAAATATTTTGTGTGTGTGTTTTTTTTGTCATTATTCCCTAAAGAAAATCTCTTTAAGTCTCGACGACAAAATATCCTTAAGTGTGTAAGAAGGTACACGATGGAATAATATAAAGAGAAGAAAATTAGCATTCCACTGAGATTCGTTTCTGTGAAATTATTCCTCTAGGAATGACGACAAATCAGCGAGGTCTTGTTATTTTGTATAAAACATTCCACTAAAACTCAACGAGAGAAAAAATAAAAGAATTTTAATATTCCAAATGACGTCCTATAAAGTAATGAGTTTATGATTTTTAAATGAATTTTTCTGTGTTTGCATGTTCCACCTGTGAGCGTTCAATATGATGTTTCCGTGGAATTTTTATGTATAGCCGGTCGCTTTAATATACCAACATCTATGGTATTTTAAGAAAATCTTAATGGGACCGGTATATTCTGATGTAGGATAAAAGCCGTTTGGTTGTTCATTGAATTATCATGAGATAATTTTATATTTTTGTCATCAGAAGCACTAATGATTCGTATAAAAGGGAAAGAAGAAAAAAGTGCGAAGAAATGATTGGTTAAATTTAAAATACGAAACATATTTTTATTTCCTAGCTTGTTTGAATATTTTACTAAAGAAATGAATATTCGATTTATAAGTAAGGATCTAAGACGAAGATGAACAAAAATTCGGTCAAGAACGAGTTGGGAACAACGGTCGAAAAATGTGCACGTTATGATGACTTAATATTCGCCCAAATTTCAAATTCCAATATCACAAAGGTTTCGAGAAAAATGTGTGTGAGAGGCAGACAGACGGACGCGCAAGCAATCTTATAAAGGTTCCATTTTTTTTTCCTTTTGAATGATAAAAAACATCAAAATGCATTAACCATTGCGAAACTTGTGTAGAATAGAATAGTTCGCTTGAACTCCATTCTTTGGAAATCCCTAAATCAAATGATATTCACTGATTTAGGTGAGTATAGATAAAATTGTTCTCCGAATTTCGTTCATCACAAGCAATGTTTTCGTCAATTTCACTCTTTTTTTTCTGAATTGATTATGCAGATACTTGAGTCCCATTTTGATAATCACATGATCTGAATGAGAAAATAGAAATCATATGGGCACCAAATAAACTAAATTAAAAATCGACCCCAAGAAAAGCAAAAATAGGAAGAAATATGCAGTGATTTTTCCTGTCGACAATCCTCAAATAATTCTCAGAGTTTCTCAGTATAAAATTTGTCTATTCTTCTTTTGATCCTTTCGTTCGGATGAATTTTACACAGTTGTCAACACTTGTCAATGGGGGTTACTATCAGAAAAATAAAAGCCACTTTTCTAATCTTACTCAAGAATTCATGCCAATATACTTCACAATACTTCTGATCTGGTATGCTACAAGGCAGCCATATTAGACCGCTGTTTTTTATAATTTACATCAATTATTTAAAATTTATTCCTGACTTGGATGTGCGAACGGATCGAAAAATGAAAAGAAAAGGAATACGCTGAAACTGTAAAACACCTTCTTCAATATTTGTTTTTCGTGCAGACAATTATTAAACAAACAAACAAAACACTCCTTCGCCAGAATTATAATAATAAAAAATTAATAATTACTTGTAAAAAATGAAAGACAAATTTCCACGACATTTAAAATTGAAAATATTCGCAAAGTGCGTTTTTCGATATGCAAACAGTTTTACTTGAAAATTCTTGATCCTGAAAATTCTGACATTTTTTGTGTGGGACACTATTATAGTTCTACTTATACAGAGAAGAGCAGAGTAACTATTACGTTCAATCTCCCTACACGGAATGGCAATAGCTTTGTACTGAAAGCTTTAATCAAATATCTAGTTAGGAATAATACTGGCCTTCAAGCTCAACTGGAATATTAACATTGGAGGAGCGTTAAATAGAAATCCATATAGTTTTACGTCAAGAAGGAAATGTTTGAGGGAAAATTAAGTACTTCCTGCGTTTACTGGATGTACGCCTCTATAGTAATGAACTAGCTTTACTTATGGTGCTTTAGCCCAGTGGGACGCTCACCTTCAAAGGACTCCTGTTTGAATTGCATCGAGCTTCTTCTTTCAATCCCAATGACAACTGTACTAGAACTACTAGAACTTCTACCTATACACATCTCTTGCATGGAAACAACTATTACCGAGTACTCTATCTCAATACAAAATCAGACCGAGTTCTAATTCTCAATTTTGAATTAGTGAAATAAAAATATTGTATCAGCAGTTAAGAGGGTATTAATTCGTATACATGTCAATCGAAACTAGAGTGTTACTTCTAAAACAGGGGATCTACTGTGCACACCAAATCACTCCAGAACTAAACGGCAAATTTTCCTGCTCTATGGGGGAGGTGAACAGAAATTTTTCCTGTTTAATCTACTCTGGAACGGAGAAGTCAGAAAAAAAATTTGCAACAAATAGCTCTGAATTGGAATGCTCTAAAATCAGCTCAGTTCCTATAAAGCTCCGAAGTGATATATAGTATTGATCCGAAGTATAGTTCCGTTCCAATTACTGCTCCAGTAAATTGCTCTGGCTATTGCTGCGCTCCGGAATTAGGTCCGTTTCAGCTGGAGCGGCTCCGGAAGAATTATAATTGCTCCTCTCCCTGATTATGGATGCTTCCCATGCCAATATGTTGTTTAAAAAAAGGCCTATAAATTTAGTTAAGAGCCGCAAGAAGCTTAAAAAAAAAACTAACGAGAGGAAAAAATCCATTTGTTGGAAACAAAAATATTCCACTCATATTTGGAATAGCATTGAAATCGCCTAATTTAAAATCATGTATTATTTCAAATTCCCCGGACACGAAATCCCACAATATTAAGTCCTGGAAAAAAGCTTAAAAAATACATATGAGATAGGCTCGACATTCTTAAATTTAAGACCACGAATATCGGATTATGTATTTAGAATTCCCGGAATACAAAATTCCAGAATACAGAATCCTTGAAAACATTGGAATCTGGAATTTTGGAAAATATTCATTGCGCTTTTTTTTTTGAAAAATTTCAAAAAAATATATTCGGGAACTTTGTTATTTAAGATTTCGTTCTTCGGTATGACGTTTTTCAGAATTTTATAATCGGAAATTTCGTACATCAAACCCAATATATAAACTTCATTTTTTCCATTACAACAGAGTAAAAATATATATACTGTTTTTTTTTTTGGTATGCAGTGCCACTTGGGTACAAACGTAGCAAATTTGCTACAATTTTATTAAATCAAAAGTTTTTGCTATTTTGCCTACTACATTTCGAAAATATATCAAATTTGCTACATTTTTGGATTTGCTCTAGAAATTTCAGTTTTGAGTCGCAATAAATTTTACCAACCTAGAATTTTCGCTACATAAATTAATACAGCGAAAAGTCATTTCGATCTAATCAATTTCGGAACTCGACAACATCAAAACAAACAAATCAAATTCCTTCAAAATTGAAACCATTATGGAATCATGGCTGCGAAGAGTTTAGTTCCAAGGATTACAATTTTTTCGGTTCAGAGTCTAGAAAACTTTCAAAATTTAATGTGATTTTATACTACTTAAATATTAGAAATATAATAGCACTTAGTATATTTTGGTTGTAGGAATTTATGAACTGCTGTCCTTGTTCTTTTTTTTAGTTGCGATCAGAGCTGGGCAAGTACTAAAGAAAAAGTACTTAAGTACAAGAACAAGTATCGAAGGCCTGACTACTTCAGCGTAAGTACAAGTACCCTATGTATGAAAAGTACTTGTAACTAAATACTAAGTCTATAAAAAGTACTGAGTACTTTTTGAAGAACTTTTTAAAGGACTTTTTAAAGGACTTTTTAGAATCTTTGTACGTTGGCAGTAATATAATGAAGTTTATAGACTTCAGTTAATAGATATTAATAAATAAATACCTTTTGAAAACTATACTGTGTATAGTAACCAGTGGCTACTATTTATAGTTTTTTATAGTTCTCGGCTCTGCACGTAGAGTAAAACTTTCACCTCTCATTGATTGCTATACTTATACAAACTATTAGACGTCCGCCCAAGCACCCATTGTCGCTTCCAATAGTATAAAAATTCTAAGGAAAAAATTTCCGGTAAATTTCTAAGAAATAATTGAAGCCTTCCCTACATCAGATCGAGACATTGTCGATTTTATATTCGAGCGAGACGTTAATGGTTTTTGTTCTACTTGTCCAGTCTTGTTCGTATGTTATTAGTTTGCCTAAGGTTCTGCCTTGAAGCGTGAGTGCGGCACATACTTTGACAATACGTTGGGTGCTTTAAAACTCAACAAAAAAGGAGTTGCGCTAGAGATTGTGTTTGCTTTTATACGAAGTGTTAGATATTTGGAGATACTTATTAGGCTCAGAATTACTTAAGTAAAAATCTTGGTACTTAAGTACAAAACTAAGTCTTAAGTACAAGTAAATAGAAGCATGTACTTATGTTCAAGTACTAAGTAGGGCATTTCAAATGTATTGAGTAATAAGTCTTAAGTAACGAAAATGTACTTTAAGTAGTACTTAAGTCTATTTTTCCTTAAGTATTGCCCAGCTCTGGTTGCGATGTAAGGGCCTGTTATTTTTTAAAAGAGTGCCAACCTATATTTTATACTCCTACTATGTAAATTGGAGAAAAAAAAATATTTAGATGCATATGAATCCAAAATCAAAGTCAGATTTGGATACATTTTTTCAATATTGGCTACAGTTTTTTGCTATGAAATAAATATTCCGAGGGTCAGCACATACAAGCTGCAGTCGGAATTACAGTTTTTGGAATTTAGATTTTTTTTTTTAGGACCCCATATGTAGCTATACAGGCTGCACAAGTAACATTAATCCGTTGAGTGTGCACCCTGCAAACATTGCGATTCAAAATCGAATCGAATTCGAAGTAAATTAATTCGACTAGGTGAAGTTAAGTTTCGAAATCGAATTCGCTTGCGACGTGCTTGCAAATTGTAAGAAAAAAAACAGAATACGATATCGAATCATATTGACGACCCGACAGTAGTTCGCTAACTCGATCTTCTTTCGAAGTTCTTGTATATGTGTTGGTATTTCGTTTTGGATTCGATGTTTTTTAACAGTACGATCTGGTATCGACTTCTCTTGCAAGGCGTTTTGCAACTAACAAGTACGACATCGAATAAATAAATAATAAATACTCACCATAGTAAAACTTTACTTTGCACTTCGCTCAATAAAATCTCATATTAGAATGCCGGCATAGAACAATTTCAAGAATAGAAAATATTTGCCGGAAATTGACATTGTTCGTATCATAACTTCGTATATAGCAAACAAATCGAAAAAATTTTGAACTACGATCGATGCATCTATTTTGAATTATCGGAAATTTCGTTTATGGTAAAAAAGATTTCGAGCTACAAGCGATTCATCTATTTCGAATTCTCGGAAATTACGGCATGCTGCAAGACTTCGTTTAAGTTATAAAAAAAAAGATCGAAGAGATTTTGAGCTACGATCATTTCCTCTATTCCGAATTCATAACGCTACGACGGAATTTCCTCCCATTGTTTGCAGGGCAGTAATAGCTATGAATAAGCTACGAAAAAAAAAAAATTATAAGTTGAGGATAAATATTAATGTTTCCACGTACCGGCACTGCTAACATTTATTAGTTTTATATTTATTTCGGTAAATTCACGGTAGAAAGAGATACACCACTTAATAAAAATATCCAAAGCCATAATGTATAGGGTGGGAAACTTTTCCCATCCATTTTGTACATTGTTATATATTAGGACTCTCATTTCATAACTAAAAATTACTTATCAAAACCACAATTTTAGGGCAATAATTTAAAAAGAAATATCAAAAAACGTTTGTAGCGTCGACGCGCGGAAACATCAAATTTTCATGCCCGTAAAAGTAGCTCTATGGGGGACATAGAAAGGATTACAAATATTGTATTGCCATCTATTTCTATTCTATATATTCGTTTGGAAAACCACTGAACTGAAACTGGACTATGGTGTATTTTGTATAGAACTTATTGTTTGCAGTTCCGCGGAATAAAGTAGTTAAACCAAAACGAGACAACTATAGAAAAGTGATCACATAATAATGTCAAAGAATGTAAGCAATTTCAGTAGTATCAGTAGTCCATTTTATGTATGTCAGTGGAGTATACTTAATCAGAAAGTGATGACACGTAAAATTGAAAAATAGCTAACGTCAAGTTTTTTTCCTCTCTAACAAACTCGAAATCTACATGTATACGTATATATTACCGCAAAATAAAATCATTACAACGCACGCTTCGCCTCTCTCTCTTTTTGTAATAGCCTATTTATTACAAATACTAAGCCTCATAAAAACAGAATATATTTAAAAATTTTCCTGTTTTTACTGTTAAGTGGCAGGAAAAGTTTTTTTTTTGTTTTTTTTTTAAGAAAAAACTTTTACCCCCAATCCAATCTGTTCAGGCAAAACACTTACGAATTTGATATACCTTAAGAGAAATATTTTCCCTTAACACTCCTCTCGGGAAATAAAGTTTCCACAAGTTCAGATGAGGTGACTTGCAGTTAATATAAACACGTAATCTACGACAGGAAGTCTAAGAGAGTCCCTTAACAGCCCATTCCTGTATATATACATCTTTGCTCGGCCTAATCACACTTTTGGGGGCTTCTGTTCCTCTGGCCTAATATCTCTATGAATATAGAATGTAATTTACAAATGAGCTCCCTTTCGACTAATATAAAGGTAACTCATTTAGATCTACTTTCTTAAGACCATTCCAGAGAAGATTTCTCATAGAATTTAATTGCATATTGCCATTACTGGATGTGTAATTACCAACCACACAAGAAGGAGAAGGTTATTATTTAATGTGTACAGATATAAATCCTTATATATAAATAAATTTCTTCACACTGTTCAGGATGACTGCACCGCAAGAGTAAAAGTTATGAGATATATGTAGGGCTTATCATAAATTGTACGTATGTAAACAGACAGAGAGAGAGAGAGAGAGAGAGAGAAAGAGAAACACGTTCTTATATTTCTAATTAATATCTGTCATCATTTCAACAATATTATAGTAAAAAAACGTGACAGAAATAATCAGTAGTTGATACACAATTTATTGTATGTTTGTGTGTGTGTGTGCTACTTGAAGAGTTACCTGTGGTAGCAAAAGTGTTAATGAAGAAAAGCTTTCGCCAAAGATGTGGAGCATATTAGAAAGAGCTTAGAAAATATAGACACGTACTATGAATGTCACAATAGAAAAGGCAAGATGAGGAAGTAATTTCATGAATGGACAGAGAAGGTAAACCGCTAAATTAGTTCTTATAATCATTCCGAGAAACTTTTCTTAGTCTCTTATACATGTATACATGTACATATATATATATATATATATATATATTAAAAGGCGGTGGTCTGGTCGCACAGTTGTTAATGATCAAACACAGCAGAAATGGAGACCGCAAAATGTCTAGAATTCTTATCTCCCAGATGAGAAATATGTTCTTACATTGCTGCGCTGGCCGCAACTTACTTAAATCAATTATGTCACATAGCTAAGCCAATGTATGTATATATTATGCAACAAGTTGCAGCATGAGTTCACCGACATCCATCTAAGAGAATACATTACATACACATTTTATAATAGTGGCTCATCGCAAAACAATCATCATTCAAAGAAATTATTGCAATTTATCTGGGTAAAACAACATCAATCGCGATTTCTGTTGTTTGATATGAACACTGACAACTTTTCATTTTCATTAAGGCATTCACTATCCACCCTTCTCCAACCCACCATCCATATATATATATGTAACTTGGTTGAAATAGTATAGTTAGAGTGGTATACCCTTCAACGGGCATTACTCATTCCTGTCACTATGCAATGTCGACGGCGACAATCGTTGCAATGAAGTTCATTATTCATGCGTGGTCGCATAGTCGATCTCATCACATCACATAGGAGAACCTTATTAAAGCTAAACTCTAATCGCAGGGGCGCAGTATAGGCCTAGTTTTACTATAGTAAACTGACATAAATGACATCATTTCATGAGCGAAGAAATCCATTCCATTGACTTTTCCTTTTGTTTTATTTTCTCACTTGGACGACGACGAGAGGCGTTGTGGTTGTCTTTTAAGCTTCCATAGACAGGCAAACAAACAAACAAACAAACAAACAAACAGACAGACAGACATACAGACAGAACAAGTGTCTCTCATGAATAAATGAATAAAGTAAACCATACTTGTGATAGCGTAATGCATGAACAGTCCAAGTTAAGCATGCGCAAACAACTTAAATATTGTTAATGGAGGAAAGTGGGTTGCTAAAAGTCACCACCCCTGGAGGAAAGTTAATCATTCTGCAATTGAGTGAAAATAATTACTTTTAACATGGATGGATGACATTTTTGATGCAATTACGATAAATGAATACGGAAATGTGTACGAGCTTGGATTAAATTTACTACGCATGCGTACAACTATAGCAACAACAAAAATTCTTTCATTTTGTTGAGCGTGATGTGTCAATAGAAAATATTTTCTGGTGTGAAAGAGGGACACATAACTTAAGAGCAAATATTTGCAGATTCATTAGAACAAATTTCAACGGCGACATGCGATTTTGAGCGTTGACATCTCTTCAATATTTAGTAGTTGTTGATGTTGTTGTTGTTGTTGTTGTTGTTGTTGTTGTTGTTGTTGTTGTTGTTGTTGCTGCTGCTGCTGCTGCTGCTGCTGCTGCTGCTGTTGTTGTTGTTGTTTTTGTGACTTTTTTTAAAGGTGCTAATGTACGACTACTTTAAACTACACTTTTCTTGAGAGACTTGTTTGGATTACATACTATACATATGTGTACGGAGAAGAAAATAGCGAACACTTCAACGGTGTTCTTTATTTGTCATCAAGTGGCCATCGTGCATACCTAATCAGTTTGTGGGCTTATAATTTTCAATATTTAAATATTTAATTTCTACCAAGTCGGAAAAAAAAGATTAGATAAAAATCTTACTTCGATATTTTAGAAATGCCATAAGACTATGAAAATATGATTAAAGTGGGAAAACAAAATTTCCTTGAAAACAGGTGTTACCGGGTAGATGTACTGCGCGTGGAATCGGCAGCAGGATAAAAAGTCCAAAAATAGATTCTTATAAAAAAAATAGCAATTTCTTTGACATCTTCGTATGAAGTCCTTTCAATTAAATTTTGATTAGTTCAATATTCGAATTTGTCGGATTAAGAGAGTGGAAATAGATAGGAAAAACTTACTCCCATGTAATGCTGATATTCAAATTTTTTAACTACCGACTCGTTTAGCCGGTTACGTATTTAATAATTAAACATGGGTAAAATATTTTTATTACAACGAGAAATATGTATATATACAGGGTGGGTCTTAATACATGCAAAAAGAGGAATGCCCACTTTTCATACAACCTTAGGCTCAACATCAACAGAAATGAGAGTTAAGCGAGGAAAGCTTTGGCGATCGGATGTAGCTTGAGCGAATTTCTTGGGTGTGAAAAAGTGGACTTTTCGTGATTGCGCGGAATCGATTCGTCGTCGTGGTAAATGACTTCCTATCAGAAAAATGTTCACAACAAAGCACTAATGGCCATGAAAAAAAGAACTGCAAAAATATATGCTCAATGTGGTAAGTGGGGTGTGCGTGACCCAAGTGCATGAAATGGGTTTTTCGGCAGCAAAAACTTGCCGAGAAAGTTTTCTGAATCATAAAAAAAGTACACCACCCAATAGTACTCGGCGAGACCTTTAATTTGATGTGCAACAGGCCGTATTCGAACCCCCCCCCCCCCCCCGTGGGACCCACCTCTCTTAGAGGATGCAGAGAAAAATTTTCTTCTACGAATTGTACCTGATAATGAGTTGAGACAAGCAGTAAAACCCGTTTTCCGATCAGACGTAACCCTACCAAGTTAGATCCGATCTAAAGCGCAAAAAATCGAGTATACCTCAGTTCGAATAAAAAAGAGGAAAATACTTAAAAAGTGAGTTAGGAATGGCTATAAAAAGCTATTTAAGCCTCCAAGTATAGGAGCGTGGGTATTCAATCTTCTTCTCAGGATCTAAGGAATGATCAAGCATTAGAACCCCCCAAGCTTTCCGCCGCTTAATTCAAATAAATATTGTTAATAAAATATATTCAGACTATCATAATGCATCGTTTTAGACATCTGTCAAGTCTGTTGATGTCGGGCCTAAAATGGGCATTCCACTTTATTATGTTGAATTATCCGAAAGTCTTAATATTTCTTCCGCTTTTTTTTTATTATATAGACTTTGTGACAGTGCCCATGCTACCTTTTAGGACGGTATTCACGAAGTATTTAATTTAAGGTATTTTTTTATTCCAGGACGTGTTTGGACGTTTTGCTGTCATTCATTGAAATGATTGTTCAATAAATTCTTCGATGTCGGCAATCTTTAGAGGGCTTGTTAGAAGATGGAAGATGTACTGTCGAGTTGTCGGGAATTTCAGTTTTTTCGAAGGTGTTTTTTCAGGCGTATATAGCATACAAGAACTAGCTGTACTGATGAGTATTAGTTCCAGCTGCGGTACGAAACGCCTTGTATTTTGTTAGTGTTGTAATGCTTTTGACAACCTTTAAAATGCATTTTTAGATTTTATCCTGGCTTGAACTGGTGCCGAGTTATTGGAATAAAACTGCCGGCGTAACACTTTCCAATATGGTGGCGAACACGCCCAAAACGAAATTCCCGACAACTCGACAGTATATCTTCCATCTTCTAATAAGCCCTATAAAGATTGCCAACACCGACACATTTGCAAGGTCATAATGACTGGACTATTAGCATTAAAAATTGACTCATACTATTGCAAGCAATTGTAAGAAAAAGTATAGTCACATTACAGAAGCATTCTACTCATTTAACAGTTTTAACAAGTGGTTCTCAGAGCTATAATTTTTTTAACAACCGGTTCGGCAGAACCGATGCGAACCGGCTGAATATCAGTTCTGCTATACCTCTTTTTCGTTTTTTTCTTTTTATAACTTCAGTAATCCGAAACCGTTGGAAAGCTATAGGATGTGCAGATTTTTTTTTTTTTTTTATTATTTCATTTAAACTGCTTGGTAGAATACAATATGGGAAAAGCTCTAAATTGTGCAGAGTTGTGGGTCATATAGAGAATAAAGCACCACTTGAAATACATCAAAGGATATAAGAATTAGTATTCTGTCACGTAGAGATTTTTCTAAAGGACAGCACGGAGGATTAACAAATGACGAAATATGATTGAAAACCTCATCAGAATGGATTCTTCATAAAAAGAAAAATAGGGGAGGAGGAGGAGGGGAGAAATATAATATAGCCAAAAAGATATAAGAGAGAAAGAGAGATGGACGGACAGAAATAAAGCGCACAAAATGTTTTATATAAGCTATAAGTCACATCGAACGACAAACAAGCATCGGTCTTAAATACGAAATTCCAGTGATTAGTAATGCCACAGAGCGCAAACTTTCGATCCAACAAACATTTGATTAATGGAATTTCCATACGGCCTAAATCATGACTACTCATATTAAGACGATCTGTAATCGTACACTCATTAAACAGGTACGTAAAGGCAAATAGAAATTCGACTAATTTCTGCACCAAAAGACTTGCGTGCGGTATTAATCGAACTTTCCTCTACATGATAACGAGCATATTCTTATACATTTGCAATTACCTATCAACGCAAATCTTCCACTTCCTACGCGTTGTACATTTTTTAATTTGACTCCCGTTTTAAGGTGGAAAAAAGAAAAACTCATTAAAAAGAAAAACCTACTTGACAGTTTTAGACAGAAATTCATTTCAAACGTTCCACAACCTTTGGCTCTTCCTTCTAGATAAAACTGATAATTTGAAGAAACAACAACTTGAAATTTTGCGTAGCATTATCTCATTCAAAGCCTAAATGTAAACAAAAGCAAAATTTTCCATTTTCATGAGCATTTCAACGGAATTCTTTCAAAAATATTGCATTCGACATAATATAACTTGTCGAACTATAACTTCGTCGGCCCCTTGAATTTGAACATGTGATTAAGATATTTATTTTTAAGGCACGTATAAATACCGTACGTAAATTCTATTCAGAACAATTTATCATGAAAACAACAAAAAGTCAACTGACCATATCTAAACCCATTATCACAATCTAACCCAGCCTCTTTTATCATAGGCGTCATTCAATTAGATTTCCATCTTTGTATAACTACACTCAAGGTTACAAATTGTCGTACACCTGTTGTACATAGACATGGAATTTCTTGCGATTATTGAGCTATTTTCTTCCCTTACTTTCATAAATTGCTTAATATCTTTCTTTCCCAGACTAATTTTATCCAAGTTATCATAGTACATAGGCAGGAATCGGTGTCTCTACATACATAGCACTTTAGTCTTTTTGCCTTATTTACAAGCTCATTAAACTACTTCGTGTTATCTCAAGAACTCGTTACTTGGCCGGCACGATTAATTTGTTAATACCACACCCTCCTACCTGACTGTGTCTTTTAAGTTTTGCGTAGCTTTAATGGATTCCGTTGGGATTTTATTTATCGTTAGAGAACCTAAGTGCAAAACTACAAATACCTACTCTACAGGTAGTAAACATTTAATGCGAACTTGAGTTATCGTCATTTTTATATGTTTCCCAAGTGGGTTGATTCTGAAGGTAAGTGCACTTTTTGAAGTCTCAATTTGTAAGAAGTATGAGAAGAAGATTCTGTTTTTATGTTTGTTTTCTAATGCCGTTAGAATTCATGAAATTCTACCTCTATGCGAAAAGATACTCCCACTTTTTTCTACTAAAGAAATAAATCGATTATTTTAATTTAAATCAATTCGATTAATCGATTACTTAATTACATAATCAATCTATCGAGAAGATTTTAATTTATTCATTGGAACAAGTACATTAAGAAATGAAGTCTAATACAGTAGACAGACTGTCTCCATAATGACTTCATTTGAAATTGAGTAATTTCAAGAAAATGAAGAGGTGTCAGGCAGACTGGGGAAAAAATTGAACTGTCATTTCAAATGTTATTGAAAGTTTCCCACTGTAAGTAAAGATCATAGTATTTGGTATAGTTGCAAAGCATTTAGTAGAAGATAATTTTTGTTGTTGAAGGAAACCAAGAAAAAGAAGAAAGCTGGAAAGAAATTTCATTAATGATCAGCTGATGGCTGTCACATGCTGACTTTTTGCAAAAACTATCCACTTTACAATAAATTCACTTCATTTTAATGACGGTAGGTGGCACTTTTACTGCAATTTCACTAATATGCAGTGAAATTTGCTCCATTTGAAATTAAACCGAAATGTTGCAAGTGGGCTCTTGATGGACTTCATTTGTATAAAAAAAAACTGCATATTTGACTCCATTTAATTAAAAATTATGTCATTATGGAGACAGTCTGTCTAGGGTATTATGGAAGTACTATGGGAAATGAGTACGCTGAGTCTCAGGAGTAAAATTTCTGAGAAGTTCTATTTACAGAGCAGGTTATTATTGTTACTCCATCAGGACGCTTATATAAAAGGAAAATCCGTAGATAGGGGCAGCTTACTTTTCAAGCACTCTAGGCTGGTTTTTTTTTTTGTACATATATTTCTTCAACAATATTGTAATAAACATGGTGTGAATCAATCTATAGTAAAACACTGTATCCCATCCCGCTTATGATAAAACAACAGGAAAATATTTGCTGATCTGAGCGGTAAGTTTCGAAGTAGAGTTCAGAATCCCCCTCCCCATCCCCCAGCTTTTAATCTATTAATCTTTATTATAAGTACTCATTACAGACGATCTCTTGTCGATACTAACCCGACAGACATAAAGAGTAGTTAGGTGACCTGGTAGATTTGATAATATGTAGTTTTCGCGTGCTTGGAAGTAAAACAGAGGCTGAAATATATAGGAATTGTTCTAGACAAAAACTAGACCGCTTTTAGTGAAGAAATGGTTCTATGCAGTACCATCGGACAATATGTATTAGACTCTGACTCAATGACGTCACGGACAATAAATCCAAACCTAATACAAAAACAGAAAAGCTCAATAATTCATCCTTAAAACCCTGACAAACATTATCACCGGATATACCTCTCGCAGTATGAACATCTACATAGGATGGGACTGCCTGACTATAGTAACTCACAATACAAGAGTGTTACATTTCCTGTGTATTTACTTGTTCGGGACTATCTATTGTCTTCGCTCTCGTTTCTTCAAGAAACTCTGCATGAAACAAACTTCCGGCCTGCTACCTGTGAACCTATTTATAATTTCATACAATCATCCGGCTGGGATATATATATGAGCTAACCATTTACGAGATTCTTAAATTTCGACATCTTGCTACATAAGAAAGAATAATGCCACTAAGTATTCAGGATATTCAAATCCTATATGAAAAGTCACAGTTGATATGATGGGTACAGTCCTCTATTAAGCCAATACGTTGGCTGAAATAAACTTTCACAGTATTGGAATGTAAGTGTACATCCACGTTGGAGATTACATTACAAAAATCATTTATTTACATACATAGGGTGAATAGAATTGGTGCAAGAATTGAACCTTGTGGCATTCCATATGACAGGGGTATTCACAAATCACATGTATTAATATATATTTCAAATTAATTCAGTTAAGCGTAAAATTATCTAAATTTGTGAAGATAATTCTTTGCAATCCACTTAACAAATAATTCCTTATCAAACCAACTAGATTCTCAGACAAATAAAAAAATCACAAAAATAACTACACATTTTTGCATAGTGAGGTCATGTATTTATGTTCATGACACTGTTGGCACTTATTTACGTAAGCTATCCAGTAAGAATACGAAATATTTTAGTCTACAGAAAAAACAACAGTGCACCCAGATATCAACAGCCAGGATATATTCACAATTTAATAATAAAAATTGCCTGCAGACTCTATATGGGTGTCGAAAGAGTAAAACTCAATTCCGCCTCAATTTAACAAAATGAGAGCACGATTGAATCTCTGCAACTAGTCTTTGATTATAACTACCAGCGCTACAAAATGAAAGTATGCAGCCATTTATCACCTTGACCTAAACTTAACCCATCAAATAAGGTTTCACTAACGACCGGCCTTCTTAAGCCTCCTTGGTATTAGAAAACTGCTTCCAGACATATTTGACTAATATCCAATCTTAACAGATTTCTCTTTACTCAATCTCAGATACCTTACAGAATACCACCCATCAACAACAGATACCTACAACTAAACCATTAATATTGACCATAGAGCTAACATGATATATAGCGCCGCAGATCGAAGGTGTTGCACGTGCAAATTACAATGTCAGATCAGCAAATAGGCGCAACCATAGAACTGGAAACAGCTATACATTTCTACTTAATGTTTGAATGTTCAGTTATGTCCGTGATCATGGGCAGCGACAGAAAGAGTTAAGGTCGTCACACTGAGACTAACCCAAAGACAGAAATCTCCGATTCAATTAAATCTTCGACCCTTAAATGGATGAAACTACAGTACGCCGCCGCCAACAACGATACTAAACAGCGCTTGTAAACTCGATGATTGTTGGTTTGTAGTCGATTAACGGCTTCGATTGCCTTTTAGTCGCCGGTGGTGAAGAGAAATTATATAACATTTGTTTGCAAATGTTATGGATTCCGTGTTTCAAGATATACAAAGGCAACAAAAACAAAAACTCCTCATAAGAAAATTGTCTGTGCCTTAAGTTAGCCAAGTCAGATCGAGTTTCTGGATTTGGTATCTTGTTAAACGCCTGTCGAAGTTTTTGCTCGACGACCAGTTTTCATCTCTCAGCGATGAGTTAGTTCTTAATGGATTTGTGAAAATACTGCGCGCGCAGATTCCTTTTTCGACTTATTATTATTATTATTGCAAAATTTCTGCTTACTGTTATAGTCATATATGCAAATAGCGATGAAAACGAGGATAACATGTGTGACAGCAATCGATTGTATTTTTCTGATCGTACATACATATGTAGATATGTAATAGAATTTGTCATCAAGTATAAAATTGCAAGTGGGTGGCATTAATCCAAGTTGGGGGAAAGAAATATGAGAACTTGTTCTGTAAAAGGAAACGTTGCATAATTATATAAATGGAATCACTTTTTGATTGGTCTTGCGATGAAATATTATAACAAAATATTTTAAAAGTTTTATTCTTTATGTTTAATTCTTTGAATACAGACTCTCCAAAAGGAGATTGAGTTGAGAATAATAATGACCTTCTTCTCTTGTAAAAAAATTGAATTGACAAACACTGACAAAATATTCGGATAAAAATCGCGAGAACTATATTTTATGTGGACCATTGGAAAGCGTCTTCAAGCCGCTTTGACATTATTTAATTCGCTTTCTATCGTACGTGTGCGCAGACTTAATTTAACAGGTATAGCTCCATATTCAGCTGAAGAGTAAATTAAGCCAACTGCAATGGTGGGTAGTTTCACAGGTGAAGCTCCTCACGTTATTAATTTCAGCTTGTATGATTGTTGTGGCGTAGTATTTTAATTCAGTTTTTCCCCAAGCTAAATTTCAATCTCTCTTTCGAAATAGCGAAAGACTCTAAAATCATTGTTAAGCAATTTTTCCCCGATTCTTGTGTTACGATGTTAGGTGTTAGGCGGCTAAAGCAAAATAAACGGAGTACTAACATTTTTTCTGCCATATCGATTTATGCAAAGGCTTAAAAGTAGCGGAACTAGGACTGACCCTTGTGGTGATCCATTGTTGAGACGCTCTGCTTGAGGTGCTATTTATAAAGAAGATTAAACAACTGAGTATGTTGTTGATTATGTTAATTGTCTTTTTACAACGTACAGCTTTGAGAAATTAGTATGTACTATATCATGCCAGCTCATTAGACTATGTCGTATGTAACAGTACAGCATGTACTGATCAACTTTTCATGCAGCGATTTATCACATTGTCGAAAATTTCAGATTAGCTGGCAGTATATAGGTCATATAAGGTCGGACAAATGACTGTGCCTTAAGAAACTTTGATTTCAATTGAGAGAATACTAATTCTCAAAAAATTAACAAAAAAATTTTGTTCGATAGAGTGCTTGTTAGATGTGGTGGAAAATGCTAGCTTTATTTAGAGCTGTTTTTTCGTTAGTGTAAAATTTTTAGTAACGGATGTGAAGTTGATTATTGAGTTTACTGAACTGAGAGACTTTGTGGATGTCTTCCTCCTTGCCCAGACATTTGATTACTGGCGGTAGCAATAAGAGATATGGATCTGAAATCTGACTCTGCAGTTATATTTATTGAAAAAATGTCATTGTCAAAAACATGAAAATGCTTAGAAATTTATGATTTCATCAAGCCCAGATGATTTTTTAGTCACCTACATATGTAGGTTTACGAAGAATTAGTGGCTTTTTGGGATTGATAAAATTCTCCGTCGGACATCGATCTCCTCTGCTGCCCTACAACTAGAACTTCGATCATACCTCATAGTTGGGTTTACGTTCTTGCTTCATTTTTATCATTCGTTTTTTTTTTTTTGTTTTACGCACTATAGGTCTTCAAATCGGTTAAACTTGTTGCGATTGGTGATATCTCAGGCTTGCAGGTGGCAAAAAAGAAAATTATAGGCAGTTGACAAATGTTTCATACATATTTGAATTTGTTTGTGAAATGTTCGTCATTCAATTGTGAAACATCTGATAGGATATTTGTGTAAAAAATGTTTTCCAAATGTTCAGTTTTTACCACGTATTCTCCGAGTAAAGTAACGTTTGAGGAATATTTTCGTAAAAGGAGATGGTGGAACAAAAAATTTTTATACAGTCAGAGGTGCAGTGGGCGATATTTGTTGAATAGTAAATTGACGATATTTCCGGTTTTCTGAAAGTTCTGTACAAACTTAAACAAACATGTAATTTTCAAGAATCCATAACAGGAAAATTTGCGTTCCCACCCATAAAACAAAAGTTTGACGAATATTTGACCATATTTTTAACGAATATTTGACAAAAGATTGACAAATGTTCGGAAAATGTTTGTCAAGAATTTGGAAAATGTTTGTTATGTGTGGACACGCCTTGAAGTGTGATTTTCTTTTTACGTTTTGTTGCGAAGGACTATGTCTGTGCAGGTACGCCAATATCTTTGATTAAATAAAAAAAAATCCTTTTGTGCCTTTGTATGTTTAGATCTTCATTATTGTTAGAGACTTCATCATTTGTTTTTATATGAATGGTAGTGCCACTAGGGACTTTCCCCTAAATCTCGAATTCAATTACAGTCGCCAGGATATCGTATTGGTTACGCGATGTCTATGTTGCTATCAGGACAAAAGATTCCATTCTGTGTTTGTTTGGTTTTTGTTTTTGTTCCCAGGAACTGACATATAATTCCTTCTATCGTTGGATCCAGTTCAAGTATTCTTATTACTGTACATGGTTCTGCTACCATTGTTCGTCACTCTGGATTTTGTTGTTGTTAAATCTGCCAGTTGTGTCCATTCATGTTTATTCGGAAGTTATTGATATTTCTTAAAGACAACATAGCTTTTGTCGGTATATATATCCGATAAATTCAATATATCCGTATCAATTTACTTTCCATCAGTTTATTATTATTTTTTCATAGTTATGTTGCAAAAGATGTCAGCTAAATTAATGACGAATGTAAGAAATGGCATTATTTGCCGGAATTTTGGGGTATAAAACACGGAACACAGTTCTATACAAAAATATGATTATTCAACGTCAAATTCTACAGTTACCTATGGCAATTGGTTATGATGAAATCTCGTCGACCATTTACTATTTATCTGTAAGTTGCTAGCTTCTGCTCAGTTTTTGATTCTATCACAGACTCCTCATTGTCTTCTATATTAATCTTAAATTTTAGGATCTGTTCCTTGTAACTAAAAATTGATTCTTTATACAAGGACATCGCAAAATTAGGAATAACTTCCCAATTAATTTTAGAAAGAGTGTTGCCAGCAGTGAATTCAATTTAATCTTTTTGAGTTACTTCAACAGCATACAACAGATTTCCTCCTGCTTCATACTTTTATACATAATTATAATTCCATAATTATTTTTATCGTTTTTTTTTTTTATAATAGGTATCATCATATTACTTCTAAATTATCAGCATTTACCTATTGTAGTACCTACAGTTAATTTAGCTTATCTAGATTATTTTTTCACATTTTTGCTAAGATATACTTGCTTTCTCATTTCTGCACATATTGTAGCCAATAATTATGTTTTTTTAAATGTATTAAACTGTATTAGCTGCCATTTATTTCAGAGACCATCTGTTCGAACACCTTAAAACTATACAACCGAAATTCGTACCACATTCCGTGTATAGAAGTATTTTATTATTATATTTTATTTTCTATTTCAAATTAAGATTACTTATGATGACAAATCAACATCCCAGTTCCTGACTTCTATACAGGGTGTCCCGTAAGTGGTGTAATATCCGAAAGTTACAGATAGATCATGCTTAGGCGAACAAAATATTATATGGGTGGGGGAAGGGAATACAGTTTTATAGATCATCCTTTAACTTCTGAACGTTACAACCTATGATGATGTCTTAAACTTTGATAGATACATAATCGTTGAACCTTTCCAATGGCCTATAAACTTTTTCCCTTTTCCTTTCCGTTTTGAAATTATGGCTCAACAAAGTTAAAATTTTGGAATTTTTACTAGTTTTTTTTTACTACTATATTTATCAAAAAACACGTCTTCAATACCAATTTTTTTTATTGAATTTAAGAAGCCGAAAAGTTAAAAAGCTTATCTTTAAAATGACCTATCACACTTTGTACCCAAAATGTAACCCTTACTACGTTTTTTGTACTTTTGCTTAAGCATATCTAGCGAAAATTTCTGAAAAAGTTTAAAAGTGCCACAAAGTAGGCAATTATCTGTTGGAAATGACATTTTTGATTTTTGACCCATTTTTGCTAGATATGCTTAAGAAAAAAGGGAAAAAATGCAGAAAGGGTTACATTTTGGGTGGAGAGTGTGATAGGTCATTTTAAAGCTAAGCTTTTGGGCTTCTTAAATTCAATATGAAAAATTGGTATTTATAACGTGTTTTTTGATAAAAATAATAGTTAAATAAAAAAACAACGAGTAAAAATTCCAAAATATTAACTTTGTTGAGCCATAACTTCAAAACGGAGAGAAGAAGGCAAAAGTCCAATGATTATCTATCTAACAAAGTTGAAATCATCATTATAGGGTGTAAAAAACATACCGAAATATCTTAAAGCCCTCCACCCATATAATTTTTTGTTCGTCTAGCCTTCGGATATTACACCACTTACGGGACACCCTATATGTATGTATTTTGTCTATTTGTCTATTTCTATACTAATTAATCTCTTTAAGCAAAAACTTTCCATTCCCATTTATCGCTTTAATTGATTATTACAATTACACATACATAGATCTCAAAAACTTATCAAAAACACATTTTCACACCAAGGCTATCAACAACAGTAGCTAAACAGACATTTAAAATATTCTAAGAAAGGAATGCAACAACATGCAAGATTTAAATCGTCGAATTAATTCTTCTTTGGCACAAGATTATTACGCAATATAATCCCCCGAAATTACACAACGGCCATTTATCTAATGTTAGCGCAGTCAATAAACTCCTTTTAAGGTTAAATTAATGAATATACATTTAGCATCTTTTTTTTTTTATTATCTTTTCTATTCCCAGATAATAGAGATAAATTGTTGTCCAATTTCAAGACAAAGAAAAGACGATGAAAAAAAAAAACTTGTCTCAGGTGACATTTCTGCCTCATCAAAATCTTTGAATTGGAAATCAATAATTCGCGCGTGAATTATTAAAGAAGAAGACAGCAATCCGGAAAATTAAAGTTTCAATACAATGTCAACCGGCCATCAAGCTTCATTAATTTTTATAATGAAATTAAAAATATGGGAAACATTTTTTTTGCTTTTTTTATTAAAAGCTATAGAAAAATATCACTTTTTCAATGTCTTCGCACAAAGAGAAAAAAAAAGATTTTAAAGTCTCCTCAATCCTCACCTACCCGTAACTAATAGACGTGTCACAAAATCGAAAACCCCAGAGATATTAGTAGTTAGTGTGATATACGCCGGCCGCCCTCGCAAAACCGAAAGATTTCATTCATAAAATTTTCGCGAGATTACTTTCAATTTTAAATAAAACAAGTTTTCTGTATGTCGCAAAACCAGACAGGCAGACATACAAAAATGTTGAGTTTTTTTTTTCAAAAATTTTTTCTTTTCTCTTTTTTTTTTCCTTTATCCATATTCATAGATTTCTTCAGCATACAGTCACTAACCGCAAAATAAGACCTAATGAAACTAGCCGCCTATTGCAAATGGCACGAGAGATAAGTTCCACAGATGTTCATACATATAAAAAAAAAAAGCACAGAAGTAATGCCACGTGAAGAACAACATTTTTCACATAAACCACATTATTGAAACGATCCGATAAATGTTTACCGCAAAAGATTTAATAAGATTGAAAACACGTAAAAATTGCCTTTAATATTGGGAGCATGTGCAGATAACTTAATGTTATTATAGGTATCATCAAGCGTCTGCTTGACCATTCTGTTATACTTATAGTATTTCTGTAGGCTCTATAGAGCTAGACTGAGTCTGAATGTAATGAAGTCAATTAAATTAGATCCGAGATGATGACTATGTACAATGCACGCACATACCCAATGCCAGGCCGATATAATGTATATTTTTGTCATATTGACAAATTGCAGAATTCATCTTGAAATAAGGTGGCCTTTGTCGGTTTCATTAACGTTTTAATTTTTATGTTTTTGATAGAGTGAGCGCATAATACAGTAAATAAATTTAAAGTTTCAGAGGCGTTATATGTATGTACATTGGATTTGGACGTCAAAATCTCAGCAAAAAGTTGAAAACTTTAAGATGAAAAAAAAATATATATATATATATATATATATATAGTTGGGGTATGACTTAGGATGTGCGCAATGCGCATAAGTTTTTAAGCGTCTGATTAAAGCGTGTAAATTAGAAGCAAAACAAAAAAATCATGAATCGGTATTGTAATCACTTCAAATTACTCGACTTTAATTAATTGCTAAGACTATATCAGATGGCGTTAGTGAGTCATTAGTTTATTTAAAATGATTTATTTATTGGTGAGGAAATTATTAGACATTTATGTGTGGAGCGGAGCAATCTTTTAAAAAAATTCAGAAAAACAAATACATATCTACATACAATGGTGGTCAAAATAATAAATGCACCCCTGAGTTTTTTGGAAAACATCAGTTTTTTCAGGCTTCAATACCTTGCAAGTTAAGCTAGTCTATTGAAACGATACGTTGAAATGTATAGAATATATTAGTAGCAAAAAAAAGCGTCTTAGCTGTTAAGAGGAGTCAGTACTCAGAAAAAGTTTCAATTTAAATAACAGCGAAATCTGTAGGCAATAGAATTTACTATACATAGGTTTGTGTCTGGAAAGTGAAAAAATTCATATAAAATTAGCCTAGACCACAGACTACATTAGAGACATCTAGCGCAAAAAGACAGAGACCAAAAATGCGACAAAATTATACAATTTAAGACGAAACATGAATATTTGCAGTTCAAATAAATTGAAAATTTTTAACGAGAATGAACCCTTCTAAATTTTTTTTCACACAATTGTTAATCATACTAATTTTGCACTTTTAACGAAATATTGCAATTTCTCGTTGATGAAATCTCGAGAGAGAAAACGAGTATACTATTAGAATCACATAATTAAAAAAACGGCCACTAAAAGTGAAAATACTCTACTTTAGGGAATTTGATTTAAAAAACGTCTCTTTATTTGTAAGAATTTGTTTCGAACGAGCCTGCATCGAATTCACTAAACATAAATAGCTTTCTTTTGAAATCACGTGCCACTCTCTATTAAATGCAGTCCACTATTCGAACTTATTTCTAGGGTTATTTATGTACATAAACCTTATCTTTGACTTGCTTCCACAAGTTCTCAATAGGATTACATTTTAGGCAATACCCCCTACGTTTTAGCCAATATTCCCTACATTTTAGGCAATATTTCTGGGGATTTTTCCCTAAACTTTGTGGCAACAATTTGTGCCTTTTGACAGTGTAGTTTGTTGGGAGGACACTTAACATATTCTTTTCCGTCCGATCCCAAGATGTCGAATTTTCTTCTCCGCCTCACTCTAAATGGGAGGCATTTCACAGGCAGCCACATTAATCATTTTGTCGACTAGTAATAAATATGTAGTGTAAAAAAACGAGTGAGTAAATTTCTAAACAAGTACAGAATTAGTGTGTATATGAGATCTGCTTAGCTCTTTCTTTTGGCATCTGTGGCAGGCAGGAACTGGCCGTACTGAAGAGTATTGGTTTCTGATGATACGAAACGCCTTATAAACATTGCTATCTGCTCCAACTACAGACATTGCAGTGTAATTTATCAATTTTTAAAAATTGAATTTTGTAAGTCTTCATGCCTTTTCTTTTCCTTAAAGAATTAATGTTTCCTCCCTCTTGGCAGTTTTTGGATTACTACGATATCGGCCCAGCCACTAATTGCCCAAAAAAATTCTGAAGAAAAATTTCTCGAGTAAATTTCTTCAGAAAATTACGCTTTAGCAAAGACACCCGAATCATAATTCAATCAAACTTTTTTGTATCTTGAACGGCCACAAAATTCCTAATAGGCAGAGTCCCTACTTTTCTATTGCAATTGAAAAATCTCGTTAACAAAATGTTGTGAAAGTAAAATAATATTTTGTCATCAAAAGAATATACCGATGTTCGAGTATAACGACTTCCCCTAGACCGCTGTTATAAACGACTTCCACAGTATGAGTGGGGATTTTCGAATTAATTTTCGAATTGTTTTCCTAACGCAAATTACTCTAACACTATTTACCTGACATGTAAAGTTGAGATCGCATTTTTCATTTTATTCGGACTAACTACCACCTTAAAAAAAAAGTAGTTCATATGAAAAAAATTGTTTGGGCAAGAGACGCAAATCGTTTTTGAACTAAAAACAAATACATTCTAAAACCCAGTCCCATACGACACGCAAATATCAGTGAAAATTTCTAGCAAATATTCAGTAGAATTAATCCGTATCGGTAGCCCTTTGACTCGGACCAAAAATACTAACTCTAGCTATACGAAATATTCATCATCGACAAGCACCTATGGTTTTCGTACATCTTCTACATGACGTGTTCTTGCTTTCACTCGCTGAATATTCAGTGAAGCTCACGAGTCGCGTGGGAGGGACCAAAAAATGCCGGAAATGTGAAAAATTTGGTAAGGAAATATTAGAGAGGCTTACAGTATGATATTCGAATAATTGAAATTTTGTTAAAGACATTTTCGAAATTCGAAATCAAGTGCTTCCATTTAATGATAATAATAAAAAATACTTCACCAAGCCATTAGTACACGAAGAGTTTCCATACTAAATCTTGCCTATTAAGGCCACAGTACGGATTGTAGAAGAGTATATTGGGACAAGCTCATGCATTTTTTCGAATGAAAAAGGCCGCTATGGGATGGCTACTTGAAAGTATTGCCTGCGACATTATCACCTACAGAATTTAATCTAGAGAAGGATGAAATGTACATACATGCAAAAATGTCATCCCCGGTAAGATTTAGGCATAAAGTAGTCAACTTTAGTAAATCTCGGCTGGTTGTCCATATAAATAAGGAGCAATAGGTTCCAGCAATTTTTAAATCTCCCTAAGGGAGCCATTGGAGCTCCTACGTAAACAAAAGCAATATTTTTACGCTGAAGCTAATGTCCATTAATAGAACTGATAAAAAAGAAACTTTGAAGAATGCATACTGGATTAAGCTGATCATAAATTAAAGAATTTTTTAAAGGTTAAACTTCTGCGTGAAACCATAAAATAATAATAATAATAAAAAAACAAATTATTTCCTTCTCAAAAATATTTCATAGATATTTAAGAAACTGATGTAATCCTTCAAGTCATAAATTTCCTAAAAATAAAGGAAAATGTTATTTATTTCGAGAAAAGTTCCTCATCTGAACTCAAGCTCAGCATTCTTATAGTTGCACAATTTTATAAATAAATCTAACCTAGAACTGAATTTAAATTTCACTAAACAAGAAATGGATTTGACCTGCATACTTCCCTTTAAAATTTTTCGATTTTCTAATATTTACATAAGTTTACAGAGGACATGATATGTAGCTTTTTAACCTTGAACTATTCTTGTGAAATGTTCCTAGTTTAAGAACGGATTTCTCAACAAATCACAATTTTATAACTCTTGCCAACATCCTCCTCCTTCCCTACCTACTACTAAAATCTGTGAATATACAGGAAATTGGATGTGTTAATTTATTGCTAATTCTTTTAAGAGAAAAGGCAAATGTAAATATGACAATCACAATTTTAAAATAACGAGGAAACTATTAATTAAAAAATTTAGATAAATTCCTGAATTATGTATCTATCATATTTATTACAGACGTATACATATACACATACACCTATATACATTTATAAACATTTTTTGGCACAACCTGATGAAGAGATTTAATTTTATTGTTAAAGTTTTTGGCGTTAGAAAGTCGGCTAATTGCATGCTCAGCAGGAATGGAAATAGTTTAATATTTTTAGCTGATTGATGTTATTTAGTTTCGCATATGCAATTATCCCAAAAAAAAAAAAGAGCCTCATATTTCTTCCATGGTAACATTTTAAATTTTATGCATATCAAATTCAGATTCTTTGTAGGTATTATAAAAACATGGGCATGGATTAAATATAATTTAACCTTTTTCAACGTCAGGTTAATAAAGCTCTTTGAAATATTTTACATACAATTTTTTGGGTCGACCCCTTATTAGGTATGTCACAGATTAAAATCTTATTTTTAAAAGATTTCGTATATCTTTTAAGACTCTTTTAATTAAATATATGCCAAACGCTATAAATAGAAGATTTTAATCTGTTAGATATATTTGCATCGATTATTAATTTTTTTTTATTTTCTCAAAAACTTCATTAAAAATAAAACAAATTCTTAGAAGCTCAAATAGATGTGAAATGAGTGCGAGTGGAGCAGGATTATTGAAAAACTCTAAGTCACATTAAATGCGTGTGACACTTGAACAACTCATAATTAGTATATATGTAAAAGAGAACTTTGAGGTTATTAGCGTTATTACCAGCAAGTCTGGATCATCGACGCATCAAATGAAATTTGAGTACCACGAGCCGTGATTAAATTCCTTACAAAAAACGGTGAAACCTCAAAAAGAAATTTTCTAAAAAATTGTTTTTCGTTTACAAAGACTGCGGAGGAGCTAAGAGATCAGCTTCAAAGCTAATGACCACTGTTTAGTGGAATTTCAAAGGAATTTTTCTAAGTGATTAACTTCCGAGATGAATGAAAAATATTACTGTGCTCTTGAGAGAAAACGACGACAATTCAATATTGAAAAAAAAAAAAGATAAGTACGGGAAATAAATTCTATTTTTACAGGACATCTTGAAAGTAACGATGCGTGCTTTAAAGCAAACAGGGTTGAGTAAATAAATCATCAGCTCTACAATCCACGCATAGCTTCCTTTGCAGTAATTTGAAAAAAAGACCTAAAGGAAAGAAAAGTTTTCCCGATGATGATGATGAGTTGAATACGATTATGGAGACTGATTTTGAAGGCAAAGACGGGTTTTTTAATACCATAAAATACATTAAAATATTGATTTTAATTTTGACTTTCAATAGCATAGGCTCAAAAGTTTTCAGGCTCCCCTCCAACATAATGTTCACATTCACAGTTTTCCCTTCGATTCAATTATCTACCAATATCAATTGAAAAAAAATCTTAAAAAACCACTGGTTTTGAAAATACCGGAATCATAAAATCCTAAATATACCTAATCTTGCAATACAAGATCTCAGAGAATAAAATCACGAATTACAAATTCTCGGAAATTCAGAGCGGCTAAATTATTCAGAATGGAATTGCATATAAGATCATGGATTTCAAAATTCTGGAAAAGATAATTAAGGAAATAAAAATTTAGTTTTTCAAATTTTTCGTATTTTTTAATTCATTCTCATTTAAGAAATGCGTTTATGATCAAAAATACCATTAATAAAAATCTCGAACTTATTAAACTTTTGGTAAAATGAAATAGTAAAATACAGGGGAACGCGACGGTGCGGTACATATTTTTTTAAATTCCGACAAATGACAATTTTCCGACTTCAGTTTTTTCTCTTTTGGTCCTTTTCGAGGAAACGTCAAAAAAAGAAAAATTTGAAATTCTAAAGATAATGAACAGCTAAAAAATTTTGCATTTTCAGACTTACTATTGTATTTAATTGCATTTTACAAAAAATTAAAAAAAAAATCGGGATAGCATATTCAACCCCAATTATTACCATCCTTACAATTTGAAGTCTTTCTCCTTGAAAAGAGGAAAACGGAATTCAGGATGTAATTGAAACTTGTAGTCAAAATTTTAAAAATCTGTAACTGGTCCCACTCTGGGAAACATCATGATTCTCTTATGAAATGTTAAAAAGACGGGAAAACGGAATGTTGAAAAATGTGATCTATAGATGGAATTTAAAAAAAAATCTGATGTCTACTAATTTGATTGGATATGTATCGCGATGTTTAAAATCATGGATTTGATTATCCCGGACTATAAAATTCCTAATTTGAAAAGTCCAGAATACGGAATCCGGGATTTGTTATTGTGGACCAATTTTATAAAGGTTTAACTGATTACTGAAGAAGTAACTCTAACTTTGGACAACAAACTGTAAAAAAAACTATGTTTAAACATAAAAAAATTGGAAAATTTGCAACACATTTCCTAGCATTTCAGTATTTTTCCAAATCTTGTACTTACTCCGCGGGATGTTTTTGTCCTGAACATTTGATTTAATAGAACAGGTTTCTTACAGAATCGAGACTCCGGAAAAAGGAAAAATAATTTATATTCGGAAAGATTAAATTGTATCCATCATTCCGGATTTTTGGAAGTCTTTTTCTACGGGATTTTGTGTTACTATACCTACTCTAAATAACCGACACAGATCTGTCCATGGGCAAAAAAGTAGTACTAGTACTACTTCGAAATCGTTTTGATTACTAAAAAAAACTCAAAGAAAAAATATCTGGAAGTACCGAATATGTAGGGGAGCCCTGGCATAATGACGAACCGGGGCATAATGACGAATGAATATTATCTCTAAGCAGATTTATTCTAAACTCGCACTATGATACACAGAATGCAGGGTTAATTAAGTATTGCCAACATATGGTCAACATTTTTTTTCACATTAGTCTATGCTTGTTGTACGAAAAGAGCAGACGAATTTTGTAATTAAAACACGCAAAAATTTTAGCTTTGCCAAAGATTGTGTTTGAGGGAATATTTTAGACGTTTTGATTTGAATGGTGAGTAAGTTTAGTATATTTATGGTGTGCAGTTTGTCTGGATAATGACAGATTTTATATTAGTTTTCGATAAATTATGTATAACATATCGGAAAAAGACTAATGTGTGGTGGAGCATAAGGACGAGTTTATTATGAGATATTAAGGACTAACTTTTTACGCGGCATATTGACGAGGTTTTTACGGTGCATAATCATTTCTCGATTTTCAAATTCTAGTAGGCTCAACGAAGAGCGGATTCAGAAGACATAATTTTCAATAGAAGAAAATTCTTTGTCAAAGATAATGATTCCAACAATTAGTGAGTTTAGCATTTTTCGGGTTTTCGGATATTAGTTGCTCAAAAACCGAGAAATCGTCATTTTGTAGACACAATATTTTATCAAGTTCTATGAATACAAAAATTATTTTGGAAAGTCAATCTTTTTATTCTAAAACTTCTGAAATCTACGAATTGTTTTAAATTTAAAATATTAGATGTTTCAGTTTGCATTTTTCGAATTCGAAATGCGAGGTATTCCTCATTTTAGAATGTAGAATTTTATTGTAAAAATAATATTCCTACAAGGCTCATTATGGTCATTAATTAATAATAATATGTTTTGATAAAAAAAATGTTATTTCATGTATTAAATATAATTCGTTATTATATACCCGAGCCCTGTATGCGGCCGTATAGTGACGAACTGTTCATCACTTCACTTAGGTCAAGGATGCTAGACGGTAATTATCTATATCACATTTTGTCCCTGATAGACCTTACTTAGCATTGGTATATTTAAAGTTTCAAAAATTGATTAAGTGATTTAAGAAAAATCTAGAGAAAATCGTTCGTGATTATATCCCGGGCTCTCCAACATAGTTGACATTTTGTGTTAAATACAAATTTAGGATCGTAGTTCAAAAATGAGTTGCCAAACAATTATATCAGTTTTCACTATAAATACAAAATTTCGATTAGAATATTTTGCATAATAGCTGAAATGACTCTCAATTAAAGAAATCAAATCAATACAAATGACCTATACATCCGAAAATATCAAACTGTGTAATGTCATCTCAAGAACACATATCAGTTTAGCTATACATAAGTATTTTAACGATTGTGAATGTGCTAACGTACGTAACGTTAAAATTGTATGTAGGAATTTTATAAATAAATTCAGCATTTTAGTTAAAAAAAAAAAAACGGTTAAGGTCGGGCAACTCTTTCAAGTTCGATGCACACTTATCGGCACAGCATGAACCGGCACAGTCAGACAAAATATATTTCTATGAAAACAAGTTAGCTAATTCACATCAACCGGCACCGGCAGATACCGGCACGTAATGGAAACTTCATTGCCGGTCACTATCGGTGGCTAGAAACCAGACCGGCATTTGTCGGTTGCTGTTCTAGTTGCGAATTTAACATGGGATCACTTTTCTATAGTTTTCTCGCGATACCTGCTTTAATTGAAAGTTTCCTTTCCGTTTTATATCGATATATGTGCACGAAAAATGCCGGGGCCGGTCGATGCCTGTCTGTGCCAGTTCGTTCTGTGCCGGTAATTGTACATCTACCTTTAGTTGCAAAGTTAACATTGGATCACTTTTCTATAGTTTTCTCTTTTTCATTTAACGACTGTATTCCGCTGAACTTAAATGAATGCGTTCTATTTACTTACAAATCGAGTTTAGGGAGTATTTGTTGTTATAGGCTAGGTTATTTCCCTACCAAATATGAAAATGCTGACTTCCTCGCTAAGTGCTCCTAAGATCTTTTAATCAGACAGAGATTTTTATTCTTTTTTACCTTAATTTCTACCTTTAATTATTCTCTACTGTCTTAACTAAAAGTTTCCTTTCCGTTTTATGCCGTTATAAGTGCACGAAAAATGCTGGTGCCGGTCGATGCCTGTGCCGGTGCCAGTTCGTGCTGTGTCGGTAAGTGTGCATAGACCATTATGGTTCATATTCAAAAATTTTGATTTTCCACATGTATTTCGATATTGGTAGAAAACATAATGATATAAGCCTCAAAATACACAAATTTAGATTTTTTACTTACGTATACCTACTACTGAGAAAACGATCAATGTCAAACGTTGTATAGGTAAATGCATACTGAAGAGGACTTTTGAAATATAATAACCTATGGAAATGATTATGAAAGTTTACCGTTCAAGGAATTGGGCTAAAAATAATAATAATTTAATAGGAGCATTTAAAAAAAAGTGCGTTTGGCCTGCCAGTATCAGCGAGCAATGAATAGTCTAATTAAATTTAATTATCTATTGTTAGTTTTATTAATTATTATTAATAATCACGTAATAATATAGTGTACACACAAAAAAATACCAAGTCAAAACTTATGTTATTTCAACTTCAATATACCTGATTACCTGAAATTCTTAGAACTCAACATTAAGCTTACGTTGATATGCTGACAGAGATGATTAATTGTATTCAATAATTCTGTCTCAAGGACATAGCAACCCATCCAAAATATCGATGAGTAGAAAAAAAAAAGACTAAAAAAACAAAAGCTCCCTAAAAGAATCTAAAAAAAAAATGAATCTAACCGAACACATGTCAACATATAAAAAACTTCTAATTTGTCTACCATTAAGACTCCTCATAAATTGGAAAATTTATCATCAAGCTTAAAAATCACAAAAAAAAAACAATTAAAGTCGCTATAACCGAAACTATGAATTCGGAATTAATATTTTTTGGGTCATCAAGTCGATCCCCAAATTGGTTTCAGTGGCAAGAATTAAATTCTGTGAACATAAAAGATAAACGTCAAAGGTTACCTACCATCCATGACCTATGCTTTTTTTTCATATGTTATGTATGCATATATGCAAACATTTCAGTGACTCTGCACGTACATACATATGTAGGATTAGATCTCTCTTGACATCATAAATCATACAGAGTAAAAGATGTTTAAAATTCTCGCACCAAGTGCGAGTGCCCTACTTTCTAGTTATGCTAATTAATTTTATTACAATTTGATTGGATTTTATTGAAGACAATTATTATTGTTCAGGCAGACGGGCGGGCTCGTGTTCCGTTTCGACACCCTACATTCATTCGATCACCACCGCCGGCCACAAGGCTATAACCCATATCTGAAAAAATCCATGTATAATTGAGATTATCTGGTTTGATGATAAATCGATCAATGATTTATGACACTTTAGTTATTAAAAGTGATTAAATCTTTTAAATTAAAGTGAAATTCATGGGAAATGGATAATTAAGTGATTTGTGGCTATTTTTAGATTCGCCCTTCTCATCTGTATACTATTTTGTTCAGTTCTGTTTCGAAACATCGAACCTTGGCTCTTGTCTGGATCATCTGCTTCTCGTTCGAAAATAAATGGTCACCAAATGTGCTACACTAGAAAATTTTGCTACATGAAGACCATTCGACCAGACAAGAAGAAGATTCCGGATATACCACTGTGTGTATATAATGCCCATATCCATGAAGGAATAATAATTTTTTTTTTTATCTATTGGGTATACATCTGTTGGGTATGCATGCTGCTGGACCTGCCCAAATGCACTTTGGGGACGGTGAAATTTTTGATTTATTGTTAAATATTGTGCTATAGATTCAGGGAACTAATGGCATCGAAGCTCATATGAAATTTATCGTTCACACAGAAGCTGGATTAAACTGAGTCTGTACAATATGGCGATTGGGAAGGTAGGTATATGTATGTACATGTTTTATGGGAATATCCTTTTAATACTCGTTACTCGTTCGATATTATGTCAATTAAAATTTGCTGACCAAAATGTAAACCCTGAACCTATGTACAAGTTCAAAGTATTACGGATAATACTGCGAAGGTGGTTGGTTGTTGGATGGAGTATGTATATATGTATGTATGTATAATGAAAAGGACGAATTTCATAAAATTCTGGAAAAATGATTTTTACCAAGCGGAACAATGCTGGTCAAGCATTTTATATAAGAATTAAATTACGATTTTCATTTTTTTTTGCCTTTTTCCAGTGAATTTCTGTACTGGTTGTCGTTATTAATTGAATTTTTATGGCTGTACACGTATAGTAGATAAAGAGGTTTTCGTATGGAACGATATGACGGTTTCTTATACGGTCTGCTTTATATTTATTATTTATTATTATTGGATTAAACTCGAAAGTAAAGTTATATAAGAAAAACTTTGTGACTATCTTTTCTTATATAATGGGTCCTTCGTTTTGAGTAGGTAATAATAATTTATTTATGGGCTACATACACACAAGATTTACAATCTTTTGTTAGTACTATAAGATTAATCGGAAACTAGAAATATAATACTTAAAAGCATATATGAAGAATTCAATAATAACAGATCATAAGTAGACAATAGATAAATTATATTGATGCTAATAAAATAAGATAAAACTAGTAACTAAAGAAATGAAAAGAATAAGAAATTAATGATGACCAGAAATAGATGAAATTCCTTAAATCACAAATGCATCTTTATAAGCTACTTGCACCAGAACCTCTGAACGTTTGGTGGAAGACTATTCCAAAGTTGAGCAGTCTGAAAAAGGAGAGAATTCTCCATGAGCGATTTATCGAATCGCAGGATTATGATATTACGATTACGTGGTGAAGTCGATAATTAGAAAAATTCCCTGAGATATTCAAGTGTATCACGATTTCAATATATTAAAACGAAGAGTTAATGCTCTTTGATTTAAATAAGAATCCAGGGGAGCAACCAAGCAGCTGGGTTCTATATGATGAGACATGGTTAAATCTACGGGGACCAAAACTGAAGTGAATGCAATCATTGAAGGCAACTTGAATTTAACGGGCACATACATAATTTTGGAAAATTAAAGTACGGAATGATTAATGATTTTACAAGCTTCTTACAAATATTCCTTGGTAAAATACTCGCTGAAAGCCATAGCCTACACAGTCCAAGATACACCATATTAACATTATCGCAACACTTCATCACACTATTTAAAACAATCCCAAGATTATTAACCCTATCATGTAACGGCAGTACAAAGCTATTTAAAATTATTGGCGAGACATCAATGTTATCCAGGGATATGGCGTAAAAGACAATGCGCTTTTATTTAGCAGGGTTGAGCACTAATAAAAATCAATTAGCTATTCTATCTAATTCACAATTCATTCGAGCTATACAGTCTTCCAGAAGTCCTATAGGCCTACTAAGATATAACTGCACATCGTCGGTGTACAAATGTACTTTAGCATCTTCTACCACTTGTGGTAGGTCATTTATAAACAGGCTAAACAATAAAGGGCCCAGTAGTGATCCTTGGGGAACACCACAGAGAATGGATAACGTACCAGAGAGTGCTTGATCTATCTTAACTTCCTGCTGACGATTAGATAAAAACTATCTATCCAACGCAATTGAGGAAGAACTGAACCCAAACATGATGGAGAGCTTCTGTAGAAGTCAACTGTGATCAACACTGTCGAAAACCTTTGAGAAATCAAGAAGAACTAAGGCGCCAAACTCGTTCTTGTTCAACGCAGACCTTATATCTGCGGAGACTTTTAATATTGCTGTCTCATAACTTAAAGAGCGAAAACCAGCGCGTAAATAAATTGTTGCTTTCCACATGCTCGAGAATTTGTTTATAAATTAGTTCCTCCAGAACCTTCGATAAAAAACACAAAATAATTATAGGTCGGAAATTGGATAGTAATTCTAAAGCACAAGCTTTTTTTATATATTAGTAAAACTGTTGTTGCTTTCCATGTTTTAGGAAAAGCAGATGACATCAAACACGTGTTTACAGTATGAAGCAAAATTTGATCGATTAACGGTAGCAACAGTTTAATAAAGCGAGGTGGAAAGCTCTCAGAGCCAATTGCTATCGACCTGATAGAAAAGATTGCGGAAATCTGTTCATCGGGCTCTAAAGGAGAAAAATTTGTTGTTGGTGGTTTGTAAGAGTTATGAGCGCGGAAAACTACTTGTATTTAAATGATTCACTTGAGTTCTTGAAGATGAATTGTTAGATGAAGTAAAAAGAGAATTTAATCATCCGCTTTATCCGCTTACCAAAAACTCGTAGCGTTCCGTAAATTTCACCACACAATTTTCGGTTAAAGATCGGCAAGAGCTGTAAAATTGGCGTTTGGCATTACGAATTGCTGTACTGGTTTCATTCCTCCTTTCTTTGGGAAATTCATTCTTGTTTAAGTATAATCGCTTCGCAATGTGTAAAAATTAACTCCGTTAGATAAATCCCGAAAATTTGTAGTTAAATCAGGGTTACCTCAAGATAGCCATATTGGACCGCTATTGTTTGTAATTTATATTAATATTGTGATTAAATTATTCTCTTTGGATAAATGTCTTTTGTATGCTGCAGACTTAAAAAGAGATTTGGGAGATTGTCTTCATCTTCAAAATCACCTAAATAAACTTATGGTTAGGTGCGGGTTAAATTGTTTACAACTGAATTCTAGCAAATAAAGTTGCGTGGACTTCAAAATTTAGAGTCTCGTAGGATGGATTTTTAGTTTTATGTTTGTCAGGGTTGTGTTCTGGTCCGATTTGAACGCCTTATATTAAATGTACCTGGTTTCTCTATTCCATCAAGAGATTTATCATATATTCCTTCTCATAAAACTTGTTATACCCAGTATGAACCAATCACTCACTGCTCCAGAGATTTTTCTATAATATATAATACCTATTGATTTTCAATGTAATATTGTATAATTATGCCATTTTTAATACTTATTATTTTGCGTATTATTTTATTGCTTTTTGTTTTTGACCTAATGTTAAATTAATTTAGCGCTTAGTCTGAATAGGAGTTTTTGTCTGTAGACATGAAATAGGTAAAAGTAATTGCTTCTAATTTCGTAAGCGTAGATTTTAATGGTAACCAAGCCATTAGGTAGTTGAGGAGATGAGAAATGGCGAAACGATAACAAAGTTTTTGTTTAGTACTATCAATCCAATGGCTCGGGGCGAAAAACGAAAAAACGAAGTTAGAATTAGGAAGGTTGATAAATGTTGGAAATTATTGTGAAAATAGAAGGCAAAATGGATCGCAACCAACACAAGGACATCTTGGAAAATGTAACGTTTAAATTCGGAGAAAAATAAATGCAACTCCTTTGGAGGTTTCAACAGAACCGGGATCCGAAACATACTTCGAAACTCTCGTTACCAACTGGATTCGAGAGAAGCGTATTGAAATGCTGGAATGGGCCGCGCAATCATCAAGCTTGAGTCCGATTGAAAATTTTTGACAAAAACTAGGCTTGATAAATAAATATTATGGGTAAGGAATTTAAAGCTATGTTTGAAACTACATAGGTAGGGTGGCAGACTGGGTAAGGTTGTATCATTTCAACTTCAACAGCTTTTAAAAAACAACTAGATCAAAACTGATTACCGTTCCATAAATCATATTTATTGGACTAAAAACTGGAAATAGTTATGTTCATTATATCTACGCTCAGGCTTCACAAGAGCGGTATAAAATTTAAATGGTAAAATGTAATAACTGACCCCATCCATCATTAGGACGGTTGTAACACAGGGTACATATTATATAACAATTTTGAATTCAATTTTTTTTTTTTTAATGAATGTTTACGCAACATCGCCCTGTCTTTCTGAGAGCGTCCCAGATTTCTTTATCTGGGATTTTGTACTCCGGGATATTTTATTCCAGGATTTTGTACTCCGGGATTTTAAACTCCGAAATCTTATAACTTTAAGACTCTGAGATATTGTATTCTGGGATTTAACTATCATCCATATGTAATTATGATTACAGATTACAAATTGTAATCGTAATCATTAATCATCAATCAGATTATATTTTGCCCAGCATTTGATCTGAACTTAACAACTTAATGCGATTTTTATAACCACGTATACGATTTTTACCAGTTTACCGACCAAAAGATATTTTAAAGCAAAATGGCAGCAGGAGTATATGTAGGTATTCAGGTCTAAGTCCATTAAAAAATAACTGCTGCGCAATCCTAACTGAGCAAGGGTGGCCGGCATTATATTAATAACATTTTTTTTTTTTCATTTTAAAATCGTCACAAAGGTATAAAAAAAAATACATCAGAATCTTCAATAAGAATAAGATCGTATCCACATACTATGTACATTTGCATGTATGTACATATTTCAAACCATTCTATATTTCGTGACTACTTTCAGTAATACACTTTTCTGCTTTTGGTATTTTTATGTATCCAACCTCATAAAATCACAATATATTTCACGGGGTATCATTTACATTATTCACATATAGAGAGAGTGTCTTTTCCATCTATACCCCGAGTCTTGTTTATGTGTGTTGCTCCTCTGAATGTAATATTCAACTTCAGGTTTCACTACATCTCTCTATTTCCAGACGAATGGGCGGGTAGATGTCTGTAAAATTTCTATGTTTTCCGCGAGACATGTTTTCGCCGATTTTACTCTAGGTTTTTTCTTTTGTTTTGTTTTGAAATGTATCTTTTTTTTTACGGATATGTATGTCTATAAAGAGCTTTCGGTCGTTAAAGCATCATTCTACTCGCTTTAAGGAATTTTTCTTCTTTTAAAGAATTTAAACAGATTTCAGATAGAAAATTGAACTTGAATTTATTTATTGAGAGCAAACGGATTAGTTTTAATGTCTTTTTTATGTTATAATCCATCGAGTCGAGAATGATGAATTTATGTTTGTGAAACAATCGACAATAAATTATCTTGTATAGAAGAAGACGTTGTGTTCTTAACTTATTGACAACTTTTGATTGAAAACATTTACATATGTAAATAATCAAATCACTTTAAATCGTAATAAGATTAGTACATAGTATTGCTAACGGAAATGAATTGGCGCCGCTTTATGATAAGATTTTACGAAAACAAAAAAGTTGTTTTTTTTTTCGTTTGCTAACTTTTAATTTGTCGTTGTCATAAAATTATATTTTATTTTATTTTTACGATTATAAAAAGCTTTTATGTTTTCTTGAGGTTCCTTGATTGATGACACTTGATAAGGAGCAGTATTTGTGAGATAAAGAAATTGTCAACTTATATTCATATCGCACGTCACATATAGTAGAAAAGTGATCCAACTCAAAACTTGTCGTTTTTGAGTTAATTACACCCTGAGATTCGCAAGCTTTAATTCTATCATTTTGTAAAATCGGCGTATTTCTTCTGCTTTTTTTTTTTTATCCTAGATAGCGATAGTGTCACTTTTCTTTTACTTAAGAACAGATATATTCTTCATAGAACAGTGTCACTTTTTAAGTTGTAACGATCCTCATTACAAAACGTAAGTATCGACATTTTAACAGTATTATTTTAAGTTGTGTCACTTTTCCACAAAACGGAATTTAATTCTTAAAAATTTTATTTTGAGTTATACCATTTAAAAAAAAAAAAACGAAAATTTAAAAATATTTATTTAGTAACAAATAAAAGTGAGACAACTTAAATGCATCCGGGATTAACAGCCAACCTCACCTACTATGCGGTAACAAGAATTTTAAAAATTGTCTATACATATGTATAAATCTTCAGAAATAAATTTACTAAAAAATTTAAGAGTTCAGACTATTTTTCGTTTTTTTCGCTCTCCTGAAAAGTTGAATTTTTTGAGTTGGATCACTTTTTTATGTGACGTGCGATAATGTGTGGGAGAGTGTAGCTTTACGTCGACGCGATCTCAGGTAGTGGCCAAATAAATAGTAAAATACGAAATTTGTGTATGGCAACCCTACGAAGGAGTTTCTCGATTGGTCCTATTTTCGAATTGAAAATATGAGCTCTCCACCTCGATGCCTTCTCAGGTAGCTACCAAGCATATAGTGAAAAACAAAAGTTTTATATGGCAAAACTAAGAATGGGTAGCTCGATAAATCCATTTTTAAGATTTTATTTACCATTACTATGAAAACTTCACGTTGCCCAATTGGTCAATTTTTTTCATTTAATTTACATTTAAAAGGCCCGTGTACAAAATTTCAGCTCTCTACATCAACTCGTGAGGCAGTGTCCAAACATATAGTGAAAACCTAAAGTTTTGTATGGCAACACCAAAAAGGAGTCGCCCGATTTGGTCTATTTTTGAACTTGTATTTGCAATTTTCATGAAAACGCCGTGTACAAAATTTGAACTCCTCACGTCGAGGCGTTCTCAGGCAGTTTCCAGATATATAGTGAAACGCCACAAATTTTGTATGGCAACACCAAGAAGGGATTTCTCGATTTAGTTTATTTTTTAAATTTTATTTACTATTGCTATGAAAACACCACATACCAAATGTCGGCTCTCTATGTGTACTCGTTGTTAGGCACTGTCCAAATATATACTAAAAAACGAAATATTTGTATGACAACCCTACAAAGAAGTTACCCGATTTAGTCCATTTTTGAAATTGTATTTACAATTTTTATGAAAACGACGTATACAAAATTTCAGATTTTCGCCTCGACGTGTTCTCAGGCATTTTTTTTAGATCTCGACAACAGCGTCATCTATCGTGTCCAAAACTGCCCTATCTTTCAAGCTGGAACAAAGCAAACATATTCACAAAATTTCATTGAAATCGTTTGGTAGTTTTTGGAGATTAGCGTGTACGAACACAGTCACACGTGATTTTTTATATTAAAATATAAAGTTATAAAAAAAAAGTTCAATAAAGCTAAATTTCTAATAAGCTAGGAAGGCATAAAATATGTTCTTATCAGTCAAGAGGCAGATAAAACTGTGGATATTGGATTTTCATAATAGAAATGTCAGTGGCAAAATTTTTAGATCTGAGAAAAGCAGCGACCGTAACGGTTATGAATGTTTAAAAAAAAAAATCATATGTAAAAAATTATTTTCTGATTTTCTTTCTAAAAATCAAAAATAAAAATCGGCAAATGATTTTTATTTTAAAACAATCACAAATCAACTCTACTTTAATTTTCGCTAGTACTGTTTTTATCGCAATCCAATACTTTTGTCTGTTTACTACGTTCACTGTCTGAAACATGACTCGCTCCTGGCAGTGACAAACGCTGTATTTATACTCTACAAATTACCCAGAACCTTCCCCAAGATTACATTCTAGCAATATCGATTCTCCAAACATAAAGTTGTTTACTGTCCCAACCAATAGATGTCACTTGTCCTTTCATATTCCACGTAACAGTATAAATGGATATATTTCAAGCATAGAAGTGACAACCGTCGATATATACATATTTAGAAATAATAAAATATTGAAAAACGTATTTATACTATCACAAAGCTTTTAATGTAGCCTGGCAATATTAAGTCTACTCTACAAATCTTCCGGCCTATGTAGAACGATATACAATTCCCATATCTAGGGGCTAGTCGCACAGTCTTAGCTTCATTAGATATAGTCTTAGATTCAACAGAGAGTATTCAAGCTCATTGGCGTTGTGGTAGTAACTTGTTATTCCGATTCTCTCTTTCGCACTTTTATCGCTACATGCATGGTCATCAATGTATTGATGAAATATCTAGTCTGATCCCTTGTAGATTAAATCCTGCATGCAATACTCGCGCTACAAACCTTTTAGGCTACAAAATACTTTCGGCCGTTCCCTGATTTTTTTTTATTCCGTACTGTGCGAATGTCGAATAATTTATTATCTTCTGTCTTTCCTCAGATTTACAATGTACGAAGGTTTAAAGGCGGCATACACCAGCACCGCCATTAATCTCTGTATACCCCTAATCCATTTTCTATCTCTTTCGTGCCATGCTGTGCTTTGCAGCATAAGGTATGCTCTGAAATTGGCTAATATTAAAAAAAAAAAATCTACGTACAATAATTCAATCTGAAAAAAGTTTAGGTAAATTTCGATATTATTAAATTAAGTTCTCCAAATGCAGAAGGAAAAAGGAGGAAAAAAATATTATAAGTTATTAAAAACTCAAACGATTATTTTTTCAATATAAGGTGTAACACCGCTCAGAAGTTAAATAAAGAAAAAACCTATAACCGCATCTGCATATAAAAACGACAGAAATTCAAATTCATAGTCAAATGCAATAAAAGATACAATTACTTACAATTGTCGAAACAAATAAATTACAAAAATAAAAAATATTTCATAACCAAGGTTTCCATAGGTCAAATATTGCACAAACATTTCGCACGCATCACTTACTTCTTTCTTTCATTAATACCTATACATAGTAAGTGCGTAATTATATTTTTGCATTGTTTCTATGTTTTTTTTTTTTATATTTTTTTCAAAATACACATATCCAATATCAAATAATTCCTCTCACCCGCCAAGCCGCAAACATATTTTTTCATGTTCATTGTGGTTTCCCGCGTTTATCAACAGACAGACAATAATAATTTCAACCAAAAACAGATCAAATTTCGTCTCGCAAAGATAAATGATTTAACCATAAAAAAATGAGTACAGTGAAAGTACTTTTTTTTTTTTGTTACATTTATTCAATTTAATTTAACGTAGATAATAGAAAAGTTATTAATAAACGATTGTGACCTAAATGAAGTAATTAACATAATATTCCTTATCACATTTCATTTGCAGACAAGGTAATGGAAAAAATGTAACTCCAACCAAGAAGGCGTGTCCAGATTGAATGTTTTGTGCACTTGCAAAATATTTTTCAAATTCGAATTGTAGAAGGAAAGGACAAGAAACTATAAATAGGACTACAAGGGAAGGAGATTCTTAACTAACTAATTTTTAACATAAAATTTTAACTAAGTAGAAGAACAGAAAATATCAGTTAAAATGCAGCGGAATATTGTTTTTATAGTATTGGCTATAGGTAAGCAGTTATTTTATCGAAATCGAAATACAAATTTGAATATTGAATATTTTTTTTTTTTTCTTCGCAGTTTTTTGTACAACACTTGCCGAACACACACGAGTAAAAAGGCGAATGTACGCCATGTGTCCGCCAAATTTTAAACGAATCGGTTCAGAATGCTATTTTATATCATCATCAAGATTGAATTGGTTGGATGCTCATTTCGAGTGTAAGGACAAAAATAGTAAGTTAGCAGAGCCAGGAAAGTCGGCGGATAGAAAGCTTAGAACATTTTTATTAGCAATGGATACAGGTAAGTCGATTTGAATATGCACGGCTTCAAGTTACGAGGATGACAAAATATTAAATTTGTTTTATTTTGTTTTTTTGTTTTTCGTTTTTTTTTTTTATATATAATTAGATCCAGATGAAATTTGGATAGGTGGAGCTTATGATTGGAACTCATATAAATGGCATTGGGGATATAATGGCAAAGAAATTACATACCAATCTTTTAGTCAAATAGATCCTGGGTAATTAAAAAGAAAATATTTAAAATATTATTTGATCTCAGTTTCAGTGGAATTTAAGAGATGTAGATTGTTAGTTTTAAAAATTCGACTCAGCAGACAAATGACTACTACAAGTACATAACTTTTTTCAAGAAATCTTTAAAACAAAACATGTGTTTTATTTTTGTTTAAGGTATGCCTTTTTAATGTCTTATCAAATCAAACGGATCTGAGAAGTTTTTCTATTGAATAAATAAGTAATAAGAAAATGGCATATCGGGTGAAAATCTAAGCCACTTAGCGAAATGTATTAGTGTGCTGTCATGGCAGTAATGAAATCATGACATTTTCAAATGGGACATTTTTTTATAATCCAAATTGCTATGTAAAATAAAAAAATTTTTAGCGCCCCCCGTACTTTCAGATAATATTTCTTGATGTTGCCTATGATAATTTAATGCACTTGTCACAAATCAATTGTAACCAAACAAACCGGCGCATTGGGAAATGTTAAATTTTTTGCCATGACTATTTATTTTTATAAATATTTCATTTTTATTTTACTTAAAACACTATAATTTATTAGTAAAACTATTAAACTTGCTAGAAAAATCTTTTCCCATGACGCAAACTCCGGTTGTTTCTGCAGCACCACAGCATAGTACATATCACTTTTAATTATAATTATTTACCACAAAATCGCTAAATCAAACCCGAACTTTGTTTTTATGAAATCTGAAATGTCAGAAATCAATTAGAATTGTCAAATAATGCACAGCCCTCTTGTCATTTCTCCCAACGCTCAACGGGTCTGACTGTCATTGAATTGCTTAAACATGTACACTGTGTTTGCACGATATCCCGTTTCCTTATTAGTTATTTATTAAATGGAAAAACCTTTAAGTTGTAAAAAGCAGAATCCAGATACAAAATATGAAAACCTACTGAAAAAAAAAGCTTCGAAATGACAGTCAATTTTAACTGTGTTGATAATCTAAGTGCAGACGTTTGCTTTGAAAATGAACAACAGACCGATTAAAATGAGAACCCAAAAGTATTTAGCAGTCACATATTGAGAGTAGGTATTCCAGAGTTTTTAATCCAAGATCTAGAAGCTCGAAGTTAGACGTTTTTTCATATTTGGATTTGAATCTCGATTTGTACGCCTCTAGGAAAACCAAACGTTCTTAAATTTATTCATTAATAAAGAGGCTAAAAACTAATGGGCCAATTTTGGATCCTTGTAGAACATCTCTCAAATAACAGTAACAAAACTGCAATACACTTCTTATTGTTAACACTTTAATACATACTAATTTGATAGAAAGTTCCCTTAAGTCAAGAGTATCCCAAATATATGAGATAAAACATTTAATAATGCGATTTTACGGTAGTGATCAGATTTAAGTCTTTGCAAAGATATTATTGTATTTGCCAGGCGATAAGTCTCTCCAAAACTTTCCTTAAGTAGTGTACAATACCAATTCATCGAAAATCAGAATAAAAAAAAAAGATGTGGGCGTCGGTATTTTAGTTATTGGCAAGACTGTAATAATTTTCCCTGTAGACTAGGTAATTAAAAAATGTTAAGCAAACACTTAAATTATAGATTACTTTGCATTGTGGATATATGTACTATGTCTGTATCAGTGTTGATTAACAATTACAATTAACCATGTAATCTGTAATCAGATTACTTTGTACCAGATTACTAATGTAATTCATTTCCATAATTACATAATGTAATCGATTAACGTGTAATGTGATTACAAGTTAATCTGATTAACATTAATCGATTACATCCCACTACATGTTAATCTAATTAATGTGATTACATTTAAGACATTTAAGATATTTAAGATATTTGTATTCTAATTCTTCATAAAACTCCCTAAAACTAATTTCGTACGAGAACAATACTATTTTCTTTCAATTCATTTCATTATATTATTAATTGTTTTTAAGTAATCTACAAGTAATCTGTTACAATGTAATTAGATTACAAAATAATCTAATTATACACATTTGATATATTACATATTCTCTCATAAGTAATCTGATTGATATGTAATCGAATACAATTTAATTAAATTTGACTAAACTGTAATGGAATTATTAATTAAATTACACTGCAATCAGATTACGCCAAACACTGGTCTATATATATACATAAATTCATGTTCAAGACTATTAAATTTGATTTTAAAATAGTCGTCTGGTCAAATGAGAATTTGTAAGTGAGCACGATAAAAAAGAGTGGTGTGATCTAATTATGAAAAAATGCTTGCTGAAAGTCGGTAATAAGTAAAAGATCAGGAAAGAATGAATATCATGCATTGAAAAAACAAAAATCTGACGTTGGCGTTTAACATTCCAACAGATTTAATTGAAGTCATGACCCAGTATGAAATTATTATGATACCTATACGCTATATTCCATTTGAACCGACAATAATATATATTGCCCCCAGAAGGCATATTTCGACAAAACCATCAATCTTAACGCCAATATACTCGAGGACAGCATTAACCTCAGTTTCAATGTAATATGTATAAAAGTCAACTCCGTGTCCACACTTTAGACTCGAGAAAATATTAAGCTCATTGATAGTGGTATAACTAATTAAATATTAAACAAACAGACAAGCATCATAACCCAAATTATGTTTCTCTACTAAAATTCTGAGCTATAGACAGACTGTTGAAAAATTCAAAGGTGTTCTATGTATTAAGTAAATATTTTCCAGGATTATTGTTGTGAACCCAATGGGGTATCATTATTCACACAAAATCCTACACCTTCATATTAATCTATTGGAACCCTTTAAAATGAATTATTTACCGCTACATATGTACGTACATACAAACATATGTATATCTCTGTACATTGAATCTACCAACAAGAAATTTCTCAGTTTCCTTAAAACAACAAGCAATAACAGCAACTCTCAGGGGTCGAATAAATTTCCAAGTCAGGAACGAGTAGAAGCGGCCGGGAAATGAATTTTTAAAGATTTCTCAACAGGAACAGCCAGTCAGTTACCGGTATATATATATATATATATGTTTGTACATATGTATAGGGATAGAAAACAAGAAACACAAGTCAAGTGGATATACTTAGGGCATAAAAAACACAGAAATATTTTTGCACGTAAATATTTCAAGATAATTGAAGAACTTCAGCCGCCCTCTTACCATTTTGGGGAGTTTTCCTTTTTTTTTTTTACGAGAGTCCTTAAATATTTTATTTTATGGACAAGAAACTTCTCGTAAAAGTCCAGATGAGCGTTTATTTCTGTTTTTTTTTTTTTTTATTTATTTTAAAAATGTGTTTTAATTATTAAATAGGGAGAATTTTTTAATGATGAAAAATAGGGAGAAGTTAAAATGCCATCAATTATGAGGATCAAGGTAAATAAATCATTTTTTTTTTCTCTTTGCTGTGGGAATAAACTGTGGTCAGATACTTAAAAAAAAAAGATTTAATTTTAAAATTAATAAAGCCATTTGAATTTTTAGCTTTAAGTATATACAAAAGTATAAAAAATATGTTTTTTTTTAAATTCCACTGAAACAACTAGAGTGAGTAGTATAAGTAAATCATGTGAATATAGTAGTATATGTACACGGGGTGTTCTTCGAATAGTTAATAGCTGACCAGATATGAAGAGCTCTAGGTGAGACAAGTAAAAAACTGTATGACTGGTTAGTAATGGTTTGAAAGATAGAATATTTTGTCTGAATTTTTAATGAATCACCTTATGATACACCCTATGATGATAATTTTAAATTTAATTAGATAAATATTCATTTCTCTCCTCCCTTCTGTTTTGAAGAAAGGTCGAAATTTCGAAATTGTAACTCAGTTTTTATCATTTAACTACTATTTATTTTTATTTATTTCTTTATTTACTTTTTTATTTATTTTTTTTCCAAAAAATTTTATATCGAATTTAAAAGGCATAAAGTCTTCGATTTAAAACTAAACTATTACACTGTTCATCCAAAATGCAACCTGTTTTAATTTTTTTTTATTCGCTATAAGTTCTTTACAAAAAAGGTGGGCAAAACAAAAAAAACGGTACATGTTGGATAGATAGTGTGATATGATAAATCTTCTTGAACCGAAGTCTTTGACTGTCCTAAATGCTATACAAAAAACTAGTGCTAATAATGTATTTGTTGGAAAAATAAATATGCGACAAAAACTGAGTTGAAATTTCATAAAATCGCTCCTATTGAGCCCCGACCTTGGAAACTAATAAAAGAAGAAAAATATTATATATAGCATTCCCACAATTATATATTTAATTAATATAAAAAAATTGTTCAAAGGTTGTAGGGTAGTTCATAAAAAAAATAAAGAAAAAATCTTTAATTCCTCTTTTAACCCTCACCAGTCATACATTTTTTTTTTCTTGTCTCACCTAGATCAATCCCCAGATAATAACTATTCTTAAACACCCTGTATCACTAAAGATTTTAATTATACGTAAAACATTTTAAAATTTTTAAATATATTTATTTATTTTTTTCATTACTTATGAGCACTATTTGCAGGAGCAGTCAAGATTTGAGATATCATTGTGCTGTGCTTAATCCAAGCATAAGATACAGGTAAGATTCAGTAAGATGGAAAGCTTCAAAATATAAAATCCCATTCAAGAAAAGGGTTAGGTTCTTTGGTCCATCGGTAATAAAAGAGTGCAGCTCTCATTACAATCTCTTGATTAGTTTTCTAAGGGACTCTTAAGACACTTTCTAAACTAGGTGTTTTTCAAAGCAAACAGTAGTGAATTTTGAATTGATTCACTACTAAAGCTTTGTGGATATGAGCTACAAAAAAAAAACATTTCTTTGCATATTTTTGTAGAAGTTTCTTTTTTTTTTCTTTCTTCTGCATGAGTAGAATAAATTCTTTCTTATCATTCTAGTATATCTAAGTTGAAATTTAGGGTGTCTCTCAATTCAACATTCTTGCCTAAGTCTTATTTCAACAGCGTCAATAGATGTCACATCTTGAGAATTTTTTTATAATAGGAAATGTAGAAAATTGAAATAAATTGAAGGAAATTTTTTTATAATTTCTTAGCATTTTAACATTTTGAAAAGCAAAAAAAGCATAGGAACACACGGCTATCACGAACACGAACTTTGAACTCACAGACCTTTACTATTTGAATTAATTGGGGGGGGGGGGGGGGGGGGGGGCTTGACTAACTACTTTTCCAAGTTACAGAAACAATAAGACATTTTTTATAGCTTTTTCCAATTACCCTGTTTTTGGAAACCACATGGTATAAAGAAGATGGCATACGACCCTAGCACGTCGTTGCATAATAGACCCCTTGACCTTATTAAAAAGAAAAAGAAAAATTAAAATAACCTCTGCCCCTTTCCTAATTCTTGGCGTCTAAATTCAAAATCTCCGATTTTCTTTTAACTAAAACCACTAATTTTTTTAAAAAATTAAAAAAAAATATTGAAATCCCCGACTTTTCTTTTTAATTTGATATTATAATATATCCAAACTTTGACGGTTACAGAGCTGTGAAAGATAATTCTGGGAACCTTTAAGCAGAGTGATTATTATTGTAAAAATCCATATCCTACTGATCTGCGTTGCTTGACCTCGGTTTGAAAGCTTCCACATTCTCCAAACTTATTGAATAGTCTAATAAATACACTCCTATCAAACTTATGTCCTTCGTTGAAGATATCTTTCTGTATCACCTTGCTAGTTTCGTAGGAGTTAAATTTATACCTGCTCGGCATTTGTGACAATCCTTTTATAAATGGCAGGTGTTGATGAGATTTTTCTTCAGCTTAAATGAAAACAAAACTGAATAATCCAATCGTCTGGGGGAAAAATTCCATATTTTTTTGCAATACAAGAAATGATAATAGCTCTCTCTAACCATTGAAGATCAGACAATTGACGCAATGTGTTATTTACAACCCCATAAAAATACTCTGTAGAAAAATTAAAAGATAGTAATAGTCCAGTCAATAGGGACTAAATAAGGCCTTTGCTCTACAAAAGGTTGCGTAGCTGTGATTTTTATATATGTTATTCAGTTCCGGGCCCCGATGAAAAATCCAAATTTAGACCCTTGAGGGGGTCTGCGCGGTCCGCCATCTTGGATTAAAGGTACCAAAAATCGGGTTTTTTCATAATAATTCATCAACGGTTGATCCTTCGACAAAAATGTACAACTATAAATATACTAAATAAATAATACTAAATTCCCTACTTGTAAAAACACTTTTTTTGTAAGTCTGATGTGTAACGAGTTACAGAGGAGGAAACGTGAACATTCTTCCAAAAAAATGTAGATATACATACATATAGTACACATTTATACAGGGTGTTTCGTCCATGGCGGTCCATAGGACAGGAGGTGATAGTAGTCACCTAGTCAAACAAAAAATTATATGGCAAGGGGGAGCGGCATCTCAACCGTTTCGGAGTTACAGGGTGATTAAGAAAATTCCGGTAGTCTTTCACAAAATACCCTGTATTTTAAAAAGTACATAGTGTACGGCCACTTACAGAGCTCATTGAATGCAGAACTTCATTGACTTTCACCGTACTCTAGTGGTCTAAGTTAAAAATGTCGGACTTTCTCACCTCTTAAAAATACTCTGTAAAAAAGTAAAAGATAGTAAGGACCGTCCGAGAAAATAACTGTAATTTCATTGTTATTAGGATAGAAGCTACACATTTTCCCACAATTTCCGAACTTTAGAGTTAAGCCCTGACATTAGCTTTTCTACATGAATTTGTACCTACATTTGTGATTATACCGGAAGCCACCTTATATATCATTTTGAAATCACTGATATTAGGGGCTAGTTTTTTGGTCTTCTGAAGTTTTTGTTTAATATTGGCCCAATATTTTTCGATAGGTCAAAGTTCCGGACAGTTTGGTGGATTTGTTTCTTTGAAACGACTTTGATGGAGTTTTCCGTATAAAATTCTAAAAGGCCTTTGATATAATGGTAAATGGCCAAAGCAGTACAAAATAATACGGAATGTGCATTAAAAGGAAGCAATCGCTTTTTTTGCACAATTATTCAGGTAAATTTCTGTAGTTGTGGTCCATGTTGTTACAAAAGTCTTAGGTTTCAGAGCACAAGCACATATGGTCTGCCAAACTAAATATTTATTCGGATATTTGATTCATTGAAGTTTTTTAAACTTATGGTCTACATCACACCGATTTCCAACAATATAAAATCCTTGACTTTGTTGCTGACGAAAATCGGCCTTCACCATTAAAAATTATTCATACAATTTTCACGACCTAATTTTCGTTATTTTTTTTTCCGTTTCTACAAATCTCTCGGCAGTTTTCTGAACTTTACAACTTATAAATTATCTTCTAACCTTCACCCTTTTCACAGTTGACTTCGATGTTCCTATTTTAGAAGCCATATTCCTTACAAAAATGTTTGGATTTCTATTGAAAGCAGCAGTGACTTTATCCTGAATGTCCTTGTTTTCTGATCCACGTTTTCTTCCTGACCCAGGTTTTCTTTGGAAGAACTCGAAAATTTAGACAAAACATTTTGAACGGTTGTTTTCGGAATATGTATCAAGGATTTTAGGTTTTAGCCAACTTTCTTTGTGACGTCTCCGGATTTTCAAAAGCACATGTTTGGAAATAATAAATTTACTCCTTTCCTCTTATTTTGATGCCATTATTGACTGAGCTGGTGAGTGAATACCGAATAACACAGTATTCAACTAAACTCTATTATGCATGCGTAAGCAAGCAAAAACATTTAAAACTTTGACATGTGTTTGTGTGCGTAAGAGAAAGGAAGAGGTAGTCGGGTTTTTTCTGAGACAGTTCTTAATCACCTTGTAATGTGGCAAGCTTAAATCTAATCGCTTTCCGCATGGAATTTAAATTTTCTTAAAATGGATGATAGATAATCTACGTTTCATAACGCCGTAGAAACTTACTTAGATTGCGCTTAAACAATTGCACTAAGCACTGATTCCAAATTGTCACGCGACTCAGTTTTTTTTTCAATTGTGCACAGACACGACACAAATCATGCCGATATTTTTCTCGTGCCACATTCGTCCTTTTGCGACCACAAAGAACTTCAGTAAAACAAGTTTTAAACTGTTCAATGCAACAGACACCAAAGTAGAGTCCTCATATTAGAATTTTTGCTTTTCTGCAGTTTTCTTAATTGTTTTTCCACACAAAAACGCCTGCTTTATCACCATTATGGAATTCAATGTTTTTTCCATTACAGCCCAGAAACAAAAATTTATCTATTTTTAAATGCTGTCAAAAATTTTCTTATACCGACTGTCTCCATAATGACATAATTTTTAATTAGATGGAGTCAAATGTGCAGTGTGTCACACAAATGAAATCCATCAAGGACCCATTTGCAATATTTTGCTTCATTCTTAAATGGACCAAATTTTACCCCATTTAGTGAAATTACAGTAGAAGTATCACCTACCGTCATTAAAATGAGCTGAATTTATTGGAAAGTGGAAAGTTTTTCCAATAAGATTAGCAGTGACAGTCATCAGCTGATCATGAATGAAATTTCTTTGCAGATTTCTTCTCTTTTTGAGCTCTTTTAACAACTAAAATTTTCCTTCTACTAAATGTTTTACAACTACAGTAAATATTCGCAAATTTTCTTGATAGTATTTAATTAAATTATTGAACTCTGACATGATCTTTACTCACATTGAGGAACAGTCAGTGACATTCCAAATGAAATTATTTTGGTCCATAATCGGTCACCTCTGCATTTCCTTGAAATGGCAGCATTTAAAATTAAGTCATTATGGACTCAGTCTGTCTAGGGTATAAATAAAATGGAAATGTTCAAAATGAAATTACTCTTCCGATTTGAGTCCCATCTATTATCAAACCAATTAACCATTTCCGCATTTTTAGAATAATAGTCTTGACTTAAAAAGACAATTTCCACCATTAAAGTAATCGACGTTCTTGCAAAACGTCCAAGATGACTGAAACTTTCCAAGGATTTTTTTTTTTTTTTTAAACGACATCCTCGTTTTAATTTAGTAATAGCAGCTATCGATATCAGATCAGTTCAAACTTTGCCTGTCTAAGCTATGAAATCCAAGATAAATAAAATTCAAGTCTTGTTGAACAACTTCCTACGGATTATATACAAAACATTCTGCCCACGACTAATCACAATCACAGAGCAGTTTCTATAACTACACTCTAAGATAATTATCCATAGCGGCTGATGTAGTCGAGATTAATTTGTTCCAGACATATTTCTGTGAGGCAATCATTTCTATTGTTGTTGATGGTGCCCATTCCATGTGTTCCCAAACTCTCAATATACAGAGCTTTGGGGACAGTTGGTAGGTATTTTATTTTAATGATGTTATACTTTTCCATTAAAAATCCGTTATTAGTAATAGTTTTAAAAAACGGGGACTAGAGTTAATTTTTTATTTTTACTTCATAATTAGCAACTTTAGTTGGGATGTAACATTGCATCTTTCAAACTTTTGAATGGATTTTGTATGATATTATTCTGAGTATCCAGCAGCGCATTGTAGACTTATTGGCAGAAGCCGGTATATTATTATTCTAACACAATCCTCATTGTCATATTTTGGCTCTTAGAGTAACTATACCAAAATGATACCTTTTGCAGTTGTTATTTCTCCAAAAAGCACTAAATTTCACTGATTCCAAGAACTTCAACCATTAAAAGAAACCCTTTTCGCATGGAATGAAAACTTTTTCGTGTGGAATGAAATTTTCTCCAACTGAAATGAAATTTCTTCTAAAATGAAATGAAACCTCAAGAAATATAAATCGAAATTTAATTTCATTTTTTCAACAGAGGGATTAATTTTAGAGTCACAATTTTAAAATGTAATGAATTTTGTAGTGCGATACAGTTCTAGTTAAGTATTTCTTACTTAATTACTCTCATCCCGTTAGTAAGGTAAGATAAACAGGCCCTTATTTGTCCATTATTTTTGGAATTTATTGTAAAACATTCTCTCTTTCAACATTTTTCTGGTAATGGAATTAAAAAAACTGGACTAAAATTACATTGCACTACAAATGTATTTACATTTAAAAAAATAATAACTGTCAAATTAATCAGCCTTTAGAGAAAATGAAATATACAAGGGGTAGGCTGAAAAGTAATGCACACATGTTTGTAGAACGCGAATGAAAAGAAATAGCGAGATCGGGTAAAAAGTAAATTAAAGTACAATTCTTAAGCTTGAAAATCGTTTATTTATTTTTATAGTCACCGTTAAGACTTTCTCACAATGTGTAACAAGTTTTTTCATTCCGTCACTGAAAAATTCTTCCGATTTTTCTCAAATCCAGAACTTGATAGTTCCTTTCACCTCATCGTCCGAGGTATAATGATTCGAGAAGAGGAAAAAAATAAAAATCGCAAGGCGCAAGATCGGGGAATAAGAAGGGTGTGGAATCAGTTCAAACTTCAGCTTTCTGATTGTCTCTTCATGTTGCGCGTGAGGTGTGTGGACGAGCGTTGTCATATTGCAAGATTATTGGCTCCAGGCTGCCTCTAACAGGACAAACTCGACGTTGGAGGTGTTTTAGAGTCTCTATGTACCGAGAAGAATTTACCGTTGTACCTCGTTCCAGATAGTCGGTCACATAAACTCGATGACCATCACAAAACACAGTCAAAAGAATTTTTTTTTTTTTTTGAAGATTGTTGTGTTTTGAATTTTTTCGTCTGAGGTGAAGACAAATGACGATATTCAGCGCTTTGTCTTTTCTCTTCCGGGTCGTAATGATGCATCATGACTCATCCCCTGTCACGATATTCAAAAGAAAGTCGTCTCCTTCGCCACGGTAGCGTTACAAAAACTGCTGGCATCATTCCATTCGACGCTGTTTATTCTCGTCTGTTAAACAGCGTGGTATCCCAATTGTTGAATAATGACACCAGCACGTTTCTTGGATATTCCAACATAGTTTGCGATACGCTATTGAGTGATTCACCGGTCATTTTGAATCAAATCATCGACGAGTTTGCGATTCTTATCATCTTTTCCAGGCTTTCAACCACGAAATTTTATTACCCATCGATTGACAATAGACCTATTAACAGCATCGTTACCATAAACACCCTTTAAACCATGATAAATTTCACTAGGAGTCACTTTTTCAGCAGTTAAAAATTCGATAACAGCACGGTGTTTAACTCTCGTTGACATAGCACTAGAACATGTCTCCATATTTGCGCTGCTCAAATACACTGAATGGACGCAAGGACTTCAAACTGCGCATGCGTGTAAAAGAGGAATGTTATTTACGAATGCCACCAGGCGCGCTTCTGTAGCTCATTTCGTTCACGTTCTACAAGAATGTGTGCATTATTTTTCATAAGTTAATTTTTATTCCCTTAGATTTCATTTCAGGTGAAAAAAGTTTCATTTTATAAGAAAAAAACACAAATGTTTTATTTAGGAAAGGTTGTATTCTATGCTAAAAAGGTTTCACTATCTGTAATCGCCTACCACAGAATTTCAATGATAGAGGTCACCCAACTGCCAATATAAATACTTTTTACCAGAAACAAATATTATTTATATGGTAGCAAGATTTTTCATTGCAATTTTCAAATTGAGTGATTATTCCCATTATTTGTCGCCATACAACACTCGAATAAACCTAGTAAAACATGTAGATGGGGGATTTCTCGTGTATATAGTAGACTGAAATTCACTGAAAATAATTTCAATGACTTTGCAAAATGCATTTAAAATGCAGAAAATTGGGTAACCTCTAACATCGAAATTGTGTGGTGACCAATCAGAGATAACCCATATACTGATGAGACATCTCTGATCGCAGGGTCAAAAAGTTCGATTTTTTCTTCATTTTTAATGCATTTTGTAAATTCATTAAAATTATATTCAGTGAATTTTAGTCAGAAAAACTAATCATTCCATACAAAAAAGGTTTCATTTAATTTAATAATAGTTTTGTTCAATTCGAAAATAGTTTTATTTAATCCAAAAATGCAATATTATGTATTATACACAGCACTTGAGGTACACACAACCTTTTCTCTCAGAGTTATAATATTGTATTGTCTAAATTGTGTCCTGATTCGTGCACCATGTCGTTATGGTGTCATCTATTTGTATCCAAGACTCTTTAAAATTTTAACCATACTCATTCGTCATTCAATGAACTTAAAACACACACCTCATACTATACTACTATAAGACCGATCTTAATCCTTAATCCAAGCAAAACAAACCATTCAATTTGTATCTATCTAAAATAAAACATTATTCATTTGTCACTTGTTAAACAGATAATAAATCTAAAAATAATTTACACAAAATTAATCACACTCTTTCTTCTTCAAAGACATATCGTAAATATAGGTAGTAATTATTTATCATTAGCTCAATTGCAAACCAGAAAAGCTCAGCAATTTATTCTCTGATGCACCAAGAGTGTAGCATACAAAAGAATAAAACCGAGCTATACTTAATGAACAAATTTTCACAATAATTAGAGCATTGAATAGAGTCTACTTAAGGAGGGAAAATTAGTACGCCATCTAACATACATACATATGTATGGATATCAGATATATGTGCATAAAAACAAATCTGAATCACAAAGACTCGATGCAATTATCAACTCATAATTGGATTTTCTAACCACATTCTCATTAGGATTAATTAATTGTCCTCATTTCCATAAGAAAACCCTGTCTGGACGATTAGTCCTGCATTGAGGACCAAATACATACAATAACGTACATAAGCATAAATAATTATATATTGTATATCTTTTGCACACTTCTTTCTTCTTATGTAGATGCACATAGAAATATATATATGTGTATGTAGTATAAGCTCCTTCTTTCTATTAAAATTTCAAATTAAATTCTTTCGGGAATAATTTTCATTGCACCGCACATTTCTTCTATGTAGTAGTACTTAGCTATATAAAAAAATGCACAATTCTACCGTAAAAATAGACTTTGATTGCATGTCTAAAACTATAGAAAAATCAAAATAGCTACTTTCTTGACTTTATGAGAAAATTAATGTTTCGACTTTAATCGGTTTTTCAGGTGGTCAGCACGTTCGTGTGTTGATAGGCATCGATTCATATGTCAGCATAAAATGCCCAAGGTTAGCGATAGAAATCGTGTTAAGGTCTACAATCGATGGAATGAGACGTATCCTAATCAATTGGCCAATGAAGTGCTCCTTGAGATAGTCGACAGCGGTGAAAATGGAACAAGGTAAGAAAATATTTTGTTTTTTTTTTTTGTTTTTACTTTTTTACTTTTTTATACATATAACACAAAAACCAAAAATATGATGAAAAATATTTTGCTAATAATTTTTTATATTTTTTTGCTTTGAATTTAAACAAAAAACAAAATTTTATTTTTTATTTATTTTGTTTCTTTGTTAACACGTATGTACGTAAAAATTCAAAAATACCTACATAAAAAAAAACGAAGACGAAGAGCAATTGTTAAAATTGATAATGATACATATGCAGTTGTGGATTGCAAAATCCGACGAGTGTAAGTATTATAAACATATTCAACACGAAAATTCTATATGTGTTTGTGGGTAAAATTAGTCACATATGTGTGTAGTAAAATTAGTAAACACATCTCTCGAACAATATATTTTAAAACTACAACAACAAAAGTTAAACATTATTATTACTATTATTATTTTTTTTTTTTTATTATTATAAAAAGAATAGCAGACTTCAAACATTTTTTTTAGTGTTCTGCCCAAGTATGAACAAGGGACATGGAATTATATGAAAAAAAAAATTATATTTGTAGTGATTGTGTTTGTTTGAAAATGACAACAAAAAACACAAAGCTTATAGGATTCCAGCATAAAATACTTTATTACGATGGTAACCTTACTGTTTTCTATCATAATTTCTAATTTAGTTCGTTATTGAATCCACTATCGGTAAAATTTTTCAGAAATTGAATGGTTATCTGAATTATAAACTTTTCCGCAATACAACAAGTTATTCTATGAGGAAATCTAAGTGAAATTAATTAATTACTTATTATTGGTTACCATCCTTGTTTACCCTCCTAACCATTTGTTTTTTATAAATCTTGTTTATTTTTAAAGACACCCTCTAATTAATTTTTGATACACAAGAGGTTTAAGGATAAATCACACCGATACAGTAACATTGACTTTAGATTTAAATTTCTGGAGATGTGTACAGGCATTAGCCTCGCATTCAATACAACCTGAAAGATCTATTGTGTTTAGACTAATAATAAAATTCAGAACCATTTTGATATTGAGATTCCACACATAGTTTGGTGGAGGAAAAGCATATTCAAAGTTGATTAATCTCTGCCTAACCAATGCTTCGCAATTGCAGAGCAGATGCTCCGAGGTTTCATAAGCATCCTGACAGATGCGGCAGGATGAAATCTCAGCTAAGTCCATCTTGTTTAGGTGATAACGCAATGGCCTTAAAATAGTTCTGTGATGATTTTAAGCTCTGTTCTCCTAAGGAGTTGGGAGCTCTTTTGTTTTTCCCTTCGGAGGTGTCGATAAACTTTTTTGTCTGGCGAAATCCTTGTAGTCTATCTCAATAAATGGATTTTTGTTTGTCCTCCCAGCTATTTAGGGTAGCTCTGATGTAAGACTTTGAAGTGCCACAAAATGACTCTGATCTGACAGAGGTTATTTTCGCTCCTCTTTTAGCTAACCCGTCAGCAATTTCATCGCTTTTATGACTTTTATGTCCATGTACCCTCATGATAAATTTTTAAGGGTTTGCAGACACTTCCAGACTTGAATTAATACTGTAGGACTTTAAGGCCTTGAGAAAGGGTTGACTATCCGAGATAATATTGATGGTTGAACCATTTATGGCTCTTTTAATACTGCGTTGATTGTAGCGGCAGCGGTACATACATTTTGTTTTGTGTAACAACCCACTTATAAAAAAGTCATTCCATGCAAAATGGTTCAAAATTGTTATATTTTTTAGTTCGACTATCATGGATGTTTTTTTACACTTAACATGTTTGAAGGTTATATAGGACAGAACATGAGATATACTCTATATAGGAGTGTATCTCATGATCTAATTTTTAGTGTCCCCTACACCGCACTTCTGAAAGAGAAATGCCGTTGTAGAGTTACGTTTTAAAGTCTATAACTCTGAATTTAATGATTTTGGTTTCATTTTAGAGGGGAATAAGAGTTGAATCCTTTATCCTTGAATATTCTGCTTGACGCATCTTCGATTTTTTTTTTTTTTTATATATAATTTCTGTTTTAATCCTTCCTGTGTACCTGCTTATTTTTCCCAAAAATATAAAGTGGACCATCTCCGGTTTGGATGAAACTTTCAGAGTTTGTAAGGAATACGAAAATAGCTCACTCGTATTTTTTTTTTTTATTTACCCCTACCATGACCATTAGAAGTAAGTTTACTATGAAACGTCATTTTCAAATATAATCATATCTCAAGAACGGAGCAAATTCAAATTCCAAATGATGGTAGATGCTTTATATTTTTCATAAAAGAATACAGCAACACCGAACGAAATTTTTCTTTGTTAATTAATAAAAAATTATTTTACATAAAAATTAATACTATTTACCTACTAGGGATTTGTACAACGTTTTTCAAATTGCACAAACTTGAATTCTAATCTGTAATCAATTTTGGTTCATCTAATGTAAGCCAAGTGCCACACCAAATTATTGATATGCTGATGTGGTGATTAAAATAACCAGCAACTTATATATTGCGAGGACATCACATCAGTAGATATTGCTACATCAACTTAAAGTGATCTGATTTAGATGTCAAAATCGCAAACACTTAAAATGGAATTCAGCGATAAGGAAGAGCCTCTTCTGCTTTTATTATTAAAAAATGGTAGAAAAAGCAAAATAAACGCAAATATTAGATGTGTGGTGGCTTATATATTACTATACACTTATTAATATAGTCGGGATTTCTTGATGGCATTAACATTTGAAGGAAAACTAATTATCATTCATGATAAATTATAAAGACAATATCTAACTATCAATCATGATCAATAATAAAATTGATCATTCATGATAAATGATAAAGTTAAACTATCATTCCAACCCAGCCCAATGCCTCCTAGAAGGTGGGTTATATTCCATGTATGGAAGAAAGCAGTCATGCTAATGACGATTGTCAATTGCAAATTTGAATTTGAAAAATTTATTGGAAGAAGCGTTTCGTATTGGCAGAAACACTAATACTCTTCAGTACGGAATATAATTTAATAAAACAAATTCCACAAGAAAATATACATACATATATTTTCCAATTTACTACGAAATTTCTCTCCAAGCTTTTCAAATTTATCCCTTTTGCAGTAGTCTGCACACATTGATTCCAACAGGCATCTTCGTCTTTCGACACTTTGCAATAATTTTGAAACAAAATTTTGTTCACTCATTTTTCATATTTTAATCTAACCCGAATATCGACTGATGTCAGTAAAACTCAGCAAGATGCAAATCACTTGCTGATTATCAGCAGATCAGTACCTACATCACAACCTCTAACAATATAGCATGCTTCATTAAGATGTTAGTGCTACTGATAATCAGCATGTCAGTACATCAGCGTATCAGTGGCCTGGTGTGGCACTTGCCTAAGGGATAAATCGAATTAAGGGAAACAAATCTAACAATAAGAAACATTTATTTCACTTGCTTATAAATGTGCATTGCTTAAATAAAAAGTTAAAATCCTATTGTTTGTTTTGTGTAAGGTTTTGTTAGCAAACAATCCAGTTTTTCTCAGAACGTTCTCCATCAATATTTGACAGATTGTTTTGGTCAAAATTTTGATAGATTTTACATCATTTCCTGTTTTCTTAATATTTTTCTTTTCATTTTTCTTCAAATCGTTTCTATTGGTTACAATTTCGGAACATTCGAAGGATTACATGACTATTGCACAAAATTTAACCAATTTTTCTTAGCACACTTTATTTTAATTTTCAAATTATGAACTGGCGAAAGCCGTCCAATTTTAGCTGTCTTCTTTTGTGTATCTTGTTCTACAACTCCCATATACTGGAGAGAACAAATTGTTCTGTCGATTGAAGCGAACTATTTGTACTGTTCACTTAATTTAAATCTTTCTTTGAAAATCTATGAGGCATTCTTTTGTATATCTTTTGTTCTGCTCTGTTCTACGGACACAAAAAATACAGCTATTAATATAAGTTGGTCCAGTGTTTTACAGCAAAAAATGAAAAAAAACGCCACTTTTAGACAGTATTTGACATACATTTGAAATTAAAAAAACAAAATTAAAATGAAGAGCAAAATGGGACAAGGCCACTGTGGCTAAGCAAGTAGAAAGCAAAAGTACAAATTTAGAGTATCAAAGTTCGAATATGTATCGCCGATGACCAAATATTTTTTTGATCAAATATATACATACCTACTATATGGAGGCTCAATCGGACTGAAGACCTCCCTCAATATTGATTTCATAGCCGCAGCTGTGAGACATTTAAAATGCGAACATCTGAGGGCAGATGTAAACTTAAAATGGCAAATTGTGGGACCGGACCGAGGTTTCTTCCAACAATGGAAAAAAATAAAAATTTAAACGGAACATCGCAGAAAAGTGTGCTCTTATTATTAAACTGCAAAAAAAAAATAGAGAAACTTGCCATGCCATACTTGTAGCTTTTCGTAATTTTCATTTATTTTCAACGTTTCTTTCTTTACAATCACTGATAATTTCTGTATGTACTACTGTACGGGATACAACTGGCAGATATTATTGAAAATTCCTTTTTTCAAGTTGGTTTTATCATCCTTTACAGTGGACTGTCGTACAACTTCTTCCTAAGCAAACATATGCATTTTAGCATTTTTTAATAGAATCTTTTCTGATTATCTGAAAATCTTGCTGGACGCAATTTTCATGGCTTATCTTTGTTTCTATGATTATCAAAAAAAAAAAAAAAACATAAAAAATATTCACAAACTTAAAACGTATACACAACTGATGTACACAAACTTTTTTTTTATGATTTTGCCCGTTTATGGAATGGCTAAAATATTTACGAGCTTTTGTTGCAGCTTCTTCTACTAGTGTATACTGATTTACATTTATTAATTTTTAATTCCTCCTTATATCTTTTTCTATTGCTTCAGATTAGCTTTCAATTTCAAAATGAATAATAGATGGAAAGAGATCATTTTTTCTCCTATTCCTATTTATACTGATCAAATTCTGCTGTTTTGGAAACAATTCGCAATTGTTTCAAATGTAACAACACAAATAGACCATGCACTTGTAATTTCTCCTGCGCAGGTCAAAAGGATTATATGAGATCGCATGTTATTCTGTACATATAAGTACTAAGAAGTTAAAATTATTTTAATGGAATTGAATTGAATTTTTACTTTTAAAGCAAAAGGAAGGTCCTATTAGTCGTCGCTCACACGTTTTTGACTCGGATTTTTTTTTGATAATCAATATGTAATTTCAGTTTCAGCCTTCCTGACATGTTTACCATTATCAAGCGGGTAACATGTTTCTTACAACTTATACCTTCAAGAAATTCATCACTTTTAAAAGTAAAAGTTTTATAAGGTAAAATCTCAAAAAAAAAAGGCCAATCTCATACATTTTTCAGATACCTTCGAATTCAAAGCCTTTTAGAAATGTTGGTAGCGCATAGCGTCAATTTCAATCACGGAAGGACTTTTTGTTGAATCACCCATCGCTGGCGATAAATTTGATGTGACCAAATCTCACAACTAGTTCTACGGCCTTTTCGTTCACTGAATTTCAACTTAATGGTAAATTTTTAAAAAGCCTTAACCTTTGCCATTTGAATATCGTTCAATCAATGCCATTATACCACTCGTTTTTATTTTATAAATGAATTCTTGTCTTGAGATGCTTTTAAGTATTTCTAGTTTATTTTTCAAAAAGTTGAAATTGTTCTTTTAGATGCTCCCATCTCAAGAGCAATAGGTTTCTTTTACGTTAACCACCTGGACTTCTATTAAAAATATGCAATAAAATACAAAATAATTAGTGATAATAATAAACCTGTCGTCGTAGTTTTATTGATACATATTTAAATTTTGTCAACTTTCAACATAATAACTGTATTTAATAAATCGAAGCCGCGTATCATATTAAATGACAATCTACTAACTCTCAAACTCTACCTGATTCCCAGAATAACGCTCTGCAATTTTGTCATCTTCAACGCCTTCGCACTTCGTTTGAACATGTTTATACCATTCAAAAACTCCTGTTTTCAATATAGCATCCTCAAAAGCATTCTGCAACATTCCATTTTCAATGTGAAAGTTAATAAAAATTTCTTATTCTGTCATTTTAAAAATACAAAAATTCACCAATAACCAATAGTACCGAAATACATCGTCAATACTTGGCTGTCAAAAACAAAAATTCTTTTGTTATTCTTCACTCTCTGAGAACATAATACATAGCATCTCCACCTGACTCTATTCTGGGTTATCTTTTTATTCTTATTCAGACCCTGTTTTTTCACTTTCATTTATCAGTGCATATCCGTCGCTCTGCTTCAGCTTCTTCAAACGCTTTTGTTCACTATAGCAGGTGATTAGCACGCAATACCCTATTCCAATAATGGGACTGCCATCTATCGCCTATTAGACGAATAATATCATCTTCAAAGAAACTATTGGTTGTTGTCATAGATATTCTTTTGTGCTGATGACTTTGCTCATGGGGAAAGCCACGCAAATGTTTCTCCGCTTCTCAGGAGTACATATTGTGGTACTACTGGTAGAGATTTTTCTCTCCAACCCAGTATGTTTTCACCGCCATCATATTGCAATTTACGAGCTACAGATCAAACCCTATTTTATAATGAGATTTTTAGATGTGTCTAAGTTGAATCGCAATTTGATTGCGTATTTGGCGATACAAAAAATATGAACAAACCTGGTAAGATTAATGGATATTGACAAAAATAGCAGGATGACAGAATCTGTTGAAGGACTTCTAATGCATCGAATTTAGACTCACCAAAATTATGGAGACCTGCGAGTTTCAATGGTCAGTAAGGAAGGAATGTTAGGGGTGAATCTACCGTTGAATGCTCAACATGAAAACCGTACATGTAACTGTTGATAAGGTAGTTAGCTTCTAGATGTAATCATCAATTGCATGTTGATTTAGTGTTCCGAAATGCTTCAAAAATCAACGTAATGACAATTGGCCCCTCTAGTTTGAGGGGCTGGTAACTACTGTTCTAAACATTTAAACTTTTATCTATTTGATATTATAATGAAGGTCCAATTATATATATATTCTAGTCCTTTAAATTCCGAAAGTCATCTTTATATTGAAGTTGAAGTACAGTATTGTACTACAAGATTCTTATATATCTCAATTAGGTAGGTACGTTACTTAAACGCAGAAAAATTATCCAATTTTAGCGCTATGTCTTATGAATACATGTCCAATTACACAATTTGGGGTAGAGCACTTACATTCCATTGCCAAAATAGAGTTAGTAAATGAAAATTCACAGTCCATTTTAAAGTACGTAGCAGTTAGCATTTTACGAGAATAGATATAAGTTAAGAGCCCAAGATCCTGTTGTACGACCAGTTCACCCAGAATTTAGAATTAATAGAGGAATTGGTTACTACGGATGTATGCAGTTAAAGTTGGATGGGCCAATAGAGCTTTAATAGATTGCCTTGCTTTATATCGAAACGAAAGCAGATATACAGTTAAATTGTACATTTGTTCGGACATTTTGGTCAGGAGCTTTTCAAGCGTTCTCTGGTCACAATATACATATACGTCTCATATATATGTCTAAAATGTCAGTAAATGATAATCGATAGAGCAAGACAATATAAGATATAAACCTGTAGGCTATGTACATATAAGTATGTCTATTTCGAATGTTCTTCCATCACTTTAATCCAATTCTTTTAAATATTTAAATCGCGTTAAAGGGCACGCCGTTTTGTCATTATACGATAAATGAGAGTTTACTACGAAATCTGACTACAAACTTCATGGTGATTCAAATGCAAGAGTGGCATATGTAAGTGAAGTAAGATACTTCGCAAACTCCTGTAGTTTGAAGGGGATGAAATTATGTAGACGACTATCATGTCTTAAAATATTTTACTTATATAGAATTCTTCTAATATCTCCTGCTCTATGAGCAAGAAGCTACCAGACATCTTGTACGAAAAACTAAACCGATTTGTTTGTCCACGTATTCCTCTACAGAGTTGTGTGATTTTAAGTATCAGTACCAGTCAAGTACCAGTACTTATACTAAAAAACATATTTAATCTAAGGCCAGATTTTTTTACTTTTACTCGAAAATTTATCAGTATCAGTAAAAATATTGGTACTTTTCTAGTACTTCCCGGTATCTCCCAGTACTTCCCAGTACTTACTAATACTTTACTGGTACTTACTTTTAATTACTAATTTTTATAAATGAGTACTAAACAGTAATTACAAGTACCAGTAAATTTTCAACCTATAAGTATTTTCTAGTTAACTATAATTATTAAGACGCATAAATGGGTAACTAAAAATTTTTTTATAAAGTTAATGAATTACATTTCACATAATCATATGTAACCTACATAGAAGTCTTTCATATCCGTCTCATATACCATAATTAATACTCCAAGTTTGCTTTATGTTGAAAAAATTCCTCATAATAAGCATCAGGTCAGTCTCCCACAATTAATATGTACTACGCACTATAAATGGAGTGTTGTACTGGCGAGTACTGGAAAGTACTGGGAAGTACTGGTAAGTACCGAGAAATTCTGGTACTCAAAACATTTTAAGTACCAGTAAAAAATACTCACTTTTACTGGTAAATCTATTTCCAGTATAAGTACTGGTGCTGCGATATGTAATGAATAACAAATCACTTGAATATCATACAACTCTCTTCCTCCATATATCCCTCTTATCATCTTACAAGTGTTTCCAAGTCGGTACCATTCGTCATTGGTTCGATACGTGTCTGAAGTAAAAGACGAAGCCGTAAATATTACCTAAACAATGAACTTTTGAACTTTCCTATTATTTACGGGTCTGGTAAGAAGACGATTATTTTTTTCAAAATCCTTATTACATTTAGGACATCAGCAGAATATAAAAAGAGAAAAACATTGTGTTTTGCATTGCTGCATGCTCTAACAATAATCATTAAAAGCAAAAAACTTGAAGCTAACTAATTCTGGTACATTAACATGTAACAAAAAAATTCCACTTGTTTTGTGTTTCTAATCTAAAACTTCATAAATAAAACCTTTTCAATGACTTAGAGAAATTACTTACGAAATCTTTTTCCATTTTCATATTTTAGGACTCATCGACGTGTAAAAGCAGTTGGCACTACAGACACTTTCACAATTCCTATCAAGCATAGACAAAATTCAGTCAGAAGACGTAGAAAGCGTCCACTAGAAGTAAACGAAGGATATCTAGGCACAGAACAGTATTCTACACCAGGCAGTCTTTATACGAATGATATTGGTGTTTTAAATGGTCAAATAGGGGCACATGATATCAAAGATCCGATAGCTCAATTTGTTCCAGATTCTAATGGCTTTAAAACTTTACCAGTTAAAGATGAAGAGATTTTAACCACACAAAATGGTAGAATACGTGGTGGTCGTGGAAGGCAGAGACAAAATAAACCAACAAATAATCCGAATATTGAAACAAATGAAACAATTCAACGCCCAAAACCAAACAAACCACGCCAAAAAACTGAATTTGATCGAGAAATAGAGCTTAAAAGGCGTCGAGAGCTGCAAAGAAGAAGAAAGCAAGAACAACATAGACGATGGAAACAGGAGCAGCGTGAAAAAGCTAAAAAAGAAAATGAGGAGGCAGAACGTCTTCGACAAATTGAAGAACAGGAAAGACTGCGTCAAGCCGAAGAACGCGAAACAGAGCAAAGAAAAAGGATAGCTGAACAAAAAGAACAAAAGCGAAAGCAGATGGAAGAATTGGAAGACTTGAAACAACAACAACTCGAAGAACTTGAAAGAGAACGTCAACAAGCTGAATTAGCTCAAAAAAGGAGGCATGAAATACAACAACAGCAAAAGGAGTCTAGAGAACGCCAAGAGCAAATTGACGTTGAACGTTTGGAAAAGGAGCGTCAAAATGAAGAGAATAAACGCTTGGAAGCAGAAAATGAAAGACTTAACAGACAAAAAGAGTACCAAGAAGAAGTGGAAAGAAAACGAAAAAAGGAACAGCACCGAATAACATTAGAATCTGAAGAAACTGAAAAGGCAAAAGAACAGGAACACATCAGGCAATTGGAAGAGCAAAGACGACTTCAGGCTAAAGAAGTAGAGGAACGAAAACGTGAAGAGGAATATAAAAAATTAGAAGAAGAACGACAACAAATTGAAAGAGAGCGAGAAGAAGCAGAACTAGCACGTCTTGAAGAAGAAGAAAAACGTCGAGTAGAAAGACAAAAAGTACGTGACGATGAAATTCGTATCCGAGAAGAACTTTTACGTCAACAAGAAGATGAAGAAAAGCGACTTCAGGATGAAATAAAAGAACGTGAGGAAGCGGAAAGAATAGCTCGCGAAGAAGATGAAATACGTAAAGAACAGGAAAAAAAACAGAAGGAAGAAGAAGAAAAACGTAAACAAGCTGAACTTGAAGAGAAACGTCGACAAAAGGAGCTACGAAGGCAAAAAGCGGTAAGTGAAGATAGAGCTGACGAAGAAGAACAAAAACGAATTAAGATGCAAAAACTTCGTGAACGTCTAGCTAAACTATCACCTGAAGATCAAAAGAAATTCTTCGAGATGAGAAAACAGCGTAAAAAGAAGCATACAAATTTAGATAACGATGCGAATGAATCCATCATTCCAGAATAGATAATAATATATATATAAAAAAAATAAAAAAAAACTGTGAATGCAAAGAAATATTTTGAAAATGCAAAATAAATAACAGAAAAATCAACCCAAGTCAAATAAAAAGGTCTCCTAAAAATTGAGTCTATATAAAAGTATCGAAACAGATTTTAGTTCATAGGCTAGTCATAGTTTTCTTGTATAAAAATAGTAAGAGAAAAAATAAACTCAGCTACTTATCCTTAAATGCACATGATCAGTGCTTTAAAAAAAAAAAACTGTGAAGGTAATTTTAATATATTTGAACTAAATTATCTACTTTATATATACTTAAGATTACATTTTAGAACACAACTGAATTTATTTTACAAATTCAAAGCATAATGTAAAAAAAAGCAAAAGCAGAAAATACTACTATTTCGCTGTAGGGATTTTAACCTAATTTTTTTTTTTTGTATATGTATAAATTTAAAAAACAAAAAGTGTAGAAGCTTTTAAATTCTAAATGTATTTAAGAAAATGCTTAAGAGCTAAAAACTCATATTTTCAAAATCACTGAGCAGCTCCTAACTCTTTTTTTTTTTTTTACCTACAAAGTATAATGCACCAGCACAAATGCTACGCGCAAAATCAACATTGTCTAAATATATATTAGAGAACTTAGAAACGTAATTATATTATTAAGTTAAAAACTAAACTATCATACCTAATATTGAAGAAGAAATTTAACAATTTTAAATTTTTAAGAGGGATAGAAACGCTTGAGTGAATTTTGGTTTTTGAAAAAATTACATAACTATAGAAGAAAATTGTGAGCAAATTTGAAAAGTAAATTGAAATTAAATCAATAAATAAATAAATAAAAAATAAAAAAAAAACATAAATACGAATAAAAAGCAATAAGTAAAAAATAAATAAAATAAAGTATTAACACTTTTGTTAAATTGTTTATAAAATTAAAATAAATTAAGTGCCAAAAATAACTGCTAGTTTTAATGCAATTCCTAATTTTTCACAATTTAGGAGGAAAAAAAAACAATTATTGTAATGAAAATATGAGTTTTAACTATGTAGGAAAAAAGAAAATTAGAACATTTACAGTTTTGTGTTAAAATGCACAAATACAGTTTCTCCACTGCCAATTAGAATTACCTAGTACTAGTAATCTCCTGCATTTATGCTATGAAATCTGCTGCAATTTTGTCCGTGTCTGATACCATTACTCTACTTTTTATAAAGCTCGTCGTATCAGTTCACTTGGTAGTTGATAAATTTATCATAACACATGATTATTGACTCCTTATACAAGGTGTCCCAGCTATTTGTTTCACGTTACGAAATTACTCATGTAATGTACTTTCGAAGAACTAGTAGACATTTTGAGATATAGGTTCATACTTTTTTAAATATCCCACACTGTAATCTTTTTTGGTATGCTTATTAATGATTTTTTTCTTTTTTTTTATTTATTCATTATTTTTTTTTTTAAAAAACCGCCCGAACTAACTTTACTCGAGTCAATGTAATTAGAGAAGCACTTGATTTGGATAAATTAATTTTACTGGTGCTCCTTGACTACTCCAAAGCATTCGATACTCTAGATCACGCAATTCTGTCTAGAAAACTCATTACAAAATTAAATTTATCTATAAGCTCAACGAAGCTTATTTTCAGTTATCTAACAGAGAATTATCAAACAAATTTATGTATGTAATTACTCTACCTTCCTTAGAATTAACTGTGGTATTTCGCAAGGCTCGGTTCTTGTCCCGCTGCTTTTTTGCATGCTTATTAATTTGACTGTCTTACTCACAGTGAAATGCATCTCTATGCTTATGGTGATCTACTTTTCCTATCGCGACCCTTTGGACTTGTGGAAGATGAAATTAGTTGTATTAATGGGAACCTAAATTCAATATATTGACAATGGTTTAATGCTAAAACCTGGAAAATCGGGCTGTTTAGCTATGTATCGTAATAAACTTGATACCTCTACTTATTCTACCGTTGTACTTAACGACACTGTCATACCTCTTGGATAGAGTCTGTCCGTAATTTAGTTATAGTTCTTAATAACACATTCAATTGAGATGATCACATCAAATCAATAATACGTAAAATATACGGTGGTCTTCGCTCCTTGTGGACTTCGAACTATTTTACCGCACTTTCCACTCACATATTTCTTGCTTATCCCTGTCATAATGTACGGTTGCAAGGTATTTGGCAAACTTGATCATCTTAATTTTAATAAATTGCAGATCGCACTTAACTCATTATTAGATATACAGTACGATGCAAAGTTATAGACACATCATGCAATAATAAAGTAGTTCATCTCTGTAGCAAGAAAGAGAAAAATGTGATGGCAAAACATATCTGCCTCTTGTTATCGCTGACACCAAGAAAAGACTTAACTTTATTTTTTTAACAATAATAAGATTACATAAACATTAATAAGTGATTTTTATTAATAATCAGTAGCTCCACCTTTGTTTGCCACGATGTTCAGAAGCCTTTTTGGCATTGATTCCACGAAGGATCTAAACATTCTGGAGACAAGATTAGCCAATCAGCTTCAACGGTATCTTGAAACTCACTGATGGTGTTAAGTTTCTTGGCATCTTTATAAACTGTTGGAACTAACCATCCCCCATAGGGTTTGCATCAGGAGAATGGTTCGGATAGCCGAGGAGATTCATATTGTACTCCAAGAACCATCTTTTGTGGAGTACCTTATGTGGATCGTAGCGTTATCCTATAGATAAATGAAATGATTGGCAGGATAGTGCGCAAGATACGGAAGGGGCTTTTGTCTGAGGACTTTCCTGTACTCCACGTTATTCATACGATAGGAAGAAAAGACCAATTCTCAATCCTTAAAGGCGTCCCATGCCCATATTTGAAAATTCCGGAGATCTCTCCACAGATAATTTATTTAGATAACGAAAACGTAGTCTTAATGGTCTGTGGAAGAGAGAATTTTTGAAATCATGTCATCAAGAAGTGGTACTTGAATACTTAGGAGCCGAATCGTTTGTTTTTGCTTTGTATTCTGACTTTCACCATATCTCTATGTTAGTAATAAAATTAATTTATATTCTTATTCTACATATATTACAACATGAATCTGAATTATATAATTATCTCCACATTTTCTATTAATAGATTCCATATAGATTAATAATTCCATATTTGAATTTAAAATTGTTCCCGTAACGATACCGCTGAGTCAACTTGCTCTTACCTGCCTCAAAAGTACGAAGTAAAACTACCCAAAATGAAAATATATGTAATCGCCCTATACTTTTAAAATTGCTCGTTAGATTGTTAAAACTAGTTTTTTGCAATTCTTTCTTTCGTCAGATAGTAAAAATGGTCATAAGAATATTTCAAAGGTTTAAAGAGCTCATCAGTATATTAAAAACTAAAGAAAGACTAAAGAAAAAATATGGCAGCAGATGAGCACATACATATATACCACGAAACTTAAGATCCTTGTTCAAGAGTGGACACTTGTCAAGTTGAAGCGTCTATTTCGTTTTTATTTTCCATATAGACAAGTAATTTCACAATACATATTTGCTCGAAATTTGTACGTACGCGGAACTTTCTTAAATCAAATGGCAAAATAAATGATAAATCAAGTGATAAATCAAATATAAGTTTTGTAATTAATTCTCAGTAACGCAAACCGCAAGTGTGTCTCTGAAATACTATTATTGCAATATCAATATCTCAGTTTGAAACCGCAAGCCTGTTTCCGGTATTGGTCAATAATATTACATAGATGAATGAAACATCCTAAGATCAGTGTTGGGCAAAATGTAATCTGATTAACAATTAACAACTACAATTAACCATTTAATCGGTGATCAGATTACTTTGTAACAGATTACTAATGTAATTCATTTCCATAATTACATAATGTAATCGATTAATATGCAGTGTGATTAAAAGTTAATTTGATTACACATTAATCGATTACATGTTAATTCCACTACATGTTAATTTAGTTTCAATGCAGTGTGATTACATTTCCGAAATATAAGCCTTTTATAAATTTCATTCCCAAATGAAATCATTGCATACTGGAGTATTTTGTAAATATTGAAAGAAGTTAGTTGTAATTTGATAATTCGTCAACAAAAAAACTGTTGCTAAATTTTTATGCATATATACACAACTATAAAAACTTATCGCCGATAGCCGACAAATATGGTTACATGTTGGATCATAGATAAGTGAAGTACCGTTAAATGGGGTGAATTGGATTACCTATCTTTTTTTAATATCTTTGCTTAAGTTCAGAAATTAATTGCAAAAAGTACTTACACTAACTGTTAATTTTTCACAACTATATTCAGAATTTAAGTGAAGATATTAAAAAATATAGGCGATCCGATTCATTCCATGTCTCATTCTCACGTAATCCATTTCACTTCGTTTGACTCTACAAAGTAATCTGTTACAATGTAATAAGATTACAATACATATAATCGAATTACATATATTGTAACAGATTACACATTTGTTAGATTACATATTCTCTCGGAAGTAATCTAATTGAAATGTAATCAAATACAATTTAATTATATTACTTGGTAATTTGACTAAACTGTAATGGAATTATTAATTAAATTACACTGAAATCCGATTACGCCCAACACTGGTTAAGATGCAGGAAGCCGAAACGAGCTGGTGCTGTTTATGAACTTAACAAAATGCTGTGCGCACGACTTCCCTCAGTTCAAATAATATTAGCTTCTCTAATGCATTCCTTCTTCTGACAAGGAACTGAAGCACAATAATTCTGAATGCTCTCCACCTTACCTTCGTCCAAAGAATTTTCTTAGAAGTCATTATATGAATGGGGCGCCTAGGCGAACGTTATGCCTGCCAATGCGGAACGTTCGATAACAGCAGTGGTACATCCCACCATTTTATCTTCAATCAGATAGAAAGATTTTTGAAAAACCCCAACTTAGCTTACCAACCAGGTAAGCTAAGTTCACTTCCAATCGGTCGCTTATTTGCCAGTATTATACTATGACTCAAAAACTAGCACAGAGTCACATATATATATATGTATATTTCATCCCGCTCTGGAGATTGCCTAGAAATCTTTAAACTAACTGCGATTTTATAGTGCGCGAATTAAGCCCCCTAATATCCGGTTGGTTGCAATTTAAATCATTATCTCACTGCTCTTTACTACATTGTGATTAATCCACAATCCAAACGACCGTATTGTGACTGGCCAGAGCTTTAGTTTGAAAAAGTCTGAGTAACTAGTATGGCAGTCGATATGGCTCGTGTGTGTTAAGGCACCCCCAGCCGCCGCTGCATCATTGATTTTAGATTTTGTAAAAGCTAAGAGCCTCAATCTACTTGCATTTTCTTCCTACACCTCTACATATACTTGGAATTGGAGTTTTACAAAATTGTCTAACGCAATGAAACAGAATTGTGCCATATTTATAATCAAAAGAATTCCAATGTTTTGACTCTTTTGGTCTCATAAATTTCTTACTGTTGGCGTTGAAGGAAGACGCTTGTGATACCCATACAAGCGGCCTACCTTTCATCTCAAATGTTCTTTAAAAAAAACATATTTGAATTTTATTATAGCCGCGGTTACATATTTACTGATTTATTGACACATTTTATGCTTAAAACATGTTTTTATCAAAGAATTTACACATTTTTCCAAATTTTCAATAATAATTTGTAAACTAAATATGGAAAATTAGTTTTGCAACACCAATGCAAACTTACACAACTGGCGATATAATTTACATCAGATATGTAAATTTGTACAATTATGTCTACGACATAGAATCATAACATCTGAAACAGAATACAACGTAACCACCAGTCAAGAGGTAAATGTAACACAGAAATAATTTATGTGACAGTCCTATTAAATGAGCGCAGAGATTGTAGCCAACAACGCAGCCATCGCACACGTGTTGGTCAACATGCAATTTATAACGCAGCCACTGCAATTAGGTGTTAGTTTATGTGAACAAATTTCTGTTGTGTCTCAGCTGTTACGATAACTTTGCTACATAAAAGGAGCCCACTTCCAATCTATCTTCTCTAAGGCTACCTCCAACGGTGCTTTGACGCATGCCTCATGCAAGGTAAAACAAATTAAAACTAAGCGCTTATTTACTTAATTTCTTTATAGTTATTTTTTTAAACTAAATGCTCCAACGTTCGTTCGAACTGTTTAGTACCAAACAGCAATACTTCTTAAAAGGGATCGAAAGACCCCAGAAGTATAACACATTTTTTAAGCTTAACATCTAATATTAAATAAGATACATACAAAAAAAAATTACGAAGAAAATTTGGTAACGAGAAAAGACATAGAATTTGCAAAGCATAGACTTCTTCGATAAAAACTCAAATCTCTGAAAAGAGGTTCAACGTCTCTGCAGACGTTAGGAAAGCCTCTTCAATAGGTCATTGTTGCCTTCTTAAAGAAAAAAATAAGTTGGTCGCAACACAGAGACACATGACAGCACATTTGAATTATATTACTGTACACTTTATAAAATCTAGCATCTGTATAAACACGGCGGTCAGTTCTTCATTTTAACAACAGTACAAGGAATAAATAGCGCTAAAATTATGGTGACAGCTCGCAGAATAGAATAGCCTGCACAATGATAATAGGAGACGAACAGAGACAATTTCCCTCTACTATATACGGCAGGACCCTTTTTTTTAAGGCAGGGGACAAGAGATCCCAAGCACGGACGCCAGAGTGGCCCCTTGAGCTGTCCTGCTAGAAGCCCTATCACTAAAACCTTCCTGTCATCTTAATGATGCGCATCAGGTCTTGGTGATGAAGGTTTTTCAACTCCTCTACAGATAGGAGGGCAGAACCAAGAGTAGCCAGCCTGCTCCGGAGTATCCAGTCTGCTCAAGCACACAAATAGTGTTCGGTTGTCTCATGCTCTCTTTCCAGGCAGGACAGGCACTCAGGGCTGTCAACAACTCCCATCCTTGTTAGATGAGCGTAATGGGGAGCTGTGGCCAATGATGATGCCAACGACAGTTCTGCATTATTACGACAGATACAATGATAGAAAAAATCAACTCGTATCAAGATTGAAATTATATTGTACTATATGAATGATGTAGTTCCAAAAGCCCGCAAATACTAAGTATGGAAAAATGTGTACCAATATGTTAGGACCTGTAATGATTGTATGCAACTCCACAAAGAATGTACAATTCTAATAACTCCTCCTTAGCCTGAAAGTTATTGAGTTTGCCTCCATAACCCGAAATATTTTGCAGGTTGAGCGTATAAACAAATCTATGGGAAAGTTTCAAACATCGAATTTCATAAGGCTCAAATTTGATCGTATTTCCTTACAGTGCCGTGAGATAGTTAGTAGTAAAATGGATATGAAAAAACATGGTTCTGATCATTTCTATTGCCTAACTTCAACATTAGTTTTCTTAAAAATCAAACAATTTGTGCGTAAGAAGTCGAAGTAAAGAACTTGAAATAAACGCCAAAAACAAAAAGAACGGTGAGTATAAGGTTTTAATATAATTTACTTTTTAAGACTCTTGATGCCATCATTTGCAGACACTCTGCAAAAAAAAAAACAACTTTCAAAAACAATTCAACTCATATCTCTTGTACCACATCACGTTAAAAAGTCTATAAAAGAGCCCAGATGTATGGATATTTTATCCATGTGTGCAGACAAACGTTTTTAAATATTCCTTAGATCTCCAAGAACTTGCTCCCAGTTAAAATCAAAGCGATGATAACAAAAGTACAAATTTGAAAGATAATCGTTGCTCAATGAAGATCAATTTAATCTCTCAATATAAGCAAACCATTTGGTATATACATTGAATAAGTGAAAATAAGTAGAAATAAAGAGTAAAAAAAAGTGTTATTTTCGTAAATACTTTTGGTTTTGGTGGTCCGGCCAACGATGCTTGCTCTACTTGCATCAGGTAACAGAGTAAAATTAAAAAATCAATTGAGAGAGGTCTAAAAATCAATCTTATGTATGTGGGAATACAGCGAACATAAGATGAGCACAACGGGCTTTTGCAGTATACTACATAATAACTGAACAAAGAAATGAAATTATGTTAATTAATGACTGTCAAAAACATTTACCTTACCTGAAGTTCCAGCTCAAATGACAATAGGCTATAAGTTCACAAACACAATGCCCAAAAATCAAAAATTTGAGCGCCGCTTTGAAGCGGTCAAAGAAGACATGGATCAAACGTCTTGTACACAGGCGGATCTAAGCAAGAAGGTATAGTGGATGTAAGAGAATATAGGATATAAACTCTGGCAGCCACTTCAAAGCTGGTTAGAGACTGGAGGGATGTCCTTGATCTACTATCAAAGGGAAACAAAGAAACCCTTATGTGGATACCAAAAGACCAAAAGAGAGGCATGAAGGTAATCATATTGATGACTTAATGGCTAGAAAAGGTGCAGAATCTCCATTTACTGAACCAGAATCCTCTTACGGCCTTAGAAGGATGCATCTAATAGAGGAACCAAAATAAAAAAGAGCTCACCAGCTACAATGCAAAAGCCTTCCTATACTAAGAAACGCGAAGAAGTTCATCAACTTCCCTAGCTAAAAATTTAAAAAAAAAGGCATCAACTGTGGTAACTGTGTGTAACTAGTCATTTGTCTACTTAAGTACATGCTCAAAACAACAGTCGATAACTGCCGATTCTGTAACAAAGAGGCAGAATCTGCGGAGCACGTACTCTACGATCGCACAAGACTTTCTGGACAAAGACTTCCAATAAGGGATTCGTATCTTCATCAGACGTCTGAAATACTGACCCTTCCTAAAAGGGGCGAACGTTAACTGGACCTAATACGGTAGGTCGTAGCACAAAAGATCTGTTAGGTCTCATTGCATTGAGCACCACCTACACCTAACCTACACAATAACAATAATAAATTCCAGCTCAATCAGCATATTATTTACAAAATCTCTACATATACAGTTTCACAACAACTATACATAGAAAATTATAGAGGTTAACAGGCCATTAACTGGAAACAAGCGACCCAAAGGAACCAAAGAGATTGTTTCCACCCGCAAACTATATAAGAATATAAGACTGAAATAGCAGGGATCAAAAATTGAAAACTGATATCTGATGGTTATCCCGGTCAAAATAAAAGCAACAGTACGGTAGCTATGTTTTCATACTAGTAAAGAAATACGGCATGAAAGAGGTACAGATTGTGTTTCCTGTGGTAGAACAGTCTTACATCTTTGGACATATATATAAGAACCGCGAATGCATATTGCAATTCCAGAAGAATATGTCGATATTTTTAAATATTTTCGTCAGGTTGTTAAACTTGGTGTAAACAAAGTCATCTATAGGAAACACAGGTTATTTTTTCAGTTGCTTTCATAGTGGCATTTTAAGCTACAGCTAAGTAAGATAATAATGATTAAAAGATTCAAAACAGATGTCTTAATTCATGATAAATGTAATTACAAGGAGCAATCCAGGTCAGGTTAAATAAATTTAAAATGTAGGAAAAACTTGGCAGGGAGTCAATATTTTGGAAATACGCGTAAAACTTGAAAACGTTGATAATTTACAGATTGGAAATATCTGGAATCACTTAACAAAGACAATATTTCTCATGTGGAAGAATGTGAGCTTCTCTTAGATTTGAGAATTTGATATAAAACAATTAATATAACTTATTACATAAACGTATTTTCTGAAACAAAGATTTATTCTGATGCTTTTTTAAACGTCTGATTTTGGAACTACACCTGTCATATGTATGTATGCAATAAAGAATAGCAATGGATTGCATGTAAACCTCATAATACCATAAAAATAATAAATAAATGGGTGCCGGTGAGACTCTATCAAAAAGTCAACAATTTTCATTGCCTTAAAAATTATATTAACTAAAACCAGCCTTAACTTAAGACAGTAGACTCATTATGCTCAATAAAAAAGCTTGTGTATGGATCAGTTAATAATAATAATTTTACCACATTCTCAAACTACACCAACATGGAAATATATCTCAATAAATGATAAATTTCTCCCCAATATCTTAAAGAGTTGATAATTATCCCTAGTAATAAAAAAATGGTACATAAACAATGTCCATTATTTAATCAAACAAAATAAGAATAAATTCCAGAAATTCCATGGCGAAATGCAACCACATATTATAAAAGTTAAAAATTTCCACAATTATACCTCTATGAAAATTAACTTACCTTGATATAATCGCATAGCCCATCACCTTTAAGCTGGCCATCAGATTCAGCATACAATTTAACTTTATTCTTTTGGGTCTTCGGATCCCGCATGAGAAGACCACATTTTGACATCACTTGAACAAACTCCTCCTCAGTAATGTCGAGCGGAAGATTGGATACATAAACTTTAGTGTTCTGTTCAGCCGGCATATCAAACCATTCTGTAAAAATTTAAATAAAATATCGAATCTATTGCTTAGTCTCTCCTTTCCTTATACATATGTGTATATATGGAAAGTACTATAAAAATATTATATATATAACTGCAACTCACTGGGTGGTTCTAGTGCCTTTCGCTTCGATGCTCCACTTCCAGTTTCGCTTGTTTGAACTGATGACTTTAAATTATCACTTTTATCCTCCGAGAGCTCTATAGATGAATTATCGAATTGCTCTTGAGTTCCAGTAGTTTCATGAGAACTAGAAGTATTATCAATGAATCCATAATTCATTTGGTAACGTGCCATGAAATCGTCATCGATTTTTGGAAACCATGCTTTTCTCTCAACATCCCAAAAGTATATAGTTCCATCTTTATCAGTATAAGTATGAACACCGTCTTCGTAATTATAAGTAACATCCGAAGACTGAGCCTTTGGAATCCATTGATTTGATTCTTTATCCCATTTATAGAATTCATTTTCCAACTTTTCGACATCTGATGCGGGTGCTGTAGAGCTTTGAATTTTTGGAATCCATTGATTTGTTTCACTACACCATCGATAGTGCTCATTTTCGAAAGGATTCGAACCTTGTTCAGAAGAAGTATTATTATCCAATGTTTCCCAAGAATTTTTTTCTTGTGACCACTTATACTGATAATTTGTTTTTGGATCAGTATAAATTGCTTCTCCCTCGTCATTGTATGTAACATATTTTGCATATTCATCACTTGAAGGATTTTCGGGTTTAGTTAATTTGCTACCATCTGTACCACCTTCCGAATGTGGTGGTCTCTCCAGCCCGACGAATTCTTTTTTCTCTGCATTTTCTGTTTTTTCACTTTTGACACCCTTATCAGGAGGACGACTTCCAGTAAGTAACTCTTCCTCACGATTCTCATCACGTGGCACATTTTCAGGTTTACTAACTACGACTTTGATACCCTCCAGTTCACCTTCCGTCTGTAATCTTTCATCTTCTCCACGTTCCGCTCCCTCACTTCTAACACCCTCGTCTTGATGACTTTGAGTAATAAGTTCTTTTTCACGGTTTTCATTGTTAGTATTTTCCGATGAACTTAAAATGTTCGTGGAACTTGCTATCGATTCTCTCTCCGACGGTGTACTTTTACTGAGCGATAGGTCCTCCTCCATCTATTTATTCGAGACCAAAAAAAAAAAAAAAAGAGAAAAAGAAAAAAATTTCACCACTGGCTATTGTAACGATAAATTTCGTAGAAATTAGTGTTAAATTATTTTTAGATTTGTGGCTATTACGCATTTCACCTTGGTGTGACGAATTGTGCCGGAATCAAAAGTTAACTCCCAGGGGAAAAAATGCCAAGTCATACGATTAAATATGAAAATGTATAATAAAAAAAACAATGCAGACGAAAGAAGAAAATAAAAAAAATAAAAACATTTAAATTTGTCCCGGCACGCAAACCTGAGCTTTGGGGCTATTTGCTGAAATCTTGAAGTTTACGGACAAAGGTAGCACGGAAATTATGTATGTCAGTAGGGCATAGAATTTATAAGTATCTGTATAAATGGAAAACAACATGTGGTCATTTTAAAGCAATTTACTTCAAAACACAACTACTTAGTGAAATATTTGTATTCTGGTAGGTACAATTGTGACCAGTGTTCAGGAACACTTGTTAAAGGCTCGAGAAAATGACAAATATATTATGTTTGACCCTTTTTATTTAATAATAATAATTAGAGGAAACACCCGTTCTTTGTACGGAAGACAGAGTAAAGAGAATGTTAATATGAACTACATACATTCAACATTTAAGCTATTTAACCTAATAGCTCCCATTAGCAGCCATTTTGTGTTCAAATAAGCGTTTTGGAGTGCGCTGGAGCTAAAAGATTGCTAGAGGAAAATTTGTGCATGTGTTGAATTGTCAGATAAATGGTCAAATTTATATGTTTCAAAAAGTTGGAAAATCAGAATACGGCCAAATGGATTGGGCACACATGCATAAAATTAAAAAATCTGTCTGTCTGTCTGTTTGCATTACGATAACTCGAAAACGCGTACAAAATGAATATTTTGATGTAATCACAACAAGCCATTCAGAAATCTGAACAATCTTAATTTCAATCTAAATCTAATCCAATTCTAATGTTAGTAAAGTAATAATATTTAAAAGAGTCGTTTTAAAACCACAACCAATTGTTCTCAGTAAGGGAGCATCTCATATTATAATTCAAGTGCTCAGAAATTTACTTTATTGACTCAAAGTCCTTAAAGTCATTGTAGAGCGATAATCGTTTTTTTTTTTTTATTTTTATTGCAAATATTAGCCAGTCAGTTATAAGAAAACCCTTATGTAATTAGGCCAATAAAGAAGTTAAGGTCAGAGATTACCTAGCATCAAATCTGACTAAATAGCTCGACTAAATTGTAATTCGGAGTAAGTCAGGGGTGCGCTGAAACTAGTAACAATACTTAATAAACCTCACCAGATCCCCCAACTCTTTGTCTGCTAATTCCTTCAGTTCGCAGAAAAAGTAGCTACCAAGCGTTTTCCTCCTGCTTAGCAAGATTAAGGCATTCGCACAGTAGGTGCTGAGCACTTTCAACCTCTTCTCGCCCATGCAGATTCTGATGAAATGATTGTATTGAGCTTACATGCACTCTACATGTTTGCCAAAAAGGCAGTATCCCGTGATAACTGTAGTATGATTACGCATATTATTCCGGTTTTACCTCAGCAGAGATTCAATTTTCACAGGACAAATCTAGGGGTAAAGCTGTCTTGAAATCACGCATAAGGTCAGTTTTCCCCATCTGCAATTTGCCAGCTTACAGGCCTATACATATAGAATCTTCTTCACTGATTCTAGGGGCCGCCCTATTGATTCCTCCGCTAGACATATATTCATAGCGGAGCCCTTTCTGGGCAGAGCGTCAGATGCCTTATTTCCAGGTATGTAACTGCGACCCGGCACCCTACTGAGAATAACTCTGTGGTTGACACCCAGTTTCCCGAGCTCACAGCGACACCGTTGGACTAGGCGCAATCTATAATGGTGCTCGAGTTCAGAGCTTTGATTGCAGATTGGTTGTCAATACAAATCCTGATGATTCGATCGCCAGGTACTTTATAAGTTGTAAACAACAGACTTGCTACTTAGCAAATGGTCAGAGCCCCCGCCTGGAACAGACTACAATAGTCCGGTAGGCGGTACGATACATGTATTTGAGGGAGTGTTGAGTACACCCCGGCTCCTACTCACACATTCATTCTCGAACCGTCCGTAAAAACACATACATCAGTCATCATCAGTCTAGTCTCGGAGCAATGTTATCCGTAGCTCCCCGTATACAGTCTCCAAGACAGTTCTTCGATATTCTACTATGACCAAGGTCTGCTGTTATTCAACAGCCCGACTCTTTAAGTCTTAGTGCACTTATTGCAGCTATATACTTCCCATGGATGTCGATGGGCAAGAGCCGGAGCATAATCTCCATTGCTGCCGTTGAAGTTGTTCGAAGATCACCTGTAATCCCTAAACAGGCAGCTCTCTGTATTTTAGTAAGACTTTTCATGTCTGTCGCGTTCCCTAAAGCATTCCATTGCACCAAAGAACCATGTGAGGATAGGTCTTACGATAGCGGTGTGTATCCAGTGCACAATGCGAGGGTATATTCCCCATCTTTTGCCAAAAATTTTCTTACAGTACAATGGCCGCCCTCTTGATGCGCTCATTTACATATATCTTCCAATTTAATTTGGAGTCTAGTATAACTCCTAGGTATTTTTCTTCAGTTTTAAATTCAAGAGTAATGTTATCCAGTCTTGGGGGTGCGAACGTCGAAATAACTCTCCTTCGTGTAAAGAGGACTAGTTCGGTCTTTGCGGGGTTAAACCCTAGACCGCAGCTTATAGCATAGTTAAGCTTTTGCAATATACTGGAGAGAACAAATTGTTCTGTCGATTGAAGCGAACTATTTGTTCGCTTCATTTATAAATCTTCTATAAAAATGTATGAAACGTTCTTTTGTGTATCTTTTGTTCTGCCCTGTTCTGCGAACACAAAAGAACACAGCTATTTAAGTCATCAGCATAATATGTTACCGCTTTTATACTTTCTCTTTGTAACGAGATGAGAATACCACTTACTATGAGATACCAGATAGTATGTATATTTCTCACACCTTTACACAATTAAGTACGATAGAAAATTCATGTTGAGACAATAAAGCCTACGAAAGATTAAAAGAAACTATGATGACATACTTATGTGAAATAGATTACTGTTTTCCCTCGATACCAACCTATAAATGTACACCAGCATGTTCTTATTTCTTTCAACTTCTTTAAATACCTTGTTCGATATGGCACTATATGGAGAATGTCATCTAAAATTCCAAGACAAGTATTTGAATGAATAATTTTAAATGGACTCCTAATCAGCGAACAAAATACGACACCACTCACATTTTACAGAATGCTAATGTGTTTTAGTATGTAATCTGTTACCAGTTGAAGACGGCGATATAAGTCTGTGACTATTACATTAAACCACATAAACGTTAGTATATCCTTAATTTTCTATTTATTATCTTCTAATTTTTTACCATATGATATTATTCCCTAAGACTGAATATTTATATATATCTGTCAGTGAGGTTTAAATTTATCCAGACTACGTGCTACAGTCTTCAAAAACAAACCCTTTCGTATAGATATTTATGTACCTTGTAAAAGTGTATTTAAGATTTATTTTTAGCACTCGTCTTTCCCAGCCAAAGCGACTTTTATGTCTCGCTGAATTAAGCTGTCACAAAACCTGAACACACAGTGTGAAATTCCTTAAATAGCAAGCCATCGAATCCTTCGAGCTTACGGCATATCGAATCATATTTTTAAGGCTGTTTAAGAACATTTCAAGTGTGATAGTAATTATTGTCATAATTCCTGTTAAAGATTTAAATATGGACGTTATGTGAAAATATTAAACATAAATAAAACTTTTAATTATTTTTCGATATAATCAAAATAATTGTGAGCCTAAAATAAAAACAAAAATTGTTCAAACCTTCATATGTACATTCGATAAAGTAAGCAGATAGGTAGGTAAGGCTATTTGGAGTATAATTTTACCAAATCGATAAGTCACAGCAATTTACTAAAAACAGAGAAAACAGCTATTGGCATGGAAGTGCTCTCCTCTATACATCGATTCCTTCACCTTCCAAGAGTTATGAGAGTAATACATAGACGAAATCATTATTTTATGATAAACTTACTGATCCACTGACTGTGCAGTATGACATGACCGAAAAGATAAACACCAAAGATAAAACCATAATTTCAGGTATCGTGCAGGACATGCAATTCAAAATGCGTTAAATGTTACGGCCTCATGAATGTACTCCATCCAACCTCTCTGCCCACATGTATACAACAACATTAAAAAAGACAACACTTAGCTCCCGCAGTTCATGATAACAACAAAAGCATGTAAATCGGTCATTACAGGACATCGCCCTGGCTGTTGCCTGCATTTCCTTTCCACCTTTCTGGCCCATACTTCCAATCCGTGTCCTGTCCACTATTGCCCGAAGTTATATCTAGTGCAAAAATATTGTATTACCATTAAATGGTGTCTAGAAAGGATTAATTTAAGTAAAAGGATCTAGAACAATTCCAGGTAAACGCATATATAGTATACGGAGGAATGTCCAGGAATGCCTTAGAACAATGAAGTGGACTTAATAAAATTTCAAACAGAATTTAGCGCACCAACGGAAATAGTAAATTGTTCAAAGAAAAGGGAAAGTTGATGGATTCTACTATATAACATTTATGAAATTTTGTGTTTTAGCAAAAATTGTGAGTTGAGACGAACGAATGTTAGTACTTGCTAAAATCAAGTTTTCTAGAGATCATGGATTCAAATATTGGATGAAACGACCTGGAGTTGAACAATTTTTTTCAAGACCATGAGTTCTTCTAACTTTCTCAAGTAGAAAAAAATATGTACTCAGTTTGAACAAGACTATATTAATGGAAGACCCAAATTAACATGAACAACAAAGAGATCTCAAAAGTGACATAAATTCATTCGATCCATTCAATTTATCTGATGTAAATTTAGTCCTCCTTATCCGCTTTCAAGATGTTTCAACAGCCTCGAGACTAATAAAAGCTGTTCATACTCAAACAAATGAAAAGAATATTTAAGAGAATCATCAATTTCTATGAAATGTCATCAAAATTTATAAAATGGCCTCACCATAGGAAAGCATCTTCCTTCAAACAAGCCATCTAAATAGCATCACTTTTGTACTTTTTCAACCATGAACTAAATTCAGTTCCGAGCGGTTATTAATTTTTTTTAAGGAATAAATATAAATCTGACGATACCAAAGCCAAGTTAAATTTTGTAAATGATATAAAGTCTGTACAATCCTTGCAGTAATTGAGTAATTGACCTCAAAAGTTGCCATATAAACAAGCACATCAGATGATAAAAGATACCCAATTGAGCCCACCACAGAGCAAACCATTGGAAACGTCCATGATATGCGATGGATAACCGTAGAGTATTTATGGTCGAGATTGCTGATGCTATAGGCACAATAGAACGGGTGAACAAAATCAATCCTTCACATAAAAAATCTATCGGCATTATGGACCATTTAAAAGCTGCCTTGTTGGAGAAAACCTAAAATTATCGCGAAAAAAATATGTTTTCCTTTAAACCTTGCGCCGTCCAATACATCAGCAGTCACAATGCCAAAATTACATAAATTTTACTTCGAACTGGTTTCTCACGCACCGCATTCACCGAACTTAATTTCATGCAACTTCTTTCTGTTCCCAAATTTGAAAAATTGATCGCAGCGAAAAATTGTTCAATAAATGAGTCAGATACGTGCTTAGAAAAGTAGTAGTCGCAACACTTTAACAATTGATTTATTGAAAATGAGGTTGGGATCCCGATGGGGTCCGTGGAACGTAAGCCATAATAAGGCTCATTGTTCACCCTCCAGACTTATAAACTATTGCTCATAGGTTCCAACCGGACACAGTGTGCACCCGACCCTCCTTACAAGCTTCATGCAGTTCTTCCAGGAGGTGTGAGCCAAGGAATCTGTAACGCTTTCCTGAGAGAGCCGGACAGTGACAAAGAAAATGAGTCACCGTTTCGGATTCCTCTCCGCATGCTCTGCATTCCGGATCGGCAACAAGTCCCATCCTGTGTAGGTGCCCTCTGACGAGACGAAAGTGCCCAGTGAGAACTGACATCAGAGTTCTCAGGGTTGGCTTGTTAAGTCCCAATAGCTTTTTCGTTAAAATTGGGTTAAGTTTGTTCCATAGTTCCTTTGTAGTTCTAGCTGTAGGGTCATCTAACGATTACAATTGTGGAGGGAGATACCTCCGAGAATGAACCAAGATGAGCAACTTCGTCCGTCTTATCGTTCCCGCTAATATCGCTGTGACCTGGCACCCAAAGAACGAGTACCTTGTTGTTCCGAGAGAGGGAATTCAGTGTGGTTTTACATGCCAGAATCAGATTGGAGGTTTTAATAGGGCTTTGCCATCCGCTTGGCTGTTCAAGCAGATTGCAATCTTTACTTTAATAGAATGGGCAGGTCCTGCAGTCTTATATAGGCGACAGATTGAATTTCGAATCCGATATATACAAACCGAAAAAGTTTAAAAAAAATTGTTTAGAATCAATTTGTTGCATATAAATATCAAAAAGAGCGTCAGCAATTAGTTTTTCGATTAAAAGAACCTAAAAATATCCTGTAAATTTAAAAAAAATTTCTTTGGGGTAAAAATGCTCCGAAAACCCGAAATCTTACATTTGGCTCATATTTCAAAAAGCAGATTACATTTTTTCGTTTTTCAAATGTAAATCGCATTGCTGACGTTCTCTTCATGTATCTAAAAATATTTCACAGCTTTTAAAGTTGAAAGTGATTTTTCGGAGATCTTTTTTTAAAAACCTCAAACTCCCTAAGTAAAGAACCTTGAAAACTGACAATGTACCTACGAAAGTGAGAAATTACTTGAAAATATGTAGGAGGCACATGTGATGTACGTAGTTGATAGCTGTGAGTTAGGAGTAAACTTTGCAGGAAAAAAGCTAGATTTATCAATTGGATCAACGACCGCGTCACCATTCATTATATAGCAAAGACCAAATAGAAAACAAAATGAAATTGTTATTTACAGAGAGCTATAAAAACTATTCGTCTGATGTTTGCTGGCTCTCTTTTGAGAATATGGATGCAATTGTCAATTTCGTCTGGGAATGTCAATGGGAAAAACTGAGCTCAATTTGAATTCAAGAGGTACTTACAATTTATATGAAGCTCCTGGGTTTTATTGTAACTCCAATTTTTTTTTTTTTTTTTTTTTTAATGATTTATAAACAGCGCAGCGATCGAATCAAGTTTTAGGTCTGTTTAATGAGCTGCTCTAGGTTACTCTAAAGCAAAAAAGAGCAGAAAATCGTGTTTAATGAATTCAGCGCACTGCTCTAAAAAGTGAACTGAACTATGTTTAATGAGTCTGCTCTAAAGTGACCTGGAGTAACCTAGAGCAAGATTTTCTGCCCTACCTTTTTCGACGGAGTAACTTAAAGCAGGCATTTGACAACTCTAATTTGTGTTGACAACTCTGATAACAATGCAAATAATTGCGTTTTATGTTGGAAAAATAAATTTCTGGACTATTCTAGTGGAATAATTTAAATAATAATTGTGTTTTTGTGTGTTAAAAAAAGGTTTCCTTACATTAATCATGCATTAATTTAAACAATCGTGTTTTTTGGTGACAGATCTCAGAAAATTTGTGTTCCATGAACTGCCTGCTCCTTTCTGCTATTTTCTCCTCTAATTTTAATTTGACAGTTAACCTAAGTTGAGCTGCTCTGCTCTGAACTTTTTTCGAGTTCATTAAACAGACCTTTTATGTAAAAGTTCGATTTCGGGCAATCAAATTCCTAAGTCTGCCTGGATGAAGTGTCAAAATCGTAGCCACCACAATGGCCATTGGGGACTGCGTCAAGATGAAATTTTAACTAGTTTTTTTAACTGTATTAATAATAAATTAAGACCACAAAATTATTATTTTTAATTATTTGGTCTTCCTCCATGTAAAAGTGACAAGTTTAATTGGCAACTTTGCCCACCTTTCTAAAATGATAGAAAATACATTCGTTATAAGCCTTATTAATTTTGGCCTTGTCCTCTGTTTCGAGTACGCGAAAATCTCAGGTTGAGATATTCCTAAAATCAGCTTAATATCCAAAATAAAATTCATCGCCGCATCCAGAAATTGCTCAATGATTTTTAAGTTAAGTAGCCAGCTAGATTGTCTACCTAAAAGCCTGTATATAATTCCAATTCCTTATGAGATGATACTTGTAAGTTAAGGTTCCTCTTACTCGAGAATAGAACGGTTACTGTATGAAAATCGAACTTTCGGTGTGTGTTGTAAGCTACATTAGAACAATCTGCAGTAGATCCGAGAATGTTCGATCGTATTTATCTCCGATTTTTCATTTTTATAGACTTGATTATCATAACCACAGTATGTTAGCTGTTATAGAAGATCATCGACAAAATAAGACGAATGGAATAGGAGATATGCTCACGATACTTCTCCTAAATTTAGTACTAAGCATCCATTTAATGGCCGACGCTTCGACTACTTTTCTGTGAATTACAATAACGGCTCTAGAATTAACCCTTATAGTAATCCATATTGAACGAAGTCAAATATATTAGTAAGTAGACATCGCTTGCTTTGCTCAATTAAACTTTACATTTTAACTTAGATTTTAATAGCTGAAACAGTTTAAGAGAATTAAAATTTCAATACTGAATATTAATTGTCCTAAATATAATATACAATAAGATATGTACTATCAAAAATGTTCCAATGTCTAAGAATACGTAGATTAAAATGTGGGCTTGACTATAAATAATTTTACCTAAAACGTTACATCTATCTCTTGCTAAAAAAAAAAAAAAAGTTAAATATCATTTCATGTAGCAATCTCCTCCGGCTCCTCCTCCTCTCCCCCTGCACCCACGATTCCCAACAACTGTTTGTTATTTGTGATGAAAGAAAAAACCTGGTGAGAGATGGACATAATATCCTAGAACGCCCTGTAAATATAATCATAGATGGCACAAAAACTTATTAATTTTTGCAAAAATTAACGTAATATTTTCAGCTCATTTACAGATAGGAGTATCCAGACTGACCCGGGAAAATGTTAGATAAGCGTACCAAAAGAGTTTGGTTATCTCAAGTTCTTATTCCGGGTTGAACACTCAGGTCTGTTAAGAATTTCTATCTTTGTTAGATGAGCGTAAAGTGGGTTGTAGCATAGATGGCACAAAAACTAGATGTCGCATGCAGTACCAAAAAAGTATACAAAATTTATATGGCTGGGTGAAAGATGTATACGTCGAGTGATTCATATTTTTTTGTATCTGAAGTGTTGAGAAAGTCGATCAAATGAATACAAAACTGCTATTATAAAAGCATTTGCTTTCGGCACGCTCTAAAACATGTTATGATCCATTCCAGAATGCACTACCCATTTCACAATCTGTATACTGTGCTCTAGTATGCCATGCGCCATCTAGTTCTTGTGCCATCTATGATATAATTAATTTTCATCATTATCTTCATAACTTTCACTACATTGTAAGCAAAACTTAATCGTCTTGCGAAACTAAAACTAGTATTTTGAGGAGTTACTTTTGTGACTAACACAAGAACTCTAGATCTTTTACATTGCCTGTTTCAAAAAATATGGCATACCATTTGAAATTCTACTCCCCACCGATTGAGACATAACTTTCTTAGTAAATTAAATAAGTTTACTTCCTTAAATATGAAACTACACAATATAGCTTTTCACTATCCCAAAAGAACTTTGAAAGTTTTGCTCAATTCCTTTTCGAAAACTTTAAATCGAATTGCTGAACTTCTTCTTAAAGTCAAGCGAACTCTCATAACATGAAATGAATAATAAATTCAGCATCCATTATGTTTACTTACTATGACCCAAAGCAATTCCCTTTGTCAAATAAAGCTATACATCTATTAATATTCAAAATATTCTGAAATATGTACAATCTGCACATATCGTCTTAAGATAGTGTCATTCTCTATCAATGTTGGTTTAGTAAGCTTTTGATTATGAATTCGATAAATTTTAGCAAATGACGAAATATCTACTTCGTCTATGTAGAAACTTTTATTAGTTCATGTGATACATTAGAATCGTACTACACGGCATAAATAGTGAATAACAAAGGTAATATAAAAAAAAAATCCTGCTGTCCAGCAGCGGCTTTCTATCGATAGCAAAACAGTGCTTGAGTGACCGGGTAACTGACCACAAGTAGACGAAAGCGACTAGAATCGATTTCTAGTATACTATAAAAGTCCGGTTGGCATAGCTATTGTGGTGGCATATACAATAAACATTCCCATCGGGGAGCAAAAAGTGATGTTTTTAGAATAAATCAAAAATAACAATTATATTTTATAAATTATACCTGAAGTGTATATCTATATGAAAGAGTTCAATGGATATCCCAGATACAGGAGCAATATTTACACTAGGAAAATCCCACTTAGCAGAGAATGCTCAGAGCTATTTTTTCATAAAAAATGATCCTGTGAAGCGGTTAACTTCCGGTTCCAATCAAAGTGCAGTGATTTGTGGTACAAATTGGATTTGCTTTTTTCTTATAAATTTCCTTTAAATTATATACAAATACTTTGAAAATGGTGAAAGATTTCAAGCACACAATACTTACTGTTGCCAGTTGGTTTAGTTGACCGAACCGAATGACCTCTCTAGAGTTTCGAAATCGAAAAAATGGAAAAACCAACGCGTCGTACTAATTACAACTTTCACCTTTTTCCTACTTTCATGTTGTTATCCTTTCTTGAACTGAACGTCTGATGTAAAACGTCTCTCTCTTTACCTTTTTCTTCCTGTATATAGAATCAGGCCGACTGTTTGTTTGGGGAGAAAATCAATTCGGTCAGTTGGGAATTGGTGGTAGTGGTGGTGGCAGCGGCGGCGGCGGCAATGGTGGTACTAATAACACTCAAATCGTTACCAAACCGACCTGTGTTAAATCTTTAAAGGCTCTTGGATTAAAGGCGTACGATATCGCATTTGGGAATGGATGGTGTACCACCCTAACACGTAAAATATAATTTGATCAACTGAAAAAAAAAACCGAATCAACGAAATTTAATTGAAAATTTTCAGATTCCAGTGAAATATTCTTTGCCGGCCGAAACATTTTCACCGAGGATACAGCATCTTTTCAACATTTTTCTCTAGCAGATTTGATGGATGTTGGTGAAAGTTTTTATATTTCAAGAAAACCCTTTCGACTGGAAGAATTTGATGGGTTACTTGAGGATAACAAGCAAGAAGATTTTCAGAAAATTTCTGCTGGAAATGATCATTTGGTCGTCCTGACATGTAAGTATTAAATTCAGTGACCCTCAACAACTAAGCAATCCTTTTTTTTTCATCTTTTAATTTTTTTTTTTAAATCCTGGAACGAGAGATAAGAAAAAAAATAAGTTTGAATTTTTCATGACTTTTCAAGGAACTCAGTGTCAATCATCTTAACACGTGCGAAACCGTGTATGTACTACGTGGGTTTCGTAATTTCATTAAAAGATCCTTTATCAACTTTTACAGACGTGTATAGATTTAGGTGTAAGAATATTCTATGTGACATATATAGATGTCTGTCGGATTATTTACATTTTAAGAGAGCTTTCATATCATAGAATTTAGATTATTCAGGGCCAGAAAGTAATTTTAAGTTGTTGGGATTGGTTACCCTTTTCGCATGAACTGAATAAGATATAGAAGTGGGTGTTAGAAAATTTAGTGCCGTGCTGTTTAACCGTAATAAAAAAAAAAACAAAAACTGCTGTAAGATGTGACCCATGCTAAAATGATATGTATTACATCTTACTGGTAATGTAGGTGTACCTAGTAGAATACAATGAAATACTGTGCCTTGTCGTTTGAGATAAAACTCAAATCAATTTGTCCTCTGTCTCTAAATTAAATTTTTGTTTACCTTAAAAATGTTTCATGCATTAAAGAATTCCGTTTCCTATCAATGTAAAACCTATGGCAACGTAAAAAAAAAGACTTTCCGGAAAAATTATATGATGATCAAACTGAATCGAAATAATAAAACGATTGTTTTCAGTACTTTCATCCAAATAGCACATAAGTCAAATAAATAAAGGTATTTTTCCCAAATGGAATAAAAATTTGTAAAATTTATTTTGGCATGAGGATAAGGATCAAATTAATACAATAATATGAATAAGATGGAAAAATTGAAGAAACCGATTCCAGCGAAAGGAATCTCTTTCCTTTTCATATCTAATTCCTCTAATTATGAGATGTAATGGTTTGACATTCGTTGGAAAACCTAGGAGGTGGTTTACTATCACCTGAGCACCTTCGTAGCTTAGGGTGTTAGAAGAAAAAGTAGACCACCCCCAAACAATACAATTTTTTGCTTCAGATTGAGCGAGGTATAATGGGTGACACCCTGTATATTTAATAAGAGCTTGAGACAATGGAACAGTTTCTAGATGCTTGCGCTATGCCCGGTGCCGGATGAATACTCTTAGGAAGATTTCGGTGACCGGCTTTTTTTTTTTTGAGTAAGCAAAATGGGCCGCCTTGACTTTCGTGTAAAGAGCACTAATAAGGCAGGCCGCACATTGCACAATCACCGACTGTAGTCGACGACTAAAAAGTCAGTTGACTTTGCTCGTTACACGCAACAGCGTTTGGTACCGCAAGCTGCTCTATTTTACATCAGTCAGCAACTAAAAATCAGAAGGGAGTTGACGACTGGCAACTGACTGAATCGAACTGACTGTTGTGCTCAGTCTGCATCAGCAACCTTAATATCAATCAGTTGATTGTTTTGCTTTTATTAAATCATAATAAAGTTTGCCCTGACTAAAGTACATATTTCTATAAAGATTTTAAAAGGGGATTTACATGTACCATTAACGGGATGGGGTCTTATTACTTTTCTGAAGAGAAAATCCTGAAAATTGAAAATGGAAAATTTTGTATTATTTGTGAATTTCCTCGAAGCCGCCAGCAATTTAGGAATCTTACAGCTCTCTGATGAAATTTTCAACTTTTAAGTAAAGTTCGGTTTATTTTATTAGATTTTAAAAAGATTCATATCTATGTAATTATGTTTATGCTCGGAAAGGATGGATGGATTTTTCCACATCCTTTTCTTGAAATCCTTCTTTTTCTCCTTCTCCTCAACCACTAGTAAATTACTACAGGCTTAATGTTTTTTTATTGTAATTATTAAATCAGTTCCCTAGTATTTAACAACACTGTGAAATTTGACCAAAAATCGAAATACCACTCAAACTAATCGTCTTTGACTGGATTACTAAGCTGGTAGAAGACGATGCAATATGCGCACATGCTACGATAGTCAATCAGCAACGATTAAAAATCAATCAGGCGTTGAGAAGTCAACAGACCAATCGCTTACTGGACAACCAATTGACTCGGCAGTGTGTGGTCTCCTTAAATCAAATTTTAAAAAGTCTATCGTTAAACAGCAATCGACTGCCGAATACATTTTCAGTAATCTCGGTAATGGCGATTTTAGCTTCAGATTGTGATTCAGCACATCACCATCTAACTGTAATAAGAACAATTTGCTAAGCTTAACCCAAAGCTCAGACTGCGACCTGCTCACTATGTTTCGACCTTAAGGGTGTTTGTACACGTTCCAACAATATTGCAGTCGCAATCGTTACCCGAATCGCAGACGCATCAAAATACAAACGGCAAAATTAATTGCATTAAATATTATTAAACTGCTATGTACTACTGCCTATATACTAAACCAGCAGTAAATAATTTTTTTTACTTAAATTGACAAGGTGATGATATTTCTACTAGAAAACTTATATTTATTTTAGTAATTTTAAATCATTTTTTTATTTTGATTTTGAATATTTTTTTTTAATTTATTCGTCTGGAGGAAGACTGTCATCCATATACTAAACAGTACTTTATGCCCAAATCCTCCAGCCTCAGCGTCCCTGCATCTACCCCCACTGGGCTGATACAATTCTTTTGCATGATGGCCCCACATGGTTTCATTCATTTTAGAAAACATAAACTGGGCAATAGCTGATATTGATTTGGAACCAGAGCTTCAGTTCGGAAAAATATATGAAATCAATGGTAAAAACAGTAGTAAACTGATCTTAATCCTCATTTATGAACTCATCATGATACTCATTGATCTGCTCATTTTTGAACTCATCATGCCACTCATTGATATATTAGTTTATAAACTAATGGTGATACTCATTGATATGCTCATTAATTAGCTCTTCATCACACTCATTATATACTCATCGATGTGCTCATCTAATATTGTAATATGCACAAAAGAGAAAGGTGAAAAAGGTGAAACAGATTAAATATCACATGTTCACTATCTATGAAGAAGTAAATAAATTATTTTCCCAGTTTTGATTCTATCGCCAACAAATGTCATCACGACGTAGATCTGAGTACCCATGGAGAGCTCATGGAGAGCTCCTCATGATTTGTCTTCCATACCCGATTCCGGCTATGACTACGACTACAATATTGTCTGGACGTGTGCAAACAGAGGTCTACGTATGCTACCATATTTATTGCTACAAAAGGACGCGTCAAGAGAACAAGAGCAAAAGGTTACTAAATATTGATAAAGAAAGATTTAATTTTTATATTTTTGTGTGTTATTATTTACGTTTTATAATTATTTCCATCATGGAATTATACCAAGCACAGCGTCCCAGATTTCCACATAAGCTTTAAATGACGTAAAGTCATAAAAAATAATTATCTTGAATCAAAAACTATGTGCGTTCAAGAAAAATATGTAAGAAATAATAGCAGCGCTCTTTTGTGTACCGTTCTAGAACTCTCATATACTGGAGGGAAAAAATTGTTCTGTCGATTGAAGCAAACTATTTGTACTGTTCGCTTCATTTATAAATCTTCTATGAAAATGTATGAAGCGTTCTTTTCTGTATCTTTTCTTCTTCCCTGTTCTGCGGACACAAAAGAGCACAGCTAATACAACCCCAACACCCAATATTGACTATGACACCTATGATTCCTTCTTTTAAAATTTTGCGTACTTGTACGTAAGTAGGTAGCTACTTACTCCACCTAGTATACTCTTGAAAAATTACTCCCAAGATGTACACAAAGAAAACTTTCTACTAATTTGAAAAGAATTAAATAAGGCTAGTAGCTCTGAAATTTCCAGCAGCGATATGCTTTTTTTTTGTATAGCAGTGAAAATCATAATTATTTATTTATTATTATTTTTTATTCCATATTGGACGAAACAGAGGCCAAATAAAAAATAGCTCTCATTAAACTCCCACAAGAAGTAAAAAACTGCCAAGTGCGAGTCGGACTCGCACACGAAGGGTTCCGTACCATCGTGCAAAATTTAACACTATGTATACGCCAAAAATCACGTTTCTTGTATGGGGCCCCCTTGAATTTTTAATTTTATTTTATTTTTATTATTTGTTTTTATAACGGCAATAGAAATACACACTCTGTGAAAATTTCTGCTGTCTACCTATTACGGTACATGAGATACAGTCCGATGACGGACGGACATCGGAGGCTTAGTAATAGGGTTCCCGTTTTCACACTTTGGGTACGGAACCCTAAAATTCAGAACAAAAATGATTAAATTGATGCTTTTTTTAATTTTTAAGACATCGATTTTAGCAGAGGATTAAATATAGCATCCGCGACAGACCCTCTCAAAATATATTAAAACAATTAAATGTTAACCATCATTTTATGATATTTTTTTATTAGATCCGATTTCTGTGGTACTAAGGCAGAACGCTATATATAAAATAAAACTGATTTTATATTTTTATTGCCAACCTAATACAAACTGTGGGGACAAATATTATGGGAAAGCCCAATATGGTTCTGATGTTCCTAGAACACGCAGTTGAAAAAAAAATCCGATATGTTCATTACTCTGCTAATTTTTGTATATATTTGGAGTAGCCTACCACAGATTAATTGTCTTAAAAATATTCTAGCTTTAAATACAAGTTAAAACGAGCTGTGCTAAATAATTTTTAACTTTTTAAATGTTACTTATTGCTACAAGTACTTTTCATATTATGAGTTGGGTTCTCATAAATCATAAATACATGCCCAAGGTTAACAACCCAAAAGTTTCGAAAAGTCTTAAAGCAAAAATCAATATAATTTGCCTGGGTTGCTTTTTTTACGAGTTAAGATAAGTAGGGGTTTATGTTTAGTCATACATAGTTGGCTCTGTTGCTTACAAAGTCATATTTACCGATATAAAAAAAAATTCTGATTTCAAAATAAAGATATATAAAATGCAATCTCACTGATTAAAGAGAGTTTATGATGACATTGCCGGCGATCTATAGTATACTCAATCCATTGGTTAATGTTTTCATGGATAGTGAGTTTAAATAGTATAAACGCCCACCAATAGTCAAGAAATATCTTGCTGACAGTAGCATATTCAATATTAGTCATTAGATATTGTTTCTATGATAAAAATATATAAAACAAAGTTCTGTTGTTTGTTCTTAATTAATTACGAATACAAGTTAAATGACCTTTATGTATGTATTGATCAACAATTACATATAATATGACAATATTTCCCACCAAACAATCCAAAAGCTCATGACATCTATGTAAATTGCCGTCAGTAAACAAAAACTAAACCTCATTAAAGCTCATTATAATGAACATTCCAATAAGTGCTTTGGTAAATATTAAAATTCAATTAGCAAGCCCAGTATTTACTTCTTTTTTTTTATATATGATATTACCAAAGCTCATAGAATACCCAATGATGCTGTACCAGAAATGACAGAAATAAAAATAGGGCTAGGATTATTGAGTTGAGTCAAGGAGGTGACATTTAACTAGATTGTTTGCGGGTCATGGGGGATGTAGACCTAATGACTGAAGTTTAGATAAAAGAACAGAATGCCATGACTCTATCGAACGCCTTCAAAATATCTAATGCTATAATTTCAGATTCACCAGAATTAGGAAGATATGAGTTCCAGCACTCAGTAAAGAATGTTAGTAAATCTCCAGTACTACGGCCTGAATAAAAGCCGTATTGCCGGTAGCTAATATAAGGTACATAGTTAACTTCCAGATATTTCATCAATTGAGTGCTGATAAGTGATTCGAAAACCTTGGAAAAAATCGAAGTAAGAGCAATTGGTCTATAGTTTGAGGATATTGACTGAACATGAACAAGTTTCCATGCTGAAGAAAAAACTCATGTCGCATAGAACACGTGAAAGATCTTGCGTAGGAGTTTAGCTAAAGAAGGGGTGCAGAACTTAACTACTAGCCCCTGGTGCGGAAATGTAATGATATTTGACTCTGAGTGCCTATAAGAAAAAATTCGCAGCAAACTTACCTACAAACAAATTTTCTTTGTCAAATGTTTCCGTGCACACATCCCCCCACTGTTACTTACGGTTATTGAATATACAAATTTTATTTCCCTTATACAAATTCTAAAACTTAAGATATGAATATGTATTACTAATCCAAGCATACGCTAAGAATAACTCCTCCACGCCAAATAAAAACAGTGTGTTCCGATTCTCATGTTGAAATTTAACTATTTCCAACCAACCAAGTTCGCTTTTGTGGGAGCTATCAATGAAATAGTTGTCTATCCAATACTAGACTCATCTTTGTCTGTCTCATAGACCTTTCGTTTAACACTTTTAAGCAATCTCAAACCATAGATCCAATATTTTGCATGACCATGAAAAAAGAAAAAAAAAATAAGAAGGGAATTGGTCTACTACGGCAATTACTAGAATTACGTCCTACTTTGCTTTAAGCAAAAAGGACATAATTTTGTTTTTCCACTAACTTTGTTCGACCTCTGTGTCATTATGAGTCACTCAACAATATTATTACCTCAACAGGTTTTTATATTACAATGACCTTGAGGGTCATAATAATTTGTGTGCCGACTTCATTTGCATGTTCTAATAAAACAAACGACGTCATGTCAGCTCGAAATTTCTTCAGACAAGTAAATGGTAAATGATTTATCTACTTACGAATCGTATTCGCATAGAAATTATATCGTTCACTCTACGTAGGCTATATTTTGCAACTTTTGGAAATTGTAATTAAATGTTCAAAAACGATAATAAAAGAGTAAAAGTATTGAGCTTAAGGCAGAAGAAATAAAGCAGATATCCAATAAATTATTCAAATTTTTTTCAAACTCTATACATCCAAATTAGTTGAAATAAATATACACAAATTTATTTCTACGGAAGCACTTCAAAATTACTAATGCCCTTTATTAATATCAGTAATTTGCTATGGTATTCCGCAAGGTTCATTACTTGGTTCGCTATAATTTACGCACTAATGGGAATCCAATGATGGCGGTTGTTTGTATTACTTCTTTACTTGAACTGGACTTTAGAGTTGGTTAACAAATGTGTAAAAATTAAAAAATTCTCAGAATCTTAAACGTAGTTGGCATTTGATAAATAGAATTTTCAAGTTAAATATCTTCACATTCCTGATTCAGTTTTGGACGATATGACTCGATTTGCATACGTACTTCCCCTAAAATCTCCTAAAGTATCAATTGAGATGGTTCTAACAAACTACAGGGGACAGCACATCTTAAAAATAAGTTCCTTATTTTTATTTTAAAAAGATTTTAAATGAAAAAAACGTTGATTTTATTTTGTATATTTATTTATTGAATCCTTGTGAATTAAACTTCGAAAACGATCTCGGAACATATCGCTTATGTTTACTGCACAAATTCAGACTTTTTAGAATGAGATTATATTTTTGAAGATTGCCAGGTTAATATTATTAATATCTTGACCAATATTTTCTTTAAGTTGTTCTGCTTAGAAACAATTTGGGTGCTGTTAGGTTTGGAGATCTTAAAAAAGGCGACCTACAGTGTTGTGCAAAACAATAGCAACCGTTGCAACTAAAAGAGGAATTTATGTTTTTTCCTTCATTTTAATTGACTTATAACAAAAAATATTGTGCTTTTATCCATTCATCAATCATACTAAAAAAAAAAACAGTAGGTATTCATAACTGTAAAATAAATGAAAAAATAACAGGATTCAAAATTTTGAAGTGTGCAAAGCTAAAGCAACTTTACAACCATCTTCAGGGATTTGTATGAAACTCTCGCACATTTATGCAATTTAGAGGTTGAACTTTGCCAGAACACATTTGAGTTGGTCCATTGGTAAGTGTAAAACAGGTCCTTTTGTGGGACGAGTCCGAATTAAATTTACTTAAATCCGACGAAATGAGTAGTGTTCCACGACTAAAAAACAGAGCGACTTGATCCAAGATGTTGCAAGGTCGCAGCCAAGCATTTTTGGAAATATTCTCTACATTTTAAGGAATATTCCCTACATTTTAGGAACAAATATCTAAGCTTTGTGGCAACAATTGTGCACATTTTTTACAGTGTAGATGTGTTTTTATAAACTCTATTAATTTTCTGATTTCCGCTGGTTTTTCTTCTTTTTCCAAATACCCGAAGAGTATTTATTTGGAATTGATGTGACTGTTATTCGTTAGTCCGGCATTTATTATAATTCTTCTCGTGAAGGAATTCCGTTTGTACAAAGACATAGAATTAATAGAACTAATGGTGGTACGATATTGAAATGTAATGCTACTGCTTTAGCGAATACAAAAAAAAAATCATTCGCAACTTGCCACTCGAAACCAAGAGTTCCACTTAATCCTAAATTCGCTGCTATAAATCGCATTATTGTTTGTGTAACTACCCTAATTTACCAATTATTTTCTATACTCGAATAGAATATATCGACTCGACTCAACTTCCGTAACCTACTACCTTCCAATGCATCAGGAACTTTATTTAAAAGGAACAACATTTTCTGTTCTTTAGAGAACGAAATCCCATTAAAATTATAATTTTGATACTTTGTGAACGAAAATTGTGATTCCCAAAGAATATTGTTTTCCTGACAAAATTACATGAGGTTCAATAAATTGCTTATTCGCGTTTTATTTTTCGTTTCGAACGGAAATTTTCATCTTGCTCATTTTTGGTTTCACCCTTTGGGTTAAGATTACTTATTATTGTTGAAAAAAAAATCACATCCACACTTTACCTTCTCAACAAGTAACATATAAAATTAGCAAATATAGTTTTGCAGCAGAAGTAATTGCTCTGATTAATTCAAAGTAAATGTTTTCAATATCTTTATTACGGCAAATCGGATCAGACACACGTAATTAATTGTGATTTTCGCATATCCGTCCGTCCGCATGTTAATTCGAGGATGCGTTGATTTAGAGATCTGAAATTTTGAACATAACTCTTTTATGAAAATTGTATAGATTTATGTTCGAAAAATGGCTGAAATCAAACAATTCCTGGAGTCAAATTCCTGTACAAAGGCAGACTGACAAGGTCTAAAAAAATAAAATAAAAAATAGTTGGAATTATACGACGTTCTCGACGATTTTGAACCATAGAAGGGTATCGAATAATTTGCAGCTTGTAAAACAACAATTTGCTTGCCGAATCCTGAAATCCGTTGGAAATATTGACTGCATTCACGCTCCTAAGACGCTCAAGTTGCTAACTTTTCTCTCCGATTTACTCATAATTTGACCCTTCAACACATTTTATTTTGATCGCAAAAACTCCAAGCACCTTAGACAATAAATGCCAGTTGCTGAGCCTCAGTCTAAAATGAATATCTGGGGAGGCTCATATAAACCCATAATAGGCGACGAATCAAAAAAGGAAGAGGAATGAGATGAAATATACATCACGACACAGCAGAGACAATGTTACGAAGCAAGCTACTAGAATCCAATAGGAAATTTAGACTCAACCGAAAAGACGAAACTATACTAACAGTAACTGAAACAATGCTTAGATCCTGGAGTTAAATAGAAGCTACCAATTAAAATATACTCCGGTGGACAACAGCGAATTTCTGCCTAGGCTAACTAGGCAGTTGCCTAAGGACGCAACCTTGTAGGAGCCAGGGCCAGAAATGGTATGCGTGTAGGACATACGACACCGGACATTAAAAATTAATTTTTAATTCACTTTATTGTTCCTGCATACAGGGGCGGATTTACATAGAGGGGCGGATTTATCAATAAGCAGAGCAAGGTGGCAAATTCTCAATTTATAAAGTAAAAAGATACGAACTTGAAGTCGCACTACCGTTTTTAATGTCATTATCGACAGGTTGATTGAAGAACTACAAAGACATGGTTCTGCTTACGAGAACTTGAGTAAAAAGTTTGATTTTCTCATGAAGCTACATAGCTTGGGATCTCAAGATATCCGCGAGGGCGCACGGAATTTGAAAGCTTTCTATCTAGGAGATTTAGGTGGGGCTTTTGAAAATAAGTATCTGCATCTGCGTACTCATCGATCGCCTGTTGAGGAGTACACGGGGAAAACAATTATCGGCCTTAAAGTTATACAAGTACATCCTGGAAAAAGGCATTTTCGACATTTATCCAAATGTGGAAATAATGCTGCGGATGTTGCTGTGTACAGCAGGGGTAAACTGCTCGCAAAACAGTATTTTTCAAAACTAAAACGAGTGAAGATCTATTTAAGATCCACCATAGAGGAAATCAGGCTCAATCCACTCCCTGTGCTGTACATACAGTCAGAAAAACTGCAGTTTGTGGACGATAGTGAGATAATCCGTTCCTTTGTAGAGAAGAAAGTATTTCGCATGACAATCGAAGAGTATGCTTACACTCAACAAACTTTCTTTGCATATAACCCTAGAGTAAAAACAATTCTGTCACATTCATAACAGTATTATTATGCTAAATTATGCACTAATCTCAAGTGATGAAATTAAAATCAACCGCAGTTTGTCTATTATATTAACTCTTTCTTCTTTTCGTATTAGGACATTCACATTCAAATGATGGAAGCTCCCAAGCTTCTCTTCTTCAATATAAATTCTATAGAAATTTTTATCTTGCAAAAGAAATAATGTGCTGTAATAACAGCAGTGATATTCCAAACGAATACCACAATGTTTTCTTTTCAGCAGGACAACAGTACTTCTTCAGATTTAGTTAGTGTTGTACAATAATTAAACTGTATAAAGCCGTCTCGGAGAAACTCCAAAGGTTCTTTTTAAGTCAAGGGCAAAATATTAAAACTATTCATACAATACTTAATTAGATCACATTGTTTGGGAGGCTTTTTATGCTGAACGATTCAATAATCCCATAATCTAGAATTCATCAACGGAATAAACATTCAAAACGATATTTCAACATCTTTTTAACCATAAAAATGTTCACCACTTTTTTTATTGTAATAAAAACAAATATTTTACAATCTTTTGTTCCCTTGCACAGAATCAGTAAACCCGATTTAATGATGATTTCATTTTAGCTCATGGTCGTGTATTTGGATGGGGTGGTAATGATAATAACCAACTTGGATTACTAGAAAAAATCTTGCCGGTTCCCGTAGAAATAACAATGAATGGAAAAATTAAGGATATCATATGTGGACCACTCTCAACTTTACTTCTCACAGAAAATAACCAACTTTTCCTCGCTGGAAGCTTAAATGACTTTCATTATCCGACATTCACTGAACTTACTCTCACCGGCATCCTGGTGGAACAAATTACCTCTTTATACATTTCAAAAGGGAATGAGATTTTCTTTGTTACGAACAGTGGTGGCATATACAAAAGCAATGAATCCAACAGAAATAAAAAAGTGATATTTCAAAAATTTTACGATTATGATAACGAAGAGAATGGACCAGCCGTAAAATTAGTAAAAGGAAATCTATTTTTTGCAGCCCTTACAAAAAAAAATAAATTATTTACGACATTCTCGGAAAGTGGACATCATTTAAAAACTTTTCGTGAAATTTCGAAATTAAAAAATTTAAAAATTTTAGACTTGGCTGTGGGTGATCGGCATATTCTCGTTTTTGGTATACCAAAATCTCAAAAATCCTCTTCGGGCCAGAGTAAGTTAATGAACCGAACTTACACAACATCTGCTGTACCACTATTACTAAATGGAGCAATGAAAGAGATCGAAAACGATGAAAGTCCACAAATAGCTAGAGAAAAAAATATATCTCAAATTGACCACATAAACAGCGAAGATTCAAATGGAAATCTCAATGAAGTCGGTGAAAAGACAAAACCTCCTCATGGGGAGGAGAATATAAATGGCAATTCGTTTGTTAATGAAAATAATTCCATGACTCCGGAAAATAATGAAACAATAAAGCAACAGACGCAAGCACCTGAGATGGGAAACAACACCAGCATAAAAACCAACAACGATGACGACGACGACGACGATATCTCTGCTTTGCAGAGTATACAACGAAATTATGTGGCAGCATTAAAGGATGAGCATTCGGATGCCGTGCAAAATGAAATCGTAAAAATCGCAGCTACTGCAAATATGAAAAACAAGCATCGAGAAAAACCTACAGGCGAAGAAAGCCCTGAAACCATGTGGAGTATTCATTCGGAAGAGGTAAACAACAATGCAATGTACATTCCTGATAAAGAAACAGATGCAAGAAAACTTCAAGAGGATGCTGCTAATGTGGCAACTATTGAGATTATGAAAAGCCAGGATGAAATTAATGTGGAAGCATTTTCAGATGAAGAAAGACAAAAAAATAAGATTCTCGCGGAAAATGAAAATTTTATAAATGAAAGTAATGAAATTGGTCGCGAGGACTACAGTGAAAGTGCTAAAAACTCGCCAAATACTTCAAGGGAATTTATAAGAGCAGACCCTCAAGAAACTGAAGAAACTATTTTAGAGAATGGGATGGTGACGGAGGAGGATCAACAGATAAAAATGCTAGTAGAAATAGCCTCAAGTAATGAAAGTTTAAAAGAATTATCTGAAAACATACACCAACTTTTTAATTCAACATCTGAAAATGATAAAAATATCACCGATACTGAAAATGTATTCAGAGAAATATCTTCAGGTATCAACATTCCCAGTAAACGATCTGAGAGCGTAGATAGTGTTAAAATGCACAAAACTTCTGATAACACAAACGTAAAAACTGAGCAATCGCCCAAAATCGTACGCAATGAAACTCTTGTTTCACCAAAAAAACCTGAATCTAAAATTCAACTTGGATATGAAGTCACAACGATAAATAACTCGTTTCTTCATACCCCAGAAATGTCTGAATCACCAATGAAATCTCCAAGAGGATCTGAAAGATCAATAAAATTTGACGAGAAATCTTTAAAAAGTCAAAAATCCCAAGAACGCTTAGTTCGTCCCCATACACCATATCCAGATGGCAAACAAGAAACACCATCAACAGTAAAGAAAGCACATAATTCTGGTCGAAATGGTGAAATTATTGTTGAGAAACCCCACTCCGGGTATAGAGATAATTTAGAAAATATTCCAGAAAAGCCTCCATCAGTATCGCAAATACAAAATTTTAAATATTCTGGTCGCGACATCACCAGGGGGAAATTAGAAAAGGGGGAATATTTAGATTTGGATGATAATGATGAATACAGTAAAGAGGATGAGAAGCTTATTGTAGAAATAAACTCTACTGGCCACGACAGCCTGGATAAAACTATGATAAATGAAATTCGATTCATCAATAATGGTGTGGATGTAACAGAACATCTAATAAACGATAGTATTGCCAACAAAAGTGCTTTACATTTTGAAGAAAAACTCTTAGGCAATGATCCGGGAACTGAAATTCCGAAAACAGCGACACAATTCTATAAAGATATAACAAAATCTGAGCTTGCAAAATCTTCTATTAGCCCTGATAGCCGAAAAGCAGAAGAGCTTAAAACAAAAACAAATGAGGACGATGAACGTACAACTGCCTCTGTAAATTCTAATTTAAGTGGAAATCTTTCGGAAAGTATTAGCGATATCAGCGATAAACCAAAGGACAACATCACTCGTAACATTCAAGATATCGAAAATCAAGGTCCAGTAGCGACAGGTCCCGGTAAAAGGACGGTACAAAAATTCATTACGGACATAAAAAACAAAGGAAAAGAGATGTCTTGTAGGAATAATCGATCTACTCAAGTTGAAGGTAATTTTCTTGTAAATTAAGTGAATATTCCCAATAAAAGTCTCTGCCTTTTGCAACAGATGAGCCACCTATGTATTCTCCAGTAGATGAACGTTATGATTCCAAAACATCAAAAGTTTGCACCATTTTATAATAAATATCTAGCTTTGATGCTCTAATTATATTCTGCTCAGCAATACTGTAACTGTGTTATATAAATTAAAGAATAATTAAAATGATTTGTTCAAAAATTCAAATCAGACAGGTATTTATTTCTGTTTCCTAACCTTACTTTATATTTTATGAAAATATTGAGCGCAGACAAGTGTTATACTTACCTTCTTCAAAATATTGAAGAAGAAACAATTTTAATTAGATTATTTTGTTATTAATAAGCGCACAATAAAAAGAAAATTTAAAAAAAAACTACCGCACAAATACCGCACAAACTGTCAAACGTTTGACAAAACTCAGGTGAACTGTCATTCAAACCAAATTCTCATTTTTTTATGTTGGTATGTTGTATGTAATATTTTTATCATACTTTTATTACAGTGGTTCTTTCTAAATGTTATTCTTGAATGGAATTTCATTTTCATATATTGACAAATGAATAGAATTAATAAAGGAACTCTTAATAATTTATTATAAAATCTAATTTATACATATTCATACTTGAACTTAATTATTAATTAATGTATTAATCATTTTAACCCATTTTTGGTCGCAATTAAGTACATTCCTATTCTTATACAATATAATGTTCTCCTCTAGTACAACGGTTAATTTCATTCAGGCGTTAAACAAACATCTGTCAAATAAAATTGCTAATTTTTGATATTTTCTTCATTTGTACGGAATTTTAAGAAAAGTGGAAGTTTCTATCTTTTTATTTATGTTATAAATTAGTGAAATATATTCCCAGTAATCCATTGGTGTGAATAAATTTTGTAGAACCGGACAAAAACTACTCTAGAAACGAGAATAAAAAATTTTCCAAATAGCCACTGAATTGGAGGTAAAACGAATTTGTTTTTTTAAGCTAATTAATGAAGAAATGTTGTTTTTACAAAGATTTTATATGCCAAAGTGAAAATTTTCTTCACAATATTCATCTATAACTCTCGATGATTGGATATTGTTGTTTGCTGTAACCTCAAAAAAAAAATGTAAGTTTCGAAGAAGCCTCATACTTATTCTATTGAATAGAGGTGTTTACATTACGCGCTGTTCAAAATATACCAAGGGTGTAAAATCCCATAAAAATAGGGGGAGGGCGTCACAATGTCAAAAACAAAAACATGTTTATCATATCCACTGGCACCATCAGTCTGGAATATTGGGATAAGTATGTAGTGCGACGTATGTAACTTGGTTTTTGGGGTTGGTCGTCTAGATTATGTTTTGTTGCTGATGACGGAAATCATCTAAAAAGTAGATTTATATTGGACGCAGTATTAAGATAAAATCCTTTTACTAATTTCAGTCTTTCAAAATATTCCGCTCTCAAATCAAGTCAAGTTCCACCATAAAAAAGAAAAAACTGGAATTCGGCACAGTATTATCAACCAGAACTTCCAGAGTTCTTTTAATTGTGATACCTTGACTAACCCTCACCACACAAGACTATGAAGATACTTCTGAATTAAATAGATCTCATTAATGTCTATTGCCAAGGCAATGTGGTAATTCAATTTCTTTGGTTGATTTGCTAAAACGTCCCTGCTAGTTATGAAGTGTAAATTATTATTATTATTAAAGATCTGCTGTATCCCATATTTCAATCCAGCACAATAGACAACAGTTCGGTGATATTTCTGGTGAAAATGTACAATTTTGGCTATTGTATTGCAGTCATAGAGGCACAAACGACGTGAATCAACTTTTCAGGACAACAGTTTGAACTTGTTCAATAGCATCAATTCTTATATGGGTGATTTTAAACAATCAATCGATAAAAAACGTTTTTGTACACCATTGAGCACCTTGAGAGCGCTAAAATAGAGTTATTGAGTATGGGGTAAGAGAGTCTAGAACACGAGACAGATAATGGCACTACATCAACATAATAAAAAGTGGTAGAACTAATCAAGCGAGTGTCTGAAAAATATAATGGGAAGCTCTATGAACCGAATATAAATCATAGTATACCCGCCAACAGATCAGTTTTATATATACGATTTCCAAATAAGACTAAGATCAATGAGAAAACTCAAAATTGCAACACATATCGAGAGTAAAATATTATACCCTATAAAAAATAATGGAGAGAAATGTAGATAGATGTTAGGAGCTCGCCCTAGACGTATGGAGTAGGCTATAGCTTGAGTTTTGAAAGAATTAAGAATTAGTCCATTGCTAGATAACTAAACGGTAATCTCATCAAGTGTCTCATAGATGGTTGCCAAAGTGTCAAGAAATCCTTATATCATCAGAAAACATGTGAAATCGCACTTTATTCAGCAATAGTAACATCATTGATATACAGTCATAGCAGCAGCCATTGATACACCAGACAGTGAAAGTCCCACTGAGAAGTAAAGTACCAATTATCTGTTTATTATCTGAAAAGCATTGGAGGAAAAACTGAAGTATATACATACATATGTTTAAGGTTTAAATATCAACAGGGTAACGGAAACTGAGACAAGCCTTGCTGAAATCGAAATGCAGAAATGCCATTATCAAACATAAGTTGAATGTCAGCAAGTAATTTTTAGTAGGGCAGTGCGGGTCAAATGAAACGGCCTGAAACCAGATTTGAAAGAAGATTATTTATGCGGCCGTGAACATTAATCTGATCATACAATAAAAATCTCTAACCCTTTAGACATAAAATAGGACTCTGTTCCGATATATCGGAGTGAGGGGAGACCGATTTGCTACTGGAAGTGATCAATCCCAGCTTCCAATGGTAAGGAAAAAGTGAACGGGTCAGAAGTCTATTTAACAAGTGCGTAATAACGGGCAGAATTGAGGACAAAATTAATTCATGAAATTGAATTAATCTGATCAATTTCGCTTTTATTAGTAAAACTAAAAACATTAGGAGTGGATGGGGAATGATTACGTGATAGGAACAGAGAAGCGAGTGACATGATTGTCAACTAGATTAGCACCATTATGAGCCTGATCAGAATTTAAAGGCAAACCGATTTGCATAAATACTACTTCATCATCTACTGGGCTCGTATCATCGTATTTATTTAGAATTGCCATTTGGAGGCATTCAGCAGTTCAACAACACATAGACTTTTTCAAGATTAATATCAGGTGGTGCTTTCGCTTTGGAGCCCACACCAAGGTCTTTCATCTTATTCCAATCGATGACGGTTCTCTGCCAAATGTCCTTAAATGTGTTCGTTCATCTTTATTTCATTTCCATTACCGATTAACGAAACTGGAAGATCAGTAATATATAAGGGGATTTAATAATTATTACACACACTAACTGAACTGTTTTGAGTGAAACTTATCTGAAATTTATGGGGCGCTCTGTAAATATCTGTCAGTGTTTTGTGGCAAAACTAATTGCTATTTCAGCAGGACTACATAATGTTCTATTCTTAATATGAATTTATAGACTGTTTGCTTTCGGTTAGGTTAAAATTGGGCTTGCTAGCGACCTTGAGATTCATGACTGTTCTTTTTTGGGCAGTGATTACCGTACTTAAGCTACATATTTATTTGACAATGAAAATTGACCCCTGCTGTAGGTTTGCCGGATCATCTCTACACACACGTATCGAGGCAGACACAGCATTTTAGAAAGTACTCACATTGACAGACACGACATCTGCAGGCAAACAGTGAGAAAGATTCCGTTAGTACGTTCTTGTGGTTGTGTTAAGGATTACGTTAAGACGCTCGTTTTTATTCGTAATTGTAAGAAGATCGTAGTAGAACGTTCCTAAGTTTATTATTGTTAAAAATATTTCGAAATCTCCATTATTACTGCGTATTACTACAAGATAAAGTCGAAGCATGAGCCAACGAGGTAGTAACTAAAGGAGATGCAATCATATGTACGATCCGTGTACATGAGCGTACCCAAAATTGGCCTGCATTTGTGTATGTTTCACTCCGCCATTTTTGGTCTTCGCTGTCAAATCCATACTAACGCGGCAGGCGTCGCGTCGCTTTGACAGTTCAATAGAATATACGTGTTTAAGTTCGTGCTGGCCAAATGGCTGCTGCGCTTGCCGGATTCGACGCGAAAGTACAGCAATGCTCTACTTTTAGCGCGCGGCAGACGCTTTGACAGTTCTTTGGGATGATTTTAAACTATTTATATGCTTGGTATGCTACAAACGGAAGAGCTGCCACATCTAATAACTCTGATATATCCATTATTTTACTTTTAAATAATAATTCAAGCTTTTCTATCACTTTTTCTTTTTATAAATAAATCTTAAGAGTACCAACGCGACGCGTCCATTGGACCATGCTCAAATCCTACACGCGTCTGCCGCGGAGAACTGTCAAAGCGACGCGACGCCTGCCGCGTTCATTAGGTTTTCGCCTTTAGGTTTGGATGGTTTTGGGCTTGGTGCATTGACGCAGGAAAACCCGTGAAATAACCGTAGGGGCCACGAAGAAAATATTACTCACAAACTTTTTACCACTGAACTTTTCTTCTTAATTATTAACTTTTTTACGTTCACGTTTGCAAATTAAGTAAATACTTTTGAGTATATGAAAATAAAAGCGATTAAAATTGCGCATAGGTTGTGCAATTGTGTACAGTTGTACAAATTTTACGGCGCTTATGTACAAACAATATCAGTGTCATTGTATTAGAATTGGGTACGTGATATTTTCTCATTTGCATCTCCTTTAGTTCTTACCTCGTTGGCATGAGCAAACCGTACCAGTACAAACAAGATATTCTCCAAAAGAATGTTATCCGGAAATGGCCCGTGTCTGTACGGTTACGTTAAGTTGTTATGCAATGAAGTATTACGGAATTTTTGTCGTGTCTGTTGATATGAACGGGCTTTCATGGTGTCAGGTGAGTTCTTGTGAGACCTTTCTTCATTCTTTGTCTTACCCAATATGAAAGAGGATAAATTCTTAAATTTGTAGTTTTGGAGACTAATTTTTTCCGAAGTTTTCGACAGCTGTCAAAATTATCACGTTGAAAGCTTATATTATTTTGTAAATTGCATTGTTTAAGAGGTTATTATTTATTGGAAGTGCGAGTCTGTCAAGCTGTTCGAATATATACTCGCAGATGAACGAATGAAATGAAACTCCTTCCATCAGTTGTCAAGAAATTCCGGTCCAAACTTAATTTTTAACTTTACTGCGAGATAATCTGCCTTAAGTTGCTGATACTAAGAGAATATTGTTTCTTTACCAGTTATGTGAATACGTATAGCTGTTGTTTCGGAAGAAGGGAGATTTTCAATTTCTATTGAATTTTCAGCTTTGTTGTTTCTTACAAATTTATAAGTGTCAAACTGGGTCTTATAGCGCGATGATCATGTGAACACTCAATCAGAAGAAACGGAATTGTTCAAATTTGAGTAGATTCCGAAGAGGGTAACGCCTACTGTAGGAGAGATGAGTGAATGTTGATGTTGAAAATCATTAAATTTACCCAATTAATTCTTACTTGCATATTTTGAACAGAGTTCTAAATATGCAGCTTGATGTGTGCAGTTTGTCCTTAAACCAATTGTGTTTGGCATGCATAGCTCTTATCTTTTCAAGCTAATGGAATAAGTCTCAGCACGTTCACATTATGAAGTTGCTTTTACCTTAGTATTCTTTGTTAGTGTTATTATTACCCGCATTAATAAGACAAGCTCCTGGACGTAGTTGTTAACTTCTTTACGTTACCCCTTCTGGTGTTTGTATTACGTTATGGTTCTCTTCGTCGGAAGAAGCTTACAACCTCTTAGTCATCCATACTGTGCCTTGCAATGCATAACGACGTAGCCGAAGTACTGGCAGTTTTTTCATTGGATAATGCCAGAGTTATTTAACTTCAGAAAAAAATTTATCTCATTAGATAACATAGCGACAACGTTAGAACTACTAGGAACTAGATAGATTAAATTGTCTGTTCTGCCCATAGTTAGAGAATAAAGGGTCGTGGAAATTTGAACGCTGACTTAAAGTCACTAATTTAGTGGTTTATTGTCTGTTTCACCAAGTCTACTACACTCTAAATTACACTCAAACTCAATAAATATTCAATAAATACTAAAATATAATTTAAAATTTATCTATAAAACTGAAACCAATATTCAATAAGTACAAATCGAAATTATGATAGATAATATTTGGCACTTGATCAAAGTGGCTTCCCATTTTATTGAGACGTGGAATTGGGATATTCTTGTTTCAGTCGATATCCAAAATAATGTGGCTTGTTAGCAATATTGTTATTCCAGTCGATACCTAAAGTTAAGTTTTTTTGTTAGTAATATTCTTATTGCAGTCAATACCTACAGAATCTGTCGAGGTTTAACGTGAGCACTTAGCTATTAGCCTTAATCTCACGGCAGTCTTAATGCACGGATTAGTATTTAGGCGACAATCAACGCCCTCATGAGGTAGAATATATTATATTCTGTCTCGATAAGTACCAGTTTATGTCAGTGCATGCTTGACACTGGACTTACTGGTCGAAGCGAGACCCATCTAAAATCTATGCAGATTGTGGGTTATGGCACCCGCTTAATTTAGCGCAACTTCACTCCGAAAGCTAATCCTCTAAGCATACATTAAGAGGGGACTATCCTTCAGATGCTCAGACGCAATATGCAGCTATACAACGGACATACTCCTCTGTTCAAAGAAGAATGTCCTCCTAAGTCACGCATACTCAGACAATCTCTCTCTGCCAGCATATGGGCCACCATAACAATCAAGGGGCCTTCTCCATGTTAAGGCGAATAGCACTACTATAGTAGCACAATCCGGGGCTCCTCAACCCCGTGCTACCAAGTTAGCTACCTGGTTGATATAGCCTCGTAATCTATGATCATAAGTCCATGGGTACTCGCAGTAGATTTTCATGCTGATCCTTATAAGATACTGGTTACTCCATTCGGGCTTAATCATATTAGCACATAAGTGATGGTAGTGGACCACGAAAAGGTTATGATCCACCCTTCAAGTTAGAAGAGGCTTGATACTACACCAGTAATCTTATAGCTTGCCAAAGTACTAATTCCAAGTCAAGACTACTAGGTCGTATACGTGCAGGCTTCACTACGAACAGGCACAATCATCAGCGTTCAGAGTAGCTGTGTTCTTTCGGTACGAAGCATGTATACAGCCTTTCCCTTGCTTGTATCCTTGACAGCTCTGTGCACCAATAACTCCTTTTGCAGCTGCCAGGCAATACTTACAGTAAGGAACTTTATTTCAATCCTTAACCAAAACAAAGTGCAATTTGTTAATATGAAATAAGACTAACCAAATGTATCGCTGTGCTGCGAAACTGGAAAAGAGATCGAGAGTTAAGTCAAGCCAGTTTTGCGCGATTTTCCTCTTAAGATTGTCGTAATTTCCCTCGATGTTCTCTTTGGTCATTGGGGCTCATCTTTAGCCCTCAATTCGTTTTTATGTCCTCTCTTGTCGTCTTGTTGACAGTTTTAAATACATGCTTTTTCAGCTTAAAAGTAATTATTAGGGTTGTTCGATGAAAACACCGTGTAAATTTTCCCCTACAAATATGGCGGCTATTTACCCGGGGCTCTGTGCACTCATCTATTGTGGCTGGTCATTCCATCCATCTCGTAATCGATATTTTAAGCTAGGACAAATTTTGAGTCCTCTGACCAACAAAGCATCATACTTTTTGTTGCCTTTAAATCATTGTTATAGGTGCATAATTTTATAGCCCTAAGCTATAATAAATACATCTTACCGTTTTCTTGATACCAAAAAGCAAGATAAAAACATCAAAAATCAGTAGACCACGGGGTTTTTTTTTTAATTTTACATTTAGTATTTGTATTGCAACGATTAATTCATTTTCTTATTCTCCTTTTTAGCCAAATCTAACCGGCGATCTGACAGGACGGTATTTTAGAAGTTCCAGTCAATAAATTGTGTATAAACCGAATTTGATTATCTTGAATCTGAAATAGGATTGTTATATAATAGTTGTGCTAGCAGCTGCTCCAAACTTACAGGCTTTCACGAATTCCGGTATAATAATACCATATGAGTGCAAATTACTAACTTAAGTAACCTTTTTGCTACCTGAATAGATAGCTTGTTGCTAGCTGTTTCACTTTTAGCTCTCATCTCATTTGTGTGTTTCATTTTAAATAGAATGTTTCGATGCAGTTCACTCAAAGAACACTCATCAACTTTACAGATGTCCACTAAAGTTAGTTTGGTATAATATTTGCATTGTACATAAGTCAGTTTATTTTTATTTACATAATCTTTTATTAGCTTTTTTTATATCGATGATAGATAGCTAGATATTCCAGCATCAACTTTTCTGTAATTCAACTTCAAAAAAGGACACTTGTTTCATCTGTGACCAGATATAGCTCCATCATTTCTGCATGAAACAGTTGTGCTGTACTTTTTTCACTTTTATCATCGGATGTTTTGTCGCTAAGTATAAAATTAATAATGTCTGGATGATCAAAATCTACAGAAATGACTTTCTCTACCCCTTTGGCTGCTTCTCGAATAACTATTAAACCATTTTCTGACATCTCATTTAAGAACTTAGAGAATTTCTTATAAGTTGTGTTTGCTTCAAATCTATTTGCTTGGTAGCTTCAGGGATAACGTGAAGTCTATAAAAATTATTTGTTAATACTGGTAAAAATATGGATTTTTTTAGTACTTCTTCCGCTTATACTCTAACTTTGGTGATATACATCCTATTCAGTTGGGATTCATCTCAGATGATAGCAAACCGTCTCAACTTTCCAATGAATGCCCAATTAGCCTTCATGTCAGCTTCCGTCGGAAGTTGTAGGACGTCAAAGTCAAAACATTGGAAAAAATGAGTTCATTTTGCATGCAATTGCATAATAGTAGACGCAATTACCATCGTCAGTAGCAAAATTAATGAAATTATAAATCATAGAAACTGGAATATCTCAAAAACGGTTGCAATTAGGTAGGTAAAGGGTTTTCCAATAAGAAGTGTTATTTTAATTAGCACAAAAACAAAGGGTTTTCCAATAAGAAGTGTTATTTTAATTAGCCCGCTATTTCGGTAGATATCACTTTTGGAGCTGTCATTTTTTGACATTTGACAAGTAGAAACTAGGCCATTAATAAAAATGGAACGATACACGATTCAACAACGCATTGAAATTATTAAAATTCACTATAAAAATGGTGAAAATGTGGCAGAGACGGTTCGTAAAACTCGAACATTTTTGGGTCGTCGTGAAGCACCTTGTCGCACCGCAATACAGAAATTGGTAGAAAAATTCGAGCTGTCGGGACAAGTTAGTGATGTGAAGAATAAAACCCGTGCACGTCGCTCAAGAACAGCCGAGAATATTGCTGCTGTAGCCGAAAGTGTTGAAGAAACCCCAGGTTTGTCCATTCCTCGTCGTTCTTTGGAATTAGGCATTCCACAAACGTCATTACACCGTATTTTGCATAAAGATTTGGATCTTAAGGCTTATAAAGTTCAGTTAACACAAGAACTCAAGCCGGCCCCTTGAAATGCAACAAGCAAAATTGTCGCATCTGGGGCTCAGAAAACCCAAGAGTTATTGTTGAAAAGCATCTCTATCCTCAACGTGTGACTGTTTGGTGCGGTTTATGGTCCCGCGGGGTCATTGGACCTTACTTTTTTGAAAATGAGGCTGGAGCAACAGTTACGGTGAATGGATTGCGCTATCGACAGATGATTAATGATTTTTTATGGCCGGAATTGGATGGTATTGATCTGGACAACGTTTACTTTCAACAAGACGGCGCTACGTGCCATACAAGCAACGAAACCATTGATCTTTTACGGGAAAAGTTTCCGGACCGTGTTATCTCTCGAAGAGGTGATCACAATTGGCCACCGAGATCTTGTGACTTAACACCTTGCGACTTCTTCCTTTGGGGCCACGTGAAAGAGAAGGTCTACGCCAACAGCCCAGCGTCGATTCAAGACCTCAAAGATTTAATTCGTGAGGCTATCGAGGACATAGGGCAGCCACTTTGCGATTTGGTTATGGAAAATTTCATGAAAAGGATATGGTCCTGTAGGCGTGGTCGTGGTGGTCATTTGGCTGATGTTATTTTCCATTATTAACGGCATACCTTCCTCTTTATAATGAAATAAAGATCCGATCATTTATCTCAAAAAATGGCATTTTTCTTTGAATATCAAAATAACACCTCTTATTGGAAAACCCTTTACATGCGTAGTATAGTTAAATTAAAGGTAACATTTCGGGGCTTTTAATTTGGTAAAAAAACTGTACGTTTTATTGTACATAAAAGTTCTTCAGAATGTGTAACCCTATGAAATTTGTTATAACCATATTTACTGTCCGACGAGCCGCTTAGAAATATATGCGAAAAACCACTTCAAAAATCAAACTTGCACAGAACGTACGAAATTACATACTGGTATTCATCTAGGGTATCATAAGAATTTGTCTAAGACCAGTTCTAGCTTTTTTACTTGTTTCTTCCTATCTTTTGGGTGAAAAGTATTTTTATATACCGCAATCACAAACAAATTTCAAGTGACAGTTCACAAAAGACAAATATCAAACATTTACCCCAAGAAATTTAAGTTCGGGGCACGAAAACAGAAACACCTGGTTTTCAACGAACGCACTGGTGTAACCCCGTTTAACCCTAAGTTTTTCCAAAAACAAGATAGTGTGTAACCCTAGGATGTCGTAGGTTTACCTGGTGTTTTCATAGAACAAACCTATTATGTGCAAATCTAGTGTACTTCCCGTGTGCAGTTGTTGCAGGAGGGCTCGCTTCACTACGGCGCTGTCACAATTTAGACCTCTGTAAATTTTTTCTTTAGGTCGGTATATACATGTGTTGCCTTGGACGTTCTTGTTGGCTTTGCTAATATGTATCAGGATTCTTATGTATCCTAAACATTGTCCTTGACATCCATAAGTTTAGGTGGAAGTAACTAATGAGAGGATGGATTTCTTCAAATTTTGATCTTTTTTGCTTTCTCGGTTGTTTCTTCCTGCAATGGGGTCCAAGTTCTATGAGAGATTTATCTACGATAAGCTAGCGAATCGATACCTCCGGGTTAGTACAAAATTGAGCTCTAATGAGCAACAGTTCTCTAGATTTGAGAAAATCGTCGAAATTCCACTTTTTATAGCTCGAAAGCTATAATAATAATAGTCCTCTACCAAGCTTCAAAGTTTGCCGTGCGATAACTTTCAAATAATGATTCAGATACCTTTAGACATTGGCAATACATTGGTGACGTAGTATTTACTTTCCAGCTCCTGATTTGAAAAACAACAAAAAAACTTTTGAGAGTTACGAGACTTGTTCAGGTTGAAGTCTGGCTACTAAAATGGCAGCGTATTTAGCATCAAATATATATATTACTATGAATTCGAATAGTTAGTCAGCCCATTATATTGTAGTATTAGTAGTTGTTGTCAGTTCTTGTGCATAAAATGTGAATATTTGACATAAAAATGTATTAATCTGATTGTTTGTATATAAGTTACCAGAAGACTGAGAGTGAGCTCACTATATTTTGGAGTTTGCTCTGTTATGTTGTAAAAGAAGGTGAAGTATTGGTTGCACAAATTCTTCACAAAGACCCAGATTTTTTACGTTTACAATTCAAAGTAAAACTTATTATTATAAATATGCAACACAAAAGTAAAATATTTTATTGCTAATTTGTTTACTTATATTCCAGGTGTTGTTGGACGCCACCAAACATATAATGGAAACTAATGACTGAGCCAAATTTTCGAAACACCTGATTGGATATAATCGATGACCAATTACGAATTCATTACAAAATACTTCAACAATATTGAGACTCCTATGTCTCGAGCTTTAAGTCGTACAATGACTGTAGCCAACGGCCCTGTAGATAAGCCCTTTCAGTGCAACATTTGCGAAAGACGATTTCGTCAACTAAGTACCCTCACAAATCATGTTAAAATTCACACCGGAGAGAAGCCCTTCAAGTGTTCAATATGTGAAAAAAATTTCCGGCAATCGAGCACTTTAACGAACCATTTGAAAATACACACAGGCGAGAAACCATTTATCTGCACTTATTGTGGAAAACAGTTTCGTCAACTGAGCACATTAACAAATCACCTGAAAATTCATACCGGTGAAAAGCCCTTCGAATGTGCGGTTTGTAAGAAACAATTTCGCCAATCGAGTACGCTCAATAATCACATAAAAATCCACGTTATGGACAAACTCTATATACATTGCGAGATAAAATCGGAGGAGGAGGAAGGCTGAGCCAAACCACAGTGACTTTTTCTTGGACATGGTAAATCATCTATGTTGATTCGAGGACACAACATTTGATTAGGATGCATGCGCCGTGATTAATGTTTAAGATCTAAGCTAAGTACCCTTGGTTACTGTTATTTTTCCTCTTCTATTAGGACTATTTTCTAGATTTAAGAATAATAAGTTTCCCTACCTGCGGATGTGTTAATTTACTCTTCTTATACTGCCCCCTCTTCATTTATTCATTTTTATTTTATTCTCACACATACACACATTTCTTTTGTATATAATGGACCACAGTGCGATTGTTTTAAATAACATTTTAAAAGAAATATTTACGGCTTCCTTCGTTTTCAACGTTGACTTTGTTAATTAGGCCTAGAAAGTGAAGAGAGTAACTGCGAAGAGTGAATATAGTTTTTAAAAAATGTAAAAAATTCAAATTCATATTTTTGAGAGCCTGTCTCCTTATAAATCTTCGTCTTTATGATCTTATAACAATATATGATATCATGCCACAGTAGATTTGTGTCTGTTTAAAAATTTCAGTTTGTACTACCTATAGTAATTGAAGCAGTGTAGGTAGCAAGCCTTATAAAAATAAACATATATAACTTGCTTATAATGTTAAAACGGAACTATCGGCGCAGCTTTTATTGCACAATCATAACATCACTTGACCAATCTACATAGTTTCAAAAATCCAGGAAGTAAAGGACTTCCTTCTTTCGATCGAGGTCCATGCCGAAAGGTGAGACTGGAGAAATATTCGTGTTTGATGTCTACAATAAACATATTGCGTTCATATTACAAATTGATTAATTTGTTTTATATGTATGTATAAAAAAATTCAAATCTCATCACAACTGTGTTTCGTAAACAGACAATCAGGTAGGCTTCCCATGTCTGCTTATAGAATTATGCGAAGCTGATGCTTGGCTTCTTTATTCTTCAATAGGAATTTGAATTGGTCAAGTCAAACGCAGGTTAAAATCTGCCTTTCAATTGGGACAAATAAGAAACTGTATTCCAGATGTCAAGTTAGATGATCGACTTCAGTCAAGTACTCCTATGTAACATGACATTTCAGATTTTATTTGCTTTAGAAAGTGATATATTATATATTATCTGTTTGGTATGTTACGTTAATCATAAATAGTTATAAAACGACTAATATGAAGACTGAGACAGGCCCCCTAAAAGACGGTTGCAATTGTTAAACTCTAGGTTACTACGTATGCTAAGTATATATATTGAAAAAGTTGCTATAAAATTTGTATAATGATGTAGCTAAGGAGTTAAAGTCACTGAAGCAGCGCTTTTCGTTTTTAAGACGAAAATAATTTTATATTCTAGCAATTTGTTGTTTTGTAAGTGTGTATTAGTGCTGAAAGCTTTATTTTTACTAAATAGCTTTTATGCAGATTTATTCTTTCCAAAAATGTATTCTGTGTTTAAAGACTTGTCTCAGTTTAAGTTTTCTCATTCGTCCTATTATAAATACCCAACATAGTAATGAAAAAACAAAAAAAATTTAATCTATAGAACTTTTCAAAAATAGCCACAAATCACGATTGCCTATTTGCAGCTGTTTGAAAGTGATTAGAATGATTCTTCGAACGCCTATGTTGGTGTAGCATACCGTACATCGACTTGTATCTTTTTGAATTTTCTTAAATCACTCGTGGAACATAGATAGAGCAGATTGAAAAATACAGCTATTTCTTATCAAATGTAGATGGATCTTTAATTTTAAATAGGCTACGAACCACTTAGTTAAATATCACACCAAATTTTGCGCGTGCAAAAAAAACTGACGCACACGGACAGAACTGTATTTGGCTGCGTTTTGTCCACATGCGTGAGAATTACAAAATCCTTACTTTAGGATATGTCCTAGACCTCTGTAATATGTACAATCTGTCTACTGAATTCAAATACAATTAAATTGCGCCTAGTTCAGTGATACTGCAGGAATCGCTGGACACTAAAATTATTCTCAGCTGGGAATCTGTCCTTAGTAATTTACCACGAAATTAAGCAGCAGATAAGTTTGCTAGAAATGGTTTAGTTATAGATTTTGGCTTAGCAGCAGCGTCCATAGAAACGTCTGGTATCAGTAATAAGGCCGGGTATTTCCTAAAAAAGTATTACGTTCGTAATTATTTCTGAAAAAAAGTGGAAACTTTTATGGTAACGTTAACATATATAAAGCCAATATCTTCGCGGAGCTTCAAGCAATAGAATGCAATTTGATGCAAGAATTTATTTATAGAAATCGCATAAAAACTAGACTGAATTGTAGGTAAACAGTCTCTTCATTTAAGATTCTTACACACCTTGTTCTTCTTGATTCGATTCTCTTGCCTCCGTTAAATATTTTACTCCTCACTATCGTCGAAAAACCTTAAAAAACAAAACTATAGGTGAGTAATTAAAACAGTATTAGCCACACTCACTTTTTGTTTGTGTCTACTGAAGTAGACCGGTTTCAGGGTGTCGGCTATTATCAGATACTAATTTGTATTGCTGTTTTCGGATTTCAGTAGCTTTTATAGTGGAGAATAGAAAAGTTATATATTTGGTTATTCAAGCAGGCTTTGTTTCTGTCCCATAATATTTGGGATGAAGTCATCCAAGAACAAAGTATAACAAGCTTCCGAGAGCCTTTCAATGAGTGTTAGAACAACAGCTTATGCTTCAAATTCAAATTTCTAAAGGTGTGCTGATAAAATCTCTGGTATGAAAAGAAAGAAATCGTAATGTGTAGCAGGACGTAAAACTTAATCCCTGAAGGATTATACTAAAATGAAAGTATGTATAATAGAGCAATGCAGGGTATTTTGCAGTAGAATTGTTTACATTTGAGCCTTCGCAGTGCACTCATTTGACAAGCTTAGCGGAGGAAATGATACAAAAACAGAGAAGTTTTGTTAGTCTATTTAGAATTTACGTAATTTTCAAATATATATTAAGTAATTTAAAACGAGCAATATATATTCTATTCTTATAATGTTTTGAAATAAATATCAGTCGTAGTGAAAGTTAACTCATTGTTTGCAAATTATGGGGCGGCAAGAAATTGCCGCTTTAGGAGCCTTCATACTTGGCTAGTGCCATACTGTGATCATATCGTGTCCCTCAATCAATTTTAGTTTTTTTTGTTTTTTTTTTTTTTTTGTATTTAGAATGAATTTCTTTTCCCATCAGACAAATTGGGGTACTGTTCGTACAAGATACAATATAATTATTTATTTGATAGCTTCGCTCCTTGGTACTTATAGGAACGGAAATAGAATGGAACACTGATTTGTCACAAGTGGTATTAGAATAGTCACGTGAACCGTCTCTTACCAAGTATATGATATGATTTTTCGTCTTCGTAAATAACTTTTTAAACTTCTAGTTCAAGACAGCGATCTCTCACTGCATCGATTACCAGGTCGTATCTTATTATTTATTGTTTGTTGCAAAAATCGATTGAAGCTCATATCCCGCAACACGTATTTAATTTGGATGCAAAAAAAAAACACTTGAGAAAAATCTCGTAACTGGAAAAACTTGAGACTACCAATAAGAATATGTAGACCAAATATATTTCTTATTTCACCTACTTACATCACAGTTGGTTTAAGATTATTGAAATTATTTATTACGCATCGATGAATTAGTTGAAGAGGTTGAGACCCCGAGCGTAATCCCTGGAACGCAGGCCACAATAAGACCCATTGTTCACACTCTAAGCTTATGAGCAATTGCTCAATGCGCTTAACCCTTTTGGCGACTTCATGCAGTTCATCTAGGAGGTGTGAGCCAAGAAACTATCTCATTCCTGAGGGGGTCGGACAATAATACTCCAAAACCAGTTTGGAGGTTGAAAAGAGTTTTGAAAATACCTTGACAGCTGCTTGGCTGTCCGAGCAGATGCAATCTCTTTATTCTCAGTAACTGAACCTTCCCGTTTCCACTTCCTCCTGAAAAATCGTGACTTTGTTTTCAAGATGTATGGCAATTTCCAATTGTAGCCCTAGCCGTCTGTGTAAATTATAGAGTTTGCCAATGGCTGAAGCACCGAATGTGCTTCCCAGTCTGCCCTAGATGAAATTCTCGATTTAAATTTGCTTTCAGCATAGTCTCGAGGAGGTAGTCGATGTCAGGTGTGATAGACTGCACAAACTCAAAGATGGATACATTGCAGTTTGTACAGAATTACAGAATCCAAACTATTCAAACATTTTCTGATGTTAAGTAATCAAAAATATATTGTAGATGCTTTTTTTCATAACCATTTGCTTTATAAAATGTTATCATCTATTATGCTCACCATTATATATCGTTCTGGTATCGTGGAATAATTCAGATTATTTATCATTCATCAATAGTAATCTCATCACTATTTCCAATGACTGCAAAAGAAAGTTTCTTCAAGTCAGGACCGTTGTGTATTTATTAATTTTGATTTTGAAATCGTCCACATCCTTTTCAATATCGTGTTTTTTCGATTATGCTCTCCACTAAAGCTCGATCATGCCCCTGAGGTTAGATGGTAAACCTTATTTGGAGAAAAAGGGTTTCTTCAGTGATTTGCAACCTTAATGCTGCATACTTGGGACACTCACATATAATATGCTTCGACAACGGTTCGCTGTCGGATTTGCCTATCTTCTTTAAAAAATAACTGAAGAGACCATGTTCAGTGACTGCTTTAGTAAACAGCCTGACTGATTGCTGCCAAGACCAAATTTTTTTTTGTGCGTAAGTAGAGGAGGGGGTGAAGAATTCCTTCGCCTGCCTCATACCGGGTGTAGGTACTACGCCAGAGGAGATCCAGTTGCCTGTTTTCCAATTTTTACAGTTCCCTAAAGTGGCTTTTTGGTAGGCCCAATATTGAGTAGAGACCAGTATATGAACTATCGGCTCTGGTTTTAGCCAGTTCGTCCGCCTTTTCATTACCGTCTATTACTCCGTGTTCAGGAAGCCAAAGAAACTCTACCTTGTTGTCCCTAGATAGCAGCTGAAGTTTCAAATGGCAGCTCCAGACTAGTTTCGACTGAAAGTTTCGAGAAGATAGAGCCAGGAGTTGAGCTTGGCTGTCTGAACAAATATAGATGTTGGAGCTCTCGTAGACCCTGCTTAGACTTTCCTGAACTCCAGCTTCTATAGCTTAGTCTTCCGCCTGAAAAATGGTAGGTGACGTACCAAGCGGAATGAAGAGTTACACTTCTGGATCGACCATCCTAGCGCCTATTTGGTCAATCTTCCTGGATCCGTCAGTATACCAGACATGGGTCTGTTGTGGGAATTGGATCCCTCTGCCTAATATCTGGCTTCTTTCGTTAATGGTTACTTAGTAACCCCATTCGAGGAAAAATCTTTCCTTTGAAGCATGCTAGCCACTGCTTCGCTCTGGGTAAACAGGTAGAAAGGCTGGAAGTCAAGAATGGCTTCAAGTGCTCGTAGATGATGACACAATGTGAAGGTACCAGTGGCGCCTAGACATTCTATCCTTTGCATCTTATCAAGTGATTTCTTAGTGGCTGTCTGCATAGTTTTAGGCCACCAGACGTTGCCCCGGAAGCATATTAGGTGTAAGTAGTAAGTAAGAATAGAAGTGTAGTGCCATTCTTATTTGGAGTAAAAACGATTAGGTCTAAAATAATAAAATTATGTAATATTAGCTTCAATTCCTCTGTGGTTTTTAGTTTCTACTCCAAAATTTTTTGTTACAAAACTGTTGATTAACGTATTTAAGTGTGGGGATAAATCGAACTGGTGTATAGTTTGAAGATTAGCCTGGCTTTGCATTCATTCCTGTTTAGGGTTCTAGATATGTAAATCATAAATATTCTGTCAAAACAGTCAAATCAATTCTACTCGTATAATGTGACTATAACTTCTTTGTCAGTTAACATGCGGGTCAAGGTCCTTAATTCAATCGAAAATAGGAGAAAGGGACCTGGTACCTGGCTACGTATAGTCCCTCCAGTGAAACACAATATTCTTTATAACATAGATCATGTATGTATCTCCAAAATTGTTTCATTGGAGAAATTCATTAAAAATAAAGAAGACCTGTGCTCATTAGAGTGCAGCTTCATTTATCTATTTTCTTGTAGTTGTATTTTTCAATTTAGAATTTGAGCTTTATTTCCACTTCCGAAATTTCCTACATAATAAGCATCCAAATTTATCACTGTTTAAAAAAGTGTTTTTAAGGAGTGAAATAAAGCCCTAATGAATGTTGAAGTAAAGTACAAGTCGGTTTTTGACCTTTTGGGCTATGTAATCCATTTAGAAAAAAAAAAAAAGATAAATTCAAAGGGCTTCTTATCGATCGAACAACCATTTAAATAATTTCAGCAACTAGCTTAAATTTTCGTAAACAAAATCAATTCCCCATTGAAATTTTTTAGCAAATTTTATGATGAGACCAATAAACTATTTAAGACTAAACAGGAAATTATGAGAGAAGGGAAAAGCTCTATTCAGATTTGTCTCTATGATCACAGTCTTAATTGCCTTACGAAATATATGGACTTAGCTAATGTTAAAAAAAAAATAAAGATTTACTTTATAAAATGTCCTAATCTTCGTTTTTTTTTTTAATTTATAATTTAAGTCTGGGTATGCAGTTCGAGCGAAAGCAGGCTTTAAAGAAATTTTTTAAATAATGTCAAAATTTATCGGTAAATTAATGGCGAAAGACAATAAAATCAAACTTAAATAATATACGGATAATACTTCTACGCCATCTAGGTATTTATTTTGAAATTGATAGCAAAATTTTGTAATTCCATCAAGGAATTGCGTACTGCTAAATACCATTCCTTGCGGGAAACTCTGATTTACATTTCGGAAGGCAGCAAACAACTTCGTATAACAAATTTCATTCTGCTTGAGGTGCATATAAGGCCTTATCTCTATAATTTTCTTTGTTATTTATTTTTTTATCTAATATTTAAAACTTTCAGCACTAGTACTTATGATGTGTATAGCCCCCATCAGTGTATACGAAATCTGTAAAAAGAAAAAAGTTCATAATTTCCATATACACAAAAAAGGAATATATTCCTTGACGTCAAGGAAAGCGCCTAATTTATATAAGAATTTGTGTAAATAAAATAGAAAACAAAACTAAAACTATGTAATTCGTAGGCAGATTTTTAAGCTTAAAGAATATTGTTCGTTCCTCACTCGTGTTTATATTGAGGAGAATAATTGATAAACGAAGGGAATAAAATAAAAATTACATTACAGGGCTACAATTAGTAAATAGATCATTATTAAATGTAATTGGGTAAAAAAAAAATGTGAGAATTAATTACCAATAAATGATATGTTTGTAAGAAGATTATGTTTTTCTTTTTTGTATTAGGTTGTTTAATAATCAAACAACTTTTTTCAGAAATTTGACAATAGGAGACCTTAATCTGGACAGCCTCCTGAATAGGACGTTAAAAGAAAAAACAATGAAACCATTTTGGAATCAAGGTGGGGACAACATGAAAATCATTGATCAGGGGCCTTATTTTCGCTCAATAAATATACTTCCATGTCCTCGATGATTCTTAAAAGGTTACTTTGTGATCAAATTGAAAGCTTTTTACCTAATGAGTCCGTGTTATGTTACTAATTGATGAGCGAGTTGCGATGGGCGTGAAGTCCAGTCCATCAGCCGAAGCTGATATCTCACTCTGTGGTGACATACATTGTGCTCAGGTTAACAGGATAACACCTCGCCAACAAACGGAGTGTGGGATGGGTTAAAAAAAAAAAAAACTACCACCACGCATCATACACAAACAGCAATACACACGTTGAGTCTGTCCTGAAGGGACTTGACATCAGCTGGTATTGATCCTCTGAGTACCTTCCGCATCCTCCCAATAGCATCATCGGAATTTATTCCCGATGTCCCTAGGTAACTTGTGAATAGAGCGGAGGACCGGACCTGTTAGACCATCATGTGAAAGAGAGCCCCGATAGAGTGAAAGGAAAACAACTCTTTATCTTTAAATAGGATGCTGATAGCTGACTAAAGGTGCATCTAAACGATCTGGCAGAATACCAGATACCTGCCCATTTTTGTGGGTAAATCCGTGTAATCACGGTGGCAGATATAGGCGGATATCTGGCGAAAACTTCTGGCAGTCAAAAATGTCCAAACATCTGTCGCACGTTTAATCAATTTTTCTATCTGGCAAATTTTGCAACATCGTCTGCCAATCTGCCGAGTAAATTTTTGAATTGAACAGATATCTGTCCAGTTTACCTGTTAAAAAAAAATATTTTTATGCACGTAGTGATATGAGTATAGAACAGACACTCCAGGAAACAAGTTTAACAAGGTTTGTATTATATTATATAATTATATATTATTAGATCTACCAGGATTATATAGTATATAAATAGCATAAATATACATAATTAACAAAATGGCAGATGAAAACAAGGCGTAGCGGAGAAGGAAGCAGGAGTCAACATGGAGCTATGGTGAAACAATGCGCTTGATCACCGAAAACGAACAACATCCACTTTTTCTCTTATAAAAATTGCACTTTACACAATAAAAGCAGCCGCGTACCTTTCTCTAGAAGTCATTTTTGAACAATAAACTTCACATTAGTTTATGTTGTCTTCGCCAGATAAGAGCAGTATTTTACCAGATGAAAACTGGCAGGTCGTGTAATCAATAAAGACAGACGCATGCCAGATAACTGACCGAAAACTATCTGGCAAGTCTGTGCCAGTTGAAATCTGCTCCGTGTGTAATCAGTAGAGCAGATATTTGGTATTTTGCCAGATCGTTTAGGAACACCTTAAGGAATTGGCACTCTGGTGTAATGGTTTCAGTTCCAATTAGGCCACACATCGGCTCTTGGACTTGCAGAACAAAGACTCGCAGAGACTGCCCTAAGGGATAACTTGCGACAAAAAAAATTATATACGTTCTTACTCATTTTATTCACTTGACGAGGTTGCTGTCCCTAGAAGTCCTTCTGGAGATCTCTCGCTGTATATACTGAAATAAAAATTAAAAAAAAAACTCTTTCCTCCCAACGGACATCCCTTTGTGTGAGCTCGTACAGAAATGTTTTAAGTTATACGACTAGAGTCTTTAATTCTCTAATCGACGTTCGAGATTTGTCTTATGCCAGAATAAATATGATACTTATAGTTAAATGTCCAACACAACAAATTTCTACCATCACGTGCGCTACGTCTACTGTACAAAAACTTAATATTTCGATCATCGTGGAGAAGACGTATACACCGAAAGATAACTATAGGTATGAATCACAATTTTACTAGAGTTCTATATCAATTGTGTTCGTTTAGCACAAAAAAATGTAAAATGAAAAGGAGCAATTAATATTAAAGATTTAAATTAAATTCTACAATTTTATGTTCTGTTCAATAAGAGAATTGTTCTGATATGATTGAACTTGGTATATTACAAGGTAGTATCACTACCAAACCACCCTTTCAAGTTCAATCTGTACTATGTACCATGCATAGTTAGTTACTCAACTCAGTCCTCCTACCTAGGTGAATAAAAACTTTTTAATAAAGTAGGTTTGCTAACAAATAAATGAGTTTTTACAATGAAATCGACTCCTTAATACCAAAACCAAAGTACTTTTATAAAAGGAGTAGTACCGGAGTACAAACGACAGCACTGCTAGAAACTCATAAACGAAACATTAGCAACTTACTGTGCTGCCAATTTTTTGGACTTATCTGTTCTGTATCAGCTGCCTGTTGTGCTTGTGTTGCGAGTATGACCAAAGATAACCTAACAAGTTGTTAAGTTAACTTTGGTATGACCTGTGGTTCAATATGTTCTTCATCCATATACATCGCGTTGGTGGCTGGTTTTTGTGATGTTAGTTCAGTTTCAGTAGTGTTTGAAATTTGATCGCATTTCGTTGGCTCTCCAGGCTGACTCAGATGATAGTGGGAAAAATACAATTTTAAATAAATTTTTTATTAAATCGAGTCTTACGACTCTTTTTCTTCTAATTTTGATTGGATAAAGTGCAACAGGAAGAATTATTGTGAAAAAATTGTTCAAATAAACGACACAAACTGCTATTCGCGAAGTTGTTTTTTTTTTGCTATCGCACCGCAGAATTAATGGATCGCAATCATAAGACAAAACCAACATCAACAACAACAGCAGCAGCAGCAGCAGTGTATAAAATGAATGCAACGAGCTGATGAAGGCCAACAAACTTTAATAATTATAATAACAACAAAAAGTTTACAGTTACTTACATCCCTTAACAAAATAAAAAAAAAAAATCAATTCTTTAGGGGTTAAATGGAATCAACGAAATTTTTCCATAGCATTCTAGGTAAATTTATAACTTATGACAGCGATGTGACAGTGCGATTTTTAGTCTTTTTATACCCTAGATGAAATCTATAGGGTATACTCATGAGTCATGATACAAAGATAATAAGGTATGACCGATTCGAGAGGAATATTTTGTGTTGCTACGTCATGAGGTGCCTACTGTCATTTCCATCGAATTTGTTTTGAGTTCTTCGTATTTTATTGACTGAAATAAGTTTTGAATATATTAAGATCTTCGTTTAAATCACTTCGGGAAAAGTAATTATATGCTAGTAGGAAATCAAAGAAATTTAAAAACAGAAAAATTTTTTCACTATGAAAGGACGATTGAAATTGAGACGAACAAATTTCTGACATTTGTCGCCAAAAGAGGCAAGCAATCAATTGACAGATTTTCCGGCCATACCTTGTTAATCTTTCTATCATGGGGCACAGTATATATCATACAGTAGCCCAGCTCTGTCAAAACTGTCAAGTGAGTAGGATGCTTCTATAAAGAGACTATACTTTCTCTTTCAACAGTTTTAACTAACACACTAGTCAATTTTTGATACATGGATTCCTATGTAAATCTAAAGTGGAAGAAAGAGAACTGATGGCATTCTTAAACTTTTACTAGAGGGAAAGAGGCAAAATGACACCACTTTACCGTCAAACAGCTGTTTAGTAATGGAACAATACATTTGTCGCCGATTGCCGATATGTGTACATACATAAAACTAATACTTCCGTCAACGGTCGTGCAGCTAGCTACTGTTCGCCCATTTATGTCCGTATCATACTTAATAGTTCCCTCTAGTGGGAGAAATTTTAAGGTTATGTTTTTTTTATTGAAATTCTAAAATTCACTTTTCAGTAGTTAGTTCTAAGCTATTCTACTGTATGATATATACTGTGCATGGGGTATACTAATGTCGATTTCGATGGGACCATTTCAGTGTTGCACTTTTTCTGGCAGCGGAGAACTACATAGGAGCACTGAAGTCTATCGAACATATTTCTGTCATATTCCTTGTATTTGTGGGCACAAATATTATTTACTCGGAACTGTCAAACGTAATAAATGTTCTTTATTGATATATAGAAAAAAATTCATCTTAAACTTTAAGCAAATAATCCAAATAAAATCTTTTAATTCATTTAACTCAAAAATTTCACAAATAATCGCGACAGTACACTTTGACAGAGCAGACAAAACCCTCGAGAATACTTCACAAGCCATGAAAGAGACTCCCTCCCTACCACATGCGAGGCCCAACGTAGTCCTTACATTCTAAAATATTTGCAGTGTTCTTATGTAAAACTAACAAAAGTTTGATTTGAATAGCTCCTCCGCCCAAAACTACCATTCACACCGAAAAATGGTCTTATTATTGGACCTTATCTTCCCAAAGGCTGCACTTACTACATACCCTCCTTAACAAAATAATAAATTAGTTTTGATTACAAAGTAGCCTTACCATTTTACGCTCAATACCTCTCAGCTGAGCATGTGTGTATGTGCAGCCGGAGTCCAAGCTGTAAATTACTAGAAGACTATTTTCCTGTATGGATAGTAGTTTGGGCTCTATAGCATTTATAAAATCAATGTTTGGTACTTTTCCATGAGCATCAATATAGAACATTTTAGAGAATGGACTCCGAACGCACACATATAGGTTTCTGTTTCATGGCTTGGGAAGTATTCTCGAGGGTTTTGGAGCAGATGACAATTCAACTTGAATATGGAATTGTAACACCGACAAAATATCCAGTGCAAGCCTCATGTTGCACTTCTGCAATAAAAATTGTTCCATCGAACATTTTCAGTGTTGCACTGCTGGAAAAAGTGCAATACTGGTGTTGCACTGAAGTCCCATCGAAATCGACATTAGTTTGTCATTCCGTTTGTAACACCTCGAAATAATGATGGTAGAGCAAAATGGATTGGACACCCACGGATAATATTAAAAGTTATTTCGATTTTTGCATAGCCGTCAGTCTTTCCGTCTGTCCGTCTGTGAGCACGATAACTCGAGAGCGCGTATACTTTTGTACACGGACTTTAAAAAAAAAAAGTAAAATAAAGTTCGAAAATGTGAAATCGGGCAACTGCTTCGTGGGGTTGCCATACAAAACTTTTGTTTTCCACTATTTATTTGGACACTGCCTGAGAGCGCATTGACATAGTGAGCTGAAATTTGGTACATGGTGTTTTCATAGTAATAGCAAATAAAATTGCAAAAATGGACTAAATCGGGGAACCCCTTCTTGGTGTTGCCATATAAAAATTTAGGTTTTTTACATATACTGTGAAAACGATCAGTCCTAGACATTTTTATTGTACTAAAAACTTCTTCAAAATACGAAATCCTTTAAAATTGCTTATAATCATTTTTTCTGTCCGACGAACCGTTCTAGAAATATATGCGAAAAACTACTTCAAAAATCAAACTTGCCTAGATGGGTGATCATACGAAATTTTATACGGGCATTCATCTAGGTTATCATAAGAATTGGTCGTAGACCAATTCTAGCTTTTTTACTTGTTTTTATAATGTTTCGTAAACTTATTTTTGTTATTGCTGTAGTTGCTGCTGCTATTCAGAGAATCAGTGATTTCCCACGCTATCTACATACCTACTTACATTAGTATAAAAACTGTAAAAACTTGTTGGTTCAGCAATGCTTTCTTTTTCAACAGTTTATTGAATTAAAACTTGAAAAAGTGCCTTTTTTTTTCTTATTTCGTTCTAATGACGGTGATATTTTGGAAAATTCTATTACAAAGTTGTTAATAATTTTTGTTTTTTATAGGATTCACCTAAATTGTGAGTGATGTTTAGAGAAAATAACAAATAATAGGAACGAATAAATAATAATAATTAATGCCAATATTGAATTGTGTAAAAGTGCTTTTTTTTTTAATTAACTCGTATCTAAGCCCGCCGAATTCATTCCAGGAAATCGTAGTCGAATTAACTACACCTTCTAATAGAAAACGTTTTCTTTTATAACGGTTTTTTTTTCATATGCAAAACTATGGCAATCGAAAGTCTTAAGATGTCGAAACCGTTTTTCGTATTGTATTTATTCAGCTGTTTAATAGGTATGTAAACATAGAAATTAATTGATTTTCAGAGCTAATATTTTTTTTTTTTAATTTAAAAAAAAAATCCGTTAAATATCGCATAAAACATGTTTTAAGATAAAAAAAAATAAAAATATTTTACGGCTAAATCTATACGGCCTATACCTACTATTTCCTTGCCAATATTTACTTTTGTTTTTTAATTTAAAATATGTAGTTGGTACCTAACTACAAAATAATTAACTACTGTACAGGGTGTTCCAGAAAAGATTGAAGATTATTTTAAGAATTGATAGTATATACCGATCGAGATATGACAAGGCGGATTTATGTATTCGCCATGAGTATATCTGCAGCTACACAGGTTTTATGAAATACCCCTACATTCTTGAGGTATAACTGTTCTCATATTTTTTATTATTGGTTCGGAGCTACTTATCACTTGAGTGATTCTTACGATGTCGTAAAGCTTCCTGTAATCCATTAGTACTTTACACTAAACCTCTTTCCTGCTACTGTCCTTCATATTTGTTTTCTTTTCTTTTTCTTTTTTTTTTAAACGTTGCAAAGATATTGGCATAACCAATAATTTTTCTTATAAAAATTTTCCGTGCCTTCTAGAGGTGAAGAATTTCGTTATAATATTAATAAATATTTTTTTTTCTACTTTTTTATCCTTGAACGTGTGCTAGTACAAGGATCCTTTTTTGTCGTTATATAAGTGAATTGCTCGAATCATCATCAGCTTCCGTTAACCCCTCGAAGAGATATGGGGCGGAAACGGTTCCTCTCCATCGACCCTATGTTTCGTGCGACAGTTTTTAATTCACTCCAGATCTACCGATTGATGCTGATTCTGTGCTTTCCCCATTCATCATGTGATTCTTGATCTTAAACGATGGGTTCCTTGCGGATTTCAATCGTGGTAGTGCATTGCGAGATTATTGTTATGACGTCGTATTGTGTAGCCATACAAATTCCATTTTCTTCGTATTATTTCATCGTCGAGTCGATCCTGCCCAGGCTTGAGTAAGCCTCTAAAGTTCTTTGTTGCATACTAGATCTTTCGGCGAAGATAACTATTGACAATCAACGTGTTATGAATTGGGTAGGTTACCTTCCCCGTCTCGAACGAATATAGCAGTACTGTTTTCACACTAAAGTTGAAGAGCTGTAATTTTGTTTCAACGGAGATACGGAGATTTCACTGAACTTCCATTCCATATCCGGGACAGATGAGAAAATACTCTCCTCGATTTTTTTTTTATACGGGACTTGATATCTCTTTTTGTACCACCAAACTCGGTAGTCATGCTTATGTGCGTTTCGGACGTGGAACTTGTATTAATCCGCAATTCCGCATTTCTTTAATTTTCGCTGGATTGAGTCTTAAACTAAATGGAGTACTTTTGCTGCAATATTTTGTTTATGGTGTTAAGATTCTGGTGTTGATGGGCCAGAAATCAGATTTCATGGGCATAACCCTATTTGATGAGACGGTCATTCAATCACCATTCTATACTGCACAGATTGTCTTCGGGTGTCTGATTATTATTCCAGTCCCACATAAAAGCCTAGGGCTAACTAAAGGAGTTTTAAGTAAGAGCAAATAAATATTAGATGACTCCATTTATCTGGGTATGGCTACTAACCATTAGTATAAACTTACTAACTATGCATTGACAATTTCATCATACATTGATAGTAAACCAATTGCCAGAGAATAATATACATAAAATCTCAAATTTTACGCCAATAGTTCTTTCTCACTATTCCAGCGAAAGTGAAAATGAAAGTTTTTTTTTTTTTTTTTTAAACCGGTTGATAAAGAATGGTTTTCCAGTAATTTTAAACATTATTACTTAGTTTCCCAAAGTTGGTCTAATTTATACATCCTTCTTAAAACCAAAAGTTTCTAAGCTTGAAATTATCAGTTAATCCATAGCATAGGTCACCACAGTCGTGCGATATGTACTGCTACTGAAGAAATCGTGATTTTCATTGGATGAATTTAAATTTTTTAATACTTTTATTAATTAAGGCATATAGAAGTCTCGCCAACACCACCACAGGAGTCAATAATCCTAATAGATCGAAAATAGATGCTGTTTCCACCAAAATCATTCTTTTCGTGATGGATGAGGAGACGTTTTTCAATGTACACAACACCTAGAGCCTTCTTTACATTTTCATCATGCATGCTCAGAACAGCATCATAACCAAAAACTTGAATAAATTTCATAACTCTTCCGAAACTCATTATTGCCAAATGTTCGGTATGTCTTTTCAAAATTTAACCTATGGCAATTTCTAGAATTATTACCTATACATGAGTTTTTTTTTTTAGATGCAATTAGACAGGTAAACCGAATGAGAATTTTTTTCTAAGAAAAATCCTAGAAATTTTTCCAGTCAACCTTATAATTTTAAAATGCTTGAGTCCACCCACAGGCAGAGTATCCTGCATCCTGCAGCATTCCAAGAACCTAGCACCGTCTAACATTCATTCTTTTTTTCTTTGTTAGGAATTTACTCGAACAATTTTCATCAGAATTGTTATTTTCAGGCATTATAATTGGTGCCAGGCGATGCGATGGCTGTCTGAGCAGCTAACAATGGCATTTTTTCTTGGGATTTTACTTGAGCATTTTTCTCAATAATTTTGATACACTTTGATTACTTAGAGCTGATATTCGTTTGCTATTTTCAAGTTCAGTGTTGTCCGGAATTACATTGAAATTCCTACAGGAGCCATTGGCTTGTGACATAGATGGTTATCCTGTGTAATCTATGTCTGTAGTTAGGTGTACAATAAGCAATTTGTTTGCTTGTATTAAGTATAATTTTTTTGTTTTATCGAGATGAGAAAAGAGGATGATTTGGAAAATAATCAATTTTTTTTTAATTAATTTTAAGAAAACAACGATATACAATTGCGGTGTAGTTTCCCAGCGGGTAAAAGAAGCGCTCGAAGACTAGTGCAAGAAAACTTCTTCGGAAGCTCTGAGCGCTTCCCCAGTATCTTCGTTAATATCCTTTTAACGTGATGTTAGCATTTTCGCAGACGGAAGTGTTCACTTGCATATTGTAAGGAAGCACTGTTAGAGCGCTCAGAAAGCTGTACTCAAGACTTTATTCAACCTGTACGAAGCAAGTTGATATAAAACAAACAAAGATGTTAAAACTGCCTTCCTTCAGCTGCAATACAAGTTCGACATCTTCTTAAAAAGGATCGGGATATCAGACGGGCAAATCTTCCATTGTTGACAAATTCATCTGCTTCCGTAATTCTGGAGCTCATGTTTTTGTAAAATTCCGTGAGCTATACTTTTAGGCACTCCTGTGCTTTCCTGGATTGCACGTACCGAAGTACTTGGGTCTTGGGTCTTCTTCAACTGCTTGAAGTACTACGTTCTCGTATGGTAAGGAACTCTTCCTTCACCATGTACTTGGTTTGGAAGTCGGCCCTCTGTGGAGAGTAGACGATGCACATTTGTAAAAACTCAATAATTTGACGAGCTAGCATCACAATCTTGCTCACTCACATTTCATGCAATGACTCTCCATCTCACTCAAACTAGAATCTTAAAGTTACGCTCTTAAGACAAGATTTGAATACACTAGAATCATTTTTAGTAGGTGAAAAGAAATTTTTCGAAACAGGGTTTCTTGAATAAAAAAATTTTTTATTCCGTAATCTAAGAAATATTGTAGCAAGTGTTATACCATTTTAGAATCCTTATTAAATGCGTCAACTTTTAAAGTTACTTGCCAAACTGGCGTAGTACTTTTTTTTTTACTACAGTTCGTTAAATTTTGATGAAATATTAATTTTCTATTCTTGGTTCGACAAAATGTGACATTTTCTTCCAAGCTGGAGCAGTTGGCTTAGAACTTAAAGCAACAGGTTACATAAGCACTATTCGGGATTACATAAGAAAAATAAAATTGAAAAAAAAGTAAAGATCTGTAGCAAGAGGAGCTAAAAAACCATCACAGGCTGTACATTTTCTCGAAAACAAAAGAAATGTCTATAATTTGAAAAATACATATGACTTAGATTTTTTTTTATATTTTTCTGGTAACTGTTATGATTTGATCTATCACCCGATTCCGGCTTGACGTCGACTTACGGGACACCCTGTATATACACAATATATAATACAGTGACGGTAATTGACTCAGTCCTGAGTGAACAGAATACATATAACCATTCCATCTGGATTGTAAAATTGTAAGTTTTACACTTTTTATTCAACACTTTTTCTCTTGCTGGGACAGCACTGAATAAAACAACTAATTTCTGGTGCTCGTGTAGAGACAGTTTTGAGTTACAGTTTGTCTTAACCGACATTGATTGGCTATGAGAATGAGCTTACCTTCATTATCACTAAAAAAAATGTTATTCTCATAAGCAGTTCAAAATCTATGCCAGATTTCATTGTCATAACAAATTTTTGGGTTTTGTTTTTTTATAACCTACTATAATGTATATATGATAGGATAATAGATATATTGATCGACATAATAAATGTATGCATTACAAGATTACATTTTGTAACGAACCATTTCCAAGTCGCCACTTTTCTTGACCAAAGTAACTTAAATGTATAATTTTGGACCTCACTGTAGTTGCGATTAATTACTAAAAATTTCATACCCGACTGTAATCTTCCCATTCCATCCCATCCCTACTCTAATAAAATGTAGAAATTACCGAAATGTTCTAATAACTGCCGCTAAAAAAAGTATAAAAGTATGCACGCTATTCATTCGAGAGCTCAGTCGATGGCTGCCTGCCGACAGGATAGGAGCTGCCGTGATATATTTTTGGGGACTGCTTTCTTGTTGGACACCGGTCCTCTCCTCCGTACACCTTCGTAATGTAATTCTGTAGGTGTTTTCCGTTCCGTACACTCTCGTGATGTAGCGTTAAGGCGATAATATATAATTAATTATTTGTCTATATAAATAGGCCTTGGTATTTATTGACCCTGGCGTAACTTCCGGAACCCCTAACAAGGGCTCACAAGGAAAACCCGTTACAATTTATAAAAGATAATTGCATATATGTTTTGCAACATAATAACAAAGCATGTTAAAAGCCCGCATATCGTGAAAGCAGAATTAGCATAGAACGAGAAGTAAATTCAAATAATTTCCACAGTTTCACTTCCTCATATCAGCACATATGGCTTATGACTTGAGTAATTGATTTCCATGCATGAAGTATGAAGACCTAAGATAAAACATAAACAATGCGCTGAGCAATTCAATGCATTCAAACACCATACAAGTCAGCCAGCTGATTCTTGCATTTTTACGATGTACCGACCCTCAATAGATCTGCTTGCTGATATGAGTTATTGAGGCACGCAAAGAAATATTTGTAAAGAAAGAGCCCAGCTGTATTATGTTTTTGCGTAAGTTATATTTTTGTGTGAAGTATTGCTACAGGTGTTTTTTAAGAATTTAGCTAGACATAGGCACATTGGAATTATGAAAATAAAGAATGTTATTGTATAAATAGAATTTGATTTAATGAATAATGTCAGTCATATTTTGGCCTACCAGAGGAGAACTTCGATCTTTTATTTGGAACCAGTACACCCTGCTCTAGGTACAATTTAGGCTGTCGTAAGACGCCAAGTTATCCTAGTGTGAGATATAGGCTGAGCGTGCTCGCTAATCACTCACACAAGGTTTACCAGGCATAGGAGAGACTCTGTTAGAAACATAGATCAACTCACAATAGGGCTGATATAACAAGAGATCACCACACATATCAACTGATATAGCAAAAGGCGATCCAAGTATTACACTACATATATTTTCTTGATTTCATGTGAACACTAGTTGATTATCATAAAATTTTTTCTCAGGTGCGAAAAGTATCTTAGAACCTAGCAAGTTGTTAAAATACTTCATTTGTTACTATCATTAAAAATGTATAACTAAATCAAAACTTCTGCCCGTAAAACGAAAAGAAAGGGAAAATATACCCGTTTTCGCTTTGAATTATCATCTATCCACTGCCTTTCTAATTTTGAAACAGATTCTAAAAGTGCGTGCGTTTATTTTTATGTTATACTTTTTTTTTTATTTAATTTAAAACTAAAGGATAAAAGGTAAACATACAGCTCCTGTAATTTTGCTGGCATACGTAGCTCGTGTATTATTATTGACCACAATTTGGCGCTATTTTTGATTTGTTTTTTTTTTTTGTATTTTGTTTTTGCTAAATGTAAATTTTACATGGGACATAAATGAAATTTAATAATGACAGTAACAAATTCCTAGAAAGAATCCCAGTGGAAGATGAAAATTTTATTGCTTACCAAAAACTTTTAGATGACTTTCTCAGTCGCCATTTAAATGAGCTATAAAAGCATGCATCCTTAACACTTCCGATAGTATGGGCGTATAATATGAGCTCAGAAAAATTGGTAATTGTGGCCTATGGACGCATATATGCGTTCTGAGACTTGACGAACTTATACGCTTATAGAATTTGAAGAAAGTAACGAAATTGGCTCAAATAATTTGTTTACGATGAAACAGACATGTGTAATGGTAATGCTGTTTCTGGACATACCACGTCTGTGCGATTTAATGGCCGCCAACGATAGCGTCCAAAGAGAATGTAAATTTCTTTACATTTTAATTTTTAAAAATGCTCAATTTGGTCGTCTTCCAGCACAGAAGAGATTCTATAAAATTTTTAAATATAAACGTTGAGGCATGATTGTAGAATGAAATCGCATCCATTTTGTCCCCTAATCACATATCTAATTAGTTTTAGTTTTTCAAGTTAATATTTAGTTTCGAAGATAACTCGAAAAGAAATGAACCAGTCCTTTTTAAACTGGCAAAAGGCAGTTTTTTTAGTAAAAAAATCGGTTTATTTTAATCTCATGTTTACGAACAACCATTATGTCCGGCAAATTTGCCGCCTGAACAAAAATCGTTCACAACAGACTACTAATGCATACGAATAAAAAAAACGGGCAAACTACATGCAAAATGAGGGAAGGGCGTGTGTTTGAAACCCTATGGGGGGGGGGGCTGGTACTACTCCACACCTAGGAACCCCTCAATCAAGTTTTTGTTTTTTTCACCTATATTTTTCTCCCAAACATCATAAATACAAGTAAAAAAACCGCATTGCTCTACTCCCCCTCCACGGAAAGTTATGTCTATAGAAATGCACGACAAATTGGCCGTCCACAGCGACATGTTACTTCTAACTTAGCTCCGGTCATGCAAAGTTTCTGCATTGAGCTATTCCGTACAGAAAGGGTTAAGACTCGCGAATATCTGTAGAACATATTTTGCTTTGGGTGCCTACAAACAATAACAGGAGAGCCATTATGGAGCAAGTTTAATAAGAATTTGCACTAATATGATATTGTTGATGAGACGGTGAAGAAGAAGTTGTTAATTATAATTGAAACTCAGCAGAAAGGAAGAACATATCTGTCAATCAGAACTGGAATCACGCTGGAGTAAGAGTTCCACACGAATCCATCTTTGAAATCGTGCAATCCATCGATTCTGACATTAGCAGGGACAGCGACCTCCTTCTAGAGATTGGGCGACCCACACCGTGCGTCAACCATTAACAAGCCCTATTGTTTACACAGCCTGCTTCAAAACTGAAGAAAATACTGGAGCAGGTATTTTCTGTTAGGAGCCTCGTATGGAAATTGCCCTACACCTTGAAAGCCATGCTGAAGTCAAGGCTATTCTTGAAGCGGGAAGGTATCTGCTCAACGCGGATACATCGAACAAGGAGATTGCCATCTGCTCGGACAGCAGCTGTAAAAGCCTTGTTAAAACGTTTCGTAACCTCCAAGTTACTACTAGAGTGCAAAACCATCCTAAATTCCCTCTCGCTGTATAACAGGGTACTTGTTGTGTGGGTGCCAGGTCACAGCGATATCAGCGGAAACGAAAGGGATTGCACCAAACATTCTTGCATCTAAAATTTCGGCCTGAGGTGACTGCCAACGCAGTCACCTCTGGCTGGATGGTTCCAGGGGCAGAAATACTGAGGAACTGCGCTAGCCAATTCTGAGAGCACTGGTGTCAATTCTCACTGGATATTCTTTTCTCAGGGACTTGTTTATGATTCTATATGTAGAGGATGTGGAGAAGAACCCGAAACGGTGATTCACTTCTTATGTCACTATCCGGCTCTCTCCGGAAAGCGCTACAGATTCCTTGGCTTATACCTCCTGGAGGAACTGTGGCATTTTTTCTTGCTTTGTGGCAAATTTACCCGGATGAGAGCAATTCCATAGGACGATGAAATCGATGACTCTTTTGCCCTCTTTTAACTTCTTTGCGCGTAATTTTGTTCCTTGATTCGGGATGAATTCTTGTGCTCCTTTATCTTTGAAACACTATACACTTTATAATGCAATTTTTATTTATTTTTTATTTATTCAATTCATCTCTTTTTTGTTTTTGTTTTTTTTTGCAACATTTAATTTCCTAGTCTAATTTTGCTTATCTAGCGCCTGTATGCTATCGCTGACTAAATTCTAATGTCTACGTATTTAGGGCATATATTTAACTAGAATAAATAAAAAAATAGAATAAATAAATAAATAGATGGTTAATTAAACAAATATCTAGCAATGCCAATAATAGTAGGTACTTAACAATTAATACCTCTTTTTTTTTTTACTTATCTATACACCTGGCCAGGTCGCCGCAGTACTCGATGTTGGGGTTGCTTCCACGAGGTCTATTTTCCCTTTCAACTTTTTTTCTTTGAACAATTTTGATTAAATCCTTGGTTTGTCGTACGTAGTCTGTAGTTATTTTCATATTCCCATACTCTTAGGGGCTCGGCACAGTCATTAGCTTATAATTTTGTATAAGTTCTTCTTGTTTTTTTTTTTACTAGTTTACTTGTTACAAACTTTATTTTATTACTTTTATTTTTATTTAAATAAACTTACTATTTTCTTTGCAATTACTAACAATTATTTGATTTTCTAATCTTTACTCTCGGACCACTTTGCAAGAAGAAGGAGCTAGAATTTTCTCGGTCAGCCCTAGCTAATCTTCGAATTTCGGTAAGGTCTATATTCGTATAGTCACACATATTCGCAATTTTGATCGCGTGATGTGTATTGACTAGAGATTGGAGGTTGCGGATTCGGATATTTGCTAGAATAAAATTTGGAACGCTACGCGGCAGGGAGCGTTGGGGGCCAATTCTGAATTTTGTTAGAGCGTCCAGGTGGGACCTATGAGTTATTGCTCATAGGTCTAGAGGGTGAACAATCGGCCTTGCTGTGGTCTAAGCTCCAGAGTCTTCCCACCGGAGAACTCAACCTTTTTTCAATCCATTCATCCATCTGTCGAAGTAATAACCGAGTTCTTCCGATTTTGTACAAAGGCTGGTGAAATTGTATTTTTTTCGCGATTTTAATCAAGTCCAGAGCTTAGCTCATCTTCAGTTACAGAATAAAATGATTAAGCATGAAGCTTCATATCCATAATAAGGTCATAAAAAAGTTACGTCATTGATTTAGTGCCGCGTAGCCTACAACTTGGTTGATCATGTGGGAAATATCAATAAATCTATTGTGGATGCTAGACTTATGAGGCAAACATGAAATCAACTTTTATCTATGACATGTATGACATATTATGACGAGCGAGATAACGAAGTAGCTAACAGCAGTACAAAGAAATGTTAGCCATTTTGAGTTTCCCTTTCCTAAAGATTACATCTGGAAAAGTGACCCAGATATAATTCTTTCTACACCGGAAAGATGTGCACGACTCTATTTTCAAAAATTGTTTTTCTTGTCAATTTTCATGAAAATATTACTTCAGAAATTTTATTCACTAGAATCAATGATCAAAAGCAAATTTATTCGAGTGCCTGGATTGCTTAAGAAATTTGGCGATTAAGAAAGTGCAGACTACAATTTTTTTTTTAATTCTAGTATCGTTTGCAAAACCACCGGGAAATATTTGCCAATCTACTAATTTATGATACCCAAACCCCAAAATGTCTGAAACTCTTAATTGTAAACAGTTGTAAGGCCTTAGGCAAGATAAGAGCGTCTAAAACCGATTCCGGCTTATAGAATACAATCTATAGCTAGATGGATGCCTGTTAACATTATCATTCTTCTTTTTACAAAATTAGCAAGTCCAGTAATTCGAAGCGTAAAAATCATTTAAACCCATTTCATAGGTTTTTAACATTCTCAAGAATTTTTCACTACGTTAAAAACATTTGAAACCGACTGTTTTCCTAGTAGATACGTGAAAAATTTCCAAATCTGTAAATTTTTGTATGGTAACTCAATGAAGAAGTTACTCAATTTCGTGGAATTTTTGTAAAGAAATATAGGGGAAGTATGAAAGAGTTTGAATGGAATAATTTAAGTCTATCGGAAGATGATAATGGAAAATATAGAACTTTATATTTGTCATAAAATTTAATCTATTTCCTTCCACTCGGTGTTCATATGAAACTAAATTTATTACACTAGCGGATTAAAAACCAGTGTAAACTTTTTCATCAATTAATTTTTCAAATTAAGTCAGTCTAAATTTTTATATTCCAATCTAATACGATTCACTTGAAAAAGGTAATTTATCAATCAATTTCATTTAATCGAAATCTATAGGGCTACTGAGATTGTCTATCAGATTACTTTTAGCTCACATTCAACAACTTATCTGACGATTATAAATATTTGTTTATTATTTATCTATGTTTATGAATAAGGAAAGTTAAAAAAAAAGGTGGGATGCCACAGGGATCAATTCCATGCCCTGTTTTATTTAATTTAGTAAGCTGTATATACAGGTCATGTTTAAATTAATGCTAAAAAACTGCAGATCCTAATAATGCAGATTTATATGCATGTACATAAAAATTTTCATTTGCAAAAGTTAAATTTGTCCTTTTAATTTGTAAAATAGTTTGATTTTTAGTTAATTCCTTAAATAAAACAAACACATAAATGATTAAAAATTAAGTTTATTAATTCAATTTTGTTCTCTCCATCATTGCAGGCTTTATACAATGCGGTAATATGCCAAAATTAGAAATTTTACCAGTACAAGAAATTCAGAGGCAACCAGTTGGTAAATCATTAATACTCACATGTCGTCCGGTACAACTTGACACAAATTTAATATCAAACTTACAATGGAGAGATAACATGAATATGACTATACCACCAAAGCCGTAAGTATTTTTTTTTTCTTGCATTTATTAGTAAACAAAAGAGAAATATGTCAATCTTAATTGTAAAATGTCGTTAAATTCGATGATATGCCTAGATAGGTGAAATATTGTATTGTTTGAAATTTTACAACTAAGTTTGATGTTAAAAATCGTTAAATTTAAGGACATAAAAATACAAAACTTGATTTCCCCAGAATAAGTTTTCCGAATAGAATAATGCTTATGATGCACTTAGGGTAAATTAAACTGAGTATTTGCTTCAGGATAATTGAATTACCTAGTTAATTGGGAACACCCCGATACACATAAATCGGGATAATTTGAATGGTAACGCGCATGCCTGACGATTAGTATGGATGTATAAATGCATTAATTCGAGCGAAGCGTCAGCAGGCGATGCAAATGATAATTTTCGAATTGTCACTTTCCATTTCCATTATGGTTTTGGTTTGTCACGGTCTATCGCTGAATATGTGCTTACACAAATTTTATATTTCTAGTAACTACCAGTTGGCGCTGTTATCAAGGTAATTGCAATTATCCAGCAATTTTTAAGGATATAGAATCCCCCGAAATTACTCACATTTTCGGGATATTTGTCAGAATAATCAGGGCACTTGGTGGGTGACACACACGAGTAAAAGCAGGCTAATTTAATTAACTAGTTAAATTTACCCTAAAAAGAGAAAATTAGGAAGAAAATAAGAATAAAAATAAGAATATAAAAAAAAACAAGATTGAAAGGAAAGAAAAATAAGAAAAACTATTTGGCCATCGTCAGCGATTGTTATTATTATCCAATGTATGATTCGAAGGGACGTATTCTTGGATATGACTGATTTATGTTTTATTTTATTTCTTTTCGTTATTTTTCTTACATTTGTTTTTTTTTAATTTTTTCAAAATTTAAAAATAAATTTCAGTTTAACGTTTATAAACATTGTAAGAAATAGAAAATTCGATCATCCTTTTGCCGCTAGCTACTCAAATCTAACACATGTTGCTCGAATAGAGAATAGAGAGGAACATATAAAAAATTCTTTATTGGATTTTTGTTTTATTTTCTTTTACAATATTCTTATTATTAATAATTTTTCGTTAACTCGTTTTGGTGTTTGATTTATTGTAAAATCATCGAATAATAAAAGCATCACTGTTTTCATCTTAATCTTTACATTTCACTTTTTTTTCCTTTTTTCTTAAATTAGGTATTCAGCTTAAAATACATGACAAAATTATAGCTTATATCGCTATTGTTACCTCAGCTACGCGCGTATACAGGTGAAGGGTCACGGGGGTCATGACCCCTCTTAAAGCGCCACCGCATACTCGCGGTGAATTGAATGTGGCGCTAGAGGTAGAGTGTGTTATAAATGTTTGACAGGACGATTTTCGTACGGTACGGACACAATGTGTAGCTGGCGCCGGCGATTAATGCTTGTACTGTAACGCACTTTTCCAATCTACGGCTACAGCTGGCTTGTTTTTAATGTTACTACTGGAGCCTGGAGTGGGTATAATAGTCATTCGCTCGTAGATCTTCGTCTTAGAAACATGTACGATGTTTTTAGAATTTTCTTCTGTTTTATATAGTGTCGAAAAGTTATTTGTCCATACCTATGATAGAATGGCAAGTAATTTTGGAATACTGCATTTTTATTTTAGTGTTTGATTGTTTAGAAAAAGGCACGCAATGCTTAGCAGCCCGGTTATTATGATGCTTTTATATTTTTGTTACGCCGATTACTCCTATAGATGCAAAAGCACACGATTTCGACATTTGAAAGTGTTATTGTTTCTAAGAAATTGGTTAGCGATCATAAATTTTTTTTTACCTATTTGATTTTCCGACATAAAATTGATGACAATACAAGTTGGTGAGGAACTCGCAACAGAAACATACAAACTGACTTGACGAATTTTTTGATTTAGGGTTCTTCCAGTAGAACCATAGTTCCTGCAGTCTTCAACGTATAGCTACCTGTTGCTTTTTCCTAGCGACACTGATTCAAGCCTGAGTTGTTAAAAATTGTTACGTTCGTAGGGAAGTATTAAATTTTTCTTAGAAATATACTTGCAAATTGTTATTAAAAAGACGGTCCAAACGAATTGGTGGATTGATTCTGGTGCTTCACTCTTTCGGACAAGGGCACAAGCATTCAGTTTTTTTTGTAAAAAGAATAACTTACAAATTACACTTAACTAAAGAACTTACATAATCTATTATTATTGTAAAACTACGATTATTGTATAAAAACGTAGACATAACCTAACTAGCATTTAATAGTGACAAATGGTAACTGGAATGTGATAAACACTCAATATAGTCCCTCTATAGCAGTGTTTCTCAACCTTTTTTGATTGACGGACCCTAAAATATTTAGAATTCTTTGAAAATAAAAAAATATATAAAAAAATCTTTTTTTTTACGAAATTTCTTTCTTGGCTATTTTCAAAATGTTATAAACGACTAACATTATGAAATAAAAGAAATATTTTCGAACAAATTTTTGTATTCATGCTCTTAATACAACTTTAGAGATTGTGGGTTTAGAGTGCCGAAGATGATGGCGAGAACGCCATAGTCACTAATAAAATATAACTATAAAATTTACTCACTTCATAAGGATTTTCGACTAATTGTTTATCACTATGAAATTTGCACTATAAATTGGAATTACCTCAGTGTGAAATTTTAGAGTTATAAAAGCGTGCTGATCACTAATAAATATCACCATAAAGAATAAATTTGTTTTGGCCCTTAAAATTGATTTTTATAAGGAATAAGCACTTGTAAGCAAAAAAAAAAAGTAAATAAAACAACGCAAAAGCAACATCTGTCGCTTGTCGGACGGTGCCTGTACCCTTCAACAATTTCTACTTCATTTTTACTACTGGCGATGGAGGGATTTATGATAGATTAAGAGGAAGGAGTTATTGAGGCGGCATCAAAGGAATCCCGACAAGATCCTCGGCGAAATGATCACCTTTCTCTTTGTACCTGGATCATTAGTTTTTGAAAAGTGAACGTGTTAAGAGCAGTCGAATAAAGATTTTAGAAATACATGAGATTTACAGTTTTTATTTTATTTTATTTAAGTTGGAGTTTATACACTTGCTTATCAGCAGTATTATTCACTTTATAGAGATTAAATTTTATGATTGAATATAACGATTGATTGTCACCTTATGACGTCGAATTTAAACCATGAAGTGAAAATTTTAGTGGTTCTTACGAAACCTGCACTGAGACAAAACTAATTTTTCACTACTCTAAGGTTTAAATGCTAGTTCGGAAGGTATATGAATTTTTACAAAAATACTTCCAAAACGTTGCTAAACAAAAAATAAAAATAAATATTATTGATTAAATTTTAATATTTCATCAAAAATATTATGCGTAAGAAAAACATGCACTTTGAAAAAGATAATTTTTATCGTTAAGCTGTTGTTTCTAGACCTTGGGAATCGCATTATATAATTTGGGACTAAGGATACTGCTATTCCTTTTACAACTTTTTTTTTTTGCTATTTAACTCAATATTAAGGGGATCGAGTTATTTGCCGGTGGGTGAAATGCTTAGAGCAGTAAATAAAAAACCTACCAAAATTTCTGAACATGAATTTAAGCAATGTGAATACATAGATCTGACGTAGTATAGTCATCACTTTAAATTCGTTAAACGCTAATGTGGTTGAAGAAAACTTTGATTTTTTAAGGTACATGTTCACAATTTTACTCTATAAGTTATATAATGGTGTGATTGTGTTCGTGAACGTTGATCCCCAAGCAATGATCCCGTATTGTAACAACACTGCACTATTTCATAATACATCATTTTTATCTAGTCAAGTTTTAGTATATTTCTAATTATTAGAATTTTGTAAAAGATTTTCCGTATTCTTTTGCAGACATTAGTTATGTGTTTATTCCACTTTAATTTGTCGTCAATAATTATCCCCAAGTACTTCCTCTTTAATGGATTGTAGTGTCTTTCCTTATACTTCTAATTTAAATTGATCAACATTTTGCTCTTGTTAGCTGTGCCCGCAAACCATATAACAATCATAATATGTAAAAGAATTTGTTAGAATCACACGAATTAGAAATCAGAGATACATTTATTTTTACATGTATTCTGTTTGGATTGTCTTAAGTTATCTGCAGGATTCCTCTATCTAATCCTGAATTTCTTTGCGATCATAGGTTCAACAGAGTAAATTCTCAAAAAATATTTTGAAACCAAATCTGACTTCAATTCGATTTCCTTTTCCATAACTAACATTGATTCCATTCCTTTGAATTATATGGCTGTGTTAAGCGACATACACCTGAGATTCGTTTCCGTAATTAATGAATTCTTTTAGATGAAACTGAGTTTCTGTTATTCGAGCATTTTTAAAAATCTCATATTTCCAAAAACAAATTGAATAATTTTCAAAAATTAAAACATCGAATGTCATCTTAAACCTACCCATCTACATAATATACCATATGTAAGTATATACAAGCACATTTAAAACGGAACAAAAAAAAAGCAATGCAAATAATAAAGAGCTTAAAAAATGTGCAAATTAATCGGACTGGGCAGGAGAATGTGTCAATATTTAACTACCAAAGTACCAAATTGGCGACTTCAGACCATTATTTTTGTTTTTTTTTTTTATAATATTTTTTATTATTATTTTACTATTATTTTTGTTTTTTATACCGTAACCCCAATATGTCTGACACTGACATATGCTCATTTGATTCTCTATCCTCCAATATAGAAAATATTTTAATAAAATCTCCTACTTCCGAAATAGTTATTGCTGGCGATTTCAATGTCGACAACATGCAGTGGCTCAGCTATTCTTCAACCTCAAGTGCAGCGGGGAGATATGTTGAACTATTTAGCGAGTCCTTTAACTTGCAACAATTAGTTGATAGCCCAACTCGTTTGCCTGATATAATTTTACATAGCGCCAACCTATTAGATCTGTTTCTAACATCTCATCCTGACTAGTACTCCACGTCATCTCCTCTTGTCTCGTTTCAGCCCGATTCTCCATATCAGTCAACCACCAGTCACTCTCGTAAAAAGCGATTGATGTGGCACTATGATCAAGCTAATTGGGCTTCACTCAACAAATTCATTAGAGAGTTAGACTAGTTTGAGTGTTTTTCCTCGAGAGATGTTGACTATTGCTCTGAATCCATTCGGGATGTGCAGCTTTATTCCCCACAGTTACAAGAATATTAAACATAACAATTCATTTTGATTTAAGAGGAATCAGTACTCAGCAAAAATTTCAATTTAGATACCAGCGAGCCTGTAGGCAATAAAACTTACTATATGTATACTAAATGTTATACAGCCATTAAGATTAAAGAAGCTGCATTTCAGGCATATAAACTGTGCCATTCTGCGGAATTGAGACAGATCTATAGAGAAGCACGTAACATCTGCAAATTCATTATTCAGCGAGCTAAGCTCCAATTCGACCAAAACATTAGACAGAAAATCTTTACTAGTCGATAGGATAGTAAGAGTTTCTGGTCTCTTGTTAAGACAGTCAAATTAACTTCACCAGTTCTTCGGTACCGCCCATGATCTGCTAGCTCTCAATTTCAATCCAATTCATAGTTTTACTGACCGTAGCACACTTGATTTCGTGTAGGTACTCGTTCGACTCTATACCTGTTTCCCGTGCGAATGTTATAGCTGACAAACGAAGCCGCATGTTAAGTTCACTATACTATGACATCACAAAAATACTCACTTGGGGCAGAGCGAATCGAGTCTTGTTTAATGCTTCCAAAACGCAATGTTGACTGTTATCACTTAAACGTACTCCAACACTCGCTCAACCGATTTCCGTCGATGGAGAATATATCTCGAACTCACCATCTCTTAACATCTTTGGTATTGAAATATCCAACGATCTTAGTTGGCCCGATCACATTTTGGATATTGCCAAAAGATGAAATGCCTGGGCTTCTTGCAAAGATGCAGGAAATACTTTACTCAATCAGACTTGGCGCAAATCTACAAGTCTCATATCAGGCCTAGATTAGAATATAATTCCCATATTTGGGCAGGGGCTGGACGCACTGCATTGTCCGCGTTAGACAAAGTCCAAAAGAAGGCCTTCCGACTTATTAGCGATGGCATATCAATAGCAATTATTGATTCCCTAGAGCACCGACGTAATGTCGGATGTCTGTCTCTCTTTATCGCTACTTCTATGGTTATTGCTCTGACGAAATTTCTAGCCTGATCCCTTGTAGAATTCTTCCCATGCGCACTACACGAGCTGTAACCCGAGCTAATCCTCACACCCTTGAAGTCAAATTCGGCCATACCGTGAAATTCCCTGAATCATTCATAAGCAGAACAGTACGAATGTGGAACAGTTTGCCATCATCTGTTTTCCCCTAAACTATGAGCCACAAACATTCAAGCGTAATGCGCACCGTCACCTACTTGACTCAACCCAATAATACTTAATTCCCTACCCCTTATTTCTTTCCTGCCAAGGCTGTGCTACGGCATCATAGGGTATCCCCTGAGCTTTGGCAACATCATAAAAAAAATAATAATAATATATATGATAAATGGTCTAATGTAATGAAACTGTGCCTCAAAAGTTAAATATTGCCTTACAAGCACATGTAATAATGTCACCACAACACACATTCGTTCATTTGATAATTGCTCAACATCTAACCAATAAATATATCTTAAATGCTAATAAAATTATCAGATGAAGTTATCATTCATGCTTTTACCTTCTTAGTACCTTCTTACATCTTTCTTTTTAACTCAACAGAACAGCGCAAACACACGCTGAAATGTATACTGAAATTTTACCTGGAGATCAAAATCTAACACTTATTATACCATCCTTAAAGGAAACAATGGCAGGAAGATATTACTGTTCAGCATCATATGCAAACACAGAATTGCTTGAGATTGGAGTGACAATTGAAACTTATGGTGAGTTAAAATGCTTAATTTACAAATTGTCTAATAAGTCATGAATGGTCTAATTTATTTAAAAATTGTTAAATTTGTCCCATTTATTGCAAAAATGATCAAATTTTACTGAAAATGGTCTAATTGATCGAGAAATGGTCTAAAAATGGAATTACATAATTTTTTATTTTTTTCAATTAATCTCTTAATTTTCAATTACATGGAAAGATGTGCCGGAACATCAATTCGCTATTTTAGGAACTAGTTATATTGTGCGATGTAAAGTGACTGCTAGCCCATCCCCAACAGTTGATTGGTTACGAAATGGTGAACAAGTAATAAAAAAAAAATCACGATTATAATTATGAAAATGCAAAAAATTTAATAACATATTTTTCTTCAACCCCCCATCCCAGATCAAAAGTGGTGGAAACTATGAACTAGAAACTACCGGTCTTATTATACGAGATGTACAAGAATCACATGATGGTATTTATACGTGTCGTATTGCTATGACACACACAGGAGAATTAATGGAAAAATATATACGTTTCGAGGTTTATATTAAACCAGAAATATCCCATCTTCCAGCTGCCTTAGAAGCGATTGAAGGACAAGCATATTCAACATTTTGTAATGCAAGCGGTAAACCAGTACCAGAAATTGTTTGGATTAAAGATAAAACAGAACAGAATGTTGCAACAGCTGATCGATTTGTAGTGAATCCACTAACAGGGTTATTGACTATAAATAAAGTTGGACAAAACGATTATGGAACATATACTTGTATAGCTAGAAATGATGCGGGTGTTACAGAAGCTAAGACTAAATTAAATGTTCTAGTTAGGCCGAAAATTTATGAATTATATAATATAACAGGTGAAATTAATAGAGAAGTAGCTATAAGATGCCTTGCAAGAGGACGACCAGCACCTGAAATAACATTCCGTCGATGGGAATCTGAGAAAGAATTTATTCCTGGAATTCAACGAGATGATGATAGAATTATTTTAGAACAATATGTTGATAATGAAAAGGGTGAATCATCCGGAACTCTTAGAATAACAAAATTGATGCGAACAGATGATGGACTATATGAATGTATAGCCAGAAATAAAATAGATACTGCATATAAAAATGGACATATTACTGTTGAACGTGGTCCAGATTTTACATATACGAAAAGTCTTCCACCAGTTTATACATGGGAAGAGATGAAAGCGAATTTAAGTTGTTTAGCTGAGAGTATACCAAATTCAACAATAGATTGGCGATGGAGGGGTGAATATATAAGAGGAATGTATGATAAAAATCTTGTTATTGAAGGAAGAGGTCCTAGAAGTAATTTGATTGTATCACCTATTGATCGAAGATATTATTCAACATATAAATGTGTTGCAACAAATATGTATGGAACTGCTGAAGTAGATATTCAGCTTAAAGAAGGTATTGTACCGAGTTATGTTCACTTAGCTACAACAAGAGCAGTGACACCAACTACAATAACATTTGATATATTAGGACCATTACCTGAACCAGGTTTACCGATAATAGCATATTCTGTACGATTTAAAGAGGAAATAAATTCGGATTGGAGTCATGTACAAAAGCGCGACTGGTCAACGGATAGTCTGTATACAGTTGGAGGATTGAAACCACAAACAGCATATTCTTTTCAATTTGCTGCACGAAATCAAGTCGGCTTAGGACCATGGGGAGCAAATAGAATTCAATCTACACCGAAACGATCAGTTCCAGAAGAACCGAAAACTTTGCATACTGTAATACAGGATGATGAAAAAGAACCGATCGTAATGTCACCATATTCTGATCATTTTGAATTAAGATGGAGTGTACCAGCTAATAATGGTGAACCTATTGATTTCTACCAAATCAAATATTTTCCAGTACGTATTATTATTTTTTCTTACAAAACTGTAGATAGAAAAAATTCGAAAACTGAGTTTAAATGTTTGTTTTTTTATTTATTTACAGAGAATTAAAGTTAATGGTGAATGGAGTGAATTAAGTAACGAATGTTTAACACGTGAAGTTACCGAAACGACAACATTTGAAATGTCACCATTAAATCCGAATACATACTATCGAATAGAGTTGCGTGCGCATAATTCAATTGGATTCTCGACACCATCAAGTATAATGATGAAAACTGCACGAGCTGAGTCCGATACCTCTCACGGGGTGGTAGTTAAACCAACGAATAATATCCCCGAGATAACTTACTTACCGCTAAGGGATAATATACCTATTATTTCATCAGACTAGAATTGATACAATTGTTGATTCTTATTGAATTCACATGTAAACTTACAGTAAAATAAATGGGTTTATAACCAAAATCAAGGTCATGAATAGGTAAATAGTATGGTCATTTTTATACCCTAGAGGAAATCAAAGGTCATTCCGTTTATAACGCACAGAAATAATACTAGTAGAGCAAAATGGGTTGAACATCCACGCATAATGTTAGCTATGTTCTTTTGTGTCCGCAGAACAGGCCAGAACAAAAGATACACAAAAGAACGCCTCATAAATTTTCATTGAAGATTTATAAATCAAGCGAACAGTACAAATAGTTCGCGTCAATCGACAGAACAATTTGTTCTCTCCAGTATACGGGAGTTCTAGAACAAGGTACAGAAAAGAACACAGCTAATAAAAGTTATTTTGATTTTTGCATGTCCGGCGGTCCGTCTGTCTCCGTCCTCACGATAACTCGAGAACGAGAACGTGTTCACTTAGGGTGTTTTGTTGTTTACTTCGGTGTTAACCCCCAAATGCATTTTGTTTTCAGTTTGTCAGAGGCAAGGCACTCGTGACTCCCGAAGCTGTCATTTCCAGTTTTTGTTTGCTACTTGTGGTATCCCTGGGTTAACCCTAGTTGCTCCTGCTCTTGACTAGGATCATCGCGTTTCTTGTATTGAAATGTCAAAGAAAAAAGAAGAGGTTATGGAAAAAATTGTGATTTGGTAATTTTGACGTTTACTGCTTTGAAGATTATTTTGCAGGAATTAGAAAAAAAAAAGAAGAACGTCTGAACGCTACAAAGATTTGACAAGAGTACATGCTGATAATTATTGATAGCAAAATTTAACAACAAAAGAGCAACGTTATTCTGCATACTATCGTATTAAAGTAGTTAAGAGAGAGCCAACATTTACAATAGCATGACTTTAAAGGCAGAAACACATCCAAACAAGCCTCAGGCCTGGCCTCTATCAGGCTTCCTCGCCTCAAAAAAATGAAAACAAAATGATACCACCGGGCTCCGTAGAATATACATGGCTCGGTGCTGTCATTTTAATTTTGTTAGTACATCTGTTGACAGAAGTAGGCCTGAGAGAGAAAAATTTCGAACATTGAGCAAAGCAAGCTTTGCGGCTAGGCCTTGAGGCTAGCTGCTGGCTTGGTTTTGTGTTGCATCATTTAAAAAGCCGTATTGGAAATTTTGACAACACCTCGAGGAAGCCTCGAGGCTTGGATGTGTTTCTGCCATAAATGTATGAATGTATGTAATTTGAAATTTAGATTAAAGTGTTGATTGTAGTTTGGCTTCTTTCTGTGTTTCTTTGGTGATGAATTCGAACATTCCGGCCGCCTCGTAGTGATACAACAAAGATCGTTCGTTCTCCGCCCGCCATGATCTATATGATTAACCAGTTAGATTGACAAGATTATCTGTTGAGAGAGTTGTAGTTATAAGTTACATGAAGTCACAAGGCGTTTGATATATTATAGGGCTTAGAGGTAAGGAGTCTATAGGTTAAAGAAAATCTGAAGATTTAATTCTTTTCTGTAAGTGGTAAAATGCAAAGTTTGGTTATTGGTCTCGTAAAACAGCCATTCTTATGTATGAACTTGACGACTCCCACGTTACCATCAGAACCAGGGTAGGTTTCCAGCACACGACCAAGCAGCTATTTAGATGGAGGAAGACGTTCCTCCTTAATCAAAAGAAGGTCATTAACTTTAACGGGGATCTCTTGCCGGAACCATTTGTGACGAAGTTGGAGCGAATGCTCGTATTTTTTATACCATCGTTGCCAAATGTGTTCATACATTTGTTGGACGAGTAGCCAATGGTCGAGACGATTGATAGGAATATCTTTAAATGATGTTGCGGGTACCATAAATAGATTTTCTCCCACAAGGAAATGAGCTGGAGTCAAAGCCGACAAGTCTTCAGGATCATCTGATAACGCATAAAGAGTCCTGGAGTTTAGGCACGCCTCGATTTGTGTAGGTACCCATCTCCTCCATTGTTAGATGATGATCGCCGACCAATCTCCATAAATAATGCTTAAATGCTTTCACTCCTGCTTCCTACAATCCTCCAAAGTGACGAGCAGAAGGATGTATAAAATGCCAGGTTGTAGAATCCTGTAGGAGAAATTCTCCAACTGATGAGTTCGTTATAAGCTGATTAAAGTGAGTTGAGAGGATCTTATCAGCAGCAACAAAATTAGTAGCATTGTCGCAGTATAAATTAGCAAACCTCCCACGCCGACTGATGAAGCGTCTGTATACTGCGATGAACTCACCTCCAAATGACATGCCCGAGTCGAGAGGCAAATGTAGACTGCTACATAAACTTTTATCGTCTTATAACCTCTTTCTGTCATCGTTCTAATGTAGAGTGAGCCGGCATAGTCTACCCTACTATTTAAGAAGAGTTTTGATGGACGAACTCTTGATGATGGATGTTCACCCATTAATTATTTCTTTGTTGATGTTCTGTAGCGATGGCAACTGACACACCCTTTTATATATCGACGAACTTTGCTTCGTCCACTAAGTATCCAATATTTAGTGCAATGGAGTGTAGCCTGAGCTCCGCCATGTAGTGTCGCTTTATGAACGATGATCAGCTGTGTTAAATGGCACTCTTTGGGTAATATAGCAGGAGACTTTTCTTCAAAAGATAGAAATGATTGTCGTAGTCGTCCAGAAACACGCAGCACACCATGGTCATCAAGACAGTTAATCGAATTGTTTTATGATGACACTGTTAAACTTGGAGATTATAAATATGTACATTTCATAAATAAATTTTTTTGTTATAACCACTACTCTATCATAGAATAATAATTGTTACTACTATAACGTACGTACCTAACATATATATATATTTTTTTAATTATAAACCTTACTAAAAAATGGCTAGAGAAATATAAATAAACTTTAAAAAGTAATTAAAATTAGAGCTTACTCCTTAAGACTTGAAACTTGTCACCAAAAATCAAATGGGTTGTGTGATGAAATAACAAATATAAAATTTTTTTTTTAGCATTTGCTATATACCGGAGAATCCAAAAAAATGCCTTCTTTAACAAATATAAGTTTTGCCTCGGTAAAAAATCTTAAAGAGTAATCTATAATTTTAATTCATCCTCTTTGGTGGAATATCGGAGTTTTTGCCTCATATAATTCACACCCAGAATTTATTCTGAGTTTATATGAGATGACATCAATTTGATCTGTTTCAAGGGTCTACGGCAGGCAGGCAGGCAGAAAACCAAGCCGTACCGATGAGTGTAAGGTTTTCTGCTAGCACGAAACGGCTCTTTTCCTTCTTCCTTTTTCTTTTTTCAGTGTACACAGGTTCGATTCGTTTCGAATGAATGTTTTTTTTTAAATTTTTTTTCTATATATCTCAATTTTTTGGTTTTTTTTTAATTTTTCATTTCTTTTCTTTGTTCTAGTTTTTCATTTGTTTTTCAAGTCACTCAATTTCGATATTTGGGACCTGTTGATGTGTCAAAACCAAGGCTTGAAACATGACACCCAAAATCAAATGGGTTGTGTGATGAAATAACAAATATAAAAAAAAAATTAGCTTTTGCTATATACCGGATAATCCAAAAAAATGCCTTCTTGAACAAATATTAATAAGTAAGATATACTATAAGAAAAATTCATGTAACCTACCATATAAATTAATACACATATCCAGTTATCCAGTTATATCCATAGATACTTAAAATTTTGTGTAGATTATTTACAATTAGCAGAGGTTGAAATTGTTTTCTTCTAGTAAGAATAAAACTTTCTTTTCCCCAGGGGAGGGATGTTGTGACTCATGACTATGCCCAGAATTATTCATTTCATTTGCATTTAAAAATGCATTTCCATGTCATAACAAAATGCAATTAAGCATAAATTGCATTTTGTTATCAGACAGCAAACATTCAATTCTCACAATATGCGTACTTACCTACAGACAGTGTCTTATTCTTTTTTCTTTTCCGCATGTATACACTCTACATACGTACAGTACTTAATTGTTCCAATCTAATTGTATGTATACAAATATTATAAATTATTCTCGCCCTATTAAAATTAATATTTCAAGACAGGCGCACAACTGCATATCAGATTTCATTTGCTTCTTGATCCATATGCATTGCTACAAAACTTTTTTGCATTTTTTCACATACGTTTTTTCAACGTCATGAGAAAGCAATAAGAATAAAAAAGCTTTTTGAAGTATTCACGAGTACCTGGGGGCAGCTAGACCGATCCTCGGGGTGTACGTTTCTTTTATTCGCGGAGTAGAAAAGTTCGAGGACTCGCGCATTAGCCAATTATTAAAAGATACTGTAAAACTCGAATTAATTAAAGTTGAAAATACCAAAACACATTGTAAACCAAAATCGATAAAAAGTGTAAGGAATTAAAAATAATAAATTTTAAAGCAGCGAGAGTTTACTTTGTAGCTTAAAACCCAATTTGATTAACTAGGTTGAGTGCTCTCTTTTCCGAGGACGGCACTCGATTACAACATAGCCAGAAATCCTTAAACTAAACTAACTAAAAATAGGGACTAAATTTAAAATAAAAAGTTGTTTATTACCTGGACTGAAATACTTTTACGTAGAATGTACGTTTTCGCGGTATGACTCTTCGGAGGTAAAGATTTTTTTCTGTTACTTTTCAATTAGGAATAGGAATGACAAATGGAATTATTATTTCAAATAATGCCAAGTATTGAAGTGAAAATCTTCATATATTCCACAAGTATGGGAAAGGTATGAAAAGCAATTGAAAATGAATTATCCATGAATTAATACCCGACTGTTCTTTAATTCCTTTTAAATTCCTTTTCTATGAAAATACTTTCTAATTGATTTTCAAAAGCTTTAATACATAAATTACATTTCATGCATAATTTATTCTGAAAGTCAGGAAGTGTATAACGGTTGTTTTAAGAGACGTTTACCTCAAACAAGAATTTCCGGATTAGATTTAAGCCCTGGTCACACCTGGAGCGGCGCGGCGCGGCACGGCACGGCGTGGCACTGCCCTGTGGCACGCGGCAAAATAGAGTGTTCACACCGAGAGCGGCAGATTTTATCCAAATGTACTCTAATTCCGATGAAGAAATTCTATTATTAATAGATCTACTTGAAGAAAATTAAAGAAAAGTGATGAAGTTCGATTACAAATACTTAAGAATACAAAAAGCCTCATTTAACGAATTGTGCGGACTTATTTCTAACGAAAATGAAATTTTGCCGCCAGCGGCAGCGGCAAAATTGTGTTTTTGAGTAATCTCCAAAATCACCGCGCGGCAACTGTTTGGTCGTGCCGCGCCGCGCCGCTCCCGGTGTGACTTATAGATTTAATTTTGCAAGAACAATCGCGCAGCGGCAACTGAAAAATGCCGCGCCGCGCCGCGCCGCTCCCGGTGTGACACCTACTTTAAGGTATTGAGAAATGTTTTAATGCTCGCCATATGGATGAAGTGCTAAGAATGGAGTTAAAAAAAGGAATTCAAACGAAAAGGAATTTTGTGGAATTCAATTTCATTATTAAGATATGATAGTTCTTGAAAAGATAGATAAAGTTTAAAACATACTAAATACTTAATTAATATATTATGTAAATTATATTTTAAATTTCATTTTAATACGAATACCATTTCATTATTGAAATTTGAAGCAATTTTCTCATTTCATTTAGTTTCTCCGCTGGTATTATATAATATTTCACTTAAAACTTTAAGAGACAATCACAATACTGTCCAAAATCAGCAGCATAGGAAACTGTGTCTCAACCACAGGCAACACAGTACAGGACGACGCCTCTGCCTGTGCTCTCTTAGCCTATTCCTCGGCTACGTTCAATATGCGGTCTCTCTATTAAAACCGTGTTCGCCAGACCTAATCTTGCACAGAAGGCTATCAATATTTTCAGTCTATCAAAAAGTACTATTAACAGCCATTCCATGCGAAAAGGATCAAACTGTGCATGTTTTGGACCCTACCATATCCGATTTGGATGAAAATTTTTCAATTTGTATGGAATACGAAAATAGCTCAACCGTATTATTTTGTTTCCACCTACCATGACCCAGCTAACGAAACTTTTTTATATTAATAATAGTATTTTTTCCAAAATAAAAGAACAATATTTACCATTAAAACTGAGGATATGTATTTTTTTTGTATTTTTATTTTGGAGCTAGAAGCCTTATTTATCCTTGTCCCAAAAATTATGGTGGTGCTCGACCTCGTTTTCGAGATATATATTTTTAAAGTGACCGTACACCAAAAATAACGCAATATAGGAGCACTACTATGTCGCGATATATGTAAGGATAAAGCTGAATATCGTCTGAATACACGTGAAAGTTGCACTAATTTAAAATAGATGAGCAGCAGAGAACAGATCTCTGCGGTACTCCAGTTCTTCATACGGGGAGAAAATCAATGTCTCTACAAAATAACTTGTGTTGTTGGGCATCTAGATATGACCAAAATTATTTTACAAGCAGAGCTAGAAAAATCGAAATTGGAACGAAATGTTTCAACAAGAATTATATGGTTCACCATGTAAAACAACTTGGAGAAATCCAAATAATTTAGCAATATTAACTTGGCGTCATCTAAAAGAATTCTTATATTATCAGCGACTTTAATCAATGCAGTGCAGTGCAACTACGTTTAGCCCTTAAACCTGACTCATATTTGGTTAATAGGTTTCCACTCTTAAGAAAAAGACTGGCTTGCATATTTAAAATCTTTTCAAATATCTTGGACAGAAATAGTAGGATAGAAATGGGACGAAAATCTGGTGAATTCGAAGCTTTTTTAGGGAATGGGTATAATTTTTGACTGTTTATAGATTGCAGGGAAGGATGACCTTATGATAATGTTATTGAAAAAAATGTAAAATATAATTTTAATAAACTTAGGTCTATGTAATAGATCATTAAGGCCAACCGCATTTCGTTTACTGTACTAAAAACCTTCGAATTAATAATTGAACTAAAGGAGGGAGTCTTCAGATGAATCAGCCAAAATCCTTGAAAGACCATCCCAAAAGTCAGGTTTCCTAGATTAAGTGATAAATTATGTATAGATGCAAACACTAATTTTATAGGGTCTTCATCTCAGATATGCAATAGTTCTTAAACTTTGTCACAATTTCTTAGTAGTGGTGTCGTCTTCTTTCGAGCACGTACATATTTTTATCACAAATATATTTTATAAGTTTTGTCATGTGATGTAATTATTCATCTAGTAGAGTGAATCAGGTCCGATGTGCCAATGATACTTAAATTTTTTTTTGATTAGCCTGGAAAGTAAATGATAATAATATTTAACTTGTAATTCTCTCAGAGCTATGGTTGCTGCATATATGTCATAATTTCTTGAAGGATCCATTTATTCAGCACCATAATATTTTTTTTTTTTTATTTTAATATTTTTGCATTTTAAAATAAATTGTAGAAGTAAACATTAAGGAAAGAAGCAGCGGTTATTATTTCCAAGGTATTTATTTTGATTCAGTTTTAAAATTACTTGTTTATTACTTACACTATATTTGTTGTGTGTCATAATTGTGTGCTCAATACATATTTTATTATCGCAACTAGTAAGTCTCTTGAATCATCTTTCTTTTCAGCCAGACTCTTTTTATGAAGCATTTAAACTAGAGTCCGCTTTATATTTTTGGGAGTTGTGAACCATCGTTTGACATGAAATCTACACAACTTAAGTGTATTGATATACAAAATTAATTATAAAATAAGCCTTGTAGAATGAAAACAAAATAGAACAAATTTTTAAATTGAGAAGCGAAGTTGAAGAAGCGCATTAATTTAGTACACGAAAAATAGCGGTCGTTTGTGCAAGATCATTGCGGCGACATAGGAATAGGAGGGAAAAGTAGAACACGAGTCAGATAGCGAAAAGAGGAAAAAAGTAAGATTGTATTATGAAAGAAATTAAAGTGGTAAACAAAAATGAAAATGTAGTGCAGTTAGAAGCTGAGGTTCTGAACCGTTTGGCGATTTGTTTAAAAAAAAAAAGACTTGGGAGTCTTAGGAAGTAATTGGCGATTCTCAATAAGGGCAGGGGATCAAAAGCTAAGTACCTAACAAGGAATATTATTTACTTTTCTTTCTTTTGTTTTGCTAGATGTTAAAACAAAAAGTATTTTGTGTAGACGCTGTGTTTGTAATTTTTCATTACATATTTGTTAAATTGTGAAATATAGTTAACATTGAATTTCCTACTTCTTGTGCTTTAACTGAATTATGGCTTCGTGGTATCTCCTAAGCTACTCGGCGCCCATAAATTGTTTTTTTTTTTTTTAATTTAAAACACTCACCCATCTTTTTATGTTTTTATATTATAAACCCAAGCTCAGGGGATACCCTATGATGAAAAGCACAGCATGGCAGGAAGGAGATATGGAAAGTATTAAGGGACATGGGGAAAGTGTCGGAGGTGCTGATGTATGTCACTATTAAATTTTCTCAGATGGTATGCCCGAGATAAAAACAGGAAGTGGTAGATTGTTTCACATTCGTATAGTTCGGGATAAGAAAGCATCATGGTATTTTACTGTACGATCGAAAATATTTTGAAAGGTGAAAGGATGTGCGCGGCTTGCTGCGAGCGTATTGCTTGCAGGAATCATTCTACAAGGAATCAAACTAAATATGTCATCAGAACATTGACCATGCATGTACCATCTCCACTAGAGTTGCCTCCATTCACGCCTTAGGGAAATGTAATATAGTTACTTTATTATTTGAAGTTGACCAGCTGAAAGTGTAAAAACATGTAACTGTAATATTTAATAGTATTAATTTGATTTTGTTATGGAGCCCAAATTTACTGACAAATGCACAAAAGCTCTGAAATTTTCAATGAAAATATAATTTTCGAAATAATTGTGAAATTTGCAAGTTATTTAAACTTAGTTTTTTTACTCATCCTTAACTAAATACACAATTTTTTCTGTTTAAGAATTTTTCCAAAGCATCTAATACAGTAATAAATATAACAATTTTAGTAATAATAAATCTAAGCCCAATTTTGTTCGTCAAAAAAGAAACTATAAATAAAATGAAAGGATAAGAAATAAGAGCAGCAACAATTGCACAAGTAATTTTTAATTCCAAACCGAACAATATAAAATACATACGTAAATATATACATATACACATATAAAATATAATACATATATAAAAAGATTTCTACTAAAGTTATTTACAGAAAGTGCATATTTAGTTTTTCTTACAGATTTCGTTAAATTTATTAATTGAAACATGTTTTTCAAGGTCTACGTCTACTTTTAAATAGAATTATCGATAATATAATAATATTGTAATAACAAACTTTTTTTTTAATTTATTTTTTATTTATAATATTCATTCAGCAATTATTTCTCGTTTAATTTTTACCGAAAAATAACATTAGTCTCATTGTCGCGATGCAATATGTTTTTTTTTTAACTTCATATTTTCAGTTATACTTTTGTTGTTTTTGTTAATAATCAACATTTTTAGTTTCTGTTTACAATATCTCAGCACATGATTATTTATTAGCGTTTACATTTTTGAGAATTTGCTACAATATAATAGTTCTTTTTTTTTCAATTAATATTGTCCTAATTAATAAACATAATTACAAAAACTTTAACTCTACGAATTTTAGATTTAGAACACCTTTATATAATATTTTACAATATACAATATACATACTATAATACTTTTTATAAAAAATCCTAATTTCTAATACACGTAAGTAGCACATTTGTGTAGTGGAACATACAATACAACAAGAAAAAACAAAACTTTAAAATTTTTATATTTAACCAGATAAAGAGAATTAAAGAGAATTTTACTCTTTTGTGAAATTCAATTAATAACAAAATGACTTTTGTTGTGAAATATAGGGCGGCATCGTATGTTAGAAATAAGAATTAACTGAAGCAACCGGTTTTTTTTTTGTCTTTTTTTTTTTAATTGTAATTGTAAGCAGAATACTAGCTGTGTTCTTTTGTGTAGCTTGTTCTAGAACTCCCATATATTGGAGAGAAAAAATTGTTTTGTCGAGTTATTTGTACTGTTCGCTTCATTTAAATCTTCTATGAAAATGTATGAGGCGTTGTTTTGCGTATCTTTTGTTCTGTTCTGTTCTGCGGACACAAAAGAACACAGCTACTGTGTTTCATATTCGTACCCTCTACTTGCTAGGAAAAGTTTTACTATGAATTCAGATTTATCGGTAAAAACAATAAGAAAACCAATTGAATCAATCAACTCAAATGCTACTCAGTCATAAACTGCCGGAGTAACTTATATATGGCAGATTTAATGTTAAAGTGAACCAAGTCCATAAATTGAAAAAAATGAGTTAAAAGCGAAAGGCAAACGAACAAAGTGGAACAAGTTTCAGCTGACATTTGTAATAATCGATCGTTTATCGTCCGTCTATTACAAATTGATATGCACATTTTTCCCTCGAATAAAAGCCGGTAGCTTTATCTCAACATGTTTTAATGATTCAAAGGATTATTTGGGATGAGAGACACTGGTCTATCCACTAGTGTGTACCGTTTTGGGCTGCAGTTACCCTTTCCGAGGGGATGGGGGGATATGATTTTGGGAAACGGATTTCACTATTGGTTTCAGCTAATCGGCGCCTAAAATTCATGAAAGAAAAGTTTTTTCCCGAAGGTACTTAAGGGTGTGGGGTAAGTTCCCCCGGGGAGTTCCGACACGACATGTTGTATGTTAAATGAGATGTCTTAAAGTAAGCTTCGTCTAAACAAATTTTTAAAATTATTTACAGTATTGAAAAAAACAAGGACCCCTTTGCGAAATATTTAGATATCCTTTGATATTTATAGGAAAATGGGATAAAAAAAAACGTCTTTATTTATTTATTATTTATCTATACGTGTTGTATAAAAAAGCATAACAATGACAATTCAATCTTTTCAATAACAAAAAATAAAGCAAAAATATTTCCCAGTACTCAAAATTTGCCTGGACGAAACTAAAGCACCCCTTTTATATATTGTTACTTTTTTTCGTACCGCTATCGTCGAACCATTAGCAGTAAGCAATTATTTTATCAGAAATGCCTTTTTCTTATATGCCTGACTAAAATTTTATCATTAATGAGGATTTTTACAAAATTGTTGTTTGTATTAAAAGACGGTTAAAATACTAAAAATGTCAAGAAATGTGTACAGAAGTGAAATAAAATATAAAATTATATTTTATTATAAAAGTGGGTTATATCGACAGAATATTAGTACAAAATATTTCAGAAATCGATCAATTACATCGCGGCTAATTAAAAAGTTTAAGGTGGCGGTTAGTGTCTCTCCTGTGTATTCTGGAGGAAGGCGTCGAGAAGCATCACGAAAAGATGATTTTTGTATTGAAGAAAAGATATTAAGTGAACCTACAGTTCTTCCACTCAAACAAAAAAAAAACTTCCACCGAAAAACTTTATTTAGAAACTTTGTTCCACGAACTACAGATATATATCTAATTTTTAATTTGTTTGTGGATGCGTGCTTATCAGCAAGATCGGATGTCATTTACATATTTAAAAAACAAATTAAAACTATACAACTTTTGGAAGGCCACATTCCGCCATCTACCGGGATAAACTCCCGGGCATAGCACTTACAGAATCAGAGAGCTACATGTCTCCTCTGTCGTGGAGGGGCTTTCCTTCAGATTCTACGCCAATTTAACCGCGAACACTCCCACGAAAATTGGCAAATTTGAACATTTTTCAAGTATCGAAAAATCGCGATTTTTAATTTCATCCTGGACTGGGCATGTGGGTTACGTTTCTTCTACGCTACTTTTCGGCCGATATGGCACCAAAAACAGTTATATTTTAATGTCGGAATCCACATTTTTGCTTATTGATGCCACCTAACGGCACTTTCGTGAAATATTTTCAATGTATAGCCATATTAATGCTTAGGATGTCTGCTATTTTTCCACAATTTATTTCATGCTAATAGGACAATCCTTGCCCCTCCATTCTTCTATCATATGATAGCCAACCCCTCCCCATCATCATGGGCGAGTGTCACCCCGCCACCATTCACTTCCCGATCACGCAGCGTAGCAAGCATATAGTCAACAACAATGATTGAAGTTAAAAAAAATAATACCATGAAGCCATTGAAAGACAATCATGTGTGAGAAGTTAGTTTTTATTAAAAAATACAGTCCATAGGCTCTCATTAAAATGAAAAGATTAGTGAATACAACAGGGAAATGGTAATAGATGGAACAGACACAGTAATTCGTAGGATATCTTCACCAAAGAAACATATATATGAAGGACTAGATGCTATGCATCGGGAATTATTTCTATATCTGGATCCCCAGCAATGCAAAAATTTTATACCATTTTATAAAATTTTCCATAATTTGTCGAAAAATTTGACATTCTGATGTGTGCAGCTCTCCGATAAGAAATTTTACAATATTCAAATGGCAGAAACTATTCGCTTGCAGTTGCATCTCGAAATTTTTCCTCTGCTGAGTGTTTCTTATCCACGAAAAGTGACACAAAGTGAAGGATACAGGTACGTGTACGCCTAGGCAATGAACTGAAAATGACACTTCACATTAGAAATGTATTTTTTTTTCTCATTTGTAATGCTCTAGGCCTAAGTGTAAAATTGTTTTTCCTTTTTAAAAAAAATAAAATGTAAATCAAAGGAAAGCTATTACAATAAATGCTTAAAAAAAAAAAAGGAATTAAAATAAGTTTCAAGAGGAAACTCTTAGCAGTTCGCTAGATTCCCCTTATTGGTGACCCCGACTAAGCTTATTTCGCCAGAATTTTGTGTCAAGGAGCAGAGATTAATTTGGAGTAGATTGGCGCTACAGCCGTAGAGATGGTTTACGTATGATTCGTTTACCGTATGATTTTTACCAAAATTCTAGTTCTTTTAAGCCACAAAATGAGTTCATAGCAACCCTCCGCAGTGCTATGTCCCAAATTAAACCCGTTCCGGCCTCAAACCATTCATTAACTAAATTATTTACATTCAGACTTTTGCTGTCGCCCTTTTGTACCTATGGACACACCTCGGGCCTCTTTACACCCAATACGAAGGTCCATATGAAGTTATCAAAAGGACGGAGACTCTGCGTATTAAAAGAAGAGAAATCAACATTTCTATTAACCGCCTCAAACCATGTTTCGAAGAAGAGGCAGATATAAACTCATCAAGTGAATCACATCCAACAGGTGATAGTTCAAACTCGACAGACGACATCGCTCAACCGGACGTCTCAGGTCCTCGTCGTACGGTCAGTTTTCCTGACAGTGAGAATAGCCTTCCTAAGCGCGTAACCCGCTCTCGACGAACCATAAACGTTCCTGCTCGCTTTTGCTAGATTCTTCCGGTCTTGCTGGTGGGGGAATATTGTGGCGATGGTAAGTTTAAAATGAAAACAAAAGCAAAAAATGTATTTTTCTCTATTAATTAGACATAAACAATAGAAATTATTAGTAATATAAGGATACTATAGCAGTTTGTGTTGCCTCGGAAAAATTATAAGATTTTTTAAGTCCTACTTGAACGAGATCCGCGGAACAATTATTAGCAGAATCTTTGTCATACCCAAAGCCATAAAAGTAACCGTCAAGCTCACAAAAATTAAAATTAGAATTAAAATTGTTACGACATATTTCTTCGGTAAAATTGTTTGATCGAGTGTCGAAGATTAATTAAAACATTATATATAAGGTTGAAAATCACTGTAAACAATATTCCATTTCTGTGTTCGAAGATCTAGAATTTTTACGTAATCAGTCCAGCCTCCAATGGCATATAGTCCTCCATTTATTCCAGTTAATCCAAACAAGCAATTATTCGCAGGCACATTTCTGGACCATCATTTCATTCTCCTTTGTCAAAATCACAAATTTCCACGATTTTGCTAGCAACTCCACCGCATGCATAGATTTTGTTGTCAAAATATGAACACTCATGCCACGACCTCTCTGTGTTCATAGATGGAAATTTTTTCCCCTCCTGTGTACTTGGCTCGAACAATTCACAAGAATTAGCAATAGAATTCTCTCCTATTCCTCCACACATTAACAATTTATTGTCGAATGTTGTATAACCAAAACCTAGTGGAAATTTGGTTTCTTTTTCCATGGTGTTCTCTTCTCAAAGGCCGATAAACATCTCTTTTGATGCCAATCCTAATAACCGCTGAGTTGATTTATCAAATAGAAAACGGCTGGGAACTTTATCCTCATTATTTTGCTTAGTTAATTTAGCAACTTTTCTCAACAGTTCTGCGTTTGCTAAAACATCTTCATTGTCGCAACCAAACAATTTTTGAAAAACAAATTCAATTTAGCGAGAACTTCCGAAAATATTTGCGAGAAGCTGTTGGTTTCAGAAACTTTACCCTCAGCCCATTTCCATACATTTTCAAAGATCTTCTTTTCATAGCATTGTTGATGCAATCTGGTATCAGCAAGTAAAAATCTCATCTCCTCGATGGTCAATGTTACACATTAATGAGCTCTCGAAAAGATGATCAGCTTTGCTAACGATATACTCCAAACACTTATCCTCCAAACTATAGATTAGATTTTTTCCAGCAAGCCGCTAATATTTCAGGCAGCTATGATCTGTAATTGATTCGCTCAGTGCTAGCAAACAGATTTCAACTAATTGTCCAAGCTGAAAAATCACAGTATATTTGACAATTTTTTCTACATCTTCGATTTCTTCTTCGAATTCGCTGGTGTAGATGAACATAATTATTTTTTCTAAGCCATCTGCAGGTATATCTGGCAGTAAAATAGACTCTTCGAACTTCTCTTTCATTGGTACTTACTTGCCGAGGATACAACGTTTTTGTGCACTTCAATTTCGAATCCGTCTTCAGTTTTTAGAATCAAATTACAAAATTCATTTTCCTTGCGTAATTCATTCAGTTGGCTTATTTTGAGCATGTTGAAGGCCTCCAATAAAGATTTTTTCGATGCTCGTGCTGTTTCCATTTGTAAATAAAAAATCTTTTGAAGGAAAATTGTAAAAATTTAGTTATCTTGCTGAGTAGATTTGCACTATTTTATGTCTCCTCTTACCGTTTTTGTTTTTATTGCAGGACTATGATTTTCCAAACAATTACAGAATTATCAAAGTTTCTTTAAGATCAAAATATTCGCGTCAGTTTTTCTTTAAGTAAATTTTAGCTTTGTAAAAATACTTTCTAAACAAATTGTGTAAAGTGCACGCACGTCTACACTTCGCAAGGATAGAAATTTCAATATGCTTCAGTCAATCAAGAAATCAAAATTTATTTATTTACGCCAGAAACAAGAAACTCAATTTTTATCTTTTTTGAATGGGAGGAGATACATATGATATAAGGAGATAGGTATGTATAGAAGAGTAGGGAACCTGAATCTGCAACTGCCTTTATGATTACTCTTTTTTGTTACACGGCCTCTGTACCAATCTGATATCAGCAAGTAAACATCTCATCTCCTCGATTACAGAAATCTTTTTCCCTTCTTTTATTTAACAGTTCTGTACCCACAGAAAATATCAATCATCTGAAAGGTGTAATATAAAGATGACAGTACGGTTTTCATGTAATATTTAAAACTGAAGTTGAAGGTGTAATATATAAAAATTGACGTTGATGTCTTAATTGAGGAGGCAGCTACACACGGTCGCCATTCCAGCGGGAAATATTTCAAGCGCTTCCACACCATAGCCAGAAAATATTTGTTCTGAAGCGCTCTCTTACCACAGTTAAAGCAATCTTTGCAGAAGCAGATCTCTTCTCTGAGTTAGGCTTATTCGTTTTTTGTTGTAAAAAGAAAACTCATATCCATCTGAAAGCGTAGCAGAAGTTTCAATCTTTTCCGAAGAGCTCTATTAACATAACTAAAGGAAGGTGAGAGCGAGCCACTAACTTTAAACCAGTGGCAAATTTTCACTACATTTCTTCATTTATTGTGTGTTCGCCCTCACCACAGGCAGAACAACGATATACTTATGGTCTTGCTTGAAGTTGCTTGAGGCTTCAATTGAATTTTATTTTGTGTGAACCTTTACCGCTTTTTAGTAGCAGTTATTAGCTACTAGAGCGAAGTTCGAACTAAATATTCGTGTGATTTAAATTTTTATTGTTACTTTTTATCATCGTTTGGAGCAGAGCAAATATGAGTAACAGTGTTGAATACAAAAAAATATATAATTTTATTTATTTTAGGGATCAAACCAAGTCCATTCTAGCTTTGGAAAGGAGATCCAAGAGGCACCAAACTACTTCCAGATTCGTTTGCTAATGAAGCAATTGACAATAAATTGTTAATTTGTGGAGGAAAAGTAGGGCACTACGGGACTAATTGTTGTGAATTATTAGAGCCAATCAGACTTGAATGGAAAAAGTTTCCATGAATGGAAATAGAGAGGTGTTGCCATCAGTGCTCAAATCTTGATCTTGTATGCGGTGGAGGAGATAGAAAAGGCGTGGAAGTGTTTGATTTCAGAAAACAAAAATGGCTTTTCGGGTTTTCGGTTTTTTATTTATTTAATGCATAAACCTTTCAGAACCGAATTTTATACTGCAATGTTGGCTGCGACTTTTTCTAATATTTCGTATTTGACACTTGTCAAGAAGTGCCCATTTTGTTTTTATTTTCCATTTACACAAATAATTTCACAATATTTGCTCGCATTTTGTACGTGCATGGAACTTTCTTAAGTCAAATAAAAAATTAAATGACAAATCAAATGTAAGCTCTCTAATTAATTCTCAGTATCGTAACCGCAAGTGCCTCTGAAATTCAATATCTCAATTTGAAACCGCAACTCTATCCCCGGTAAAATAGATTTGTATTGCGTAGTTAGCAAGATAATCAGTGTGTAAATATGCTTGCAGTAGAAGTGCCAGAGATTTGTCTGGATGTACTCCCAGTGCTAAACGAAAGAAGTCTAAATATATTTTAGCTGACAAGCACAATATTTGTAATTTAGAAGACTGAATAAGCGTATTAGTCGTTTTTGATTTTTATTGGAAGGTGGACAATTCAGGGAACATCAGTAGATACATGCTTCGAACTGAATCATACCTTTACAGCGTCCGCTTACGATAACAATTTCATGAGTAAGTTTTGTAAGAAATGTTTTGGAATCTCGAGACTGTGGGAAGCTCAAAAGTAACGAATCAAAAGTGACACACGCTTAGACTCTTATTATAGTGGTGCGCTCTCAAGGCTGCATGCCTTAGTGAGGAGCTGGCGAAGAGAACCTTGTAAATTATTTGCATATGATACTGCTATTAATGAATTTCTTTTGTTTGGTCATGCTGAGAAGGTAAATGAATCAACGAAAGGCGCTCGGCTGCTTCACAGGGCTGTCTATAGGGAAGATAAAACTGCGACGAAAGTTAGAATACTTTTTGATACTTGAGAACGGTCTGGAACAAAGCTATCTCTCACCGCTGAACCAAATTTTCTACCTAACATTCTTTTGCAGTTCTTTTGAATTTCCGAACTGGATGAATTGGTTTAGTAGCCGATGTAGAAAAAGCGTTCCTACAAATTTTGCTTACTGAAGGGGATCGAGACTCCTTACAGATTCATTTGGTTTAAACATCGACTGAATTCCATAGATAATCTCCCACAATATCAAGAATATAAGATGACATGCGTGACCTTTGGAGTACGATGCAGTCCTGTTCTTTTAACTGAAACTTTACAAAAGCACTAAGAGAATATTCCAATTATCCAGAAACACTTAAATTCTTCAATTGATTTCGAGCAATTTTTTGACCCTTTGGGTATTCTTCCGCCATTCATCATTAAATTAAAAATATTATTCCAGGAAACTTGGCTAAGAAAGCTGAAGTGGGACAGGATTTTACCCAACAATTTGCTAAGGATTGAAATGTTTGCTGCGCTGATATATACACATTCTGAGGAATATTTCGTTACCTAGATGTTTGATTCCTTTTGTTGATGCTAGTGCTCATGCATATGGAACTGTTGCCTACATTAGAAGTGTAGATGAAAATGGGACAGTTTATGTCCAGTATTTGTGTTCAAAGAACCGAGTTTCTCCTCTAAAGCAGAGCTTCTTAAACTTTTATCATTCACGACCCCATTTATGATTGTGACTTTCATTCACCACGCCATTTCTGATTTGTGATTTTTCTCGCAACCCAAAAAATATATAAAATAAAGAAATGTATATAAATATTTTGTGATAACTTATTGATTAGGTAAAAATATATATACCTACATATGAAAAAATATAGGTTTAGAACTTACTTAAAAACATAAAAATTAAAAATTGAACAAAACGTTGTAAAATTTTATATATTAAACCCCCAAGATTTCGCTAAGCGACCCCATATGGGGTCGTAACCCATAGTTTAAGAAGCCCTGCTCTAAAGGAAGATGGAAATCAAGATTTTTCACTGCCGCAGCCCGAACTCACAGCTGCTTTAATTGCTGCCCGTATAAGAAAATATTTAGTCGAACGTGTTAACCTCAATATTGATGGTATTCTTTTCTGGCCTGACTCTAGTATTTCCCTTCATTGCAAATCGCGTTAATGAGATTAAAGAACTGTCTAATTCTACTAATTGGAAACATTCCCCTTGTGATCAGAATCCTGCCGACTAGTTGAGTTTCAGGAAAACGATTGATAGAATGGAATTTATATTTCCAAGGTCCGTCCTGGTTATCGGATAAAGAAAGTAATTGGCCCTCTCTTAATGCAAGGATTCACAGCTCTACTTTGCTATCATGCGTAAGAGGTTTCAGCAGTAGCTTCGCCGCCCAATTGAAAAATCCCTTTTTTCGACTTCGAGGTATATTTAAGCATAACAAGTTCCTGGTTGCTGAAGAATCAAAAATAGGTCAAATGTACTGAATCCGCTACACTCAAGAACGAGAATATTGTGAAGAAATTGGTGCACTGGAAAGTCAGACACCGATACCTAAATCTTCAGGAATCTTAACATTAAATCCCATTTTGAACGACGTGGGCTTATTAGTAGTGGGAAGCCGTCTTCAGTTCCTTCATGTTGATTTTGAATTCACATTTCTAACTATTCTACTGAAGTCATCGTATTTGTCTAAACTTATTGTAATAGATGTTAATCACCGTGTCTTACATGGAGGGAATAATGTCTCTTGCAACTCTTCGACAGCGATTTTGGGTTCTTCAAGGACGCCAACTGGTAAAAGCTATTATTTCAAAATGTGGTGTATGTAAGAGTCTACGTGGCAAAGCAGCCTCACAACCTTTTGCTTCATTACCGAAATGTAGGTTGATTGCTTCTAAACCTTTCGAAACAACTGGTATAGATTTTGCACTGTAAGGGAAGACTACACTATAAAAAGGGCACAAAATGTTGCCACAAAATTTAGGGAAAAAATATCTAGAAATATAGGGAATATTGCCTAAAATGTAGGGAATATTCCCTAATATGTATAAACATTTAGTGGATCGATACAATTTCTCATTGCTCATAGTTGGTAAAGAATGTTGGATGGCCTGGGAAGGTAGTTTTATGATATTATTTATCTAATTATCGTTAAACTTTGCTTTAATATGGTTTTGTGTGTGAATGAACCATGTTTGTTGGTGGTCCTGGTGAATTCAGGGGGTTCGTCAATCACTTTTTTTTTCTTTATCAATTGGATTCACATGTAATCATGAATAGTAAGTAGTATAGGGATGAGTAAGTGATCTGATTAGAACTGATATTATATGCTTTTTTACGTCCCGGTAACTGTGAAGATTTTAAGTAGTGTAGCACTCTTAGCGGTTCTAAGATACGCTCAAATTTTGTTAGTATTATTGTTATCATTACTCATTCAATGTGGATGCCGTGTAGGCTGACTATTGGCTCTTCCGTATGTCGTTTCTTCCAGCCACGGAAATCTTCAATGGTATTCCTAACGCTAGTTGGAGTGTGCTAGTTGTCCATTCTGTGTTATAAGGATCACGTAAAATTGTTGGTGTGTTATCTTTTAATGTTATTCGAGTGGGTTACCTACTCGGTTAGATAACTTTGCGACTGGTAATTTACTGTAGTTGTTTCAGTGATATGTTTAGCATTTTCAAATATACAGGTATGTGTATATGTGGTATTATATGATGTGTTCATGGTATGTATGGATAATTATTAAAATGTATACATACATGTGATGTATGTGGTGACAAGACAAAACATTGAGTGATAGTATAATCCTAATTACTGAAGGCTTTGATGATGGGTCTTGTGGTGAATGCCTGTGGGTGGATGGTGCGGTATCTGGGATGTTGAATATTTAGTGGAGGCTTTGCAATTCTCGATTGGGAATTTTATATTGTTAATAGGATATATTTCTTATATCTATGTATATTACCTAGAGTACCGGCACTAGGTATATAGTTATCTCAATATATACGGCATGCGTATGAAATGTCTTTTATATGTAATAATTATATTATGTAATAAAATATCTCAAATTTTAATGTATAGGCATATATGAATATAAATATAGGGTGTATAAAACTGTGTATGTATGTGTGAAAGCTGCTGTGATTGTGTAAAACTGGTGGGAGATGTCCAGAAATCGGGCAAGGTCGTGTGGTATCTAAAATATATACGTTGGATTTTGCGGAGGTGATGTTTGGTATGGCATTCGGGCCGCGTGATTCGGAATTGGAAAAAAATGGGGAAAAATTGGTGTTTATATGTCCTGGAGTGTGGAGCTATATATACCTACTTTGTATATCGTTGGGAGTATTATCGAATTTGACTTGACGTCTCCCTTTCGAGTGGCTTTTGCTTTTCGCTGTCAATTAAAAGTATTTTATTATATTGAAATTATTACATTTCTTTTGCGATGTGTCGCGGTTACTTTATTATATTATTTTATTTTTATATTCTTTTGTAAATATGTATGTGTCTTATTATAAATAATCTTATCTTTTTGTTATCAATAAATTTATTGCTATGAATTCCGTATATTTCTTTATTTTGTATGATTTGTTTCTGCCTTACGGGCGTTTTTTATTTGTTGCTTATATATGCGACAGCGTGTGTGATACGGCTATGTGCTATGGTGGATCACGCTAGAAAATATATATGGTAATGTGTTTCGTAGTTTCGTAGTTTGTCTCTGAACCTATACCGACATATTCGGGGCGAGATTCAGAGACACCTGCGTGATTTAGCAGCATCATGCAGTTACCACAGAATACTACTGCTAAAAACCTTCTCACTTTCCAGTGAACGTACATGTACATTGTACTAGGGTTGGTGGCGGATGATTCCAAATCTCTTTTGGAACAACGGCAGCACCCACAACCTCACAGAGGCTACTGCTAAAAACCTTTTCACTGGAGCTATACTGGGTTATCCAGGGCGAGGTCCAGTGAACGTTTTTCATAGTTCCAATTGAACACCAAGCCAAGGTGGAACAGCATACGCAGAGGGCTGCGTGGCTAAGGGGGAGCTTAGTCGCAAGTATGCTAACTCCGGATACCTGGCGACATCCGGTTTTAACTAGCCTTTTCGCAGTAATGCGGGCCCGGTGCGGGAGCAAATATCTAACTCTTCGTAGAAAAGTAAACACAGTCTCTAGCACAACTCCTTTTTTGTTGAGTTTTACGCACGCAAAGAACTCTCAAAGCATGTGCCGAACTCACGCTAATAATAATAAATATTGAAATTGAATGTTGGCATACGTGGAAGCCTAGACCAGCATTTTTCTTGATTTTGTATGCAATGGAAACAAATGAGGCATGTACTAATTCAGCTTGGATAAATACCCATGGTTCTGGTTATCCTTAGACGTGCAAGATTTATATAATTTTTTCTTAATTATAGACATTGGCTTTATCTAGCAAAAGACGATGTATAATATATAGATATAAGCCTTTAATTATCATTACCATTACAAATATGTAGCAGATAATTTTCGGCACTATAAATAGTCTTGCTTCTTTCTGGCATAGTCTAAAACCGGATAGGCTAAGTGAGCTTACATGATACTTCTTGGGCATTAGCCTTTACCTTCTTGTAAGAGGGGATAAAGAATTCTCTCACGGTATGTTCTGCCTGTCGTAAAAGGCGACTAAAAGAACAAAAGGGGGGTACAGTTGCACAGCTTAGTTGTAGCGTCATCCACTTGGAAGACAGACAATAGGCTTGTGAGAACCCGCAAAAATTTCCTGTTGGACGTTCGTGCGAAAGTACGCCGTGGTGAATTTGTAGCGATTCCCGTTGGTCCAATCCACACTAGAGTGGCAGGAGTGTTTGTCGGTGTTTGACGTTTGCCAAGTGATGCATCTCTCGTTCGGTGCAAATGTATTGTATTAACGTAAGCGTTCAATTTTGACGTTGTTCATACAGTACTTTGCGTTCCGAAAACCAGAGCAAATGTTCTCTTGTGTGCGGCATATAATCGTGTTGCGCGGAATTGCATGCATCGTCCTGCCTTTGGCGAAGCGATTCTGTAGATTTCGTTAACAAAACTGAGCGTGTAGACATCGAGGTGCTGTAGTGGAATCGGCAACTTTTGCTTTTTATTCGAGCAATAGGTTTTTGTTCTACTCTCGGTAGTCGTATCGCCAACGATTATCCGACAGGCAGGATTTACGCCAGCAAATGGTTAAAATATCCAGAGCGAAATGTAGCCTGTATAGCACGCATTGTTTTGGCATCAAATGCCTCACAACAATTTGTTTTGCGACGTTTTTTTGGTGGTGGTGTGGTATAAAGCCCTCTCACTTCATCGAAAATGTCAGCGATATGCCGTCTATGAAAATGACGAATCAAATGTTTTATGGGCTGATAAGTATTTCAGCCATTCTTCTTCCCTAACAACGTGGACGAAGGACATTTATGCAATTTTTTCCTGCATAGACGTTGGCGGAGTGTTACGTGAATTGTAGCTACCATTCTGTAGCCGGTGCTTGTTCATTTGTATGAACGCAATATTTTCAAGTTCGTTTGTTGTAACGTTGTAGCGCGTTAAATAAATGCAAATATTAGTGCGGCGGTTGCTGAAGTTGTACAATTTCACAACATCAACCTCATATCACAGATGTAGCAATATATGTTGCATTAGTCCACCGTTCGGTATGAAATGCCTCTTTCGTATGAGCAAATAACAACGTTTCATAAATATCTCGGGCAGGTTTTGAGAAAGGGATTAAGTATTACGAAAATCTTTTGTATGCATGCGTGCATGTTATTGTTGAATATCTCGATCGTATCGTTTGGAACCGAAAGTAATTAGATTGGTCCAGAGATATATCAGAGAAACTACGGAGTATGTGAGTACTGCGTAAAATTTGTAACCATGTCAATTTAGTATTTGGGTCTGAATAGCCTAAAATTTATTTTACCAAAAGGTATCATCTAGCCATGCCTTATTCAATTGGGAAAATGAATGTAAATGGACAGTTTCATGGGAAAGCGCAGAGATTGCTGTAGCTTCAGACTGATGCTCGTGCATTTTGGCATTTGTAATTTCTAGGCAAAACCACTACGTACGAATATGTTGTTGTTTCGGTTGTTTTTTTTTAAAGTTTGTGAATAGTATATCCGTTTTTTCATCGCCCCATTTTTTTTTTTGTTTTTTGTGGTGAGATTCCACTCTCTTCTGTCTTGTCCCCTGTAGGGGGGGGGGGGTGAGCATACTCCCACGTAGGCTCTGCTTGTCGTAGAAGGCGACTAAAAGGGTTTGTCTCTGAACCTATACCGACATATTCGGGGCGAGATTCAGAGACACCTGCATGATTTAGCAGCATCATGCAGTTATCACAGAGTAATACTGCTAAAAACCTTCTCACTTTCCAGTGAACATGATTTAGCAAGATCATTGTACTAGGGTTGGTGGCGGATGATTCCAAATCTCTTTTGGAACAACGGCAGCACCCACAACCTCTCACAGAGGCTACTGCTACAAATCTTCTCACTGGAGCTATACTGGGTTATCCAGGGCGAGTTCCAGTGAACGTTTTTCATAGTTCCAATTGAACTCCAAGCCAAGGTGGAACAGCATACGCCGAGGGCTGCGTGGCTAAGGGGGAGCTTAGTCGCAAGTATGCGAACTCCGGATACCTGGCGACATCCGGTTTTAACTAGCCCTTTCGCAGTAATGCGGGTCCGGTCTGGGAGCAGAAGTAGTTAATCTGTGGTCCTGGACAAGTGCCTATACTACCTCTACGAGGTGGCCAACCTAGCTTCGGCTGGGGTAAAAGTATAGGTGCCTGCCATGGGAGTAGGTAGGACTCTGGTCCTACTGAAGCAACTGCCAGAGGTGTGTTCATTCCTTCTGCTTAGCGGCAGTAAATTGGACCCCAAGCCAAGGTGAAACAGCATACGCCGAGGGCTGCGTCGCTAAGGGGGAGCTTAGTCGCAAGTATGCGTACTCCCGATACCAGGCGACCTCCGGTTTAAGCTAGCCTTCCTGCGGCAATGCGGATCTCTGCCGTGGGAGACTGTCTTTCTCCGCAACTCGTGGGAACACAATGAAAATCTCTTTTTTTTATGAGGGTGGCACCCTTCTAAAAATGCCAAACGACGTTAAGAGGAGAATTTTCGGGTTACTCTCTACAAATCCCTTTTTGCGGGACCTAACCTGCGAAGCTGTCGAGAGTAACCCAGGACCCCCAAAACGGAAAAATGAAACACAAACAGTAGAAAATGAAGCAACAACAACAACAAGATATTCGAACGTGAAGATGGGCTTTGCGAAGAAATGTAAGAATGCTATACTACGCGAACAAATACAGTCTGACGTTGCGGAAGTGTCTGCACTTTCCGTGGAAATGTGAAGCTCCAAAGTTCACTGATGCTAACGTGTATCGAAACAACTTCCAGCAAATTAAAGTCAAGCTTAGTACTCAGATTTTCAGTCGCACTGATTCTCTCCGAAACGAAAGAAAGTTCATGGAGCACAACGGCTGTGAGTAGTTACCGCAGAATTAAATGGTTTTTTTTACAAATTGTTTGATATGTTTAATTCATCTTCTGCCTCTGAGCTGAAAGATTTAAGGTGGCCGTTTGTAGGCGATGAGAGACAGTTGCTCTCTTTAGATGATATACATAGAATATTAAGTAATCTAAAATATATTAATAAAGACGGAAAAAATGTAACTGGGGGAATAAAATGCTTTAACAGCTGGGCTGGTTGATTACCATACAAAAGTTTAAAAGATATATGGTATACCATTAAAGTTCAAGGAAATATTAAATATTTGTTAACCAGACTGTTAAATCAAGAATGCTTAGAGAATTTCTTTGGATGGATACGCTAGCAAATTGGGAATTGTGTGTATCGTACTCTGAACCAGTTTATAATGGGCTATAAAAAACGATCCAATTCATGGAACTTCTACAAATTGGTAACTATGAAGAAGAGGTTCATTTCCGTGTCAGGATTTCGAACCATTTGGTTTAGAAAATAATGGACACAGCGGTGTCTTCTTGTTCTCAATGTAACGTTACAACGTTTCCAGGCGATTACAAACAATTAAGTTTTGATGAAGAAAATGCACGTTTTTATGTTTGCGGGTTTCTTTACAAAAAAAAAAAAAAAGTCGCGGAATTCATCAGTTTACTCATGTTGATGAAAATACTGACCATAATCCCGTAGGAACATATATTCACTCCGGAAGGATTTTATTCGTATATTAAACGTCTTCCCTAATTATTTAAAGGTTTAAGAAGAGAAAGCCTAATTGCTTATGTCAAAAAAGTTCTTACGTCGGTATCAACATTGAAAAAAATCATTGGTAAATAAATGAGGTAAAAACATTCATTTCGACCCACTTATTTAATTTACCATGTTTATATGCAGGGTTGAACTATGGTTAAACTCGGGTTAAACTCCATATATTAAAAAAGAACATACTTAAATTAAGTTTAACTGTGCACAATCTGTGTTGTGTACATAACTTCTCGGACATGATAAAAGCCTATATGCTCTGTGTGGTAAAAGGAAATGACGGTACATATATAAAGCATACTAAAAAAATATAAATATGGCTATTTAACAATTCTACGTCATTCATTGCATACATATAATTAGATTTACTATACCTACATTACAATGAACATTGTCTAAAATATATTGAGTAAGATTTCTTTTAAAACGATTTATCATTTTTCACTTTATCATTTTTTTTCTATCATGAGATGTGAATGAATGAATAAAACTGCTGTTTTCATACAGACTATACCAGGTGTGGGGACGCATGAGGTCAATGAGAGCCGCATGCCGGTTTTCCACATATTATGAAGAGCCACTTCATAGCATTTAAGTACACAAATTCAAATTTATATATATTATTTTATTAATATGATGGGATATGTGTATCTGCACAAGTCTTAAGTGCTATGTAAAATTTGTATCATATACATACATAAAGAATGAAAATACAAAATAATTATTTAAAAATTTTAATAATAAATATAACATATAACAACAATTCATTGATACATCATTTAACGAAGACATTTGCTCAAATTTTTTAAATTTCGCATGTAATTTGTTAAAGATGTTGATATCGTTAGACTACTTTTCATCTAAAAGAATTCTACAATAATATAATAGAAACTACTATCTTCGAACTGAATTTGTGCTTTTCATCTAAGCAACTGTTTTCTTGATACAAAAGTTAATGTTTATTTGACAGATTATTTGGAAAACCATGGGAATCAAGGGCTACCTTATCATCCTATGGTATGAGCTTATATATGTATATACCACAGACTTATGTACGTATGTGGTTAACTTTATATGAAATCGAGGGAATAAAATTTCCAAAGGATCAAGAGTTTCGTCTTATTAAATTTTGCAAAAAAATGCAAGTGCTGGTTTTTATGTCATCTGTGTCCATGAAGCTTACGTGGAGCATCATGACGAAACGTTGTGCGGCAGGTAGGGCACCACTTGTCCAGCGCCGTAAGTCACTTAGTTTAGCGACCGTAGTGCTTAAGTAAGGTAGGAAAAGATAGTCATCATCCATTATTATTTTATTATTATAAAAAAAAAAAAATATATATATATATATAAAAAAAAGCGGCAGTACGGTTGGTCTGAAATACAAAAAAAATATTATCAAGTAAAAACCATTTTTTTTTTTTTTTTGTATACTTACTTATTAGACAAACTCTGTCCCGAACAGCGTATTGCACGCCTTTGCTGCGGCGTCTCTGCGGGCCAGCACCTTTGTCTGCCCGTAGCCGTCATACGTTTCCCCGTCCACCTTTATTTGGACGTGGAGCGGCGGGCAATTATTTCCCGCGTCTATAAAACCCACTTGAGGGCGCATCTATATAACAAGAATATTATATTATACAACCATATTGAACGATAATACTTACTATTAATAAGAGGCAGGTGGGTTGTAAGTTCTTCCACCCTTTTGGCAAATCTGCCGTGGTCTTTGCTAAACTGCACGATAGGCTTAAGTTAATATAATGTTTTGCACTCACCTATGGTGTCACAAATATGTTTTTATCTGCCTTGTTCGATTTTATATGATGGGAACAGTCAACCCCATTTTCTCCTAAATTGATTGATTACTGACTCATTGATATGACGTATCCTAATATCCTAAACTGATAGGCGGCTTTTTTTGTACGTATCCTAATATCCTAGACAGATAGGCGGTTTTTATAGCATACACAAGAAATACTCAGATATCGACGGCCTCCCCTACATCAGGTCGAGGCATCGTTGATTTTCTACTCGAGCTAGACATTGCTATCTTACCCTTTGGTTACGTCAACAACTTGAAGCATCGTCAATTTTTTATTCGAGCGAGGCGTTACAGATTTTTGTTCTACTTATCCAATCTTTGAATGTTATTAGTTTGTCTATGGAAACACATTCGGAATGCATCAAATTTGTTAAATCACTGGTATGATTTTTTATACCGATTCTTACATATATATGTTCTGAGCGTATTTCTTTTAATAAGTGAATAAAATTAAACAACAGCGTTACGAGATCACCACAATTTTGTGAAAGAAACGATTTTGTTTTGTACTGCGAAATTCTTCGCTTGCACTTGTGTAAAATTAAGACATGGAATAGTTTACCATCTTCTGTCTTTATATCTACGGCATACAATCGGGGAAGGTTTAAGGGTGACATATATCAGCACCTTACCTCCTCCCTGTCATGTTGTGCTTTGCGGCATAGGGTATCCCCTCAGCTTGGCTTAATAATATACATATAGTATATAATATATAACTTTAAATCTGTATACTAAATGCCTGAAGCTACCAGCTCTGGCGTATTTCACAACTCCTGATGGAACCTTAAACATCATTTTCCTGTAATTTAGCAATGTTATTAGTGGCAATTCTTGTAATCAAATTTCCTAGAAATTTTTTACTTCAACAGCTGCAACAGTCAAATTAGGCGCAGAAGTAAAGCAAATACATTAAAATCATTTTTCAATGAACACTGCAATGTAATATAAAGAAAAGTTTGAAATTGAAAAAAAAAAACGAACTAATTTGGATATATATAAAATCATACGTCCATCCATACCTACCTCATAATAACTTCATCACAGAATATCACGGAGTCAATATAAAGCCTCTTCAATGTCGTAGAGCTGCATATAAAGTGCTTAAGAGCGCTAGCATTCATAGGACTTTTAACCATTTTCAATCCTTCTAGACAATCAAATTTCCGATCTGAAGGATATGAAAACATATTCGTCATACGACAATGTATATGGATTAATGATGAGCACAGCTGTGTAAGCAGCTCACGTCTCGTTCCAAAGGCTGCTACAGAATACTGGTTTACTAAAAAAGCAATTGGCGTTCGGAACCTTGATCTTTTTACACACGTCAATTCAATATTTGATATTCTGAAAGACTCGTCCAAATGCAAGTTGAAGGTTTATATTCCAATATCCTAGTGAAAAAATGTGAGTTGGAAAGAGAGACACTAAAAACACAACTAGTTTAAGCAATTCATTATCCACCTGAATTTGTAGTAATGCAAACCCAGCAGCAAGTCTATATTACTCGTCCTTGAGGTGAATTAATATATCTTATTAAATGTCAACCTGAATTGCCAATCGAATACAACAATAAAGATTATTTCATGACCCCACTAACTCATTCGCTTGTACAACACGGAACTGTAATTCCATGTTCAGAATTTCTCAGTCCAGCGTATTACGTAAACAGTGATTGGTATGGTTTCAACCCGACACTTGACCGAATGAAAAACTCAGGTGAACTACAACCTTCAATGTATCCAGTTTGAAGATATGAAGACCCAGGCCAACTTATAACGGCAGGATTACTATATATTATATTATAGAGTCAAATATAATTTCAAACATTCTTATGCGTAATGTTATGGGACATAAAACCGATCAACAGAATGTTGACACAAGCAACATATTATCCTCCACGACCTTATAATCACTAGAAATGTCGATGACAAGCAAAGTATGAGGCATTTTTGATGAAATAGGACACATCTGCGCCGCTTTAATATGAATATAACATATGTATAATATTAAAAGTGATTAAGTGATGTCATAATAAACGCGCAATCATTAAAATCTCTTTAAGAAGGGTGGAGTTAGAAACTAGCCGCTGCTGCATGGAACTCGGCAACACATCATTTGACCCACAGTCAGCATCATGCAAGTAAAACATTACACGATGTAGTCATTGTCAAACGCTTGTCGGACGAAGATGAATATGCTATGCCAGATACAGAAAATGTATAATAGGAAGACTTTCAAGGTCGTCAACAGAGAGTGTCATCATTTAGTTACATAAAAGGTCAAATCAGCATTTCCTTTCATATATTGCTATTGTTTATTTTCCTATGTGTTTTTCCTTAAATCTTCCTTTATTGTTTAATTTTTGGACATATTTTGTCAGAAATATATGTATTCACATCAGGCGAGTCGAGGCGCCATAAAACCTCTAGTTCCTGAGTTAACAAATCATCAGTCATGGAGGAAATACCGCTGGTGATTATTAACTATTATTTCTTTACTATTATGTTGGACCCTAAATAGTACAAAGGAGACAGAATGTTGCAATCTGGTGTGTCAACGATATGACAACTACCGCACCTTTAATCAGGAATTACTCTATTGCACCATGATTACAATATTAAATCGTCAGAAATCCAATCCACACTTATTATCGCTTTCATCGATTGCAAATTGAAGCAGAATGTATTTATATCAAAATGGAAGAAAGGGCAATGTCCTTTGCGACCGGCTTGGCGAAGCTTACCGCCAGGGACACGCGCACTATTTTTCGTAGAAATGTTTTTAGTACCTAAATTGGTTCGTTATTGTGATTTGTTTTTTTTTTTATATTATTAAGCCATGCTCGGGAGATACCCTATGATGCAAAGCACTGTATGGCAGGAAGGAAATATGTACGGATTAAGGGATATGAGGAGAGTGGCGGAGGTGCCGATGTATTTCACCCTTAAATTTTCGCAGATTGTATGTCGAAGGAAAGACAGAAGATGGTAGAATATGGAACATTCGCACATTTCGGGATAAAGAAGTTTTGTAAGTAGATGTACACAAGAGATACTCTCGGGACCTTGTATGTAGAGAAATAATAACACTCATTGAAACATTTACACTCAAAAATAAAATCACAATTCCGTGATAGAATCACAATTCAGCGAAATCATATACAACTTTGATGCTGGAAATGTATTTCCAAGTACCAAGTTATCACAGAATAATACTGCTAAAAACCTTCTCACTTTCCAGTGAACATGATTTAGCAGGATCATTGTACTAGGGTTGGTGGCGGTTGATTCCAAATCTCTTTTGGAACAACGGCAGCACCCACAACCTCTCACAGAGGCTACTGCTACAAATCTTCTCACTGGAGCTATACTGGGTGGTGAGTTCCAGTGAACGTTTTTCATAGTTCCAACTGAACTCCAAGCCAAGGTGGAACAGCATACGCCGAGGGCTGCGTGGCTAAGGGGGAACTTAGTCGCAAGTATGCAAGTCTATTAAGTACCTACAAATATCTAACTCTTCGTAGAAAAGTAAACACAGTCTCTAGCACAACTCCTTTTTTGTTGAGTTTTACGCACGCAAAGAACTCTCAAAGCATGTGCCGAACTCACGCTAATAATAATAAATATTGAAATTGAATGTTGGCATACGTGGAAGCCTAGACCAGCATTTTTCTTGATTTTGTATGCAATGGAAACAAATGAGACATGTACTAATTCAGCTTGGATAAATACCCATGGTTCTGGTTATCTTTAGACGTGCAAGATATTATATAATTTTTTCTTAATTATAGACATTGGCTTTATCTAGCAAAAGACGATGTATAATATATAGATATAAGCCTTTAATTATCATTACCATTACAAATATGTAGCAGATAATTTTCGGCACTATAAATAGTCTTGCTTCTTTCTGGCATAGTCTAAAACCGGATAGGCTAAGTGAGCTTACATGATACTTCTTGGGCATTAGCCTTTACCTCCCTGTAAGAGGGGATAAAGAATTCTCTCACGGTATGTTCTGCCTGTCGTAAAAGGCGACTAAACGAACAAAAGGGGGGTACAGTTGCACAGCTTAGTTGTAGCGTCATCCACTTGGAAGATAGACAATAGGCTTGTGAGAACCCGCAAAAATTTCCTGTTGGACATTCGTGCGAAAGTACGCCGTGGTGAATTTGTAGCGATTCCCGTTGGTCCAATCCACACTAGAGTGGCAGGAGTGTTTGTCGGTGTTTGACGTTTGCCAAGTGATGCATCTCTCGTTCGGTGCAAATGTATTGTATTAACGTAAGCGTTCAATTTTGACGTTGTTCATACAGTACTTTGCGTTCCGAAAACCAGAGCAAATGTTCTCTTGTGTGAGGCATATAATCGTGTTGCGCGGAATTGCATGCATCGTTCTGCCTTTGGCGAAGCGATTCTGTAGATTTCGTTAACAAAACTGAGCGTGTAGACATCGAGGTGCTGTAGTGGAATCGGCAACTTTTGCTTTTTATTCGAGCAATAGGTTTTCGTTCTACTCTCGGTAGTCGTATCGCCAACGATTATCCGACAGGCAGGATTTACGCCAGCAAATGGTTAAACTATCCAGAGCGAAATGTATCCTGTATAGCGCGCATTGTTTTGGCATCAAATGCCTCACAACAATTTGTTTTGCGACGTTTTTTTGGTGGTGGTGTGGTATAATGCCCTCTCACTTCATCGAAAATGTCAGCGATATGCCGTCTATGAAAATGACGAATCAAATGTTTTATGGGCTGATAAGTATTTCAGCCATTCTTCTTCCCTAACAACGTGGACGAAGAACATTTATGCAATTTTTTCCTGCATAGACGTTGGCGGAGTGTTACGTGAATTGTAGCTACCATTCTGTAACCGGTGCTTGTTCAGTTGTATGAACGCAATATTTTCAAGTTCGTTTGTTGTAACGTTGTAGCGCGTTAAATAAATGCAAATATTAGTGCGGCGGTTGCTGAAGTTGTACAATTTCACAACATCAACCTCATAGCACAGATGTAGCAATATATGTTGCATTAGTCCACCGTTCGGTATGAAATGCCTTTTTCGTATGAGCAAATAACAACGTTTCATAAATATCTCGGGCAGGTTTTGAGAAAGGGATTAAGTATTACGAAAATCTTTTGTATGCATGCGTGCATGTTATTGTTGAATATCTCGATCGTATCGTTTGGAACCGAAAGTAATTAGATTGGTCCAGAGATATATCAGAGAAACTACGGAGTATGTGAGTACTGCGTAAAATTTGTAACCATGTCAATTTAGTATTTGGGTCTGAATAGCCTAAAATTTATTTTACCAAAAGGTATCATCTAGCCATGCCTTATTCAATTGGGAAAATGAATGTAAATGGACAGTTTCATGGGAAAGCGCAGAGATTGCTGTAGCTTCAGACTGATGCTCGTGCATTTTGGCATTTGTAATTTCTAGGCAAAACCACTACGTACGAATATGTTGTTGTTTCGGTTGTTTTTTTTTAAAGTTTGTGAATAGTATATCCGTTTTTTCATCGCCCCATTTTTTTTGTCTTTTGTGGTGAGATTCCACTCTCTTCTGTCTTGTCCCCTGTAGGGGGGGGTGAGCATACTCCTACAGTAGGCTTGTTGTGACTCAGGTACCCAATGCCCCGAATCACAACCATAAGGTCCATGCACCAATATATTTCCCTATGCAATATATCGATGCATTGCAAAGATGACCGTGAAAATTAATTTTAATTTAATTCATTTAAAATTTCATTTAAAAAAATTTCAAATGCATTTAAAGTTGCATTTCCATACTGCAACAAAATGCAATTTAGCATAAATTGCATTTCGTTATCAGTAATGCACTCCACTCACACGGTATACCTACCTACATGCCGTGTAATCGCCGTGAGAAAGCAAAAAGAAAAAAGCTTTTTCTAAAAGTTTTCGTGGGTACCTGGGTGCAGCGAGCCCAAACCTCGAGGAGTCGTTTTTACACCCGCCAACTAATTAAGTAAAAATTCGAAAATATATAAGTGGAAATCCAACTAATTAAGTAAAAATTTGAAAATATTTATATGAGTAGAAAATCCCCCTAATTAAGTGAAAAACTGTAAATCCAAAAAAAAAACTAAACAGAAGAATTAAATAAAAAAAAAATAATAAAGTGTTTTTTTGAAAAATAAAAAAAAAAATAGTGTATACATTTATTCGTAAAACCCCTACGCGCGCTCTCTCCCTAGGAGCACGGAGTGCGTTAGAACATAACAACTGGTGGCAGCGGTACTCCTAAAAAGAATTCAGTGCCTTAATAAAAAGAAAAAATAATAAGAAAAAAAAAATTAATAAATACAAAAAAAAAGCCCGGGTACTTAGTACTTAGAGGAACATTTTAAAAATAAAGTTTAAGCGCCATAGCGCTCACCGTGGGACCCACGGAGGCTTCATCCCTGCCTCACCAAGACGATCAGAAAGAAGGAGGACACCCAGAAATCGTCGCCCAGGACGCGCGACGTATCATCATCATCATCCTTCAACCAATCACAGCACCATCTTCATCATCTTGCAATAACATATTGGATAAAAGCAAAGGTAGCGTGAAAATCCGTTTATAAGTATATACATATTTTAATTGTCACTATCAATACCCCATATGAATCATTTAATAAAAAATACAAGTGAATTCAATTTTTTGTAAAATTTCCTGGCTTAACTTACGTTTCTTTTTTTTTCGTACAGTTTTTATTAATTTTCAACGTTTTATTCTTAATTTATACTAAGATTTCTAGCTTTTCTTCCATTTTATTTTGCGTATCTTCTGGATATTTTCATACTTTCTGGTGATCAACATATTTATATTTTTTCGCTATATATGAATAAGTGTATGTATATAGAAAGAGAGGAACAATTTTTTCCATCTTCTTCGATCCTTGTTTAATTTAATAAAACTTTTAATTCTACATATTAAAATTAAAATACGCTCCTCCTAGAAGCGACTTCTGCGGTAAGACTTCGTGAGCTTGCTGGCCAGAGGACTTCGGAAAAAATCAAATATCGAACCCCTGCGATAGGACTTTACGAGCCTATCGGCCAGGAGAAAGATATTGGTTGGAAGAGTGAACGTAAATTGTTTTTTCCTTTTCGAGTACATTTTGCTTTTCTTTTTTTCTTCTAGGCATTATTTAAAATTCAAAAATAATTGTCTTTAAAACAAAAAAAAAGTGGGTATACTTACATATATAACCATATTTTTTTTTTTTTTTTAATTTTCTTGAGTGTCAAAATTTTATTTTTTGTTGTTTCCCCTTATACCTAATTTTTACGCCCCCCTACAAAACAATAACACAAACATGACTGACGAAAACAAATCTTTCGATGAGCTTTGCTTGTCACAAGTCCCAAAAACAGGAGGAATCAGACAAATTCTGGCCGATTATCATAGAGCCAATAAAAGCAAAAGGACTTCAGATTTTACTTCTGAGAAACTCCAAAAGTTGGACGAACTGTGGACTTCATTTGAAAAAATTGAAACCCTGATTCAAGATCATGACGAATTCGATGAGACTCATGATTATTTCAAACAGTCATGCTATGATAAAACAGAGGACTGGTACAATCTTACAAAGGCAACTCTGTCTGATAGGCTGAAGTCCATATCAATCCACACAGAGCGCACAAATACCCCCTTTTACATTCCACCCCCAGGACTTCGCAGAAAACAACTGCAGCTGATACCCAAGACAATACAGACAAAGATCAGTCAAATACAATACGGTTCAGGCTGCAGGATCATAGGCAAAAGTCTATATCGCGAATTATACAATCGATCAATTTCAATTCATTATCAACTACAACCCAGACATATCTGACACAAAAAATCAATTCATTAAACAAATATTGGGATGATTTTGAGGCCACGCATAGTGAAATAATTTCATATACCGGCCCTAATGAATTGGAGCATGACTATTTCAAAAATGATGTTTATGCCGAGGTAGAAACATCATACACAGACACGATAATTGCGCTTCAAGAGCAAATCGACTCTCGAATCCAAAACGTGTCGAATAATACACATAACTTCACAGACCATCATCATAATGTCTCCTTTAGAGACCAATCTACCATCTTTCTATCAGAAGCTAGATCGCTAATTCCTAGTTTTGCTGGAAACCCTAAGGACCTCCACAAATTTATTTCAAGTTGTGATGACACATACGCAACAGCAACGACGGCGAACGAAAAACACTCCCTCCTTAGCTTAATAAGGAGTAAATTATCTGCAGATGCATATGATATTTTCAGGTACAATCAAGTTGAAGATTGGCCTACCTTAAAATCAATTTTAACTCAAACTTTTGAGATAAAAATTCCCAGGACTACGCTTCAGTCTCAATTAAATAATTCTAAACAGAGAATAGAGGAAAGCGTGAAAGATTTCCTTCAGAGACTTAACACAAATTTATCTAAATTAAACGAGGCGACCCACTCATACACAAGTGATAAAGTTCTTTTGAAATCTCTTTTAAAAGATAACGAATATCAAGCAGTAAGAGCTATTGAAGATGGGCTAATTAATCCTCAACTCCACACTTTAGCCAAAGTGCATCCCGATAAATCCTTCTCTGGACTAAAATCACATATTCTAGATCACTCATTACGTATAGAGCAGAAGCAACCCAACTTTCAAACATATAATAAGGCAAATCAAAAATTTTGCTTGTCGTAGAGCGCGACTAAAAGGGCATGTCTCTGAACCTATACCGACATATTCGGGGCGAGATTCAGAGACACCTGCATGATTTAACAGCATCATGCAGTTATCACAGAATAATACTGCTAAAAACCTTCTCACTTTCCAGTGAACATGATTTAGCAGGATCATTGTACTAGGGTTGGTGGCGGATGATTCCAAATCTCTTTTGGAACAACGGCAGCACCCACAACCTCTCACAGAGGCTACTGCTACAAATCTTCTCACTGGAGCTATACTGGGTTATCCAGGGCGAGTTCCAGTGTACGTTTTTCATAGTTCCAATTGAACTCCAAGCCAAGGTGGAACAGCATACGCCGAGGGCTGCGTGGCTAAGGGAGAGCTTAGTCGCAAGTATGCGAACTCTGGATACCTGGCGACATCCGGTTTTAACTAGCCTTTTCGCAGTAATGCGGGTCCGGTCCGGGAGCAGAAGTAGTTAATCTGTGGTCCTGGACAGGTGCCTGTACTACCTCTACGAGGTGGCCAACCTAGCTTCGGCTGGGGTAAAAGTATAGGTGCCTGGCATGGGAGTAGGTAGGACTCTGGTCCTACTGAAGCAACTGCCAGAGGTGTGTTCATTCCTTCTGCTTAGCGGCAGTAAATTGGACCCCAAGCCAAGGTGAAACAGCATACGCCGAGGGCTGCGTCGCTAAGGGGGAGCTTAGTCGCAAGTATGCGAACTCCGGATACCAGGCGACCTCCGGTTTAAACTAGCCTTCCTGCGGCAATGCGGATCTCTGCCGTGGGTGACTGTCTTTCTCCGCAACTCGTGGGAACACAATGAAAAATTCCTTTTTTTATGACGGTGGCACCCCTCTAAAAATGCCAAACGACGTCAAGTGGAGAATTTTCGGGTTACTCTCCACAAATCCTTTTTTGCGGGACCTTACTTGTGAAGGTGTCGAGAGTAACCCAGGACCCCTAGGAAAACGGAAGTGTCCGCAAACTGATAGCGAAACAACAACAACAACATATTCGAACGTAAAGATGGGCTTTGCGAAGAAATGTACGAATGCTAAAGTGCGCGAGCAAATACAGTCTGACGTTGCGGAAGTGTCTGCACTTTGCATGGAAACGTCCTTTTATATCCATTATAAATTGTATAAGGCATGGAAAGGCGGGATCTTTGGGGAAATTAAATTTTTAGACTATTATTATGCTCTGATAAAGGGCAGCAAGACCAAATATGACATTGACATGGAGTACAAAAGTTTACGTGGTTCTCGCATAGACCGTGGTCTCTACGATATGTCTCATAGACACAATCTCTTTAAGTTTGATGCCAGGCAATACGAGACTGTGTTCAATAATAACATTTGGATGCATGCGTACCCAAGATTAAAAAAAATTCTTATATCGTTTCTCAAGAGATAAACGAGAAGTTTATGATACGTTAAGTTATTTGTTCACACGCGGAAGTACATATGTACCGAAGGCGGAACTTTTGCAGCAAATGACTGCACATCTTGGTTATGTTGATGATTATGTAAAAATTTACAACATTAAGCAACAACCACATAATTATTTCCAGATATTTTATTAGCTGCAACGGTATACAACGAGACAAATAACTTGAAAAATTTTGCTCTCGTACCAATATACAAGCATGGGCTGCACCATGTGCGCTACGATTCATTTGCGCTCTGGCAACGTCTATGCGGACTAAAATTGTATAAGGGTCCCTTCAAAAACTTTGTTTGCGAAGACGAATGGCCGAAATACTTTAAACTACCGACATCGGTAAGCCGTAAAAAGTTTGATTGGTCCATTTGCACAGATAGTGCAGCGATGACCTTTTCGATGAAGAAGGAAGTGGCAGTAGCACCATCCCAACCACCGCACCGGTAAAACGGCGCAAAACAAAAAATTGTGAAGTGGAGGATGACAAGACAATGCGCGATATCCGAGCTAAATTGGACTAGGGGTATTATAAGCAATTTGTTGGATTAGATCCTGGTTGTCGGCTTATCGCTGGCGGTGTACGAACACCGAATGTAAACGAACCTGTTGATCTAATAAAAATCAAGAGTTCGGCATTCCATTATAGCACATCTATGTATGTACGCAAAATTTCGTTGGCGAAGTATACTAGATCGCTTCCTACAACTGCAGAAATGTGCACGCAATCCCCGATGCAAGACGAATATTTGGCATACACCAAAGAACGCCAGCAATGGTTTTCGAGACGCCAAGCGGTGTATGGCAGCGCAAAGTTGCACGTTTACGCTTCAAGCACTACATTTGCACAGAGCGTGCAGTGCATCAATTGGCGAAAGGAATCACCAACAATACTCCAGAAACTCTAGTATGTATTGGTAACTATTCGAAATTTGAAAATTTTCAACAATTTTTTCTTATTTTTTCGAAATATCATACCTAATTGCATTTTAGGGGATTCTCTTCTCAACTATTCTCTAGATCCTTTTAATCTGCAACTTTTTTTTTTTTTTTTGTTTTTTTTTTTTTTATATGAATTGCTATGAGTCGATAGTATGTAGTTGGTTTTTTAGAGATTTTACAGATTTGATTGGGTGCTTATCGTTTATGGCTATTTAGAGCATGTCTTTTGAAATGGTGGAGACTGAATTCGGATGTACACGAAAAAAATGTTGCGATTTTGGTGATGAATAGAGATATCTGGATTGGATGTGAAAATATATATATATATTATTGTTGCGAGCATGGCGTTTGGTTCGTTATTTAAAACAAAATATTAAATATTTAATATACAAGTTCTTTATTTCACTCTAATCTTATAAAATTCACAAAACTTCAATTAATCAACTCAACTTTAATTAACACTTTCAATTATCGCAATCCAATTACAACACTTTCGCCTGTTTATTACTTTCGCTTGTTAACACTGCAACATCTAAGACAAGACTCTTTTTCTGGCGGTGACAACTGTATACCCTAGAAACTCTCCAGATTCTTCTGGAGTGTTCTATTCCAGAACCTTCTCGACTATTCTATTCCTAAACCTTCCCGAACATTCCATCATCGATTCTCTGAACCTGAAGTTGCTTACTCTCCATTCCCAGTAGATGGCATCCCTTGTCTCGTTTTGTTGCACGTAAAAATATTATTTTTCGAGAAATAATTTTTGTATGCTGGTGCTGTGTGGACTTGAAGGGAGATGTCGAGAGCTGAGTTTTGGGGGCCATCTTTTGTGTGTTGGCTTGTGGCCAAAGATGATGTGTTGGGTGAGGTTTAGTGCGGCTGGTTCTTGGTTGGAAGCTAAATATGTGTATACGAAATGTGAATGGCTATTGGGTGTTGACTTTTGGTATTGTAGAATGGTTTGTTAATGATACTGAATGTACTTCGGGTAAATTTTGTGATTACAAATATTTCTCTGTTGAAATATATAAATATGTTGTAACTAATGGAGGTTATTTATATGCGGATGTATGGTGGTCCAACAAAGGAATATTTATACAAGTTAAGAAAGTTCAAAATGCAAGATTAGAAATAAATGGGAAATCTATAAAACTATAAGAATCAGATCATTTACGTCTTATGATCCGACCCGGACTTTTTTGACAGGTACAGTTGCTTACACATCAAGTGATGGTTGCTAAGAACAGACGATAATTGTAAAAAGCGAAAAGATAAATTTTCCATAGTTAATCCTTCTAATCAAGTCCACACCGTTTAGAAGAAATTAACATACAAATGATCAGCCAATTCCCTCTAGACGTAATGCATCTCATAGTCTTAAGGGTCACAAAAAAGATTTTATGTAGAAAGAATTTATTAATAGTAATAAGTTTATTTCAATGCGCCCTAATATCTCCAAAGAATTCTGCAGAAAGCCACGAAATTGAGATGAACTTGGCCGATGGAAGGCAAGAGAACTTCGGAAAATTATTTTGTACACTGGTGCGGTGATGTTTAAAATATTTTTGGAAAAGGTTATATATGAGCATTACATTTTGCTTCATGGTGCATATAGGGTGTTATCGTGCCCAAAAAATATAGATTTTGTTAAGGAGGTGTTAGAAACTTACCTAATTCATTTTACGCAGCTTTACGGATCACATTTAATGAGCTACAATGTTCATAATCTACTACAATTAGCGGCGACAATTGGCGGCTTGATGAAAGTATAGGGTTTTCGTAAATCCAATTCGAAAGTCACTTTGAGAATTGGATAAAGTTATGTTAGTAGGCCATGATTTTAATGCTCGGAACAAAAACAACTAAATTATTGATTATCCTGTCAACTAGTGACTCTCTTGTTGTAAGAACTAACCTTGTAAATAGGACGAAGATTCCTCCCATAATTAAAAGAGAAAGAAGACCGAATCATTGATGCATTTCACATCCGTGCCGGAACTCCTCAGGCCACAGACCTTAAGAAAGGTTTGATCTGGACTCTCCTCCAGGTTGTCATAGGGATAGTCTGCACCTGAAAACCAAATTCATTCGGCGTGCTGAAGTGGTGCACAAGCTTTAAGAAAACCTGGGTTCGGCTCGATCCCAAGCCAAGGTGAAACAGCATACACCGAGGGCTGCGTGGCTAAGGGGGAGCTTAGTTGCTAGTATGCGAACTCCGGATACCAGGCGACCTCCGGTTTAAACTAGCCTTCCTGCGGCAATGCGGATCTCTGCCGTGGGAGACTGTCTTTCTCCGCAACTCGTGGGAACACAATGAAAAATTCTTTTTTTTATGAGGGTGGATACCCTCATAAAAATGCCAAACGACATTAAGAGGAGAATTTTCGGGTTACTCTCTACAAATCCCTTTTTGCGGGACCTAACTTGCGAAGGTGTCGAGAGTAACCCAGGACCCCCAAAACGGAAAAATGAAACACAAACAGTAGAAAATGAAGCAACAACAAGATATTCGAACGTGAAGATGGGCTTTACGAAGAAATGTAAGAATGCTATACTACGCGAACAAATACAATCTGACGTTGCCGAAGTGTCTGCACTTTCCGTGGAAATGTGAAGCTCCAAAGTTCACTGATGCTAACGTGTATCGAAACAACTTCCAGCAAATGAAAGTCAAGCTTAGTACACAGATTTTCAGTCGCACTGATTCTCTCCGAAACGAAAGAAAGTTCATGGAGCACAACGGCTGTGAGTAGGTACCGCAGAATTAATTGGTTTTTTTTACAAATTGTTTGATATGTTTAATTCATCTTCTGCCTCTGAGCTGAAAGATTTAAGGTGGCCGTTTGTAGGCGATGAGAGACAGTTGCTCTCTTTAGATGATATACATAGAATATTAAGTAATCTAAAATATATTAATAAAGACGGAAAAAATGTAACTGGGGGAATAAAATGCTTTAACGGCTGGGCTGGTTGATTACCATACAAAAGTTTAAAAGATATATGGTATACTATTAAAGTTCAAGGAAATATTAAATATTTGTTAACCAGACTGTTAAATCAAGACTGCTTAGAGAATTTCTTTGGATGGATACGCTAGCAAATTGGGAATTGTGTGTATCGTACTCTCAACCAGTTTATAATGGGCTATAAAAAACGATCCAATTCATGGAACTTCTACAAATTGGTAACTATGAAGAAGAGGTTCATTTCCGTGTCAGGATTTCGAACCATTTGATTTAGAAAATAATGGACACAGCTGTGTCTTCTTGTTCTCAATGTAACATTACAACGTTTCCAGGCGATTACAAACAATTAAGTTTTGATGAAGAAAATGCACGTTTTTATGTTTGCGGGTTTCTTTACAAAAAAAAAACAAGTCGAGGAATTCATCAGTTTACTCATGTTGATGAAAGTTCTGACCATAATCCCGTAGGAACATATCTTCACTCCGGAAGGATTTTATTCGTATATTAATTAAACGTCTTGATGAAGTTATCCAGCATTTTCGATATATAATCGCCGAACGTGATGTAAATGATATTTTGTTTGAAATCCTTAATGAAATTCCTGCATATGAATTCTGTGTTAAATTCTCGAACGAAAAATTAATTTCATTTTTTATTCAAATCCGTATTTTTTATATATTATAAGTTTTTTAATCGAAAAATAAAAACTACTGATTTTCATATAAGCAGACTTGGTCTTTGTGTGCTCGCTCGTTATTATTATCTCATTTAAACTCCTAATGCGTCGCAGGGATAGGCCACTGACATGTTATAATATGGACCGCTGACACTACTGAAAAAATTGTTAACATTAATATGGGATCACTTTTCTATAGTTATCTCTTTTTAGTTAGTTTAACTACTTTATTCCTCTGAACTTCAAATAATAAGCTCTATACGAAATCCACCCAATTCCAGTTTCAGTCAGAGGATTTTCCACATAAATATATAGAATAGAAATAGATGCCAATGCTGATTTGTAATGAGCTAATAACTCTTTAACAGCTACAGTTGGCACATAGATGTAATAAGTCAAATTACAGAGGACAGTCCACAGTTTTTATAATAAAAAAGTTATGTTAACTACCTTTTTGTAAAGAAAAAAAAAGAGGTCAAACTAAAAAAAAAACAAGTTAGAAAATCCGAAATTTTTAGTTTCGACCACAATAACTCCTGAGATGAGAGGAGTAGCGGGCTGTTTGAGCAGCAGTTGGAAAGGCCATAAAGTTCTGCATAACTCTTAACTGTGACCGTAGGCCCTGAACTTTTTAAGATACAGGGTATATTGTGAAAAACTAGTTTTTTCTCTTAATCACCATGTAACTCCGAAACGGTTGATATGAATACCTACATCACCTCCTGCTCTATGGACCACCTAGGTGGAAACACCCTGTATAATACCAATTCCATGAAATTAGATTAAACTAAGCAAGATAATCATATGTATGCGGTCAACAAGAACGCAATATCCAGCATTCTCCTAGTGAATGGGACTTGTAGAATTATAGTTTAAAAGCGATGTTGTTACATAATGGAAATTTGAAATCATATATGTATAACAGTTACCCATTCAGTGTCAATCAAAGAAACCTATGAAAATGTGCGCATCCTCTTAGATGCAAGAAACTACAACCGGTACAAATGGAAAATTTCTGTGAGGTCTGGATAGGTTGAAATAAAATATAGTAAGTAGTTTACAATGTGTGCACAATGGGCCGCTTTGGCAGCCGTGGTTGGAATCAACAAAAAGTAGCTTACAATATATTCTAAATGTTTTTGCTTGAGCTCTACAAATTTTCAGGAGGGAAGAGATGAAGAAGATAAGGACAACGAAGAGACTGAAGAATTTGGAGAAGGAGGTCCGAGTAGTGTGAGAGGAATTATAGTAAGAAGTTTACAATATATATCATAAATACAAAATGAAGAGTATGTTGAAGAAAGAAATTTAGGGTTTAATTTATTTTTATTATTTAAAATTATTCCAAAAATTCTTTTTCATTTTAATACCATGCTTACTGCAATCATTGTTGATGGAAAAGAGTAGAATGAAAAATAAGGAGACAAATAGATAAAAATGGAAATTAAAGGAACTAAGAGACGCAAAAAATGGAAATAAGCGCTTTTCGATTTTATTTTCGCGTTGATTTGAACTCACCCGTAGCCATACGGAAAGATACACCTACATGTACATCACGTGTAGATACAGTATTTCAATACTGCAGTAAACATGCATCGTCTCGCATCGAAGTATGTACTTACTGCCGTGCTTACTGCATTAAACAAGACACGTCTTTTCAATTTCTATCTGTCGTTCCTAAAAAGCTAATAATCTCAACAGACTTAGACGAAATCTCACTCACGCCAACAACATCTAGATTATAGACGCCTTCAAGAATACACTTAATTTCGTAAAATTTTGCTGTTCGACAACCTGGTCTAATGCTCTGCCCATTAAAATCACCGAAATTCAATAGATTAGGAAAAAGCGAAGATGTAAAGACATTGGTTTGTTCCCAGTTGCTGCATAAAGATACGACAAACTGGAGTGCTAAAGAGACGGATGAAGCGTTGAACATTTACCATAAATCTCAAAAACTATATACACAAATGGTAAAATCGGGATTTTTAATGCCTGCCCTAAACACCATCCATCAATGGCATTCACTGGTGACATTTGAAACGTCGTGTTAAATATGATGAAACAGAAAATTTCTCAGTATTCAGAGGTTAATAGACGTTGTGTCTTAGTATTTAATGAAATGGTTACTAAACCGGAATTGGAATATAATGTCGAAGATGACATTATCTACGGGTTAACAGATTTAGGTCCTTTAGTCGCAAAAAGACCTTAGCTACCAGTATCCTCGTGCTAATAGTAAGAAGGTTTGGAAAGAATTGGAGTCAAGTTGCAGGATACGTTTCTGGAGATGATTTATACTTAATTTTAAAGGAAGCTGTTCCAAAATTACTTATTATCGGTTTGGATATTAAAGTAATCACTTGCGATCAGTAGTCTTAATAAAAGATTATGCTATAGGCTTTAAGATTGCACACGCGAAAATCCTTATCTTTTTATTGATCGAAAAAAAAAACACATGCATGCTTTGATATCCATCATCTTTTCAAGAGCGTTAGGAATAATTTATACGAAGACAACATTATTTCTAACGGAGGCGAAATATTTTGGGATATAATTCGTGAAGTGTATAATATTGATAATGGAAACATTAAAGCTATGCACTTAGATCACACACACCCCGGTCACTAGATGGAATTTTTTTTATGACCATCTCCAGTTGTTCACACACACAGTGTCCTTTTAATTACACTTCATTCTTCATTTCATTGTTCATTCCGAAGAATACTTTTCCGAGATACAGACGTCTAAGTTCGAGAGATTTTTCGAACAAAGAGTAAAGAACTTCAATATTTTCATTTGAGCGAGCTGGTTTCAGCAAATAATCTATTTTCGAGCATGTCGTCTTTTCGTTAGTGTTCCTATAAAAATTGTTACGAAGTATTTAGGAAGGGATGTTCATCTTTATCCTTTTTCTTAGTTCTAACCGATTGCCGGCGGAATGTTTGGCTACGACACAGTGGCAATTTACAATTGGGTAAGATGAAAAGACTGTGTGAAAAGCATTTTTATCAAAAGGACATTGCACAATATAATGGTAAAAGCGTTCTGAAGAAATCAGTGTTACCAAAGCCATTAATTCAGAAGTATGCTCTTGCTCAGTGGGCAATACGGAGGAAGTATGTTTAGAAATGCTGCCTACTTCGGATAGCACCACACACCTAGTTGTCAATAAAAGTGGGATGCAAAAAACATATCCTAGGAAAAATAAAATGAAACCAGAAATTTTAGAAAATTGCAAGTGCCGTTTCCTGAGACAAGTCCTTTTTATAATTCACCAGCAAATCTAGATTTGTAAAGCCTCCCGGAAGGAAAAAGCGAGGATGTAAAGGCCTTCGTATGTTCCCAATTGCTGCATAAAGATACGACAAACTGGAGTGCTAAAGAGACGGATGTAGCGTTGAACATTTACCATATATCTCAAAAACTATATACACAAATGTTAAAATCGGGATTTTTAATGCCTGCCCTAAACACCATCCATCAATGGCATTCACTGGTGACATTTGAAACAGGTGTTCCCAATGTCGTGTTAAATATGATGAAACAGAAAATTTCTCAGTATTCAGAGGTTGACAGACGTTGTGTCTTACTATTTGGTGAAATGGTTACTCAACCGAAATTGGAATTTAATATCGAAGATGACATTATTTACGGGTTAACAGATTTAGATCCTTTAGGCCGCAAAAAGACCTTTCTGGAAATGAATTATACTTAATTTAGTAAGGGATAACCTAAGCAGTGAGTAGTCACCTGCAATCTGTGCCAAATCATCATGAAAACTCATCTTGTTAAGTCCCCAAACTTTCTCATATTTTTGTTATTTGGAAGTGAAAATTAGAAGAAGCCACAGAGCGTATTGCATGCCAAAGACCTGCGTCTGTTAATTTCGAAAGAAATTGAGTGTTAGTTTAGTTGTGCTGTGTGTTATGTGTTTTGTGGTTGGCCGTCTCTCAAAAACTCGTTTTGCCCTTAAGTTTACGGTGCAAAAATTTTAGAATTTATTCTTGTATACGGACGAGGCGGTTGTTTTTTCTTCTTGTAATTATGAATTTGATTTAGAATCGTTAAAAATAAAAATTTTTAAAAATTCTTCTTTATACAACATAAAATTTAATTTCATCGAACATGTAGATGTAATCGCGATAGTTTATTCAGATCTAACTTTTCTTCTTAGCACTGACCTGCCCAATTTGGATCTCCGAATTGTTGTAAGTTGAAGAAATTCAAGTAAGCGAAATGGAGTGACGAGGAGTTAAATACAATGGCAATGAAAGAGGTTTATATTCATATCAGCTCTTATAATGTGAATCAGCTACTTGCAGTCAGCTTTCCTAACAGGTCCTTAGAGGCTATTAAGAAAGCAAGACAAACAGAAATCTATAAACTAGCAGTAGTCCGATATGCATCTTTAAGTTCAGTTGATAACGTTAGTCATCCTAACACAGATGACCAAAATGATCCGTTTTTTGTCGATGAATATTTGGAAAACACGCCACAAAATCAATTTCAAAATGCCATCAGAAACTTACCTCCGGTAAATTTAAATGGCTATAATCAAGAAGTTCTACTCAACTTGATTGATAATTGCACGAATGACATAGCAAGTAACTTGTCGCTACATTTAAGTATTTTATGGTATACCACTCAAGGGTGATATACCACTGTCACCAGAACAGAAATAAGAAAGGAGTACCCAGCGAGACTGGGAAAAACATCAAACAAGGTGTATACAATTTTAGAGGGTCCTAACACCTCAAGGATCCCCAAAAAATATTATGGTCCCATTTTCGAAGGAGGTGATGCGTCATGAATCTGCTTGCTCTCCCCCAGATGACGATCTCAAACAGGATCGCGAAACGATCTGGACTCCCATCAGTCTGGACGAGATCAAGTATTCTCAGATTCCTCTTACATCAGCAGCAGGACCAGATGGTGTCACTCCCAGGCAACTTCGAGCGATGCTGCTTAGGGTCTTGGTGCGGATACTAAATCTCATCTTACACTGCGGTATAGTACCCAAACATCTAAGGAAGGCCAGGACGATCTTTCTTCCGAAGAAAGACTAGTCCACTAACCCAGCAGATTTAAGCAGAAAAATAAACTTGGATGACCGACAAAGAGCCTTTCAGGCCTCAGATGGGTGAGCGGATAATGCCACCTTAGTCGAATGTCATTTTTAAAGGCGGGCATCCGGAAGTGCAGAACATTGACCAAAAAGGCCTGTGGTTAATGCCTAATAACCTTTCTGGCAATCACTTTGTCCTGGCCATGGCAGATTTTTTTACTAATAATTTCTATTGACTAAATCTTATTGGTAACGATAGCGGGGTAATTGACAACTACGTGCATATTTTCAACTCTTTCGCTGGAAAGATGTTTCAATGCGTTCCATTAAACTTTCAAGAGCAAAATGATAGCTTCAATTGCGGCGGTCTGGTTAGTCATGCATGCAGAGGCCTTTTTGAGAGATAAATCTTCATGTAACCTAGGAGATCACAATCACAATGCCTTCCGTAAGAGTATGAAAAGAATTTTTCTGGAGATGTCTGATGCACTTCAACCAATGTTTATATTGCGCAGCTGCAAAATCAGACCATTGTCTGATGAATGTGTGAAATGCCGAATGTGAATTGTGCGCGCTCGAGTATCGGAGGGACAGAGAATGAAGTAGGTTTTAGCCAGAAAAAGGAGGTAGATATTAGGCAAATAGCATTATGAAAAGTTGGGTTTAGTCAGGAAACGTCCGAAAAAGTTAGTATTAGCCAGATATATTAAAAAAAAAAAAAAACAGTAAGGTTTAGCTGAGTCGGACGAAGAAATAGTTATTGCGGGAAAAGTAGATTTTATTCAGGAGAGGTTACCTTCAACCGAAGTACAAGTAGCTGACACGATGCGACTTGATAAAAATTAATTAAAATTAATTAAAATTCCACGCCTCATTACATCACTGCACAGCATGGATGTTTTGCCGGTGTGAGATGTGTGTGCATGCGTGTCGATTGATTTTGTGCATGCACGATTGCTGACTGGTCACAGAATCATAGTTTATAGGCTTCCTGGGGAACTTACCACGTAAATAAAGGGACATCTCATAGGTAGCCTGGAAGATCCCTCATTACAATTAGAATAAAAAGTCCTATGTTATTTCTCATCTCTTTCTGCTTCCACCATCGTCTACCACTGTCTGATCATTCTGTTGACAGGTTACAGGGCATTGAAACCTATAAGAAGACTATAATTCAGTGGTTTAGTGAGGATCATTTAGGGCTCGACTTGCTGACTCTGGGAGGAGACCCCTCGAATATTTTTTGTCGCTCTTTGAGGTGAGTCTCTAGTATGAGCTAGAATTTCTAATTAAGAATTGCTTACACCTACCCTGGAATAATTCATTAATTCTTCCACCCTATAAGGATCGCTTGAAGCTTTTAAATATGCACTCGCTAGAGAAACGTCGTATGGTTGCCGATATAACGTTTGTGCATCAACTCTTAAACGGGAATATTGATTCTCCATTTTTACTTAACAAAATCTCTTTCCGTGATAGTAGGCACAATTTAAGAAGGCTACCTCTGTTGCATGTTAACTCCTCAAGGTCTATTTACCAAGTATGAACCTATTAATCGCATGTGTATTACTGTTAATAATATGGCTGAGCATTTTGTTCTCGACGTTTCTAAGCATGTTTTAAAAAAACGTCTATATAATATTTAATCTATTCTGTTTAATGTTTTGTGCATGTAATTTCATCTGGTGTTTGGGTTTATGTTTTGTGTAACATACTAATACTAACACCGATTAAGTGATGAATCGCATGTATTGTTGAGACGTTTATTTATTAAACGTGTCCATGCAGCGAGCTTGTGTTAAGCTGGTTCTTATAGTCATAGTTAATTAGCATGATAGTTGCACGATTTATGTATGCGATTATATAGCCTCTCTCAATCCCAGTGTAGCCCAACCTTAACGAGGTTGGTGGGAATAATGGTTTATACAATGATATCCCATGGATCTACATACTCCCCATATGAAAATGAGCATGTTAGAGATAATCTATGTCCATCCACAGAATGGGCGAGAATAGCTGTGAAAATCCATTGTTGGAAAGGTTCGGGTGGCTTGTTCCTGTCGGGATAGTTGTACAGCCCTAGGGGAGGTAGATTCCTTCCAAAGATATAAGTGTGGAGAAAACTAAAGGTCCTTTTAAACAAGGCGTAGCCGGGGCTGAACGAACTTCATCTGGTAACACTTGATCTCACGAAGGCATTTGATACTCTATCCAAAAGGGCTATCATTGCTGAGTTGGAGCGAAAGAGTTGCCCGAGGGAGTTCGTTGAGTATGTCGACAATGTGTACTATGGCGGGAAAACGATGTTCCAGATCAATTCAAATGAGCGCGCTATTCAAGTAGGCAGAGGCGTGAAACTAGGTGACCCATTATCACCACTTATTTTAAGTTTGGTACTGAAACCTGACCTGGAAGTACTCGATTACGATGTTGGATTTGACCTAGAGGATACGAGGGTCAATTCTATAGCCTATGACGATGACGTCATTTTGGTGTCTCAACACGGCAGGGTCTTCAAAGAAACCTCAAGCTTTTCCATCAAGCAGTCTCAAATCTCGGTATGTCGGTTCGGCCATTGAAAGCAATTTCAGTTGTTACTCAATGGAAGTAGCTCGGTATGGAGTTTGGTGAGGCCAAGGTCAAGAAGAACGTGCATGGCCTGACGCAAAGCCTAATCAATATTGATAAAGCGCCCCTGAAACCACAGCAAAAAGTTGCAGTTGTAGGAGAGTACCTTTTGCCTCGGTTTGCGCATACGGGGGTCCTAGAAAAAGTTGTGGCGTCACGTTAGAGACCTACGAACTGGGCAAAAATACGCCCAAAAAACAAATGAAAAGCAAAATGTCAAAGATTGCTGCTCTATAACTCGACTGTTCAAGCTGTTCTACTGAACTTGAAGTCAACAATTCAAATTCTACTCTAGATGACGATGAAACGATAGAAAGTACTCCACTAAAGCCACAATATCTAAAAAGAGGTGACTTTGTCATAATAAAACTAGAAAATAAAAAGACTATAAGTACTTCGTGGGCAAAATTCTCTCTGGCTTTGATGGAAGGGACTTTCAAATTTCTTATTTGACACGTAAACAGTCTGGAACTTTTGTCTATCCAGACATAAAAGATGAGGCTTCTCTCCACATATATTGTGTTGCGGTTGCCAAAGCCAGTCATCAAGTAGGGCACTGGTTAAATGGCATCCTTTTTCAAATTCAAAATTATGTATTGTAATTTGTAATGATTAGGTACTTTTGATTTTATGAGAAAAGAAACTTTTTTTATAGTGTATGAAACAGTTTGTTTTTTTTTTGTATAATTTTGTTATACGAACTTTAGTATTCGCGTTAAATATTGAAAGGCTGTTTATTTTATAGCTCGATAGATTTCAAGGTATGACGAGGCCATAATACATAGCATTTTAGCTATGGATAAATAACTATACTTGTATTCGAGTTCTAATATTTTCTAATGGTTAACTACAAATTAAGACCGCAATGTTCCTATCTGTACCAAAATTATTGTTGATATATTAAATAAATGTTCAAACTGAACTAAAAGTATTTTATTTTACATACATAAATGGAGGCAATAACCCATATTAATAGAGAAGACACCATGAATCAAAGTGCCCCGAGCCTGTATCAATGTATGATACTAATTCAACTTTTCATAAAAATAATAGTAACTATTTTTTTACAAATTTAGAGTGCAAATACGTAGTTACTGAAGATATCTACATAATACCATTTAGTGTAATCATTAATTTATGTGCTTTTTTGGTGTCCTAAAAAAATTGTATCAATCTGCCCCCCCCCCCCCCCCCCCCCCCCAACCTACCGGTAAATCTTCATTTACTGCAGATGGAAAGGAAGTATGTTTCTCTTACGATATACCACACTTCATAAAAAGCGTACGAAATATGTTTATTAAGTAGGTATGACTTTTTCTTTGGTGATAGGAAGAAAGCTACTTTTGCATATGTATGTTCAAAAACTCTACGAGCATGGACTCAGCTCAAATGTAAGGTAAAACTAACAGCTGCCCATATTTGTACAAAAAAATTTCAAAAAATAAAAGTTAAAATGGCTGCGTAAGTAATGAGTTCAACATTCGCGGCTGGAATCGATAGTCTAGCAAAGGGCAATATTTATTACCTGCAGAAGCATTAGAAACTGCGGAGTTTATAAAACTTTGGGATATGGAAATTCTAAATACAACGATGTGAAAAGACACAAAAAGCCATTTAGTTCCACAGACGAATAACTAAAAAGAACAGTTGCAGTCATTTATAGAATCTATTTGAGTAATAGATAAAAGTGGAAAGGATCATACTTCAAATATAAAGTGCCTTAACCGCTAACTTATAACAATTTTCTCTCTTCTCAAAGCATAGAAAATTATAAAAGACGAGAATTTTAAATATTATTCACTCGCAGGCTTAACTAAGATGCTTTGGAACACCTTTTGGCACACTTTGAAACCGAGGTGGAAATTTGAGAAACTCAACTCAATCAATCATTAGTTAAGCAAGTCACGTTTTCACAAAAAGTTTTAGTATTGAATAAATGAAACTAATCAAAACTGGCAATTGCGAAAGTGAAGAAGATTTATCCGTCGAATTTTTAATAAACCCTAAAGAAGTAATAATTCCACAAGTCTCACAAAGTATAGAGGTTGAGGTTCTTTGTGTAGATTACGGGTACATTGATTTCGGGCAAGAAAATGCTCTTTACTACTTCTCAGGTTATTTGTTAAAAAAATGCGAGCTAGGCATTCCTGTGAAATTTCTGAGGAACTAAATGAATTTGGGTAATTCATTGTATGCAAGCAATATGACACTTACAAAATAATAGTTCCAAAACCAGAGTTTGTGGAGTATATGAACCAGCTTGAGAATCTTTTCATGGAAAATTTTAATAAGCTCGTTACGCGCGTAGGTATAGTATAAAAGAACTTTATTCTATTCTTTGAAAAATAGAATGTAGTACAATCTGTAAAGGTTTCCTTACAGTCTTATTACTAAGGTTCTTCATTAGGGTACGGATATATTTCATTTTGAAATTTTATAATAATTCATTAAAGCAATATAGAGGGAGAAATAAAATGTCGTACGTGCAACTATACTCCGAAAGTTTGTTGGTAGGGTTTTTAGAAAATTTTAAACACAAAATTATTAAATTTAATACATCTTTGGCGATACATCTATCTCTGTCCGCACGACCAATCACCAATCGGGCATTTATTTTTTCCGAGTTCCTTGCTAGTAATACCTTGCTGAGTGTAGAAAGTCAGAAATAAGTAGGCTGGAATTTGTATTTAAAAATAAGAAAACAGTGCATTTTAGTTTCACATCAAATTTTTATAAATGTAGTTGATTTTCCAAAAACCAAAGTTTTGTTTATAACGTTTTAATTTTTCTGCTTGGATCTGAAGAATTAATAAAGGAAACAAGAACAAGCACACTAATATCTGGAACTTTTAATTCATAATTTAATAAGGAAGCCATATGTTTATGTTCGCTCAGGTAGCGGTCCGATTCTTCCCTTTCATTCTCTTTTTAGTTCCACCACTGATTTGCGAACAAGGAAGACTCTGATAGAGACTAACAGGTGCTCACCTCTACTCAAGGTCAAACTGAGTTCAGGAGGTACAACTTCTCACTCTAGCCTCTAGCTGTCAGGCCACCAAAGCCATCGTGGCGAGTTCAATTATATCTAGCAAGTTGGAACAGTCAATGCAACTTGATCAGCTTGACATTGGGTCAGCAGTTACCGAGTTACAGAGTTCAATCGTAGCTATCAAGTTGAACAATCAATACACACTGTTCAGCTCGACATTGGGTCAGTTGGGCAATCACAAACCTTACAGGTATTCTCTGACTCAATGGTGTCAGCCACCAAGAGTAAGAAGTACAGAACATCGACACCATTGGTAAATGCAATTGGGGCCTTCACAAGATAATACACGAGTGCTGGAACAACTTGTCTCATTTTTGTTTGAACACAATTCTTCGTTCTAGCTTTCCAGGCATAGACTTCAGCATCTTAGTCGTTAACTACTCACCTATGGGTAGCGGTACAGGGGCGCTATAAACTGTCACACGACTTCAATCTACTAGTCTACTGGCAGTGTTCTCTACTGAACAACATTACAAACCTACTCTTATTAATCGGCAAAATTGCTAAATGAGTTACTGACCTCCATTGTTACGTCAAGTACTCTTACACTGCTCTTCAAACCATCGTCTAACAAGAACTTCCAATTCAAGTCTAGAGATACTGTGGGCATAAGACTCCCTCCAGGACCCAGTGCACACGATTATATAACATCTTTCCACGTAAAATTGGTTGGTACTAAGGTCAGAATACCTATAGGTATCCACCAAACATCTTTTAAAATACTCGTTCTGCACCGGTGGTCGTCTCCTAGAAACTGGCGATTCACAAAATATTACATGCGCGTAAGAGCTGATAAAACAAACGATGTTAATCAACTAGGATGCAAGGTTGGCATCATAAAGGTTTGGTTTAATAGAAAATATCTTACTAAAGGTGGCACAGCATTTCTGATTAAGGAGGATAATGATTATAATAATAGCTGGTTTGTGACGGAAGCTATAAAATTTTGTAGTGGAGGGTAGGGATATTCGAAATGCTTGTGCAAAGCTTCTGCCTTACAATGCAACACTAAAAGGTTATTGTAAGAAAACGAAGGCTTTATGTAGCAGTAGGTGCCATAACAGTTTCCCTTGTGCGTATACTGGGTTTGATTGGTTTATAACTTCTAGCTAACGCTGAGTCCCGGCAAAATTCGCTTCCGTTCCCGCGGTTTCGCGTTGGTCTGTGAAAGCCTTTACAGTGCGAGAGGCTAGACTCACTGTCTACGGTACATTCACACCGAAGCTGAGAGGATATAAGCCTGTGGTACGTTGGTCGCCAAGTCACTAAAACCTTATAGCTATAATGTTCAATAAGTTAAAAAGAAGAAAAATACAATTAAATCATAAATACATCTTGATCTAACTATATACAAACGTGTTTGAGTTTGCGGGAAAAAAATATATATTTATTTAGGGAAACATAATTGTTAACAATAATAAACTATTCGAATTGCAAAAAGCACTTACCAAAATTCAAGAAATAAGACTGTGATGAGCAGAGGAGAAAAGAATCGGCTTAAAGATATAAAAAACTCCTCACTAGTATAGTAAACACCCAAAACCGTCCTATATTAAAGAAAACCAACCATGCACCGCAAACAAGTGTAGCTTGAAATAAGACACATATGACAAACGCACTTTTTCTATCTCAAATTAAAAATAGTAGAGGCTACAGCAACCGTACAGCTTAGAATAAACTAGGAAGAGAGAAATTCAATAAATCAGAAAAGAGGGCGGTATACGACCATCACATACGAAGCTAGCATGAAGCATGCGCATTTTTAATGCACTTGTGCCTACATGTGTCGTCAGATTAATCTCTTAATATGAATAATAATTACGTCCAGAAACCAAGCATGTAATAAGAATTAAGTCATTATGTTGTTACCCCTGATCACTGGAAAAGAAAAGAAAAACAAGGCCGGCCGGCCGTCTGAAGAGAAATTGCACAATTTCAATAAAACTAAGACATTAGAAATAATATGTCGATCCCAATTGCGCTGATTTTAGTTGACTACCTTCCTTAAAGTTCGATTAATGTTCTGTTGAAGCACTCTTCCATGTTTTTATTTTTCTTTCGTTTCTTATCATCTTCATTTCTTTGCCCTCAATTTTCTTGTCGTTGTCATCCTTGTCATTGCCGCCTTTGCGCTTTTGCAATTATTATTTTTTTTTTTTCGACTTCATGGTAGATCATTTTGGTTTGGTCTGGTCTGAATGCAAATTATTTTAAAGTAATTAAATTAAATTAATTTATATGGGAATACGGTGTGAAGAAAGGGAAATGTATATGGGGAGTTGCATATACTGCCGTAACAATAAATTAAATAATAATTTTTTGTAACAATAAATTAATTTTTTTTTTTTTTATTTTTTTTTCGAAAACTTGAAAAACAACCTAAAAACTCAGATGTGCTGTTTAAATCATCGTCAGAACATTTGTCTTTACCTTTTCCGATCTTCGTTATACCCTTACCATTATCTTTATCAGCATCCTTAGACCCTTTACTTTTCGTCTTTTTCTATCTTTCATTGTCCTCGTCTTTGCATTTCCTTCCTTTCTTCTTTTACTTGTATCATGGTAGTCATCATCGTCTTTGGATTTCTTTCCTTTCTTGTTTTGACTTTCGTCATCGTCCCATTCTACTACATTTATAGCATCGAAGGAGTGGTCTGTGATGATAGCATTATGCTGAGAGTCTGCTGCCTAGCTTAATATCTTTGACCTTCTTCTCTCCTCTATTTTCTCCCACAATGTCCCTTATCGACGAAAAGTGATGCATGCCACAGGGTGTACGTTTAGGCATGCAAATCATTATAAAGATATCAAATAAAACTCACATTAATACCTAACTAATAGCAAGCTATGGCAGCAATAATGAGGACGATTTTAGCTATAGCCATTATGAAATGTTACATTAAAAAATTTTTATTGAACATATTCCCAATATGAGAACCTTAGTTATCCTATATAGATGAAGTAATAAGGAAATATTTGGTGTTACCAACACTAGTTATAGAGAGAACTTCCACACAACAAGAAGAATACCGCTGATGAGCTCTGTGGCGAGAGTAGAAAATATTTCGGAATAGCCAACTACGGCAGCCTACACGGCTACAAACTTGATAGCACGTAAAGTTAACGTAGATCAATAATTAAAACGAACACGGCCATATAAGCCAACGGATTATCGAGCAGAACAGAAACGTCAATCCATGCTCCACTTCTATGCATCCATTACAGTTAGCGGGAAGTAATATGATGGCTAATTAAGAAACAAAACAATATAAATTTCGTTACAGATTAATACCATTGGGATCAATAATTTTAGAATTATACAAATCCAGTTTATCCATCCATTGAAATTAAATAAATTTCATATTGAAATAGAAAGCCCCACAAACATCCTTTAATCAATGTAGGAACAGGACCCAAGAACTGACCGTTAGTGTAAAATGAAAAATGGCATAAAATACAAATAAAATTCTTAAGCTTCAGCTCTAACTATCCATAAAAAGCAAGGGAATCCCGTCCTCAATATACACAACTAACCATTAAACCTAGGAAGTGACTATTCACTTTAAGTAGTATCTCTTTGATTTCCCTGGTAACTAAACTAAAAACAGGCAGTTATGGAAAGTAGTGCTCCACCCGTATTGCTGACCACGTCAAAATTGTATTTACCAAATATGATAGCTTATTCCACCCACAAGGACCCAATTCGGTTAAAGCTCCTGGAAAAGGCGAAATCGCCATTGTCATCGTTAGGGAAAATTTGGAGCCCCCTTGATTTCGTTCTACGTACGAAACGCACCGATCATATGATGCGTTACCATATCCCATTATATTTTGGCAAAGTCAAGACGATTATCATTTCTCGATCAAGAAGACATGGATAGTAAATCTATATTTCTAACTGACCAGGCAGACGTTGTCCTGTCCAAATTTCAATATATTTCTTACAAAATTTCATTCACAGGCGTTGGAAACGAACAAAATAGTCAGTTCAATAAACTACTATTAGTATCAACTTATGGTTCGTCAAAATGAGGACAATCAGATCTTGAAATGTCGACGTCTATTTGACCAATATGCTGTCGATATGTACTGCGGAAAAGTTGAGACTGAGAGATTGAGATTCGTCACATTGAACCAGAAATAACTGTTCCGAAGGGCATATTCACCTTCGAGATTATATCAATGCTGACGGAAAGGCACAGAATGTCGGCCGAATGACGATTCTCCCAGCAACTTACGTCGGAAGTCCGCGATATATTCATGAATACGCTCAAGATGCCATGTCGTATGTTAACTATTACGGCACATCAGATTTGTTCATCACATTCACGTGCAATCCATAGTAGATAGAAATACGACAATAGTTATTCCCTGGTCAATCACCATCGATCGCCATGACATCATAGCAAGAGTGTTCAAAAATGAAATCATTGATGGATTTAATTGTGAAACATATCGTGTGTTCGGCGAGATGCGCTGCTGGATGTATTCAGTGGCAGAAATGCGGATAGCCACACGCATACATTCTCATTGATTGATTGATTGAGAAGATAAGACCGAATAAAATCGATATGTGATATCAGCGGAAATTGCCGATAATGAAGAAGATTCAGAATTGAATTATTCATGGCCCCTGCGGAACATTAAATAGCAGTTATCGTGGTATGATCGACGGAATATGTTCGATGCGTTATCCATGGGCATTAGTAGCAGAAACAATTACCGAAAATGAAGGTTATCCACTGTATTGTCGTTGATTGGAGTTGGTGCTGAGAATTCAACCGATAAAGTCTCTCAATATCAAATGGGCCACTATGTTACCAGTAACGATGCAATTTGGAGCATTTTTTCATTTGCCACCTATGAAAGACATACCACTATTATTCACTTGGCCGTACCTCTGGAAATTGGTCGTATAGTAAAACACTTTTTCCTTAAGGAAATGTTTTCTTCTCTTTATAAACAAAATCCATGTCTCTCGACAAAATGTCACAACATGGAAAACCCTACTAATGTCCCTTCAGACAGCGTATACATAGTTAGAGCTTTAGAAAAGATATACGCGTAAAGGAGATATTCACCAAGAGATTGATAACCAAGAACATGTGCGTGCTTGCAACTGTCACCAAGCAATCACAAGAATGTCTTTGCGGAGAGATGTTGGAGCAATAATGTTACTGAAAACCTGTTGATCAAGGAGTGTAGGGCCCATGTGTTCCATCCATATCTGAGACTATAGAAAACTAGATTAGTTAATGAACTGTGCATCAAAATGTACATAGATTAGCAAACTAAACGTTTGAAAGTTAGGAAAAACTTCTGATGAGCGCCATGGCTGGGTCGAAACTAGTCAAGTTATATTGCCAAATAAGCGCCTGTATGGCCACCCCACCAAATAAAGTTAAATCTCACAAAAAGATTTTTTTTACAACCATTAGACGCAAATAGTGCAGAAATCTAAATAAATAGCCCTGACGGGCTGTCCTGCGTAGCAGAACAGTAAACGGACTATCATAAGATGCAAATATTACAGAATATTTCATTGAAAAAAAAAAACTGACGGGATGTCCTGCTATGGAGGACAGATGATCCCCATAAGGGTACATTCATAACATCACTATAATAAGATGAACAATAGGACTAAGGTTACGATGAACAAAATACAACATTCACACGGCTTAATGCGAAAACTTTTCAAGTACCTCACTAAAGTACTGCGGTGGATAAACTAGCCGACTTACGACGCGGATTTTTGATGGGAATGTGTAATGCAGCATCTACTGATTTAGGCCTTTTAAGCTCTAATTATCTTAAAAATGACAATGAGTGATCAATAAAGACACTTATGTAGATCAAGTGAAGATTCTTTAATAGCGTATGCCTCTATAATCGACATGACAAGAAAAGCAAAGTATGAACATTCAGGAAATCCCTCTGAAGAAATGTTCACATCTACAAAAGAAAGTTCAGTGATTTACTTCTCTACCTTCCCGTATCAATCAGTAATTGTGTGTCAGCATTATCAACCCAAAATGCATGCAAATAACCCGGAAAGAGTGTATGTGTGAATGACTAACAAAATTTGTGGGATAAAGAACCCGTTCTGTAAGTTAAAGGATGTGCGAAAAGACGTAGGATATTAAGGGTCGATGAGCTGAAGACCAGATTACTGTTGGGCATGGTGCGAGTTGGTTAATTCCTTTCTCTTCTTAAACCTTTTGAATTTTTTGGTAATCTATTAACGAAGAATAGTTGTTTTATCGCGAGAGTTTCGTTAAAGTTCAGATGTGGGATCGACATCCACCGGTATTCTGCAATTTTGCAAATTTCCATCTAAATATTTAGATACAGTGTCGTTCGGGTATAACCGCAGGACCTTTAAACGGCAGACATTGTCACTTAATTCCGAGAAAATTGTGCGTAAACACTAAGTACAGTCTCCTTAAGAGCATAAGTGCAATATAGAGATGCAATAAAAGTGTTCCTGTGAAGTTAAAATGTGTGCGAATAGATATCTAGAAGGCAGGTGTAGTGGTTAAATTCTTTTACTTTTGTTCGTTTTATTTATTTAGTATTAATATAAAGTACCTAAGTGCAGTGTAATGGCTAATACACTAACAGAAGCTGAGGAGCTAGAGGCTTTAAGGCAAGAAGTGGCATCTATGCGCGCAGAGAAAATGAGCATAAAAGTCTGCAGCAGGGTGAGTACGTCAACACGTATTTGGGAAACATTAACAATTAGCTCATGTGGCGATAATTGTAGTTCTGATGAACAGGTAGGTCAGCCCAGTAAGAGTAGTAAAAGACTTTTTTCAATGGGACTACCAGAATTAAGCCTAGTAATCCCCGAGTTTAGTCTGAGAGTTTCAAATTTTATGACTGCAAAAAGCTGGATTCACAATGTGGAGTACTTAAAACATATTTATAGTTGGGATAACTGTGCAACAATGTTTTATCCATCGCTCAGGTTGAGTGGAGTTGCTCGACTGTGGTATAATAGCCCACAGTCTAATATAAATATTTGGGAAATGTTTAAAGGAGAGCTGATCGAAGGTTTCTCAACTTCGCGAGGAGAATCGTCAGTAGTTATGAAAAATATGTCTCGAAAACATCAGCCTGAGGAATGTGTTGAGAATTATTTTTATTCGATTGCGGCGATGGCAAAACAAATTAATTTATCAGAAGCTTCGACTATGAAATTTATTATTTCAGGTTTAGGAGATTCGAACTTGTGTAATGTCCTTGTAGCTTCAAACTGTGCCACCTTGAATGAACTTTTAACTCGTTCGGGGAGGTAGAAGGTCCGATGCCAAGTAATATGAAGTTTAGATCTGAAGCATAGAATAGGGTCAGTCGAATAAGCGTACGAGCGCAGTTGAAACTAGATCGTCCAGACACGTCAGTTAAAGACGACAATAATGGTGCAAGTAATCGAGGTGATCCAAAAAAGTTTTTTCATTGCAAAGAATCGGAGCATTTAGCCAAGAATTGTAACAGTATTTGCTACGTATGTCCTTGCTGCTAGAGATTGTCCACGAAAGAAAATATATTCTATTGATCAAAATGTTGCAGACAATTTAAAATTACCACAGGATGAATACCATCCAATAGTAAAAGTAGGTGGCTGTCAGATGATAGCATACTTGGATTTGGGAATTGATTGCATCATAATACAGGAGAAAATTATTAAAGAATATAACTGGCAATGTGAACGCTACGAAACTATGCTGAAAGGCTTCGGAGGTAATAAATGTACACAGTTCTCATATTTCAGAATATAAGTCAGAGTGCAATCAACTCAATTTAACCAAAAGGTTCAATCAACAGATGAACGAGCTCATCCATGACAAAACGTCGTGAAAGCAATGAATCGTGAAGGAGAAGGATTCCAATATCTCCGAGAAAAGTTCGCTAAAATAACTGAAGCCAAAATAAAAGAGGGAATATTTGTTGAACCTCAAATCAACGAAGTATTATAGGAGACCCAGATTTCAAAGAAAAATTATATTTAACAGAAAAAAGGCATGGAGAACTATGGTTGCAGTTTTCAGGAATTACTTAGGAAACCGAAACGTTAGTGGAAGACATGTTGGAATCATTTAGGCTGCAAAATGTTATTGAAGCGCATATGATGCACTCTCATTTGGATTTTTTCCCAGAAAACATGGGCGATATCAGCGATGAACACGGCGAACTTGCCATCAAGATATTTCATATTTCGGGTATGTGTAAAGGCGTTACCAGCGCAAATGGAATCAATGCCCTTATGATTGCAGATTATTGTTGAACTTTAAAAAGGGAAGCGCCGTGTAATTTATAAAATGAATAACACAAAAACATTTTTATTAATGAATATGTGTAATATGAATAACTGTATACTTAAAAATTTCACAAATTTGTTTTCATTAGAATCTAAGACACCCGAACCAACTTTAACTTATGACTACGGTACAAATTCTTCTGTACAGAATCAGTTCAAGTCAATTCGGATTTCAAAAAAAAAAAAAAAACTTTAAATTTGTTGACCTGTGTAATTAGTCGTATATATTCAGTAAATGTTTGCGATATTGAATTGTATCACTTCGGAAAATTACCACGTTAGGTTCACGGACCAACAAGTTTCAAAGACATTCGAACCTTTAACGGTGTCTTATATAATACACTGAAAGAGGCATGCATTGCAAGAAAACCGTGAATGGTATAAACACCCTTGATGAAGCTTGCACATTTCAAATGGCAAAAATGTTGAGAGACTTATTTGCATTTATATATGTATTTTGTAATCCAACGTCGCCCTTAAATCTTTGGGAAAACTTTAAATTATTTTTATCTGGAGATTATATAAGGCGCTTCGGTGGTAATTCGGTTCCCAGATATCGCAAGAATATTGGCAATTCATAAAAAAATATTAATTGATATGAATTTGCCATCAATTAGTCCAGATTTGGTTGAAACCATTCCTATTTTCGATCCTATTGAATAAGATAGGCTATATGTTGGAGCATATGGAAAATTGAATGGTATGAAAAAGCAGTTTTTCGAAATTGTTATATCAGTGGTAAATGGTTCCAAATCGAGTGGTAAATATTTACATTTAGATGCTTTTGTGTACTAGAAAGAGCTTTGTCTTAAATGCAATTTTAAATAAATTTCGTTCAAATGGTGGCACGCTATAGCGGTTGCATGGTATGGAATTGCTGCTATGCTACTTAAAGGTGGTACAACAGTAAATTTAACCGTTTCATCAGTTTGTAATATTCGGGCAAATTCACCTGAAGGCATATACATAGAATCCGCAAGGATTATAATTTGGGATGAAGTACAATGACTCATAAATATGATATGGAAGCCGTAGATAGAACTTTGCGCGATATTACCGGTATCAATAAGCCATTCGGAGATATTGGTGAGTGGCGATTGGTCCAGTTGTCAGTTTTGGTACTAGACTAGTTAGGGCCTGACCTTTTAGGGAAGAGACCCCTGAGCTAGATCCTGGCGACTCTTGCGAGAGAGTCATAGACGCGCCTATTACCTTCCTCCTCGCGGTTCCCGCCGGTAATGAGATGTAGTGTTCAATATATATGCATATTTAACACCTAATAGTTGACATCCCTCGTATTGTACAAGTAGGTACTAGGATAGTCACACATAAGTCCAAATTTTACATACACCATTGTTGGACACAGAACACTGCATCTTAGCTAATAGGAAAAGGCTTTACAAGGTCCCTGGGGTTGCCAGCCCCTTCGATCTTTTTAAGTTGGCACAAATAGTCAAAGTCAGCCTCGAAATTTAACCCACGCCTGCTCCGAGTGTAGCAGGAGCTTCATCACCAAGACTGGGCTTGGAGTGTATATGAGAGGAATGCACTCACAAGTGCATGAACTAAATAAACTGAAAATAGACAAGAAAGCCAGATGGAGTGACGAAGTACTCAACATCATGGCAATGAAAGAGGCCGATATTCCAATCACCTGGCACAATATTAATCAGCTACTGGCACTTAGCTGCCCCAATAGGTCCTTAGAGGCCATTAAGAAAGCAAAGCAAAAGGATTCTTACAAACTTGCGGTAGCTCGCTTTAGAGATCTAAACAGCAATCAATCTCTTAATTCACCACACAATCAATTACCGTCTACTTCTCATGACGTACAACCATCTTCAATCCCAGTTGCTTACGCTGGTCATTAGGATACTGATGACCGTAACGATCCATACCTAAACAGTAACGAAAATTTGGAAATTTGTACTAAAAATTATATTGCTAATAAGCTATAAATATATTTGAATGATATATGGCCTAGCACTCAAAGAATGTCAGCCACCACCTCCAAAGCAATAAATGACGCATAGCTAAACAGAAGAAAAAGGCGAAGGAAAGAGTATGCAAAAACTCAGCGTGACTGGGTTAAACACCAGACTAGATGTATCAAAACCATTCTTGATGGCCCCAACACCTCAAGAATACCTTCCAAAGAGCTTATGGTCCCCTTCTGGAAGGAGACGATGTGCCGGGAGTCTGCATCCTCCCCCCCCCCCCCCCCCCCCCCCCCAGATGAAGATCTCAATCAAAATCTCGAACCTATCTGGTCCCCGATCAGTGTGGATGAAATGAAAGAATCACAGATCCCCCTTACATCAGTCCCAGGACCAGATGGCATCACCCCTAGGTAACTTCAAGCGATACTGTCTGGAATCCTAATACGAATATTGAATCTCATCTTATACTGCGGTATGTTACCGAACCATCTAAGGAAAGCTAGGACGATCTTTCTTCCAAAGAAGGATCAGTCCACGGAACCAGCAGATTTTCGGCCCATCACCATTCCTTCCACCATAACAAGGCTTTTACATAGTATTCTCGCTAAGAGAATAAAAGTAGACGACAGACAAAGAGCTTTTCAAGCCTCCGACGGGTGCGCAGACAATGCCACCCTTGTCAATCGATTATTACGTGATCACAATAAAAAGTATACATCTTGTTATCTAGCTACGCTAGATGTTAGCAAAGCGTTGGACTCTGTTTCTCACAAACACCTTTTTCAAACACTCAAATCCTAGGGTTTTCCAGAAAATTTTATTAAATATATGGATAAATTTTACGCGTCGTCATCGACAGTTCTGGTTGGTGATGGTTGGCTCTCCGACGAAATAACACCCAAAAGAGGGGTCAAACAAGGAGATCTTCTATCTCCAATATTATTTAATCTGATTATAGATATACTACTGAAATGACTCCCAGACTGCATTGGCTGCACAGTTGGTACAGCAACATTTAACGCTATCACCTTTGCAGACGATATCTTGCTTTGCGCGTCCAGCCCTCAAGGACTGCAGCAACTACTAGACACAACAAACCACTATATGACGTTGTGTGGATTAAAATTAAATTCAGACAAGTGTAAGACAATTAGCATTAAAGGCCAACCAGAGAAAAGAACACAGTTGTACAAAATAACAAATTCTATGTAGATACTTAGGTATCTCTTTAACACGAACGGAAAATGTAAATATAGAGCTTCCGAAGACTTGATACCAAAACTAAACAACTTAACTAAGGCTCCTCTAAAGCCTCAGCAGAGGATGTATGCTCTGCGAACAGTAGTTCTCCTCAGCTCTATCACAAATTGACTATCGGTAATGTGATGATCGGCGGTCTAAATAAGACTGATAATATCTCAAGGATGTATGCAAGGAAATGATTAACTCTACCCCATGATACCCCAGCAGCTTTTTTCCACGCTGTTGTAAAAGATGGTAGGTTGGGCTTCCCATCCATGAGATGGTTTACTCCCTGCCTTAGATTAGTACGCTTGATGAATCTTAACATGCCGCATCACAACAATATTATCATAGCTAACACGTTCATCGCGAACAAAATCGATAGAGCTGAGAAGAGACTTGTTAACAATACCGATGCCCTTAAAACATCTAAATTAATTTCATAAGGAGTAGGAAGCTCTATGCTTCAATTGATGGATCTGGTCTCCGAGAAGCAGGCGATTATCCCCAGGCAGATAAATGGGTAAAAGAACCATTTAGATTACTCAGTGGCCGTGACTACATTCAATGCCTTAAAGTGCGTATAAATGCTGTACCAAGCAAATCTAGGACCACTCGAGGTCGACCTTCCCAAAACCGTGCCTGCAGAGCTGGTTGCTTAGCACAAGAAACTAAGAACCACATCGCTCAGAAATCCCACAGGACCCATGCCACGCGCAAGTTTATCGAAAGGAGCTGTAATAACAAAGGTGCCACAATGCCTCCCACCAATCGTAGGTTCAGTGCGAAATAGATCCAGCTTTGAATAGCTCACTATTCTTCCATTTCTTCGTTAAACTACATTTAGAATTAACAAAAAGCAGATATTTTAGTTGATTACTTATTGATTAGAAGGTAAAGCCGGCTTCAAATTTATAAAATCAATTCATATAATGTCAATCAAGCTCAGCATGCACTATGCTCACTTGAAAAGTTGAGTTAAGTTAAAACAAAACAAAAAAATAAATAAATCAATACATATATGTATATATACATATATTGCCTTAATGCCTCGGATTATACTCGGGTATCCCAGGGACGTAGTAAGTTGTATGGCTGTACAACAGCCACTCTATGAGTTAAATGAAGGTAAACTGATCCTGATTCATTTTAAAATCCTAATATATTATAATAATATTACAAAAAAAATGTTCTTTTTTTTTCTTACCAACGGAGACGTAAGATCGACCTTAAGGAGTTCGTCGTGGGACGAAGTTCATCCACATGGAATAAATAAAAAGGAGCTAAGTCAGTCACTGAAATAGAGTAATGTATTTTCTTTAATTGTATTTGTTGGCTTCAGGACCAAAATATAAGTGGAAAAAATTTGTGGATGAGTGGTGCATGGTGCGAGGGTGTAGTACCACCTCATAAGGTTTGTCCAAAATGGGGCGTGTGTGGTACCAAATTAATGAGGGAGGAGAGTGTAGTAGTGTCGAGGTTTGTTTTTTTATGCTGAAAACTTCATCGAGATGTTTTTAATGTTAGAAATTGATTTTTTTTACCCTTGGGTCATCATATACATACACCCCATTCCTATACTTTCATATACATATTCCACCCGTATGCATAAGCGATCTGTTGTGAATATTTTTGGTTTGCGTGGAAAATTTAACGGCCTAATGGCTCTTCATAAAAATTTTTCGCTATATGTTTGAACCCTGCCTGAGAACGCGGCGACGTAGAGAGGTGAAATTTTGTACACGGTGTTTTCATAGTAATAGTAAGTAAAGCCTCAAAAATGTACTAAATAGGGCAGCCCCTTCTTGGTGTTGCCATATACAAATTTAGGATTTTTACGTATAATGTGAAAACGATAAGCCCTATACGGTTTTAATGTACTAAAAACTTCTTCCGAATATGAATTCCTATAAAATTGATTATAACCATTTTTTTCTGACCGACGAACCGTTCTAGAAATATATGCGAAAAACCACTTTAAAAATCAAACTTGCTGGGTGACCATAAGAAAACATACGGGTAGTAATCTAGCGTATCATAAGAATTGGTCTTAGACCAATTCTAGCTTTTTTACTTGTTTTTAGCTATTATTTAGCTTTATCATTGTCAAAAACTAATAAAACACATGATTAGATGACAAAGTGTAGATGGAGAATTATTGTATTGGGAATTGTTGTATATATTGGATAATTTTGGAAATATATTGAGTTAGTTTTTTGAATTTTATCAAAATATGTTCATGTATAATTTTATTTATTTATTTTTTTCTCCTGTATGTACGCACATAGCTTTCATTTCTTAACCATTTGAATTATTATATCCATTCATTTACCGTTATCCAATTTCTTTTATTTTTTATTCCCCCCTCCCCTTAATTATAACAACTACTAGCATCTAATTATCTAACATTTTAAATCTTACTAGATTATCCGCGGATCATAGATCGCGGGCATCAACACTGGTAAGAAGAAGGCATACGCTGACTAAGATAAAAAGGTTTGAATCTAAATTTAATATTTCTGTAAATGGACCTCTTGCAATACCGAACATTAATTTTGAAAATGATTTGAACAAAATCTATGCCATGAAATTGATTAATTAAATAGCTAAAAGCTACAAACTTTCTCTAGATATGTACAACCCAAAATTAAATTATGTTGATTTTTATTATAATTTTATTATTAAAAAACAAAAAAACAAAAAGGTAAATTACATTGAATTAAATAAATATTTGAAATATTTTCATCACACAAGTGAAAAAAAAGTTTAAATAAGAAAATGTTTCCAACCATTGGAAGCGTAATCAGTCAGTGGGACGGACGGCTGCGACCTCAAGACTGTAATCGTTAAATATGTTTTTTGATTGTATTAATTAGGGCAAGACTTAGACGCCTTAATGATAAAATAAAAACAACTAATAAGGCAGAGCGTTCGAGGATACTAAAAGGTTTGGAATAAATTCCATTGAATGGATATTGATACTTGAAAGAAATAGGGTACAATAAGTACAAAAAATACTTTCATATACTTTTTTCACAATTTTGTTTATACTTAAAAATATTTTTTTTCATTCATTTATCTTATTCTTTTTTTATACAAACAGATCATAGATCTGAAGGGTCGGGTGCATATAAAAAGTACAAAAAGAAATGATCATGAAGATCTGAAGAATCACAGTAATGCAGATAGCAAGTACGTTGACTGTCTTTAAGAAAATGTCTTAAGAAACGTACACGACGGTGATCCAGCACACTACGGAGTACGGGTGAGGCAGTACTTGAATCAGCGGTTTTCAAATAAGTAGATTGGACGTGGAAGTGGCCACCCGAAAGCTACGGATGCTTAGAAAACAAAAAAATTTATGAGTGGTGGGGGGGGGGGGAGAGGAAATCGTAATGGTTTCCGAGCCCAAGGTTCAATAAGTGCCACAAAGTAGGATCTTTTGGAAATGACCTTTTCAGCCATTTTCGTTGAAGATGCTTAAGAAAAAGTGCAAAAAATGCAGAAATGGTTACATTTTCGGTACAGAGTGTGATAGGTCACTTAATGCTAAACTTTTGGGCTTTTTAAATTCAAATTGATATTGATGACGTGTTTTTTTGATAAAATATAATAGTTAAATAAAAAAAACGAGTAATGAAGAGGAATAAAGATCATGGAATAAGATAAATGCAATTAATATTTGAATTTATTTAAAATACATAAAATTAAATTACAAGCCACACAATATGGGCTGACTACTCAGAAATAAGTTTTCTTTATGTTAAAAGAAAATCTATATTAAATAAAAAGGTGAATTCAGTACAAAAATAAATTCAGTGATCTCTGTCAAAAACTCTCCAAGGAAATGAATCGAATGCGACGGTCAAGTATTTGAGCCATTTTTAAATTAGTAGTTATTAGTAATTACTTAGAACATACTTATAGGCTTCAGCACCCTGCATTACAAACGTCATTAGAAGAATTATATTTTTGATTTTAATGACGTATTTTGGAAAAACCAATATCTATTTCGACATTATTTTATTTGATAACGACAGATTAAAATTAATAGTGCAAAATATGTTATTAACAGTCGTCCTAAATGTAAATTTTAAAATTATGAAGTAGGTTTCACTTGATTTTCTTGCTTAACTGCTTAGTATTCCCACGATTCTAAAAAACTTTGAATTTCAAAATAATTCAGCTCAAGTATGGGCGAAATATGTTGTAAGACATCGTTTTCCTGTATCTCGAAGAGTACTTGAGCTAGGCTAATAATGTTTGTTTTATCTGAAACGTAACAGTGAATAATTCGGTCTCTCGATCTCACAAAGAAAGCTAGGTCCTAATGTTTGTGTTCAAAATATTGTCCTTAAAATCGATCATAACAACATAAAAGAAGAAGGTAAGCATTTCTTTTATTTGTTTTTCTTGTTGCTATAATTGAAAATCTTTATTATGTGAAAATTTTGTTGTGGTGGCACTGATACAGCGGGGCAGTGACATGTGAGCCGTTTGGTATTGTTTTCTCTTTCTTATTATGGATCGGGGAAAATGAAATACGCTATTTGGTTGTCCGTCCGTATTCTTAACAAGTAAAAAAGCTAGAATTTGTCTTAGACCAATTCTTATGATACCCTAGATGAATTCCCGTATAAAATTTCGTATGGTCACCGATCTATGCAAGTTTAATTTATGAAGTCGTTTTTCACATATATTTCTAGAACGGTTCGTCGGACAGAAAAAAATGATTATAACCAATTTTATAGGATTTCGTATTCTGTAGAAGTTATTAGTACAATAAAAATGTCTAGGACTGATCGTTTTCACAGTATATGTAAGAAACCTTAATTTTTATACGGCAACACCAAGGTTGGCTGATTTATTCCATTTTTGAAATTTTATTTGTTAACACTATAAAAATACCATTTACCAAATTTCAGCACTCTACACCGACGCATTCACAGGCAGTGTCCAAATATATAGTGGAAAACGAAATTTTTGTATGGCAACCCCACGAATGAGTTGCCCGATTTGTCTCATTTTACTTTTTTTACTTTTTTTTTTTAAAGGATGTGTACAAAATTTCAGATCTCTAAGTTCTCGAGTTATCGTGCGCACAGACGGACGGACGGACATGCAAAAATTAAAATAACATTTAATATTATGCGTAGGTGTCCAATCCATTTTGCTCTACCATCATTATTTCGAGGAATGACAAACTTAGTATACCCTATAGATTTCATCTAGGGTATTAAAAAGGTGGCATTCAATCATAAAATAAATTGAGGTAACTGTAAAAACAACTTTTTTAGTGTACCGTAAACCCTCCAACGACAAGCTATCAAGAGCAATTTCCGATAGTCGTGCCACGACTTTGAAAGCCCTTGTGGATGGTGTAAGTCGAGTTTTTCACCTTGTCGTATTTTATAAAAATTTTTTGGTTTAAAGTAATATAAAAAACGGAGTAAAGTTCGATAAAGTAGTCCAGGATATTTAATTAGTATTTTAATTGTCTTTTTCCGTGGAAAAGAGTTGAAATAGTGATTTCGCAAGAGTTAATATCTGTTAATAAAGAAAACGTGCCGGGGCAACTCAACTTTAATTATCGCTTAATACTGTACTTTCAATTATCGCAATCTAATTACAACACTTTCGCACGTTGATTACTTTCACTTGTTAACACTGCAACGTCTAAGACAAGACTCTTTTCTGCCGGTGACAACTGTTATATTTATACCCTAGAAACTCTCCAGATTATTCATGAAGCCCTACATAAAATGAGAGAGAGATGGATTTCCTAAAGCATTGTCTGAATGTTAAAACAAACTAGAACTGATCGCAGAAATGAAAGAAACAGGATCATAGAAGGTTATGTCCTTTTCTGCTTAGACATAACGGGCACCATGAATCTGGAGAGCATAAAATACAGCATAAAAATAATAATAGGGCCGAAATTGAGCAAAAACTACAATATAACTAGCCTTATAGGCCTCATATGAGTTTCATATTAAGCAAGCGAACTATTTTAGAGTTAAATATCACATATACATTCAAAAGAAAGGAAGGTAAAACCTCCACTAAGTATGCCAGCCTCTATATAGACTTGCCAATTAATAAAATATATCAGCAACTGAAAAGATTGGGTGTCAAAATAATGAAGATATATGTGGATGATTTTTATTACATGCAAAAGAATACAATGTTACAGTTTGATTTCTGTTAGAGAAAGAATTGCAGATGCAATTGACAATAAAGAAAGAAAGACAATACATATATTGGCACAGATGAATATTCGTCTCCGTAAATTTTACATCACGTCAGAAAAAAAAAGGGAAAAGAGGAATTAGGAGTTCGCAAAAAACGAAAAATCCACCAGAAGATGCAGTCAAAATTCTGAATCGCTGTGTTTCGTTACACTCGGTATCCAAGTGATGCGAAATAACTCGGTTTTTCGTAAGAAAATTTTTTAACTACTCAGCATACAATTGGTTTCGAGATGCTTCGAGTCTTATATTACCCACAATTGGTGACCCCGACGTGATTGAAGAAACCTTCAAGTCCTCCTCGGTTGCGTTGGCAGGAGCTTTGGTTCGCCGCCTATACTCAGTGACAGTAATCAGGAGTAACCTTCACGAACATTAAGGCAGACAGGATCGACCAGAAGCAGCAGGAAGCGGATACTATATTCAAAGGTAAGGTGCCTTACTAAACAGTAATCGAATCCAGAATAGTCAACAGTCAAGCGAGTAATACTAAGAACTCGAATCAAAGGAAGTTCTTGAACCGTCAAGCCTCAGGAAAGTAATCATCTCATTGAAAGTAGAAGTTCATGGTCAACCCAACTTGAAAAAAAAAAAAACATATCAAGAAAATAAGGTCAGGTGTTTTAAATTCATAGACTTTTCTTCTCGTTGGACCAGCGAGGATGGTCAATCCAGCGGAGAATAGAGTCAGTGAGAGTGGGGACTCCTCGCCATTTGCTCCTCCTCTAGCTTTAAGTGCCGTCGCAGTAGAGGTGGTAACCTTTTGAAAATGTTGTCCTGGTCTGCGCAGTTCCGCCATCTCGAGTCCCAGTTCAAGCTAGCGGGAATCACACAGGATGCAACTAAATTTGCTCACGTTGTTAGTGCTCTTGATGAGAACATGATACGTCTAGTGAGTGACATTCTCAACGAACCTCCCCACTCTAAGAAATATGGAAAAATTAAAGACACGTTGATTTCTCAACTCTCTGGCATCGAGAATCAAAAATTGAAGCAGCTCCTCACAGAACTCTCCGCCTTCCCAATTACAAGGGAAATGCGAACCCTGCTGAGGGTATCGGCGAGGTAGTATCAAAATCCTTCTGGCTCCAAAGATTACCAGCTCACATGCAAATCATTCTAGTGTGCAATACTGGACGCCACAAGAGAGATTCGTATTATATCTAAAATAATCCTTTTTCAATAACAGGAGTAGGTATAGGTAATGGCGTATTTGAGGAAGGCCTTGCCAGATTTCCTGCATTTCACATAGATCCGTAAAGCGGTTCCATTCTTCTCTGTAGGAGATAAGACGAACGTTTATAAGCGGACTGGGAAAGACGTCCCGGATAACCGACAAATCACAAGTAATCGCCACAGCTATATCCCTTGGAAATAAAGCTAGATCCGGATCCTGCACTCTCTGGTTGAGAGAGCGTCATCTCAAGTTGGACTTCGAGTCTAATGTCGTACATCGACAATCCGAAACGACATTTAAAGATGACGCTCTAATCTTCACTAAGTTAGAGAACTCCAGACCTGACCCATTGGGGATAAGAATATCAGTTCCTGATCGTTCTCAACCCTCACACTCCAGCGCAACTCTTAAGTAGATTCGAGACCTTATCATAAAGTGATGTTGAAATAATTTATTATTCTTATTTATATTTATTTTTGATGATAAATATTTAGTTATCTTTGCAGCGATCATAACACGACTGACTTAAAAACTAATATTGTTTCAATTTTCAGATTCTTATGCACGTTCAAGTTGCGCAAAGTAGAAATTTGGAAACAGTATAATTGCGTGTTGTCGTACGGATAGACCGGAAGTGGCAAGACATTCATCATGCATGGCACTGCAGATAAAAAGGAGTGATTCCAAATACTGCAAAGCTCTTATTTGAGCTAATCGAGTGTAAACAATGTCACGGATGGAGCTACAACGTTAACATATCTGTAGTAGAAATTTACAAAAATGAATTGATTGATCTAACAACAGATATTAGATCGCCAATAAATATTCACATAGCTCAAGACGTCACTGTAAAAAACTTGAAAGAAACACCAGTTAAAAATTCCAGTGAACTAATGAAAATTATTGAAAGAAAACAGCACGAGCAAGGCGTACCGCAAAAACCTTTAAAAATGAGAAATCCTCAAGATCACATGAGATCCTAAAAATAAAATTAGCTGGTACACGGCTTGAACAGAAGAATTTAACAGCGTCAATATATTTTGCTGATCTATCCGGCTTGAAGGACCATATGATGAATCAGACAACTAAACTTTAGAAAAGAAGCTTCGGGAAATGAGCCATAGAAATATTGAGCTACACAAAACATTAATGCCCGTACTGAGGGATCGGAATGATCGGTAGAATTCGCGCAGCAATTCCTTTGGAACAAAATAAAAGGCATTGCATATAACTGCTTTTTATGATGATAATTACCCTTTTTATATAATTAGTTACCTGCAGTACTTCGTATTCTCATTTGTAGGAGATTTTTGCGTTCTCACGATAAAATTGCTCACATGGCAGCTGAGCAGTAGAAATTTTAGGTATAGGAAAATATTTGTGAACGTTCTACAAATAAATTCCAGACAAGATGTAAATGTAAATGAAGTTATGAGAATACGAAATACCCTAGGAAAAAATATAAACTTTTACTTTTAGCATGTATAGGCTTACACATTGTAAGCTTTTTATACAGCTACTCATCTTTATTGACTGAATCCCAAAGCAAAAATGCTAAATTGGACCAATATAAAGACCAGGGCCCCTATTCTGCATTCTCACTCACTCCACTCACTCACTCACTTACCCGATTCCACGTGTTTCTTTATTCTGGAACGCAAGTGAGTGAAATATTTGTGGCAAAGTGAGTGAGATATTACTACTGGGTATACGGTACTCGACACGGTCATTTGTGTTTGATTTGAATAACTCCTCCGCCCTAAACTACTATTCATACAGAAAAATGGTGTTTTGATAATCTTAAGCTTCCTTTCTTATCTTTCGAATTGAAATAAAATTTGTATACCTTTCCTAACAAAATTATATATAAAAATTTATCGGAACCAAATGTTTACGATTCCTCAAACAAAAACTCTCAGCTGAATAATTATTGCAATGTCGCTGTGCAGTCATGGCATGCCGTGGGCTGATGATATCGAATGTAGCTGCCTACAGATTCGGATTCCGGCTGTACATTCACACATGCAATTATTAGTGAACGTAAAATGGTAAGATTATTTTGTAATTAAAACTATTTTATTATTTTGTTAAGTAAGGTATATAGAAAGTGTAGCCTTTGGGAAGCTAAGGAACCAAGCTGTAAATTCCTAGAAGACTATTTTTCTTTATGGATAGTAGTTTAGGCTCTATACCAAATATAAAGTCACATCAAAAATATTCACCACGAATGTGGTGGATTATTTTATTTTACAGTGTACATCGCATTCCATTTGTTTTCTAGAATACCTAAATGGTGGGTGAGTGAGATCGAAGTGAGTGACTTCTCTCATACAGTCATAAGTGAGTGAGATTGCAGAATAGGGGCTCAGCTCTTTTTATCAAATAAGCAGCGAATGTATTGGCACGCAATGGCTATAAATTTACGGGGCAATATTCGTGCGTATTGTAGAATACGTGTTATGGTCATAACATATTGCATGCAGCAGTCTGCTACACTGAGGCTAGCTGCGTCATGTATGCGCGGACTGCTTTCTGTATGGACGGAACGTTTGTACGTACCAAATTAGAAATAAAAAATCCAAAACCCAATTCTAAAAACGAGGTAGCCAGTCACAAGTTTAAGCTGGACTATATTTTTAAAGAAGAAGCAACTCAAAAACATGTTTTTGAGATGATCTCCCCTTTTATACAATCAGTTTTTGATGGCCATAACGTCTGCATTTTTGTTTATGGTCAAACCTGAAGCGGGAAAGTTTACACCATGTACGGTAATTCTCCAGATTTTGGAATAATACCAAGAACAATAAATCTTTTATTTGAAGCCGGTGAAGATTATAAATTTTCAAGGTGGGAATATAAAATTGAAGTAAATTATATCGAAATTTATAATCAAGAAATATATGTATGATCTTCTGAGTAAGACGAAAACAAAGAAAAAAATGAAAATACGCATAACAAGAGATACAAATATAAATGTGGTAAATTTGACGGAGGAAATAGTAAATAGTGCCACTCATTTACAAACACTTATAAATACAGGAACAAACAATTGAATTACGGCTAAAACGGCCAAAAATGAACAATCATCACGATCCCATCAAATAATAAAAATAAATAAACTGGCCAACACGAGGAAAAAAAGAAAACTTCGAATGGATCATTGACGTTTATAGATTTAGCTGGATCAGAAAGCTCAGAAACGAGTAAGTAAAAGCATGGACGAAACGATAAGTATAAACAAAGCTCTAAACGAGCTATTTAACGTAGTATCGGCTGTGGCCAAAAAGAAAAGCACATACCATACAGAAACTCTAAGCTCATAAGTTTACTTATGCCTAGCCTTGTTGGGAGTTCAAAGGTTCTATTGATCTATCAGCAAATTCAATAATACCAAAAGCTAAGAAAAATACAAAAAATTTAAACTTTTGTTGTGGAGTGAAAATATTATCGAAAAGTAGGTTGAACTTTAAACATTTTTAAACATTTTTTTTTAACGAATTTTTTTTTTTAGAGAATTTTGTGAAATCGCTTCAATTGTCTACTTGCATATGGATATCAATAAACGTCTTGGCTGAGCTCTTTAGTGGTCATACAAAAACCAACCTCTGATTCAGTACAGTCAAGTTTTTCAAAAAAGGAAAGGGTGAAATATTTTACTGTAAATAAAAAAAAATACACGCTTAGATACATATACTGGTAATGCGCTTTGATATATCATGTCAAAAATATGGACAAGTTAGACGATAAACTTTGACTTAAAACAAAATTTAAGAAGTTACCGCTGCAAAAGTAAAAGAGCAGGAGATTCATAAGGATGTATGGACGACGTCAGTGAAGGAGATTGACGTTGGTCTGCAGGTATTAAGCACTTGGTACTGATCAAAACCAGTCGCATATATTGTATACCTAAAAAGGGTCAAAAATGATAATTATAATTTATAATCATTATCATCATTCATACATTTGTATAAGCTAATCATGCTGAAAACATGATTGGCTTATCTTCATAAACGACGAAGAAATGCAATTTCAGCAATTTCTTCAAATTCCTTTGATGAAAATAACAAAAATATTTTCCCACAAAACGACTTGGGAAAAAATAAAAGTTTTAAATTTCAACCCAAGTCGTTTCAATAGAAAAAAGCCCTACGACAAATCTTATCTTCAGTAAGATTTGTCACAAACACAATATGTATGTATGCATGTATGTACATACATAAATGTCGGGCAAATAAATTTTACTCGGTGAAGATTGAAACGATCAGGTCTTCACCGAAAAAGCTCTTATCAGCAAATTGCATACATTGTAGGTGCAACAATGTATGCACCAGAAGCAAGACGATGGCTTGATATTTACGAAAATATTAAATTACACTTCAAGCCATCGTTCGTTGCGATTATTCTGGATATGATCAAACATGTCCAGCGAAAATAATTTTCGCAGGGTAGAAGTGTTAATTATGCATTTTTTCTACCCTGAACGAGGAGACTTAAGATTTCAAAATCGAAGTCTCAGAGTTGTGTTTAAAATCTTGAGTTGGTCGGTTCGGTGCAAAAAAGAGTTAACTTTGGCCCGTCGTAGGAAAAAGTTCTCGGTCGATCGCCGGCTGTATAAAGTAGATTATCTTTGGAAAATAAATGGTAAAACACAAATTGTGGTCTAACATTACAAATTGTGTTTGGTAAATAAATTGTGTTTGATATAACGAGAGAATTGTGATTTTTGAGTGAAACCTGAATACAAGTGAAATCAGATTCCTAAAGGGAAGTAACCCCACAAAGGATACAGTCGCCAAGAACAGCAGTTCCCGAATACAGTGGTGATCAGTAAGAAAATTCACATCTTTGTTTCAATAAAAATCTACCACTGATTTGATTAATCCAGTATTTTTATCAAATTTATAAATGTCTTCATTACAGTAATAAAAATTACATTATTTGAAAAAAAAAATTACGTCAATATAATCAAAATTGAAATTGTTGAATTTAGGTAGGTTTTCTTGAAACAATAAAATGAAATTCATTGCTCAATAAGTCATACTTTCATCGCTATGAAGGAAATTCTCCTTATTCCGAGATACAATTTTATTATTTTAATGAAGCTTTTTCATTGATCTTGCTTTAGTACTTTTGGCGCTGTGAAATGCCTTTCTTAGTATAATGAGCAAGGTAGTTCATAGCAATGATTAAAAATTTTTCAGTCAAAGACAAGTTCATCAAAACTAATAAAATTTAATCAAATCATCAAAAATTTTATTTAAAAGAAGATAAATTTACATTTGGCGTTATGTTATTTTGCTCCAATTGGCTTTAAGAAAAAAACATTAAAAGTTCACTCTGCACTGAACACGGCATTCTAGACTCATTTTTGTATAAGAACAGGAAATTTTGTGAGTGAATGTGTAAAAAGAAATTCATACATATGAATATGATTCTATGAAATTCCTAACTTGTATTGTATTGGAGTGAATGTTTCGCTGGAAAGGTATAGAAGTGACTGCGACAGGAATGAACATGTGCGCTAGCTGAGTTAATGTAGATGAGACGCAGGCGGATAGTAAGTGCTAGGTGAAAATTTTGGTCAAATTGTCATTCGTATTGGAATAAAATGTCAATTTTTTATCACTTCTGTAGATGAACAAATGATCACAGAAAAAAGTGGTTTCAATACAATACAGGCTCGGAAGATATTATTTTGAAAAAGTGGAAGGATACATCCTTATATCGTGTGAGTTCGTTTACAAAGGATACGAATATACAAAATATTTTGTTAGAATGGCCACTGTACAACCAATCTTTTGGATATCTATTGAGAATTTTTAAATTTATGATGAATACTACATTTTTCAGGTTGACATTGATTTTGCAACTAATTTTCCGCATAAGGAAAATTTTCTATTCACAAACTATACTAATTTCGAGGAGACAATTATCCCTATAATGAAAAGAGATGTAAAAGATGGCAATAGCAAAGAATTATTGAAGAAATCCCTTGAGTTAACCGGAGTTCTATTGTGCAATATAATTAAAATTCATGGAATTCCTTTTGTTGTTTCAGACACTAAAAGCACCTTAATATTCCTAGTCTTGCATTCCATACTGCTACCCACTTCAAGAATATACAAAATGGACAAGAATACAGGAAAACGACGTTTGGGAAAAACTTCAATTAGCGACTCCAGGGACAGTTTTATGTACCTCGTGAAAACAACGAATGATTTACAAAATAAGGTCACAGAAATAACTGACTATTGTGCAATAACTAAATGTACCTTTCAACCTATAATAGTCGGGGTAGATGCTAGTTACGTTGAAATTAAAAAGTTTTATGTTTACTATTTTAAAGTGCTATATAAATTACCTAACTTTATCAAAGCGCTCGATATCTCCTTTAAAATGTTCCACATTTTTGACTTAAAATACCCAAAAGAATCGGAAGTTGTATGGACATTCATACAAATTTCCTTTTTTCAAATTTGCACTGATCTCGACATTAAAAATAACAAAATGTTGGGTCTTATTTCAGAATTAAATAAAACAGGTACATGTTATGACGTGTCTGCGAAATAAAGAAAACGCTTATATAATATTACTTATAAAGAATTGTTATAGGGAAAGATTTTCTTTATATATATTTGATAAAGAACTCCCAGTATTATTATGAGCCTTGTCTTGTTTTATCTGCACGGAGCAATTTTATTCTTTAGAGAAATTATTTACACATTTGAAGTATTTACATTCTCTTGATTCAAATGAAGTTCATAAATATAGTATATATATCAGGTTGTAAGCAAACATTTACTTCCTTCCGTTCTTTCGCTAGACATATGAAAGCTGAAATTCAGACAAATTCTCAGAGCGGAGATAATTCAGTTCTCTCAGTTCCAAACGAGTATTCACTTATCGCGTCTACGACAAGCAATTTTGTAAACGTTATTGATTCAATTCCTTGCACAGACGTCACAACTCTTCCACAAGAAAGCCAACCTATTCAAATACCTTCTTTAGAAAAGTTCGCTTTACTCTTTTCTTGTAAGTACTTTAGCAAATACAATTTATCTCATAAACATACCTTAAACATTCAGAAAGGCATTAAAGAAATGATAACAGGTAGTGTTGCCAAAGTGCTGGAATTTCAGATAATGCAAGACAGTCGTGATACTAACTTCAGAAAAAAACTAGATGTACTCCTACATTTTTGTAAAAACCCATTTGAATCAATTGATTCTGAATGTAAGTTTTTGAAATATCTGGAAAGTCATGACTTGTATCGACAACCAAAAGTTGTCATGTTACACAAAATAGTCACTAACACCATTCAATGCTGAATTAATAAAATCGCTGAACGTGAAACTAAAGGGTATTGCTAGAATTAGAATTTTATTTTCGAAAGCTTTTTGAAATCCCTGGTGTCTTAGAAGATTTCTTAAATAATATCAACGATATTTCACATAGGCATAACGACAACTTTTTAAATTGTGCTCTTTAGAAGAATAAATCTAAATTGTTTCAAAATAAAATTGTAATAAAATTGTAATAATAATTTCTTATACTTGATGACTTCAGTATAAATAATCCATTGGGATCACACTCTTCTTCAATTTTAGAAGTCTATTTTTCATTTCCTGTTGCTCCACCCTACCTATTATCCAAGTTGTACTGTATATTTGCTGCAGGCTGTGAAAACAATGGGAAATGACTAATGTTTCTTTACTTTAATTGAACAAATAGAAGCTTTGGAAATAAAAATGGAATTGATATTAAAACTGACAAAGGAACTTGTAAGGTCTACTTTGTATTAGGATTAATTTTAGGAGATAATTTGGCTCTAAACAGTGTTCTAGGTTTTTCGCAGTCATTTTCGAGCATATATTTCTGCCGCTTCTGTCGCAGTGAAAAGAAAGAAATGCAAAAACTTGCAACGGAAAAAACAGACGTTCTAAGAACCAAATTAAACTATGAAGATGATTTGGAAAACAACTTTGGAGTTGTTGAGAAGTCTATATTTAACAATCTTCATTCGTTTCATGTTACTGAAAATTACGCCGTGGATATAATGCATGACTTTTATGAGGGTGTATGCAATTATGATATGTGCCATATCATTTCTTATTGTATAAAGAAGAAATACTTTACTTTGGAAATACTAAACAACCGTAAGCAGGGTTTTAATTATGGTTCAATGGAGATCGGAAATATTTCACCACCCATACGCATTCAGCAATTAAATAAATTTAATTTAAGAATGTCTGCAAGGGAGGTTATGACGTTTGTACACTTTTTTCCCATACTTGTAGAAGATTTAATTCCTGTAGGTGACCCAGTCTAGATATTTTTTCTAAATTTTTTGGAAATGCTTGATTTAACCTTATCATCTTCTTTGGATTCTTTAAAAATCAATCGGTTATCTGAATGTATAACTTACCACAATAGAATGTATGTAGAATTTTTTGGTGACAGTCTGAAACCTAAACACCACTTCTTAATACACCACCCTGCCGTAATTAACATGTCAAGAGCATTGAAATATCTATGGACGTTTATTTTGGAAGCCAAGCATAGAATTCTTAAAACATATGCGAGAAATATCACATTAAGAAAGAACATCCCTCTTTCATTTGCAATCAAATACAGCATGAACTTTGCAGAAAATATATTATCATTTGATTCTTCTATATTGTCTTTAAAAAGAAAACAAATTAAGATTCAACATTCCCCACATTTTGAAAAAATTCACTTATCTCAAGTGGAATCAATACAGAACATAGAAATTGCTACTTGTATACACTCATTAGAATATATTGGGACACAATATAAAAAAGACCACATTGTGTACTGGAAGGAAGAAAATATGTTTGCTTACGAAATCTTTGAAATTATCTCAGTAAACTCTGAAATATTTTTTTTTTTTTGTCAGGAAATTAATGTAATTTTGTATGAAAGACACATTGCTAGTTATACATTAGGAGACAAATTGGAGAGCTTTGTAATAAAAAATATTAAAACTATTGAATATCCTCCAACAATTATATACAGTTCGTCATCAGGAAAGAAATTGTTAAGACCTAAAATGAATTTCTAATACATTTTATATTAATAATTTTTTTTTTTTTTTTTTTTTTTTTTCAAAAACATATTATTTGCAAAATGTCCGAAGCTACCGACACTATAAATCATGTACGGAGGTGTCTAAATTATTATAACATTATAAACTTTCAAGGGTAGTTTGTTGCTTAATTAAAACTTGTAGACATTTCCTCCTATTACATTAATGTGTATAAAATTATAAACTCTTTTAATATCGAATACGTATTTTTGCCAGTTCAATATGTACAAATATGTAAAAAATGTACAAAAAAAACCCTATATTATAATTGAAATTTAATACAAAAATTATCGTGAGTTTCTTTTTTTTGTAGTTTTCAGCCAGGTGAGAGTCTGTTTTTGTTTTGAAGAGAAATAACTCTGTACAAATTCTGTTTAAACAGCAATGGATTTTTATTATAATTTTTAATTTTCCCCGCAGTGATTTTCACAAAATCATAATTAACATTTAGTGTTAGTCTAAGGAAGAAAATCTGAAAATAAGGAATTGTCGATGTTTTCATGGAGTTTTCTTAAGTTGTTCAATTGCATTCCAATTAGTTTCTGGAATAAGGCTGAACTGAAGTCACATTTTCCATAATTTAAATTTACTGTATTCACAGAATTGAGTTTACTGAACTTCAGTAAATCGTTATTGTATGGAAACAAATGGGCAAAGTCACATTTATCTGAATTTTTTCTGTAAAACTGAATTTCAATTAAATGTGACATGGCCCATTTGATGGTGTGCATTAATGATTTACTTAAGTTCAGTAAATTGAAATTACGGAAAATGTGACACCAGCCTTTGTATATTAGACAACCTCGAAATGTCTGTATTGTACGGGTAAATTTTATACTCTTTTAGTGTACGGGTTTTCATTTTCTGGAAGGAGTATAGGTCCTGGTAAGAGTGAAGATATTTCGCTGTACTAACTAAATGATTACATTAAGGTGAAAAGGTAGGTTCATTGCATTTATGATCGGTTTTCTTGAGCAAATGATATTTCTTTATAAAGCCAACGATATATCATCACTGAGTCAATAAAAATATCATTGATTTAATTAAATAAAACACAAGCCAATGATATGGCGTCGTTGGATCAATAAAGGATTTTTATCAATTTAATGAAATACAACATGAACTTATCAACGTCAATACTTTGATACAATAGAATTCAGGGTAATTGTGTCAATGAAAACCACTTTATTATTCCAATAATAGTTTTAATAAGCTCGAATTCATTGAAGAAGGATTTTCTCTGACTGACTTAGTTACAAGATAAACGTAACAAAATTGGCGCAGCCGGTAGGATTGAGGATGCTAGATCTAGTCAAAAAGATCATAAAACCTTGAAAAGCCTTAATCCTACGAACCTAAGGGGTCCCGTTAACAAAGCCGCTCAGACCAAGTCAGCCCCAACACTCGGGTAGATACCATCTCTAGGCGCCTCTGCACCAGTCGGGCAAACGTTCACACCACTTAGTGCAACAGCACCATCGAGAAATACTAGTGAACAGTCCACAGAAGGAAGTGGAGAAATATCCAAAACTCCCCCAGAAGAACGAGTTCTCAAGCCAGCCAGGACACAGCTCGACAAGAAGCCTGAAGCGGAGTTGAAGAGGAAGTCGAAGACGGCTCATAAGCCCCTTTTCAACTAGATCCAGGGAAATTAAACAGCAAAGCAAGCAGAAATCAACCGCACAAAGATTGAGAGGAAGCACGAAGCAGGTTAGAGAAACCCCCCTCTTAATCACAGCAAAGGGACCTAAGCAGACAAGGAGCCCCCCTTTCATAAAAAACGCATCATACGCCAACCAACAACCCTGCTCAACCTCAGCAGGAAACAAAAGCAGCAGCTAGGGATAACTTTCCACCTTTATCCGACGCGGGATCAGCCCCAGGTGCTAACTCAGTGCACCTCCAGGAAGGTACATCATCTGCTGCAGGAGATAAGTCTCCACAGTTATCTCCGACAGGACCTAGACTAAGAATGTCAGGACCTAATAGACAAGTAAATAAGGAATCGGATAAACTGACGATTACCCATTGTGACGATACCAGACTCGCCAAGTTAAAAACCTTAAAGGAGAATACAATTCAGTTCCGAAAGGAACTAGAACAGTTTTCCGAATCTCGACGCTCACTTAATTTAGAATTAGAAAAGAATAAGATTGTTAATTTAAGTGTCAGTGAAATGGCATGGAGGGGGGTATAACGTCAGGGAAATAATCCCAACTCTTCATAAACTTTCCCAATTGAACAAAATTTCTAAAGGACTTTCAGGCATGCGAGTCACATTTCTAGGAATCTACGTAGGTGACATCTTAATGTACAGTAAAGATTCAAACACAGAAATCATAATCAAAATGCTGGAACATAATCTCAAAATGCCCATAATCATTGACAAGGAAGATAATGAATCAATAAACTTCGTAGACATTACCATATTAGATAACCTGGAAACGTTTGAAACAAAATGGTATAAAAAGCCGATCGTCTCAAACAGACTTCTGAATTTCTACTCAAACCAACCACCACAATACAAAATAAACACCCTTATACATAGGACGCAACAAGTTTTACAACTCACAGATCACATACATATCGCCGAATACATATACACCATCATAGAAAAGATGTTTGACCATAACTATCCAGAATCAATCATCACTAATTGCATCTCTGAAGCCTTACAGAGAGAAAACGTACTAGGGCAGATATACTCAGAACTAGAAGAAGTCCTTAATCGCAGATTTAGACTCACCATAAAAGACGCCCATCACATAAACATGACAGGGAAGAACACACAAGCTCTAAGACTGAACTCTTTCTATCCAACAAGGATCTTTGCAGCCAAGCATGAGAAATTGATAAGTCCCATTTCAGGACAGAAATACCAATCTCTATCTGAAACACATTAGGTCACTCTCCAATTACATCATCCCCATACCGTACAACAAACAAATCAATAAACTCAAACACCTGACAAGACCACACAAGCACACACAACATCAACACCAGCGTCCACTCCACGCAAATACACCATTCGACGACACACAAAACAGCGTATATTTTCCAGACCAATGGTACAGCATTAGAACTTTTAAATGCCGCAACTGCAACACTATATACATCACATACATGCACAAAAGCAGCATACATAACATCATTCAATACAACATCACGCCCAATAACATCTTGATCAATCACAACATTTAACACAAACACAACACCAGCAAATATTTACAAAATTATTAGGAGAGAAAGCTCCTACGTTGATGCTTGGACCAAAATAGCAGCATACAGGAAGTACACCACCACAACATCCACCACGTTATCCCCTAAGCAACCCACCACTAAATTGCATAACAAGACTAGATGAATCCAACCGCATAGTCAAAAATATCTTTTGAACATCCACCCCAAATCCAGAACCACCTCGAACGTACCACCTCCCCACAACAGACTACACCCAACAGAGCCAGAACGGACACAATTATAAGTTTTCACCACGTACACACCCCTGTTCAACCACACTCGAAAACACATCACACCAACACTCCTGAACCAAATATAATTGTAACCAACAGCAAAAGTGAGGGTCGTAGTGCCCTCCCAATCACAAAATGAGCATTCATTTTGAACCTCTTAAGCAAATTGAAACCACCCCTATGATGTTCAATAAGTATTTGCCAGGGAGATCCCATGATCATGAACACCCGGAATATTCCACACCAAAAACACCCGGAATAGTCCACTCCTGCACAAATGAATGGACACATCACAAATTTTCTGTACAGGAAAATAAAAATGGAATCTTAATTACAAACCTTGTGTACAGTTGAATGAAATCATCGTCGCAAACAACTGACTTACCATACATGTTCCCCCAGAGCACAACCGCCACATTTGGGAACAGCTTGTCCAAATGAGCAAACTAAAAGAATATGCAGATATTTTTTGAAGTTAGTCTATACCATGCTACCTATTGCTCTCCACACCAACCAGGATAATGTCAACATTTCTAGGTCATCTAAGAGGATAATAGCCCAATGGCAACGATACTACCTCGACTTTCATTTCCAATTTTTCACCCTACCTGAAGATATGGCCCAGCCCAATTGCTACAATACTACCTCACGACATCAACTTCCCTTTTCTTTGTCCTTCCTGAAGATATGCAACACCAATTACACGCTTGAACAAACATAAAGCATTAAAGGCAACAACGCTATTGAACATCATCGAAAATAAAGAAAAACGACTTATTCGTCGCTGAATTTTGTTGGTAGGTGTCAGTAGTGCTGTCGCTGTCGTCGCCGTAAAGATGGACCAACCAAGCATCCTCCTTAATCCGGAAACCGAATTACTTCCTGGAAATTGACCTAATCGAAGGCCGTCCTACTAACAGAGCGGTCAATATCCATTTGATACCTGCTGCACTAGGAAGAAATAATGCAGGACCTGAACCCATTACAGAAACAAGTCAGTTATCACGCAAGATACAACTGGACTACTAGCTTTGAAGCTACCAGCCACAGTTACGATCTGTAGTAGTGTCAGTACAATCACAGGTGAAATGGAAGGAACTGTTTGCAACATGATCGTGGATATAGGAACTATACATAATATTTTCCCAGAAGGATACTTAACCTTTTACAAGACCATTCTCGTCTCAGCCTATCCCTCACGCGGATTCGAGATATCACTGGAGAAACCAGCCACGTGGATGGTGTAATTGAGCAGTTAGTAGCTATTAAAAGCTTCGCAACAACACATACCTTCTATATAGCCGATGTCTTCGACGACTGCATTATTGGGATGGATTATGAAGAAGAAGAAGAAGCGGTTTGAAAAAGCAGCTTATAAACAAGAGAGCAGCAAATTTTGAAAAAAATTTCGAAGATTATGGTGGAGGCGATGAAAGGAGTAGTAATCCATATCGACTCCAAAGAGAATTAGGATAACGCTAATACAACCTTTGAGAAAAACGCTGTGCACTGGTTCTCTACTTGATCAAGGGGACCAAGGTAAACAGGAACTCCTCGGGCCCGCAGTTAAAAGGAGTGAATTTTATATTCACTTTAATAACTTGTATGAGAATATAAAATCCGTCACCAGGTTTGTTGCACGGGCAAACAAACCGTTAGTAACGGTCCTGTGGAAAGACTTTAGATTATTAAAATGCGACGAGCTACATTTCAGTAGGATTATTAGGCTTCTAAGTTCGTACGGTTATATCAAAGCTTCGTATAAGCAGCAATAAATTACGCAGGCCTTAATCCGCAAAAAAGGCACTGCTCAGTAAGGATGATGCACAAGGAGAAAGTGCAAAACAGCATGGAAAGCATAAAAAGAGCGAGGCCATACTGGGATTCATATGAAGTCCGTTGAATTTGATTTTCAAATTGGGTGGATTACACCCATAGGTTAGTAATGCAGGATTAAAAAACAAGAGATCCCATGTAACTCTAAATCACATATAAAGGGTGTCGCAAAAGTACTTGCACTATAGAAATTACTTATATATTTTTTTATATGACATCTCCTGTCATTCTGATATTGAAAATTGTGTAGTATAAAGAAATGTAAAATTACTAAAAATATACATGGACCGTTATACTCCCCAAGAACGTGGAATAATCGTGTCAATAATGTCATAAATAGGGCTGAAATGTGCATCAACTCTGGAGGTCACCATTTAAGAGACATCATCTTCAGGGGCCAGGGGCCAGGTCAAGAAGATTGATAATCCACGATTTGATATGATTGTTGAATCCGTTCGTATTGTTCCATCTTGATGATGCGGCACGTTCCATTCTCCAAATGAAATTTTTCTTGGTTGTGCGCACTCTATCAAGGGAATATCGAAGGGACAGAGAATCAAATAGGTTTTAGCCAGGAAAAAGAGGTAGATGTTAGGAAAATAGCATTAGGAAAAGACGGAATTAGTCAGGAATCGTCCGAAAGTTAATTTTAGCCACATACATATGTTTAGCAAAACAACGCTCACAACCTCACTCTAAATCGAAAACGGGTTAAGAAAGGTTTGCAGTAGAAGACAATACGCATAACCTTACTAAGTAAAAATGCAATTCGTACAAAAATTTACTAGAATAGGAAGCAAATATTTTTTGACATGTAATAACTTTTAGATAAAAATGTACGATGTAATTAAACAAGTAACACGCAACCAATGTAATTAAACAAGTAAGGTATTCCCATTAAAATGTTGGCATATGTTCTGTGATGTAATTTCGTGACTAATGTATATACATTTCTATAGGAAAGACAGAGAGAGCGCAGAGAGTATTGCGTTCTCTGTATCGTGCTTTCCTATACATTATCACGATATTTCGTCACGCGTAATGGGAATACCTTGTAAAGTTATAAAAACCCCCGACTGCCATTTTATAAATCTCTCTTGATATATCATATATATTCACGATAAGACGTGCGAGAACCAAGCCGGATTGTAATTTCCTCAGCCATCAAAATAAAATAAAAAATAAGTTAAGTTTCGTTGAAATTGTTTTCTTTAGACGATCTGGTACTCTCACACCCCCAAAGGTTTGCAGATCTGCGATCCCGCCAAGCAGAAGTTGATTCAGTAGAGTTGGCAAATATGTACCTGCAAAGCGGCCCGAACAAAAGTTCTGAACAGATGAACTTTCCCTCTAAACAACGAACACGAGCATATTCTGTGTCACGGGGCCACAAAAAGTCAAACACCAGCCCTGGAAAAGCATCAGCCATAGAAGAGGCTTGCCACTACCATAACCAACCAAAACTCCAGACTGCAGCAGCCACCGATAAATGCAACCCCACACCGCTACCCTGACGGAACATACTACCCTGCTAGCCACGTTCAGGATTGTAATCTCATGAAGAAACACAAAGTCATTTATAAGTAGTCAGAGCGACCAGCGACTAACTAGAAGCGCCAAATTGTTTTACGAGGTTTCCGCTCTTAATCGTCGCAAATTCTTTTTAATAAGTCCGCTCGGTTGAAAAGACAATCTTGTAACATTTGCTTCAAGTAATAACGTGTATATTCTTAGTTTATAAAATAACATGAAAACCAAATATAACAACGATTTTTTGTAGGGAGCAGCCAGCATCTAAAAGACTAAAAATTACAATAACCGATGATGATAAAGCGTTTAAAAACGGAATTCTAACTTACATCCACCGGCTAGGCTGCTATATAAATTTTTTGTTTAATGTTGAAACTGGCATGAACTGTCCAGTCACTGGCATATCTGTTGGAAGCCAAATTAATACAGCCGTCTATTCAATTACAAATTATCTTAGGAAAAGATATAATAGAAGAAACTCAATAGGTGATAAGATTGGCAAAATGATAAAGATAAGTTACAGAAAGGTGAATACTGCTGATGTTAACATAAGTGAATTCTCAAGAGACATTCGACACATTAATTGATGATGTAATAACAAAACAGATTATAGTAATTCCAACTAGTTCTTTGGAGCTATGATGATGATAGAATTACTGAACTTGAAGATCAGGCTAGATTTGGTCTAAGTGTATACTTAAATAATTCAAGAGAAACAGAGGGACATTTAGTTGCTGAATATGGACTTTGACCTGAACTTACTTCATTGCTAGAAGGTATCACATACTCTTCTGAAAGAAAATCTGCACTCTTAGTCTATTGGAGCTATGACTGGCATACTAGCATTAACAAAACGAAGAGATAAACTAAATAGAGGTAAATATGAAGATGCGTTGAGAAAAACAATTGGACACATTCCGATTTTTCTATTTCTGAAAATAAAGTCGTCATGAAAAACTTTTGAAATCTGTGCAATTCTAGTGCACATACGCAAGTTAAAATCTTGTAGTATATTGTATGTTCCACATAAAAGCTTCTTAAAAATACTGCGAAATGTAATTAATAAAAATATATATATAGTATAATATATATATAGCCCAGATTTGGCTTCAATATATTGTAGAGCTCGAATTAATTTTTAATAAACACATCTGGATAAAAATTAAAGGAGCTTAAAACATTTTGATGTGACTAGTTCTACTCTTTAGCAACTGTTGAAATCTAATTGTTCGCTTGTTCCGTCATCTGCAGACTGAGAAACTCTAAACTACTATTTATATCACCGATAGTGTTCTTTGAACTCTTATCTCTAATCTGATTTAAAGGAGCTTCACTACTAATGCTAGTTAAATTAGAATTTGTACTACTAACCGTGCTGCATGATGTGGCCGCTACTGAATTTTTCACTGGGGATGTAAGCTGTTATGTTGTGTCGGTGAAGCTATTGTTTGCCAACTGCGACTGCTATCACTTAAGAAAGAAACTGATTCCGACTTCTTACAGAAACTGTTGCATTGGATAGAACGTAAAAATTCATTTGTTCAACGGGATTTCGTAGCCATAAGCTCAATGAACTGTAGATAACAAAAAAAAATTATTATTCCATATCAAAGATAACCCTAACTTACCGTCTGTCTTCATTGGTGATAGCAGGATGGATTAGTAAATAGGAGAAAATTTGTTGCACTAATTCGGTATCAACAATTTGTTTTCCAGTGTCTTCCACAGCCAATGGGCAACATATCAAGAACATCATTAAGTATTTCTTCCTTTTTTGTGTAATTTTTTTCGATATCCTTATATAAATCTGATCAGTAGAAAATTGAATCCTTGTCGCGGCCCTTATATAAATGTGTTCACAATCTGCTCTAGATAGCTAGGATTATTAGCATTTACATCATTCAAAGCTAAATTCTGTGAATCGAAACCCTACGTCAAATTGCTCTCTACCGAGTACTGAAGGAATTTAAGAATGCGGTATCGAAGGCTTTTTAAAAGTGCATACATTACAACAGTTCTTTCGTAATCGCTCCATTTTTCAAATAACGACGTAGCAGTACTGACTTGTACACAAAATAGAGTCGACGGACAGCCGCCCGGATATCTCATAATTTTATTACTTGGTTCAAATATATTGTGACCACAAAACGTGATTCCATTGAAATAATTTTGGAATGCCTGCGAATCTGAAAATATTAATGAAATTTAAGATTTAATAAAAAATTGAAAATTTCTATTTAATAACAAAAAAAAAAAAATCTGATTTTTGTAAATAGAACGAAAAATAAAAAATAAATCAATCAAAACCACGTCTTTACTAAAATTTATTCATTGACAACAAGATATTTCCTGCAATATAAGTTATCCCATATAATAGCTGTGATCTTTTGTGTCCGCAGAACTGAGCAGAATAAAAGATATACAAAAGAAAGCTTCATACATTTTCATAGAAAATTTAAATGAAGCGAACAGTACATATAGTTCGCTTCAATCGACGGAACAAATTGTTCTCTCGAATATATGAGATTTCTAGAACAAGGTACACAAAAGAACACAGCTATAAGTGAAACCGAAAACTAAGCCTCTACGATTCATTATGGATACCGGTGCTACCCATATGCGACAGATGGCCAATGTGTTACGTATTCTCATTCGAATGTTGCTGCAAGGAAATTTTCTTTTTTATCACGATTCTTTTTAAAAAAAAAAATGTAGATTTAAATTCGAAAATGGGACAAATTGGGTAACTCCTTCGTAGGGTTGACATACAAAAATTTAAATTTTCATTATATATTTAGAACTGGTTGAGAACGCGTCGACGCAGAGCTGAAATTTTGTACAAGGCATTTTCATAAAAATATTAAATACAATTTTATTTTATTTTATCTGATTTTAGTTTTCCTATTTCTTTACTTCGTTACGGGGAACTTGAACTTAAATGAACTTGTAATTCCGGCAACTATGTGTTCGACTAATCATATGGCCAATGGTCTGCATTGATGAACTGTGTTATTGTGTAGTATTGAGTATATTGGATACTTTTACTCTGCTGATCACAGGCCGTCATATCCATCCGTAGTATACTGTCTTATATTCCTCTATACTTCTTTCAAATCTACATTCCCGAACTAGATCGAGCTATTTTAAGTTGAGGCTGCATTGACGCATTAATGTGCTGATGGGGTTGATTGAGTTATAGGGCGGATACTGACGTCGGTATGGCTAATTGTAGATAATTGTTAATATCGACATTAGGGTAATTTAACTACTAATCTAACCACTAATCAGGGCTAGTCTAATCTTGATCTTGGTCCTAGTTAATGACACAATATAACTAAATGTAGTAAAACAAAGATTTAGATGAGAAGACTATATGTGACTGTTTAACACGCTAAACATACTAATTTAAGCTAATCTGAATTAATTCTATTTTATTTAATATTGTTTATTTTGCTATTGATTGATTCATTCATTTATTTATGTAAACTGATTTCTAAACTATGTATCATCGTGGAGCCCAGCGTTATACGTTGCTTTAAGCAGGGGCTATGAAATAAATATACCTTGATTTGATTTGAATAAAAATGTTAAACGTATTTCCTTCATACCTGCCGCCAATTTTCGTAAACTCTTAGCATTTCTAAAAAAAATCAATTTCAAATGAAACATGCAGAAGTCTTGAAAAACTTAATATTTTATGCAGTAAAATTTAATTCCTGTATATAACTTATCATAATAAAATAATTAAAAAGAATTTCAAATAAATAATTATCTAACAATTTCTTAAAATAAAGTCGTCATGAAAAGCATTTGAAATGTTCAATTCTATCGGGTCAAAATCTTGTAGTATATTGTATGTTATAAAGCCTTCTTAAAAATACTGCGAAATGTAATTAATAAAAATATATACCTACCTTACCTATGTATATCGCCCAGATTTGGCTTTAATATATTGCAGAGCTCGAATTACTCGGTCGTGACTTTTAATAAACACATCTTGATAAAAATTAGAAGACCTTAAAACACTTTGATGCGACTATTTCAGTGAAAGTGAAATACACCGATCTAGAACCCATTAAAGGGCACGAGGCAGCTGCAAGCTAAACGAAGCTCTATTTCAGCTTATTCCTATGAACGTAGTCAGTTTATGTACAACAACAACACTACTATAGGGTTTGAAGCTTGCAGTAGTTTCTATTCTACGGCAACTTGGCATATTTAAAATTGTAGCTTGAAGCTTGTAGCCATGACTGCCACTCAAAATTTACAAAGGGGACTATTTCGGATTCAAAAAAGGTCTAAATTGTAAAAATAGGGACCAACAATTTTATGTTATGCCTAGTTGATTTAAATTATTTATTCAAAATTGAAGAAGTATAACAATGTAATCCTTTGAAAATGTTAAAAATAAAAGATTCTCTCTTATAAGAAAAATAGCGAAAGCAGCTTCAAGATTTGCATATTTTTCAAAAGCCGCGATCCCAATTTAGTTATCCATACACATACATACATATATGAATGTATCTTCTTTCAATGGATTAAAGGAGTCTGCCTTAAATAAAAGCAGTTTATTATTTGGAGAAATACGAATTTGCAGAAAGAGAGAAAGAACGTTGCTTATTTGTCTTTATAGAAATACAATGGAACCCCTTAAAAAGAAAAAAAAGAGCGTGGGACAAAAGGCCCAACGAAAATTCAACAAATGTTAGAGCGTCACAGCATAAGCATCAGCAACATCATTCGCGACCGCTTCTCGCGACAGCGTCACATTGTAACTCAGGCTTAAGAAGAAAACAAGGACCCATTTTAGTCCAATTGGACCAAAGTTGCAGCACTGATTGTAGCGTGTAGCTGGGCTGGCCCTAACCTTGGGCCCAAACCAGAAGTGAACTTTCTAGTAAGAAAGGAATTTCCTTGCCTTGGCTTAGACGTGCTATAACAATAATATTTCCAAGAATTCCTTCACCAACCAGACAGGTAAACATGCCAGCCTATGGCGCCACCCGCTACATCAACTTACCAGAACAACAGGTGGGTTTTTATTTAAGCACTTCACCATACAGAAGACACCATCGGTAAACACATCGATTCATCGTATGTCCATCCACGATATGTAAACACATAGAAGAACAAGTCAAAGGAAAACTGTATGCAGTAACATACGCATCCGTCCACGCCAACCCCATGGATACAACGGGGACACATCGAAGGGACATTATGCAGAGGGAACAGATACTTTACACAATAACTACACTTCGCCGCAATTCATATACACCTAAATGTGTACCAATCTTGCGTTACAAGGACACGACACTCTTCACCCTCAAATGGAAGCTTTTTTTTTGTTTTTATATATTGCAAAATTGAATGTTTTTAAATATTTGTTTATAGAAAAGATTGGAGTTATTTCAGAGGTATTGTTTCGTCCAGAAGCAGGGGGCAGTGCATCCACAGATTCATTGCAGTGGTCCTCCGCCTGAAAGAGATATCGATGGTAGGAGCTTTAGATATATGAATTTAAAATGCATCATTTTATCCCCTTTAGTTTTAGCTGAAAAACTGATTGAAGCTGTGAGAAACGGGGAAGCTTTGTGGAACTACAGCAATCTCAATTATAAAAATAGGATTATTAGGCCCAATCTTTGCAAGAAAATATCACGTGAAATAAGTACGAAATATTATATAGCAAATATAATTCTCAGTATGTACTGTGTTAATATTTCACTGAACACACTATAATGAACCAAAAATAATTAATTTATGAAAGCGGTGGGACAGTATAAAAGTTCTTATATGGGGACCAAACCAGTGCCATGTGAGTCTTGCGCCATCAAAAACAAATATAAATATGGCAAACTGTTATATATTTTAGATGAAAAGTATATGAACCAAGACGATACAGTAGTTAATAAATCATAATCTTATTAATTTCCTTGTATATCAAATCAATTAAATTTATTTTGCAGAACTATGTCAACAATGCCTCCATGTATACTTCACCGTGGCGAAATTTGGAGAAATATTTCGTAAAATGCTTAAAAAATGGTGGTTCAGATCGGAATTAATTTCATGAAACGGAATCTTTACTAAGCCCAATATTCTGGAAATAGCAAATCAAAATGTAGAGCCCCAAACGGTATATGTGGTGGTCATTAAAATAGAGGCACGACTTTACATATGGTTCTTGTATAAATTTTAGAACAAATTTATACACTTACTCTTCCGCCATCTACGATATGAACTGAACAATAAGTTTAGTACATCACACTATGACTGTTTTCTTTAAAGAGCATTTCCATTCTTTCGCGGAAACACACTTTCTGGAAACGTGTTAATTTTGCCTGGTCAGATTAATAGAGCCAACGTATTTATTTCGAGTGTTCTTGTTTACAGGAAATTCTTGCCAGCCTTTTTGCAATTGTATTATCAGGTAATAGTGAATATTATAAAAATATATCAAATTTAGGATATATCCATTTCGAATTTTAGTGAAAATGGGACGCGCGATACATTGTTCTTTGGAGGAAAGAACAAAAATTTTAACTTTACGGGACGAAGGCAAATCTCAACGTGAAATAGCTAGAATCGTAGGCTGTTCGAAGAAAATGGTTGAAAATGCATTCAAACCTAAACCAACTGTGGAAAATCGCGGAGCAAAGAAAAAAACCACTGCCCAAACTGATCGACTCATTGCTCACACCTCAAAAAGAGATCCGTTCAAGTCTTCTAAAAACATTAAGATTGAATTAAATCTTGACGTAAGTGCACGTACTGTTCGCAGAAGACTTCAGGAGCACAGTTTAAATGGAAGAGTAGCCAGAAAAGCTCCTCTCTTATCTAAGAAAAATATTAAAAACCGGGTTAAGTTTGCTTCTGATCATATCAAGTGGGATGGTCCTGATGGTCTAAAACGGTGGAAGAATATCTTATGGATGGATGAAACGAAAATAAATTTATTTGGCTCCGATGGTCGAAATTACGTTAGAAGACCTCCGAACAAAGAATTCCTCCCACAATACACAAAAAAAACTGTAAAACATGGAGGAGGGAACATAAAACTATGGGGATCGTTTTCTTGGTACGGAATCGGACCAATTTATTGGATAAAAGAAAATATGGATCAACATGAATATATTAATATACTCGAAAATATTATGCTCCCGTTTGCTGAAGATAATTATGCCATTAAAATGGACATTACAACAAGATAATGATCCGAAACATACATCTCGGAGGGCAAAAAAGTTTTTTGCGGATCATAAGCTGTCGGTTTTACCGTGGCCTTCTCAATCGCCCGGCCTCAATCCGATTGGGAATCTATGGCAACAATTAAAAAGTGCTGTTGGCAATTACAACGTAATCAATAAAGCACAATTATGGTCAAAAGGAATGGGCGTCCATCTCCATCAAACGGTGTCAGCAGTTAGTCGATTCAATGCCCCGACGCTGCAGAGCCGTACTCAAAAGTAAGGGTCAAGCTACTAAATACTGATTAAATTTAAATAATTGAAACCGAAATATGTGATTTGATATTTGATTTTGTAGAAATCATAACGAAATATGTAGTGGCTCTATTTCAATGACCATAGAAATTTACTTACTTTTGCTTATTATAATATTTTTCTTTTTTTAATGAGTGCCTTTTGATACTTTCTTTGTGTTATATTTACATACTTGGAATATATGTTTTGTTGCTAGCTATTTTTTTTCTTTTATGCAAGTTATTTCAATTCTCACCGAACATTTTATTGTGTTATAACCAATGGCTCTATTTTAATGACCACCACTGTATATAAATGGCTAGCCAGATTATTAAAAAAATCGACTTACGGAGGAAGGTACAAAAAGGCGCAAACTAAACCCTTTAGAACCACCAGATACTACGCTATACGTTGACGAAGAAATACGATAAAGCGATAGGAAATCATCAAATATTGAAGGGCTTGAATACAGGCAGTCTCCGCTTTAAGGCGATTCGTTTTACGGAATTTCATTTTGCGTCAAGCAACATTTTGAGATCATCTCTCATATTTACGTCTCGATTTGTTATGGAAAATTTGTGATATCAAATGTAATCGCCCGAAATATTTCGTTTTAATAGAAATAACGGGAAATAAAATAGCTTAGGGAGGCGCATAGTACATCGAATATCGAACGGTATTTTAAAGGCAACAACGCTATTGAACATCATCGAAAATAAAGAAAAACGACTTATTCGCCGCTGAATTTTGTTGGTAGGTGTCAGTAGTGCTGTCGCTGTCGTCGCCGTAAAGATGGACCAACCAAGCATCCCCCTTAATCCGGAAACCAAATTACTTCCTGGAAATTGACCTAATCGAAGGCCGTCCTACTAACAGAGCGGTCAATATCCATTTGATACCTGCTGCACTAGGAAGAAATAATGCAGGACCTGAACCCATTACAGAAACAAGTCAGTTATCACGCAAGATACAACTGGACTACTAGCTTTGAAGCTACCAGCCACAGTTACGATCTGTAGTAGTGTCAGTACAATCACAGGTGAAATGGAAGGAACTGTTTGCAACATGATCGTGGATATAGGAGCTATACATAATATTTTCCCAGAAGGATACTTAACCTTTTACAAGACCATTCTCGTCTCAGCCTATCCCTCACGCGGATTCGAGATATCACTGGAGAAACCAGCCACGTGGATGGTGTAATTGAGCAGTTAGTAGCTATTAAAAGCTTCGCAACAACACATACCTTCTATATAGCCGATGTCTTCGACGACTGCATTATTGGGATGGATTATGAAGAAGAAGAAGAAGCGGTTTGAAAAAGCAGCTTATAAACAAGAGAGCAGCAAATTTTGAAAAAAATTTCGAAGATTATGGTGGAGGCGATGAAAGGAGTAGTAATCCATATCGACTCCAAAGAGAATTAGGATAACGCTAATACAACCTTTGAGAAAAACGCTGTGCACTGGTTCTCTACTTGATCAAGGGGACCAAGGTAAACAGGAACTCCTCGGGCCCGCAGTTTAAAAGGAGTGAATTTTATATTCACTTTAATAACTTGTATGAGAATATAAAATCCGTCACCAGGTTTGTTGCACGGGCAAACAAACCGTTAGTAACGGTCCTGTGGAAAGACTTTAGATTATTAAAATGAGACGAGCTACATTTCAGTAGGATTATTAGGCTTCTAAGTTCGTACGGTTATATCAAAGCTTCGTATAAGCAGCAATAAATTACGCAGGCCTTAATCCGCAAAAAAGGCACTGCTCAGTAAGGATGATACACAAGGAGAAAGTGCAAAACAGCATAGAAAGCATAAAAAGAGCGAGGCCATACTGGGATTCATATGAAGTCCGTTGAATTTGATTTTCAAATTGGGTGGATTACACCCATAGGTTAGTAATGCAGGATTAAAAAACAAGAGATCCCATGTAACTCTAAATCACATATAAAGGGTGTCGCAAAAGTACTTGCACTATAGAAATTACTTATATTTTTTTTTATATGACATCTCCTGTCATTCTGATATTGAAAATTGTGTAGTATAAAGAAATGTAAAATTACTAAAAATATACATGGACCGTTATACTCCCCAAGAACGTGGAATAATCGTGTCAATAATGTCATAAATAGGGCTGAAATGTGCATCAACTCTGGAGGTCACCATTTAAGAGACATCATCTTCAGGGGCCAGGGGCCAGGTCAAGAAGATTGATGATCCACGATTTGATATGATTGTTGAATCCGTTTGTATTGTTCCATCTTGATGATGCGGCACGTTTCATTCTCCAAATGAAATTTTTCTTGGTTGTGCGCACTCTATCAAGGGAATATCGAAGGGACAGAGAATCAAATAGGTTTTAGCCAGGAAAAAGAGGTAGATGTTAGGAAAATAGCATTAGGAAAAGACGGAATTAGTCAGGAATCGTCCGAAAGTTAATTTTAGCCACATACATATGTTTAGCAAATAAACAACGCTCACAACCTCACTCTAAATCGAAAACGGGTTAAGAAAGGTTTGCAGTAGAAGACAATACGCATAACCTTACTAAGTAAAAATGCAATTCGTACAAAAATTTACTAGAATAGGAAGCAAATATTTTTTGACATGTAATAACTTTTAGATAAAAATGTACGATGTAATTAAACAAGTAACACGCAACCAATGTAATTAAACAAGTAAGGTATTCCCATTAAAATGTTGGCATATGTTCTGTGATGTAATTTCGTGACTAATGTATATACATTTCTATAGGAAAGACAGAGAGCGCAGAGAGTATTGCGTTCTCTGTATCGTGCTTTCCTATACATTATCACGATATTTCGTCACGCGTAATGGGAATACTTCGTTGCCCTAGATATTTCAAAAGCCTTTGATAGAGTCTGGCATCCAGCCCTTTTAGCCAAACTCAAAGCACTTGGTCTCTCCCCTCCTCTTCTATTATGGATTGAAAGTTTCCTATCTAGTCGCCAAATACGTGTTGTATTAGATGGCGTTACATCTGAACCGCATCCCATAAATGCCGGTGTACCTCAAGGCTCTGTTATCTCTCCAACTCTCTTTTTAATTTTCATTAATGATCTGCTTTCCCTTACTTTCAATCCCATCCATAGTTTCGCAGATGACAGTACTCTTGATTTCGCTTACTCCTTTGACACTCTTGCGGAATCCAGGGGGAATGCTGCATGTGTTAAACGAGATTGCATGACTAGATCATTGAATAACGATCTTAACAATATCCTCGCTTGGGGCAAAGCGAATCGCGTCGAATTCAATGCATCAAAGTCCCAAAGCTGTCTTATCTCATTAAAACAAGATCATAACTTAACCACACCCGTTTCTTTTGATGGAGCATTAATTTCTGATTCACCGTCACTAAGCATTCTTGGCATTAATATTTCCAGTAAGTTAAACTGGACAGATCACATCTTCTCTGTTGCCAAAGAAGCATCGAAATGTCTTGGATTTCTGAAAAGGTGTAAGAAATATTTCAGCCCGTCAAATCTAGCGCTCCTCTACAAGTCCTACATTAGACCTAGAATGGAGTACAACTCCCATATATGGGCCGGGGCTGGTCGCACAGCCTTAGCTTCATTGGATATTGTCCAAAAGAGAGCCTTCAAGCTCATTGGCGATTTGGCAATAACTTGTCATATCGACTCACTCGAGCACCGCCGCAATGTTGGATGCCTTTCGCTCCTTTATCGCTATATGCATGGTCAATGTTCTGATGAAATATCTAGTCTAATCCCTTGTAGAATGATTCCTGCACGCAATACTCGCGCTGCAAACCGCGCACATCCTTTAACCCTTCAAATTACTTTCGGCCGTACAGTAAAATTCCGTGATGCTTTTTTATCCCGAACAGTGCGAATGTGGAACAGCTTACCATCTTCTGTTTTTCCTCCGGCGTACAATCTGCGGAAGTTTAAGGGCGACATACATCGGCACCTCCGCCACTCTCCTCATATCCCCTAATCCTTTCCCTATCTCCTTCCTGCCATGCTGTGCTTTGCATCATAGGGTATCCCCTGAGCTTGGCTTAATAAAAAAAAAAAAAAAAAAAAAAAAAAAAAAAAAAAAAAAAAAAAAAAAAAAAAAAAAAAAAAAAAAAAAAAAAAGTTATAAAAACCCCCGACTGCCATTTTATAAATCTCTCTTGATATATCATATATATTCACGATAAGACGTGCGAGAACCAAGCCAGATTGTAATTTCCTCATCCATCAAAATAAAATAAAAAATAAGTTAAGTTTCGTTGAAATTGTTTTCTTTAGACGATCTGGTACTCTCACACCCCCAAAGGTTTGCAGATCTGCGATCCCGCCAAGCAGAAGTTGATTCAGTAGAGTTGGCAAATATGTACCTGCAAAGCGGCCCGAACAAAAGTTCTGAACAGATGAACTTTCCCTCTAAACAACGAACACGAGCATATTCTGTGTCACGGGGCCACAAAAAGTCAAACACCAGCCCTGGAAAAGCATCAGCCATAGAAGAGGCTTGCCACTACCATAACCAACCAAAACTCCAGACTGCAGCAGCCACCGATAAATGCAACCCCACACCGCTACCCTGACGGAACATACTACCCTGCTAGCCACGTTCAGGATTGTAATCTCATGAAGAAACACAAAGTCATTTATAAGTAGTCAGAGCGACCAGCGACTAACTAGAAGCTCCAAATTGTTTTACGAGGTTTCCGCTCTTAATCGTCGCAAATTCTTTTTAATAAGTCCGCTCGGTTGAAAAGACAATCTTGTAACATTTGCTTCAAGTAATAACGTGTATATTCTTAGTTTATAAAATAACATGAAAACCAAATATAACAACGATTTTTTGTAGGGAGCAGCCAGCATCTAAAAGACTAAAAATGACAATAACCGATGATGATAAAGCGTTTAAAAACGGAATTCTAACTTACATCCACCAGCTAGGCTGCTATATAAATTTTTTGTTTAATGTTGAAACTGGCATGAACTGTCCAGTCACTGGCATATCTGTTGGAAGCCAAATTAATACAGCCGTCTATTCAATTACAAATTATCTTAGGAAAAGATATAATAGAAGAAACTCAATAGGTGATAAGATTGGCAAAATGATAAAGATAAGTTACAGAAAGGTGAATACTGCTGATGTTAACAAGTGAATTCTCAAGAGACATTGACACATTAATTGATGATGTAATAACAAAACAGATTATAGTAATTCCAACTAGTTCTTTGGAGCTATGATGATGATAGAATTACTGAACTTGAAGATCAGGCTAGATTTGGTCTAAGTGTATACTTAAATAATTCAAGAGAAACAGAGGGACATTTAGTTGCTGAATATGGACTTTGACCTGAACTTACTTCAATGCTAGAAGGTATCACATACTCTTCTGAAAGAAAATCTGCACTCTTAGTCTATTAGAGCTATGACTGTCATACTAGCATTAACAAAACGAAGAGATAAACTAAATAGAGGTAAATATGAAGATGCGTTGAGAAAAACAATTGGACACATTCCGATTTTTCTATTTCTGAAAATAAAGTCGTCATGAAAAACTTTTGAAATCTGTGCAATTCTAGTGCACATACGCAAGTTAAAATCTTGTAGTATATTGTATGTTCCACATAAAAGCTTCTTAAAAATACTGCGAAATGTAATTAATAAAAATATATATATAGTATAATATATATAGCCCAGATTTGGCTTCAATATATTGTAGAGCTCGAATTAATTTTTAATAAACACATCTGGATAAAAATTAAAGGAGCTTAAAACATTTTGATGTGACTAGTTCTACTCTTTAGCAACTGTTGAAATCTAATTGTTGGCTTGTTCCGTCATCTGCAGACTGAGAAACTCTAAACTACTATTTATATCACCGATAGTGTTCTTTGAACTCTTATCTCTAATCTGATTTAAAGGAGCTTCACTACTAATGCTAGTTAAATTAGAATTTGTACTACTAACCGTGCTGCATGATGTGGCCGCTACTGAATTTTTCACTGGGGATGTAAGCTGTTATGTTGTGTCGGTGAAGCTATTGTTTGCCAACTGCGACTGCTATCACTTAAGAAAGAAACTGATTCCGACTTCTTACAGAAACTGTTGCATTGGATAGAACGTAAAAATTCATTTGTTCAACGGGATTTCGTAGCCATAAGCTCAATGATCTGTAGATAACAAAAAAAATTATTATTCCATATCAAAGATAACCCTAACTTACCGTCTGTCTTCATTGGTGATAGCAGGATGGATTAGTAAATAGGAGAAAATTTGTTGCACTAATTCGGTATCAACAATTTGTTTTCCAGTGTCTTCCACAGCCAATGGGCAACATATCAAGAACATCATTAAGTATTTCTTCCTTTTTTGTGTAATTTTTTTCGATATCCTTATATAAATCTGATCAGTAGAAAATTGAATCCTTGTCGCGGCCCTTATATAAATGTGTTCACAATCTGCTCTAGATAGCTAGGATTATTAGCATTTACATCATTCAAAGCTAAATTCTGTGAATCGAAACCCTACGTCAAATTGCTCTCTACCGAGTACTGAAGGAATTTAAGAATGCGGTATCGAAGGCTTTTTAAAAGTGCATACATTACAACAGTTCTTTCGTAATCGCTCCATTTTTCAAATAACGACGTAGCAGTACTGACTTGTTCACAAAATAGAGTCGACGGACAGCCGCCCGGATATCTCATAATTTTATTACTTAGTTCAAATATATTGTGACCACAAAACGTGATTCCATTGAAATAATTTTGGAATGCCTGCGAATCTGAAAATATTAATGAAATTTAAGATTTAATAAAAAATTGAAAATTTCTATTTAATAACAAAAAAAAAAAAATCTGATTTTTGTAAATAGAACGAAAAATAAAAAATAAATCAATCAAAAATAAAAGATATACAAAAGAACGCTTCATACATTTTCATAGAAAATTTAAATGAAGCGAACAGTACATAGAGTTCGCTTCAATCGACGGAACAAATTGTTCTCTCGAATATATGAGATTTCTAGAACAAGGTACACAAAAGAACACAGCTATAAGTGAAACCGAAAACTAAGCCTCTACGATTCATTATGGATACCGGTGCTACCCATATGCGACAGATGGCCAATGTGTTACGTATTCTCATTCGAATGTTGCTGCAAGGAAATTTTCTATTGTATCACGATTCCTTTTTAAAAACAATTGTAGATTTAAATTCGAAAATGGGACAAATTGGGAGCTCCTTCGTAGGGTTGACATACAAAAATTTAAATTTTCATTATATATTTAGAACTGGTTGAGAACGCGTCGACGCAGAGCTGAAATTTTGTACAAGGCATTTTCATAAAAACATTAAATACAATTTTATATTTTACTTTATCTGATTTTAGTTTTCCTATTTCTTTACTTCGTTACGGGGAACTTGAACTTAAATGAACTTGTAATTCCGGCAACTATGTGTTCGACTAATCACATGGCCAATGGTCTGCATTGATGAACTGTTATTGTGTAGTATTGAGTATATTGGATACTTTTACTCTGCTGATCACAGGCCGTCATATCCATCCGTAGTATACTCTCTTATATTCCTTTATACTTCTTTCAAATCTACATTCCCGAACTAGATCGAGATATTTTAAGTTAAGGCTGCATTGACGCATTAATGTGCTGATGGGGTTGATTGAGTTATAGGGCGGATACTGACGTCGGTATGGCTAATTGTAGATAATTGTTAATATCGACGTTAGAGTAATTTAACTACTAATCTAACCACTAATCAGGGCTAGTCTAATCTTGATCTTGGTCCTAGTTAATGACACAATATAACTAAATGTAGTAAAATATAGAGGAACTGCTGTAATAAAGATTTAGATGATAAGACTATATGTGACTGTTTAACACGCTAAACATACTAATTTAAGCTAATCTGAATTAATTCTATTTTATTTAATATTGTTTATTTTGCTATTGATTGATTCATTCATTTATTTATGTAAACTGATTTCTAAACTATGTATCATCGTGGAGCCCAGCGTTATACGTTGCTTTAAGCAGGGGCTTTGAAATAAATATACCTTAATTTGATTTGATTTGAATAAAAATGTTAAACGTATTTCCTTCATACCTGCCGCCAATTTTCGTAAATTCTTAGCATTTCTAAAAAAATCAATTTCAAATGAAACATGCAGAAAGTCTTGAAAAACTTAATATTTAATGCAGTAAAATTTAATTCCTGCATATAACTTATCATAATAAAATAATTAAAAAGAATTTCAAATGAATTATTATCTAACAATTTCTTAAAATTAAGTCGTCATGAAAAGCATTTGAAATGTTCAATTCTAGCGGGTCAAAATCTTGTAGTATATTGTATGTTATAAAGCCTTCTTAAAAATACTGCGAAATGTAATTAATAAAAATATATACCTACCTTACCTATATCGCCCAGATTTGGCTTTAATATATTGTAGAGCTCGAATTACTCGGTCGTGACTTTTAATAAACACATCTTAATAAAAATTAGAGGACCTTAAAACACTTTGATGCAACTATTTCAGTGAAAGTGAAATACACCGATCTAGAACCCATTAAAGGGCACGAGGCGGTTACACGGTACAAGCTAAACGAAGCTCTATTTCAGCGTATTCCTATGAACATAGTCAGTTTATGTCATTGAATAAATAACTAATAAGGAAACGGCATATCGGGTGAAAACGTAAGCATCTCGGCGAAATGTATTAGTGTGCTCTGTTTGTATTCGTTTCGTCATGGCAGTAATTAAATTCTGACATTCTGAAAGGGTACATTTTTCATAATCCAAATTCCTATGTAAAATAAACAAATTTTTAGCTCCCCCTTATTTTCAGACAATATTTCTTGGCGTTGCCTTTGTATGACTGGAATAATTTAGGCACCAACTGACAATTCAATTGTAAACAAATAAATCGGCATTGGTAAAATGTTAAATCTTTTGCCATGGCTCTTTATTTTAATAGATATTTCACTTTTATTTTGTTTAAAACAATATAATAAATAAATAAAGCTATTAAGCTTACTTGAAGAATGCTTTCCCACGACAATAACTCCGTTCGTTCCTGCAGGACAGCACAGCGCACTTCATTACGGTTTTTTAAGACTCCGGAGTCTCTATTGCACAAAATGTCGTTCACAAAAGGAATATTCCGCACTTATTTCACACTACTAATCATAAAAATCACGTTTAATTAATTATTTATACCAATATCGCGAATTGAAATCCGAAACTTATTTTAAAATAATATGAAATGTCAGAATGTTAGTTATTTATTCAATGGTTTATGTACAACAACAACACTACTATAGGGTTTGAAGCTTGCAGTAGTTTCTATTCTACGGCAACTTGGCAAATTGAAAATTGTAGCTTGAAGCTTGTAGCCAGGACTGCCACTCAAAATTTACAAAGGGGACTATTTCGGATTCAAAAAAGGTCTAAATTGTAAAAATAGGGACCAACAATTTTATGTTATGCCTAGTTGGATTTAAATTATTTATTCAAAATTGAAGAAGTATAACAATGTAATCCTTTGTAAACGTTAATAAAATAAAAGATTCTCTCTTATAAGAAAAATAGCGAAAGCAGCTTCAAGATTTGCATATTTTTTAAAAGCCGCGATCCCAATTTAGTTATTCATACACATACATACATATATGAATGTATCTTCTTTCAATGGATTAAAGGAGTCTGCGTTAAATAAAAGCAGTTTATTATTTGGAGAAATACGAATTTGCAGAAAGAGAGAAAGAACGTTGCTTATTTGTCTTTATAGGTGAAATACAATGGAACCCCTTAAAAAGAAAAAAAAGAGCGTGGGACAAAAGGCCCAACGAAAATTTAACAAATGTTAGAGCGTCACAGCATAAGCATCAGCAACATCATTCGCGACCGCTTCTCGCGACAGCGTCACATTGTAACTCAGGCTTAAGAAGAAAACAAGGACCCATTTTAGTCCAATTGGATCAAAGTTGCAGCACTGATTGTAGCGTGTAGCTGGGCTGGCCCTAACCTTGGGCCCAAACCAGAAGTGAACTTTCTAGTAAGAAAGGAATTTCCTTGCCTTGGCTTAGACGTGCTATAAGAATAATATTTCCAAGAATTCCTTCACCAACCAGACAGCTAACATGCCAGCCTATGGTGCCACCCGCTACATCAACTTACCAGAACAACAGGTGGGTTCTTATTTAAGCACTTCACCATACAGAAGACACCATCGGTAAACACATCGATTCATCGTATGGACATCCACGATATGTAAACACAGAAGAACAAGTCAAAGGAAACCAACCCCATGGATACAACGGGGACACATCGAAGGGACATTATGCAGAGGGAAGATACTTTACATAATAACTACATTTCGTCGCAGTTCATATACACCTAAAAGTGCACCAATCTTGCGTTACGAGGACACGACACTCTTCACCCTCAAATGGAAGTTTTTTTTTGTTTTTATATATTGCAAAATTTAATGTTTTCAAATATTTGTTTATAGAAAAGATTGGAGTTATTTCAGAGGTATTGTTTCGTCCAGAAGCAGGGGCAGTGCATCCACAGATTCATTGCAGTGGTCCTCCGCCTGAAAGAGATATCAATGGTAGGAGCTTTAGATATATGAATTTAAAATGCATCATTTTATCCCCTTTAGTTTTAGCTGAAAAACTGATTGAAGCTGTGAGAAACGGGGAAGCTTTGTGGAACTACAGCAATCTCAATTATAAAAATAGGATTATTAGGCAATCTTTGCAAGAAAATATCACGTGAAATAAGTACGAAATATTATATAGCAAATATAATTCTCATTATGTACTGTGTTAATATTTCACTGAACACACTATAATGAACCAAAAATAATTAATTTATGAAAGCGGTGGGACAGTATAAAAGTTCTTATATGGGGACCAAACCAGTGCCATGTGAGTCTTGCGCCATCAAAAACAAATATAAATATGGCAGACTGTTATTTATTTTAGATGAAAAGTATATGAACCAAGACGATACAGTAGTTAATAAATCATAATCTTATTAATTTCCTTGTATATCAAATCAATTAAATTTATTTTGCAGAACTTCACCGTGGCGAAATTTGGAGAAATATTTCGTAAAATGCTTAAAAAATGGTGGTTCAGATCGGAATTATTTTCATGAAACGGAATTTTTACTAACGCCCAATATTCTGGAAATAGCAAATCAAAATGTAGAGCCCCAAACGGTATATATATAAATAGCTAGCCAGATTATTAAAAAAATCGACTTAGGGAGGAAGGTACAAAAAGACGCAAACTAAACCCTTTAGAACCATCAAATACTACGCTATACGTTGACGAAGAAATACAAAATAGCGATAGGCTTGAATACAGGCAGTCTCCGCTTTACGACGATTCGTTTTACGAAATTTCATTTTGCGTCAAGCAACATTTTGAGATCATCTCTCATATTTAAGTCTCGATTTGTTATGGAAAATTTGTGATATCAAATGTAATCGCCCGAAATATTTCGTTTTAATAGAAATAACGGGAAATGAAATAGCTTAGGGAGGCGCATAGTACATCGGATATCGAACGGTATTTTAAAGGCAACAACGCTATTGAACATCATCGAAAATAAAGAAAAACGACTTATTCGCCGCTGAATTTTGTTGGTAGGTGTCAGTAGTGCTGTCGCTGTCGTCGCCGTAAAGATGGACCAACCAAGCATCCCCCTTAATCCGGAAACCGAATTACTTCCTGGAAATTGACCTAATCGAAGGCCGTCCTACTAACAGAGCGGTCAATATCCATTTGATACCTGCTGCACTAGGAAGAAATAATGCAGGACCTGAACCCATTACAGAAACAAGTCAGTTATCACGCAAGATACAACTGGACTACTAAGAGAAAGACTTTAGATTATTAAAATGCGACGAGCTACATTTCAGTAGGATTATTAGGCTTCTAAGTTCGTACGGTTATATCAAAGCTTCGTATAAGCAGCAATAAATTACGCAGGCCTTAATCCGCAAAAAAGGCACTGCTCAGTAAGGATGATGCACAAGGAGAAAGTGCAAAACAGCATGGAAAGCATAAAAAGAGCGAGGCCATACTGGGATTCATATGAAGTCCGTTGAATTTGATTTTTAAATTGGGTGGATTACACCCATAGGTTAGTAATGCAGGATTAAAAAACAAGAGATCCCATGTAACTCTAAATCACATATAAAGGGTGTCGCAAAAGTACTTGCACTATAGAAATTACTTATATTTTTTTTTATATGACATCTCCTGTCATTCTGATATTGAAAATTGTGTAGTATAAAGAAATGTAAAATTACTAAAAATATACATGGACCGTTATACTCCCCAAGAAAGTGGAATAATCGTGTCAATAATGTCATAAATAGGGCTGAAATGTGCATCAACTCTGGAGGTCACCATTTAAGAGACATCATCTTCAGGGGCCAGGGGCCAGGTCAAGAAGATTGATGATCCACGATTTGATATGATTGTTGAATCCGTTCGTATTGTTCCATCTTGATGATGCGGCACGTTCCATTCTCCAAATGAAATTTTTCTTGGTTGTGCGCACTCTAGCAAGGGAATATCGAAGGGACAGAGAATCAAATAGGTTTTAGCCAGGAAAAAGAGGTAGATGTTAGGAAAATAGCATTAGGAAAAGACGGAATTAGTCAGGAATCGTCCGAAAGTTAATTTTAGCCACATACATATGTTTAGCAAATAAACAACGCTCACAACCTCACTCTAAATCGAAAACGGGTTAAGAAAGGTTTGCAGTGGAAGACAATACGCATAACCTTACTAAGTAAAAATGCAATTCGTACAAAAATTTAACTAGAATAGGAAGCAAATATTTTTTGACATGTAATAACTTTTAGATAAAAATGTACGATGTAATTAAACAAGTTACACGCAACCAATGTAATTAAACAAGTAAGGTATTCCCATTAAAATGTTGGCATATGTTCTGTGATGTAATTTCGTGACTAATGTATATACATTTCTATAGGAAAGACAGAGAGAGCGCAGAGAGTATTGCGTTCTCTGTATCGTGCTTTCCTATACATTATCACGATATTTTGTCACGCGTAATGGGAATACCTTGTAAAGTTATAAAAACCCCCGACTGCCATTTTATAAATCTCTCTTGATATATCATATATATTCACGATAAGACGTGCGAGAACCAAGCCGGATTGTAATTTCCTCAGCCATCAAAATAAAATAAAAAATAAGTTAAGTTTCGTTGAAATTGTTTTCTTTAGACGATCTGGTACTCTCACACCCCCAAAGGTTTGCAGATCTGCGATCCCGCCAAGCAGAAGTTGATTCAGTAGAGTTGGCAAATATGTACCTGCAAAGCGGCCCGAACAAAAGTTCTGAACAGATGAACTTTCCCTCTAAACAACGAACACGAGCATATTCTGTGTCACGGGGCCACAAAAAGTCAAACACTAGCCCTGGAAAAGCATCAGCCATACAAGAGGCTTGCCACTACCATAACCAACCAAAACTCCAGACTGCAGCAGCCACCGATAAATGCAACCCCATACCGCTACCCTGACGGAACATACTACCCTGCTAGCCACGTTCAGGATTGTAATCTCATGAAGAAACACAAAGTCATTTATAAGTAGTCAGAGCGACCAGCGACTAACTAGAAGCGCCAAATTGTTTTACGAGGTTTCCGCTCTTAATCGTCGCAAATTCTTTTTAATAAGTCCGCTCGGTTGAAAAGACAATCTTGTAACATTTGCTTCAAGTAATAACGTGTATATTCTTAGTTTATAAAATAACATGAAAACCAAATATAACAACGATTTTTTGCAGGGAGCAGCCAGCATCTAAAAGACTAAAAATGACAATAACCGATGATGATAAAGCGTTTAAAAACGGAATTCTAACTTACATCCACCGGCTAGGCTGCTATATAAATTTTTTGTTTAATGTTGAAACTGGCATGAACTGTCCAGTCACTGGCATATCTGTTGGAAGCCAAATTAATACAGCCGTCTATTCAATTACAAATTATCTTAGGAAAAGATATAATAGAAGAAACTCAATAGGTGATAAGATTGGCAAAATGATAAAGATAAGTTACAGAAAGGTGAATACTGCTGATGTTAACATAAGTGAATTCTCAAGAGACATTGACACATTAATTGATGATGTAATAACAAAACAGATTATAGTAATTCCAACTAGTTCTTTGGAGCTATGATGATGATAGAATTACTGAACTTGAAGATCAGGCTAGATTTGGTCTAAGTGTATACTTAAATAATTCAAGAGAAACAGAGGGACATTTAGTTGCTGAATATGGACTTTGACCTGAACTTGCTTCATTGCTATTGGAGCTATGACTGTCATAATAGCATTAACAAAACGAAGAGATAAACTAAATAGAGGTAAATATGAAGATGCGTTGAGAAAAACAATTAGACACATTCCGATTTTTCTATTTCTGAAAATAAAGTCGTCATGAAAAACTTTTGAAATCTGTGCAATTCTAGTGCACATACGCAAGTTAAAATATTGTAGTATATTGTATGTTCCACATAAAAGCTTCTTAAAAATACTGCGAAATGTAATTAATAAAAATATATATATAGTATAATATATATAGCCCAGATTTGGCTTCAATATATTGTAGAGCTCGAATTAATTTTTAATAAACACATCTGGATAAAAATTAAAGGAGCTTAAAACATTTTGATGTGACTAGATCTACTCTTTAGCAACTGTTGAAATCTAATTGTTGGCTTGTTCCGTCATCTGCAGACTGAGAAACTCTAAACTACTATTTATATCACCGATAGTGTTCTTTGAACTCTTATCTCTAATCTGATTTAAAGGAGCTTCACTACTAATGCTAGTTAAATTAGAATTTGTACTACTAACCGTGCTGAATGATGTGGCCGCTACTTAATTTTTCACTGGGGATGTCATCTCTATTCCAGAATTATCTTCTGCCACTACTAATGTTCCAGTTGGTAAATTCTGGATTGATAAAACTGTGGTACTACTGGTAAATGTAAAACTCCACATGTTGTTTTTGTAACGTAAATGTTACACGCTGCGAAAAATATTTTAATAATGCATCAAAATTTGATTCTTGTATATAACTTAGCATAATAAAATAATTAAAAAGAATTTATTATCCTATTTCTCAAAATAAAATCGTCATGCAAAATATTTGAAATCTATTCAATTCTAGCGCACATGCGCACGTCAAAATCTTGTAGTATTTATATTGTATGTTCCACATAAAATCTTCTTAAAAATACTGCGAAATATAATTAATAAAAATATATACCTACCAGATTTGGTTTAAACATCAGGATAAAAATTAAAGGAGCTGATGCGACAATCCATTAAATGGCACGAGGCGGTTACACACGCTACAAGCTACAGACAACAACAACACTACTATAGGGTTGAAGCTTGCAGTAGTTTCTATTCTACTTGCTACACCAACTTGGCAAATTGAAAATTGTAGCTTGAAGCTGTAGCCAGGGCTGCCACTTAATATTTACGAAGGAACTATTTCGGATTCAAAAAAGGTCTAAAATGTAAAAATAAGGATAAACAAATTTATGTATGCCTAAATGATTTTAATTATTTATTCAAAATTAAAGAAGTATAACAATGTAATCCTTTGTAAATGTTAATAAAATAAAAGATTCTCTCTAATAAGAAAAATAGCGAAAGCAGCTCCAAGCTTTGCATATTTTTTAAAAGCCGCGATTCTAATTTAGTTATCCATACACATAGATATATAAATGAATCTTCTTTCCTTAGAATATAGAGCAAACACGTAGCCCCCGGAATATACAAGCCATGAACAAAGTCGAAAAAAGAGAGCAGCTAGCCGGTCAGCAGACGACATCCACAGTCTTCTTGCCTTGTCTTACTACAGGAGTTTTTCATATAAAAGTTGCTTGTATTTTGTTCAAACGCTATAATTTCCATAAATTTTTTCTACATGCTATTTTTTTTTTTCACTATTAGAAAGAAAACATATTTGGCTGCAATTTGTTTTAACTTCATTTTGCTGTGGGAGTGACAATTTCGGGCCTTAGGACATGTTTAAAATGAAATTTTAGTTTTTCTCCATGACGAGTATACAAAAAGCAGTGAGAGTGAGCTCTTACTGCATGCTGTACCCTCATTTATAATCCAATTTATATTTGCAAGCACTGACCGAACACTTCATTTCTGGTTTTTAATTGTTATGAAGATTTTAACAGGCACTAGTAGCACTGTAAAATTTTGCACGAAATAAACTTCAAAGATAAATAGTTTTGAAAAGAATTGATTCTGTACTTTTGTTAAATTTCACAAAAGAATTTTAGATTGTATAAACCTGTTCACAAAAGAAAAGCTCATTTGACAATCATGCACTCTGCTTTGACAATTGTTCCTTCCGACATCTCACTTACTCCTAAAGTATAATGTCTTGGCCTTAAAAAAATTACGATCATGTACACGATCTATACACGATTCAGCCATTCCTGTTTGCTATATATTCTAAGGCCCCAACTCAATGCCTAGGCACAGTATATATCATACAGTAGAATAGCTTAGAACTAACTACTGAAAAGTGAATTTTAGAATTTCAATTAAAAAAACATAACCTTAAAATTTCTCCCACAAGAGGGAACTATTAAGTATGATACGGACATAAATGGGCGAACAGTAGCTAGCTGCACGACCGTTGACGGATGTATTAGTTTTATGTATGTACACATATCGGCAATCGGCGACAAATGTATTGTTCCATTACTAAACAGCTGTTTGACGGTAAAGTGGTGTCATTTTGCCTCTTTCCCTCTAGTAAAAGTTTAAGAATGCCATCAGTTCTCTTTCTTCCACTTTAGATTTACATAGGAATCCATGTATTAAAAATTGACTAGTGTGTTAGTTAAAACTGTTGAAAGAGAAAGTATAGTCTCTTTATAGAAGCATCCTACTCACTTGACAGTTTTGACAGAGCTGGGCTACTGTATGATATATACTGTGGCCTAGGCGAACACGTTGCCATATACTTCATTTTGTACTATTCGTTTAACTCGGTAGAAAAAATTTTATCACCTCCCGAGCGGGCCAACCCACACATTGCATTTTCCTTCCCTTGTGCTTAGACGTACCAACACAATTAAATATTGCTCTGCGGTAGTTCCGTAAATGATTACCAAAATTATTGTGTTCGTGTGCAATAAAATTGCAGTTTTTGTTTAAACAATAATTGTATCGCAAATTCACTGCACGTAATGAGAAATAAATTATTATATTATCAACTCAAATCGCAGGTAAACAACTACAAAGCCGTCCAATCAGAAATTTCACAATTTCAAAATAGCGCGAACTTTTTTCTTGCAGTAGAATTGGTATCCTTTACTTCTCCCGGATCGAGACTTGTCATTTCTAAATTTTTCCTACCCCGAAAGCTTCTCAAACTATAAAAGTGAGCGTGTGGGTCCTAACAAGGGGAGGAAGATCCTCCCGCTTCGACCTGAAGCGTGTGGGTTGGCCCAATTTATGTTCAGTGACGTAATTTCGTGACTAATGTTTATACATTTCTCTAGGAATGACAGAGAGTATTTTGATCTCTGTATCGTGCTTTCATATACATTTTCGCGATATTCGTCACTAATGGTGGAAAGTAGTTCGTAATGAGAATATTTGTCGTTTTTACTGACTAGATTACTGACATCGAGGAGAGAACTAAAGGAGGAGACATGTGATGAAAAAAGGGTAGCAATTTTCGTTCTTCTTCTTGTTTTTGTGAAGTGCCAAAGGAGGCGTTAAAAATTGTTGATGCCTTAAATATCACAACAAATTAATGGCGCGAAAATTCAAACACATTTCTTAGATACTCTGCACAATCTTCCGCACCTTCCACTGACATGTATATAGATGGACTGACTGATCTCCTGTTTCATGTGGCACCAGTTTTGATTTTAGAAAGTATGCTCTCACTGACGATATATTTAAAGTATTTGCGAATTTACTTATATATGCATGTCATTGGAATTTACCGAATTTACCACAAAAGTACTTTAAAAGTATTTTCCTCAACACGGCTTGTTGTATCTAAATCTTCGAGCATATATAACTCCTTTGTATATTACTATCACTTAATCCAATAGCCATTAACCATTTCCTATAAAAAGTAAATTATCCCTTTTGTAACTACGTATTTGCGCCAAACACACTTTGCTGCTCTTTGTTTATAGAAATATGACAGTCAATCACCCCGTCAAAATCAAGATGGCGAAAATTTTTGGCTGGCTGCCATACATGATATACTTTACTATGGGATGTCATCTTCTTTAGTTCTCTCCTCAAAGATTACTGACCAGTCAGTTCTAACTAGTCAGTAAAATGTCAAATGTCAAATTAAAATGTCGGAAACTGAATATAAATGGAATATGCTAGTGGCAAATTGTGTTTATATTTCTAATCATCTCTCTTTTGAGTAGGAAATGACTGAGAACAGTTTAGTACAGATTGAAGTCTTTATTTTTTAGACGGACAAAGGAAAAAATTATTAGAAATGCATACAGTAGCGAAATGTCTGCACCGCTTTTATAATCAATTGACTACTGTCCACAAGCGTTTTTAGTCAGTTAAATTAACAAACGAAGTCAGTTCTACTGACTCTTGTATTTGTGGGGTTATTATCTGCAGTTTTGGACAGTTAGCCACGGATTACAGCGTAAATTGTCCATTCCTAGCTAGCGTCCACCTTAGTTTTACTGCGTATGTTTGACTTTTCTCTCCATTCCGTTGCGGAATATACAAGCCATGAACAAAGTCGAAAAAAGAGAGCAGCGGGCCGGTCAGCAGGCGACATCCACAGTCTTCTTGCCTTGTCTTACTGGAGGAGTTTTTCATATAAAAGTTGCTTGTATTTTGTTCAAACGCTATAATTTCCATAAATTTGTTCTACATGCTATTATTTTTTTAAACTATTAGAAAGAAAACATATTTGGCTGCAATTTGTTTTAACTTTATTTTGCTGTGGGAGCAACAGTTTTGGGCTTTAGGACCTGTTTAAGATGAAATTTTAGTTTTTCCTCCATGACGAGTATACAAAAAGCAGTGAGAGTGAGCTCTCTGCATGCTGTATCCGGCACGTTAAGGCCTTTTAATGTGTCGGTGCCTTCGGCGACTTCCTGGCTTGTATTATATTCCGGGGGTTACAGTCGGTACCTTAAGCGACTTCATGGCTTGTATTATATTCCGGGGGTTATGGTTGTGTCCATTGTACTACAGTAAGTTTAACTGGTGTAATGCTCGCAAGAACTAAGGATACGAATTGCAAATTTTACTGATTTTACTGAGCAGCTCTTAAAGTGCGGTATGCTAGAGACAAGGAATTCGGTCAAGGAATTTTTGCACTTATTTCTTAAAGTAAAATTGATATTAGGTCAAGGAATTTTTGACAATTTGGATTTGTCAATGTGTGATATTTCTGACAATAAAGAAACAATAAAGAAAGTGAAGAAATGGATAATTCCCAATGAAAAATGAAGATACACGTAAAACAATTTTTATTCGTCCATTTGTCATTTTAAAATTGATTCACTTCTTGCAAAATCGCCGTTCCTTCCATCAATTTTTCAATTATTCCGCCAACGTCAAAATTCTTTACACAAATAAGTATATCAGTACTTATTTCTTCAAGAAATATTGACATCAATTGATTTTTTGAAAAACAACAACCTCTTTTTGTCAATAGAGAAGTAGGGTTTTTCTGTTCGAATTACTTTTCTCTAGCATACTGCTCCAAGGAATCGGAAAAGAAAAAAAATTCTAGAGCATTCCATGACTTTGTTTTTACATAGTTTTTATATAGGAACAAAAATTCCTTGGCTCTAGCATACCGGGGTTATGGTTGCAGCTGCAAAAGTTGCAGTGGTGTTTACAAATTGTGGAAAAAAGTTGCGAGCAGCTAAGAAGCTGCAACCTTCAACTCTGAAATATTTTGATGCTTCAGAAGTGTAAACTGCGGCTTGTTTAACATTAATTTTGATAAAAAATTGTTATGGTCACGGGACCACACGAGGCAGTAGGCTGCATCGTGTGGCTCTCTTCTCCATTTTTGACACGACTGCACGAGTAAGCTCTGATGGGCAAACAAAAACGGGAGAGGAAAATGAAGAGTTTTGTGAGGTTTTGGTCTTGCGTAGCTGAAAAGGAAGAAAAGAAAGCTAGGCTTTTTTTTCAGAAATCGTATGATTGGCGAAAGGAGGCGAGGAGAAAAATCCAACGAGAGTGGTCCCAAAAAGGGAAATAAACTACGAGCTGGATGAATATTTTCAGGTGCTTCACTGTGGTTTGAGGCCACAATTATACGCCTTTCAGGCTACAACCCGCAGTAATACATATCTGTATACATAAATTTTATTCAAAATCTAGGCTACGACTTGCAGTACAACGCATCTATATATAGGGTTTTCCAATAAGAGGTGTTATTTTAATTAGCCCGCTATTTCGGTAGATGTCACTTTTGGAGCTGTCATTTTTTGACATTTGACAAGTAGAAACTACGCCATTAATAAAAATGGAACGATACACGATTCAACAACGCATTGAAATTATTAAAATTCACTATAAAAATGGTGAAAATGTGGCAGAGACGGGTCGTAAAACTCGAACATTTTTGGGTCGTCGTGAAGCACCTTGTCGGACCGCACGTCGCTCAAGAACAGCCGAGAATATTGCTGCTGTAGCCGAAAGTGTTGAAGAAAACCCAGGTTTGTCCATTCCTCGTCGTTCTTTGGAATTAGGCATTCCACAAACGTCATTACACCGTATTTTGCATAAAGATTTGGGCCTTAAGGCTTATAAAGTTCAGTTAACACAAGAACTCAAGCCGGCCGATCAACAACAACGTCGAGTCTTTACTGATTGGGTCCTTGAAATGCATGAAAATGATCCGGAATTCCATCGAAAACTCATCTTGAGTGATGAGGCCCATTTCCACCTTGATGGCTTCGTCAACAAGCAAAATTGTCGCATCTGGGGCTCGGAAAACCCAAGAGTTATTGTTGAAAAGCCTCTCTATCCTCAACGTGTGACTCACCCTTATTACAGTTGTCGACTCACCAAAGTGACAAGCTTCGCAGTCACTCTCACTTCCCTTCACTTTTCGTATTATCGTTGTCGAACGGTGTGACGTGACATTTTTCTTCAAAGCCGTATTATAGTTGTCACTTAAAGGGACAGGTAGCATCAGGGAATGCGTCAGGGTGTAGACAAAAGTGAGGTTTGTCTTATTTCATGGTATTGTTGTTATTTTTGAAAGTGTTTAAAAGAAAAATAAATATATATACGGGATGTATTTTAGCCCTTTAGCTATAACAGGATGCTTCACCATAAAATCTATCATGACTTCAAATTGTTTTTTTGTTGTAATCTTTACACTAAAATTGCAAAAAAAATAATATAATTTATAAAAATCTATTGAATTTTATGTTTTAATGAACAACTTAGAAAGCCATTATAAAATTTATCATTTTCTGCTTGCATTTTCCTTTTCCTTACACACATCTAACATCTGTCACTTACGAAATCCAAGTGAGTAAAATTGTCACTTACATCGACATTTGTCTACTTAATACGACAACAGTAATACGTCCAAAGTCGTATGTTTTCGACAAATGTCACTTTAAACGACAACCATAATACCATTTTTGTGTCGAAACGACATTTCTCACTTAAAGTGACAACGATAATAAGGGTGACTGTTTGGTGCGGTTTATGGTCCCGCGGGGTCATTGGACCTTACTTTTTCGAAAATGAGGCTGGAGCAACAGTTACGGTGAATGGATTGCGCTCTTAGAATATATAGCAAACAGGAATGGTTGAATCGTGTAAAATTCGTGTACATGAGCGTAATTTGTCAAGAGCAGGAGACTATACATAGGAGTAAGTGAGATGCTGGATAGAGAAATTGTCAAAGCTGTAGATTAATTGTCAAATGTGCTTTTGTTTTGTGAGCAGATTTGGTCAACTTAAAGTTTTTTTGTGAAATTTAACAAAAATACCGAATCAATTCTTTTCAAAACTATTTATCTTTGAACTTTATTTAGTGCAAAGTTTTATAGTGCCACTAGTGCCTGTAAAAATCTTCATATCAATTAAAAAAACAGAAATGAAGTGTTCGGTCAGTGCTTGCAAATATAAATTGGATTATAAACTAGGGAATCCTGTTTGAGGCAACTGCACTACCTAAATTATCTTTTCTGCTAATAGAAACAAAGATTTATATAAATTAATTATGTGAATTGTTTCAGAATAAAGTAGATAAAGAGCATTTTTTACCACAGATGCTCCGCACAAAATCTTTGTTTACTTTTTGCAAATTGACAAGTTGTTTAGAATAGGGATGGCGTGTAAATACATGTAAAAATGGACTACCAACACAACCAGGAATTCATTACGCAAAATCGGGCTTATCACCATTCCTGTTTGCTCTATATTCTAAGATTGCGCCAAAGTTTACCTAATAATAAGTTAAGAAGCTGTAGAGCAAAATGGGCAAATTTCTGGTGTTTTTTAGAATGAAACAACTAATTTCATATACTTTCGTCTTTTGCATGAATGGGGGAAAAGAACTTGTCTATGCACTACTGTAGTGCAACTGAGACAACAAGTTAAAAACAAAAATCGAGAGAACGTAGGATTACCCGAACGACAAAATCTTATTAAATCCCTCAAAATCCTTTCAACCTATTCATAATAATGTACTTCGGGCCACACTACTTCCCATTTTTAAGAAAAAGATAAATTTCGCTTTGGCCCAGATGCTGAAAGGAGATGTAAAATTCCTCTCAAATGAAATTCTCATTTTTCCCGAAAATATCAGAGAATTCAGCATGAGTTCTCCCACTTAATCTCTTCATAGCAAAACGAATGTAAACAGAAACACATGCTCTTCAAATATCATAAGATTACAGCAACAACATGTGTCCGTCTCTAGTCATTTCACAACAACAACATGTGTCCTAACATTATCAATATTTCATGAAAACCGGTTTTCACAAAAGCGCGGGAGCATTTTATGAGAATAAAACGTGAAAACTCCGCCCCTTCTCATTTATTTACGAAAATGAAACATTTGCCATTCTGTTTCGGTGCATGCAACTTGCGCTTTCACATTTTTTATCTTTATTCATAAATATTTTAAAGAGAGTTTGATTTTTTTTCGATTTTTTTTCTTTCTTCCTTCCTTTTCTTGCCGTGTGCATTTTAAATGTAAAACACTCGGATATCTCACCAGCTTCTTAACTTATTATTAGGTAAACTTTGATTGCGCTATCGACAGATGATTAATGATTTTTTATGGCCGAATTGGATGGTATTGATCTGGACAACGTTTACTTTCAACAAGACGGCGCTACGTGCCATACAAGCAACGAAACCATTGATCTTTTACGGGAAAAGTTTCCGGACCGTGTTATCTCTCGAAGAGGTGATCACAATTGGCCACCGAGATCTTGTGACTTAGCACCTTGCGACTTCTTCCTTTGGGGCCACGTGAAAGAGAGGGTCTACGCCAACAGCCCAGCGTCGATTCAAGACCTCAAAGATGGAATTCGTGAGGCTATCGAGGACATAGGGCAGCCCAGATGCGATCCATTATTAACGGCATACCTTCCTCTTTATAATGAAATAAAGATCCGATCATTTATCTCAAAAAATGGCATTTTTCTTTGCATATCAAAATAACACCTCTTATTGGAAAGCCCTTTATATACAGAGAGGTGTTCTATTCTGGCGTTGCGGCTACAGTTGTAAGCCTCCGGGCCGGATTCTGTAACTCGGAGAGTTTGGGAGTTTGGAAGATGAGAATTTTCGTTTTCCCCGATTAAAACTCCCTAACTCTCCATTCGAGATTCTGATTCTCTAACATGAATACGTGGGGAGTTAAAGAAAACGTCACTATACATAACTATATATTAGGCTAATGTTACTTATATTCTCTTTTATCTTTTATGATGTGTTTTGCTACAGTGTAAATCTACTATGTAACTTTCTAAGATGTGCCCAGCGCTATGCGTGAATTTGGCACGGGTACTCAAAAAAATTTATGTTTATGTTTATGATATGTACATTCTCTTAATCATAGTAGTTAAGGGTCCCTTCTGGACCGCATGTAGTGCCGCGTTTCTTTTGCGATAAGGCACGAATTTTGTTTTGTATATGGGCTGTGATAACGGCAGGATTTGGATAACCCACCCAAACTAACTCTCCCGCAATAGCCGAGGTGCTAGCGTGCCGCCCTGCACTGTCAACGGTGTTCACAGAATGACCTGTCAGCTAAGGCTGACAGACTGGACTTCACGTCCACTAGTACTTACTCGCAAATACTACCATAACAAAATCACAATAAGAATAAGAAAAATAAGAGTTGTTTGGTGAAAAAATTGATATCTGGTAAAGAGTGTACTGGAGCCGCAAATAATTTAATGAAAGAATTACGTATTGGAGATGAAATTTTTCATAAAAATTTCTTGCGTTTCTCACCTAACGGTTTTGAACAAATTCTAAGGCAACTGACTCCTATTATAAAGAGCAAAGATTCCTATATGAGGAAAGCAATATCTCCCACTGTTTGAATTTGAAATTAAAATTTGGTTACTTGTCGCACTAGTAATGCCTTTGAACGTTCTTTCTTTTAGGACCACGTATCATAGAGTTACAATACGCATGCTCATACAAATTTATTATATCTTGGCACAAAAATCATGCGACTTCATACAAAAATTGTTATTCGGATGCTGAAGGTCAATACGGGCTTCAGGAAGGCAGATACATTCTTCAAATCTCATAAAGAAATACCTGCACATCTTCATATTTTAGATTATAGTTAAAATGATTTCCGTTCTTTGTTATATCATATAAATAATCTATATGTTGTTATAAGTTAATATGCACAGGCCTACACAGATCCTCTTGATCGCTTGGACATGTCTTGATTAGTATAAGAAATTCCGAAGAGCAAAGAGACGAGTCCAGACCGTTTTTATGAAGTACTTAAGCTAGAGTCCGCTTTGTATTTTTGGGAGTTGGAGCCACCCGGAGTAGCCATGGTTTGACAAGAAATCTAAACCACTTAAGTGTATAATAATAGATGTACAAAATTAATTAATTATAAAGAAATGAGCCTTGCAGAATGCAAATAAATTAGAACAAATTTTCAAATTGGGAATCGAGCATAAGGTTGAATTAAAAAGAATTTAGTATACAAAAATATCGGCCATTTGTGTTCTCCGTGGGCCGGTAAGATCACTTCCGGTTGGCGACATAGGAGGGAAAAAGTAGAACACGAGTCAGAAAGCGAAAAGAAGAAAAAAAAAATAAAAGATTGTACATATTGTAAAAGAAATTAAAGTTGTAAAAAAAAAAAAACAGAAGTGCAGTGAGAAGCTGAGGCTCTGGACCATTTGCGGATTTGTTTAAAAAAAAAAAAGACTTGGGAGTCTGAGCAAGTGATTCTCCATAAGGTCATAGGATCAAAAGCTAAGTACCTAACCAGGAATATTGTTTGCTTTTCTTTCTTTTGTTTTGCTAGATGTTCAAACAAAACGTATTTGGTGTAGACGCTGTGTTTGTAATTTTTCAATACATACTATTTATTAAATTGAGGAATATAGTTAACCACATTGAATTTCCTACTCTTGTGCTTTAACTGAATTAAAGTTTCGCGGTTTCCTTAGGAAAGCGTAACATCCTTTATTATTTGAAGTTGACCAGCTGAATTCAACATATCTATGAAAGTGTAGAAACTTGTAGTAACTGTAATAAAAAATAGTATTAGTTTGATTTTGTTATGGAGCCTAAAATCACACACACACACACACACACATGCACGAAAGTTCTGAAATTTTTAATGAAAAATTAAATTTTGCGAAATAATTTTGAAATTTTCAATTTATTTAAACTTTGACATTTCCTTAACTAAATACACAATTTTTTCTCTTTAAGAATTTTTCCAAAGGATCTAATATAGTAATAAATATAACACTTTTAGTAATAATAAATCTAAGCCCAATTTTGTTCTTCAAAAAAGAAACTATAAATAAAATGAAAGTTATAAGAGAAATAAGAGCAACAACATTTGCACGAATAATTTTCAATTCCAAACCGAACAATAAAAAAATACATATACGTAAACATATACAAATACATATATATAAAACATAATATATAAAAAGATTTCTCCTAGAGTTATTTACAGGAAGTGCACATTTAGTTTTTCATACTGATTTCGTTAAATTTATCAATTGAAACATGTTTTTCAAGGTCTAGGTCTACTTTTAAATCGAAATATCGATAATATAATAATATTGTAATAATAAATCTTTTTTTTTTTTCATATTTATTTTTATTTTTTATTTATAATTTTCATTCAGCAATTATTTCTCGTTTAATTCTTACCGAAAAATAACCTTAGTCAGTCTCATTGTCGCGATGCAGTTTTTTTTTTTTTAAATTTCATATTTTCAGTTATAATTTTGTTGTTTTTGTTAATAATCTACATTTTTAGTTTTTGTTTACAATATCTCAGCACATGATTATTTATTAGCGTTTACATCCTTGAGAATTTGCTACAATATAATATTATTTTTTTTTTCAATTTATATTGTCCTAATTAATAAACATAATTACAAAAACTTTAACTCTACTAATTTTAGAACACTTTTATTTAATATTTTGTAATATACTTTCATGGAATATGAGTTGAAGTAATTGCAAGGTGTGTTTTGCACTTTTATTTTTTTATAAAAAATTCTAATTTCTAATACACGTATTTGCTTAGTGGAACATACAATACAAAAAAAAAAAAATTTTAGAATTTTTATATTTAACGAGATAAAGAGCAACGTAATTTTTCCCGAATGACTTGTGTTGTGAAATATAGGGCGGCATCGTATATATATTAGAAATAAGAATTAACTTAGAGCATCCGGTTTTTTTTGTCTTTTTTTTTTAATTGTAATTGTAAGCAGAATACTAGCTGTGTTCTTTTGTGTACCTTCTTCTAGAACTGCAATATGCTGGAGAAAATAAATTGTTCTGCCGAGCTATTTGTACTGTTCGCTTTATTTAAATCTTCTACTAAAATAAAGAGGTGCAGGATATCGTGTAGCTATGTGCAGGGTTACAGTTTCCTGTCCTTTGGGACAGGATGTAGTCCCAAAAAGTGCTATTAATAATTCCTGTCCCTTCGGCCCTTTTTGGAACAAAGATTGTAAATGTAGTCTCAGTTAATCATTCAGTTTAATATTTCTGTAGCTTGAAATTTGGTGCGTATGGCTAGGCGTACACGCATCTGATGACACGTCAAGGCACAAAAGTCTAGCAAAATGTGCGTATACAATATGCTGCAAAGCAACATGTACGTCAGCGCTATAGGTTGAAGCGCCAATGAGAACCCAATGCGTTCAAAAGTTTCAAGATTTATAGACATCTTATTTACCTGTCATTTTTCTTATGTTGAATGCGTCTAGTCTCCCCAGTGAAAGAAAAATTTATTTCGCGAAATGGTAGGTAACAATAATAATTCTAAATACTTATTGTTTATATCTTATTTAAAATTTGTTATTATTAGGTTTGTGGTCACAAAAACTAATTTATATGAACTCCCAGATGAAAATCCCGCGAAAGTTCGACGTTTGAGTATGACTGTGGAGTCAGATTCAGACATTGAGAGTGACAATGAAGGGTATCAAATTAAATCCTGGAAATAAATGTGAGAGTAATTAACTTTTAATAATTTTAGGGCGAAATTTCTCTTATAATTGACAACAGATTTAGGTAATTGTAAATCTTTGGCTGTTGATGGGAGATATTTCGATGACAAGATGAAAAGAATTAAAGATCGATTCTTAGGTTTATTGAAATTAATCAAATGTGATTCTGAATCAATTTTCAATGAGATATTACAGCTTTAAAAAAAAAAAAATGATTATTCCTGCACATAACATCATTAAATTAGGCACTGATAATGCAAATGTACTGGCTGGGGAATTAAAGGGTGTTCAGGCAAGGCTAAAACATTTGAATACAGATATTTTCTTTATGCGCTGCACCAATCACTCCTTGAATTTTTGTGCTTCTAGTTAAAGCTTACAAGAAGATGCGTTGAAACACTTTGTAAGGACATTTATAACTTTTTTTCACACAGTTCGAAACGAAATATTGAATTGAAAGAATTCCAGGAATATTGTGGTTTGAAAGTTCATAAAATTCTTGGGGTTTCTCATACTCGTTGGCTTTCCATGGAAAACGTAGTAAATCGAATTTTAGAAAAATGGGATGCGCTGAAGTCGTACTTCATTTCCTGTGTATTAGAATCCAATAATTCATTAGCGAAAGAAATTGCAAAAAGCTTGGATGATCCAAAAACGATAATATATTTCACCTTTATGAGTTACATTTTAAAGATTGTAAATTTAATGAATTTAGAGTTTCAGACAGAAAAGGTTTGATTGTCATATTTGCATGATATAATAGAGCAAAATTTTCGCAATATAGTAGGAAATTTCTTGAAAATAGAATATCTAAAGGCTCGTCAATCTCTCAATAATATTGATATAAGAAATAATTCAAATCAACTTTCAATTGAAGATGTATTTCGTGGTGCTAGAGCTGAGTTTTTAATTGAAGAAGTAAATATAACAAAAGAGGATATTTTGAAGGTTAAAGCACAGATTAGATATATACAGATATTCAGCTTCCTCAAAATACCCAGTCATGGTTTTAAAAACCCTCGCTCTGGCACCACTACTCCATAAAACTTTTAGTTGCGTGACCATATTAAAATGATTGTGTGTGAAGAGTACAATTAGATATGCATGCTCCATTTTGACTGTCAAAAATCACCTGCTCCTGTCAAAATTAAAATAAATTTTTTTCTTTGCTTCTGTCAAGAATCACCTGCTACTGTCAAAATTAAAATAAGTTTTCATGTCAGTTTTGTCTCAAATTTATTGTAAAAGGAGAAGCGACATTCATTTATTCATTCATATATTTTATATTAATTTGTTTGAACAATAGGCAGGAAACATTCATAGTACAAGAAATTTCCGAACCTGGCACCAAAACTGATGTGAAACCGTGCTCTGTTGAGACACCCAAAACATGTTCAAACGGGCAAAATCTTAATGAGTATATGAATTCGCCTGTTTTCTGTTGTATGGTCTCATTTAAGTACATTTTTCATACGTTGCCCATTGAAATTGCCAGTGTACCTCTTTGTGAAATATCAATTTGATTGGCAGATATATTGCTACTATACTCTACAGTTGGTTGTTAAGTTTTCTTATGTACCAAACATTAATTTTGCCTTCCATTACCCATTTTACCAGGTTGTCGCCTCTTGGATCTACTCCTAATGCAGTTATTGGTGCTCCATAGCACAGCATAGTTGCTAATGGTTACCCATTGCTAGATCCATTATATATCACACTATTTCCTGGATTTTGACATATTATTCGAATATCAAGGTTTTGTATAATACTGATCAACTACTTCTCTAATAGAAACATTGAGCCAAAATAAATAGCTTTCAGTAGTTCCAGCTGCTAGCAAAAAGTGATAGGGCAATAATTCCAACTTATGTGCATGATATAAACTTTTAACACAATAAATTTCCACACTCTGTCTGTTATAAAAGTAAACCGTTTGTTTTTAGCTTAAGCAAAGATATTTCTCAGCATATAATCAGACGCATCTTGAGTTTCTTCCATAACATTCACAGTTCAGTTTTTTCGTGATCCGATCAAATGCAGGTACATACCATACATTTTTCAATCCAAAAGTAAATGCCTACCATTTGCTGTCCAGCAATGTTTATATTGCCCAAAATTTAATTTTAGATCGAAATGTTTTGTTGCTGCTGTAATATCACCCTAGAACCACGAACAACATACTTGTGTTCCGTCGACTTACTCGAACTTTACATTATAACAACAATTACATCATATAAGACAACTTAATGATGGAAAAGAATGTTATCAGCGAGTGCGTGTCATATCAAAGAATATGGAACGTCCAGATGTACGACCTTAAGTGAGAAATTTTGCAGGGCCAACACGGAAAAATTAGAATAAGATTTTTTTTTTATATCTAAGCACCAATTATTAATAACAGAAATTGAAATTGACACCCAGTAGAAAGTAAGCAGACACTGCGGATCGTCACGGAGGCTCCTCGGCAATGGATCCACAGCATTAATTACATGTAAGTGTTTCTTTTGGGTTTTTTTTTGTAAATTTATTTAAATACATAATGTAGACTTCTAAACACTTAAAAGAAGAACTTTGTTGTTTGACATATAAGTGCAGTAAAGTTGAAATTTATTTAAATGCACAATGTAGATTTTTTTTTATTATGGCAGATGGCAACGGCAGGTTTTTCGTGGAACCTACCCACACTCTCCGCCAATGAGCCGAGGCGAGCTAGCGTGCCGCCCTGCAGTCAACGCTGTCCGTCGAGTGATCTGTCAGCTCATGCTGGCAGTCGCGACTTCACGTCCAAGCCAGTCACTCAAGATAGTTACATAACAATATATACATCGCTACATATATAAATTTCAATTACTTTTCTCGGTTACAAAAATGATGCCTATACGGGGCGCTTGGAATTTGCGATCGATTATGATCAAAGTCCATCGTGTGACCCGTGCAAATTCCAAATTTTACGTCATTGCCCCAAGGCAATAAACTTTCATATTTATGTGCGTACCTATGTGGGCACTCTGTTATTGATATTGATCAATAAAAGCAAAGAAATGGAAACTAATCATTTCTGATTAATATCAATGAATTGCAAGTCAATATATTTTACCTTTGCCCCAAATAAATTATTCTGCCTACCCTGAGAAAAATAGATTCATGTGGAAGGGAGTATTATTCACGTATTCACGTTACAGAAGTATTTTCGTAAAAGAAGTGTTTGTTAAAGAAGTATCTTAAAGTATTGAAGTGTAATCGCTGACAAAAGAATTTTCATAATAAAAATTACAAATATTTTTAAACCTAAAAAGTGAAGTTTTTTATTTTAAAAGAAGTTGTGCTTAAAAGTGATCCTAAATTAGAGAGTCCCCCTACCAAAGATAAGGCCTCTAGTGAAGAATCAAAAAGTAAGTTATTAAAAAGGTCCCGATAGTCTGATTAAAGACTATCTCCAGAACCCTTGTTGTACTAGGAAGTACAGCAGCTTATATGTTTACGGCCAAATTCGACGCACATCTGTCAGCGACTTGACGTAGCTTTCTTCAAACCTTTTAAAACTGCTTGGAGAAATAAGCTGGAAGAATGGAAGCGAACTGGTCCTGCAAGTGGAGGAATACCGAAAAGCAAGTTCCTTGTCTTCTCAAGGAGACATTAATTTCAATGTCTGAAAAAGTTAAGAAGAAGACGGCCATACGATTAACCGGGATCTCAAAAGTGGTTTTGAAGCTACTGGTATATATCACTTTAATTCTGGAAAAGTTTTAAACAAAATACCAGGTGGCTATACAGAGACTGTAAACGCGGACACATCCCAGTATATTGAAAGAGCAATAGTTCAATTTCTAAAGGAAAAGCGTTTTGGAATCACCCAAAGACCACTTAGACAAAAGAGAACCAGACTTAATGTTGAGCCTGGAAAAAGTGTGGCAGCCCAGGCAGACACGACGTCTGAATCCGAAAACGATATAGTGTTCGCAGAATCCTCTGTAGAATCAGAAGACCTTCAAGAAGAATATAGTGCGGTATTGCCTGAAAATATTAAAATCGAGAGTTTTGTACTAGCAAGGTTTCTCTCAGGCAGAAGGAAGACGATATATTTTCGGTATTTGTGTATCGTGGAGCATATCTTGGAGGAGAATGAGTATGAGCTAGTAGAATGTAAGTCAACTCTAAACAAAAGAACATTTAAGCTTGTGAGAGCAGATATATCCCAAGTAAATGTAACAGACATTATTGCTATATTGCCAGATCCAAAACTTCTTGAGGTATCTGATACAAACATTTATGAGTTCCCATTTGTTATTGATGTTAAAGAAGTTTAAATATCTTATAACAAAAAATAAAATTTCAAACTAAGAATCTAGCTTGTTTCACTTAATTTTTATTTATCTGCTCACTAAACCTATAATTTCATAGTTGGGTTAAATACAAATTCTATAGAGGTAGATAAATGAACACTTATCAAATTCGCCTCGCTAAATGGACGTATTTGTACTATTCTAAATTTAAGCTTATATACATGTTTGATCAATTTCAAATCAACATAAACATTGGTTCAGTCGTTTACAAAATTTATTCAATTTTTATTTTAGGGGGTGATTCTGATCGTGCAATAAGGTGAAATTGATCAAAGATCAAAATCACCCCTGTAATAAAAATTAGGAATATTTTGTAAACGACTGAACCGATTTTTATGTTGATTTAAAATTGATCAAACATGTATAGAAGCTTTAATTTAGAATAGTAAAAAATTGGCTGATCAATGTGCCCCCACTTAACGAGGCGAATTTGATCACCTGAATTTCCAACGAAAAATTGTTATAATTCCTTTATAATTCCTCATATAATTCACACCCAGAATTTATTCTGAGTTTATATGAGAAGAGATCGGTTTGATCTATTTTCAAGCGTCTGCAGCAGGCAGAAAACCAAGCTGCACCGATGAGTGGAAGGTTTTCTGCTGACACGAAACGCTTCTTCTTCTTCCTTTTTCTTCTTCATTTTTCAGCCCACTGCGTGGCGTATACAGGTTCGATTCGCTTCGAATGAATCTGTTTCTTTAAAATTTTTTAAATTTTTTTAATAAATAAAAAAATTGTTTTTTTCTATTTTTCTTAAACTTTTCATTTCTTTCTTCTTTTTTCATTTTTTCATTTGTTTTTCTAATCACCCAATTTCGCTATTTGGGACCTGTTGATGAGTCAAACCAAGACTTGAAACTTGTCACCAAAAATTAATGGATTGTGTGATGAAATAACAAATTAGAACATTTTTTAGCTTTTGCTATATACCGGAGATATCCCAAAAAATTCTTTCTTGAAGGAAATTTAAAGATAAGATCGATATATGTTAACAGAAAACAAAAGTAAGATACACCATTTAGCACTTTAGCTAAGACTTTGTAAGCAATCGATTTTTCATTTATTTTTTGATCAATTCCACCCCATTCTACGGTACGGTATTAACCATATTTTGGAAATATCTTTTTTTTTTTTATATAGGCTGTGATAGCGGTAGGTATTTGGTATACCCACCCCCACAACCCTCCCACTAGCCATGGTGCTAGCGTGCCGCCCTGTACTAACGCTGCTCAGGAAGTGAGCAAGAAGTTGGCAAGAAGAGGAAAAAATAAATGCTTGCGCATTTTGTCACAGCAGCAATGGACCAACTCTAATCAATATTATCAGGTTTGTTGTATAGCAACAACCAAAGATAAAGAAATTTATGCATGCATAACAAAATGCATCCATAAATTCCTTTAATTCTAAAAGTGGATCCAAAAATGCATACATAAATTAACATGAGCCAATTTATGTCTGAAATGCATCCACGAATTCCAGGGCTCAGATTCAATGGGTCAGCATAATTAGCTGTGAGAAAAATGCGATTGCTTATCTCACTCAAGTAAACTGATCATGTTGCAATCCACCGTCCAGGAAAATTTAACAAGTGTATATATTTTTACCATGGGAATTTTTGTGGCTCGTTTTCACGAATCAGCAATGTTGGACTGTGGGAAAGAATTGAACAATTCTGATTGGCTGATTCTTTCTCCGGTCTGACATGCTGATTTTGGGGAATGGGTAACTTGAAGATTCCTATAGGTGAATTCAAGTGACCAATGAGAGGGCTGAAACAACTGAGCCTTTCTTTAAAAGACTCGTCACGGGACATGAGCAGGGCAGTTTTTGTCAGAGCAGTTTTGAGTTAACAGTTGAAGAGCAGTTTTCAATTGGCAAGCTCAAGTTAGCGGTTTAAAGAATTAAAAACTTATATCGGTGTCTCCCGCGTTTTCTTTCGATTATTAAAAGTATTAGTTTTTGTAATAAAAGTTTTTTCAAAAAAAAAGTATTTCTTTACAAACAGAATAAAGTAATTAAATTTCAAAAAATAAAACGGACTTTTAATTGGCGATAATCCGTGTGGTACCGTTGGGTACATGTTTTAACCCATATATGCCCCTTGGGTCGTTACTGACCCAAGTCGTTTCAAATAGATTTTCTGGTTCTGAGAATTACACAAATTAAAATTTCAAAGCCTACTACAATGTTATAAGTGTTCTGAAAAATAATTAGAATAGTGCAGTGCGTATTTTTTTTTCAATAGTGAATAAAGTCTGCAGCAGTGAAGTGATAAAAAATATTTATAAACACATTTCAATAAATGTAAGTATACCGTTATTCTATAAATATATATTTTTTGTTTTTTTTTATAATTTGTTACAAAAGAAGTGAATTAAATGGAAAAATAATAAAAGTATCATATTTATAAACGCGTTTGCATTTTAGAAACAAAATTTTCGCATTGGGTCGATTTCGACCCAATGGGGTAATGTGTTATCAGTCAATTATAGGTTATCTGTGCAATATAAAACGGAGTATATATTTAGTTTGTATTTTATATATAGTTTTGTATTTTATATAGAGTTTGTATTTTATATAACGAACAATAATTTTATTTATTTTTTTAGTGTACCGTTATGGCGCATTCAAAAGATTTGAGTACTTTCGAAATCTTAGAAGAATTGGACAAATATGGTGATAATGATGCTGTTGGTGAAATTGACATTTATATTGAACCACCTAATGAGACAGGAGATATTACTGATTGCGATTCCGGTGATGAAAATTGCAACAATCCTGATCGATTATCCAGTCGTCAATTGACCAGTATAGCCGAGATTGTTATAAATAGAGGAAGAAACGAGGTGTATAATGAGGTTGAAGTTAGTGTATCAAACAAAAATAAAAAATTGCCACTTAGAAAATGGACCAGAGGGCAAATACATTTTCCCACTAAAGAATGGATACATCCAAAACCACGTCACGTTCTAAGCTTAGCTGCAAGTAGCCAGCCTATTGAATTTTTTACCATTTTTATGACAGATAGGATTATTCTACATATTGTTGATTACACAAATAAATATGCTGCTACCAATAACAATCCCACATTTTGTGTAAGCCCACAAGAAATTCGTGTGTTCCTTGCAATATTAATTCTTAGTGGGTACGTTCCTCTACCTAGACGAAGAATGTTTTGGGAAGAAAATCAGGACTGTCATAATATTTTAGTAGCCAACTCTATGCGGCGAAATAGATTTGAAGATATTTTTCGTTATTTACATGTTGTCGATAATTCTTGCTTGGTAGAAGGTGATAAGATGGCAAAGATTCGATCATTTATAGATATGCTCAATGAATCTTTTCTTGATTTTGCTCCCGCAGAAAGGGAGATTAGTATTGATGAATCCATGATTCCTTACTTTGGAAGACATGGATGCAAACAGTTTATTCGTGGAAAGCCAATACGTTTCGGCTTTAAAGCGTGGGTTGCCTCCACAAGGTTAGGTTATTGTATATATGCAGATTTATACCAAGGCCGCAAGGAGAAAAGTGTACAGGAAATGGGGCTAGGCGAAAACGTGGTACTGAATCTTGTTGGTAAAATTCAAAATAAATACCCTGGCATAGAATATTCCTTCTTTACTGACAATTTTTTTACATCACCTCGCCTCATAGATAAAATAACTGAACGAAATTGCAAGTTGACTGGTACAGTTCGAGATAATCGAACAGAAGTGTCCTTTACTAGGAAAAAATGAAATGAAAAAGAAAAACAGAGGTGCGTTTGATTCTTGCATCGATCAAAAAAATAATATATGTGCTGTTCGGTGGAATGATAACAGCGTAGTTACCCTGCTATCAAATGAATATGGTACCGAACCAATGGGCACAGCAAAACGTTATTCTGTTGCTGCAAAACGAAAAATTGATATCGAGCAATCAGATATTGTGGCAAAATATAATGAATTTATGGGAGGTGTAGATCAAACAGATTCAAACATATCTAGTTATAGAATTGGCATTAGAGGCAAAAAATGGTATGTGCCAATTATGTTCTGGGGGTTTGATCTGATAGTCAACAATGCTTATCAATTGGCAAGGTCAATGGGCAGTTCTTTCGATAAATTAAAATTTAGAAGAGATATAGCCACGACTCTTTTGTTATCGTATGGACAAACACGGACCAAGCCCGGACCGAGTCAAATTCGGAATATAAATTTGCCCATTTCATGTTATTCTTACTGGACAAAAACGAAGGCGCTGTGCTGTTTGCAAAAATAAAACAAACAAGTCGTGTAAGAAATGTGAGATTGCACTACACGATAAATGTTTTGAAAGCTTCCATAAATAAGTTTTTATACTTTTTGTTATTATTTTTTGTTTGAATTAATTTTTTATTATTATTACTTGAATATAATTTTTTTTATGCATTTTCAAAAATGATGTATTTTTATTTATAATTTAAAAAAAAATATTGTAGATATTTTTTATGACAATGGGTCGTTAATGACCCGGTCCCCAAAATCTACTCTAGGGCCAAAAATTGAAAAACCCAAAACAAAATATTTTTTTCTACTTATAAGTAACATATAACTAAAAAATTATTAACATTGGATTAAAAAATAATTGTGGGCATATATGGGTTAATAAAATAAATAGCTAACCTTTTCCGAAAAGGAAAGGTATTGTATATTTACAGAAAACTCGTGAGGACAACCAGGAGCCAAGGACCACAGTGTGTTTCCCTTCTTATCTTTGGAAGGAATACACAACAATTTATCATAGCCCGTTAGCAAAGTTACCTAATGAAGAAGTTGAGAAACAGCCGAACAAAATTGGGGAAACAAAATCATTTTTCATGAGTGGGTGGAAACGAGATACACACGATCATGCAAGTCATCCGACTGGACCATGCATGGCCCAATCATATGATTTGCTTGACCGTATGTAGCGGCCTTTAAAATGAACGAGGACGAACATTTGAAGAAAACAGAACAAGCTCGGCAATCTCTTCGTAATGCAGCTTTGACGTTTGATAAATATGTTTGCACATTTGATATCTAAAATGCTCTTCCCTTTCCAAAATTTACAACTTCAGTTGCGTATAAATATGTAGATAATTTCGGAATACATTTCAAAATTAACTTTGGAAAGCGGTTTATGCACATACGGAACGAAACTGAAGTAAGTCAAGGAGCCCAAGAAGTAGCTCCTTGTTTAACTGACGAAACAAGACGAGTCCTCCGGCGAACGAATCGTGATAAGAAGCAGCATCGGTGAGGCCGGAAAAGGGTTAGAAGAATAAGAGACGTGATGATAGAAGAAAGGTTGTGAGTGTCTAGTAGAAGAAATAGAGAAAAGTTTTTGTGAGCAAGAAATGTAAAAGTATTGAAGAGAAAGTAGAAAAGGATTGAAGATTTCGAAGACGCTGTGTTCAGTCACACCTAAAGAGAAAGAAAGAAACAGGCTAAAATCCGTTTGCATAAAATTAAAAAAGAACAATTAATTTCCTGTTCAAACTAAGGGAGAGAAAAAGAAAAAAGAAAAAAAAATGAATTGATGAAATGGATTAAAGAAAAAATTTTTTGTTATAATTAGAAAATAAAACTTAAACGTATCACAAACGGAACTTAACTCACCTGAATTTTTATTGACAAAAAATTTCACAAAAAAGAAAACAAATCACTGCGAACCGAACACAAACAGCAAAAAAATACAATCTATTAGAACTGCAGGTTATGTCAATTTACTAATAGATGAAAGGGGGCAAACTTCAGATTCCACAAGCGGAAATCCACCAAAATCAGAGCACCTACTACTCAAATCAGTTTGGTGGCAACAATAATTCACCACACGTAACCATCCACAAAGGCAAAATGGCCGACTTGTCTATAAAAGGCAGAAGCTCAGTAACATCTGCCTCTTAGTCTATCAGTGTGTCTACAAGATTCAAGTGATAAGGTCGTAAACAGATTTCAAGTGCAATTCCAAAGTTATCCAACTAAAGTAAGTACATTGAAATCACATCACAAGCATTGTGCATGGTGATTTTATATGTACTTTTAAAATTTATAAAAATTTATTGAATTAGAAAATCGCAGCAGAACGGAGATTGTGAACGGAATTTCACAGCAATTTTTTTTTGTGTGTTTTTTTTTTATTTTCAGAGGAGAACAGTTAACAAAATATCTGGCACCAAAATTTGTAGATGCTTCGCATGCATTTTTTCATATGCCGGTTGTTAAATCTCACACAAAAAATAAGTGAAAACAATTAAAGGGCATTGGGCACCAAGAAATTGTAGATGCTTTTTTTGCATTCAATTTTTTATGTGCCATTTGCTGCGAACAACATACCTACGTGAATTGTAGTACTTAGTCAGCGTAATTTAGCATAAGTATAGCGTTAGTTGTTAATAAGTTTTGCTTGAATTATTTAGTTTTTATTTCAAGACAAAATAAAGTGGAAGCAAGCCCGCATAAATCGTTTTTTTTTTTTGCTTAATTATTCCTTACCGTTACACTAAATCTTTTTCAGCCACCAAGGAATAATCAGACCACACTGGGTCTGGTTTAATGGGATAAGCCCAAGGAAGCTGTGAAAGCATTTACAGTATTTTTTGGGGATTCTGTCTGAATCTTTATCTATCATTAAACACGCTGAAAATAAAGGAAAAGTGTAGTTGCTGAAGTTTCGAACAAAAAAGAGAGGAAGGGAACAAGATTTCCCCAAATTAAAGAATCCTTTAAAAATAACCCAAATATATACTTAACGTGCATAAGTTTCGTTTTCCAAGAGCAAACATTTCCACATAAACAATATGCGATATATTCCTGCATTAGTTCAGCTTACACAAAGATTTCCGTATAACCATTTGTTCAAAGAACAAACAATACCCATATGTGGAAATTCAGTCGCATCACAATTAAAACAAATTTGAATAAATCATAAAATGTCGCAACCCATTTTCAAGTACACAATATCTACATCACATGTTTAATTTTACCATTATTCAAGCTACCACACTGCTGGTGGTGACGATATGTCGGTTACAAGCAATAGCCCAATAGCCAATATTCTATTCTCACTTTCTCTGCCCATCATCTTATTAGAAGATTATTGACGTCACAGCGTGACTTAATGTATGGATGACGCTGGGGCTTCATTGTTAACGCCACCGGCAGACACAATTCCTATTGTGTTTCTGCCTATAAATAGCGAGCTGCTGGAAGTAGCAACTCACTCACGTTCTGACTGAGCATCAAGACAGATCGGCAGTAATATTGAAGCCACTAAGTCTTGCTTAAGGGGGAATATCAGTGTGAATAAAGAAAAAAAAATTTTTATTTTTTTTGCTCAAATAAATAGTTTTGGCCTTTAAGAATATGCCTACAAATTTTCAAAACAATATTCGGCTTCGAAGTATTCGGAATTGGCGCCGACTACTGGGAGCGCCGACGCTCCTTGTAGCATTTGTAAATTGTGCAAGTATATGTAAATAAACAAAATGGACAGAATAAGTAAAAGACACGTTCCGGGTGACAATGTGGTAAGGGCTGATAGGAAAAAACTGAAATTCGCCACTCCGAAGAATCGATATGTTTTGGAAAAAGAAGAAGGAAATACAAGTACCTCCTCGGCTAAACTAAGCGTATTAGGCGAGACTTCAGTTACAGTGAATCCAAGTGTTTCTTACCGCTTAGTTGATTTTTCTAATATTTTTTCCGAATTAAAAAAATTTGTGAAGTGTAAAGAATGTGGAAGTGAAATTGACTTTGCAGAAACGAGCATACGTGGATTGGGATTTAAATCAGTTGTTAAAATGCAAATCATGTGTTGAAAAAAAAATTAATTCATTTCCGCTTGTCAACAACAATGCTTATGAAGTGACTCGGCGATTGACATTTTCCGTGAGATTGCTTGGAGTTGGACTAAAAAGTTTGGAAAAATATTGTGCGTTTATGGATTTACCGAGACCTGTATTCCAAACAGCCTTCGACGATTTAAAACGGATGATACTTTCAGCCAGTGAGTGTGAAAAAAAAATCAATAAAAGAAGCAGGAATTATTGAGAAAGAAAAAATAAAAGAAAAGTGTGAAGACTCGCTTGGTTTAACGGTGTCAGGTGATGGAACTTGGCAAAAACGAGGTTTCAACTCCTTGCACGGTGTCTCGTCTGTTATAGGATACTATTCGAAAAAGATTCTGGACATCGAAGTGCAATCTTCTTTTTGTAAAGAGTGTACCCAATGGAAAATGAGAATTAATACACCGGAGTACGACGAGCACGCTAATAAATGCTGCGTAAATCATACAGGCCCTGCAGGTAATATGGAACCTGCAGCCATGGTTAAAATGTTTCAACGACCTGAAGAATTACACGATGCTCAATACGTAAGTTACATTGGCGACGGCGACTCAAAAACATTTAACAAGATTGTTGAGAATACTTCATATGAAGTAAAAAAGAAGGAGTCTGTCAACTACGTTCAAAAGAGAATGGGCACGCGGCTGCGAAATTGCAAAAAGGCACACAAAGGACTCGGAGGTAGAGGCTCACGGATAAGTTGATAAACGATTTAACTCTGTATTATGGACTCGCCATTCGACGCAACAGTGACTCGCAGGACAACATGAAGAAAGCAATATGGGCCACTTTTTATCATAAGTGCTCCACAGACGAAAATCCACAACACCATTATTGTTCGGAGGTAGTCGAATCGTGGTGTACTTGGCAAAAAGCTCGCGCGCTCGGTGCTCTTGACTCATACAAACACGAAGCAGCATTACCAGCAAATGTTGCGGAGGCAATCAAGCCAATTTATGAAGACCTTAGTCGTGATGATTTGCTCGAAAGATGTTTGGGAGCGTTTAATCAAAACAACAACGAAAGTTTGAATGCTTTGATTTGGTAATTTGTTCCGAAAAGTCATTTTTGCGGCTCCCAAGTAGTCAAAACAGCCGCTAATTTGGCAGCTATAATATTTAACGATGGTCACGTGGCTTTTTTGAATGTTGTTGAGAACTTGGGCATCTCCATAGGCGAGAGACTATTCCATTATTTCCACGAAATCGACCGAAAACGTATTGAGGACGCCGATCGCTACTCAGCAGCAAACACGCACGAGGGACGCTTGAGAGCTAGAAACCGACTTCAGGATGAGGACATGATATTGCTGGACGCAAACGAGCTTCTGTATGGTCCAGGGATAGCAGATTAATCTGTAGGAACTTGTTTTATATTAATATTTCAGTAACATCATTCAATTTTATCCTCTCAAAACTTTAAACGCGTTTTTCTCGAAATCATCCTTTTTTTGACCTGGTTGACAGCATAACACTGTCAAATTTTGTCCAATCGACTTCATTCATGAAGTATTCTCTTCAGAAAACTTATCGCTATCGTCGCATCGTAGAGTATTTTTTTAAATTGTTTACTTTTTTTTATTAACAATTTACTGCAAAATTCTTGTGTAAAATTCGATTTTTTTTTAAATGCCCGCCATTTTTGTACTAATCAAAATTTTGAAATTTCCTACGATGCTGCGATACTATTATAATTTAATAATCTTTTTGAATTTTTGATTTCAGATGCTTGCTGAGGCACTTATGATGTCAACCGTCAGGGAGTCTTTTTTTGAGACGGCATGTTGCGACCGCTCTTCCGCTTAACAAAATGTACTAAAAATAAAAATTCCTTGTATGCTTCATTAATTCAATAATGTATACACAAAATTTCAAATAATTTCATCGATCCCGCTTTTTCAAAAAAAAAAAAAATCCCAAAAAATACATAATTTTTCAGCCTGTCACACTGATATTCCCCCTTAACAAAAACCACGGGAAGTATATGAATCCCATTTTACTAACATTTTTATTAAAAATTATTGATATCAAATTTATTTCAGCATCTTATATTGGGAGTATGTATTGACTCCAGCCTTTTCCCATATGAGCAGTTATATGATGCTCACTCGATCCACATAACCATACTATTTTTTACTTTTATTAATAATAGTTCGTTTTATATTACAGATCAAGAAATAAAAATCGCCAGTGGAAGCCCAAATAACTGAAATATATTTAGAATAGGTAGAGTAAGGCACAAATTTGAATTGTATAGAGGCAATCTTGTTTTGAAGTGAATTTTGAATTGAATTAAGAGTTAAAAACGTGAATTTTCCAATCCGTAAGAGATATTTTGTGAATTTTGTTATTTTCAAAGTTTATCTGTCTTGTCATTTATCAAACCGGCACCTGCCCCTTTTTTAAAGTAAGTAAAATACCAGAACCTTACGATTCATTCAGTCTTGTTCATACTTTGAGGAATAAAGAACTATAAAGCCAACCCAAGTTTTATTATTGTAACCCTTATTCTTTCTAGAAATATAGGTGTTACAGAAGTAAATTCCCTCAACACGGAACTCCGCGTTTCTCTTGGTAAACAATGAAACTGCCCAAATAAATTGCAGTGTTCTAACCAAATGAAGTCAGTCAGATCTCGACGGGTCAGATTTCAACTAGTAAGTTTTTAGCAGTGAGATTTCATCAGTGAATAGTGTAGCGAATTGCGCCTTCGCTACTTGGTCTGTATCCGTCTTATAGGGCGTTTTCACTACACCGAAATTACGTGATTTTGGAAGATTTGTCGAAATCACCTTCAAAATCATGTAATTTCCCATACATTGAGATAATTTCGAAATCATCTCATTTCGAGATGTTTTTGTGGAAATTACCATCGAAATCACGATAAATTTAACGAACGCACCCATTTCTAATATTCAGCAAAATTCAGCAAATGACTTTGACAAGACATTGACGTAGGACTGACACTTCATTCGTTTTAAAAAAGGGAGAATGGATGCTAATATAAAGCGAAAGTATAAAAAGAAAACTTTTTGGTCCACGAAAGAGGACGAAATATTGGTCGATTTGTGGGCCTATAAAATTGACCGGTTACGTGGTCAAAGGAAAAATAGCCACATATTTCAGGAGATGAAGGCCGAGATGGAGAAAAGGAACAGCTTCTTTTCCACGGAAGAATTAAAAATAAAAATACACAATCTAACCAGTAGGTACAGATAAGTTTCACTAATTAAAACCATCAATGTAATTGCAAAGAATGAAGTCAACAATGTTTTTGTTTTTCAGGAAAGAGAAAGGAAAAATAGGTTCGTCAGGAGGATCGCCCTCGAAATGGCCCCTGTACTTCAAAATGCATGAGATCCTTGGGAAATTAAAAATTAATAATGTAAACACGCTGATAGAGGATAGCATAATGGAAGGTACAGTAAAAATTATACTATATTTGCGATTGCAAATTTATTATTTCATTATTTATTTCCAGATAGAAGCTTTCAAGTATTATCGAAGACGGATTATGAATTCCTCGAACCAGAACCATCGGAATATGCATTTTCATCATCATTGATGGATGCATCTTCATCAAGAGTTAACAATGTTCAACAGGAGCTTTAGAAAGAGTTAAAAAAAAAAAAAAACTAAATGACTTACGGCGCTGGACAAGTGGTGCCCCACCTGCCGTACAACGTTTCGTCATGCTGCTCCACGAAAGCTTCATGGACACAGATGACATAAAAACCAGCACTTGCATTTTTTTGCAAAATTTAATAATTTTTTAGCTCCTAGAAAAGAGCGGTATCGAATCTGGCACTAATCAGGAGCTTTGGACATAGCTTATAATGTCCATTGGTCACAGTATATAGCGAACCAAGGCTCCAATGACGGTGCTGAGCATCGATAGTGTGCTCGGGAGGGTAATCACACCGATACTAACCAAACACCCAGCACTGCAGAGATAGTGATAGAGCAACGGTAAGACGAAAGAACGACCATGAATGGTGGATGAACACACACTAAACTACACACATAAAGACACATACACAACCACACAGAAATAAACGCCCACACATAACACTTGATACAATAGCAGACACACAAGCGTACAACATTCTACTAAAACAGACGCACAGAAAACAGGTAACAGATACCTATACGGAATGGTGGCACGCCACACCGCTCCGGTCAAAACATTGAACGACTCAGTCAGTCATAAACCTTGAATGGTCCCGGTGTATAGTGACACCATATGGATGTAGCAGTTGAACCCAAATGGGCCAACATATACATGCAATCGGTACTCCATAAGAAGTGGAGATACGTGGACGGAACAGAATGCGGGACGAAGATAAATCACACACCACAAATCTAACATAAATAAGAGACCTTTGACGAAAGCCAACAGTAGTGAATCGCGCGCGTAACAAGCAACACGTAAAGTTGCAAAACAGGTCACGGTATTTTAATCATTAATTTAATTTTAAATTTAAATAAATAAATAAGTGTAAAGTAAAGTAGTGGAAATAGAAGGAAACCGAAAAAATAATAATAGGAGCATAGGTAATAAAAGTGAAAACAAAGAAAAGGGTAGGTAATGGAATAAAGTACTAATATAATATATATAATTTTGTTTTATTCTTATATTTTTTATTTATAATTTTGTGTTCATTTTTATTCTATTTTATTCGTTTTGTATTTAATTATATATATATCTAATTTGACAAATAGATGTTTGTACCTCGTGGTAATTTCATGAATGACCCTTTAAATAGGAAATAGTTTAGATTCATCCTTAGCGAACGACGACACGAAGAAGAGAGTCATGCTAAGAGTATAAAATAGCCACATATGTGCGTGCACAAAATCATGTGCAATGACAAGAATGACATTGCACAGGGTAATAAACAATCATATGATCGGGAAACATACAATAATTTAAATAGGGTTCAGCTAGAAAATAAAAATCTGACGTATAGTAATAGAATAGTTTCAACATTGTACACTGAAGATGTACACAATCAAACAAACTGAACGTTTGCTAGCGTAGAAAACTTCTGATGGGCTCCGTGGCTATAGCGAAACTGGTTAAGTAATGCCAAATAGGGGCCTACACGGCCATTTCCCCTTAATTAAACTCCAAATTTTTTGTTAAACCATAGTATCTCACAACATAGTAAAAATTGGTATCAAGACGTATCGGGCTGTCCTGCTACGTAGGCCAGCAACTCCCCATAAGGATGGCAGCAAGACCCTAACAAAACTAACAAACTAAACAGGACATGTAACTGCATGAAACACAACACATAAAAACACGAACACATCATCTACACCACTTAATGGAAGGTTTTTCTAGTACCTCACTTAAGCACTACGGTGGCTAAACTAAGTGACTTACGGCGCTGGACAAGTGGTGCCCCACCTGCCGTACAACGTTTCGTCATGCTGCTCCACGAAAGCTTCATGGACACAGATGACATAAAAACCAGCACTTGCATTTTTTTGCAAAATTTAATAATTACCATCGAAATCACGATAAATTTAACGAACGCACCCATTTCTAATATTCAGCAAAATTCAGCAAATGACTTTGACAAAACTTCATTCATTTTAAAAAAGGGAGAATGGATACTAATATAAAGCGAAAGTATAAAAAGAAAACCTTTTGGTCCACGAAAGAGGACGAAATATTGGTCGATTTGTGGGCCGATAAAATTGACCAGTTACGTGGTCAAAGGAAAAATAGCCACATATTTCAAGAGATGAAGGCCGAGATGGAGAAAAGGAACAGCTTCTTTTCCACGGAAGAATTAAAAATAAAAATACACAATCTAACCAGTAGGTACAGATAAGTTTCACTAATTAAAACCATCAATGTAATTGCAAAGAATGAAGTCAACAATGTTTTTCTTTTTCAGGAAAGAGAAAGGAAAAATAGGTTCGTCAGGAGGATCGCCCTCGAAATGGCCCCTGTACTTCAAAATGCATGAGATCCTTGGGAAATTAAAAATTAATAATGTGGACACGCTGATAGAGGATAGCATAATGGAAGGTACAGTAAAAATTATACTATATTTGCGATTGCAAATTTATTATTTCATTATTTATTTCCAGATAGAAGCTTTCAAGTATTATCGACCACGGATTATGAATTCCTCGAACCAGAACCATCGGAATATGCATTTTCATCATCATTGATGGATGCATCTTCATCATCTTAAGAGTTAACAATGTTCAACAGGAGCTTTTGAAAGAGTTAAAAAAAAAAAAAAACTAAGTGACTTACGGCGCTGGACAAGTGGTGCCCCACCTGCCGTACAACGTTTCGTCATGCTGCTCCACGAAAGCTTCATGGACACAGATGACATAAAAACCAGCACTTGCATTTTTTTGCAAAATTTAATAATTTTTTAGCTCCTAGAAAAGAGCGGTATCGAATCTGGCACTAATCAGGAGCTTTGGACATAGCTTATAATGTCCATTGGTCACAGTATATAGCGAACCAAGGCTCCAATGACGGTGCTGAGCATCGATAGTGTGCTCGGGAGGTTAATCACACCGATACTAACCAAACACCCAGCACTGCAGAGATAGCGATAGAGCAACGGTAAGACGAAAGAGGAGTTTTTGAAAGAGTTAAAAAAAAAAACAATTTAAATATTGAACAAGAGTTGCAACACGTCAGAAATATAGATGAGAAACTTTTAATAATTGAGCAGCAGAGAAATGACCCGTTGCAAGAGATGACAAAAGATGCGAAAGAGTTTCAGAAAGCTGTTATCAAATTATTAGGCTCTAAGTAGTTTTTTTCATTAAAAGAAAAATGAAAATCTGAATTAAGTGCCATGTTTTCTTACCTAAGTAATACGTAATTGCTTTTCGAATCATTTCTGCACATGGTCAGTGATGGTGGTATTATGCTGCGGCTTCCTGCTTTTTTTTGCTGTTCCAGATTCTCAAACCATTGGTTGTTAATGCTCTCGTTATGCTCATTCAAGTAGTTGTGTAATACACAACAACACTTTATTATTTCAGCAGTGTTCTCAATTTAATTATCCAACCCCTTTCCGATTCTCCTAAATCGAGCTTTTAAATGCTCAAAGGCATTCTCAACTACTCTTTGGCATTTTGATAGAGCATAATTAAAATTCTTTTCCATTTCAGTTGCTGCTATACTGGATGGATAGGGTTTCATCATGATGTCGGAAAACCGAAAGGCGGAATCTCCAATTATAAGAACTGGTACGTTCACTCCATATATTTGCCTTGCCATTTGTTTGAGGATTGGGTTCTGCAAATGTCTTTTCAATGCGGAGCTTTCAAATATTTGAGAGTTATTGCAACGCCCAGGGCTGCCGACATTCACATACAAAAATCTGTATCTTAATTAAAATAAGTAACTTCAGTGCTCGTATTTGCTTTTATTAGTAATTTTTACCTGTAATCAACCAAAGCTAGCAAAACTGTTGAATACCATCCTTTATAGTTGATATAGTCAAAAGCATCTTCTGCATTGGGTCTTACCTCAATATGACAACCATATAAAGGATTACAAAAATATTTAAAAATTTGATAAGGCTCCTCAGATCACTACCATATGTCATTCTCTAGTTCACCTATGGCACTAAAGCACTGAGGGAACCCTAATTGTTTGAAACCGTTAACGCACTCTTATATTTTTTCTTCATTAAGAAACTGTCCACTTAAATATTGGGGCTGCAATTTTCTCCAAACTTCTTGGCAAAAACTTTTCAGGATATAGCAAACGGTTGATTTTCCCACACCAAAAATATTAGCAACACTCCTATATTCTGCGGATGATCCAAATGCGTACATTGCAATTGCAACTCTTTTTGGCAATGGAATCGATTTTCTGAATTTAGTGTCGCTTCTGCCAATACCTTTTAATTCTTCACATAAAATACTAAAGGCCATACGAGATATCCTAAAATTTTTGTAAAGCTATGAAAGAATAATATCTTTCAACTTAACTTGTAGTCACTCCAAACAGATAATGTTACATGCCTTAACCGTGCATTGTAGAGCCATGACCACAGACAAGAAAAATAAACAGAAATCAGAACGATAAACGAAAAGAAAAACAAAACAAACAAAGTTTGCTCGACCTTAAGAGGAATTTGCAACATACGCAAATTTCGCTTTGCAAGCAAAAACGTTCAATTATGAAAATATAAATGTATCTGAGGTCATCGCTCTACCAAAACAATAAGAAGTGATTCATTATGAAGTTCAGTGATCAGGATTATTGACACTGCAACTATGATCAATGAATTTGATTATTGCTTCAATTATTGCAATTCTGCAATAACTCCCCCCTTTAGAATTATTAGACATATTGTTTAGTATGTAAGAAAATTGTATAAATAACCAGTGCCTGATCAATAAAATTCAGAATTAATTTGACTATCGAAAGGTGTCTATTACTTCTCACAATAAAATCGGCATACTCTGCCATCCTATTGAACAGCGGCATATGTACTCTGCCATCCCATCTTTAAAGCGGCATATTCTGCCTTAATAAAAACACAGCGGCTTCTCAAGCCATCAAAAAAGTAAGTTCGGCAGCCCTCTGCCTATTTTAAAATTCAAATCAAAGTTCATCTACTAAATTTGATTAATCATGAACAGCATTACACGATTCCCTGAAGTAAACATCACATTTTCTTTGAAGAAGTTATCATCGTTTTCCACAACGTCCTTTTCCCAAAAAGTACTGGATCCGCACTGTAAAAAGCGAATCGTAAAACAGAATTAAAAACTATGTTTTTTTTTATTAACAAAACACCAACCTTCACCCAGACAGTCTTGGTGCTTTTCCATTTTGTAATTCCGTTTAATAAAATAGCATTTTTCCTCTGCAAATTTAGAATTCTTCTCAAATGTTGGCGGAGTTTTCTCCTGTAGTAACACATTTTCATCGACATAACTTTATTTATACAGGTTATATTCTTCATACGGCCAATTTCGTACACAGATATTATTTTTAAAATATTTTTGGCCATTTTTTTAATTATTTATAGAAAACTTGGCAAAGAAACAGACAGACTAATTTCACTGACAATAAATTTTACGTTTAGGTTTGACATATGTCAAACGAAATCACCTCAGAGGTAGTGAAAACACTTGACAATGATTTCGAAATCACTTCATCAAAATTACGTGATTTCGGTGTAGTGAAAACGCCCTATTATATCATTTGGCTTATTTAAAATTTTCCCTACAAAGCTAAATCAGAACGTTCCCTTGCAAGAATGTTGTCGAGCGCACCCATGATAAATTGCGAAGAGGAGAAAGAGAAGCGAAACAAAATAAGGGACGCACATTCCCTCATTCTACTCGACGGATTTGTTTTATGCGAGAAAAAAAAGAAGTCTTGTGTTGGGGAGTTTAAGAAGGATGGTGCTGAAGAGGGGATTGGGTCGATTGGCGTGAGGTTGAGCTGTGGATGGGTGACTGGAAGAAGGCATGTGTTTAAAGATTGGAATTTTGTTCATCATCGAGTATGGTTGTGAAAATCATCGTTGAGTTGTGTTTCCTGAACACAATTTCGCATGTATATTATTTTATAAAATCTTTGCATATTTCGCAAGAAAATTTGCGCATCCTAAAAGTTTAATAATTGCCTTTGAAGTTCTCACTGAATATTTGTTCGTTTGTGCGAATCATCATTTAGTTGTGCTACCTGAAAACAATTACACAGATATATTATTTCATAAAATCTTTGCATAACTCGCAAGAGAGATAGTGCATCTTAAAGTTAGCATGGCTTTTGTTTCGTTTGGGTGGTTGGGGCAAGCAGAGAAGGCCAAACATCTGTGCCTTCCCAATGAATGTAGGTAAGTGGTGTAAAAGTCCTTTAAGAACTGAATGTGTGTTACGGCCTTTTGATTTGTAGGCACGAAAAATTTTGTATATGGCTGGTGGCAGCGGCAGGTCTTCGTGGAACTTCCCCACACTCTCCGCCAATAGCCGAGGCGATATAGCACGTTCAAGTCAAGTTACTCTCAATATAACTACCATAAAGACCTTAAAAGAAAGCAAATTTATAAATTGTTTGTAATAAGGAAAGCTGAAGAGAAGAAAACCACGCACGGATTATAAAAATAAATGTGGAAAAAGGCGGGATGCGAAAAGATCCCTGCCCGGAAAGACATATGATACGATTTCATCCACTCACCAAGGCATTAATCATTTAAGGAAAATTTGGGAAAGCATTGCAGCTAAGTCTTCGTTCATCCAAAAGGAGAATTTTCTTGCAGAGAATTTGTTGCTGGGGTCCAGGACAGCGCTGCAGTGTGGGGCCCATTGTATAGCTGGAGAAAGAAAGATGCTGATCAGGTTGTATACAGAAAGTCAGGGACTCTGAAAATTATCTGCCCTCAGAGTCAGTTGGGTGGTTGGGGCAAGCAGAGATACGATGAGTTTTGACAGAGTTGTTCTACTGTATGAATATACTGTGAGGTTGGGTAAGTTTTGTAGTCGAATCGAATTTATTCCATTCTATTCAGGATGAAAAAATACAAAGAATTTGGATAAATTACAAAAAAATAAATAAAACACAAAATTAACTACACCTTGAACTTTTTTCAATTTCAAATCATATTAGTCAATCCGCACCACTGGCATACAGGATTGATTGATACTGACTGAATTGAATTGAATTGAATCGTTGTTTCTTTTCCCTGGAGGAGAGAATTTAATTTAATTTAATTTAATCTAATAAAACCCAGTGATTAAGTGTTTGTTTTTAGTTGTTAGTTTTTAACGTGAATTTCTGTGAAAGAAAGTGAGGACGCCGATTTGGCATCAGGCGCCATTTCGTGAAAGCGAGGCGAGAATTTGTATATGGAATTGTGTTTTTGATCAGGGTTAAGTTAAATGAACTGGGCTTGACCTGGGTGCAATTCCATTTTTTTATTTTTTTTATTTTTCATTTATTTATTATTTTAACGCATTTAACACATTTTGATCTAAAATTTAAATTTAATGGTTCGGGTCACTTTAGGTGAATTATAAGAGGAAAAGTGGTAGTAATAGTGAATCTCATAAGATCACGTGAAAACACAGGTACCCACAAGAACTTATCACTTATTAGTGTATTGGATTAGGGTGCTTTGGTCGTACATAGTGTGTGTTGTGTATTGTAATGGTGTAAGGGTGTAGGGAGTCTCTCGTCGATACTGTTATGGTAAAAGTTAAAACCAATTGGGTGCACTTGTGTGGGGTATTGCAACAGTGTAAAGGGTCCCTTACGCTCAGTGATAAGCCAGTGTAAGTGTAAAGGTAAAAGCGAAAGTGAAATTTAAAGCGCAGGTCCAGTGAGTTGTACAGGAGTGGGTGAGGTAAGGACACCGACAGAAGGGGACGGGCAGGAACTAGTGGATAAGTGGACCAACAGGAAGGGAGTATCACTATATTTTTTTTTACAGCTTTCAATTTTTCAATTTTTCTATTATATTAATTATTCCGCAATATATTTATGTATCCACACTTTTGTTCATATACGTATATATTTAAGTGTTTAAACTGAGTTGTAGCCAGGACTAACAGGACAGGTGAAATTATTAGAATGGAGTTGCAGGGACATTATACTAGATTACACGGTATACGATATATATTAATGATGGATGAAGACGAGACAATAATCGGTAAGGGCAACAGCAAATTAACAGTAAGGAAAGTTGCCGGGGATGGTAGCTGCCTATTCAACGCGTTAAAATATAGAAACGTAAGAAGTATAACGTATAATATAAAAAAAAAATGCATGAATTAAAATCCTTCCTTTCCAATTATTCCTTCCTGAATTAATTTATGATTTTAATTTTTATTTTTATGTATTGCCTTGTGTGATGTAGTAGTTAGATATGAGCTGCTGATGCGGTTATACGCCCTGCTTATTCCAAATACCTTCATCCTTATGTGTATACAGTAGTCGGGGGGTTTGGCAGAGCCTGGCCGCTAAACCAGGATCGGTGTAACGCTGGGCCATATCCTCAATACATACATCCATACATTTTTTTTTATATACAATGAGTGCAAAAGGTTTCTGATCACCCAAATTGCCCTTCACTCAGGAGAACATTCGAATAAACCACACATATATCGTCAATTATCTCGAGTGGTAGAGGTAGGGACAGGAAGATTAAAGACGTATGGATAAGAAAATATTTTTTTTTCCCCGAGTTTATTTATGGAGTGATAACAGTGCAGCAAACATCTTGAAGTTATAAGTTTAATTTTTCCGAAAATTTTCTAAAATAGCGGTGACATTGGTGTTTTTTGCTAAGATAAGCAAGTAATTTATGCCAGAAAAACCTTTCGGCTATGATCAGAAAGATCAACAGGCGAATTAATTGATTCAAAACGGAGTGGGAGACCACAAGTGCTGTCATCCAAAGACAAAAGAAAAATTACACTTCTTGTAAAGGACAAAATAGGAGTAGGGGTTAGAATTGTAACAAAAATTTTAAACTCTTCAACAGAATTCGTCAGTAGAGGTAAAACAGTTTGCAAATCAACTGTGAAAAATTATAAAAGAAGCCGTGCATGGGGTCGCTATGCCACCGTTCCTCGTATAAAGCCACTTCTTACTGATAAAAATGTAAACGACCGAATAACATTTTGTAAAAGAATACAAAAAGGTTTTTTGGATTTGAGCGAACGAGGAAAGAAGCAGAGAATCACCAATCGAATTGTTTCCTGCTCCTAATAAATAAAACTAAGGAGTTAGAACAGCAAATCCGAGTACAATAGCGCACACACACATAGGCCGAAAAAGGATTTGAAAGTCATGGTAGCGGGAGGAATAAGCACCAACGGAAGAACTCCTCTAATAATAATCGAAGAAAAGAGTGCACTGTAAATGGTGATTATTACAGAACAAAAATGATCCCTATTTATGGTGAATGTACTGGTAACAAGAGCCAATTTCCTGGAAGGATGTCACCTATACTCATGCAGGACGGTGCTCGCTGCCACGTGAGACAACTTACATCTAGATGTGCAAAGCTCACAAAAAAGCGATCGAATTAAAACGAGCTAATGGCCCTATATCCTCTCCCCCATCTTGCTATATTATGCCACATAAAATCTTCGCAATGATAGCTTTCTTTGGTTGAGTAAAAATGTAAAGAGCTTTCAAAAAATGGTCCGGATTTATCTTTAGTTTTTCACATCTAGTTGTAAGTTATCTCAGCTGCCGCACAGCGAAGCAAAACTTTCCAACATTTTTGTCAGATTGGCCAGGAAACTCACCAGACCTCAACCCGATCAAACACGTCTTAGTGAATTTTTCTATTTTGTTTAGAACAGTAGGTATGGTCTTGATACTTCCTACTCAGGCATTTAGATTGCAAAATGCTTACAAATTTATGTTTTTCTAATGCTGGTTCAATTCAATTGAACAAGAAGCACAAATCGCATCCTCATCAAGAGTTTCATCATCTAATGCAGAACTTCTCGGAGACTTTTTACAACCAACACAAATTATAAATTATGAAGAAAAAATTTGCAACGAAATTCGCGTATATGAAAGTGCAAGTGTCGTCTTTAATGATGATTTTAATCTACTACAGTGGTGGTACTTGAATTTTTTATATTTTTTATTAGCAACACCAGCCAGTAGTGCCACTTCTGAGAGAACTTTTTCTGTAGCTAGAAATTTAATTTCAGAAAAGAGGTCTTTTATTGGTTCCAATTCAAGTTCTGTAAATCAAATAATGTTTTTGCATTCAAATATAAAAATAAACCGATATCTCCAACGAATTACAAAAAGAAGGTATAATTACCATAAACTGACTTTGTTTCGTAAGATTCAATTGAAATGAATATGTTTTTTATTTTTCTTTATAGGTAAAAAACAAATTATTTCATTTACCTTTTCCAAGTTATAAACAAATTATAACCATTTAATAAATAACTAATATACAATCTATGTGTTTATAAATATTATTCATAAGATAATCAAAACTAACTAGAGTGCTAATGCGCCCCAACTGGTCCATGGATGCGCTTCGCGCACCCCTTTCCAGTGGATACGCTTCGCGGACCCTTTTCCAGTGGATACGCTTCGTACACCCTTTCTTTTTTAGTTGTGAAGAAGCTTGGGAATTGGGGGGATTAGAGCAATGATAGTAGGGAACAGTGATTTTTTTCGTCAAAACGTACCCGTTGTCCGAAAAACTAAAACTTGATTTTCGAATGCCTAAAACTCGTGATACAGATCTCACAGACGGCCGGGCGGTTTTAAGAGATAGCCCGGAGTGTGGAGAACCATTTAAGCTATAGGACTTTTTCCACAAATTCCTCAAAAAGTCCTTGAAAAAGGAATCGGTCAGGACCGGGATCTAGCTCGGAGCAATCCCCGAGTCCTGTGGTATCTTAAAAAAAAAAATACCTTGACATTCTTGAAAAAGGACCCTTCCAGGATCATGTCAATGCATTAAAAGAGTGACTCCTGAAAGCCCAAGTATAGAAAAGGCACTTGCCCCAAAAAGGTTTGTGGGGTTTTACCAAGTCACGTTTTCTATGTAAGAGGAGATAAATTCATCCCCCATTTAATTAAGGTAATACTAACTCAATAATACTCACTGTACTCAGTGTTTTGTACAATATTTTAGAGTACGTTATTTTTTGTGTACATTTTTTTTTTTTATGAACACATAACACTTACGTTTTGCTTCACTTTTATTTTGAATTCTATTTCAGCAGAAATTATCTCTTCAAATCATTCATTTGCTTAACAAGGTTAGAATAGAAGACAGTAAATATTTTAATTAAAACTGAGTGTTTTCAAAGAGGCTTTGAATACATTCATGAAGATGTTTAGTTCTGACAGCTGATCATGATGAGATCAAAGCTCAGAATGAAGAAAAAAAAAACAAACAAACAAAAAAATATAAGAAATTAAAAAAAATTATAATTTAAAATCTGTTCTTTTATTTCAATAGTGAATATTAAGAATTTAAATAAATAAATAAATAATTAGTGTATCCCTCAGTTCAAAAGCTGTACAGGGGGCATTGAAACGCCTGAATAATTTTTGTTGAGATAGGGGCGGCACCTCTTTTCTTCAAAGTCCCTCTTTAAACACGCCATTTTCAAAATGGTGCTGTTATGAATCCACTAAATCAATCTTACTTATTACCCAATCTCGGATTCATAACCCAAAACTAAACCCTTATTCTGCATTCATAATGCCTAACATCCTATCATCACTTTACCCCAAAATGCATTTCACAAGAATTCAAGAAATTCATTACAAACTCAAATTACGAATTCTTAAACACACCCAAGTGAATGCAACTAACAATAAACAACAGCCGACAGGTACCCGTAATTCTATCCGATTTGGCGCGTGCCTAAAATGATCATAATTTCTTCCACATGATAAATGCAAAACAAAAAACGCAATACGATCTAGCGCCAGCATTATGATTCACTCATAAAGACGAACGAAGAAACAATTAAAGCCAAATACGTGACTACGTCACCGACCGATCTGAGACCGGCGAGTTTACCTAACAGGTGCCCAGTAGAATGGCTGCACTTCGTTGCATTGATAAGGTGACGTGAAATTTCATGAATTATGATGACCCTGAAAGTTGTTATGCATGAAATCGATCGTCGAACCTTTTTTCAATTGTTATTCCGTTCGATTTCGGGAATTTTGTTATTTCCGCTCAAATTTCCTGATTTTATTCAAAAATATATTAGATAATTTGTGGAAGGGAGTATCATCCCCATGTTAACCATTTTGGTGATATTTGGACTAGGAATTCAGAGAGTATCCTACAACAAACTAGGAAAGTCCCCCTACCAGAGGTAAGGCCTCCTAAGTTACCTAAAAAGTGTTAATTGCAAGTAAAGAAGTTAAAGTCTAAAAACTAAAAAGTGTTAATTGCAAGTAAAGAAGTTAAGATCTAAAAATTAAGTTGAGACCTGTGAAGAATATAGCCCAGACTTGGGAACCAAGGAAACAAAATAAAATAATTCTAATTCTTTAAAGAGTTATTCCAGGTCTTTTATTTTTGATATATTCTCTTACCCTGAAGAGGAGTAGCAGTTATAACAAAATATTGGTGGCAGCGGTGCAGATTTTTTGCAAGGTTTGTAGGACCTGCAAAACAAAACCCGAAGAAGCAGCAAGAGTGCAGCAAAGTTTAAATTCTAATGTGCTGGCCCAGAGCAGAATCGCCCCTAAGAATAGAGGAGCCCCTCTTTATTGACGGCATATTGGACGACTTCACCTATTTTTCAGAAGACAACGAAGAGAGCTACCTGGACGATTCCCTGGAGAGTTATTCTGACCCTCAGGAGCATCTGAGCTACATCAGCCCTCCTGACGACAACGCCACGGACGGAGACAACTTGGTGGACCTGCTAATTGACGTCCTCATCGAGAACACCGACCGGACGCCCGAAAGCATCTACAGCGAAATCCACAGAGACATGCTGGAGCGAGAACAAGAAGATACCTGGGACTTCGACATTTTTAATAAAGTGTGGAACAAATACCACGATAATACTACTACTTGTGCCATCTTATTCGTATTTGTTTTTATAACATTTTTGGTATTTTTAGAATTTCTAACAGACTTACTTGTTGAGCTTCTCATGGGATTCTACATTTGATATAACACGCTAGATACAAAAAGCGGTTTTTACGTCATGTCTAGTCTCGAGTATGTATATCGTGTATCAGGTGACCATGTGATATATGCGACACACAAAATGTGTACACGCACACATACGTAATAAATGTATCATGTGATTCTCAAGCTCTGTCCTAAAGTGAAAAAACTTCTCAATTCCTTATTTTCTATTTTCATCCTAGTTTTTAATTTTGATCTACACTAAAGAGACTCATTTTATTTTCAGAAAGACCAAGAAAATACTAAGCTTCATCGGGACAACTCTATGCTTCAAACAGAACTTCGAGAAAAGGCCCACCTAATTACTGATTTGCATAAACAGTTAATGGTCGCATTGGGCAGGATCCGAGTGATCGCAAGAATTCGTCCACATAATAATTCGGAACGAAAGAAGAGGCTTTGTCGTTTTAATCTTCCAAATGAATCGACGTTAAACGTATCAATCCCTGAGGAAAGTATGTCTCGAGCCTCAAATCCGGCTCCAGGATACGTATTCAAACTGGACTACATTTTTAATACGGAGTCCAGCCAGGAGCAGGTTTTTGAGATGGTAGCTCCTCTTGTGTACTCAGCTGTCGACGGCAATAACATATGCGTGTTGTCGTACGGACAGACTGGGAGTGGCAAGACTTTTACAATGCATGGCACTGCCGACAAGAACGGCGTAATTCCAAACACTGCTAAGCTCATATTTGAGATAATAGACAGTAAGGAATGTCTTGGATGGAACTACAGCGTAAATATATCTGTCATAGAGCTTTATAAAAATGAGTTAGTTGATCTAACAACAGATGTTAAACTGCCAATAAGCATCCAAATTATCCAAGACGTAGTTATAAAAAATCTGAAGGAAACACCCGTAACAAGCTCCAATCAGCTGTTGCAAATAATCGAAAAAGCCGCAGCAGCAAGACGTACAAAGTCCCATGAAATACTTCGAATAAAATTAAGTGGTACACATCCTGAGCGAAAGAATTCATCAGGATCAATATATTTTGCCGATCGGCTCAGAAAAGCTAGATCATACCACAAATATTGAAGAAACGACATCAATAAATTCCTCTTTAACAAGCTTCAAAACAGCGTTATCGGTTATAAGTTCCGGTAAGGATCCCGTCTGCAGGGACTGTAATTTAGTCAAAATATTGCGACCCTGTTTGAGAGGCGATTCTAAAACTTTAATTTTCGTTAATATCTCGCCGTTTGAAGACAGTTACTTGGAAACAGTGAGCTCATTACAGTTCGGGGCCAGCATTATATCGCGACCGCCACCAAGATCGAAGAGTGAGGTATAGCCTGTGGAGTTGAAATACCGCACCTCGTTGCATTGATAAGGTGACGTGAAATTTCATGAATTAAGATGACCCTGAAAGTTGTTATGCATGAAATCGATCGTCGAACCTTTTTTCAATTGTTATTCCGTTCGATTTCGGGAATTTTGTTATTTCCGCTCAAATTTCCTGATTTTATTCAAAAATATATTAGATAATTTGTGGAAGGGAGTATCATCCCCATGTTAACCATTTTGGTGATATTTGGACTAGGAATTCAGAGAGTATCCTACAGCAAACTAGGAAAGTCCCCCTACCAGAGGTAAGGCCTCCTAAGTTACCTAAAAAGTGTTAATTGCAAGTAAAGAAGTTAAAGTCTAAAAACTAAAAAGTGTTAATTGCAAGTAAAGAAGTTAAGATCTAAAAATTAAGTTGAGACCTGTGAAGAATATAGCCCAGACTTGGGAACCAAGGAAACAAAATAAAATAATTCTAATTCTTTAAAAAGTTATTCCAGGTCTTTTATTTTTGGTATATTCTCTTACCCTGAAGAGGAGTAGCAGTTATAACAAAATATTGGTGGCAGCGGTGCAGATTTTTTGCAAGGTTTGTAGGACCTGCAAAACAAAACCCGAAGAAGCAGCAAGAGTGCAGCAAAGTTTAAATTCTAATGTGCTGGCCCAGAGCAGAATCGCCCCTAAGAATAGAGGAGCCCCTCTTTATTGACGGCATATTGGACGACTTCGCCTATTTTTCAGAAGACAACGAAGAGAGCTACCTGGACGATTCCCTGGAGAGTTATTCTGACCCTCAGGAGCATCTGAGCTACATCAGCCCTCCTGACGACAACGTCACGGACGGAGACAACTTGGTGGACCTGCTAATTGACGTCCTCATCGAGAACACCGACCGGACGCCCGAAAGCATCTACAGCGAAATCCACAGAGACATGCTGGAGCGAGAACAAGAAGATACCTGGGACTTCGACATTTTTAATAAATATACTACTACTTGTGCCATCTTATTCGTATTTGTTTTTATAACTTTTTTGGTATTTTTAGAATTTCTAGCAGACTTACTTGTTGAGCTTCTTACTAAGAGCTTCCTGAAAACATGGGATTCTACATTTGATATAACACGATTGATACAAAAAGCGGTTTTTACGTCATGTCTAGTCTCGAGTATGTATATCGTGTATCAGGTGACCATGTGATATATGCGACACACAAAATGTGTACACGCACACATACGTAATAAATGTATCATGTGATTCTCAAGCTCTGTCCTAAAGTGAAAAAACTTCTCCCTTCCCTATATTCTATTTTCATCCTAGTTTTTAATTTTGATCTACACTAAAGGGACTCATTTTATTTTCAGAAAGACCAAGAAAACACTAAGCTTCATCGGGACAACTCTATGCTTCAAACAGAACTTCGAGAAAAGGCCCACCTAATTACTGATTTGCATAAACAGTTAATGGTCGCATTGGGCAGGATCCGAGTGATCGCAAGAATTCGTCCACATAATAATTCGGAACGAAAGAAGAGGCTTTGTCGTTTTAATCTTCCAAATGAATCGACGTTAAACGTATCAATCCCTGAGGAAAGTACGTCTCGAGCCTCAAATCCGGCTCCAGGATACGTATTCAAACTGGACTACATTTTTAATACGGAGTCCAGCCAGGAGCAGGTTTTTGAGATGGTAGCTCCTCTTGTGCACTCAGCTGTCGACGGCAATAACATATGCGTGTTGTCGTACGGACAGACTGGGAGTGGCAAGACTTTTACAATGCATGGCACTGCCGACAAGAACGACGTAATTCCAAACACTGCTAAGCTCATATTTGAGATAATAGACAGTAAGGAATGTCTTGGATGGAACTACAGCGTAAATATATCTGTCATAGAGCTTTATAAAAATGAGTTAGTTGATCTAACAACAGATGTTAAACTGCCAATAAGCATCCAAATTATCCAAGACGTAGTTATAAAAAATCTGAAGGAAACACCCGTAACAAGCTCCAATCAGCTGTTGCAAATAATCGAAAAAGCCGCAGCAGCAAGACGTACAAAGTCCCATGAAATACTTCGAATAAAATTAAGTGGTACACATCCTGAGCGAAAGAATTCATCAGGATCAATATATTTTGCCGATCGGCTCAGAAAAGCTAGATCATACCACAAATATTGAAGAAACGACATCAATAAATTCCTCTTTAACAAGCTTCAAAACAGCGTTATCGGTTATAAGTTCCGGTAAGGATCCCGTCTGCAGGGACTGTAATTTAGTCAAAATATTGCGACCCTGTTTGAGAGGCGATTCTAAAACTTTAATTTTCGTTAATATCTCGCCGTTTGAAGACAGTTACTTGGAAACAGTGAGCTCATTACAGTTCGGGGCCAGCATTATATCGCGACCGCCACCAAGATCGAAGAGTGAGGTATAGCCTGTGGAGTTGAAATACCGCACTTCGTTGCATTGATAAGGTGACGTGAAATTTCATGAATTAAGATGACCCTGAAAGTTGTTATGCATGAAATCGATCGTCGAACCTTTTTTCAATTGTTATTCCGTTCGATTTCGGGAATTTTGTTATTTCCGCTCAAATTTCCTGATTTTATTCAAAAATATATTAGATAATTTGTGGAAGGGAGTATCATCCCCATGTTAACCATTTTGGTGATATTTGGACTAGGAATTCAGAGAGTATCCTACAGCAAACTAGGAAAGTCCCCCTACCAGAGGTAAGGCCTCCTAAGTTACCTAAAAAGTGTTAATTGCAAGTAAAGAAGTTAAAGTCTAAAAACTAAAAAGTGTTAATTGCAAGTAAAGAAGTTAAGATCTAAAAATTAAGTTGAGACCTGTGAAGAATATAGCCCAGACTTGGGAACCAAGGAAACAAAATAAAATAATTCTAATTCTTTAAAAAGTTATTCCAGGTCTTTTATTTTTGGTATATTCTCTTACCCTGAAGAGGAGTAGCAGTTATAACAAAATATTGGTGGCAGCGGTGCAGATTTTTTGCAAGGTTTGTAGGACCTGCAAAACAAAACCCGAAGAAGCAGCAAGAGTGCAGCAAAGTTTAAATTCTAATGTGCTGGCCCAGAGCAGAATCGCCCCTAAGAATAAAGGAGCCCCTCTTTATTGACGGCATATTGGACGACTTCGCCTATTTTTCAGAAGACAACGAAGAGAGCTACCTGGACGATTCCCTGGAGAGTTATTCTGACCCTCAGGAGCATCTGAGCTACATCAGCCCTCCTGACGACAACGCCACGGACGGAGACAACTTGGTGGACCTGCTAATTGACGTCCTCCACCGACCGGACGCCCGAAAGCATCTACAGCGAAATCCACAGAGACATGCTGGAGCGAGAACAAGAAGATACCTGGGACTTCGACATTTTTAATAAAGTGTGGAACAAATACCACGACAATACTACTACTTCTGCCATCTTATTCGTATTTGTTTTTATAACTTTTTTGGTATTTTTAGAATTTCTAACAGACTTACTTGTTGAGCTTCTTACTAAGAGCTTCCTGAAAACATGGGATTCTACATTTGATATAACACGCTAGATACAAAAAGCGGTTTTTACGTCATGTCTAGTTTCGAGTATGTATATCGTGTATCAGGTGACCATGTGATATATGCGACACACAAAATGTGTACACGCACACATACGTAATAAATGTATCATGTGATTCTCAAGCTCTGTCCTAAAGTGAAAAAACTTCTCCCTTCCCTATTTTCTATTTTCATCCTAGTTTTTAATTTTGATCTACACTATCATTTTATTTTCAGAAAGACCAAGAAAACACTAAGCTTCATCGGGACAACTCTATGCTTCAAACAGAACTTCGAGAAAAGGCCCACCTAATTACTGATTTGCATAAACAGTTAATGGTCGCATTGGGCAGGATCCGAGTGATCGCAAGAATTCGTCCACATAATAATTCGGAACGAAAGAAGAGGCTTTGTCGTTTTAATCTTCCAAATGAATCGACGTTAAACGTATCAATCCCTGAGGAAAGTACGTCTCGAGCCTCAAATCCGGCTCCAGGATACGTATTCAAACTGGACTACATTTTTAATACGGAGTCCAGCCAGGAGCAGGTTTTTGAGATGGTAGCTCCTCTTGTGCACTCAGCTGTCGACGGCAATAACATATGCGTGTTGTCGTACGGACAGACTGGGAGTGGCAAGACTTTTACAATGCATGGCACTGCCGACAAGAACGGCGTAATTCCAAACACTGCTAAGCTCATATTTGAGATAATAGACAGTAAGGAATGTCTTGGATGGAACTACAGCGTAAATATATCTGTCATAGAGCTTTATAAAAATGAGTTAGTTGATTTAACAACAGATGTTAAACTGCCAATAAGCATCCAAATTATCCAAGACGTAGTTATAAAAAATCTGAAGGAAACACCCGTAACAAGCTCCAATCAGCTGTTGCAAATAATCGAAAAAGCCGCAGCAGCAAGACGTACAAAGGCCCATGAAATACTTCGAATAAAATTAAGTGGTACACATCCTGAGCGAAAGAATTCATCAGGATCAATATATTTTGCCGATCGGCTCAGAAAAGCTAGATCATACCACAAATATTGAAGAAACGACATCAATAAATTCCTCTTTAACAAGCCTCAAAACAGAGTTATCGGTTATAAGTTCCGGTAAGGATCCCGTCTGCAGGGACTGTAATTTAGTCAAAATATTGCGACCCTGTTTGAGAGGCGATTCTAAAACTTTAATTTTCGTTAATATCTCGCCGTTTGAAGACAGTTACTTGGAAACAGTGAGCTCATTACAGTTCGGGGCCAGCATTATATCGCGACCGCCACCAAGATCGAAGAGTGAAGTATAGCCTGTGGAGTTGAAATACTGCACTTCGTTGCATTGATAAGGTGACGTGAAATTTCATGAATTATGATGACCCTGAAAGTTGTTATGCATGAAATCGATCGTCGAACCTTTTTTCAATTGTTATTCCGTTCGATTTCGGGAATTTTGTTATTTCCGCTCAAATTTCCTGATTTTATTCAAAAATATATTAGATAATTTGTGGAAGGGAGTATCATCCCCATGTTAACCATGTTGGTGATATTTGGACTAGGAATTCAGAGAGTATCCTACAGCAAACTAGGAAAGTCCCCCTACCAGAGGTAAGGCCTCCTAAGTTACCTAAAAAGTGTTAATTGCAAGTAAAGAAGTTAAAGTCTAAAAACTAAAAAGTGTTAATTGCAAGTAAAGAAGTTAAGATCTAAAAATTAAGTTGAGACCTGTGAAGAATATAGCCCAGACTTGGGAACCAAGGAAACAAAATAAAATAATTCTAATTCTTTAAAAAGTTATTCCAGGTCTTTTATTTTTGGTATATTCTCTTACCCTGAAGAGGAGTAGCAGTTATAACAAAATATTGGTGGCAGCGGTGCAGATTTTTTGCAAGGTTTGTAGGACCTGCAAAACAAAACCCGAAGAAGCAGCAAGAGTGCAGCAAAGTTTAAATTCTAATGTGCTGGCCCAGAGCAGAATCGCCCCTCTTTATTGACGGCATATTGGACGACTTCGCCTATTTTTCAGAAGACAACGAAGAGAGCTACCTGGACGATTCCCTGGAGAGTTATTCTGACCCTCAGGAGCATCTGAGCTACATCAGCCCTCCTGACGACAACGTCACGGACGGAGACAACTTGGTGGACCTGCTGATTGACTTCCTCATCGAGAACACCGACCGGACGCCCGAAAGCATCTACAGCGAAATCCACAGAGACATCCTGGAGCGAGAACAAGAAGATACCTGGGACTTCGACATTTTTAATAAAGTGTGGAACAAATACCACGACAATACTACTACTTGTGCCATCTTATTCGTATTTGTTTTTATAACTTTTTTGGTATTTTTAGAATTTCTAACAGACTTACTTGTTGAGCTTCTCACGAAGAGCTTCCTGAAAACATGGGATTCTACATTTGATATAACACGCTTGATACAAAAAGCTGTTTTTACGTCATGTCTAGTCTCGAGTATGTATATCGTGTATCAGGTGACCATGTGATATATGCGACACACAAAATGTGTACACGCACACATACGTAATAAATGTATCATGTGATTCTCAAGCTCTGTCCTAAAGTAAAAAAACTTCTCCCTTCCCTATTATCTATTTTCATCCTAGTTTTTAATTTTGATCTACACTAAAGAGACTCATTTTATTTTCAGAAAGACCAAGAAAACAGTAAGCTTCATCGGGACAACTCTATGCTTCAAACAGAACTTCGAGAAAAGGCCCACCTAATTACTGATTTGCATAAACAGTTAATGGTCGCATTGGGCAGGATCCGAGTGATCGCAAGAATTCGTCCACATAATAATTCGGAACGAAAGAAGAGGCTTTGTCGTTTTAATCTTCCAAATGGATCGACGTTAAACGTATCAATCCCTGAGGAAAGTACGTCTCGAGCCTCAAATCCGGCTCCAGGATACGTATTCAAACTGGACTACATTTTTAATACGGAGTCCAGCCAGGAGCAGGTTTTTGAGATGGTAGCTCCTCTTGTGCACTCAGCTGTCGACGGCAATAACATATGCGTGTTGTCGTACGGACAGACTGGTGTAGTACATACATACTACTCTCATATAAATTAACAGAAAAACCCAACATCAAGAAAACCCATGAGAAACGATAAAATCATTTCAAACAGCAATCAATGAAAATATTTGAAATTACTTCACGCTAACAGCCGTGAAAAATATTCTAAAAAATTGCATCACTAAAATACTTCCGCCAAAGCATTCGAAATCATAAACACAACATATGTGTAAATGATGTAAGCCATTCTTACATCCAATTCATTCTTACCTTTACCTTCTTTTGCCGGCACCAATAAACAAATATTATGTAATAAAAACATTTCTCTTCATTGCATGAAGTTACGTGTTCTGTGACAATGAATAGTGATTGCACATGGGTCAACATTTCTTGTGAACGATTTGCGATTGCATGATTGCTTTGACTGAAATTTTTGTCATATATGAAGTAATAAAATTGTATTTAGGTAACCTTAGAAATTATGTAGGTAAGTTAAGAAATTCAAGAATTTTTGTATACCTTATGAGTAAGGTCGATTATATATAAGCAGAACATTTTTGAATAAAATTGATTCCTTCTCGAGACAGGAAAAGAAGTAGTCTTTTAATACAAATTCTTCCTGCTCATTAAGTCGGCAGTTCTAGTTGTACTAGAACGCCTAACCATTACTCCGGTAACCATAGCTGGCCCTTGGCTTAGCTTCCGGAAGTCGCCAGCTGCTGTGAAGAAGATACCTCTGGGCATAATTGGAGATTTATTACCTGATTAACTGGGAAGTATAGTTAATCATTACACGTCTCACATGAGTGTTTATGAACCCCGACGGCTCCTCAATAATAAATTTAATTATTTCGATATACATATTCCATTAATTGATCAACAATAAAACGTTCGCTACTGGTCCTATAATTGACTCCTTCCTTCCAGGTCAGTGGGGCAGCTCTGCCAGATACGTCTACCGCTCGATTTAACGCCGAAGATATTATAAGTTTAGGAGCGAGATTAGAAGAGGTAAGCAAAAAATTAAAAATAGTAATCTTAAAAACCGGCTAAAATACTTCCGCCAAAGCATTCGAAATCATAAACACAACATATGTGTAAATGATGTAAGCCATTCTTACATCCAATTCATTCTTACCTTTACCTTCTTTTGCCGGCACCAATAAACAAATATTATGTAATAAAAACATTTCTCTTCATTGCATGAAGTTACGTGTTCTGTGACAATGAATAGTGATTGCACATGGGTCAACATTTCTTGTGAACGATTTGCGATTGCATGATTGCTTTGACTGAAATTTTTGTCATATATGAAGTAATAAAATTGTATTTAGGTAACCTTAGAAATTATGTAGGTAAGTTAAGAAATTCAAGAATTTTTGTATACCTTATGAGTAAGGTCGATTATATATAAGCAGAACATTTTTGAATAAAATTGATTCCTTCTCGAGACAGGAAAAGAAGTAGTCTTTTAATACAAATTCTTCCTGCTCATTAAGTCGGCAGTTCTAGTTGTACTAGAACGCCTAACCATTACTCCGGTAACCATAGCTGGCCCTTGGCTTAGCTTCCGGAAGTCGCCAGCTGCTGTGAAGAAGATACCTCTGGGCATAATTGGAGATTTATTACCTGATTAACTGGGAAGTATAGTTAATCATTACACGTCTCACATGAGTGTTTATGAACCCCGACGGCTCCTCAATAATAAATTTAATTATTTCGATATACATATTCCATTAATTGATCAACAATAAAACGTTCGCTACTGGTCCTATAATTGACTCCTTCCTTCCAGGTCAGTGGGGCAGCTCTGCCAGATACGTCTACCGCTCGATTTAACGCCGAAGATATTATAAGTTTAGGAGCGAGATTAGAAGAGGTAAGCAAAAAATTAAAAATAGTAATCTTAAAAACCGGCTTTCTTAGCACTATTTTAGAGCATTTTCGTTTATAATCCAATTTAGAGCAGAGCTTGAGACTCGGATGACACACGAGTGTTTTATTACATATGTATGCGTGTACTCAATTTGTGTGCGTATATATCATATGATGATTTTTCTTTGCTTTCTCAAGAACATTCCTTTCCATTTTAAACATAAAATTCATTTGCATTAACACACAGCCTTTACTTCACATTTAACCAACTTATAATTTCCAAAATTTTTTTCACAGGGGTACGTAAATTACCCTTTAAAACAGATCGCGAGGCTTTATCTTGTAGCCTCTGCAGCCTGTATTGAATCTTCCCAGAGCTTGTGTACAAAAGCGTTGCGCAATGTGTGAAATTTTATCAGAACAATGGTGTTAACCATAAGACCTTATTGCACTTTTTCTTTTTTACATGTCTCGTGCCAATTTAAAGTCGTCTCACATAAGTGTTTATGAACCCCGACGGCTCCTCAATAATAAATTTAATTATTTCGATATACATATTCCATTAATTGATCAACAATAAAACGTTCGCTACTGGTCCTATAATTGACTCCTTCCTTCCAGGTCAGTGGGGCAGCTCTGCCAGATACGTCTACCGCTCGATTTAACGCCGAAGATATTATAAGTTTAGGAGCGAGATTAGAAGAGGTAAGCAAAAAATTAAAAATAGTAATCTTAAAAACCGGCTAAAATACTTCCGCCAAAGCATTCGAAATCATAAACACAACATATGTGTAAATGATGTAAGCCATTCTTACATCCTGTAGTACATACATACTACCCTCATTTCATTAAGATCATTCATTCAAAATTAACATACATACATACATATATACATACTACCCTCATTTAGAACATTCGAATAAACCCAAAAAACCCAACATAAAAAGTAATCACATATTACATGAAGCAAAGAAAATATAGATGAAATTATATTACTTCATCCACAGTGAAAACAAGAAAATTACTTCATAGCATGAACACATGTGGCATATGTGCAAATCGCTGCCGCTACCTTTTTGTCGGCACATGATGTAATAAAAACATTTCACCGCTTTGCATGAAGTTACGTATTCAGCGATATTGAATGTTGATTGCACTAAATGGCAATAAAATAAGGGTCATCAATTCTTGCGAACAATTTACGTTATAGTTGCATCACATAGAATTTCGCTTCACGATATTTTGTAATATGTCGTCATGAAATACATATTTCGACGACCTTAGAATTTATGATAGGTAAGTAGGAAGTTAAGAGATCGATTGTATATAAAGCCATACATTTTTGAATAAAGCAGAACAGTTTTGCTTGAGACTGGAAGAAGTTAGTTTTCACTCTACTCTCCCATCTCTAAAGTCGGCAGTTCAAGATATTCTTGAACGCTTTATCAATTTGGTAACCTCAGCTGGCCATTGGCTTAGCTTCCAAATATATTCCAGCTGTTCCAGAGCAGTATCCAGTGCTAAGAAGACGTCCTCACCTGATTATCGAGAAAAGTAAAGATAATCATTACATGGCGACCCTGCCTCCGACGAATCAATTGACGAAGGAGAATCTTGGAACCCTGTCTACCGAGTTACAAGAAGTATTAAGAGAGGACCCAAGAGCTGGACCCAGGCCGATATCGATAGAAGAATACCGAAAGAGGAAGCTGAATCAACCCCAACACCACCAAGAAGAAAAGTGCCAGCCACCTAAGAAGAAAAAAAAGAAGAGGGCCGGAAAGCTTGTGAAACATCGAAGAGAAATTGCAGAACTACACAGGCTAACAACGCTAGCAACTACGAAGAAGGAGAAAAATTCATTCTTGGACGACATCAGGCTAAAAAGACAACAATTTTGGAGAACCAAAGACAAAACATCCCCCAGGCTGAAGTAGAATTATATGTAAGAGAATGGGAGGAAAGGAGTCCAAAAATAAAGAAGCCACCGCAAATCAAGACGCAGCAGCATCGTCATCAGGAAACTCTTTTCTAACGGCTGAAATTTATATAGATCACGCGACCGACATAAAAATCCTATTAGGAATTATCATAGCATTATTTTTAGCGATATTATTGTATAGACATATTAGAAATAAGTACATAAGTAGAGTAAAGAAGGAAGCTAATAAATTAGTCATAACAGCTTAAGAATTAATACTAATGTGAAATATATTGAATTCATTTTAAATAAAGAAAAATTTTAAATTAAAAGAATGGCTTTGATAAATAAGAATGCAGAACCTAAAGAATGTGATCAAAAAATTAGAAAAGATCATTGAAAATTTTAAAAAGAGTAAAAATAGAATCTATTCAGCTGGATACATACTAGCGAAAGGGAATGAAATAAATGATTTAAAGGCAAAATTTGTAGAAGAATACAATAAGTTACAGCGTGAAGAAAAAGAAATTTGCAAGAAGCTGATAGAAAAATACAAAACCTTATGTGAGGAACTGAATAGGATAATAGACATTAAAACCAAACAGATACGAGAGATACTGGAAAAATCAATTGAAGAAGAAGAATCATCTGTAGATTCAGATTTAGAAGAAGAAAGTAGAGATCATAACAGGATGGCAACTTTTGATATAGCAAGCGTCACTAAAATAGTGCCGATCTTTGACGGAGACTCGCAACAACTAAACAATTTTATCAACTTGACAGAGTATCTCCACGATGAATTAAAAGCATCAGAGGATAAAGAGAAACTGTTAAAATTCCTGATAAAAACAAGATTATCAGAAAGAGCTCGTAACAGAATAGTTAACGAAGCTGATCCCATAAATTTCAAATCTTTTAAGGAAATACTATTGAAAACTTTCAAACCTCACAAAAATGCATTGAAAATCCAAAATGATTTGTCTAAGGTACGACAAGGAGATAGAACTTTGCAGAGCTACGTTGCAGAGATTGATACTCTAATTGCAGATTTGAATAATATTCAAATAACAGAACAAGGTGAGCAGAATAAAGAAATCATTACAAAAATGAATGATAGAATTGCCTTGAATTCTTTTAAATCAGGATTGAGAAATTCAATCAAATATACAATATTTGCAAACAGACCTGCAACATATGCTGATGCTATTGATCTTGCCCAAGAGATAGATTCAGAGCAAGCCAAGTCTGAAGAGAACAGAATTTACAAATTCCAAGCACATGCTCGCAGATCTGGACAATCATATTCAAGAGGCTTTCATAGAAACCATAACCAACAATCATATAGAAACTACAACAATCAATTTCAACAGAACAGATTTAACACTAACAGAAACACATTTTTCAATAACAATACTAGAACCAACTTTGCACAAAATAACTTCAGAAACAATGGAAATCCTTCTCAAAGACAATTCAATAATACGAACAGAGGAAACATCAGATATCAAAACAGACAACCACGACAAATTAATTTGTTGGAGTCGGAAAACTACGGGATCGTCCCCGGAGAACACCTATCGAGGGACGAGAAATATCAAGAGCAAATCGAAAATTAATTAAAATACATTTCATAGATGTTGGCAAGCTAACGAACTATATAGCATTACACAGTACCAATAAAGCTTCTGCCACATCATGGTTTATAGACACTGGTGCAGACATCTCGATCATTAAGGTGAACTGCATAGATGTGAACTTAATAAACAAAAGTGAAATTTGCAAAATAAGAGGTGTGACAAAAGGTGAAAGTGAAACGTTAGGAACAATAATTTTACAATTTGATGCAGAAGGTGAAAGACTTAAACATAAAGTACATATTGTAAGTGAAAATTTTCCAATAGCGACAGATGGACTATTAGGGAAAGACTTTTTTATAAAATATAGATGTAAAATAGATTATGACACTTTCATATTAACAATTTGTACAGAGCTTAATGATATTAATCTACCTATAATAACCCAAATTCCAGAAGAAGAATCCATTAACATACCTGCTAGATCTCAGATAATACAGCCAATAAACATAGAAGTAAGTGAAGATAGTATAGTACTAAGTAATGAAATCAAAGAAGGGCTACACGTAGCGAACACAATAATACCAGCAAAAGGTATAAAACATGTGAAATTTATAAATGTAACTGAAGATGACATTTGCATAAAAAATCCGCAGTTGGAAGTTGTTCCTTTAGCAAACTATAGATTTGTAGAGAAATTGACCAGACATAAAGTCGAAGAAAAAGAGAGATTTGAACAACTAAAAAAGGAATTAAATGTGCAAAATTTAGATGAGAAAGCAAAAGATACGCTATATCAACTATGCAAGGATTACACAGATATCTTTTACCTGACGAATGACAAACTAACAGTGAATAATTTTTACCAGCAGCATATATCGACACATGACAACTCTCCTGTATACATTAAAAACTATAGACTGCCACAAACGCAGCTAGAAGAAATAAATAGGCAAGTAGACAAGCTACTAGACGAAGAAATAATTGAACATTCAAGGAGCCCATACAATTCACCCTTATTGGTAGTGCCCAAAAAGGATAACAAAGGTGATAAGAAATGGAGAATGGTTGTTGACTTCCGTCAACTCAACAAAAAGATTACGGATGACAAATTTCCTCTAACCAGATTAGAAGATATTTTGGACAACCTAGGAAAAGCTAGATATTTTTCAACTTTGGACCTTACAAGCTCATTTCATCAGATTGAACTGGATGAAGAATCACGACCGCTCACAGCCTTTTCAACAAATAAAGGACATTTTCAATTTAAACGACTACCTTTTGGCTTAAAGATATCAACCAACAGTTTTCAGCGTATGCTATCAATAGCACTCGCAGGATTGGATGCAGAAACATTCTTATATGTTGATGATATAATCACCTATGGAAACAACATACAACATCATAACAGAAATTTGGTGAAAACATTCGAGCGCCTAAGAGAATATAATTTGAAACTGAATCCACAAAAATGCAATTTCTTACAAACAGAAGTAGTTTACTTGGGACACCTTATAACTAATGAAGGTATACAAACAGACCCAAAGAAATATGATAGCATAGTGAACTATCCAAGACCAACGAACGCCGATGAAGCTCGAAGATTCACAGCATTCTGTAATTACTACAGAAGATTCATCGCAAACTTCGCTAAAATTGCAAAACCACTCAATCAGCTAACAAAGAAAAATACACCATTCATATGGTCGGAGCAATGTGAAAAAGCATTTCAAACATTGAAACAGAGACTGATAAGTCCCCCAGTTCTCCAATACCCAAACTTTGACGAACCATTTATCCTAACTACAGATGCTTCTGATTCAGCATTAGGAGCAGTACTATCACAAGGAGAAATTGGAAAAGATCTACCAATTTCATATGCAAGCAGATCTTTGAACAAACATGAATTAAACAAACCAATAATAATCAAAGAATTGCTAGGAATTTACTGGGCTATAACTCATTTCAGACCGTACTTATATGGTCGCAAATTCATAGTAGTCACAGATCATCGTCCACTTGTCAGCCTATTTACTCACAAAAATCCATCATCAAAGATGACAAGAATTAGAATGGAATTGTCGGAATACAACTTCGAAATAATTTATAAAAAGGGAGCATTAAACACGAATGCAGACGCGCTTTCTAGAATAAAAATGAGCTCAGAATTATTAAAAGAAATGATACCTAAGGAGATAAATAAAATAGAGAAAATATATAGCATGAAATCACGTGATAAAAATAAGAGCACGGAAGAATTGTCAGGCCAACTATTCATCCATCAATGTGCTTCTATTTCAGAAACAAGATCGATTAAAAAATTGAAATTTATAAATATAAAAGAGGATATCCCACAAAGAAAATATAACAAGAAGAAGAATATATTCATAAAGAAGAAAGAAGTTGCAATCGAGTACAGTAATAAACCATGCCTTAGATTAGGTTTTATCTTGGAGACACTGTCACTCTCTATGATTAGCAACAGAATACAGAAGTTAGCTCTATCAACGAAAGATAACATATTTGAAAGCGTGAACATAACAATATTTAAAGAAGAATTTAATAAGATACAAAGGAAATTAATTAAGGAAAGAAACAATTGTATAAGGATAATTTTATATGAGCCTCCCAAAAGTATAACAGACAAAGAGAAGCAACTGGAGATAATCAAAGAATTTCATGACACACCACACACTGGTGGACACACAGGAATAAAGAGAACTATCAACAAAATCAAGCAACGATACTGCTGGAAGAATTTGAACAAAATGGTAAAATCATATGTAAATAATTGTGAAGAATGCAAATTAAACAAAATTGTAAGACATACTAAGGAGCATTTAACAATTACTGATACTCCCAGTACTAGTTTTGAAACCTTAGAACTAGACACTGTAGGACCATTAAGGCAGAGTAAGTACTACAGGTACATACTAACATGCCAATGCCAATTGACGAAATACGTTGAAGCTTTCCCAATGGAAAACAAGGAAGCAAAAACAATCGCGAAAATATTAATTGAAAAGATCATTTTGAAATATGGTACATTCAAAAAGATTAGAACAGACAAGGGAACTGAATTTGTGAATTCTATATTCAGAGAAATATGCAAAATTTTTCATATAGAACATGTTACATCAACCCCATTTCACCATGAAACCATGGGTGCAATTGAAAGAAACCATAGAGTATTGAATGAATATCTACTCTCTATATGCAAAAATGATCAATGGGACGAATGGTTACCCTATTTTACATTCTCATATAACATAACACCGCACTCGGAAACTAATTTAACACCATTTGAACTAGTATATGGAAAAATCGCGACATTGCCAAATATAGAAAAGCGAGACATAAGCCCAATATATAACATTGAGGACTATGCCAAAGAGGTCAAATATAGAATACAACAAACTCAAGACCTTGCAAAATCAATACTTGAAATTACGAAGAGAAAAAGAAAATCAAGCCATGACAAAAAAGTAAAACCGTTAAATATTAAAGTAGGAGATAAAGTTAAGATTAGAGTAGGAAATAAGAGAAAATCTGAACCACCATACAAAGGACCATACATGGTTGTAGAAACAAACAATGTAAATAGTAAAATTGATATTAATGGAGAAATTAAGGAAATACATAATAATAGACTAGATAAATACTAATGTAATAAACTAGATAAATATTAATGTAATAAACCAGATAAATATTAATGTAACAGACTAGATAAATATTTAATACCAATTAGCTCTAATAATCACTTATGTATCAATATAAGAAATAAAAAATAAAACGATGACATCACAGTAAGATAAATCAAAATAAATTATAAGATGCAATTATAACACAAGTCAAAAAAAAATTTTTATTTTATGAAACAAAATTTTTTTTTTCCTTATAAAGGGAGGGATGTAGTACATACATACTACCCTCATTTCATTAAGATCATTCATTCAAAATTAACATACATACATACATATATACATACTACCCTCATTTAGAACATTCGAATAAACCCAAAAAACCCAACATAAAAAGTAATCACATATTACATGAAGCAAAGAAAATATAGATGAAATTATATTACTTCATCCACAGTGAAAACAAGAAAATTACTTCATAGCATGAACACATGTGGCATATGTGCAAATCGCTGCCGCTACCTTTTTGTCGGCACATGATGTAATAAAAACATTTCACCGCTTTGCATGAAGTTACGTATTCAGCGATATTGAATGTTGATTGCACTAAATGGCAATAAAATAAGGGTCATCAATTCTTGCGAACAATTTACGTTATAGTTGCATCACATAGAATTTCGCTTCACGATATTTTGTAATATGTCGTCATGAAATACATATTTCGACGACCTTAGAATTTATGATAGGTAAGTAGGAAGTTAAGAGATCGATTGTATATAAAGCCATACATTTTTGAATAAAGCAGAACAGTTTTGCTTGAGACTGGAAGAAGTTAGTTTTCACTCTACTCTCCCATCTCTAAAGTCGGCAGTTCAAGATATTCTTGAACGCTTTATCAATTTGGTAACCTCAGCTGGCCATTGGCTTAGCTTCCAAATATATTCCAGCTGTTCCAGAGCAGTATCCAGTGCTAAGAAGACGTCCTCACCTGATTATCGAGAAAAGTAAAGATAATCATTACATGGCGACCCTGCCTCCGACGAATCAATTGACGAAGGAGAATCTTGGAACCCTGTCTACCGAGTTACAAGAAGTATTAAGAGAGGACCCAAGAGCTGGACCCAGGCCGATATCGATAGAAGAATACCGAAAGAGGAAGCTGAATCAACCCCAACACCACCAAGAAGAAAAGTGCCAGCCACCTAAGAAGAAAAAAAAGAAGAGGGCCGGAAAGCTTGTGAAACATCGAAGAGAAATTGCAGAACTACACAGGCTAACAACGCTAGCAACTACGAAGAAGGAGAAAAATTCATTCTTGGACGACATCAGGCTAAAAAGACAACAATTTTGGAGAACCAAAGACAAAACATCCCCCAGGCTGAAGTAGAATTATATGTAAGAGAATGGGAGGAAAGGAGTCCAAAAATAAAGAAGCCACCGCAAATCAAGACGCAGCAGCATCGTCATCAGGAAACTCTTTTCTAACGGCTGAAATTTATATAGATCACGCGACCGACATAAAAATCCTATTAGGAATTATCATAGCATTATTTTTAGCGATATTATTGTATAGACATATTAGAAATAAGTACATAAGTAGAGTAAAGAAGGAAGCTAATAAATTAGTCATAACAGCTTAAGAATTAATACTAATGTGAAATATATTGAATTCATTTTAAATAAAGAAAAATTTTAAATTAAAAGAATGGCTTTGATAAATAAGAATGCAGAACCTAAAGAATGTGATCAAAAAATTAGAAAAGATCATTGAAAATTTTAAAAAGAGTAAAAATAGAATCTATTCAGCTGGATACATACTAGCGAAAGGGAATGAAATAAATGATTTAAAGGCAAAATTTGTAGAAGAATACAATAAGTTACAGCGTGAAGAAAAAGAAATTTGCAAGAAGCTGATAGAAAAATACAAAACCTTATGTGAGGAACTGAATAGGATAATAGACATTAAAACCAAACAGATACGAGAGATACTGGAAAAATCAATTGAAGAAGAAGAATCATCTGTAGATTCAGATTTAGAAGAAGAAAGTAGAGATCATAACAGGATGGCAACTTTTGATATAGCAAGCGTCACTAAAATAGTGCCGATCTTTGACGGAGACTCGCAACAACTAAACAATTTTATCAACTTGACAGAGTATCTCCACGATGAATTAAAAGCATCAGAGGATAAAGAGAAACTGTTAAAATTCCTGATAAAAACAAGATTATCAGAAAGAGCTCGTAACAGAATAGTTAACGAAGCTGATCCCATAAATTTCAAATCTTTTAAGGAAATACTATTGAAAACTTTCAAACCTCACAAAAATGCATTGAAAATCCAAAATGATTTGTCTAAGGTACGACAAGGAGATAGAACTTTGCAGAGCTACGTTGCAGAGATTGATACTCTAATTGCAGATTTGAATAATATTCAAATAACAGAACAAGGTGAGCAGAATAAAGAAATCATTACAAAAATGAATGATAGAATTGCCTTGAATTCTTTTAAATCAGGATTGAGAAATTCAATCAAATATACAATATTTGCAAACAGACCTGCAACATATGCTGATGCTATTGATCTTGCCCAAGAGATAGATTCAGAGCAAGCCAAGTCTGAAGAGAACAGAATTTACAAATTCCAAGCACATGCTCGCAGATCTGGACAATCATATTCAAGAGGCTTTCATAGAAACCATAACCAACAATCATATAGAAACTACAACAATCAATTTCAACAGAACAGATTTAACACTAACAGAAACACATTTTTCAATAACAATACTAGAACCAACTTTGCACAAAATAACTTCAGAAACAATGGAAATCCTTCTCAAAGACAATTCAATAATACGAACAGAGGAAACATCAGATATCAAAACAGACAACCACGACAAATTAATTTGTTGGAGTCGGAAAACTACGGGATCGTCCCCGGAGAACACCTATCGAGGGACGAGAAATATCAAGAGCAAATCGAAAATTAATTAAAATACATTTCATAGATGTTGGCAAGCTAACGAACTATATAGCATTACACAGTACCAATAAAGCTTCTGCCACATCATGGTTTATAGACACTGGTGCAGACATCTCGATCATTAAGGTGAACTGCATAGATGTGAACTTAATAAACAAAAGTGAAATTTGCAAAATAAGAGGTGTGACAAAAGGTGAAAGTGAAACGTTAGGAACAATAATTTTACAATTTGATGCAGAAGGTGAAAGACTTAAACATAAAGTACATATTGTAAGTGAAAATTTTCCAATAGCGACAGATGGACTATTAGGGAAAGACTTTTTTATAAAATATAGATGTAAAATAGATTATGACACTTTCATATTAACAATTTGTACAGAGCTTAATGATATTAATCTACCTATAATAACCCAAATTCCAGAAGAAGAATCCATTAACATACCTGCTAGATCTCAGATAATACAGCCAATAAACATAGAAGTAAGTGAAGATAGTATAGTACTAAGTAATGAAATCAAAGAAGGGCTACACGTAGCGAACACAATAATACCAGCAAAAGGTATAAAACATGTGAAATTTATAAATGTAACTGAAGATGACATTTGCATAAAAAATCCGCAGTTGGAAGTTGTTCCTTTAGCAAACTATAGATTTGTAGAGAAATTGACCAGACATAAAGTCGAAGAAAAAGAGAGATTTGAACAACTAAAAAAGGAATTAAATGTGCAAAATTTAGATGAGAAAGCAAAAGATACGCTATATCAACTATGCAAGGATTACACAGATATCTTTTACCTGACGAATGACAAACTAACAGTGAATAATTTTTACCAGCAGCATATATCGACACATGACAACTCTCCTGTATACATTAAAAACTATAGACTGCCACAAACGCAGCTAGAAGAAATAAATAGGCAAGTAGACAAGCTACTAGACGAAGAAATAATTGAACATTCAAGGAGCCCATACAATTCACCCTTATTGGTAGTGCCCAAAAAGGATAACAAAGGTGATAAGAAATGGAGAATGGTTGTTGACTTCCGTCAACTCAACAAAAAGATTACGGATGACAAATTTCCTCTAACCAGATTAGAAGATATTTTGGACAACCTAGGAAAAGCTAGATATTTTTCAACTTTGGACCTTACAAGCTCATTTCATCAGATTGAACTGGATGAAGAATCACGACCGCTCACAGCCTTTTCAACAAATAAAGGACATTTTCAATTTAAACGACTACCTTTTGGCTTAAAGATATCAACCAACAGTTTTCAGCGTATGCTATCAATAGCACTCGCAGGATTGGATGCAGAAACATTCTTATATGTTGATGATATAATCACCTATGGAAACAACATACAACATCATAACAGAAATTTGGTGAAAACATTCGAGCGCCTAAGAGAATATAATTTGAAACTGAATCCACAAAAATGCAATTTCTTACAAACAGAAGTAGTTTACTTGGGACACCTTATAACTAATGAAGGTATACAAACAGACCCAAAGAAATATGATAGCATAGTGAACTATCCAAGACCAACGAACGCCGATGAAGCTCGAAGATTCACAGCATTCTGTAATTACTACAGAAGATTCATCGCAAACTTCGCTAAAATTGCAAAACCACTCAATCAGCTAACAAAGAAAAATACACCATTCATATGGTCGGAGCAATGTGAAAAAGCATTTCAAACATTGAAACAGAGACTGATAAGTCCCCCAGTTCTCCAATACCCAAACTTTGACGAACCATTTATCCTAACTACAGATGCTTCTGATTCAGCATTAGGAGCAGTACTATCACAAGGAGAAATTGGAAAAGATCTACCAATTTCATATGCAAGCAGATCTTTGAACAAACATGAATTAAACAAACCAATAATAATCAAAGAATTGCTAGGAATTTACTGGGCTATAACTCATTTCAGACCGTACTTATATGGTCGCAAATTCATAGTAGTCACAGATCATCGTCCACTTGTCAGCCTATTTACTCACAAAAATCCATCATCAAAGATGACAAGAATTAGAATGGAATTGTCGGAATACAACTTCGAAATAATTTATAAAAAGGGAGCATTAAACACGAATGCAGACGCGCTTTCTAGAATAAAAATGAGCTCAGAATTATTAAAAGAAATGATACCTAAGGAGATAAATAAAATAGAGAAAATATATAGCATGAAATCACGTGATAAAAATAAGAGCACGGAAGAATTGTCAGGCCAACTATTCATCCATCAATGTGCTTCTATTTCAGAAACAAGATCGATTAAAAAATTGAAATTTATAAATATAAAAGAGGATATCCCACAAAGAAAATATAACAAGAAGAAGAATATATTCATAAAGAAGAAAGAAGTTGCAATCGAGTACAGTAATAAACCATGCCTTAGATTAGGTTTTATCTTGGAGACACTGTCACTCTCTATGATTAGCAACAGAATACAGAAGTTAGCTCTATCAACGAAAGATAACATATTTGAAAGCGTGAACATAACAATATTTAAAGAAGAATTTAATAAGATACAAAGGAAATTAATTAAGGAAAGAAACAATTGTATAAGGATAATTTTATATGAGCCTCCCAAAAGTATAACAGACAAAGAGAAGCAACTGGAGATAATCAAAGAATTTCATGACACACCACACACTGGTGGACACACAGGAATAAAGAGAACTATCAACAAAATCAAGCAACGATACTGCTGGAAGAATTTGAACAAAATGGTAAAATCATATGTAAATAATTGTGAAGAATGCAAATTAAACAAAATTGTAAGACATACTAAGGAGCATTTAACAATTACTGATACTCCCAGTACTAGTTTTGAAACCTTAGAACTAGACACTGTAGGACCATTAAGGCAGAGTAAGTACTACAGGTACATACTAACATGCCAATGCCAATTGACGAAATACGTTGAAGCTTTCCCAATGGAAAACAAGGAAGCAAAAACAATCGCGAAAATATTAATTGAAAAGATCATTTTGAAATATGGTACATTCAAAAAGATTAGAACAGACAAGGGAACTGAATTTGTGAATTCTATATTCAGAGAAATATGCAAAATTTTTCATATAGAACATGTTACATCAACCCCATTTCACCATGAAACCATGGGTGCAATTGAAAGAAACCATAGAGTATTGAATGAATATCTACTCTCTATATGCAAAAATGATCAATGGGACGAATGGTTACCCTATTTTACATTCTCATATAACATAACACCGCACTCGGAAACTAATTTAACACCATTTGAACTAGTATATGGAAAAATCGCGACATTGCCAAATATAGAAAAGCGAGACATAAGCCCAATATATAACATTGAGGACTATGCCAAAGAGGTCAAATATAGAATACAACAAACTCAAGACCTTGCAAAATCAATACTTGAAATTACGAAGAGAAAAAGAAAATCAAGCCATGACAAAAAAGTAAAACCGTTAAATATTAAAGTAGGAGATAAAGTTAAGATTAGAGTAGGAAATAAGAGAAAATCTGAACCACCATACAAAGGACCATACATGGTTGTAGAAACAAACAATGTAAATAGTAAAATTGATATTAATGGAGAAATTAAGGAAATACATAATAATAGACTAGATAAATACTAATGTAATAAACTAGATAAATATTAATGTAATAAACCAGATAAATATTAATGTAACAGACTAGATAAATATTTAATACCAATTAGCTCTAATAATCACTTATGTATCAATATAAGAAATAAAAAATAAAACGATGACATCACAGTAAGATAAATCAAAATAAATTATAAGATGCAATTATAACACAAGTCAAAAAAAAATTTTTATTTTATGAAACAAAATTTTTTTTTTCCTTATAAAGGGAGGGATGTAGTACATACATACTACCCTCATTTCATTAAGATCATTCATTCAAAATTAACATACATACATACATATATACATACTACCCTCATTTAGAACATTCGAATAAACCCAAAAAACCCAACATAAAAAGTAATCACATATTACATGAAGCAAAGAAAATATAGATGAAATTATATTACTTCATCCACAGTGAAAACAAGAAAATTACTTCATAGCATGAACACATGTGGCATATGTGCAAATCGCTGCCGCTACCTTTTTGTCGGCACATGATGTAATAAAAACATTTCACCGCTTTGCATGAAGTTACGTATTCAGCGATATTGAATGTTGATTGCACTAAATGGCAATAAAATAAGGGTCATCAATTCTTGCGAACAATTTACGTTATAGTTGCATCACATAGAATTTCGCTTCACGATATTTTGTAATATGTCGTCATGAAATACATATTTCGACGACCTTAGAATTTATGATAGGTAAGTAGGAAGTTAAGAGATCGATTGTATATAAAGCCATACATTTTTGAATAAAGCAGAACAGTTTTGCTTGAGACTGGAAGAAGTTAGTTTTCACTCTACTCTCCCATCTCTAAAGTCGGCAGTTCAAGATATTCTTGAACGCCTTATCAATTTGGTAACCTCAGTTGGCCATTGGCTTAGCTTCCAAATATATTCCAGCTGTTCCAGAGCAGTATCCAGTGCTAAGAAGACGTCCTCACCTGATTATCGAGAAAAGTAAAGATAATCATTACAATCCAATTCATTCTTACCTTTACCTTCTTTTGCCGGCACCAATAAACAAATATTATGTAATAAAAACATTTCTCTTCATTGCATGAAGTTACGTGTTCTGTGACAATGAATAGTGATTGCACATGGGTCAACATTTCTTGTGAACGATTTGCGATTGCATGATTGCTTTGACTGAAATTTTTGTCATATATGAAGTAATAAAATTGTATTTAGGTAACCTTAGAAATTATGTAGGTAAGTTAAGAAATTCAAGAATTTTTGTATACCTTATGAGTAAGGTCGATTATATATAAGCAGAACATTTTTGAATAAAATTGATTCCTTCTCGAGACAGGAAAAGAAGTAGTCTTTTAATACAAATTCTTCCTGCTCATTAAGTCGGCAGTTCTAGTTGTACTAGAACGCCTAACCATTACTCCGGTAACCATAGCTGGCCCTTGGCTTAGCTTCCGGAAGTCGCCAGCTGCTGTGAAGAAGATACCTCTGGGCATAATTGGAGATTTATTACCTGATTAACTGGGAAGTATAGTCAATCATTACATGTCTCACATGAGTGTTTATGAACCCCGACGGCTCCTCAATAATAAATTTAATTATTTCGATATACATATTCCATTAATTGATCAACAATAAAACGTTCGCTACTGGTCCTATAATTGACTCCTTCCTTCCAGGTCAGTGGGGCAGCTCTGCCAGATACGTCTACCGCTCGATTTAACGCCGAAGATATTATAAGTTTAGGAGCGAGATTAGAAGAGGTAAGCAAAAAATTAAAAATAGTAATCTTAAAAACCGGCTTTCTTAGCACTATTTTAGAACGTTTAGGTGTCCACAAAACTCAAAAAGTCGCATTTTAAGGTTTGTCACTTCTATCTAACTTTTATTTTTATACATATTTGAAGAATTTATAAATTACAAATTTTTATGTTTTACAGATAGGAAAGCGAAAAATTCGCAAAACAAGCGACCAGCAGTACCAAATATTAAGGAGAGCTATAGAATCCAACCCGGTATTCGATCCGGCAATTGTGCTGAGGTTGAATGAGTGTGGCTCTCCAGTGAGGCCAGCCAAGGACTGGAAGTCTGTAAGAAATGAAAAGGTGAAGAGTAAGGGGGATGTGTTGGTTTGGGGAAATATATGCGGCATGGTTGCGCAGCCTGTAGTGGGGGAGAGGGAATTTTTCGGGGAAGTATAAGGGTTGTCGTGGAGGAACAATCCTGTTTTTTGCGGTTTTTGTTCTAGCACATTTTTCCCTTTATCCCACGGACACCGAAAAACTACACCACACGATGGGCGAAGAAAACGTACATAGGATAGATGTAAAAAAATTTGCAGGGTAGTGATAAAATTTTAGGGGAAAAATCGAAGTGCATTTGTTCCCACTTTGTCCCCCTAAATTTGAAAAATGCGGAATTTTTTTACAGATTCTTAAAGTAGAGACTTCAGGGTTTCCAAGTAGTACCCACATGTCCAGATTGTATTGCAGAAAAGTCCCACTATGAACATGTGAATAAAAGTGATTTTTTTTTGAAAATCGTAGGTTTAGTACCGGAAGTTTTCGAAAATTAAATTTGGTATGCAGAAAGTTACCAAATATTAAGGAGAGCTATAGAATCCAACCCGGTATTTGATCCGGCAATTGTGCTGAGGTTGAATGAGTGTGGCTCTCCAGTGAGGCCAGCCAAGGTCTGGAAGTCTGTAAGAAATGAAAAGGTGAAGAGTAAGGGGGATGTGTTGGTTTGGGGAAATATATGCGGCATGGTTGCGCAGCCTGTAGTGGGGGAGGGGGAATTTTTCGGGGAAGTATAAGGGTTGTCGTGGAGGAACAATCCTGTTTTTTGCGGTTTTTGTTCTAGCACATTTTTCCCTTTACCCCACGGACACCGAAAAACTACACCACACGATGGGCGAAGAAAACGTACATAGGATAGATGTAAAAAAATTTGCAGGGTAGTGATAAAATTTTAGGGGAAAAATCGAAAAGTGCATTTGTTCCCACTTTGTCCCCCTAAATTTGAAAAATGCGGAATTTTTTTACAGATTCTTAAAGTAGAGACTTCAGGGTTTCCAAGTAGTACCCACATGTCCAGATTGTATTGCAGAAAAGTCCCACTATGAACATGTGAATAAAAGTGATTTTTTTTTGAAAATCGTAGGTTTAGTACCGGAAGTTTTCGAAAATTAAATTTGGTATGCAGAAAGTTGAACATTATAAATTTGCATATTTCTTCGAAGCCGCACGTCTCCTGACATAGAATTCGGGAATTTGTGTAGAAATTAGTGATTTTGGAGTTACGAACTTAAACCATTTGTAACTTTTTTCGATGAAACTTTTGCTGATGACATGTAGGTTGAAAAAGTTGCTGATGATAAAGGTCAATAGAATAGTTGGAAGGAAAATTACATAAAATGTAATTAGATAAAAAATTTCGAAAAAATAAAAGAAAGAATTTGAAAATTTTCAAATTTCGAATAGTTACTTAATGAGAATTTCGAATTTCGAAAACAAAAAAAAATGTAGGAAGCTGTCTCTTCGAAAATTCCGCACATACGCAAAATTTCGTTAAAATAGATCGAAAATTACTCGAGTAATGGCGAAAAATAAGATCGAAATTGGCCATTTGTCGTTCTCAAAAGTAAAATATTAAACATAATATTTCTTTAGAAAACTTGTACATCCTTAATCTTTACAAAAATGTAAAAAATCTTCGAAAAGTGTGCACGAATTCGACTCGACTTTCCCTCTCTGGAATTTCGAAAACTTTCGAAATTCGAATTGAGAAAGTACCCTATGTACTGCTCCATTCTGTTATCGTTCTAATGACATACGAATCATTGCTCTAGATTGAAAAATGTAGGAGGAGTAGGAATCCTACGAAAACACGAAATCACTTCATAATTAGAGAGAGAAGAAAACAAAGACAAATTAATTATTAATTATATATTTTTATATTTTACAGATGGGAAAGAGAAAAATCATAAAGACGAATGAAAAACAATTCCGCATAATAAAAAATTTTTTGGAAAAGTATCCAGACCGTAAGGTATCTGCGAGCCTTGTGGACACACTTAATAAAAATGGTCCGCCATCCAGGGCAATAAGTGTATGGAGATCGGTAGGAAATGATTATTTATAATGAAATATTTAAAATTGAAACTCACTTTCCCTCCCCGACGTTTAGGTGTCCACAAAACTCAAAAAGTCGCATTTTAAGGTTTGTCACTTCTATCTAACTTTTATTTTTATACATATTTGAAGAATTTATAAATTACAAATTTTTATATTTTACAGATAGGAAAGCGAAAAATTCGCAAAACAAGCGACCAGCAGTACCAAATATTAAGGAGAGCTATAGAATCCAACCCGGTATTCGATCCGGCAATTGTGCTGAGGTTGAATGAGTGTGGCTCTCCAGTGAGGCCAGCCAAGGTCTGGAAGTCTGTAAGAAATGAAAAGGTGAAGAGTAGGGGGATGTGTTGGTTTGGGGAAATATATGCGGCATGGTTGCGCAGCCTGTAGTGGGGGAGGGGGAATTTTTCGGGGAAGTATAAGGGTTGTCGTGGAGGAACAATCCTGTTTTTTGCGGTTTTTGTTCTAGCACATTTTTCCCTTTACCCCACGGACACCGAAAAACTACACCAAACGATGGGCGAAGAAAACGTACATAGGATAGATGTAAAAAAAATTGCAGGGTAGTGTGAAAATTTTAGGGGAAAAATCGAAAAGTGCATTTGTTCCCACTTTGTCCCCCTAAAGTTGAAAAATGCGGAATGTTTTTACAGATTCTTAAAGTAGAGACTTCAGGGTTTCCAAGTAGTACCCACATGTCCAGATTGTATTGCAGAAAAGTCCCACTATGAACATGTGAATAAAAGTGATTTTTTTTTTGAAAATCGTAGGTTTAGTACTGGAAGTTTTCGAAAATTAAATTTGGTATGCAGAAAGTTGAACATTATAAATTTGCATATTTCTTCGAAGCCGCACGTCTCCTGACATAGAATTCGGGAATTTGTGTAGAAATTAGTGATTTTGGAGTTACGAACTTAAACCATTTGTAACTTTTTTCGATGAAACTTTTGCTGATGACATGTAGGTTGAAAAAGTTGCTGATGATAAAGGTCAATAGAATAGTTGGAAGGAAAATTACATAAAATGTAATTAGATAAAAAATTTCGAAAAAATAAAAGAAAGAATTTGAAAATTTTCAAATTTCGAATAGTTACTTAATGAGAATTTCGAATTTCGAAAACAAAAAAAAATGTAGGAAGCTGTCTCTTCGAAAATTCCGCACATACGCAAAATTTCGTTAAAATAGATCGAAAATTACTCGAGTAATGGCGAAAAATAAGATCGAAATTGGCCATTTGTCGTTCTCAAAAGTAAAATATTAAACATAATATTTCTTTAGAAAACTTGTACATCCTTAATCTTTACAAAAATGTAAAAAATCTTCGAAAAGTGTGCACCAAAAATTCACGAATTCGACTCGACTTTCCCTCTCTGGAATTTCGAAAACTTTCGAAACTCGAATTGAGAAAGTACCCTATGTACTGCTCCATTCTGTTCGTTCTAATGACATACGAATCATTGCTCTAGATTGAAAAATGTAGGAGGAGTAGGAATCTTACGAAAACACGAAAACACTTCATAATTAGAGAGAGAAGAAAACAAAGATAAATTAATTATTAATTATATATTTTTATATTTTACAGATGGGAAAGAGAAAAAGCATTAAGACCAATGAGAAACAATTCCGTATATTAAAAAAATTTTTGGAGGAGTGTCCAGACCGTAAGGTATCTGCGAGCCTTGTGGACACACTAAATAAAAATGGTCCGCCATCCAGGGCAATAAGTGTATGGAGATCGGTAGGAAATGATTTTTTTATAACGAAATATTTAAAATTGAAACTCACTTTCCCTCCCCGACGTTTAGGTGTTCACAAAACTAAAAAAGTCCCTTCATAAGGTTTGTCACTTCTATCTAACTCTTATTTTTATACATTTTTGAATAATTTATAAAGTACAAATTTTTATGTTTTACAGATGGGAGCACGAAAAATAAAGAAAACAAGTGAACAGCAATACGAGATCCTAAAGAAAGCTATGGAACGCAACCCGGTATTCGATCCGGCAATTGTGGTGAGGTTGCATGAGTGTGGCTCCCCAGTGAGGCCAGCCAAGGTCTGGAAATCTGTAAGAAATGATTTTATTATAACGAAATATTAAAAATTAAAAATGCACTTTCCCTCCCCGACATTTAGGTGTGGACAAAAATGAGAAATCGGCGGGAAGTAGTTGACCTGAATGAAGTAAGTAAACAATTAAAAAAAGTACTATACTTGGGGTTTGACCCTTTAATTTGTAGAATTAACATTGAAAACTACAACATAATTTATATAGCTTCTACTTTATTGGCCAATATTACGGTCTTTTGTTTAGACCATCTTCAGTGCCTAAAAATACAATATATCCATATACAGCCTACCTTATAAAAACCTCTCTCATTTAAATAACTTTGTGAACAGAAATTTAAAAATTAGGATTTTATTTCCTTGTGTCACTATTTTAAAATTTAATCGAAGAGAATGTGAAACATTTTTTAATATGTCAAGTGTATGTTTATATTGTGTGTTAATGCAGTGTTTCTCAAAGTGGGGTACGCGTACCCTGAAGGGTACGCGAAAAAATATTAAGGGTACTCCAATAAAATATATATTTGAAAAAATATTTTTGTTAATAAAATTGAAAATTGTGAATTTATGCAAAAATAGCAACATTAAATGAAATTACGCAGAATGTGATTTAATGTGATTGAATATAAATATTTTTTTAAATATATAAAATATTTTGTAATAATACGTTGTCATTGAACATTTCTGCAACGTGGAGTTTACATTAACAATTTCTTTGCTGCGAAGTAATATCAATAGTGCTTTCAAATTAAAATATCAAAAGCTTATTGCAAAAAATATTGCATATGGTGCGGATATTTGCTAACTTAATTATAATTTTGGGGGAATAACCACGAAAATTTTGTTTGACAGTATCATAGACAAACTAATCACATACAAAGACTGGACATGTAGAACAAAAATTTGCAACGCTTTTCTAGAATGTAAAATTAACGAGGCCTCGACGATGCCTCGACTTGGCTCTTGATGACGTGCCCAAAGAGTAAGCCATCAATGCCTCGCTCCATACAAAATCACCGTTGCCTCGTCGCGATGAAAGGAACGCCACAATTTTTTCTTAGAAATTTTGTGAAAATTTCTTCCTACGAATTTCTATGCATTGGCCGACGCCGAGCGGTGCCTCGCTCCAATATAAAATCAACAATGATGTCTCGACCTGATGTAGGTAAGGCCAACAATTTTTGTTGTCGTCCTGCAAAAGTGCGTATAAATTCTAAGGAAAAAATTTCCAGTAAATTTCTAAGAAAAAATTGCGCCCTTACCTACATTAGGTCGAGGTTTCATTGTTGATTTTATATTGGACCGAGGACCTGCTCTCGACCTCGGCCAATGCATAGAAATTCAAAGGAAGAAATTTCCAAAAAATTTCTAAGAAAAAATTGTGGCGTTCCCTTCATCGGATCGAGGCAACGGTGATTTTGTATGGAGCGAGGCATTGATGGCTTACTCTTTGGGCACGTCATCAAGAGCCAAGTCGAGGCATCGTCGAGGCCTCGTTAATTTTACATTCTAGAAAAGCGTTGCAAATTTTTGTTCTACATGTCCAGTCTTTGTATGTTATTAGTTTGTCTATGATACTGTGAGTTTTTGGATCTTTCCAGAGTGCGTTTTCGAGTGAGTTTTCAATCCTTTCACAGTAAGTTTGAGTTCTGGACAAGTCAAAAGAATAAGGTTGACCCCCCACCAGCGGTAAGGTAACCTATTCGATATCAAATCAAGAAATATAGTCCGTGTTCGCTATTCTCAGACATCGAGAATCTTAATCGTCATAACTTTAATAATCGTGTTTGTAATAATCCACTAGAGATCTTTGTTTTTATATAAGTGTTGAATACTCTTTTAGAAAAGTGAGCCTTGTGAATAAGCGCATAGAATAGTTGTACAGTGTATTGAAATTATATTACAACAGCCACGATTCCACAAATTTAAAATAAAGAACAATAAAGATCAAATACTAGATCTCCTGTGTTTTATTGGAAGTAGTTAAAGGGCCAGCGACCTTCTCTTCGGAAAGTACATCGCAGTCCTTGTCGCGACGAATTTAAAAGAGGAACCCGCGACAGAACACACGTAAGATAATTATCGCTAATTGTAGTTACTTTAACAAAACTGAATTAAATTGAAAATTAAAATTAGTATTAACCCACATTTAACAAAGAGAAAAATTATCACTAACTGTAGTTGCTAGAACAACATTAATTTGAATTGGAATTTATAATTAGTACTAACCCATATTTAGCTAAATCATTTTATAGCAGGGCGGCCGCAGATAGGGCACTAGCGTAATTGGAAATGGTTGTACCTATGTAAAGCAAGATCCGAGATACCTCACACAAATATGTAATTCGAATCTTAAACTCGACTACTCAGTAAAATTCAATTTTCAGCCTAGATGTCCAATTGGCATACACCTTTTACGTCTTAATTATTTTCTTATATATATATAATGTAAGCCGAATCAACCCCTAGACCAGATTCACCTTACAGAGTCACATCTAAGACATCGAACATTGGTTAGATCGCTGACCATGTTCCACTCAGAAATCATTACTAGTTGCGCGAAAGTAATGCATGAACAAAAACCCTTCTTAAAATACACAGAAACATATTTCAAATTCGTATAAAGATCTCACAACCACGTCAAAACCTAGAATAAAATAAAATAAATAGATTAACACCAAGGTTTTTAAGTACAGAAAAGCCGGTTCTTTGTAACATAGGAAAATAGAAAATCACAAATAAATTTTGAAAATTTGAAAGTTAGGGTTGTCTTTAAGATCCTACGCCAGAATTCATAGCACAATAAGCTGACTTGCAAGGTTGAACCTTTTAGTGTAATTTATTGAGAGTAAAAAGTAGTCCAGCTGATACCAGGTCACATCTAGCAAAACATTATGCAAAGATGGAAAGTTGTGCGCCCTCTCAATATGCATGATATCATATATGCTTTTACTAACCATAAAACATAGTATGTGATTTAGCATCCTGAAGTGTTTCAGCATTTTACTTAAATGGGATTCAAGAAAACAGCTATATATCGTGCAATTGGACTATTCCAGAGTGGAAAAAATGTAGAAAGAAAAATCGGTTCTGGTAAACAGTGTTCGCTTCAAAGCGCCAAAGTTCGGTCTAAATTAAAAGCGGAGACTATAGGACGAAATGCAAAGTCGTTCAGGGAGTTAGGAAGAAAGTATGAAGTGGATCACAAAACCATCAAAAAGTACCTGCAAGCCATGAGAATTCGACAGAAACCAAAAAAATCTGCACCATTTACGTCACCTCGTCAAGTGGGAGTAATAAAAAGAAGACTGAGGATACTTTCCCAAAATCATTTCTCTGCTAAATTAAATTATAAATGTGTAATGGATGATGAGAGTTATTTTACAGTTGTAGGGAACGAATGGCAACAAAAATTTTACTACGAGAGTATGGACCATGTAGCACCAGATGAAGTGAAATTTATCCCGAAATCCAAGTTTCCAGCAAAAGTTTTAGTGTGGTTTGCTTTAAGTGAACCAGTTTTTTTTTTCAAATGTTGTTTGGCAGTAAACAAAATAATTTATATTGAGAAATGCATCCCGAAGCTTGATAATTTTATCAAAAAATATCATCAAAAAGAAAAAGTAGTGTTTTGGCCCGATTTGGCATCTGCGCATTATGCCAAAAACACTTTACTTGAGTTGGAAAGGCGAGGAATAGAATATATACCTAAGGAACATAACCCACCAAAATGTTCCAAAATTGAATCCCATTGAAAATTTCTGGGTCAATTTGAAGAGAAAGGTATACAGCAATAATTATCGACCGAAAAATGTGAATTCTTTAATTGCAAAAATTAAAAAAGAACTAAATATAATCGATAAATCTGGAACCCAGCAGGCGATGAAGGAAGTACCTAAAAGAGTTAGAAAAGCTCATAAAGAAGGAGTAAATATTTTTCTGTAAATAATGTTATAAATTACACATTTAGAAGGTTTAAAAAAAAAAAAACAAATTAAGGACACATTTTTTTGAATGTGTTTTAATTTCTTGCCCTCTTAAATTCGTTCGGATTTCATTCCCCATATATTTTATGATATACGAGAATTTAAATTTTTTAACCCTTACCGGTCCCATAATGCCTTCGTTATGTTTAAAGTTATACTTTCAGCTCAATATCATGATTAATATTAAACGTAATCTGTCCATATTTAAAATTTTTAAAGCGTATCTTGTGTAATGGAAGACGACCACCAAATTGACAATTTTCGCGTGATTTAAAATTATTAGCGGGAACCTTGATACACCAATCCATATTTCTCTGTGTTCCATGGATTTTCATAATTTGTAATTTTAAATATAGCCAGGATATGCGGTGAATCAATAATTTAATTTGAAAATGTAAGGTAGGTACACAAGTAGATTTTAACCCAAGTTTGTCGGATATTTCAACCTTTTTGTATCTTGCTTGAATAAATCAACAACGCTTAGGTTAAATTCAATCTAATTTTATGTTGTTCTATTCAAGATGGTAGAAGACCTAAAACATTCAAATGTGCGCTGCTGCAGTATGCCTATAGCAGAGGTACTGGGAGCATCGGTTTTATTTGCGTTCGCAGTCATTTAGTGAAGTTGTAGTGAAGTGAAAATTGTAAGTTCTGTTCTGTGAGTATTATTTTATTATAATTGCTATTAATTGTAGATGTATGTATATTAATTTATTGAGGTAAATTAAAATTAAGGGCGAATATGTAGCTTAAATGATGGAAATGAATCAATTTTCAGATATAAGTCAATTGATTAAAATAAATGCAAAATCCCTTTTAGTTTTATGAATATAAGCAATAATATTGTTATTAAGATCTTTGGTTGTAACATGGATAAGCCGCAATTCTTTTTAAATAATATCGCTAATACTAAATTGATGACAGCCATGAATAAGGGGAACAATCATTTGAGCTTTTGTATATCGGGTTCGTCCTTTTGAATTATTTATAATTGCAGAATGCGTTAAACTATTAAAATGCTGATAAGAAAAATAAAATAAAATAAAATCATTAGGTTTTCAATGTCAGAAATCCTGTATAATCCTGTAATAAGAATCTTCAAAGTACGGGTGCGTATGACTTTTATGTTCACCATTGCACTTTTATCTTAGTATAATTTACAGGGATATTTTAAGGAGTCTATAATATGTTGTTGCAACAAGTCACCAACCATTACGGACGAAATCAACGATTGTAATAGTTTCCTAGTTTGCGATCCCGGAGCACCTACCAATCAGTCCAATGAATTTTTATTATAGTATATAGATATATTCTATATATAAAAGTGTTGTCTTAGAATGTAAAAGAAGTACTATTAGCTTCTGAGGATGGACAACAAATTTTAAAGTTTTCCACGAAAGAAAGCTATCAGCAAATATAATTATAATACATAATTTTCAAAAAAATTCGTCGATGGGGGTGCGAGAAATACGCATTATTATAACTAATTTAATTTTAAAAATATTTCCATCGCAGTTAAAGGTAGGTGGTTAAAAAAAAACTCAAGTTAATGAATATGAAAAAATATGATAATTTCAGGACACATATTATCATTTCAAAGGAAAGGGAAAGCATCCTAGAGGAAAACTGTATGATCGGCTTCACAATCTTAGAAGATCTGTACAGAAAATAAATATAGATTCAATGTCGAAGAGCAAGGAAGAAAGAAACACCAAATGTAATACTATACAAAAGGTTATTCTTTTAAAATTTGATACAAAGCTCTACTGTATAGTTAAACTATGTAATATGCTTGTTCCACGATGTATTAATAAGCTGTCCATGATTAGTGAAATGAACTTTGAATTATATATATATATATATATATGTAGGAGAACCCTACAAGTCTTATAAATGTGTGCAAGTCTTCAACGTATGTACAAAAATGCATCACGAAAGCAGTTGGAAAAGAGCCCTCGAGCGGTCAAGTAGAGCCAAGTTAATTTAAGAATTTAAACGTTTGTTTTTGATAGTAAAGCAGAGTTCGGGTGCCAAGCTTATCGTTAATATCTTTTTTTATAATTTTCAACTTATATTCAAGTGAACTAAATTATATTATTGTGAACTTTTCAACTGAAATAATATTCCTTTTTAAAAAATAACTCATCGCGCGTTGTAAATCAATACACCTCGGATCCTACCTCTCCCTTGAAGCCCACATATATATTTCTTTTATTAAATAGGCAGAAAGCTGCCGCACTTACAAGTTATGGCTAAAGAGCCGCTGTGATAATATTATCCTTTGGTGGCAAAGGGGATGCCGATATTGCTTTTCAATGGCAGAGAGTGCCGCTGTTTGATGATGAATTTAAGGCAGATTATGCCGCTTTTTAAAGTATGGCAGAGTATGCCGCTTTTTAATAGTATGACAGAGTACTCCGCTCTTTATTTGAGAAATTAAAAGACGTCTTTCAACTATCTGATAAGTTCTGATTTTATTCAATAATAGCAGCTTATTTATATTAATCGATAACAAAGGAATCAATATTTCATTATAATTCTAAAAGGGGGGGATTATTGCAGAATTGCAATACATAAATTAAAAATCGGAAATTGTAGTGTCAGCATTTCTGATCACTCAACTTCCGAATGATTCACATATATCAATCTAGTAAAGCGATGAACTCAGGCTGCCTTTCCCTTATATTGTAAAATGATAAAGGAAGCAGTTAGCAAAGACATGCTCTCTAAAATTAAAAGCGGAAATAATAATACAGCTGATGGTAACTTTTTTAACCGAGACTTGTCGAAAAGATTTTATAATTCAATTTTCAACATTAGATTCTTTTAACGCTGCTATTGTGTTCCTGTTATGTGCTGTTCTCTGTGCCGAGTTTTCAAAGATGCAACAAAAATGGAATTTCTTAAGCTGAGGGACAGTTAGTACTCGTAGTTTTGTTGCAGCCTTTAATTTCTCTAGTGGGAGAATTTCCGACCTGTAAAGAATTTTATGTAGCTAAAGACAGAACTAAATATAAGTTCAGCTCATTTTTAGGTGCATTATTTTGCTGCTTTAAAGCATTTCCTGTTTTTAATGTTTACTACCCCCAGGAATGTCTTACAGTCTGGCTCTTTATTCAAAAATATTTTTATACCTACTACTGCATATGATGTTAAATGTGCAAGATTAAATACTTTCATGGAAGACATAAAAGCTCTACGAAGTAAATTAGTCTTAAAATATCTGCTTATCTACATTTATTCATTACAATTAAAATTTTATATTGATATTTTGTAGTTTTCTTAACTGAAACAGAGATCGCATTTTCCGAATTATTGTCGTAATTTTTGTTTGAATGATGTTAGCTTTTAGTTTTTTTTTTTTATAATTGAAAATATATTTTACGGTACAACAAGAACTCAACCTTTTATATACGAGAATACGTACGAGTTTTCTTATAAAACACAATTTGATTTCCTCTCTCTATGCCTTACACTATTTGTTCTACGGGAAGATTGTTCTTTAGTAATTTGAAGCTCTAGCGTCAAACTTTCCAATAGTGGTGAAATTTTTAATGCATTATTTAACAAAATTTTTCAATTCAAATCTTGCAAGCTTACAGGGGTAAATGTACTGAATGTTTTACGATAGGAAAAGAACAAAGCATGTGAGTACCGCTGATTTTTGGTTAATTGTAATTAAAAAAAAAAAAAAAAAAGATTTGTGCATGTTAGATTAACTCAAATTACAGTCATTTTTTTAACTTCATAAACGTTATTTTAACATTATTAATGGCTAAATTGTTAACCGTACGTACTTTTAAAATCATCATATTTCTCGTGTTATTTTAACATAAAACAAATATTGAATGCTTTCAATTGAACTAGCTGTTATGTTAATTTAATCCTTCAAATAATTGAAAACTCAAGTAAAAAATTTGGTCCAAATAACCAAATATTAAGTTCAGTTAATATATTTAGGGTTAAATTTTTAACTTACTCCACAAAGTTGAATTCTACCATCATTTTAGGTAAATTTCAAGGTAACCTAAGTAAAATGTTGAAATGACCATTTTGTTTCGTTAAACAATATACAACTTTTCAAAAAAGTTTGTTTTAACACTAAAACTGGGTAGGCTGAAAATTGACATAAATATAAGATGAATTAACCATCAATTTAACTTGATTTTAACCCAATATTTTTCTCATTATAGTCGACCTCAAAACAGTTTTCAGCATCAGCTGCAGTTTAACTCACGGGTCAGGAAAGCTTTTAGGTAGACAATGGTAGGTACCAAAAATATTCCTGATTTTTCAGCATCAGCTGCAGTTTAACTCACGGGTCAGGAAAGCTTTTTGGTAGACAATGGTACGTACCAAAAATATTCCTGATTATTGTAAAGCAGGCATTACTAAAAATCTATTTTTTACAGAATTCTTTTGAATTGCTGCAAAGTGTGTCGGAAAGCAGCTACGACACTCTGGTGCCAATCACAGCGTTGGAGCTGGGGAAGGAGTACCAGGTCAAGTCTTTCAAGCTGTTAAAGATGCAGTACGGACTTCGGTTAACAACACATTTTGTGGACAACATATATGTGTTCTTACAGCCCTGTTTTGGCGAAAAAATTAAAACCCAGCGACAAATTGAGGACCTTAACCAGCAGCATGCGGGATGCTATCTAACCTTCGATAGAAAAGATGACACCAGAGGAGGATTCTTGAAAATTAACTTTAAAAAGCGCGAATAAAAACTTTATATCCTCTTCGGTGAAAAGGTACACATATGACATATTCGATATATTGGGAAATTTTATAACCTCAGGCACATTAAATTCGCAATGTGAGTTTATTTTATTTTATTAATTTTAGTTTCGTGATGAATATTTTTTGATTTTTCTGGCATTTTTTATGAGTAGAATTTCCAAAATGTCTACAAGGAAGCAAGTTCTAATTGGTAAGTAAAAAAATGTATATTTAAGGTAAATATTTACTTATTTTTTTTTTATTTTCTACTAATATTATTATAAAAATTAAGAAAATAGTTGATTCTACGATAATGAGAAAAAATTGTTAAATATAATGTTATTAAAAATAAGATATTCGCGCGCAAAGTATAAGTCCACATATGTGTACTACGGTTACCGTGGCATGTTATTACAATGACAATTTACTTTTTTTTTTAGATGTAACGCAAAGATTTAGCGAACAGGAGCTGGAAGAATTATTAAATAATAGTGACGTTGATTTATCGGAAAATGAGGAGGAAGAAAGGTATATTGAACAATTAGCTATAAATGTTTGTGCAGAAGAATTAAACCCTGAAAATGAGGAAGTTTAAAAAATTGAAGGAGCAACTGAAGAAATAAATGAAGAAGAGGACATTCCACAAGGGAATCCGTACCGTAATTTAAAGTGGCTGAAGAAACAGTATGTTGAAGAGAAATATTGAATTTATGTAAAATATTTTTAGATTTCCCTCCCGTGAATTAGAAGACGACATTCGTAGGTATCAAGACAGTCCAGAAAATATCGTTGATGGATTTTTGGAATATCTAAATATAGAATTCTGGGAATGCAGTGCAAAAGCAACAAATTGTTACGCCTTCCAAGAACGGAATCATCGGCCGCTTTATACATCTGTCGAAGAATTATTGCATTTGACGGGAATGCACATAGGGGAAAGTGGGGCAGATTCACACAAGGGGCACCTACATACACTGAGCGTATCAGAATTTATTCATGGAGCAAAAAAATGATTTTAGAGCGTGTGCGTAATTTTTATGTGTGTATACTGACTAGTGAAGTTTGACAGCAGTCGCCGCGGAAAGCTCGTGTGTGTAACATGGAACGTGTTTTTGCCTCGCGTAAGTAATTTCATAACTTTACTTAGGACGTATTTTGTGACTAGTTACTGTTGTTTAGATTAATCACTGTTATTTAGTATTAATAATAATATCATAGAGCTTATGATTTTATTTGTAAATTATCCTACATGTTTTTTTTTTTGCATATTTTTTTATTAATTAACATGTGTTGGGGTAGATTCACACACAAGTATAAGGGGCACATTCATACTGTATGAATGTGCCCCTTGCACTTGTGCTTTTTCGCAATTTAATGATACCTATCATTTTTTGTTACACAGAACGATCATGGTTCGAAATTATAAGAAGAAATGGACGAGGAGTGGGGAGGTTAATGAAGAGGCAATGTCGTCAGCTATATCTGATGTTCTGGAACACAAACTCTCTTTCCGGAAATCAGGAGCCAAATACGGAGTCAATGCACAAACACTAAAGAGCCGAATAACTAAACTTCGCAAATCAGAAAAATATGAAAGTGAGAGTCGGACATTTCACTCCAAATTTTCATCATGTCAAGTGTTTACAGCTGAATAAGAGGGTCTTTTAAATAAGTATATTTTAGATAGTTCTAAAATGCATTTTGGACTGACATGTACTCAAGTTAGAAGACTCGCCTATGAATTTGCCAATGCCAACAATATTAAACATCCTTCGAGTTGGGTCACAAATAAAATGGCAGGAGTTGACTGACTAGCAAGCTTTCGCAAACGTAATAGTAATTTAAGCTTGCGGAAACCAGAAAATACGAGCGCTGCCAGATCATTCGGTTTTAATAAAACGGCGGTCAATGAATTCTTCTAGAATCTTGAAACTGTTTACAGCAAACACAATTTTAATGCAGACCGCATATTTAATTTTGACGAATCTGGCATCTCAACTGTTCTAAACACACCCAAAGTTTTAGCTGACAAAAGTCAAAAACGGGTTGGTCAAATAGCATTCGCAGAGAGAGGAGAGTTGGCTACATTTGGCAGTATCATAGCAGCAAGTATACTATACCGCCATTATTTGTCTTCCCTCGTGTACACTTTAAGGATCATTTCATAGAAGGGGCTCCAGAAGGATCATTAGGTGCAGCCACTAGATCCGGTTGGATAAATTCGGACATTTTTGTCGAAGTTCTGAAGCACATCCAAAAATTTCACGCTTTCACCCTAACAACGTCGTTTCGACGTCATACAAAAAACCTAAAAACACATGCATCTCAAATTACATTGATACGGCTAACCAATTCTTATTTTAAAAATAGCTTTCTCTGTTGTTATGGTCGTAGCGTACTGCAGGCAGCAGTACGCTACCCGACGCACGGCTAGCAGCAGCACACACGTCGAACGTGCTGCTGACGAGACTCGAGCGGACGATTCAAGTTTGACCGGGACAAGTACCCGAGGGAACGGAAAAGGAAGAAGAAGAGGATAGACATCTGTCTTGTATAGAAAGTTACGTTCATGAAAGAACAAAGTCATCAGGAGTATACTAAATTCGGAATTTTCTTTTAGCATCGGTCTTTTATCTTGGGATATTCAGGTAAATTCCAATAATATTTTACCATTTAAATAATTTGTATTACCAATTTTTGATATCCAGCGAAAAAAAAAATTTTCGATATAAAACCATACCGGCAAGAGTCAGTGATAAATATTTCATAACTAGGGAATAACCAAACAGCTAATCCCCAAAACGCCGTCGCTCCGGTTAAAGTCGATGAACTCCGTTGCCATAAAGAGAAAAGACGTGCGCCAAAACTATAGCGGAGGAGTATTTCATAGTAATCCAAGAAAAAGGGACGTCTTGCTCAAAACAAAATTGAGATAGTTGCATAGACATATCTGTTAAAAAACGAGCAAAAACGTATGGAAGAAAAGTTGGGTGGAGTGAATTCAATTTCCATATACATCTAACGTGGTGGTATCATATATATATATTCAGCAACACCAAAATCGGCCACACAGGCTGAATCAATCAATCAATATCTCCGGATTAGCATAACACTCACGTCGCATGTCCTGATCCAACGTTTGAGCAAGGAAAAAAAACTTGTTGTCCTCAAGACGTTCTACCAAGCAGACACCTCCGAATCACAGTATGATATCACAAGAAAATGAAGGTTGGCCAAGCTCAGTTAAGTGCCTTATATGAGACCGGAGCTATGTAGAGAGGATAACCAAATTAACTAGCATAAATGCCGAATTTTGCCTTCTTATCCAGAGGCCAACTCTTACGTATATGACGTCGTTTGTAGGGAATATGTTAAAGACTTTTAATTTGATTGATTTAACAAAAACCAAAATATTCTGTTAACGTAGTCTAACCAGAAACCACCATCATTATATTACCGGTGCTCGAAAAGCAAAAAGGAATTCACTCAAAGTGCTCAACTATAGGACAGCGAATAATTAAGTTAAACAAACTTTAGGTAACCTTTATTACAGATTTTCATTGCTCAAGGCACCAACCTCCAGGGAGCTCCTTCGAGGGAAGGAATGAAACGTAAGTCGAAATTTAGTATATGGCTGGTGGCACAGCGGCAGGTTTTCGTGGAACCTCCCCACACTCTCCGCCAATAGCCGAGGCGAGCTATCGTGCCGCCCTGCACTCAAATCTGTCCACCGAGTGATCTGTCAGCTCATGCTGGCAGTCTGGACTTCACGTCCAAGTCATTCACTCGACATAGTACCATAACATTGTCTTTTCATAGCTAGCCGGCAATTAATAAATAAATCAGATTGCTGTCTCAACGCTTTTGCGGCAAATACACCGCACTAGAACAAAAAATGCAAACGCCACAGCAAGAGGCCGACTTTAAACATTCCCACTGCACTGACCGACCCCACGGATAGTATACATGTAGTACATAATTGGGAAATCCCATGTGTAAAAAGTGCATGGATGTTGACCCACGAAGTTATATCTATGTATCAGGCGAAGAAATCGACTCAGAAGAAGAGGAAAAATCAAGACAATTCACTATCACTGGAGATAACCAAAAAACAAAAAGAGTCATCAAACTGTGGAACAAATAATAGAAGCTCAAGAGCCGAACAGCGAAAATCTATCAACAATATTATCAATTATAATAGTAATTTGGCACGACGCAATTCTAATGAATTTAGTAGAAGTGTTGAAGAAATTGACTATGAAAGCATTGAAGGAGAGGAAGATTTTAGCGAAAAAGGCTCTATCACAGATAATGTCAGGCATATTATCTATGAAAGAAAGCCTGACACGCAGAAAGATAGATTGCAGAAATTGTTCGATAGAGGATTTCGCCTAGTGCCTCCAAGAAACAGAATCGTTCACAACATTTACGAAGCATTGAATCAATCAGGAAGATTCCGAGTGGATCATGAATTCCTTAATCGACAATTTACCGGAGCAGTACTTATCATCTTCGAACATGGAGATCACATCCATATCATTTATGATTGTTGTTTCGTCCATTGAATACAACATCGAACACTGGATACATTCCACAATCTATAGCGAAAAGGGAAGGCGACGTTGTCGTTTCTTTGAAATCGCCGGGAGAATGTGGTTACTGTGTAATCAAACTGGACGTTTACGAATATTCGACACTGAACAGTGATTGCACTAAATGGCAATTGCCTATGGGTCATCAATTCTCGCGAACAACTTACATTATGATTACATCACGTAGAATTTTGCTTCTACTGAAGCATTGTGTTAATTTGTAATATATGTCGTAACAAAAAAACATATTTCGACGACTTTAGAATTTATGTTAGGTAAGTAGGTAAGTTAAGAAATTTCCCATACTTTGTACATGGGACTGATTATATAAAAAGCCAGAACAATTTAGAATAAAGACACACTTTTTCTTGAGACTAGAAACGTGATAGTGTTTGACTTTAACTAACCTCCTTTCTCTAAAGTCGGCGGTTCAAATTATTCTTGAACGCCATAGAATCACTGGTAATCTCAGCTGGCCATTGGCTTAGCTACCAGAACATCGCAGCTGTTCCTGAGCAGTACCCACTGATGATGAGAATTTCCGTCAGATTATCTGGAGTTTGAAAGATAATCATTACAAACGCGCATTGACTTTAAGTTTACTTGAGTCAAGTATATCACAAAATTTTGTTCGATTTACTTGAAAAAATTTATGTAAACTCAACTTCAGTATTTAAAAATGTTTCATTTATGCGAGATATGAAAACGGCAAAGAGGAACAAGAGGACGATTATAGTTGATAATTCAGGCTGTGATTTTTAGAACTTTTCTCAAGATAATTTATCTAAAAATCAGCAATTCTCTATTGAACTTAATGCAGAGTTGTCAAAGGTAAAATTGTCACTTCAAGTAAATTTCAAGTCAAGTAATTGGAATTAATTGCACCAAAAACCCTACTTGAGTTTCAAGTGGATTTCAAGTCAAGTACTCAAGTATTCATGTAAACGTACTGATAGTTCATGAGAGAGAAGCCATTTTGCCTTTTTTGACATCTGCACACTGTTAATCAGCCATTACATTACGAGGAAGTTTATACTTATTTTTGGCAGTAATAAAGTTTCTGTTATTTACCCTAAAGTACAAATTCGAGTTTTATTATTTAAATTGTTTCCAGTGAGTTATAAAACCTGTTACGCAAAGAGTTTTCTTTTTAAAGTTTTTTAAGTATATTATAAAATTTGTTCAAGTGCAAAGAGTTTTTTTTTCTTAAAGTGAACAATAAAACTTTATTACAAAAAGAAAAGGAAGTTGTTATTCTCTACAACAAAAAATTAAGTTATACCCCAAGTGGCGTGTAACAAAAACTGGTGGCAGCGGTGCAGATTTCGTAAAGGTTTGTAAGACCTACGAAACACCAACCTACAAAAAGAAAAGGAAGTTGTTATTCTCTATAACAAAAAATTAAGTTATACCCCAAGTGGCGTGTAACACAGTTAAGGTTTGTTTTTAGTGAACTCTCCGCTCGCGGTGCTAGCGTGCCGACCTTATATGAACTATCAGCTCATTCAGGTAGACAGGACTTTGGGTCCTTTATAATCCTCACTCGGAGTCAAAAACTAAAACTAAAACGAGTTTACCTTTTAGAAGAAGAATTTGATCAAAATTCATTCGACAGTCTCGAATACGAAACCTTGAAAGGCATAATTCCAAAGGCTGGACTTAGGCAAGCCTTTTGGTACCAATACCTATAAAAAGCTGTATGATCGAGCAGAGGTTTGTACTTCCCATTTTTCTTTACGAATTAAATTCTATTACTGAGGCCCTTCAGGGCATTTAATATTAAAAAAAAAATTAAATTATACACAACTGCACTATATTCCAGTTTTTAATATAGCAAGGCGTTGCTTCATAAATTTCGGTTATGTGTATATACATATTTTCGACAGAAAACTCAACCAAAAAATAGCAATATTTTACAGACTTTTACTTAGAGTAGAGTAAATTCACGGTTGAAGAAATCCCATTAAAGTTCTTGAAAAGGTATACGTTCAGTGATGTGCATGAAAACCAGTATTGCAACCAGTTTTTGCAAAGAAAAAATTTATATAATAACAAGATGTTAAGGATTAAAATGAGGAATACTTTTCGTTTTCTGTGGCCGCGACTATACTGTCATATTATTGAATCTCAATAATTTCAACAACTAATTTTTGTCGACCTTCACTAACTCCCCCGCCACAAATATGACCAGTGAAGGTGATGAAATAATAGGAGAAACCGTTATAGTAAATAATTTGGAACAGAACAGGTAAGAGGATTTTATTGAGAACAAAATAAATTGGAATTATTTTTAATATACCTACTTACAAATATGCGTAGCTTATTTATCCATCATTCTTGTTTCCAACTTCAAGTAACCAAATACATTGTGCAACAGGACAAAATGATGTGAAGGAAACCTAAAAACTGCAAATCGTGAAATAATACTAAATACATACAGAAAATATAAAAAATTGGGTAACAAAGAACGAGGATCAAATATTGTGATACATAAAGAATACGATACCTGAAAAAATTTCGTCCCATAGAATACAATAATAAAGGTCTACGCATCGGGGAAATTATGGGAAGTATACAACAGGTTAAAGAAGAATCTTGTCGTCAAATAGTCATAATGATTCGGTGAGCACACCTGTTATTGAAACTAATGACTTAGAGGGTAAATTAAAATACATGTGGATTATTGGAAAGATACATTTGAATACACAAAGCTAAACTTAAGTCTAAAGGATCAGATCAAAGAATATTTAACTATCTACATACGTATCCTGCTCTAAGCAGCCCAGTTGAATGTCTACAGAATGGACTTCATTTAATGAGAAAATAATTGAAATTTGCAATAAGAAAGCTATAATTAAAGTTACATTAAAGAACTAATCAACATTAAAACTGACATCACAGGTTTTCTACTATTGTTACCGTATCTCTTAATGACAACTGCCTATAGACGAAAACGCACGAGAAGAAATTTCCAATTCTTTTCTTATGCTTATTCTTGTACGAATTTCGGTTTAAATAACTTAAAATTTCCTTAAAACATATTTCAAAATTTAACTTATACAAGGCATGGAAAATTTCATCCTACACTAATATCACCTTGTCGTGGCCCAATATTCAATTCGGTGGAGTTGTGACATCATGACTTTCAGCTAGCAGCAGGTGTACGACTAATTAAGCAGTTTGCAATGCCTAAGCATTTTATTTCGCAAAGTTGATTGCGAATTGTTAAAAACTGTCGCATCCACTGCATCCAAGTTATTCAGTTTTCATTGCCATTTCATAATGGGAAGACTTTCAAATTATTGAATTTTATTATCAAAATTCGTTCTCTGTAAAAAATGTTTCGCGCATTTCGACCATTTTATTGGTCATCATATTCGCCCTACTGAGCAGCCTATTCAAACCATAGTGACCAAATTTCACACCAATTTCACGTTATTGGACATCAAGCCATCCACCCGTGTGCGTAGAGTGCGTACAACAGAAAATATTGCTGCTGTTGCCGCCAGTGATAATGTGTCCATTCGTCGCTGTTCACAGCAACTGTGATTGTATTATTCCACTACGTGGAAGATTTTACGCAAGGATTTTGGTTTGAAGGCGTATTAACTACAGCTCGTTCTTTCGGTGAATAAACCTTGGAAAAGCTGAAGGAAGATCTGCTTTTATACCAAAAAATTGTCTTCAGCGATGAAGCACATTTCTGGTTGAACGGATACGTAAATAAGCAAACTTGCTGCAAAAGTGTTATGACCTGATATGCAGAAGAGCACATTCTGGCAAAATAATCAGCGATTGCCAAACAATTGTTTTGCAGCCGTCGGTAATTATTATGTAAAGCGATTGTTTACTACTAAGCGACTCAGATGCTGCAACCAGTAGAACAAACGACAAAGTTGTGTCGTTTGTTTACATATCCGCGTTGTGAGCAAAGTGATTGGTCTGGCGGGCGCAATTCAATGTGTAGTCGCAGTCAGTCTTGAGTCGGTTTAGATTACTTTGGCGACGAGAGCTTAGAATAAAGTAAGATAGGTCAGTTCGCGTAATAAAAGAATGTTAGTAAATTAACTTAAGCGTTTTTTATTGAACTAGTTTGGGAGTTTTATTGTTTGATTGCTTAGGGACACGACAAATGCATCCTGAAAAATGCTCTGTTTGGTGTGGTTTATGGGCTGGTGGTTTCAACAAGACGGTGTCACATGCCACACAGCACGCGGAACGATTCATCTCTTGTTTTCGACCAGTGAATTGGCCGCCTATATCATGCGACTTGACACCGTTGGACTACGTTTTTTGGGGGTACGTCAAATCTCTTTTTATTCCGATAAACCAGCATCTATTCAAGCACTAGAAGACCACATCACACGTGTTATCAGTGAGATACCAGCGGCTGTGCTCGAAAGTCACTCAAAATTGTGCTTCTCGTATGGACCGCCTGGAAAGTAATCGTGGCCAATATTTACATGAAATAATCTTTAAAAAGTATATGGCAAAGATTCAATTTTAATCTCCAATAAAAACTTTTTATACCTTTCTCCAATTTTTTTTTAATAACAAAACGCTTAAAAAATTACCCATTATAAGTATATATACTTACTTACATTATAAAATGTAGATCATGAAATCAAAAGTAGAATATACGCAAGAATGTGTTTGTACGAATGTCCATAAAACTGCACGATAGCAATGTGATTAACAACTACTTATCATACGCCAGTCCATTGTTTTATTTATATAAAAAAAAAGTTTTCTTCTATTTAGAATCAAACTTTGTTTTCCCCAGAGGGTAGGGATGTTGTGACTCAGGTGTCCAATACCCCGAATCACAACCATAAAGGAAAATCACCAATATATTGCCCTATCTATGCAATATATAGATGTACATATTACGAATTGACCCTGAAAAACAGTTTCATTTTAAAATTTCAATTTCAATTTAAAACATTTAAAAATGCATTCCCATGTTATAACAAAATGCAAGTTAGCATAAATTGCATTTTGTTATCAGACACACATTCCACTCACAGGGAATCCATACTTACCTACATACAGTGTCTTCATCTTTTCCTTTTCCGGCACTGTACATACGTACATTACGTAATTCTTTAAATCTAATTGCATGTACATACATACATACATACAATTACTTTCATTCACTTCACATATTTATTTCAACGAAACACAACTGCATATCAGATTTCATTTCTTCTTGATGCATATGCATTGCAATAAAACTTTTTTGCATTTTCTCACGTTTTTTCAACGTCGCGAGAAAGCAAGAAAATAATAAAAAAGGATTTTTTAAATAAGCGTGGGTACCTGGGGCTATCAAGCCCAAACCTCGAGGAGTTCGATTTTTAGAAAAGCTGAGTAGATTTAGCTCTACAGTATTAAAAAAAAAACCGTCGAATTGGGATAAAATTATAAATTTGCGAGTCGAAGTGACATTTGTTTTTTAGTAATAATAAAAAGATTCCTTTTGCGAGCTTAAGAGAAATTTTCCTTTAAAATAATAATATTTATCTAATAAAAATTTTATTACTTACCTGGGAGCACGAACGGCATGCAGAAGTACAACTACTCCACCGAACCGTGTCAGGACTTAGACAGTGGTGCCACTGTCAGTATCCTAGGCAAAGGAGCTCTTGAGAAGTTCATGGTCATGTGGACTTGGAATCGCCTTCTGGCGTCTATTTAGGTTGGCTCCAGATGTCCAGAATCGAATCGTCTTGAAACCACCAAATAGTTTTTCCATCTTTTGCTTCACTAGGCTCGGGCAAAACGTCTTTCATAGTCCACAACATCGACACTGGAGATGCTACTCCGATAAAATAACGGTTTTATCCTATTTCACAAGCGATACAAAGTTTGATGGACGTCGAATTAGAGCTCTCCACTAGTGCTAGTAACGAAGCCAGGAAAGGTTCGGCTTTGCTTTGACGCCAGGAAGATGAATACAGACACTAAGAAAAACGCCTATGCGTTACCATAGATAGAATATTTTCCATCTTCACGCACCTTACCTTCCTTCATTGTTCTTAGAAAAGCATTGAAAATATATGACACTTTTCGACTTGCACAGACCTTCCTTGGAATTAGCATCTGCATAAATAGCCACACAAATCTCTATTTCTCTTTTTGATAATAGCACGCATTACTATCTCTTTTCGATAACACGCATACCTCTGCCTTCTCTAAGTATTCCATGAAAGGTATATAACAAGTGGTTAGAGCATCAAGCATCTTGTTCTGCCCGGAAGGCCTAATCCATAAAATGCTACACGCATACAACTATCCTGAGTGTCCTCACAGGTCATTCCTTCAAGGTAAAGATAGGGTCCAAACTATCCAATAACTGCCATCCACTCTCACCAATCGTGTACAAGTTATACACAGCTGACTTCCCGACCCCTGAGCTTTCATCCCCCAGTGTCAAATCACTGCAGTTCGTGGACGATGTCATCATATACAACAGCTCCAAAAACACAAAACTCACCATAACCAAAGTAAATAAGTATCTCCAATTCATTCATGATTACTACGTGAAATGGAAATTAAGGATATGGACATACTTCTAAACAACTGCAGTCACCAAAAAGAATTCAGTTAAATACCTAGGCCTAACCCTAACTGATAATTTCAAACCGTACAGGCATATTGACACAATAATTAAAAAAAGCCTCTATTGCCTTTCTAAGACTCACACCAATGCTCAAGTCAGCAATCAGCCTAAAAATAAAAATAATCTCTTACAAGCAACTAATCAGGCCAATTATGTCCGCCTGCCCTATCTGGACCAATATTTCTTCGAACCAAATGGAACGCATTCGTAAACTTGAAGGATCCATTCTAAGGCGCTGCACAGGTCGGTCTATACAGAAAACCTGATTCCTATCAGTTCTTCAACAACAAAACCTTATACGAAAAAATGGAAATTTCCAGAGTAGACCGAAGAGTTATTAAGCAAACATTAAACTTTTTCGATAGACTAGGTAACACCGATAATCCCCTATTGCACACGTGCACAAATTTTCCGACGGATTACCTGGAATCCGCAAATAACCGTTATCAATTACTATTCGTCCTCCCGCATCTCAATAACCTGAACTCTCTTCATAACAACGCAAATGAACTAATCTACTACCAAACAACCCTAATCAGCCATATTTGGTTTATAATATCACCCAATAAGACCACGCAAGGCTTTTGGGTACTTACACAGTTTAAAGACGCCGCCTAATACTTAGTAAAATAAATGCAAGTGGATTAAAACTCCCTTACAGTAAAACGAATATTTTTATATATGTATTTTCATATTTTATATCAATTAAATAAAGGTGCATACCCATTCAGGTTTAACTAACATAAACGGCCATATAAGCAGGTAGTTAAGGTAGAATTAAATTACTTAAGAGGAGGTTACCGTCGAGAGGCATGAAAAAAACATGAACTTTGGAAATTTTTTTTACATAAAATAAATACTTTTGGCAATGGGTTTTAACGTATTTTATTCTTCTATCAGTGGAGAGTAAATTCCAATTTTATTTATAAGAAAAAGAACAAAATGACGGCTCCAGCTCCCATCAAACAACACTGTGCATGGCGTGTTTTGGTCTGTGCGGGGCGCTCCACAGCTCTGCCAGTTCATCCGAAACAAATAGTGTTGAAAATGACTAAACTAGATAAAATTTGGGGGGCCTTACCGTTTGAATGAAAAATATTTTTTTTTGCTTCAACGGACGAAAAACCTATTTGTAAATAAATTTTTGACAAAAATCGCTTCCTGACGGCCCCGCAAATTGAATTTACTTTCAATTGCGCAAAGATTCATGTGAACCGGTTCATCCGTTGAAGCTGTAGATCACCCCGATTTTGTTCCCAGAAAAACTCATATAAAGTTTAACGTTATAAACAATCTTTGACAACTTAGCTATTCCAGCACCATACAGTAGCCCTTCTTCTTCCTTCAAGAACTGATTATGTTGAATCTGAAGGTTAACGGTTCCCGAAATTTATGAGGGTACCTCAGATAGCGAGAAAAGGTCTCCCAGCAAGCGCGTTCCGAGCGCCTCAACTACCCTTTTCTAGCCTACGAACGGTTCCGCTCTCAAAAGGCTGGTAATTCTAAAATACCTTATATATGAAAATATCCTTTTAGCCACGTGTTCTAAACACTTTAAGGATGATAATTATGTAAAAAAAAAATCGAATTTTTCCTCGTCATGAACGGTAACTTCCTCCTAAGATAAAATTTGTTACCTTAAGTCCCTAGGATAAATTACTTTATGCCCCTTTCCCCTTAGTTTTACTATAGATTTATAAAATTTTCTCACAGGCAACTAAGCTTATAATTACAAGTAAAAATTAGGGTAAAGAGCATTAAGGTCTCTCTCTAATTATAAGCCACTTTACAATAACTTTAACAGTAAATTAGCACTGCCATGTAATGTAGGTCAATAAAAATGTGTTTCTCTCTTGTTAATTTGGAAAGGTCTTCAGTGATAGTACTTGATAATGCACCTACAACAAATTTGAAAAAGATTACGTAATGTCTGCCAATACTAAAGCTGAAATGCAACAATGGCTAAGGAAAAATAAGGTACAATTTGAGGAAAATGTATTCAAATGCATCGTACTCCAAGAAAGCATATAGTGGATGATCTGACTCCGAGTTGTGGGCATGAAGTTTTGGGTCTACCAACTACCACTACCACAACGATTTAAATCCAATTGAAAAAATTTCTGATACTGCTAAATCCAGGGTTAGCTCCAGAAATACAACATTAAAATTAAATTATGTTAAGAAGTTAGCAACGGAAGAAGTAGTAAGTTCGTAGTACAACTCATCGCATCATCTGAATGTCAACTGTCAAGTGTTAAGTGTGGTGTGCAGTCGTATTTAGCAAATATTGTGTTTTTAGGTGTTTTTAGCCAGTGCTTTGTTAGTGGCTTTAGTTTGTCTAGTTTGTTTATTGTATATTTTTCCAGGTTGCATTTAATCTACACTTGTGTAATTTAATATTTTTAGTGCTAGTGCGATTCTAACTTCACATTCTGTGTACAACGTGCTTTTGTGTAATTCACTTTCTAAATTTAATCTTGATTTAATCATAATTTTCCTTATTTATGAATTGCTGTAGTTTTTGCCGCGCCGAATTCGATGGTTCTTCCGAGTTTATAGATTGCGATGGTGCCTGCGGTAAAGCGTTCCACACCTCTTGCGTTAAACTCGAGAAGGCTACCTTAAATCTATTAAAAAAGACTTGCAATTTACCTCTTTGAGAACAGTATCAAAACCATCGAGTGTTTTTGTCACTCCGTTCTCTCCAAAAACATTGCAACAGAGTGTCGTGGCCCGAACTAGCAGTAGGTAATCGCAGAGCGTATTGCTTCATATAGCAAAATGCTGGGCTATTGCGTGCTGTTTACCACTGACTGCCTAATTACTTCACGACACAGATGTGTGCCTAATTACTTCACAGGCACAGTTGTGTGATTGTTTACAAACGAAGCAAAAAATACCAAGCATGTTATTTCGCACAATAATCTGCTTTACGGTTTCTTTACTACAGCAGAGCTGCTGACTAGAATGACAGTGACCGGCAGTTTCGTCAACGGCAGTAGAATATTACCGCATCACAGGTATGTGAGGGTCATGTTCTACTTCCGAGTTCCGCATCTAAGTTAACGAGGTGCGCGACTGACTGGAGGTAAGCAGTTGCGTTTTTAATCAAGTGATCGCTGAACGCGAGATAGTTTTGGAAATTGTAATTAGGCGGTAAGAGCATATGACTGCTCACGGTTACGTTTAGGTTGTATTAAATAAAGAAGTGATGTAGTCAAAATAGATTCGAGCGAGTTTTTCTCAAAATATCCCAAGAGCTCTCAATTTACAGGGGAACCGAACTTTTTGGCGCAGCCGGAAAAGTGTAAGGGAATTTTGGTTACCAAGAAGTACAGGTAATGAAGTGACCTTGTGTTATTGCATATTTTATCTTTGGTGTTTTGTTGTTGTATCTGTGTAAAGAAACAAGATGATTTTCGTATATATGGTGGGATTTTTGTTGTTGTTTTCAGGTGATCAAATGGCAAAATTTTGAAATTATTTATTATCTTGGTTATATATTTTTTCGGGGGTTTTTTACGTAAAATAAATATATATAAAAAAAAACAGGTTTCTGTATATAGAGTAGTATTTGTGTTTGATTGTATATGCTCGATTTTTAGAAGAAATTAAATTAATTCGGCTCCTTTTTACAATTTTACCGCTTTCAAAGAGTGAAAATTGGAAAAGTAACAAGTAAAAAAGCTAGAATTGGTCTAGGACCGATTCTTATGATAATGAATGCCCGTATTAAATTTCGTATGGTCACCGATCTATTCAAGTTTGATTTTGAAGTTGTTTTTCGCATATATTTCTAGAACGGTTTGTCGCACAGAAAAAATGATTATAACCAATTTTATGGGATTTCGTATTCTGCAGAAGTTTTTAGTACAATAAAAATGTCTTGGACTGATCGTTTTCAAAGTATACGTAAAAAACCTAAATTTTTATATGGCAACACCAAGAAGCAGTTGCCCGATTTAGTCCATTTTTGACATTTTATGTGCTAATATAGTAAAAACATCATGTGCGAAATTTCAGCTCTCTACGTCGACGCGTTCTCAGGCAGTGTCCAAATATATAGCGGAAAACGAAATTTTTATATATGACAACCCCACGAAGGAGTTGCCCGATTTGGCTCATTTTCGAACTAAATTTTACTTTTTTTTTTCAAAGTCTGTGTACAAAATTTCAGCTCTCTAAGTATACGCGTTCTCGAGTTATCGTGCGCACGGACGGACATGCAAAAATCAAAATAACTTTTAATATTATGAATGGGTGTCAAATCCATTTTGCTCTACCATCATTATTTCGAGGTGTTACAAACGGAATGACAAACTTAGTATACCCCTATGATTTCATCTAGGGTATAAAAATAATCAATAGAAATTATCAGTGCGAAGTGCTTTGTGTGATAAACTGTAATTGAAAAATATATAGAGTCCGACAGGAATAAATCTATTCTCCGTTCTCTTGAATGGAGTAAATTAATGAACGTAGGAAAGTTTTCTACTCGCAGTCAATAAGGAGGAAATTTTGAGATTACTTGATGTTATGACATATTTTTTTTTAACCGTTTCAACAGATGTGCAGGATAAGTTATTAGACTCCTTATTCTGGCCCTCCGGTGCTTTTACTTAATTATTTGTTGCTTCTGGGCGTCAACCTAGAAATACAGTTGAAATAAGCACCGTTATTCCAAAAAACTGAAGTCGCTTTCCCTTTACTATCAAAATGTAAGGGGGATTCGGACAAAAACTGCACATATCTTCCAATCGTCTGTTGCAACTTGTTTTAATATCGTTGCTTTCACTGAAACTTGGCTGCATCATAGCTTTTGTGATGCCAAAATCTTATACAATTCTTACCAGGTTTTTAGAAAAGATAGACATACAGATTCTGAAGCTCGTGGCGGTGGCGTACTCCTCACATGCAAAAACCATTTTAATTGCAGCAAAATTGAGGTTCCCAGGTTTTCCAACACTCTTACTGAACTTATTATTCTTAAGTTGTCTCTCTTAAAACACGACTTTTACATATTATGTTGCTATATTCCTCCAGACTCCATAAACAGTGTTGATGACATATTAAAAAGATATCAACAACTTATACAAATCGATCAACAAATTTCAAATTAAATTCAACATTTATTTCAAATATAATTCAATGCGTTTTTCAAAATTAAATCAACAATTTTTAAAATTTAATTTAATAATTTCACAAAAGAAAATTTTTATCAGAATTGTTGAAGAAGAAGGAAATACCTTGGCTAAAGCTACCGATATTGCCGGAATTAATCGCAGTACTGCTAGAAACATTATGATAAAATATAGGGCAGATGGACAGGTAATAATGCAACGACAATGTGCTGGAAGGAGACCTAAAAAATTGACGGGTGAAGTTTTACGTGACATCGACGCGGTATCACATTAAAAGCAATCCAGTATCGCCTACAGCAAAAATGAAAATATACAATTAAGCTTATCGAGTATTCAGAATGCTTTACTTGAATTAAAAATTGCAAGAGTTCAAGTTGACCGCACGAATGCACCACAAACGATTAATGCACGCAGATCATATACCAGGGATTTTTTGAATTCAATTAACAACGAAAGTTGCATATTTGTTGACGAAAGCAGCTTTAATTTCCACCTTCGACGCACTAAGCGAGATCAAGAAGAAATACACGTGCCAATATTCCTGTACCAACTATTAGAGGACGTAATGTTTCTCTAGTAGCAGCAATGAATCACACAGGAGTTCTACATTACAAAGTGTACACTGGTGGCTATATTAAATTCTGAGAGATTTTGTATTTTTTTATGTGAACTTTTTGAAAAGCTGGATGAGAATTAAAGCATACGAAACGTACTGGTAATTATGGACAATGCATAAAACGAGGGAAGTAAGAAATGCTTTTTCCTGAAAGAATCTTTTGCCAACATATTCCCCCATATTAAATCCTATTGAAAATGTATTCTCGAAAGTCAAAAATTACTGCAGACAACGTTTGAGTTCTCCCTGACATTGAAGCAAGATTAGCGGATATCATAAACGACAGCCTCGTTGTTATCACTCAATTTGATTGCCGGAATTTTATACACCAAATGACATCAAATTTGGCAGCCATTTACTTAATAATATTAGTGAACTATTTTAATTGAATAACGAATATGTTGATCTTTATCTAGAAAAAATTTTGAATTAAATTTAAAAATTGATGATTTAATTTTGAAAAACGCGTTGAATTATATTTGAAATAAATGTTGAATTTGAAATTTCTTGATCGATTTGTGTAAGTTGTTGATTTTTTTTATTTAAAATTTTTGAATTGTTTTTGAAATTTATTGAAAAAAAAAAAAAAAAAAAATTAAATTAGTTGAATTAAATCTGAAAAGGGTATAAAGCCGTTTTGGACAAGTTTCATTATTATTATTTCCTTATCTGACAATAGTTCTACTTCTGATTGAATTTTAACTTGCGACGACGAAGAAGTGATATCATTTTGTGAGTCACCATGTCAAAAATTTATCTCTTCAGAACAAAAAATTTCATAAAAATTAATTTAAATTACAAAAAATTTTAATTCACAATAAGAATATTAGAATAACCTAAAATATGGAATATAATTTTCTTCTTTACGAGAAATTCTACTGAAAAGCAACTTCAACATTTCATTTATCTAACAGTGTACCCCAGTGCAGATAAACAGACCAAAGCTTACCATTTGCAACAAAATTAGGGAAATTCTCGTTTAGAAAATTGTCCAAATATTTCCATGCGCGAAAAATGATCAACTGACTTGGTGCCGATATTACATAAGCTGAAATTGTATGCGATACTTTATTTCAGAAGTTTTTAAAATCCATTTACTCTATATCAATAACATTTTGAAATTTCTTTTCTTTCAGGACCGGTTTATCTCATTTGTTTTTCGAGAAAATTATAATTTCTACTTTCATTGTAATTTTTATTATATAGTTTGTTCAATGTACCCTGTGTACTATTTTTATGTTTCAGTTAAAAAATTGCCTCCTGTAAACTATCGTCAACGATCGAGAGAGAAAAAAATTGCGATATCTCTAAAATAGTCGTAATATAATATGTATGTAAATGTGAAAGATTAATATTTTGAATTTAGACAAAATAAACTAAATGTGAATTTTATTTCACGTGAACCCCGTCAAAATCACACGCAGCGTCAACAAATCTGGACATAAACAGAAAACCTCTGCCAATTTTTTTTTTTTAGTTGATATGAAAGTATTTTTCTGTAACAAAAACAAGTTTTAGTGGACATCATTATTATTATGCCGCCAACAATAAATGGTACAAGATGGTTAATTTCGGGTCAAGCTACCAGACAAAGTCCCACCTCTGTTTACTGATTAGATATTATTTAGAAAGATGTTCCTTGTGGTTTCGCGGATTAACCGCCCAATACGTTTTAAAAACGTGATCTGAATACTTCACGGTAAAATAAACAGTTTCACTTAATAAATTTTTTTTTTTAAATAACCTTTCCCAGGTCTTCACAGTAAGCAATAATTTCAGAATAAAAATGTTAGACCTATTTCCTTCATACCTGACGCCCAATTTTCGTAAATTCTTAAATTTCTAAAAAAAATCATCAATTTCAATTTCAAATGAAGCATGCACAAGTCTTGAGAAAAATAATATTTTAATAATGCAGCAAAATTTGATTCTTGTATATAACTTATCATAATAAAATAATTAAAAAGGATTTCCAATGAATAATTATCCTATTTCTCAAAATAAAGTCGTTATGAAAAATATTTGAAATCTATTCAATTCTAGCGCACATACGCACGTCAAAATCTTGTAATATATTGTATGTTCCACATAAAACCTTCTTAAAAGTACTGCGAAATGTAATTAATAAAAATATATATATAATATAATATATATAGCCCGGCTTCAATATATTGTAGAGCTCGAATTATTCGGTCGTGACTTTTAATAAACACATCTGGATAAAAATTAAGGAGCTTAAAACATTTTGATGTGACTAGTTCTACTCTTTAGCAACTGTTGAAATCTAATTGATGGCTTGTTCCGTCATCTGTAGACAGAGAAACTCTAAACTACTATTTATATCACCGATCGTGTTCTTTGAACTCTTATCTCTAATCTGATTTAAAGGAGCTACACTACTAATGCTAGTTAAATTAGAATTTGTACTACTAACCGTGCTGGATGATGTGGCCGCTACTGAATTTTCCACTTGGGATGTCATCTCTATTCCAGAAATTTCTTCTGCTACTACTACTGTTCCAGTTGGTAAATTTTGGATTGATGAAACTGTGGTGGACATAGGCACTGATGATTTCGTCAAGCTTAATCTATGTTTCCCGTCCACAATATTACTGGAACCACTACTGTTGTTTCCACTTTTTGGTAAATGTACAACTCCAGATGATGATTGTTGCTGCTGTTGCTGTTGTTGTTGTTTTTGTAACGTAAATGTTACATGCTGCGATTGTTGTTGATTTGATGAAATCACAATCAAATTATTAAGGGAGTGTCTATGGTGCCTATATTGAGGTTGTTGCTGTTGTTGCAACGGTTGCTGTTGCTGCTGCACTTGATGCAGTTGTTGCGGGCCTGTTTTCCCAGCATTAGAAAAATTTGGATACGAGGAACTTTTATATTGTTGGCAGGAATTATTATTGTATTGGGAAGGCTGGGAAGACTTTGTGGAATGGTATATTATATCATTGTCATGGGATGAACATTGGGAGCTAATATTTGAGTTTGTCGTGGTTTGCTGTTGCTGCTGCTGCGGCTGCAATGTACCAATAGAATATATAATGGTATCATTGGAATTTTTTCGATGAATCCTGTCGTTGCTACCACATTTATCAGTTTTTCGACATTTACTATTCCATCTGAAATTCAAAACAAATCTTTAATTTTAGACGTCTTTCATAATTTATTCTAAATTTTTAGGGAGTGTAAAATGCCCCCCTCAGCATTTTTGTTTAATTCAAAACTGTCATCTGAATGGACAATTGATGATTGAATTACAGACACATACTACTATCTCGGCAATTTTATCCTGTCAATTACACGGCCTAATATTAATTTGTTAGTGAAAGACTCGGGTATGCGCTTGACATATGGGCCAATAATAGTGAATTGAGGGTAAGCCCCTCGAAAACAAAGCTAGTGCTTTTTGCAAGAAAAAGGCAGGAGCAAAATTTCAGACTTCCTATGCTGAGTGGAGAGTATTTTACTCTCTCCAGCGAAGCAAAGTATCTTGGAATCATATTAGATTCTAAGGTAAGCTGGAAAGATAATTTAGAAGAACGTGTTAAGGCCAGTGTGGCCTTCTACACGTGCAAGAGAATTTTCGGTGGCAACTGGGGATTAAAATACTATGGCTCCACGGTCTGGTGGATGGCACTGACGAAGAAATGTAGCTTGGATGTGACGTCAAAAATCCAGAGAGCCGCTTGTCTGGGAACTGGGTGTTCGTGCACCACACCAACAGCGGCCCTGGAGGTCATGCTTGACTTATTGCCACTGCAGGAGAGCAGCGGCAATTAGCGCTGGCAGGGGGGTTGGTGGACCGAGTTACAGGCTGATTAGTAAATATGCTCTTTTTTTCATTAAACACCCTATATCTTCAAAAGTACAGGGTGTACGGTCTATTTAAAGACGGCTTTGAATGCACAACCTTGGGGTATTACTATAAATGCCCAACCACCCGCGCACCCCTCCCCACTCCAGACTTTGACATTTCATATTCAAAACTTCGTTTTTTTTTTAATTTCTCCCCCACTAACACACTTTTTTTACAAAATTTCGGAAGGCATGAGTATCCATTTTAAAGCTTATCAAGCTCAGTATTGGCCTCCAACCCTCCTTGCCAGCTTCATGAAGTTCGTCCAGGAACAGGAATCTCTAACGCTTTCCTAAGAACCGGACATTGACAAACAACATGAGTAATCGATTCAGCTTCCTCTTCGCAGCCCCTGCATATAGGATCATCAAAATCTCATTCTATAAAGATGACCCCTGAGAAAAGAGTGCCCAGTCAGAATTGACACTAGGGTTCGCAGGGTTGGCTTGTTTACCCCACAGCCCCTTTGTCAATTAACTAAAGGCGACAGTGCTGGCGTTCGACCTAAGCCGAAATATTAGATACATGTTTTGGTGCAATCTCGGTTGTGGAAGAAAATCCCTCCGAGGCTGCACCAAAAGGAACTAGCTCGTCCGCCGTTTCGTAACTTAAATCTTATGATAATTTTCACTTAACTTTATTACTTCTGGCTGAATGTGCGTCGACCTTCTCCTATTTTAAGCGTCTCCAAAGCTCTACGCTGAATTTTTTGATCAGTTTAATTTTTAATTTTAATCAACGTACACATACAAAATCTTTGAAATCTTTTGTTGCTTGAATGAAATTATATAATAGGCTACAAAGAAATGTATGCAACGTGTATCACACGGGCATCATACCCTGATGCAGGTCTAGACGCTATTTTTGATTTACTGCCTCTTAGTCTCACAATTCAGAAATAGGAAATGAAAGCTGTTTTCATGACGAACATTTTATTGGACACAATGTCATGCCGGAAAGACTTGCAACGAAATGCAAATTGTTATTTCTGTCCATGGATGACATGGCCCCTCAGGAGATTATTGATGTTGCTTATCAAAACGATGGCCAAAGGGAGAATTCTGATTGAATGTGTTTTTGACGCTCGAGAATCTGGCTGCGCGAGTTATGTATGTATCAAAAAACAAAGTGACTCGGTAAAACCGGAGCCACCCCGCCGGACGTCTCGTATCTTTTAAAATAATTTGAAGTAAAAGTTCCCAGGAAAATTATCCACTAAGGAGTTTTGAGCTGTGAGAATTTTAATGTAATGCTAGTAAAAATGAAAAGCTTTTCTGGACGAGGTTGAAATATGAAGATAATTAAGTAGTTCAGTTGGTTAAAACGATTCGTCGGAGTAAGCTTTAAAAACGGTTTATGTACAAAATTAGTAATAAAGATTAAACTACTAAAAGAGTGTTTTCTTTCTTTGTGATTCATTTTTTTTATTATAATTTCGAATATACTTTCAATTACAGTTCGAGTTAGGAAATTTTAGAACAAGCTTAACCCGGTTAGCAGACACAACTCCATTTGCTCTATTTGGATTCTCGGTCTATAAAAGGTGACCGATAAACAAATTTGATACTTTTACAAAAGAACGATCGATCTACGTCTGCAACCGGTCATTAGCATTAGTTCCTTGGAGGATACCTTCCCACATGGCATCAATCCAGGGGCGATATTGTCAAGCTTATCTACTTAGAAATACATAGGTACTTAAATGGGGCAGAAAAGATTGCAGATTACAGGACACAATACATCATTGACGATATCAGTGATTGGGCCACTACTTCTTATTTGAAGTTAGGACATCATTGAGTATTCTTTCTCCAATTTCCTACATTTATCCTCACAAACGAGGGTACGACAGTCAGAACAGATGTATTGAGAAGGGAGGACATAATATATAACAAGAATGTAAATCAAAACGACATCCAAAAATCAAGAAATTGGCCTCATTAAAAATAAAATAAAATAATGTAATAATAAAAAAAAAATTTACTTACCTTGACTTATTTAAATTCGAATTACTGCCGCTTTTAATGTGGTGATTTTTTGGTGCAAATTGCATTTTTATTTTCGATAATTTGAACTTATGCTCCTTGAGTTGATTTGTATGGGCTACAAACGCTTCATTATGAATAGACCGCTCTAGAATCCATAAAAGCGCACTGACACAATCTTCATCTTGTTGTGAAATAGTATCTTTTTTGGCAAGTGTGTGGCAAACTAAAACCAAAATATTATTACTAACAAACAAAGAACCTTAATTATTGTTATTTTACCAAGATCAAGAACTTGAAGGAATTTACTAGCCACATTATTGGGATTAGAATCAGCTGGTTTCATTGGTGTCAACACAATGTTTGTCAGTTCATCTGTTACCGCACTTATTGTTGTTGAATTCGCTGACAAATCTTGCTCAAGTTTTGTTAGACGATTACATCTTTCCTTTAATTTTTCTATACAAATAGCTAGCTTATGACTAGCTCCTTTAGTAACATTCAGACTCTGCAGATAGTCTTCAGATATTGTTAGCATTTCTTCGTAAGTAATATTAGTAAATAAACCAATGTACTTGTGTAGTCTTAGACTTTTTAGCCACTGGCCTATATTAGACATGCCAATGTTGTGCGTTGTAAATTTTAAGTAATTTGGTTTGAGATCATCTAAGCGAGTATCAGATCCACAAGAAGTCAACATTGCTCTTTGATTCTCAATGGATAGAGAGAAACTTCTTGGCTTTTGGGCGTACTGAGCCAAATTCTCCGATGAATTGGAACAGTTTTCATTGGCGGTAATCACAGACGATGCAGACGAGGATGAAGTTGATATCGCAGCAGTAGTCAAACTGTTTGAGCGACGTGTCTTAATCGAAGCAGTTTTACTGTCTATATTCCATCTAGATATATTGACAGCATCTCCAACATTTGAATAGAAAAAATTGTAGTTTAATGGTTCACTACATTTATCACAATCGTTCATTTCGAAATCGATTATTTCCGTACCATTTTTCGAAAATGATACATGATGATCATCAACTGAGCTGCTATTTGATGGATCTGCATTTACAACAGGATTATCATAAATTAGACCTAAGCTATTATGAATAGGATGAACATCTGCCATATTGACTCTTTGGATATCCTCGCAGAGGTTATCTGGTATTTGAAATAAATTTGAACTCCATTCATTTTTCACTTGTTGTAAAATTGGACAGGCTGCTGCCGTTTGAGGAACTTGCTGCTGCTGTTGATGTTTGGTAATTATTTGTGTCGGTGGAGCTATTGTCTGCCAACTGCGACTGCTATCATTACTTAAGGAAGAAACTGATTCCGACTTCTTACAAGAATCTGTTGAATTGGATAGAACGTAAAAATTCATTTGTCCAGCAGGAGCAAAAGAAGAATGTATATTTTCTTCCAAATTTCGTAGCCATAAGCTCAATGATCTGTAGGTAACAAAAAAAAAAAAAAATATTCCATATCAAAAATTTCGATATACCCTAACTTACCGTCTGTCTTCATTGGTGATAGCAGGATGGATTAGTAAATATGAGAAAATTTGTTGCACTAATTCGGTATCAACAATTTGTTTTCCAGTGTCTTCCACAGCCAATGGGATTAATGATAAATAAATGGTTTTGGCCTCTTCATTTCCTGGCTTTAATAAAGGCAACATATCAAGAACATCATTAAGTATTTCTTCCTTTTTTCTGTAATTTTTTTCGATATCCTTATGTAAATCTGATCCATAGAAAATTGAATCATTGTCGCCGCACTTATATGTGTTCACAAGCTGCTCTAGATAGGTAGGATTATTTGCATTTACATCATTTAAAGCTAAATTCTGTGAATCGAAACTCTGCGTCAAATTGCTCTCTATCGAGTACTGAAGGAATTTAAGGCTGGGGTATCGAAGACGTTTTAAAAGTGCATACATAACAACAGTTCTTTCGCAATCGCTCCATTTTTCAAATAACGACGTAACAGTACTGACTTGTTCACAAAATAGAGTCGACGGATTGCCGCCCGGATATCTCATAATTTTATTACTTGATTCAATTATATTCTTACCACAAAAAGTGGTTCTATTGAGATAATTTTAAAAGGCCTGCGGATCTGAAAATATTAATGAAATTGAAGATTTAATAAAAAGTTGAAATTTTGTTATATAAAAAAAAAATCTCGGATTTTTGTAAATAATAGAATGAAAAATAAGAATTAAATCAATCAAAACTACGTCCTTGCTAAGATGTATCAATGCATTATGACCACAATAGATGTATATTCTGAGCTTTTTAAAAAGTAGATTTAAGGCCGGGTTTGTCATAAATGGGACAGTTCGGTGCACAAGTCGCAAGATGGGGCGAGGCGTTAAGATTTTTGAATAAATTGCAAATTAAAATAAAACTTCAATGTTTTTTTTTTAATTTCTCTGGTTTGTGGAGCGGGGCTGCCACAAATTTCAACTAAATTTAAATTTTTGATAGAAGCTGAAGTAAATAAGCAGAAAATAACGTTTTCCGATTTTTTAAAATTCTACTTATTTTTATGAAAATTGTATGCAATAGATTGCTTTCTTAATGGGTAAAATGCTGGTATCTATTGCGTCAAATTGTCGCAGATATAAGTGGATTTTTAAAAATAGGAAAACATTATTTTCTGCTTATTAACTTCAAAAAGCTTATGTTAAAAATTTATTTAATTTAGTTCAAATTTGTGGTAAACCAGAGAAAGTAAAAAAAATCATTGAATTTTCATATTCAAATCATTTTCAATAAAAATTGGATGACAAATTTAAAAATTAGAAAACGTTATTTTGTTGCATTGGGTGTTTAAATAAGTATTCCATTAATCAATTTTCGATTTATTCAAAAATCTTAACGCCTTGCCCCATTTTGCGAACTGTGCACCGAGTTATCCCATTTATGACAGAGACCCAGCCTTAAGTTCGAAAATGGGACAAATCGGGTAACTCCATCATAGAGTTGCCATACAAAAATTAAATTTTTCATATATTTGGAACTAGCTGAGAACGCGTCGCCGCAGAAAGTTGAAGTTTTTTACAAGGCGATTTCAACCCCTTCTTGGTATTGTCAAACAAAAATATGGGTTTTTTATGTATACTGCAAAAACGATCAGTCCTGGTACTGAAAAGATCTTCAGAATATGAAATCCTATGAAATTGGTTTTAATCATTTTTACTCTCCGACAAACCGTTCTAGAAATATATGCAAAAAACCATTTCAAAAACTAAACTTGTACAGATGGATAGTGTGACCAACATGCTTTTTGGCATTAAGATACATGGAATGCCGAGCATATGCAGATCAAAATAGAAAGGAATCGTGCGAATGAAAAAGACTTAATCCATTTACTCAGAAACCAAACATGAATACCGAAATTCACAAGAAACATTATAAAATGTTAGGATGCATCAATCACTCTTTCTGGGTAAAAACTTACTCGTGTGGAGGGGGAACTATGGAAAAGGTATGTAAATTCGTTAGAAACAAGAAATGTGGTAAATTTTCTTATAACTGCTCTTTTTATTCCATGTTTATTTTAAATAGTTATATTTCAAATAAATATAATATTGTTTGAAATTTAAGCTAATTTTCAGAATAACCACATCAATAATAGTGGCCGCAATTTGGATCAATTATTACTATCATGAGCCAGTTTGCGTGTACTGGATATCATAAATGAATTTTTTACCTTACACGGCCTACAAGCAGCACTTAATGCATTAAATATTAAGAAATATCAAAGGATATACTTCTACAACACTAAATGAAGCATTGTCGGACATTTAACAATTAATTTAATAAAACATTCCAAAAACACCATATTTTAACGGAGACAGAAGAAAAAACTAGTTAAGTGGTGTGAGTCGTTAGCCAAATGTGAGTTTCCATCCCGATAGCCTTCTAAACACAGTTCAAAAAATTTAGCAAGAGGATGGCACAACTACATCCTTCAAAAATCGGTGACCAGAGCGAATAAATAATATAAGCTTTTCCTGAAATGCAACCCAGAGGTAAGACGTTATAACTTCGAAAGATTCGTCGGTCGACAATTTATCGATAGTCGGTATGTTGTAACACTTTCGACGGGTGATAATTTCGATAGAACATTACTGAGTTTTGATGAGCGTGATAGATAGTACAAGCAGAGATTATAAAATATAAAATTTAAGAAAGCAGATTTAAATGTTACATTTTTGTTTTTAATTTATTCAATATAAGATTTTATATATTAATTATATATAGATTCTTCAAACTTGTAAGAATGTTTCTTGAATTCAAAAATTATGCCTTTAATGATCTTAAGAAAATTATCTTTCTTGGTATGGTTAAATAATCATTACAATCCGCTGAAATCATTTTCAGTTGGAAATTTTTTGAAAATATTTTTGACATTATTACGCATACCTATATAAAGCATGTCACCACAGAGCTTGCACATCGAATTTCCGAAAGCTTAACTCAAGCCAGAAATATGGTTTTTGAGGTTATCCGAAAATGTTTTAATGAGCTGCAAAATTTTATGAAGTTTATCGCCTGTAGGAGACATATTTGAAGAAACAGTTCTTTTTCCCTACGTACGACCACCTAGGAATGTAGTCAATAGTCATGTCAGAAGACTGTTTTTTATGTCGTTCTGAGTCAGGCTGCATGAGAATATATCACGAATGGGGTAAATATATTGTTAATTAATGTACAAATTGAAAAATATATGATCATTTTTGTTGACAATCACAAATCTCATTTAACATTGGAGCTAAGCGCGTTCTTCAATGCGAACGGAATAATTTTATACGTACTTCCTCCGAGCACAACTAATGCTAAATCAAAAGAAACGGGAGTGGTTAGATGGTCATCTTGTTTTAAAGAAATGAGACTCCTTTTTAGGCGCATTGAATTTGACGGGACTCACTTTGCCCCAAGCGAGAATGTCAAGATCGTTATTCAATGATCTAATTATGCATACTCGTTTTAAACATGCGGCATATCAGTCGGAGTCCATTAGAGTGTCAAAGGAATAAACAAAATCAATATACTGTTATCGGCAAAACTATGGATGTGATTGAAATTAAGGGAAAGCAAATCATTAAGAAAAATTAAGAGGAAAGACGAAGAGATAACAGAGCCCTGAGGCACACCGGCATTTGTAGGGTGAGGTCCAGATGTAACACCAGAACCCATATTAGACGACCAGAAAAAAAACTTACAATCCATAATCAAAGAGGAGGAGAGAAACCAAGAGCTTTAAAAGTAAAGTTGAACTAAACAGTATGTTGAACTAAATATAGCTTTAAGGGGAAAGGTTGCTTTACTATTTTAATTTATACATATTACGTCAATTCTATTATGCTCTATAATTCCTTCTTGATTTGTTGCTTTTAACTTAATAAAATTTAAGAGATTCTGCTATCTAAAACAACACAATTTTAATTGAATTACTTTTATCTGAAAAATTTTATGTTACTGGGAATTTTATCACAACTTTTTATTATTTAATGGCTTTTTAATCAGGAATGACGAAAAACGAAATTTATTTAATACCCCCTTATAAAATCAGCTTTTATAACTTTCTTATCCTGGACGCAAATGACCCCTGGGTGTATGCAAAATGGACTCGAATTGATGCGTTTACCCTGTTACGTATACGTTTCGGAAAATATAATAATATTAAATTATTATTTGCTCGTGTCAATTTCAATGGTGTTTATGAAAGTGCAGAGACGGAAACACATTAACCGTTTATTACTACCCGGTGTCGAAAACGAACCCAAAAATAATTCATTTACGTTTCTTCATAAAAAATATTGAAAATTCTCATCACTTATTATTTTAAAAGCGTACTATGGATAACTAAAATTCATTCAGCGCTAATATAAAAAAACAAAAATCGGTGCCTTTTCCTGAAAAATATAAAGGCGTTAGGGTCCCACCCAGGGTAGGAATAGCGAAAATGAAAAATTAGAGATTTTTTTTCAGGGAAAATTAATAAAACCCAACACGTAAGGTGAAGGAAAAGTTTACAATGTGTTTCGCAATTTTTACAAATTTTTAGTATCTAGTATAGTATCTATACCAAAGGTGGCGTGGACACTTTTCACCAATTGTGTCACGAAGGAAACGCCAGTGCCATTTTGTGTATTTTATAGCCTATTAAATGCTGTGTTAACAAACCTTACATTATATAGCAATAAACTCGTTTATAACTTTACATCTTTCAAACTCAAGGAACAAAGAATCTGGTGAAAAAAGACGCACTCTTTTAAAAAATTCAGCGTTATGTCTCGTAAAACCATATTTAAAGGAACGTTTTGAACGCAGCATTTTGCTTGCTTGGCTTAAGGGCAGGATTGCCGGAATAATTGAAAAAGAAAGACATGTTGAAGAGTTGGAAGTTCCTCGTGGAAAGAGAGTAAGGTACGCTTCTTGTCCGCGATCAAAAGATAGAAAAATCAACTCGCAATGCGTCAGCTGCCAGCGATACATCTGCTCAATACATTATAAAAAATTGTGTTTTAACTGTCTTCATAAATAAAATAAAATAAAACGCATAATTAAATGGCATATGTACAATAATATTATTCCTAAATTGTTAAAATTTTCATACCTAAAAAAACTTTTGAATTTCCTAGTAAAATCAGCTAATTTCACAGTGGGGTCATTCTTGTCCCACAGGGTAGGAAAATCATGATTGAAACTGAGTTAAAGAAAAATTACATGAACATTTTTTCGCTTTTCCACTATCAGACCTATCCACTTTTTTCGAATTGATTTACTCTTAAAAAAGCGGAAGAAGTAAATATTTTTAGTCGGGTGTTTTTTGTAACAGCCACACTCCACAATTCATTATTTCTTCCAGTCAATATAACACACACTAAAATTGAAAAACGAGCCAAAAAAATAAAATGGACCATATTAAACCCCGTTTCCACTGCAGCCTTCAGACAGTACGCACTAAAAATTGAGAGAAATAGAGCACAAAACGAGAAATTTTAAACTGTGCGGAGGCAAAGTTTTCTTTGCGTATCCACTGATATCTTTCAGAAAACAATTGAAAAGTATCAAACTGTTCTGAATGATTGGTCGAGCTCTCTACAGTGAAAACAAAAGAGCAAAAACCACTGCGGTGTTGGATAAAACCATATTTAAAAACCAGGCGTGAAAAATGTGGAATAAATTTAATAAACAATTTAAAAATAGATCCGCATAGTGGATTTCGGTATTTTGAACATTTTAATCTGTACTATTGGGCCTAAGGTGAAGAAAGAAAACACGAATTTTCGCCAATATGTTTCTGTTGAGGAGTGGTTAGCTATAAACCTGAGGTTCTTAGTATGCGGAGTTTCATAATATGAGCCTATCATATTTATTCAAGGTTTCAAAACAACTCATATCCAAAAATGTACCTGGGGTTTGCGAAGCTCTTATTTATGCTCTTGAAGAAAAAACTTCTTCACTTGGGGCAATCTACGCTTAAAGGTAACTGCGTTTGAAAATTATCTTTCGAAAAAAATACTATATCTTTAATTGTCTGTACTATGTTTTGTGTTTTCCATATTAACTGGAAAACAACAAATCTGCCCCAACAAGCTATTTCAAGACTTTTTAAGGCCTTTTTATGTGTATGGACTGGCTCCACTTATCAACGCACAGTTCCCGCAGAAGTTCTCCGCACCGGGGTATCCCCTGGATTATCGGTGTGCGAAACTCTTCCGACAGATAATGTGTGGGGACAGTGCGTTGACAAAACTTTTATTGGATACGCACCTTAACAAAGCTAAATATATCTCAGGATAACACGCAATGATAAAATTTAATCGCAGTAAATCATTTCCTGTGCACGCGCATATAAAAAAAACTTCTCAAAATTAACAAAAGTTCAAACGACGTCATGCTTTCTCTAAAGGCGATGACGCAATGATGGAGATGAGATGGCTTCAGTTGTGGCGAGGCTTTGGATTCAAATCCGAAGTCGAGTATGGCAATGCTACTTAACCCCTACCAATGGCAATGAAAAATTGCTTACCACATTTTTTAACATATCCGAAACTCAATCTGACATAAAAAAAAATAAATAAAAATTGTAAACTGTGTTCAAGGAAATAACAATATGTAAATCATTTTTTATTCATTTTCTTTTAAGTTTCTTCAATGCTGTGTTATTTGATTGATTTCTTCTTCAACGATGCCGTCATACAAATTCCAAGACAGGAGGTAATAGACACAAATTTAGAAAATAGAGCCTTAAATTTGGTATACCTGCAGCTCTAAAACAGAGAAGGGAGTTGAGGCTGGAATTCCGGGCGAAAAAAAAATCTCAATACTCGAAGTAAGTATATGTATATAAATTATAATCACAGATTGCCAAGCTGCACTGAAATGTATATTGAATCACTTTAGGTCAAGACGAAATTAATGTCGAAATATATTCAAGCACTAGTAAGGCTTGCCACAAGGAACACTTTTAAACTTCAGAGTGTACTAAAGCACTTGGGAATTGACGAAAATGAAATATCCATCCTCTTTAAAACCTGAACCTTTTTCTACAAAACGGAATTCATCATAACTAAATGAGCCAAATACAGAAATCAAAGGTGAAATACAGATAAGAGAATAAGATTCCTTTAGAAAGAGGGAGCCTGGAGAGGTTTGAAGCGGTGCGGTTGCGCGTCGAGCAACCGCCTAAAACTCACAGCTATGGTAAATTGTTAAACATTGCAAATATGCTGGCGCGACTAAAAGCGGTGCGTTCCAACTTGTTCTAAAGCGTTCAGAAGCGGTTAAATGAGAGATCAAAATTTTTTATTTAATCCGCGTGAAACCGCTTGTGAGGTGAATGAACATTTTATGAATCCTCATTTGTGCAAATATTCGACATTATTTACGATACCAGTAAACTGATTAGGAGTTGGGTGTATGTAATGTATTCAAAAGTAGCACTAGTCATCCGAAAATACGCATAAAATGTGTGTTCGAATTCGCTGAACAAGGATGAAATTCACCGAAAATTGTCCTTATTTTAATTATTGGATGCACTGCAATTTTTTTTCTTTTAAAATAACATGTAGAAAAATCCGCATTGATCTTGACATGGGCATCTTTAACGCTCAAAACCACTTCAAATTGAATTACTGCTTCTGCGCTTTCTGCTCCGCTACAATACAAGTCTCTTCAGGCTGAGCACAACCTAAAGGAACTTATAAAGGAAAATACTACACCTATAAAAGTTGTCTATGAACCAACTAAGAATCAATCATACACGAGTGGCAAACATTTTTACTGCATAAGAATATTACTCACCGTACATTTTTACAGGTTGTCTCGGAGAAGATGAAATATCATGATGTGCTCCGAATTGCAAAATGTTAGGTAATTGCTGACTTTGAGATTGCCTTCAAACGGATACTGATTATTCTTGGAAGAGTGGAACTACTGGAAGAGCTAAAACGAAAACTGTGTATACAATAAAGCAATAAAACTATGGTACAAAGGCCAATAAATTAATTTAAATCTGCCAGTTGTACACAATTAGTGGGAAACATACCAAGAGTATAGATCAATCAAATACAGTAATGCTAATGACTGAAACTGGCTAGATAGACGTGGTACGTTTACTACCAAGAGGTTCCGTAGAAAAATTACCAGTTCAAGCATATTTCTTTTTGTGCTCTGAAGTTTGACACTCGTAGACGGCGTTAATGTAGTTTTAGTTATTCCATGAGAATTTTTCTTAATACACTCCGGTAGAAATTTTAATCCCGACTAACTTTGTAAAGAATTAAGAAGATATAAAGGCATCAAATCCGAATTGAATTTACATGAGGCCATGTGAATTTAGAATTAATCAGTATAATGCCTAGATTTTTGACATTGGCAATAAAATGAAGATCAACCTGTCTTTACAAGAGTGGTGATATATGAATTGCATTTTCTTGCTTATTCGGAAAGATAGCGTACATAAAAGCCAGTGTCTTTTGTAGATAATTAAGCGCATTATTCGGATACAAACGTGAGATTTTGGATTAAGTTACGTTGAGAGAAGCCACTAGAGTATAAGCAGCTGCGTTTACTTAAAGGTTATCAGCTAAGCTATACGCAAGGCTTTGATTACCAAAAATGCTTGAAAAATTAAAAAAAAATGGGGAGCCAACATAGTCCCGTAAAAACACTAGCTGTGATTGCTCTGGGAGCAGAGCTATAAATTTTGTATTGCAATCAATGTCCGATACTCAAATAAATAAATGTTTATGATTCTTCAAGTCGCTGGATATAAGTGTACCCGCAGCCGGAATAAACCAACAAAATATGCTAAGTTTTTAGAGAAAAGTGTGGTAAGTAGTAACTTGTAGGGACAATCTACAACCTGTAAATTTATGTCCAGCGGGATCTAATTTCTTCAAAGAAATAGTTTGTTATAATTTGGACTGCTATTTATCCTATACAACAAATTTCCCATCTTATCATTTATCAGAAAATCATGTTTTATCAAAAAAGCGACATTGCAAATCCCTCCGATAATAAACAAGCTGACATTAGCAAGAACAAGCGACCTCTATATAACAGCACAACCCTCGCTTAACGGGACTAGGTTTGCAATTGTTCTGCTCTTATTGATTTCACAGATGAACTTACTGATTTTCCAAAATACCAGGTCATAAAGATCTCTTTTTGCATAATTATAATAGAATTTGGCACTTAAATAATTTACCTGCAATTTCTAAAATTACAAAACAAAATTCGTTCTCGCGGAACGACAAGACGCAAAGGGCGGATGACAACAACTTTGGCCAATTTCAAGGTCTTTAAACTAACCTAAAGTTGATTAACTTACCTAAAAACTTTCCTTAGGTCTCTGGGACCTTAAAACCATTTGTTAATAAAATCTCCGCAGCTAATTATTTTCACCCCACGTCCTTTTCTTTGAAATTATAATTCGGGCGCCTTCTAGCTTGCCTGCACAGCTGAGGTGAACTTTTTTTTTAATAATGTCCCGTTGCACTTCTTGTTATGGTAGATCCCGCACTGCACCCCTCACGAACTTTTTACATTTTCGACAAACTACAAGCAAAGTGCATAATTGCACTTTTCCCACACTTATATATTTTCACGTTAAACAGGAGTGAATTCTTGCATATATGTACGAAAAACAAAACAAACCTTTGTTTATGTGCGTTTACAAGAAATGTCATTTGGTTTAGTGCACTTTTTTCTTTTACGAAGTTGGCAATAATTCATATGGGAATATATGATATACAATGGTTGAAAGATGTGATTTTAAATGGTTGGTGTCTAGAGTAGTCGATGAAATTTGAATCCATTATTCTGTTTTGCCATTTGAATGTTATTGATATCATGGATTATGCAGCCACGTAAGCATTTTCAGTAAAAAAAAAAATAGATCCACTTGTGAACAACGATCTGTGCTTTCCCCATGAATTACATTAGTTTTATTTTTGTTCTCTTGAACTTACCCGTCAATAACACGAGTCAGTAGAAGTGTTGGTCGGTACTGCTTTTGTCTGTCAATTTTACTGAGTACAAACGCGTTACAATCGATCAACTGACTAGTCAATTCATTAGAAAGTTATGGTCTAGAGGTGCAGACATTCTTCTTCTTAATGCAATGGTAATATATTATTCCTTATTCCCTTCAATATTCTATTCAAAACAAAGATTACAATGTATATTTAACTCTTTTCAGTCAAAACCTAGAAGATTAGAAATATAAACACAAATTTCCACTTGCATTTACCTTTTATTTTCAGTTTGCGTCATTTTAATTTTATGTTTGACAGTTTATTGACAAGTCAGTACTGACCAAGGTACATAGCAGACAATGTAATCCCATTAAAATTTTAACACATTACAACTGATAGCCTGTGACGTAATTCTGCGATTAATGTATATATACATTTTCATAGGAAAGACAGGAGAGGAGAGAGAGTATTGTGTTCTCTGTACCGTGCTTTCCTATCCATTTTCACGATAATTCGCCACTAATGGCGGAACGTGGTTCGTAATGGGAATAACTTGTATTGTATATACCTTGAGTACTGACTGGCCAGAAATCTAGTCAGTAAAAAGACTGGTCAGTAGGGGTTTATACGAGTCTGTTCCAAAATCAGTGTTATCTGTTCTGATTCTGACTCATGTAATATTTTTACCGATGAGTGGTATTCGGGTGGAGGAAAAATTTCGTGTAACTAAGTTTCAATAGGGAGCACGGGAAGCATACCAATACTGCTGCAAGCAATAAATTTTGGCCATTTTAATATTGTGAAATTTCTGATTGGACGGCTAGGCAATTCGTTACCTGCGATTTGAAGCGATAATATAATTAATTAAATTCTCATTACGTTCTGTGCATTTGTGATACAGTTATTATTAATATTAATAATCTGTAACTTGCTTAAACACTAACACAATTAAGCTCGGTAATCATAAAAAAACTGTAACTGTGAACACGCACACAATTAAGCTAGATAATCATATAAAGAACTTGTAGCAAAATTATTGTGATGGCATGTCTAGGGTGAAGAACAGCAATTTGCGCGTGTTGTGTGATAACAACGTGTACGTTAGACAAATGTCACCCAGTAAGTATACTGCAACGTGTAAGCCCTAGCAATTAAGAGAATTTCTTCTTAACTTACAGTAATGGTCAGTAATGGCCTTGAGTTTGAGCACAATTTAAAACGTTTACTACACAAAAAAACATGTAAAATTCAATCAATTATGTAAATGAAATTTTACACCGAAACACGAATTAAATTTAAAAAAATATCTTTCTTGTCTTCAAGTGATATTTTATAGCCGTCCGATCAGAAATTCTACAATTTCAAAACTGCTGAAACTATTTGCTTGCACTAGTATTGGCATGCTGCTCGTGTTGCAGCTTAGAAAAGGGCAGCAAGGAATTTTTCCTTCCACCGGATATCTTTCATCAATTAATAGTGAAGCATACAGCAGCGTGTAAGCCCGGCTTATCAAACTAAGAGCATTTCTGTGAAAAAAAATTTTATCGCACGAAATGTAGAAAGAGTAAGCATGTTTAGTGACAACCACATTACTGCATGCGATATATCGCGCTCATGAACAAGCCCTAAGAATACTTCTGGTGTTCCACGGGGAAGTCAGTTTAGCTCATTACTCCTTATTATTTATTCTGACTTAGCCATTTTTCATAATTGGTGCTCAAATAACTATTTACCTTTGAATTCAATCAAGTGCACTACCATTTCTTTTTCTCGAAAGAAGTACTTATCCATTGCGCATCGACTAGTCAGTGTATGGAAATTGATTAATTAGACTTGACAGAACCAAAGATTTGGGCGTTGTTTTTAAATCTCGGTTTGCATACAAGGACCATGTAGGTATAGGTACTACTCTCCATCGTGAATAGGGTTAATACTATTCGGGACTTACTAAAAAATTGCCCCGTGAATTTAACGACCCCATATGCTACCAAGTCGCTCTATTGTACCTTGGTTAAATTAATCTTAGACTATGCCTGTCCTGTCTGGGATCCTTTCTACACTGTTAGCCGAATCGAGGTAGTTCAACGTAGCTTTCCTAGATTTGCTTTTTGTGGACTCCCTCGGAATAATCGCATATGGTGCTTCCGCCATATATGGAGAGATTTAACGTGCTGGGCCTATGATGTTGCCGCTATTACCGCAGAACCCAGATATACCAATCGCTTACTTGAAGGACTACTAATTGAGGCAGGCAATAAAAGATCCTTTCCTCGGAACATGAATTTATCCACAGCGATTAGAATGGTTGTTGCTGCTAATTGTTGTGAGCGGAGCAGATGCTGACAACAGAGGAATGAGTCGAAGCAAAACGAAGATATTGGGAGGGCAGTAATGCAGCTTGTAAGTGTACAAAAGATCGAGTGTTGATTGAAGAAAAATAAAAATATTCAGTTTAGCACAAAATTACCGAGTTTAATTTAAAAAGTTGTCTATACATATATACATGGGAATGCCCATTTTAGGCCCGACACCTCCAGACATGACAGATATCTTAATTGATGGATTAAAATACTCTGAACATGTTTTATTTCAATTAAGCGAGGGAAGGCTTGCGATGGGGGGGGGGGGTATCAAAGTTTGATCTAGTATATTTTGGAAAATCTAGTACAGAATCGAATTCCATAGGTCCTGAGAAGAAGTTTGAGTACCCACACTCCTATATTTGCAGGCTTAAATAGCTATTTATAGCCATCTCCATACGCACTTTTTTAGTATTTCCCTATTTTTTATTCGAACTGAGGTACTAGATTTTTCGCACCTTAGATCGGCTATAACTCAGTAGGGTTATGTCCGACCGGAAAACGGGTTTGACTATTCGCCTCAGCCAATTACCAGCTAAAATTCGTAAAAGGAAATTTTTCTCTGCATAATTTTAGAGTGAGGGTAGAAAGCCCGGGAGGGGGGGGGGGGGTTGGCTCCAAAATGGCATGTTGCATATGAAATGAATGGTCTCGCCGAGTACTATCGGGTGGGATACTTTTTTCCCGATTCAGAAAACTTTCTCGACATTTTTTTGTGGCCGGAGATCCCATTTTCATGCACTTAGGTCACATACATCCCAGATACTACATTTCGCATATATTTTTGCAGTTCTTTCTTTCATGGCCATTAGAGCTCTGTTGTGAACATTTTTATCATAGGAAGTCATTTTCCACGACGCAGCAATTCTGCGCAATCACGAGAAATAAAAAAGTATACTTTTTCACCCAAGAAAGTCCGATTGTCAGAGCTTTCCCCCGTTTAATTGAAATAAACATTGTTAATAAAACATATTTAGAGTATATTATAATGCATCGTTTAAGATATGCATCTCTCATATATGGAGGTGTCAGACCTAAAGTTTTATGAAAAGTGGGCATTCCCATTTGTCTAGTCTGTTAAAATCATTGAGGTGAACAGACAATTTTTGAATATTTAAGTAACTTTTTCCACAAAGGATACGCAACTAAAATCAATCACCTAAGTTAATCACTTTATAAATCATTCCTGCAGTGATAAGGCCTCCAAATTACCAGTGTTAAGTGCACCAATTAGTAATTATGACGATTAAATGGAGTAGCAGAAAGTAAACATCACGCACAAGCATACAGTTGCAATTTGAAAATGTTTACAACAAATAAGAAATGCTCGTGAATGAAGCTCTAATTGGATTGAACTCATATACATAATTGGTATAATAACTTCATTGTACTAAATAAAATAAAAGCAGTAAAAAGCCAAATGAATCGAAGTCTAAAGTTCAGTTTCAGACGGTAATTAATCAAATGATGCAACACAGAATTCAAATAAGGAGGCGATCCCAAGCCTTAAGGACACATTTGGCTGAGAACAGAACAAGAGCCAAATACAATAACATTACGAAATCGGCACTACAGACACTTCAGAATTTTTGTAAGGAAACGAGCATTCACGGTATCCGTTTTATCTTCGAGGACATTGAAGATACGGGAAATGATAATATAAGGTAAAATTGTAGAAGATTTTTCTTCAGTTTAAAGCAGGTTCCTTTTTTTTTTTATCTTATTATAGACGATTCCAGCGAATGGTCAGCTTAGTAGTTTGGTTAACTGTCGATATTCTTGGAGTGGGTTTTGCTATTTTTTTAATGTCCTTGATTTGGACACGTTTCCAAAATACTCCTACTATGACTACAGTTGAAACTAACAATTATCCGATTTGGAATGTACCATTTCCTGGGGTTACCATTTGCAATGTAAATGTTGTATACAAACCGAATACGAAATATTTAGCTGCAGAATTGTAAGAATCAGTTTCAGTGTTTTTTTTTTTTTTTAATATATATTTCCGAAGAATTTGTAAAATTTTTTCCCTCTATTTCACAGGAAAAAACAAGGTTTCAATGAGGCGACCATAGAATTGTATTTTCAAAATTTAGCAGCTTTGGTGAACTTTGAAGAAGTCGACATGAAATTCGTAGAAATTTCGTATATCCTTGAGAAAATGGGATATACAACTGAGAAGATTATGTTTGAGTTGGCACATCCATGTGAAAAACTCTTTCGACACTGTAATTGGTTGGGAAAGGATATGTCATGTAGAAATTTATTCCGAACAGCAAAAAGTGCTGCAGGATTTTGCTGTTCTTTTAACTATAAAGCACTGAGGTCACAATTTGAAATGTGAGTACCTAAAATGTGGCTTTAAATCGTTATACTATAAAACACAATAATCATAAATATAATTCATAAGATTTTTATTTCATTTAAATATTCACAAGCACTTCCACCATAATTATTAATAACAAATTGAGATTTTTATCCACCAGAGGTAGATATGGTTAAAAAATTGTATTTTCAGTATTATGAACGAAAGCAGAATAAAAATTTAATTTAAGGAATATGCTTCCGTGGATAATAGACTTGCGTCTGTATTTTTAAAAAATAAAAAAAAAAATAAATAAAAAAATGATCCAGGTGCAGAAAAAAGCTCAAGATTCACTCAAGCCACAGATCCATTTAGTCAGCGCATGATGGTAGGCGATTAGTCTTCTTGAGTAGGACGGGCGAATACCTAACCTAGTACCATGGCTTGACTTTGAAAAAGTTTTATCACCTAACATTCTCAATAGAGAGGAGTAGGAGGATAATCACGTGGTAAATGACTCTGATATATCTATTCTTACAGATGATTTAAAAATGGATGTGTTAGTGGGAGGCGGTGTATAATTAGCATCCCTTTTAAATACAAGAATAGTATCGCCTACCAGATAGTGCTTTCCAGGCGGAGATCCTAGCTATAAACAACGTAGTAAGGCTGCTAGAAACAACATTTAATGCATCTAGCACACCCAAAAAATTTTGTGGTTCCAGAAACTAAATTTGTAGTTCAAAGAACAAATTTTACATTTGGTTCTCAGCTAACAAGAAATCATCGTAACTCTAACGATTTTACAATTGTTTCTTGCTGGAGGTTGTATTAATGATAGATATATAGTTGATTTGACAATAATAATTTCGTTATTTTAACATGAAAAATTGTTCCATAAAAATTGAAACTTTGTTAGGATAACGTGCGCTAACAATTTTAGAAATACTCTAAAAATATTTGAAATGACTATTTGCCCCAGTCAAGTCAATTAGGTATGTTGATCGTTGTTGGAACTTAAAATAAAAAAAAAAAACAAAATATCAAGGATGAACCTGGTTGGAACAAACATCCTCAGTTCAATAACTAATATTAACTGTTTGAACTATTAGTCTTTTTAATTAGGTCTCTTCTAAATTTTATTTATCGGAAAATCTTACAATTCACTAATTCTATCCACCTGAACCTTTTGTTAATTTTATTGATCAGGTAAAATAGTACACGTTGCCTAAATTGAATGAAAGATGGAAAAGCGGCGTTCAGTTTCTATGATATTAAAAAAAAAACAGATAATTTAAGTGTGAAAGTAGGATATCTTAAAATATAATATAAGAATAAAAACAATCTAAATATTTCCAGTAATTTATTCGATTTATTATTGCACAATAGGTACACAGATTTTAGTTCAATAATTATATAATACATATTTATTTAGGAATTACTTAAACTAATTATACATATTAGCCTGTTTTACATAAAATATTAGATAGTGATGATATATCTATATACATATAATTAGCTTTTGCACTAAAAATTCCTCAGTCCAATTGATGTTTTATTGGTTGGTAATTTATATTTATGTATTGGCGGACCTTCTAAACAATTCATATTTATTAAACAATAATTATTTGTTTCTGAACTAGTGATATAAAACTGAAGTTGATCATCAAATTCTAATAATATTGTTTCTTTTCAAACAATGTAAGCATTGCAATCATTCATAATAAATTCAGATAGTTCATATAGTTTACAATCGGTGGTGATATGATGTCCCACCTTAAATTTTTTTTCCTTTATAAATAATGCTGCTTGTTAAATATTGATTGTCAAAATTCGAAACAGTTGACAGATATTTATAGTAGTGCTGACTTTTCAAATTAAAATTTTTTCCCCTTCCGTAGTGTACCTTTCTTTAAACTTTCCCGAATGTATTAATTCCGCAAATCTTAAACCAGCTTTAATTCCTAACGTAAAAGAAATATTTTACCTAAAACAAACAATTTTAGCTTACAATTTAAACTCCTTATGCTTTCCCTCAAACCTAAGACTCCGCATTTGCTTTAATAAACCGCATTTTTTTTTATTACTGAAGAGTAGTGCTACATGAAGTGGTGTTTCGATTTCAAATGGGTATTAAACAGATCAACATAAAGTGAATTATGTTTTGGTAGAAGTTCTGAAATCATTTCTAAATCATTAACGTCAAAACAAGATTTCAATACCATATCCACAATTTTAAGTAAAATGAAAAAAAAAATATTACCAAACACGGTTTTTTCTTGGAATAAGGTCACCTATCATTAATAGCAATAAATGTATAAAAGTCATCATCTCGCTGGCAGACAGTTTAATTTTAAAACTTCTTAAATTTTGCAGGATAATGGGGATTGACTTGTTACCTTTTTCGGTGTCACCTTAACAAAATAGCTGTTTTCTATAATTGAAAGTTTTTAAAGTCAAAAATTTGTCAGTTTCTATGAAAGTAAAGGTATTTTACAAATATCATAATGACATACATCTTCAAACAAATCGTGCATTATATCACAAGTAAAATTACCTGTAACGTGAAAACTGGGCACACTGTTAAAAATATAATTTTCTTTTATGCATATCGCTATTAACTTTATTATTATTTCCTGCGTGTGCTCCTGTTTCACTTTGCTCACAACTCACTGCTAAATTTATGTTTTTACAGTAATCACCACACATTTGCACTGATCGTTCTTCTAATTTTTCATTGTGGTTGGTGCTTTTACCTAAGAGAGCCTTGAAAATTGTTGGTCACTTAAAATTTCACTGTTATTGTCACTTGTCACATTACTTAATATATTCGGAGAATATAATATTGCAAAGGCTTTCACTTGGGTAATCACATGAATGCAAGGGTTTACTATTGTCCATTTTGAAGAATAAGGATTGAAGTTTCAAACAATAAAATTTAATTAGAAACCACCATCTCATGTTCAAACAGGCCTCCAATTACTAACGGTAAAGAATTGTAAATGGAAGTACTGACGAAGCACATGTTTAATTTGAAGAAATTAAAAAAATATAATTATCGATAACATCGTTGATTGAATTGTACTGATCTGGTTATTTTTTATCAGTACAAAATTTGTTGTTTTAAGCATATTTCATGTACATTCGAAGATAAAAAAATATTAATAAAACAAATTTCCTGTTGAAACATCAAAACCTTTTCCGCCTTTGAATTAACCAGCTAGTTTCAATAACTTAACAACATATTTTTCTTTGAGTGCAATTGATTGAGATATCCGGATTTGCATTGACACCTAAGCTGCATTCAAAACTCTGGATTTGAATGCCTTTTTAGATCGCGTCTGTATATCTAGCGATGTTGTAGAGGAGACTTGGGGTGTTTCTGTTTGTGTTTCGGTGTTAACCCTCAAGTCCAATTTGTGTTCGATTTGCCAGAGTCATGGCACCCGTGACTCCCGAAGCTGTCATTTTCTGTTTTTGTTTGTTACTTGCGCTTACCCCGGGTTAACCCTAGCGACTACTGCACTTGACCGGGTTCTTATTTTGAAATGTCAAAGAAAGAAGAAGAGGTTAGGAAGGAAAAGGTAATTTTGACATTTGCTGCATCTTTTCTGCAAAAATACGAACCTGGCACTTCGGAGCTAACATCATTTTGACATGGCTCTGACATGTCCTCGAATGACCCAGGTGTCAAGTTCCAGTAGTAAAAACCAAAACCCTCTTGATACCAATCATAGAGTTATTATCTGTTGAATACTTGGTTCGCAGTGATGTACCAGGGATTGAAACAGTTAATGCTCTGGTTAGAAAAGATTTAGAGAATTGAATAGATAGGTACTACTCCAAAACGAGCCCGGCTGCTCTTTTGGGTCGGCACCCCTTATTACCTCTTAAAACCTTTAGAGTAAGTTATACTCTAGGGTATATATCAAGGACGTGGAGGGAAGTTAAGGTAGTATTTATACCTAAAGGAGGAGGGCGTTCACCCGCCCTACCCAAATCGTATCGTCCGATCAGTCTAACTTCATTTCTCCTTAAAAGAAGAAACAAATTTTCGCATTTTGTTCAGTCCCTCCATCTTAATGTAATAAAATCTTATCCTACATATTTCAATACTTCAAATCTTTCGTTGCTTGATTTAATCCTTCTCACGGATAATGATAGAGTTGTCTCTCACAATCAAATCAGTCCACCAAGTACATTGGATCATGACTTTCTCTTTCTTAATTACGATTTTTCCTTAGGAATAACTCCATTCCCAAAACAAAATCTCTTACCGCGAATATAATAGAATACAAGTTGTCTCCTTATTTGAAGAGTGTTGCATTCTATCTTGGAATATAATCTAAAACTCAACCTCGATCGATCACCAAGTGGACATCCTTACTTCGTTGATTTCCTACTATCTATATGAAAAACATGTTCTTGTTAAAAAAAAATCTATTCAACGGAAGGGTTGTCCATAGTTTTCACCTGTAGTCCGTGCTTTAATTGTTGAACGTGAGCAGTTATATAAACAACACATACATACGTCTAAAAACTAGTGCATCCGAATCAATCTACGTTGTTGCTCGCAACAGGGCCAACGCTGCAATTAAGCGTGCAAAGTATCAGTATTACAGTGCTAAACTCAACACTATTTTTGGGTCAAGGATTCTATGGCGTAATCTAAGACAGACTGGGGTTTTTGGCAAGGAAAAATCAGATTGTACGTACTTTTAATTCGGATGATCTTAATCCATCCTTCATCTCAGTTAATAAAATACTCCCGTCAGACCCTAGTGTGATCTCTGCTCATTCACTTGCCACCATGCAAACAAATTTCGCCCATTTCCCATCCCATACCATTTCTACCCATACCGAAAAAACCTTCTCCTGAATATTCGGCTAACTTTCCAATAAGCCTGTTAACTTTTCTGTCTAAAGTGCTAGAAAAGGTTATGTCCAAGCAAATTCTTTCTTATGTCGAATAAATAATTTGTTGATGCATTGGCAATCGGGATTCCGTCCAAATCATGTAGGCGAAACTGTGGTCCTCAAGGTATCTTCTGACATAAGAGCTGCCCTCGACTAGGATAACCTATGTTGATATAACTGGTATTTTCCAAAGCTTTTGACTGTTTTGATTACACCTTACTTACAGAGAAACTTCAAAAATCTTTGAATTTTAGTAGCTCTGCCATCGCCCTGGTTGGCAGGTTTTTTGTCGGACCGCAGCCAGAGAATTAAAGTCAATAGTATACTGACTAGTGCTAGCACTCTCACATATGGTGTTCCTCAGGGTTCAATACTGGGTCCACTACTATTTAGCTTTTTCATAAATGATTTTCCAGATATGGTTCGCGATGTCCAAATCCATCTTTATGCTGACGACGTACAGATCTATTTAAGTAGATCAATCGGTCTTCTCGAGGACGGGATCGCACGTATAAATGCTGAGCTGGACAGGATATATAATTGGTTAAAGTTTAATCGTTTGTTATTGAATTCAAGGAAATCATAGTGTATAACATTCTATAAACCAACTTGTAACGAAAATGATATTCCTCCGGTTACTCTAAACGTTTTTCCATTGCCTAGTCTGAGTAAGATGTCCAATTATCCTTCACTGTAATATGAAATGTTCTGACAACGTTAGTGCGATGATTAGAAAAATTTATGCGGTACTGCAACGATTATGGCTTTCAGCCAACATTCTATCAAATAACGCACGTTGTGAATTATAGTTAAAATATTAATATTGCCTCATTTTTTTTCGGCAGTCTGATTTTTCCTAGATTGGATACATCATATGTATGTAAGTTGGGAGGTTGCTTTCAATGACTGCAATCGGTTCATATATGAATTGAGAAGGTTCGAACATATCTCACCTTTTCGGTATCGTTTGGTCGGTTGTTCACTGATGTCGTGTATTTAAATAAAAGAAAATTAATATTCTTGTATAACTTACTCCAGTCGAATAAGCCGGAGTATCTTAGAGAACTGTTCCAATTCACATCATCCCGACGCAATAAAAATCTAATTCTACCTCGCTTCTATAAATTAGTAATGGAATATGTTTACCTTATCCAAGTAGTTCGGTTATGGAATTGTTCTTCCTATTCATATTCAAGCTGTGGGCACTGTCAATACAAAAAGCTTATTAACACCCACTTAACTTGATTTTCTCTATCTTTTTATATATTCTCCACTGTCTCTCTGTATTGAAAAAATTGTATAAACTTATTTGTGATTACTTTTACTTTTGTTTAATTCTTCATATTATGTTTCATATATATTTTGTTTTTTTTTTCTTCTTTTTGCTCTAACTTTTTTTTCACTCCTAATTATTAATATTTTTAGTTTGTATTCTTTTTTCTCTATTAATTTCTTTTATAACTTTATCTAGCGCCACTTATTAATTATACTCAGTGCCGTCTTTACGCATGGGCCCGCTTGGCCCGGGCCCAGGGTCCCGCAATCTCGGGGCCCCTGGCCCCTGCAAGAGTATACCAACCGATGCCAATTTTTCAATCAGTGCAACAATCTATTACAAGTTTGTTTAGCTGTTAGAATTTAGCTACTGAAAGTAGACCATTCGATTTATTCGAAATAGTAAACAAATTTTAATACAAAGTAACATCATATAACATATTGTATAGTGTCAGTGTTTACAGCCCATTTATTAAATTTTCCGCCTTCTTTCGCTGAATAGAAAATTTCTGGAATTTTCTATTCATCAACACAAAATGTCAAAATGTGCTAGTAGCAAAATCAATTCTACCCCCAATTTCTGTTTAATTTTTTGTTTCCGGAAATACTGCCGATTGTACCATACCTAGCGCATACAAATTACGAGGAAAAATTCTCGTAAGAGTTCCAAAGAAAAAATGACCTATGCTCATAAAAATGGTTAGCGGCCCAGAGAACCGAATGAATCCAACTTTTTGGGACTGCTGCTGGCTACAAATAACGCACAAAAGTTCAGAAGAAAAATTTTCAAGAAAATTCGCATATACTATGTTTCCATGAGCCAGAATTGAGTTAGGATTGAGTTAGCGTTAAGTTTTGCTGGCTGAGTTAACTCGATGCTGTTTCCATGAACGGCTTGAATTGAGTTGACATTATAATATATTTCATACAAAGTTTCTGGATTTGTATTGAATAAGCCATCCATCCGCACTACTCTAACTAATACTTACACAAAACCCAACTCAACCCGACTGGTTTCGTGGAGTTATATGGATTGAACGAAACTCAGCTCAATTCTGGTTTCCATGAGCGCTAATTCGGATCCAATTCGGATTGAACTCTGCATGGAAACATAGTAATAGTCACATCTTTCCGATGTGTCTTTCTTTTCCATGAAATGGATACAGTTTTCAGGACAGGCAAATTAAAAACGATCAACATTTTGTTGTACTGTTTGCTTCTTATACTACATACATAAATTCTGACGAAATAAATATGTGTTGTTTTCAGTATTAGAAATAAAATGCTTCACACGAAAATTAGGGATTCAGTATAGTCCCCTTAGCACCGCTTAACGTTTTCTTCTGAAAATAACTTTACTCGCCTTAAAATTTTTATTCGGTGTGTTTCCCGTGTTGTTTTTATAATTGTTTTTAGTGTTATAAAATACTGAATTAAAATATGTCTAAACGATCATATCCTAGCGGTTCAGAAAAAAGAAAAAAAGCTGCGCATCAAAAGGAATTAATTGAGAAATTACCAAAATTAACATCATATTTTACACCAGGAGCCTCTGTAAGTAGCGATCAAAATTCGTCACACGAGTCATACCTACACAATATTGAGGGAACTTCAGAACCCACTTCTTCTAAGCTAGCTTCTTCCGGGTCAGAAAAAGAGAACAATAAATTATATAATTTAGAAAGTAATCGTCCCGGGGCGGCAAAAATACATCGACTTCATCGACAACTGCTTTTTCTGAGCAACAACTGTCTTCAGCCACAGAAAACATTTCTCAAGATCCTGGCGATTATTTTCATGAAACATTTACAGAAAAGGTACGCGAATTTTGGATTTTCAAAGGACCTGAATTTTTTCAAAATAAGGATTGTGACTTCTCCGAAGCATCCAGAACTTACATAGAAGCAGATGGTAAATCAAAAACTAGAAATTTTAATAAAACACTCTTTCATCGTAAATTAAAGAACAATGAAAGTGTTGAAAGAAAATGGCTGTTATATTCGCCTTCGAAGAAATCCCTATTTTGTTTTTCATGTTGTTTATTCAACCCTTCTAATATAAGCTTCTGTTTTCCGAGTGGATGTAACGATTGGAAACATATTAAACACATCATTTTGGAGCACGAAAATAGCTCAGCACATAGAGAATCTATGATGACTTATCTCGCACGAAGTAAAACCGTTGGTAGAGTCGATACAGACTTGTTATCTCAATATAAAAGAGAGGTGGATTACTGGAAAAATTTACTGAAAAGGATTGTGGCAGTTGAAAAAATTTTTGGCATCGAGAGGGCTTCCATTTCGTGGTGACAACGAAATCCTTGGATCTGTCAATAATGGAAATTATTTTGGATGCATGGAGTTATTAATTGAATTTGATCCATTTCTCGCAGATCACTTGAAATATTATGGGAATCCCGGAAAAGGACACATTTCTTATTTATCAGCAATTATTTGTAATGAGTTCATTGACATAATGGGAAAACAGGTCCTAATGAAAATTATAAGTGAAGTTAAATCAGCAAAATATTTTTCGATTAGCGTTGATAGTACGCCCGACCTATCTCATATTAATCAGTTGACTTTTATAATTCGATACGTGAAAGACCGTGCTCCCATTGAAAGGTTTTTGAAATTTATACCTATTAAGGAGCACAAATCTGAATATTTAGCGGATACAGTCTTGAAATTTTTAGAAAATTGTGATATGTCTATAAAGGACTGTAGAGGACAAAGCTACCATAATGCGTCAAATATGTCGGGAAAATATTCTAGATTGTAAGCGAGAATCAAAGAGAAATGTGAATTTGCTACCTTTGTTCCATGCGCGGGACATTCTCTTAACTTGGTAGGTCTTCATGCTGCCGGGTGTGTACAAGAGGCAACAAGTTTTTTTTTTCAAATGGTTCAAAAACTGTACAATTTTTTTTTCGAGTTCTACCCATCGCTGGAATATATTGACAGAATATTTTGGGTTAACATAAAGTTCTTAAAAGTGTCTTTCTGAAACTAGATGATCTGCACGAGCCGATGCAGTAAACGCCTTACATCGAGGTTATGAGCTAATTCTAGAAGCCTTGACGTCTATATCGCTGGAGATACCGAGCAGCCACGAGAAACCAGAAACGAAGCTGTTAGTCTATCCAGAAAAATGGAAAAACTGGAATTTATTATTCTAACAGAAATGTGGAGTACCATATTGGAAAGAATAGACAAAACAAGTAACAGCCTTCAAAAAGAAACTATAACAATGGACGTTGCAACAAATTTGTTTACTTCGCTTGGCAAATTTCATTAATACTATCAGGGATAATTTTGATAAATTCGAATCGTCCGCGAAAGAAAAAAATCCAGAAGCTGACTATAAGGACCTATCTCAAAGAATCAAACCTAGAAGCTCACGTACGACATCTTTTGATGGCTCTGCGCGATCTGTTCAACTAAAAGGCAAAGAAAAATTCAAGATAGCAATTTTTCTTCCAATAATTGATAGCCTGACCGTGCATCTAAAACAGCGACTAGATTCCTACAAGGAAATCAGCCAACAACGGTTTGGTTTTTTATCGCACTTGAAAACTTTGACTTCAGAAGAGTTGAAACATAGTTGCAAAACATTTGCTAAAATCTACCACAACAACATTAGCGGTGAAGAACTAGAGATAGAATGTGTGCATTTAACAGAATATTTGAAAGCTGTCCAGATTAGTGAGAATGAAGAAACTATTAGTATTTCAGAACTATATCATCTTATAAAAGAAGACAAAATCGAAGACACCTTTCCAAATGTAGAAATAGTAATGAGAATCTTTTTATGCATGATGGTAACAAACTGCAGTGGGAAACGTTCGTTCTCAAAATTGAAAAGAATAAAAAATGAACTGAGAAGTACAATGCTTCAAGAAAGATTGAGCAGTTTGTCGCTGATGTCTATAGAAAGTGATGTGCTTCAAGAAATAGACTTTGAAGGAGTCATTCATGATTTTGCAAATCAAAAAACAAGAAAAATACCTTTTATATCAGTGTAACATTTTTAAATATGTATGTTCGCACTTTTCAAATATTAAAAAAAAACAATTATAACTAGAATGTTGTTTTTATCTGTTGTTAACCCTAATTAGTTTACAAAATAATTTTTGTTAGAGGGCTCTCATATTCTAAAGTGCCATGGGCCTCCACTTGGCTAAAGACGGCCCTGATTATACTACAAAAAATTGTAAATCTTGTGTTTATCATCCAGCGAGGAACAAATAATTATTATTATTCAATTTTTATGTTTTACTTTCTTTTTATCTTTTTTATTTTGAACTACAGAATTAAAAATTATTCTCTATGGCATCAATAAATTGGAATTATCTTAATTAGACACGTGATTGGAATAAATAATTTCAATTAAGGAATTGATATAATTCATTACCAAAAAAAATAAAAACCTGATTTAATGTAATCAGCAATAAACATAAAATTCGATAATTTGTAATTAGTGCAAGTCCACCCAAATATAGGTCTCCTCTTTATGAACTAACTCCTCAGAAACTTTCCCAGGTCGGTTATAATATAAAAAGGACTAACGAATATCATTGATTATAGCCAGATTCGTTAAAAAGTAATTTAAGAATTTCCAATTAGATGTTGCTTTGCAGCAATTGACTTCAAGTATCCTTTAATTAATGTGTTTGCGGTCCTTGTATAATTATCCACTCAAAGAAAATTACGGCCCCTAATCTATTAGCACTTAAGAGCTAGCATGAAAGTGTAGTCTCTCAATCAATAAATAAAGCGCAGTATATTTCGAAACGGTCAAGAGTCTATACAGAGTAAAATGATAATTGACCGAAGAAAACCTAAACGCAAAAGAAGATCAACACTGAATTCTCAAATTTTGTTGAACATAACAAAGGTGAGCAAAAGTTATATAACCCTGGCTGCCATGCAAACTGGAAGAGATTTCTGCAAAGAGACTTCTTTACATGGATGTCATTTAATGGTGGATGATTTTGAAGATACTGGAAATGTGTACATAAGGTAATACACTTCCGGTTCTTGACTCGCTTTACATTAGGATATAATTCTCTCATTTACGGGCAGGAATATTCGCAAAATGTTTACTTTCACAATCTGGATGATTGCAGTTTGTACAGGTTTTGGTTTTGGAGTGTATCTCATGTTACTGATTTGGAATCGCTATCAAGTATCTCCTACTATTACTACAATTGAATCAAACAATTATCCAATCTGGAATGTCGCATTTCCTGGGGTGACTATTTGTAATGTGAACACTGTTTATAAGCCAAACTCCATAAATGTATCTCAATCATTGTAAGATTTTGCCTTATGGAATTGTATAAATTTATATATAAAAAAAAAAAATAATAATAATTCTTAGGCAAAAGCATGGCATTTCTGCAGCAACAGCTCAACGTTTTCTTCACAGTTTGGGTGCTCTCGTTAATTACGCAGAGATTGATACTGAGTTTTTTAAAATTTATGAAGCTTTAGAAAATATGGGTTACACTACCGAAAGGCTAATGTTTGAATTGGCTCAACCCTGTGATGTGATGTTAAAACAGTGTGAATGGCTCGGTAAAGTTGTACCATGTTCAACTCTTTTTCGATTGGCTAAAAGTGGAGGAGGATTTTGCTGTTCATTTAATTATAAAGCATTGAGGTCATCTTTAGAAATGTAAGTAAATATAATATTACTAGTCAAAGTTGCCCGTTCTTAGAACGAGACCACATAACTTGTAAAGATTCTTCCATCATTCAGCAGCTCCCCTTGTTGTTGATTTTGATGAATGTTTACATTCACCTGATATGATACTCTGGATCGTGATAAGGCCACGTAAAGTTGTCCATGTGATTTATTAATTATTGTCGTATAGGTTGAGATCACTGGAAATTGTCGTCGTCGTAGGATGAATAGCAAGGCAGCTACTGATAGAACCAAGCCGATTCGTGGGATAAGAACTATTTCACTTCGATTACATTCGGAAATAATCTCTGCCCTGATTGAATTTTGGTGAAATCCTCTGACAATCATACGTGTGGTTTGAAGTTTCGCAACAACATTATGATAACTCCTTCCTTCAATAGCAACATATGTGGTGGCATACCCGATGGAGTTTGTTCACTAAAAAAAGGACATTGACAGTTTTTGTATGGGAGATGCACCAAGTGCTGCCCAGAATGAACACTTAGTGCATATTGTTCCTCAGGCCAACACTAATTTATAAACCGAAGTGCATCAAAGTCTGTCCAGGGAGTCAAGAGAGTCCTCCTCCCCCTCCTCTGAGGGGAAAATCGAAATTCGGGCTTCGTCTGCCGCCCCGCAATTAAGTTCCGCACCGAACCCCATAGGCTTGGGAGCACTCTAAGTTCGCACGATCCTGTACACCTCCCCATGAATGAAGATACGAGAGTCCAAATAAAGCAGATGATAAATAATTCACTAAAACAAAAATACGCACAGTATAAACTCTTAAAAAACTCCGTTAATTTATTTCCTCTTGAACTGATATCTTTTTTATTTTTATTTTTTCATTTATACTTCTTGGAGGTACTCCCACTTCTGGGTAGCATTTGGTCCATACTCTGTCAATGTCCTTTTGCTGGAAAGTTTAATGCATTGCTGGGATCTTCTGAGGTAACAGAATCTGTTCTATAATAAATGGTCGGATCTGCTGTCATCATTGGAATGATTACTCTGTTCATTTCCAGTGTATGAGCATTTTTGGAACTAGTTTCGCTAACTCCTCAACAGATATTTGCTGAATCTTGTATTCGTAGATCGATGCAATAAGGTTACCCCCATTAATCATAACTTGAGGGATTTTGATTATGTCATCACAGTTTAGTCCAGAAATTGGTGAATAGTTTCCTTTTCCAACAGTTAAGAGGCAATTGTTGTGCTCATTTTGTCCTTCACTATATGCATGTTTGTTGTGAGCGATAGTGTCGTAAATCCAGTCCCAATCTACTTGATTTAATGTTACTTTCGATAATGTCCACGCGCATTCCTCTGGCAAAAACTGGTAGAATTAGCTGAAAAAACGCATTCCAAAACCACTCCTTTCTCTCAGCTCATTTGAAGAAATTTCTTACAGAAGGTTGTTGTAGCATCCGAGTCCATGCTTTGAAAGCATTGTTATCTCATCTATCATGATAAGAGCAGGCTGTCTCAAAGCTTTAGCCTCAGAGGAATTAAGACACATTATCGAGAAGCAAAACTGAAAGTTTAAATCCGCTGTGTACTGTTCAATCACCTTTACGGCTATTCCGGTAATGAAAAAAAAAACTGTTTACATCTCCATTTTTTTTAGCGTTTATACTTAAGCTTATAAAAAAAATCCGGTGTGCGTTTCTCATATTTATTATAAAAAGATTTTAAACATTTTCTCAGGTTTTCACATTTGCGAGAAATTCTCGAAGAGCAACAATTCGATAATTTTTCGGTTTTACGAATTTTTCTCGACATATGGTCTTCAGGTTCAGAGAACTTGCAATATAATCCGAGAATTTTTCGTTTTTTACAAATCTCCTCGAAAAATCTTTCAAAAGAATTATCAGTGAATGATTTTTTCAGATTGTGCATGACAATGCAAGCGTGCCAACGGCATTCTTTTCAAGTATTCAGCCGACAAAAAAGTAAAGTGAGTGCTGAGAAATTAAAATTTACATAAATAGTTTACTCGTTTATCCAATTCAAAATCGAATAGTTTTTACGAAGAAATCTCGAATACATATGACCTTTATATATAATATAAAAAATTGTGCATTTAGCTCCGAAAATGGGCGAAATTATACTCTAAGTTCTTTGTTGGATTACCACATACAAAAATTCTACTTTTACATATATACATATTCTAGAGACCTTAAATTTCGGTTGCTGTATTTAGAATTTTAGATGGATTTTAAAATAGACTATACGAAGGTTGCCATGTACGTCAGTTTTGCCCGGTTAGGTTATTGCAAGGTCACAGGTCTTAGATATATTAGGCTTGGGCGATGTAGGAGCTCAATTTTATTTTTAAACTATAGTGAATTAAACTAGATGTTCGTATCTGACTTCTTATGACTTAAATTGTCCGGGCTCTAATGCCAATAAATAGCACAGCTATATTTTAAGTATACTACTAGATTCTTTTGATGGGTTTGCTTTCAGTCAAGTTAGTAAGGCAGACGTTTCATCTGTTATTATGTCTGTGAAATCGAACACTGTTGAACTGGATGACCTGCATCCCAAATTTATAAAAGTTTTTCTGCCTATAATACTCCAAAATCTCACATTTTTTTTAACAACATCATTTTAAGATCTACAATCCCTAGTATTTGGAAGTATTCTAAAATAATTCCCATCCCCAAGAAGTCTCGTGGTTAAACCTTTATCTCTATAGCCTTTGAAAAATTCCTGCACAAATCACCAGCTTTTTTAGATAGTTAGAAGATCTTATTTAATCTTCAATCAGCGGAGCTGTACTTCGGGGTTGCTTAGTATAACAGAAATAATATGATAATGACACATTTACAGTGCTCGTTCTCTTTGACTTTTCCAAGGCCTTTGAAACGGTTGACCACATATTTTTATTAAGTAAACTGGTTTTTAAATTCAATTTTTCAAATTCTGTACGCACTTTGGTTTAGTCTTACCTTAGCGAGCATCAAAAAACTTCCTTCTTTTGCGGAAAGGAGTCCCACAGGGCTCCATTCTGAGCCCCTTATTAATAACTATCTTCATTAATGATCCTCCACAGGTTCTGAGAAATTGTGATTGTCACATGTATGCAGATGATAATAAGCTTTACATTCTAGGAATTTTGGGATTGTTGGAGGATGCTATATACCATATGAATGAAGATATCGCAGATATGGTAGGCTGGATTGTCAATAATAGTTTGAGCATAACTGCCTCTAAATATAATTCTATCGTGATCTATAAAAATGAATTGGGCACTTCCTGCTTCCCGGAAATAATCCTGAGCAATGTAAATATTCCTTATAGCAATACCGTAAAGAATCTTAGATTAATTTTTGATCGTACTTTAAACGGGGTCGACCACATTGTAAAGGAGTTTCAGTGGGATGGCTGAAGATAGCTCGTCGCTTCCAGGGTTTCTAGAAATGAAACTCCTTCAGTTACAATAAAAATAATTATTCTTTATTCAGTACTCGCTTAATAGCCTAATTCTTACAAAGCTAATATACACTAACCTAGATCTATTCTATTTCAGATTATGTAGTGGTACGGCGAAACTTCACACGGCTTACCACAATAAAAAAATAATGTTTAATATTAAAGAGTCTAGCTCTTACGAAAACTAATATCTCTATTCTATTTAATATATGGAGACTATGTTGTGGTAGGTGGAAATTTCACACGGTTTACCACTAGAACCTGAGAAGGAGACTAGTGACGTACAAATGAAAATATTGTTGAGGCGTATACCATGGATTCTACTTTACTATTTAAATTTATTATTTAAATGAAAATTAAATAACGGATGGCACGGGAATTATTCACACGGCGTACCAGAAAAATGTTGAGGTGGGATATTTCGCACGAACTTCAACACGGGAATTTCTTAGGACAGATGATGGTACGGAAATATATCACACGGCGTACCAAGGAAAGTACTGAGGGGAGATAGTTCAGGCAAACCTCAGGACTTGGATAGGGAAGTACGGAGAATATTCATATGACGTACCAAAGAAATATTGCGGCAGGTTATTTCACGCTACCTCAATACTTGGCGATGAGGGTGGAGGGAATTCAAAGTCCAGGGATATGCCACATGACGTACCAAGGAAATGTTAAGGCGGAATATTACACGTTGACCTTAACACGATGGACTAGGATGGATAGTACGGAGACCGGCGGACCACAGAAAGTATTGAGGTGGGACAATACGCAGAGACCTCAATACTATAATATAGGAAAATTCACGGCGATGAGTTACACGGCATTTTATTTTTTCTGCGGGAATTTCACTCAACACTAGTACCCAATAATCATTGTTGGATCATCTAATTCGTTCGAGCTCGCTGACCAAACTGATTTCTGTGGTCAGCTGGCGTGCTTTATATAGCACGTGGATCAGAGCTTCTCAGTAGTTCAGTGCCTGATGCTTACACTGGTGCAAGTTGTTTATGCCAAGGAAAGCTTCCAAGCTCTTTTGAAAAGCTTTTCTTATATTTGGCTTGTACCATTGAATAAATAACTAATAAGGAAACGGCATATCGGGTGAAAACGTAAGCATCTCGATGAAATGTATTAGTGTGCTCTGTTTGTATTCGTTTCGTCATGGCAGTAATTAAATTCTGACATTCTGAAAGGACACATTTTTCATAATCCAAATTCCTATGTAAAATAAACAAATTTTTAGCTCCCCCTTATTTTCAGACAATATTTCTTGGCGTTGCCTTTGTATGACTGGAATAATGTAAACAAATAAACCGGCATTGGTAAAATGTTAAATCTTTTGCCATGGCTCTTTATTTTTATACATATTTCACTTTTATTTTGTTTAAAGCAATATAATTAATAAGTAAAGCTATTAAGCTTACTTGAAGAATGCTTTCCCACGACAATAACTCCGTTTGTTCCTGCAGCACAGCACAGCACACTTCATTATGTTAATTTAGGACTCCGGAGTCTCTATTGCACAAAATGTCGTTCACAAAAGGAATATTCCGCACTTATTTCACACTACTATTCATAAAAATCACGTTTAATTAATTATTTATCCCAATATCGCGAATTGAAATCCGAAACTTATTTTGAAATAATATGAAATGTCAGAATGTTGAACTGACACAAAATAGGCAGTAGGCCCTCTTGTCATTCCCCCCCCCCCCCCCCCCGACCAGAGGTCACACTGTCATTGAAATGCTTAAACACGTACACTGTATTCGCACGATACCCCGCTTCCTTATTAGTTATTTATTCAATGGCTTGTACACGGGGTGACGTGTAGGTCATGCAGCGTGTGGATATGGCAGCTTTGTTCGCATGTCCCAGTGGAGTGGTTACTTGAACTTAAATTCAAGTTTCGCTTAGATATACCAGTGGTGGACTAAAACAAATAACTTCGGGCTTAAATTTGTAGCTTCGTTTTCGTTACAATATAAATGCGCCTGTTTGCAAGACTTACGGGACGCTACGTAAACTTGCTGTCACTGCAGCCTTTACTTCTGTTGACATGCGGAATATGCTAGTAAAATCGTTAATTGTCCCTCTCATGACTTATAGCTGTGACGTTTTCCGTGGTTTGATTCAGTTTTATTGCGTAAGCTCAATGTGGTCTTTAATTCTACTATGTGGTATGTGTTTGGTTTAATGTGGTACAACCATGTCTTGAGCTGTTTAAATTCAATCTTGGGATGCATGTTAGAAACTTTCTTTAAATATCGTGCGATATTATTCCTTCGTAATTTGATGATTGGAGTTTTCCCAATCTATAAAACTTATTCGCTAAACACTCTTCGGTCCACCTATCGTGCAAGTCAGTTTTTTGTTCAATCTATACAACTTTGAAACGTTTTTCCTCTTCACCTGAGGGACAATCACAGTTTTCGGAGCAATTTACTTGAATTTTAAAAACTGCATAATTTTTTAGTTGATTAAGTTCTCCTATAGTAAGGCAATCATTTTGTGAAACATATTATTATTTTTAATCTGGCTATTTTCTTTAGTATAGTCGAATAGTTTATAGTATAATTTTTATGCTTAAATCTTTCTATTATCTTACCTATACATAATTATAAGACTTTAGTCTTACATGTGTAGCACCGAAATAAACATTAAACACCAGAGTAATTTTATAAGAGTTGGTCTTATTAGCAAGAGCTGCCTTATATGTAAGTTAATACAAAAAACATATCTTTTTCAGCAATTATGAAACTGACGGAAAAAGCTGTATTAAGCTGTAAAGCGGTATTTTTTCACACGTTCTAAGCTATATCTTCATAATCAAGTTATCAACAATTTTGAATAATTCTTTTTTTTGAATTCTTGAAAGGGGTTACTTTCTATACCCCAAAGGACACAAAAAAAATTATTTTTATGAGGGGCCCATTCAAAATTAAAAAAAAAAAAAATTTATAATCTTTGACTGTCGATATACGAGTATGTGCGTGTCATGAAGACCTAACATTTTGCCAAATTTGAAGTTCCTACGTGAAGTGAGTGAACTGTGTTAGAGCAAATGCAGAATTGAATTTATAATTGGATGTTAACCACTATGCTTTTGACGCTGAATGTCATTTATATAAAAGAAAGTTAAGTGTTGAAAAAAAAAAGATAAAATAAGCAATGAAGTGATTTTATATTATCTAAATGTGCAAGATTTTCTATCTAACAAAACGAAATTGGAATTATTAATAAAGGAATGTAATCCAGATCTAGTACTACTATCAGAATTGCATTTCACGTCCAAAATTGATATCAGCGAACTAAAGATCAAAAACTACGACCTTATTAACTGTAAGTCTGATTCGAGACATACGGGAGGAGTGATGATGTTTATAAAAGGAAAAATTCAATACAGGGTTGCTAGTATAGATAAGCAAGTAGGTATGGAATGGATTCTAAAGGTAATGGGTAAATAATCAAAAATGGTCAATCGTGGTTCTGCACAGGTCTCCAAGCAAACCCGTTAGTGACTTTGAAACATTTTATTCGAATTGGTTTGTCCAATCGATGGAGAATGAAAGTAACGTTATTTTGACCGGTGATTTTAATATAAATTTTCTAAGAAATGATAGTAATCACAATTTAATAAGAAATGTTATCGCTGATCAAGATTTAAAACAATTAGTTACACAACCAACAAGAATAACGAGAGATTCACAGACCCTAATTGATTACGTGCTCCTATGGTCGATCGTGATTGATGATCTCTTAGAGAAGCTGACCAGTTCGGGTTTTACCGTACAAGGCTACGCGGATGACCTAGTAGTCACGATACGGGGCAAGCATGACCAAGTCATATCCGACCTCATGCAAAAAGCCCTTTATAAAGTCCGCACTTGGTGCTTAACCAAAGGCCTCAGTGTAAACCCAAACAAAACGGTTATCGTTCCGTTCACGAAAAGATCAAAGCTTTCTCTAAAGGCTCCTCTGCTCGATAACACGGAATTGATATTGTCAGAAGAAGTCAAATATCTGGGGGTCACCTTAGATAAGAAACTTTCCTGGAATTCGCATCTGTCTAGAGTGACGGAAAGAGCGATAGGATCTCTCTACACGTGCCGTCGCTTCATTGGCAGAACATGGGGTCTGAAGCCAAAAATGATGTACTGGATGTACACCACGGTTGTTAGACCCATGGTCACCTATGCGGCCCTCGCATGGTGGCCAAAAACTAATGAAAAGAAGGCTGAGGCTCTGCTTCAAAAAACACAACGGCTTGCCTGTCTAGGAATAACTGGTGCCATGAGGACCTGTCCTACAGCGGCCATGGAAGCCTTACTAAACCTTCCACCCCTACATCTGCAGGTGAAAAAGGAAGCAATCTCCAGTGCTATTAGACTGCAAAAGGAGAAACAGTTAAAACCAGGGAATCTGGTTGGTCATTTAAGTATCTTAAAACAGATACGCTTTGAGCAAATGACGACAATATCTGATATAATCACACCCAAGGTGGATTTTGTAAGACCATTCGATGTGGTTTTGGGAAACCGACAGCAATGGCGTTCCACTAAACCGTCCTTTCAACAAGGATCGATGGTGTGGTATACAGATGGTTCAAAAACGAACAGTGGAGTCGGACTGGGCGTATACGGCCCCAGATGCCATATATCAAAGGCCCTGGGCTCTACCCCTACCGTATTCCAGGCCGAGGTATTGGCCATAGAAGAATGCGCCAATACCTGCATTAAAAGAGCCATAAATGGCTCAACTATTAATATTCTCTCGGCAGTCAAGCTGCCCTCAAGGCCTTAAAGTCCTACACCATCAAGTCAGGGATAGTCTGGGAGTGTCTACAAACCCTAAAAGATTTATCAAGAGGAAACAAAGTTATCCTCATGTGGGTACCTGGACATGAGGGCCATAAAGACAACGAAATTGCGGATGGCCTAGCCAAAAGAGGAGCGGAAACTCCCTTTGTCGGACCGGAGCCATTTTGTGGCACCTCAAAATGTTACCTCAAAGCTGCCCTAAATAACTGGGAGAACAAACAAAAATCCCTATACTGGGAAAGGCTACAAGGACTTCGTCAGGCAAAAAAGTTTATCGACACCTCTGGAGGAAAAACAAAAGAACTATTACTCCTCAAGAAAACAGAGCTCAAAATAATTACAGAACTCTTCTCAGGCCATTGCCCCTTGAGGTATCACCTTAACAAGATGGGCTTGGCTGAGACTTCATCCTGCCGCTTTTGCCAGGATGCTCATGAAACCTCGGAGCACCTGCTCTGCAACTGCGAAGCATTGACCAGGCGGAGATTACTCCATCTCGAACATGCTTTTCCTACACCTAACTACGTACGGAACCTCAATCCCAGAAGGATCCTAGACTTTATTAACAGTCTGAACCTAGAAAGGGAATAAATTCAACGGGGACTCACAATAGATCTTTTAGGTCGCGGTGATTGCGAGGCTGACGCCTACACACCCCTCTACGAATCTAATCTAATCTAATCGATGGAGAATGAAAGTAACGTTATTTTGACCGGTGATTTTAATATAAATTTTCTAAGAAATGATAGTAATCACAATTTAATAAGAAATGTTATCGCTGATCAAGATTTAAAACAATTAGTTACACAACTAACTAGAATAATGAGAGATTCACAGAACCTAATTGATTACGTGCTCACAGGAGTAGATATTATGTTGATAGGAACCATAAAATAACAGACCATGAGACTCTCAAAATTAAAATTAAAGCTAAGAGAGATAAATCTGATAATAGTAAGATATCTAACATTATAAAATACAACAAAACTAAATTTGAGGATCTCTTAAATGAAGTTAATTTTGAGAATGTTTTCCTCATTGATGATATTGATGATTTGTCAAATTGATTTGATGAAAAGTTGAAATATTGTCTGCAGCGGATGACGGTAAAGAAAATTTTTACGCAGAACCTTAACTTTCGTTGATATTCGCATGAGTTAGAGAGAATGAAGCAAGGGAAGATAATTACATTCAATAGAGCTATTTACAGTCACAACAGGGTGAATTGGCATAGGTACAAGGTCCTTAGAAACTCATATAAGAGAGGGATAATAAGAGCAAAAAATAACTTCATAGAAAAACAATTAGAAACGCATTCAGGAGACCAGAAATGGATATGGAAAACAATTAAAAATCTTGTTATAAGTAGAGATAAAGTAAGTGATTTTAAGGAAGTTAGATTTGATCAAGAATACATACGTGATCCAGTAAAAATAGCTAATAAGTTCAACATATATTTTATCGAAAGTATTAGATTTATGATTAATTAATGATTCTATACCCACTGTGCAATATGTTTTACCAAATAGAAGGACACCTTGTAGATTTACAATGACATACTGTGTGATACAAAAATGATCTGTGATATATTGAAATAGTGCAATAAGAAGAAAGACTTCAATGGTTTAAACTGACATATAATCTTCCAATCAATAGAACTATTAGGTCCTGTGCTATTGAAAATTATAAACTTATCGCTACAGACAGGTACATCGAATCGAATAATTTATTAGCCGAAGAACAGTTAGGTTTTAGAGGTACACACTCATATAAAACCGCCCTAAATTGGATAATATTTGACTGGAAGAAGGAACTGGATGCCGGTAATGCTGTTATAGCTTTATTTCTAGATTTTAAACGGGCCTTTAAGACCCTAGACAAACAAATCTTGTTACAAAAGCTTTCAATGTATGGAATAGAGGGAGTAGAATATAAGTGGTTTGAATCTTATCTATCAGAACGATTGCAGAGAACTAAGGTTAATAACATATTCTCAGAGTCAGTCGAAGTTAAGCTTGGTGTACCACAAGGTTCAGTATTGGGTGTTATTCTATTTCTGTTATACATTAATGATGTTAAGGATGTGATTAGTCATACTAAATTGTCGTTATTCGCGGATGATACTGTAATATTTATAAGTGGTAAGAACATTTCCAGTATGTGCACTGATTTAAATGCAGACTTAGAAAGCGTTAACAACTGGTTAAAAATGAATAAATTAAAGTTAAATCTTGCAAAGTCTAACTGTATGAAGTTTAATTGTGTTGATAACATATCGGTGCGGATAGATGGAATTAATGTTGAATGTGTCGATAATCCTAAATATCTCGGTATTATATTAGATAGTAAACTGAAATTTAAAGAACATGCAGACTATATATGTGGCAAAATCGCAAAAAAAAAATCGGGTTTTTAAGAAGAATACGAAATATGTTTAAGATCCGTCTTTTATTTCCTCTTTAGGAATTAGAAATAAAGTAAACTCCAACGTGTTGCTCTATAAATACAGATTTTTATTAACCCCAAAGAACTACTTACAAATATAAATACAGAAACGACAATTAAAGTCTATTCTTTAGTTTGCTAATTCCCTTCTTTTAATTTTATTCACTTAAATTGATTTTAATTTTATTTTATGCGATCTTGTTTAATTTAGTTCAGCGTTCTTCTCACACTTGATTTCAGTCATTCCACATGTGTAATGCGTCAGTTGTCACGTCTTTACCGGCAGGGTGCGCCAAATGTTTAAATTACTTTACATATGTTTAGTGTAAGGAATGTAATTATGTTATATAATGCATTGGTTTTACCACATTTATATGCGAGCTCGATTGAAGTAAAGGAACGTCTTCAATTGTTGCAAAACAAAGCTATGCATGATTTTAAAATGTAATTTGTACACACCGATCTAGAATATGTTGGAGACCCTACAGTGGGTAAAGCAACGCTTAACATATAATGCAATGGTTTTCATATTTAAAATCAAATATAATTTACTACCGGCCTACTTAAGTGGAAATGTTGTATATATATCTGAAGCGCAGCCGTACAATTTAAGGCAAAATAATAACTTCAGGCTAGGACGATGGAACAAAAGCCGCACACAAAATTCTTTGATGTATAGGGGACTACAATATATCAATAATTTACCAGGTGAACTGAAAGTTGAGAACAGAATGCACCTATTTAAGATAAAGCTAGCAGAATTTATTAAAAATAATTATATTTAAATTTTTATATTAGTGGTTAATTAAATTAAATTAAATTAAGTCTAAAGAACTATGAAGTATGGTAAATGAAATGTTATTTATAAAGTTCTTTGAAACTAATAAATACTACTACTACTGAATACATGTACAATAGACACGTACCTTTAAGAAGAAAAATACTGAGTGCTAAATCCTGCCCATGGTTCTCTGCGGAGATCGAAGGTATGATTGCTGAGCGGGAATATTTATATTCTAGGTTTCGAAGACTTAAAACTACTGAAAGTCGCCGATTATATAACGTTTCAAGAAATAAGGTGAATTTAAAGGTTCGAGCGGCTAAGCGATCCTACTACAGACGTAAATTGTACCCTACCATGCCCCCAAAAATGCTTTGGCGTAATCTGCGAAGCGCTGGTGTATGCGGTAGTGAGACTATAAGACCCACTCTCTGTCCCAACGAGTTGAATTGGTACTTTGTTGGTAATCAGCAATTGGCAGACTCCGATCAATATACGCCAATGTTGGACATATCCGATGATAACACGACAGATTTCAGTTTTCATGGTGTGGATAGAAGTGAGCTACTTAATGCTATTTTTGCCATCAAATCAAATGCTATTGGTCCTGATGGTATGTCCCCCAAATTTTTGAAGATAATCGCTCCAACTATTATCGGCCCTCTGCTGCATGTATTTAATACCTGTATCTCTAAGTCTGTTTTTCCTATCTCCTGGAAGACTTCTAATGTAGTTCCCATTCCAAAAAGAGGAACGTGTACCCGTCCTGAGGATTATAGGCCTATTAGCCTACTTTGTTTTCTTTCCAAAGTGCTGGAAAAGTTGCTGTATTGGCAAGTTCAAAGGTTCATATTAAGGAATAACCTCATAAGCGAATGGCAGTCTGGTTTTCGTCCTGGGCTTAGTTGTGAAAGTGCCGTCTTGAAGGTTACAACTGACATTCGGTCATCGCTCGATAACAGAGAAATCGCTATTTTGACTCTCCTTGATTTTTCAAAGGCATTTGACAGCGTCTCACATAATAAATTGCTGAGTAAACTTCAGAACCATTTTCACTTTTCATATGGGGCGACTCTTTTAATTAATAACTTCCTGTCCAATAGATTACAGCGTGTGTGTCTGAGTGAGGAAAATTTTTCGCATTTTCTTCCCTTAGTCAGTAGAGTTCCACAGGGATCCATTCTTGGTCCTCTACTCTTTACCCTATATATCAACGACTTGCCGCTTGTAACTCGTGACGTTAATATTCATATTTATGCCGATGACGTTCAAATTTATCTTAGTCGCCCCATAGGTTTGATGGAAGACTGTGTGGATAGAATCAACAGCGATTTACTCGAAATTAGTAAGTGGGCATTTGCACATAATCTTAAAATAAATCCTAATAAATCTCAGTGTATTGCCTTTTCAACTATTTCGATGGATTCTTCGGATCTACCAGCTGTCACTGTGGATGGAGTTGTGATTCCGTACGTGAACAAGGTCCGTAATTTGGGCATTACACTTAGTTCGAATATGAAATGTTGCGACCATATTTAGGCCTCCGTTTCCAAAATTTACGCAACTCTTCGTCGCTTATGGCTATCGGCTAGTTTTCTGTCGCCCCAATTGCGTTGCCATCTAATCAAGACTTTAGTCCTTCAACACTTTACTTATGGTTGCCTTGTTTTTACGAAATTGGATTCAAGCTGCACTAGAAAATTAAATGTCGCGTTCAATGACTGCGTCAGGTTTATTTTTGGATTACGAAGGTTTGACCATGTGTCTCATCTTAGATTTGCTCTACTTAGATGTCCGCTGGAAGTGTATCTGAAGCGGAGAGTTTTATTTTTTATGTACAAGCTTATTACTACAACCAAACCTGCATATCTGGCTAACTTGGTCCGACCTCTTAACTCTGCCAGAGGGCGTAAGTTTTTAATACCTCGATTCCTAACATCAGTCTTTGAAGGTTCTTACATTGTTCAGGCAGTTCGTTCTTGGAACGAGCTGCCCGGTCACATTCAGCGGGCAGATTCATTCGGAACATTCAGACGGCTCCTTGTTGATTTTCTAGAGTAACTCTCGTTTTTGTCTGCGACACACACGCATTTGTTATGTTATTGTTTTTTATTTTTTCTCTTCCCTTTTTTTATTGAATTTTGATTTAGTTTTTAAATTTTTGATTGTTTTTAAATTAAATTTAAATTTCTTAATTCTCATTTTGATCTGAATTTCGTTAATTTTCAATTTGTTTTTAATTTTGATTTGTTGATTTTAATTTGATCTTAATTTTAAGTTTTTATTTTAATTTTGATTTCGATTTTATTTTTAATGTTAATTTTGATTCTAGTTCTAATTAATTTTTTAATTTTTTATTTTATATTATTTTTATTTTTATTTTGGTTTTGATGTTAGTCTTTGAATTTTTATTTGCCCGTCTGTTCAATAGATACTAATTTAAAAGATTGTCAATCTTGTAGTATCGTTTACCACAAAATATATATATTATTATTATTATTATTATTACTACTACTAATGCTCTGGGCAGAAGGCCTTTTATTTAACTATATATTCTGTTAAAAAGTATTACTGAAAATATTAATTTTACAGTTAAATGGTAGAAAATGTCTGACAGATTAATACATAGTTTGACTCGCACCCGAAAGTAAACTAAACTTGTAACTAATTAAATTGCCAATTTTAGTCGACGAGTGTCCAGAGCATTATCTAATCTAATAACATCGTTAGACTTTTTGAATTTCAAATGTAGTTAGATTTAATCATTTCTATCATACATTTAGAAATGTTTTTTTAAATACATATATGAGTATGTAGTTGTTAGAGAAAACTTGTAAATATATTAAATTGCATTTTAGAGAGACAAAAATTGACGACTATTACCAAATAAATACTCCAGTTATAAGAATATCCGGAGCAGGAGAAGATGTAGGCTTAAAAGTTCTACTTGATGTTGAAACTGAAGAGTATATTGCACCGAAACGATTCTTTTTTGGAGCTGAAATTATTCTGCATGATCCTGAAGATTTTCCAGAAAAATCATTATTAACAGCCTTTGGACAACCCGGACTTGAAGTATCCATTGCAGTAACTCCATCTGTTGTTGTAACTGAAGAATCTGTTGAATCTCTTCCGGTAAATTTGAGATTCTGTCGATTTGGTCATGAGGTATAAGATAATTTGTGTGTGTCGTTGAGATATGATTTTTATCTTAATTACTTTTTAGAAACAATTACAAATAACAAAGAAATATAGTTTTCAATCTTGTATAACAGAATGTCGTGCAAAGACAATTTTACAGAAATGTGGTTGTTTACCGTTTTTCTACCCGCCTGTAAGTAAGTATATGAATTTTTAAAAATTTTTTTTTTTTTTGTAACCAATTTAACTTAATTAAATTTTGTATATTTTTAGAGTATAATAATGATACGAATAATCGACAGTGTACTTTGAAGGATGTCAAATGTTTGAGTGATAATAAACGTGAGTAAAATCAGCTTTTATCGAGAGCTATACTTTGCGACATGGGAATCTTTAAGAGGGGGGCGATTTTAATTGAATTTGAGATTAAAGTGTGTGTGTGTGTGTGTGTTTATGGAATGAAGAGTTGCAATATACCTAAGTCCCGGTATTCAAAATTCTCGGAGTACAAAATCCTAGATTGTCCGTCCTCATGATAACTCGAGAACGTATTCACTTAGAGAGAGTTGAAATTTTGTAAGCGAGCTTTAAAAAAAAATGAAAATGGGACTAATTGGGCAACTCCTTTATAGGGTTGCCATACAAAAATTTCGTTTTTCGCTATATATTTGGACACTGTCTGAGAACGCGTCAACGTAGTGAGCTGACATCCATCTAGGGTATCATAAGAATTGGTCTTAGACAAATTCTAGCTTTTTCACTTGTTTATTTTTTTTTTTTTTTGTTATTTATATTTTGAAGCTAGAAACCTTATCTATCTAGGTACAAAAAATTACGATGGCGTTCGGCTTCGTTTTTGAAATATGAATTTCTAAGGTAACCGTATACCTAAAGTAATCTATATATGGGAGCAAAACACTCCCACCCAAAATTTCGACTAAATATTTTCCGATTTTGAAAATTCCTCTTGCTACTTTTTTTCTGATGTTTTTAGCATGTTTTCTTTCCCTCTCCCAAATTTGTAGCGAAAATTAATTTTCGACGGCCAAAATTTCTGTCGCAAAAATTCATTTCGAAACTTACTTAAACGAATTGTCGATGAATCCAATTTTTATGTATTTATGGATGTGTTGCGACGCATTCGTTTTAGACCGTACAGCCGATAGTTGCTAAGACCGCTGTAAAGAAATAAAATATAAAAAGCACTTTGAAACATTTTGGTTGATAACAGAAGGGAGATTAGTTAGGCAGTCGATTAAATGAAAAGTTTTTCATGAGAGACACATAAAAAGAAAAGCAAAATAAACAACTTGTAAATTATAAAAAAACCAAACGACTTATCAAAACAAAATAAACATTTCAAGCAAGGAAAAATCAACCCTTTTGCATAAGATGAATGGATGTTTTCTTTGGTATTAATTTCAAGGAATAGATCAACTTTTCCTTCCAGAGTTCGCACTCCAGTAAGTCAGCGCCGACAGGACCGCCTTGCTTGCACATTAAATATCGAGACGATTCAGTGACAGGGAAGTACCTTCTGCAGACGGCACGTAATTAATTCAGACGACGCTGGCACTAAATGTGCCATACCATGCTCCGCTACTAGAAGACCTCTCTTACTGTAGTAATATGATAATCTGGTGTCTGACGTTAACACTGAAGACATTCTGTGGTAGTAAATTCTTCGACTTCTATCGAGTCAACATAGCTCCGATTTAGCCTACGTAAGTACATTGGTGGGGAACGAGCCAACCATTACAGGTGCCTAAAGCAGATCAGTTCTCTGCCGAAGGTATTAGCTGCGCCCTAGTTTCGACTAGAACTACCAACTCAAAAACAACTCTCCAGTTCTCTATCGAAGTCATTAGTTGTGCTCTAGTTTCGACTAGAACTACTAACTCAAGAGCAACTCTCCAGTTCTCTATCGAAGTCATTAGTTGTGCTCTAGTTTCGACTAGAACTACCAACTCAAGAACAACTCTCCAGTTCTCTATCGAAGTCATTAGTTGTGCTCTAGTTTCGACTAGAACTACCAACTCAAGAACAACTTTCCAGTTCTCTATCGAAGTCATTAGTTGTGCTCTAGTTTCGACTAGAACTACTAACTCAAGAACAACTCTGCAGTTCTCTATCGAAGTCATTGGCTGTGCTCTAGTTTCGGCCAGAGCTACTAGCTCTAGGACGATCCTTCAGTTCTCTGCCGAAGATATTAGCTACGCTGCGGCTTCAGCCCGAGTTACTACTCATCAGAAGATGCTACTCTTATAGTCTCTATGCCGCTTAGGGGGTTCGGCATAATTAAGAAAAATAATACATACCCCAAAGATGCATACTTATTAGAAAATTATCTATTCGAAATTTCAAGAAGATCAGATGACATTTATCAATTTAAAAATAATAAAAACTATAAAAATTTTGCATGCCTACTTTCCGCCATCTATCGGCGGCCTTTGAAAACATATTTTTACTAAGTGATGCCACCTCTCGGGACTATATTGAACCATTTCGAACATGTTATTTTAGGGATATTGATGCTTGATTTGTTTGCTATTTCAAAATAAAAATACAAAAAAAAAAACAATGAGTGCTAGAGGTCCCCAATAAAAAAAAAGAACAATTTTTTTATACATAGATAGAGAAGATTTCTGGCTTCAAAATAAAATAGAAAAAAGTTTTAGAAGTCCTCTAGTGAATAATATTATTAAAAAGAAAAAATTCTTTTCGTGCTACTATATGTTTTCATAAAAAATATAAAGTTTTAAGCTTGCTCCGTTCTCGAGATATGATTTTTTGAAAATGACGTTTCATCGTAAAATCACGATATTTATAACCCTCCCTAGCGGAATGGTGAGGCGTGGTAGGGTGAAACAAAACAATATGGGTGAGCTATTTTGGTATTTATTTTTTCCCGGACGGGAATCGAACCTACACTGTTAGAATTGGTCAATGATGGATAAAGAAGAATTTTTAAGAACTTTTAATTTTTAACGATTTTAAATCAAATTCATAAATGCAAGAAGAAAAAACAACCGCCTCGTCCGGGGTTTGTAACCGGGACCTTCGTTAGCTCAGTGGTAAGAGCAGTCGCCCGGCAAGCGGAAGGTCCCGGTTTCAAACCCCGGACGAGGCGGTTGTTTTTCTTCTTGCATTTATGAATTTGATTTAGAATCGTTAAAAATAAAAAGTTCTTAAAAATTCTTCTTTAGGGGAGACCGGGGTAATTTCGTCCACCTTTTTTCTTTATCGATTTTTTGTGCCAAAATTTAAAATTTTTATAGATTGAGCCGTTTCATTGTAAAGGGTGAACTCTTACCAACAATATATAAAAAGATTTGTTGACCTAGTTTGCTTTGTTTAGGAGTTATTTGATTAATTGTAAATAAATGCAACTTTTGTAATTTCAAAAATGCTGGGGTAATTCCGTCCGCTCCCGGGGTAATTTCGTCCGCTCGATTTCTGATTGAATTTTTAATGAAAAATGCAGTTATTACAAGTCTTTAAATATGTTTTATTATTTGCATATATAAAAAATAGGGAAACTTAATTCGAATCCTCGTCCGTCGTGCCTTTTTGGCAATTTACGCATGTGAAGTAAGTATTTCCCGTGCGGACGCATTTATCATGTGCCTTCCCGTTACAGGAAATACATTTTTTCACAGAACCCCTTTTTCCGATATTAGCAAAGCACACGTAGCACACTTCGTTGGAGACTGACCTGCTCAGACTCGTTTTTTTGTTGACGTTTTGCGTCCGGCTCGTTGAGGGCTGCGGTTCCAAATTTTGGACATTTTTTCTTGGCCTCCCTCTTTTTTTTGGTGTCGTAACTTTACAGTCTTTTAAGGCTTTTTTACTTGGCGTAATATTTTTACGTTTTTTCCGTAGCGACTCTGCTTGCTCCGCGGCTAAGTTCTTCATATTAGGTGAGTCGGTCAGGACAGCGGTCGATCTTCGTTTTCTTCCTCTTCTTGTAGGAGTTCTTTCAGCGGCTTTCGGAAATGCTCGAATGCTTTCGAGAATTTTACCCAAGTCAGCCGAATCATCTCGGCGAGAAGTGGAAGAAGCAGTGAAATCGAGATCCTCGGGGTTTGCTCCGTGGTTGTCAGCTCTGTCGTTATCAATTTCGCCGTTGTAAGCTCCGTCGTTGTCAGTTCCATTGTCTGCCGCTCCATCGTTGGCTGCTGTGTCGGGATTTGCTCCATTCGTGTTACCTTCAGCCGGGTAAGTTTTCTCTGGATTTGGTCGATCGGTGACGCTGCTCGGAAGAAACTCACATTCCTCGAAAATTTCTGGATTTATTGGAGCGATGCCAGTATTTTTAAACCCAGAGACAATATTTTTATATGTCACGGCCAGCGGCAGAGCCTTATCGATGATTCCGGGGATGTCATAGATCGTCATTGACTTTCCGGGATTCGAAGTCATCCAGTGATCGCAGTGACTGTTAATGCTTTTCTTTAGTGGCCCAAATACCGTGCGATCTAACGGTTGCAGTTTGTGCGAGCAGTGCGGGGGTAATGAAAGCACAACGATTCCGTTTGATTTGCAGAAATCAAGTCCAGCGATCGATAAATGTGACTCATGGTTGTCAAGTATTAGCAACACTGGATTGTCGACTGATGCTCGCACATGTGATTGAAAGAACCGCAGAAATTCGAGAAAATGCTCCGCTGTCATCCAGCCACTTTGATTCGCAACGCCGGCACATCCTGGTGGTCCACCGTTCAGAAAGTGATCTTTGAAATTTTTCCGGGGGAAAACGAAAAATGGAGGTACACAACATCCGCTCGCTGATACTGCCATCGCCAAAGTCACCAGACTTCCTCTTTCCGCTGATGTGACTCGCCCAATTTGTTTGACACCTCGGCGTCCGATTACTCTATCTGGTGTTTGTACAGTTGTTACTCCGGTCTCGTCCATATTCCATATACAATGTACTGGAAAACGATGCTTGTCCATTACAGATTTCAGCAGCGTGAAAAATCTGTTTACGTTTGTACGATTGAAGCTGGTTGCGCGTGCTAGACTTGTCGCCTCTGGTTTACGAACGGATAACTCCCGATGGCGTTTCAAAAATGAGGTAAGCCAACCCTCCCCGGCCATGCGAGAATTTTCCCACGATGCTGGAATTTTGACGTTCATTTTATTGGCGAAGTCGAAAGCTAATCCACGAGTTTCCTTTGCAGTCAGCCCAAAGTACATGTCGTTACATGCAACCAGGTATGCCACCAAAGCCATTCCGCCTTTATCTCCCAGAATCTATATTAAAACCCACTGTTAGATAATGAAAACGGACTTTGCTACATATACAGCGTGTATTACAAAAAAGGAAACATTACTCACCGAGGATACGCCAACATTTCTGGTGATAACGTCATCAATCCGCTCGATTTTATTGCCGTTATTTTTAAGCCAGTCACTCAGTGTCATTCTGGGAACTTTAAACCTACGCGCGGCTTCGCGAATGCTCAGTTTATCTTTTCTTATAGCAACAATTGCCAATTTCAATTGCCCTTTGTCGGTAGCAGTAGTTTTACGTATATAATTACGGACCATATTCCTGAAATAGAAAGTGACGAAATTACCCCGGTAGCTTCTGGACGAAATTACCCCAACAGACCTTTTTGTTTTATTATTTGATAAGGAGAAATAAAAAAAATTGAAAAATCCGTCACAGCAATCGTGTTCTGCACACTTTTCTACGTAAAAATCACTTACTTAATAATTATTTGACAGGCGATTAATTATTGTTTTAAAAAATTTTCTAGGGGCACTTGATTTAACTTTCGGTCTTCGCAAACACAAGTCGCACAGTAAAGTGCACATCGTGGCACATAACAAACCAAAACTTCGCAAAACTTCGTTGACGATGAAGACATGATAACACGCGTTTACAGTTCTTATGGCAGGTTCATACATCATACGGGAGATGAGATAACCACACTGGACGAAATTACCCCATGGACGAAATTACCCCGGTCTCCCCTATCTATTTTGGTATTCCCTAGAAACTGTGAAAGTTACATCCAAATCGGAGGTGGTCGGGTTCTAAGGAGATCGGTTTCGTGTGGAATGGTTGTTTGAGTATTGTCACAATGTTTATGGCTTAGATAAAATCATAGGAAATACTGTAAGTCTCTTATTGCATTTCTAACACCTTAAAATAATGACGGTACCTACTAAAAATAAAATAAAATAAATTTTTTTTTGTATCCAAAGCTTGAATTATCAGAATACGATTGAGATAGAAAAATGTGATGATAGAATGAAGAAGAATGCAGAATTTCATAAATATTTTTCTAGGAGCGACAATAAGTGTTTAACATTTTTTGTTTTATTTATTCTTCCTTTCTGATAGATGTGTTTGCTAGTCTCGAACCTCCATCAGACATGTACTATGTTTTTAATACAACAAATATTGGAATGAACTGTGATTGTTTACCGAGCTGCAGTGAACAAACTTATAATGTTGAGACGTTTATATCTCAAAGGATTAATGATCTTAAGGATGCAAGTCATTTGTAAGTATGATATTTATCAGAAAGATTAGATATTTTTGTTACTAACAGGAAATATACATATAAAAATCTAAATCTAAATATTGTGTCCTAATAACAATTAAGAATATTATGTAAGCTTTCAATTTTAAAGTTTTGTTAAATATTATTGTGGGTTATGCTATAGGCTAGAGATAAAAAATGAAGGTAATTTTCTATGCTCATGAATTAAAAACACGAGCTGAAAACTGAATTATAAAAATTTTTGAAATACAATACTTATGTCCAGTTTCATTTCATTCGATTCGAAAAGGGTTTCATTTAATTCGAAAATGATTTCATTCAATTTCAGAATGTTAAAGATATAAAATAATAGATGCCTTTTATGGGAATTCAATACCTACTCCGCACCAATAACAGCAGCTTCCTTACATACTAGTCGGAAAAATTTCAAGAGAAATGGGTAACTAAAAAAACTTTGGGATCCCCTCAGTATATTAAATCAATACTTAATAGGTCTTAACCTTTTACCGTTTCTACATACAGTCTTGATCTGTTCGAATAAATTATTGAGGATGCCTTAGCAAAATTCCATAAGTCGTTAACTATTGAGCGAACGACTGTTTTCTAAAGTTTTGCTATCAGATTTCAAGGAATTGTGTTTCAATTTTCATTTGTGTTTTGTTTTGTTTTTTGTTTTTATACACATTCATTATATTATGCATTTTTCTGATCTAATCAAGACGACTCGATTCTGATCGTGTAACGGCTTTTCCTTGTGAGCCCTTGCTAGGGGCTCCGGGTGCTCGGAACTTACGCCAGGGTTAATAAATAACAAGACCCATTAACATAAACTAATAATCAAATCTATATTCTGAGTTTAACAAGTACCCTAATATTACCTTGAACTGTATGAAACTTATTTTAATCATATGTATATATTGGAAACAGTAAGCTTATTTACATTCCCAGCGAAAATCGATACAATACCGCATCGAAATCGTATTGCATCTTTGGCATACATGATCGACCCATTTCTGCACGAAAACTTCGATGAATTTAACACACTATGTCCTCGGCAGGGTGTGATGTCTTTCTGCAGGAGTAAATGTCGATGAAAGTATCGATGAATAATCATCGAAGAAAATATTGACGACCAATCAATTATGCAGATCCATTTGAATGGAGTAAAGTGGAAACGCTTCCTATATAGCTAAATTTTATGTAAATTTCTAATTGGTTTTTTTTCTATATAATTCAGCTATTAGAAGTCGTTCCGACTTTACGCGATACAAGTTACATAGTAGCGCCCCAGCAAAAAGGAACGTATTTTGGACAGAAAAGGAAGCAATATCAGGAAAATATTTGGAAATTTGGAAAATTTAAAAAAATATTATTAATAAAGTTACATATATACATAATTCACATAATAATAATAAATTAACTTAAGAAAATCACTTTTATATGACTTTTGAATTTTCAATCGTACTCAAAACAACGACATAACTTGATTTAAACTTGAAATCTGCAACGAAATTTACACAAATTCTAAGTCGGAAATGGAAAAGGGAAAAAGGAAACGCTCATGCACGGGCATTCTAATTAACCTGAAACTTTGATCTGCACGGCGTTTATACAAATGACTCTTCAATGAAATTTTAACCAGAAAAAATGAAAAAAAAATCGTGTGCACGCAGGATACTGATTTCCTCGACGTATTCCAGCATATACCTACTTTCATGCACGATCAATTTCCCGCTGGGGTAGTTTTGTATCTGTCCTTCATTATGTTACCATGGTAACTACTAAAACTAACTAGTCATTATGGTTCTAATTTCTATCACAAGAGTGTGTGGAACGAAAGCATCTACAGAAATATATCACGAAAGTGGGCAGAGGATAGGAAAGTATTAAAAAAAATTCACAGAAATACATCATGAGAGTGCGTGGAATGCAAGCACTCACAGAAATATATTACGAGAGTGTGCGGATAGAACAGGTTAGTGATAGGAATAGAAACACTCGCAGAAATGCATCACGGAAATTTTGCGCGGATGTAACAGTTTGATGACAGGAATAGCAACACTCATAGAAAAATTTCACGAGAGTGTGCAGAATGGTAACAAGCCACCCACAGAAATACGTCACAAGAGTATGCGGAACGTAAAACATTTTCAAAAATATATCACGAAAGATAGAAAAGGAAGTGGCTGCAGTTAGTCGACCGGTGTCCAACCTGAAAGAAATCGGCGGAAATACATCGCAGGAGCTGGCGGTTAACGACTGAGCTCTCGAATGAAAGGCGTGCTTGCTTTTATACGTTTTTTGACGGCAGTTACTAGAACATTTGGTAATTTTTTACATTATATTGGAGATGGGAATAGGAATGGGAAGTTTACAGTCAGTTATGAAATTATTGGTGATTTAGCTCAGATTACAGTCAGGTCTAAAATTATACATTCAGTTTACTTTGGTGAAGAAAAGAGGTGATTTGGAAATGGTTCGTTACAATGGTATCGAACTCTCAAATACGTGTCTGAAGTCGGAATAATTGGCAGGAAATCTACAGTCGTAGCTAGAAAAAATATCCTTGTACGTGAATCACATTGGTTGGGGTGCACCAGTCGCTGAACATAATAAATAAACTTTCATGTTTGCATTGAAAAATTTGTTCAAATTTTTTTTTTATAAAGGATTACTTAAGAAATAAAGTAGAGTAAAGATTATGCTTTCTAGTATATTTTCCTCCAATGTCAGGATGAGATATCGTCGATTATATTCCGGGCGAGGGAGTTTCTGATTTCCATTCTACTTGTCCAGTTATTTGTTAATCTATAGAATAAGTTTCTTGATACACATCTAAAGGCTTAAGAATCAACGATTGATAAGACTTGTTATTATATCCGGTGATGTGACGTAGAGTCCTGCGACTTTATGGCCGAAACGAAGTTAGCCGATATCACATCGTTGAGATAGAAAATAGTCAAAATAATTGCTTTCTCAAATCTTTTAAGGTATTGTTTGTTTAGCACAATATTTCTCAATTTTTATCTCAATCACAACATCTTATGGCTTTCTGAGTCCTTTCCGTAGTTTTTAAATATTCTTTGCATTTCCTAACCGGTGGGTTACACGTAATAGTACAGCTTGCATGAAAGTTGTACTGCTATACTTCTCGCACGTGTAACCTCTACTGCCATACTGGCAACTCGGCTTTCAGCGAACTTGTATGATGAAAAACCATGGCAGCTGAGGTGATAGTATTTTGACATTATATAGTTTTCAAGATGGCGGAAAAGAAATGCTTGAGTAATTTTGATAAATTCATTCTGGGAAAATGAGATTTTTTGGGATCATTTGCACTACATAATTTACCAACACCTTCCTCTTAATTTTTCTTGGATTTTTATCATTCTGCTACTTCCTTTATTACTATGATTTTCCAATATACGCATGACTTTACGCCTCAATTCCATTTTTTAAATGAACTTGCATGCAAGATAATAAGACATCAACCGAACTGCCTTCTGCTGTCAAGTTAAAAATCGTGTTGGACGTGAAGCTTGCATGTACCTGCTTCTTTCTGTTCGCTGTAGAGCTATAGGTGGTTGGTCCAAATCCGGCTCGAAGGACCATCATTAAAATTTAATTAAATTAATTGAAAACACTTCGTTGACTACTGGCATCATAATAAATTCTTTTTATTGAAGCCTTATACTTATATTTATGTACATAGTTAGTGCAAACTTACAAATCAAAGTGTTATAACTGACTTATTGGTGTAAGCTTGTAATTGCACTGCGTGAAGTGACTTTTGACATAATCAAATGCAAACATATGAGCAGGTATATATGATGTATTATAGCGATATAAAGAGAATGCTTAATGAGTTAGGTACAGTCTTTCTTATGATTATAGATTATTGCTATTGATATGATCCTTATTTATTTTTATGAGTAAATTACTCACTATTTTGTATATGTTATTATTATTTTCAGTAATAACTCAGAAATCAGCAATTCTACACTAATTAAGGTCTATTTTAAAGATTTGTCATGCATTAAATATCGTCGAGAAATATTCATGACATGGGATGATTTGTTAGGTAATAAAAATCAAATTAATATTCATCCTATACCTGTGGATAACTTTGAATATAATGTTTTTTTTTTTTTATTATTATTTCAGCTTCATTCGGAGGTATCTTTGGACTTTGTTTAGGTGGATCTGTACTCAGTTTGGTAGAGATTGCATATTATGCAACTTTTAAATTTTACGCAAAAATACTCAGTAATAAGGCGAAATTGAATAAACAACAGAGACAAGTTGAAGCTGCAAAACAATTACGAATTAATTTTAACAAAATTCGTTTTTCACCCAATCTTACAAAGCAACAAACACCAAAAAATTTTTTGTGGTAAAAATTCTTTATTGTTATATTTACGAGACAGACATACATATATATATATATATACTTATATAATCGTTGGACAATTATAAACATTGATTCTGGCTATTTACATATACGCACTTAAAAAGTAAAAACAAAAGAAAAAAAACAAGAAAAAAATAATATTTAATTTGAAAGTAAATAGAAATATATGTCCAGGGTCAGCGATAGATTCATTTAAGATGCTGGATGACTGTTACTAATCATTATTAAATACGTGAATCTTAAAACCAACTTAAACATGATTGATTGGTGACTGTTGCCTATCTTATCATAACTTTATATGATGAATCCATTCTGTTTCATTTTAAGTAAACCAGTAAATGTCAATCTTAACCAATAAAATTTTAATCGTACTATGATTGATAACAGTCACCATTACCCCAGGATTGATACTAATCATTATTGAAATTTATTTTGTTTTTCGAAATAATATTGAATCACCTTCACCAGAAATATCCCCAAAAACAATTTTTTGCAGGCCATAATATGCTCTCTATACGTACGCACAGATACATTATAAACTACTACATACATATACATATATGCATGAGGAGTGCCTGCGTATATTAAAATAAATGCACAAAATTTCTTATACAAAAAAAAAAAAAAATTATTGAAAACTTTGCTCATCTACATATAGATGGCTCTTATAATTAACAATTATATCTATTAGTACACAGCTAAAATTTATGTACACTAAAACTAACACTAAAACTGAAATACTGCATTATCTAGGTTAATTAATTAAACTTAAAGCAAGAAAATAAATTATGTCAGTCAGGTTATGCCTTTTCTTAACTTTAATTTAATTCCCGTTGACTTTTTCCTTCATTTCGTGTGTTTACACATTCAAAGAAGATTAAAAGTGCGTTTCGATAAATCTCGTCAATCGATTTGACCCTTATGATTTATATAGGTGTCGTAAAGGCTTCCTTCTTTATTTCGGTAACGGAGTTTTGCACAAGCTATCATCAGAGATGCTGACAGTAAGCAGAGAATTATCGAGAATGCTGCTGATAAGGCAGATAGCACAGATGTTTTTATACAGGTTTCTGAAGTTATATTATGTGGAGCTGAAAATATTTTGAAAACACAAAAAAAAATTAATTAATTAATCAGATTATTTTTATGAAATGATTATTTCAAATCTGCATCACGGGATCACATATTGCATTCATGATGTCTGTATGACCCATTCTTACAACCACAAATTGAATGCAGTCGGTTTAGTGCAATGTCAGACATATTAACGATAATCTACAGAAGTAGGAAGGAGTCGGTAGAGCTGATAGTACGTAAGGCGAATTGGCCATAAAATCTTTTTTTGTAGAAAGTACTACTACATTTAAATTCAGGCCATTAAATCATTCTCAAAGTCAATCAGCGCTGGTGTTCCATAAGGTTCGATCCTCGGATCAATACTTTTTAATCTATACAACTACGAACAACTCCAGAATAACTTAAATACTACCGTGCTGTTTTACTCGGACAATTTTCTTTCGTACAGCATGAAGTAAAACTTGTCGAATACTATAGAAAATATAGAATCAAGATCAACCTCAGAAATTCTGAAATGATCTGCATTAAGGATCCATGTTATTAGGAGACGTCCCAATATATAGTATATATATATATTTTTAAGGTAGTGGGACAGGAGATCCCATCCCATGTACGGAGGCCAGAGTGGCACATTGTGCAGTCCCAATATTTGTACGCGCTTCTAACATTGAAATTAAAGATAACAATGAAAAGCTCCAGCCTTTAAAGACGTCAAATATTTAGCCAGCACTCCAAGTCAATTATGGATACATCAGATCAACTCTGGTAGCGCTATCCGCAGGGTCTTAGTGGCCAAAGATACTAAGCTGCTCTTATATAAACAGATAACTCGGCTATTATTACGTATTACTTCTTCATTTTGCACACCATTTCACCATTTTGCAAGAAAAAGATTGGAACTCTGGAAAGGAAAATACTACGGGTTTGTATGGGACTGTTCAGGAGAATTAACGGATCCTACTTTCCAAATACCTCTTTGTATGAAAGTGCAAACATTAGATCAATCGCGAACTACCGTTTAGATCTCTCGAGGAAACAACTTTAGAAGATTTCTCGCAAAACTACTACCACCTTGCCAGCAGCCATCCCATCCAAATCTATATTGCAGACTTTATATATCACCCATTTACCTCATCCATTCGTAAATGAGAAGTATTTGAAGGGAATCTATCATCGTGACTAGAGACCCTAGAGGATCAGTAAGGAGACATTAGAAACTTGGAACAGGTCATATCATGAGTATTGTCAGTACGAGACCGTAGGCAATGTGAGACCATCGTGTAAAATTTTCATAAAAAAATAATGCATCAACGAACTAAAAGTGGGTAACGCTTTTGATTCCGGTTATATCAGTAGTCCAACTCAATCTCTTCTCGACCGTTGCAAGGTAGGTTCAAGTTAGGTCTAACAGAAGATTTTTACTGCTGATATTAGTACAATGTACGGGCAAATTTTACTGATTTGGTAGATCCGGTCGACTGCAAGTATCAGAAGATGGATGACCGCTTGTTTATCTGGATGGGATGCAAAGCGGAATGCTACAAGAACAAATTAATGATTTTAGTAAAAGGTAGTTTCGGGATGGAATTCTGCGATCCTGTCCGAAACGTTATCGGACTTGTTATAGATTGGGCTATGGTTTGCGCGCTTTGCATTCACCGGTTGAAGACTGATTTCTTCCTTTTTACAAAGAAGGGGAATATCCCAAAATGAGCCTGCACTCTATTGGCGTAACACGTTTGGAACTGAAGAACAAAATAAAATAGCTAGAAATTTTAAAAGAAGGAGGATAAGAAACCACACAAAGCTTTTAGGCCCTTCGTAATGTGTCGCATCTAGAGTAATAGCCAAACTGTGGATGCTAAACCTCGTATAATCCTATGGAAATACAATTCAAGTTATTCGACGTATTTTAAACTTTGCCTCTGTGGTGTGGTGGAAAGCAATGGGTCTCACCATTTATCGTAAGATATTGCAAAAATTTAAAGAATGTGCGCCTCCTTAATATAAGCGGCATACTTAGGTCAACTAGTTCTCGGGCCCTTGAGATCATCCTTAACATACGCCCCTGAGAAATTGACATCAAGAAAGTTGCATCAATCGCAGTGCTAAACTGCAACTCAACCAGAGCTGGATTCATCCATGAAAAAGAGGTCCACACGAATCCATTTTTGAATTTGTACAGTAGGTCGTACGTGACATCAGCTGGGACAGCGATCACCTCTTCGACCCGATGTCAAGCCGAAAATTCATCTAAGGAAGAATGAGAATCACACTCTGTGCTTCAACCATTGATGCACGCTATTTTTTAAATAGATTGCTCCAAACCGGAGGAAAACACCGGGATTTTTTGTTAGGACCTCCGTATGGAAATGGGAATATACATCAAAAACAACGTCACGGGGAATCAAGGCCATCTTGGAAGCGGAACAATGAGACTGCCATTCGCTCAGAAGCCAAGTAACTGTCAATGCCTTTTCAAAGCAGACTCATTCTATTAGTACCAGGTCACAGTAATATAAGCGGAAAAGAAAAGCTAGATGAGTTCGGTCGTCTTAAAATATTCTCGGAGGCTTCTTCTTCTACAGTTCAGATTGCATCAAAACGTTTTACCCCTGATATTTTCGTTTGGGCTGACTGCCAACCCAGTCGTCTTTAGTTTAATGATCCAATGGATAGAATTAAAAAAGAACTGTGGGGAAAGCTAACCCAAGCTACACGAATAAGCTATTTCGACTTAACAAGTCAACCTTGAGAACCCTTGCGGTTATTCTTACTTTACTCTCGTTTCTCAGGGGTCACTATAATCCTGTATGCAGAGGATGCGGAGAGAAAACCTGGACGGTATATCACTTTCTTTTTCACTGGTCGGCTTGCTCCGGTAAATGATTGATTGATTGATTGAAATTTGTAGTTGAGACCCCTAACAGGGGCTCTGAAACGTAGGCCTTAAAACGTCCACTGTTCACCATCCAGACTTATGAGTAATTGCTCATCGGTCCCAACCGGACGCTCTTAAGAATTTGGTTCCCAGCCTTCCTTGCCAGCTTCGTACAGCTCGTCCAGGAAGTGTGAGCCAAGGAATCTATAACGCTTTCTCGAGAGAGCTGGACAGTGACAAGGCAGTGAGTTATTGGCTCGGATTCCTCTTTGTATCCTCAACATATAGGGTCAGCAGTAAGCCCTATTATGTGCAGGTAACCTCTGAGACGAGAGTGCCCAGTGAGAACTGACATCAGAGTTCTCAGGGTTGGCTTGTTTAACCTCAGTAGTTTAGTTGTTTCTTGGGTTAGGTCTGATCCACAGCTTCTTTGTAACCAAAAACGGCTGTGTTGACATTCTGCCCAGGCTGAGATATTAGAAATAAAATGATTTGGTGCGATCCCAATTGTAGAGGAGAATGCCTCCGAGGTTGCACCAAGACGAGGAAGTTCGTCCGCCTTTTAATTTTCGCTAATATCGCTATGAACTGGCACCCAGAGTATCAGTACCCTGTTGTTTCGAGAAGGGGAGTTCAGGGTGGATCCTCCGGTAAATGGTTTATACCCCCTAAATAAACTGATGAAGTGGGAAGTGAGGGTTTAGGCCAATCCTAAACTTCATCAGAGCGATCGAGTAATGAATTATAAATATGCAGGGTGAACAATGGGCCTTGCAGTGACTTAAGCGCTAGAGGACTAGAGGACTTTTTTCTAATCCATACATCACAAGATAAACACAAAAATTTCCCCAAAGCTTGAAAGTTGCTTCAAAACACATTCCATGTGGATGACAGCATAGCTGGAACTGATTACTTATCTGAAGCAAGGAAAATTCCAGTAGATCTTATTACAGTTCTAAACAAGAATAGCTTTAGCTCTAATTGAGCTCAACTCAATAAGGATCCTCGATATTTTTCACTTTTAAACCGTTAGTCTTCAACATATTATCAAAACTCATACCTTCTGTATGTGTAACTTCCTCATCATCACCTTCACCTTCTTGCAAGACTCGAAGCGACTGGAAAAGGTTTATATTTTCTGAAAGTGGCACCTCTTTTTCCTCTTTATCCTTCTTTGTACTATCGGCAATTGTTTCATTAGATATTTCACGCTTGACTTTTAAATTTCTCCAATGACAAGGTTGACTCTAGAAAATATTCAAAATATTCAATTCAATACAAATTCACATGTTTTTCATAAAATATTCAAAATTCTTAACATACCGGACATCTTCCATGGCACATTCGAACATCACACTCAATGTATAGCGCTGGAGATCCAGTAAATCTGAATGTTTTCATATACGCATAAACCTGTGTTTCATATACTCCGGTATCAGACCAAGTACCACGAAATCGTGAAATTAATTTATCATCCACGGGGCAACCATATTCATCGATGAGCTGGATTCGTTTAGTGGCCCCATTATGTGCGTAACAATCATTTACAACAATATCGAATCCATCTGTGTTTCCAAATTGATTAAAATCATATCCATGTAGACATAAATTCTATAGACAAAACCTACCATATTTACTCCTCATATAAATAATTAGAGTTAAAGGATCACCAACTCTTACGGGGCCAGTTACACGTTGTCCTGCAAGTCCATAGCCATTTCGAATTTCCATATAACATTCTGGCGGGCTTAGGGTAAACACTACTGGATTACCTGTTGCAACTCTGAAATAGTTTCGAATTAAAAATAAGCCAAGTGATGTGAAAATTACGGGTAGCCATACTCCACGTCTAAGAACGGAAATGTTACTGTCTTCCAAAAATCATAGCCATACTCGCAGGTAACTTTAAAATGTTCATCGAATTCTTCTTCGATTAAGGGATTGTACTGGACGGTTATTGTGTTCCACATGAAGTTCTTCTAGAGAAATTTGTTCATTACGTAGAGATGGAAAAAATTATCAAGGACTTTTACCGTTGGATTTTTTCGATTGTCATCGTGTAAAGCATTTTTTCCTAGAGTTCCACAGCGATTTAATTGAATATAGAACTCATAGTAATCCCGACCAGATCCATTTATATACATGCAATCGGGATCATAAGCGTATCCTAAAAAAATGTTTTGATTTTTTAGTTTTAAATAAATTAAATTGTTCGTGAATATTTTATCTATGATTAGGAAAAATTGATTTTCTGTAGAATTAAGCCTGGTTTGAGTCTTTAATAACCAAATGAATCAACCAATCAGTTTTGCATGGAACAGCTGAAGCATTATGGAAAATACACGAACAAACCAAAAATTTTAGAAGTTTTGATGAGAATTTAGTGAAGGTTCTTTCATTCCGAAGACTGTAAAGGCGTCATTCATGTCCGTCTGTCTATCTGTCTGTCCTGATGAGAACGCGCGAAACATTTAGAGCTGAAATTTTGCACACGTCGTTTTTATAAAAATAGTAAATACAATCTCATCAAGTAAAATTATTATTATAATTCTATCTTTTTTCGGATTTCTTTTCTCATTATTTTGGTTAACTAGAGTACTTTTGAATTCGCTAGATAAATTTCGAGCTCTTTTTACGGGTCCTACAAAACACAAAAAAAAAAAAAAAAATCAGGACAAATGAAATTTACTGGAATTTTACTGTACAATTTATGTGTAGGTACTGAAAGGAGTTGCTTAGGACTAACTAATGCAAACATTGACTGCTGAACTGGATGCAAGGGCTCTGTGTCCTGTGTCTGTTAATTTTTTTTTTTTTTTTTATATTATTAAGCCAAGCTCAGGGGATACTCTATGATGCAAAGCACAGCGTGGCAGGAAGGAGATAGGGAAAGGATTACAGGATTACAGGATAATGACAAGTGGCGGAATTTTCAGATTTACTCTCATGTAATACCGCACTTTTGTGAAAGCACTTTTTTCTGAGATATTGAAAGAGGTCACCAAAGTTTGTTCCAAAGTTGTTGCTGTATAATCCAATGTTATTTGAACAAAACGTGCTTCTGTTTACATGCTTTGCTCCAAAGATGGTGGGTGTTATCAGTATTGAGAGATCGTGGGAATTCCATATTCTGGCAATTTCTGCCATTAAGATATTGAAAAGTACTAAATTAATATGTAGTAGCACTGATTATTTTGCGCCTACTTGCTAATGTACTTTTATAGATATCTCTCCTATATCAATAAAAATTAATTAGTTTTCGAAAGTTACGTGAACTGAACTATTCCTTTTGGTGTATTTTTTATGCTTTTGGTACCTAAGATAAAAATGGTCGCATAATATAATAATTTGTGGGAAAAGTCGCCATTAATTCCCATTTTTGAGAGAATTTTACCCGCTACAATCTCCCAACGCTACTGTAACTCATTCTCTGATGGGCTTGGGAAAAGTGAGAATTTTATTTGACTGATAGACATTTAAATACTCCGTTCAGCACATTGGCCAAAACGACATTTGTCTTTTTTTTTTAAAAAATTGAGGTAGAGTAGATATACGAAAAATTCATTATTATGAATAATTTGAAAGGATTTTGAAGTTATTCAAAATTTTGCAAATAATTGAATAAAATCAATTATGCTTGTATGTATATCTTACTACATGAAAGAAGAATGAATGAAAGAAAAAATTGCAAAAAAATTGCTTCGTATTTCTGTGGGGGGGGGGGGCACCGAGCGTTCACGGGCTTCTCTAGGGGGGGGGGGGCATTACCCACCAGTGCCCCTACCTCGCTCCGCGCATGGTTATAGCAGAAAAAGTATACCCGCGTGCCACTTTTATTTACAAAAAAATTTACACGAATTCAAAAAATTGGAGTTCCGGGTTCGATTTTTTGATTTTAAAAATTTATAAAAGATAGAAGAATTTAATTTCTTAAAACAACTTTCACTCCAATAGGTTCATAACTAAGTTCCCTTTAATTAAAAAAAAATATTAATAAAGAAAAAATATTGTAAAATTAAAAAGTTATGATAAAAAATGTTGAAGAAATATTAGCTAAAGATCTGGGTGAATGCATAGGCATAGCCCTGTAAATAAAAGTTTAAAATCGGTTGAAAATATGGCTTTAACAAATAAATCAAAAAAAGGCAGTTTCTTTTCTCTTTGAGCCAAAGTGACCTTCTTGACCGATATGATTTTCAAACTGTGACTCAGATCTTTTGAGTCAGTATACTGATCCGGTCAAAACGATCGAATCGTTCACGACCGACCCATCACTACTTGGAAAAGCATACTCTGTAGGGTGTGAAGATCAATCTTGATCTTAATCATATTAATTGAATTATAGTCATTATTACAAAAGCAACAAAAAAATGTTATCAGTTCAAGTATCTAAAATACAATTCATATCTGATGAGGCCTCTGTAACCATTTGCGAAATAATGATGATATATGGGGGAATACTTGAGCCATTATATCCAAATACTGTATTTCGCTGTGAATGTAACCTTTTCGAATAAAATTAAATCGCAATAGATTACCTGCCGAATACAATAATCCCGTAAATGAACCATTAAATCCAATTCGTATTTTCATATAATCATCTTGGCATTCTGCTTCAATATCTGTAAATATTAGAAAAGTGATTTTCATTCTATTAAATTGACAAAAAAAAAAAAAAACAAAAAAAAATTAAATTTGAAATTAATTACGTTGAACGCGAGTATTATTGAATCGAAAACGTTTATTATAAGTTCCATCCCAAGGATCTGGTCGCCAAGTATCTAAATCAGGTCCTGTATGATATCCTCCACTGCCACTTGGTGATATAGATCCAGATGAAGATGGAACTACTGGTCGATTTGGTCGACTATATGGTGCTATCGGAACATAACCAGAATTTTCTGATAAATAAACAACCTAAAAGGAAAATAAATTTAATTAGCGTCTGATGAAATAATATTTTGAAATTTCTAATTTTATTTACACAGCTGACGACAATAATGGAAAAAAGCCATCGATTATTGGACATATAAGATATAAAGCAACGGAGTTAAGCTTGGATTAGGGCAACTTACTTATTAGTCGATTAGTTTCTTGAAGGTTTTGTAAAAGAACCCAAAATTTAGAGAATTTTTGTGAATTTATCGGTTATTTTCTTCATGTTTTACCCAAATTTTCATATATTGGAAACCAAGAATTATTTTTAGGACAAATGAGGGTTGTAACTAACTACCCTTATTTAGCCCTCCTAGGTAATTTCCGAACTAATAAATTGATTTGTAAAAATAATTTTTTTAAATATTCGAAAATTTTGCCATTTTTATCTCTACTGACTACCTAGCTGGGCCAAGTAAGCCCTTAAATTTTCATCCCTAATATTCCAGCATATATTAGCTATATTATGAAAAAAACAGCTATTGATATCTTTCCAACATTTACATAGAAATATCGATTTTGGTGGATCAAGATAATTTGATGTTATCCGAAAAAGCTTAATTTGGTCGTCTTTCAGCACAGAAGAGACTCTATAAAATTTTAAATATAAACGTTGAAGCATATGTTTGTAGAATGAAGTCGTATCCACATTTTGTCTCCTAATTAAATGTCTAATTAGTTTTAAAATCCGATAATTAATTTTGAAGATAGCTAGAAAAGAAATTAAACCAGTCCTTTTTAAAGTGGAAAATTGATGTTTTTTGAGTGAAACAATGGTCTTATTTTCATATCATGTTTGCGAAGAACCATTATGTTGGCAAAATTTGCTGCCCAAACAAAAAACGTTTAAAATAGACCGCTAATGTATACAAAAGAAAGAACGTGCAAAATATATGCAAAATGAAGTAAGGGGGTGTATATGACCCAAGTGCCAAAAAAACCTTTTTTAACGGTAAAAACTTCTCTATGAAATTTATACGATCAAAAAAAGAGCTCGGCCAGTCGAATACACTCTCTTGTCTCTTTAATTTGATACTCCATACGCCCCACTTTGAAGAAGCCCTATGTGGGGTGCTACAACCCCCCAACAACCTCCCGAACCGCCAAGCCAAATTTTTTGTTCACCTATCATTCTCTTCCGAATACTAGAAATACAACTAAAGAAACGGTATTGCTCTACGGCCCTCCGACGTAGAGTTATTTTGTTTATGAATTTTTAAAGTCACCGAATACCGTAAATTCTCAAAATACTATTGTTAACAAATTTCTTTTCTTTCGGTGCTGCTATATTTTTTTTTATGGAAAATATAAAGCATTAGGTACCATTTGGCATTTGAATTAGGAAGCTCGGTTGCTCCGTTCTTGAGCAATAATTTTTTAAAAATAACGTTTCATCGTAAAATCATGAAATTTCTAAACCTCTAGCGGCGGGGTGGAGCGTGGTAGGGGAAACAAAAAAATACGTGTGAGTTATTTTGATATTCTGTACAAATTGTGTGAAAGTTTCATCCAAGTCCATTAAAAAAAAGACACATAAAATTGATTTCTTCCTTTGTACCACCAGTGGTACATGCCGGCGGAAGCGTGTTAAACTACCACCGAGTTTGAGAGTCCATGTAGCATAAAAAAATTTAAAATTGAGTTCCAAACTTCATAAATTTTACTAAAAAGAGGCAAATCAATTCGGAAATAATATTAAATAATTTGTAAGTTTTATGCTTAAAAAACTACAGAATAAATTGTGGAATTAATTTTATTACTTCTAGGCCATCACTGCTTGATTTATTTTTTACAACCGATAAACGTGCTTTTTTATAACCAAATCGACTCCCCTAGTTTCCGCGATCATGACATACTCTTCATCTGTTACGACTTTACTACCCAATGTCCGGAGCTTTCAAGCTACTTCTCATTTAGAGACTTTAATAATTTGGACATGGACAGCTTAATTCAGAATTGTTCTGACCTGCCTTGGGATAAAATAAGAGCTCTTTAGCTCTGTCGATGATCAAGTTGCTGTTTTTGAAAGCCTCTGCAGCTATCTGTTTGCGCACCAAGAGGATTACTTCAAATTGGTGTCCTTGGCACACTGCAGAACTGTAAAACGCTTTTCACTCGTTCTCTGTATAAAGCTGCCCGTATTAGAGTAAACACTGCTATCCGTGGGGAAAAACGTCGCTATTATGGCAATAAATTCGAGGCAAATCTTTCCCCAAGAATGTTATGGAGGAATCTGAAAAGCTGGGGAATGTGGTAGACAAGGCAATTTGAACAATAGCAACTTTGATTCTAACGATTTAAACTAGCTCTTTGTATCCTCTCTTGTGGCTTCGTCTAATTTACATAATAGAACTTCATTGGCTCATCCTGTGAACCACTTTTAACACCATGACGATTGCTTCTCCTTTTACGAAATCGATTACCAAGAGCTCGTAATAGCAGTATTCTCTGTCAAATCTGAATCTGATAAAATCTTACAAATAAATTCATAAAAAATATTGCTCCCTCCTATATAGGTCAATATATCCTGCACTTAGTAAATCATTGCCCTACGTCATCTAATTTCCCTACCAACTGGAAATTTGACACGATTTTGCCTATTCCTAAAAAGTCTTCAGTTGCTACAGGATCTGATCTTCGCCCTATTAACATTTTGTGCTTCTTAACTAAAGTACTAAGAAAAATAATGTATGGGCAAATCCTAGGATATATGGAAAGAAATTACATGCTGACACGCTGGCAGTCAGGTTTCCGCGCAAATCGAAATTGCGAAACAGCCATATTAAAGGTTACTACGGACCTGCGGAAAAGCCTGTCGCCATTCTCGTGCTACTTGACTTCTCCAAGGCTTTTAACAGAGTAATCCACTCAAGGCTACTCTTGAAGTTATTCAATAATTTTGGTTTCTCCCAGTCGGCTTTTAACTTGATCAAAAGCTTCCTCACGGGAAGATGCCAACAAGTTCGTTATAACGAGTGTGGTTCAGACTTCTTACCTGTACCTCTTGGCGTTCCTTAGGGGTCTGTGTTAGGGCCATTGTTGTTCATCTTATATATCAATGACTTACCTAGTGTTATTCAACAAGTCAACATGAAATGTTGTGGTTATGTCAGATCAGTTTTGGGAAAGGTCTATTGAGGTCTACGCTGGCTCTCGTTGTCCGCACAAGTTCTAAGTTCGAACACCAAACTGAAGCTCTCATCAAAGCTCTGATTTTTCCACATTTTACCTTTGGGAGCCTGATCTTTCCAAAATTAGACTCTATACCTGCCTGCATAGAATCTACGTTGCTTTCAATGATTGTGTGAAGTTCGCCTTCAGTGTTCGTAGATTTGACCACGTTTTCGGCTTTCAGACTAGATTAGTCGGTTAGATATATACTTAAAGCGCAGGTCACTTTGCTTCCTCCATAAGCTCATTAATACGGGACAACCTGATTACCTTGCGAATAAGATTTAACTCCTGAATTCATTACGCCATCGTAATATTCTAATTCTCCGTTACCGTAGAATGGTTCAAGGGGGTTTTACTTTATTCAAGCGGCAAGGACTTCGAATTCTTTACCGTACTCTATCCAGAGTGTGACAGATGTGGGTGCATTCAAGAAAAAATTATTAACAATATAATTTGTTGCTATCAATGAGACTGCTACTACTTAAAGGATTTATATGTAGTTATGTAACTTGCACACTAGTCTTAATTTTAATTTTCTAATAGTTTATCTGTTCTGACAATATTCTGTATCTTAGATTGTACTTCAAAAGACTGTAAGTCTTGTGTACTATACCAAAGTATTTTTGAATAAATTAAATTGAATTAAATTTACTTACCTACACAGTAAAAAAAAATTTGGAAATCTCTATTCTTAAAGAAGTAAAATTTTACATACTACAAAAGCAAATTTACAAACATTCTTAATAATACAAATTCTTCTGTGTAATTTTCATAAATGTGTAAATTCACCCATTTAATTGCTACAATTCAAAGGAAGGCGTAAAAATACACACAATTTCTAGAAATTTAAAGTCGGTGTAGTAAAATTGCTATTCCAATCATAAATTTACGCCGATATAAGTAAAATTTTACATGATTTCTGTAAAATCACTCCTTGGTGCAGTAAAATCGAAACAGGTTTGTTCTTGAAAGTCATTTTTGATGCGGACGTGGAAAGTGTTCGTTGAGTTGCAGTGGCTCTAATAGTTTTGTGTGAAATTCGAGGTAAATAAAAAGGTAAAAGTGAAAAATGGAGTGCGAAAAATGTGGAAAAGTGGTTAATAATATAGAAATTTACAATAAACATGTTTATTGTCATCATAAGCATTTGCTTCCTTTAAGTGCAAGAGTGAAGGTTGCGGTAAATTTTTTTCAAATTATCAGTCATTTAAATCTCATAATATTTTCGTAACCATAAAGTAGGAAAATCTGTTTTAAAGGAAAATAATACGTTTTACGTGTAAGAAGCCTGTTTGCCAATATATTGCTAATTCATTGCGTGGTATAATAGCGCATATTCAAAGAATTCACTTAGCTCTTGGAGAAAGTGTCATTTGCCCATACATTGATTGTGATTGTAAATTTACTTGTATATCTTCCTTACGAAGTCATGTCTTTAGGAAGCATGGCAATATTACAGAAAATAATCAAGAGCATTTACTGATAAACTCTAATCTAACGGTAATTCATGGCACCGGTGATAACTCTTCAGAAAACTATGTTAGTTTATGTAATAAAGGGTTTTCCAATAAGAGGTGTTATTTTGATATTCAAAGAAAAATGCCATTTTTTTAGATAAATGATCGCATCTTTATTTCATTATAAAGAGGAAGGTATGCCGAAAATAACATCAGCCAAATGACCACCACGACCACGCCTACAGGACCATATCCTTTTCATGAAATTTTCCATAACCAAATCGCAAGTGACTGCCCTATGTCCTCGATAGCCTCACGAATTCCATCTTTGAGGTCTTGAATCGACGCTGGGCTGTTGGCGTAGACCTTCTCTTTCACGTCGCCCCAAAGGAAGAAGTCGCAAGGTATTAAGTCACAAGATCTCGGTGGCCAATTATGATCACCTCTTCGAGAGATAACACGGTCCGGAAACTTTTCCCGTAAAAGATCAATGGTTTCGTTGCTTGTATGGCACGTAGCGCCGTCTTGTTGAAAGTAAATGTTGTCCAGATCAATACCATCCAATTCCGGCCATAAAAAATCATTAATCATCTGTCGATAGCGCAATCCATTCACCGTAACTGTTGCTCCAGCCTCATTTTCGAAAAAGTAAGGTCCAATGACCCCGCGGGACCATAAACCGCAAAAAACAGTCACACGTTGAGGATAGATAGGCTTTTCAACAATAACTCTTGGGTTTTCCGAGCCTAAGATGCGACAATTTTGCTTGTTGACGAAGCCATCGAGGTGGAAATGGGCCTCATCACTCAAGATGAGTTTTCGATGGAATTCCGGATCATTTTCATGCATTTCAAGGACCCAATCAGCAAAGACTCGACGTTGTTGATGATCGGCCGGCTTGAGTTCTTGTGTTAACTGAACTTTATAATCCTTAAGACTTAAATCTTTATGCAAAATACGGTGTAATGACGTTTGTGGAATGCCTAATTCCAAAGAACGACGAGGAATGGACAAACCTGGGTTTTCTTCAACACTTTCGGCTACAGCAGCAATATTCTCGGCTGTTCTTGAGCGACGTGCACGGGTTTTATTCTTCACATCACTAATTTGTCCCGACAGCTCGAATTTTTCCACCAATTTCTGTATTGCGATCCGGCAAGGTGCTTCACGACGACCCAAAAATGTTCGAGTTTTACGAACCGTCTCTGCCACATTTTCACCATTCTTATAGTGAATTTTAATAATTTCAATGCGTTGTTGAATCTTGTATCGTTCCATTTTTATTAATGGCGTAGTTTCTACTACTTGTCAAATGTCAAAAAATGACAGCTCCAAAAGTGACATCTACCGAAATAGCGGGCTAATTAAAATAACACCTCTTATTGGAAAACCCTTTACTTTACCCCAAATGTTCTTGAAAATGAAACGGCGATTTGGCATTACTGAAGAGGCTATCCAGGAGATAATAACGGAACTCAATCTTTTACAAACTTGTCAATTCACTCAGATTGAGCACAAAGTCAGAGCAATTTGCTCAAAATTTAACTTGAATAGTCAAATTTTAAGTTGCCTTCTTTCAGAAATATCTTTTGAGTTTTCTTCGGTAGGAAACTGACTAGAAAATATTGATTCATCTTATAAAAGGAACAATTACTTTCAGAAAAATTTCACATATATTAAACTGATCGAGATTTATCTCGGACGAAACAATGTTCACATTGAATGTTCTTATCATTATGTTTCTATTTTGAAAACACTTAAAAAAAGTCCAGGATCAGTTTTTAAGACCTATTGAGCCTAATCAGGACGATTTTTACAAAAATAATTCAGATGGTATGGCATACAGAAATAATAGTTTTTTTTTTCAAGGCCAAGATAAAAGGATTGAGTTAGTATTGTATCAAGATATGTTTGAAATTTGCAATCCTTTGAGCTCTTCTAAGGGTAAACACTATCTTGTAGCTGTTTATATGGATATTAGGAAACCTTAGTATTCATAACCGATCTCAAATTCATAACATTCAATTAGTTTTGTTATGTAAGGAACACTATGTCAAATATTTTGGAATTGGAAAGGTTTTCGAATATCTTATGACAGAAATAGTGGAGCTTGAAAAATCTAGTATTAAAGTTCAGTTTGATAGTCAACTCGCTATTGTTAAAGGTTCGTTAATTGCAATTGTATAGGTGATAATCTCGGCAGTCATCAAATTGGAGAATTTTTGGAAAACTTTAGTACATCTACATATTTTTGTAGATTTTGTCTGATTACGAGAGAAAGTCTTAAAGGTAATATGATATTGTACCTAAAAATCGTCGAAATAACGAAAATTATACAGAGGCGGTACAAGAGCTTAACAGTAAAGTGATTTCCGGCATAAAATTTGATTCACCTGTTAATGTTCCTTCTTATTACAAAGTCTGTAATCCAGGGTTTCCTCCTTGTTTGCCCCATGATTTACTTGAAGGAATTGTAAAACAAGTAAAAAAGCTAGAATTGGTTTAAGACCAATTCTTATGATACCCTCTAGATCAGGGCTTCTTAAACTTTTTTCATTCACGACCCCCATCATGATTGCGATTTTTTCGCAACCCAGAAAATATAAAATAAATATATATAATCATTTTGTGATTATATTGTGAAGGCAACAATATATATATATATATATGTTGGGGGGGGGGGGGGCATATCGACCGTTTCGGAGTTATAGGGTGATTAAGAAAAAAAGTTAGTCTTTCACAAAATACTCTGCATCTTAAAAAGTACAGACAGTATTGTCTAGGTGAGTACTATCACCTCCTGCTCTACTGACCACCATGCAAAAAAACACCCTGTATACATATGAAAAATAGAGGTTTAGAATTTTTCTAAAAAACATACAAAAATATAAAATCAAAAATTGTACAAAAAGTTCTAAAATTATATTTATTAAACCCCCCAAGATTTCACTAAGCGACCCCATTTGGGGTCGCGACCCATAGTTTAAGAAGCTCTGCTCTAGATGAATGCCCGTATTAAATTTCGTATGGTCACCCATCTATTCAAGTATTGATTTTGAAGTTGTTTTTCGCATATATTTCTAGAACAGTTTGTCGCACAGAAAAATGGTAATAACCAATTTTATAGGATTTCGTATTCTCCAGAAGTTCTTAGTAAAATAAAAATGTCTTGGGCTGATCGTTTTCAAAGTATACGTAAAATCCGAAATTTTTATATGGCAACACCAAGAAGGAGTCGTCCGATTTAGTCCATTTTTGACATTTTATTTGCTAATGTAGTAAAAACATCATGTACGAAATTTCAGCTCTCTACGTCGATGCGTTCTCAGGCAGTGTCCAAATATATAGCGGAAAACGAAATTTTTATATGGCAACCCCACGAAGGAGTTGCCCGATTTGTCTCATTTTCGAACTTAATTTTACTTTTTTTTTTAAGTCCGTGTACAAAATTTCAGCTCTTTAAGTATACGCGTTCTCGAGTTATCGTGCGCACAGACGGACAGACGGACGGACGGACATGCAAAAATCGAAATAACTTTTAATATTATGAATGGGTGTCCAATCCATTTTGCTCTACCATCATTATTTCGAGGTGTTACAAACGGAATGACAAACTTAGTATACCGCTATGATTTCATCTAGGGTATAAAAACGATCTATAACATATTCTTAATTGTTTTATTAAAACAAAAATATTAACACCATAATACCATATCTAAGTAGTATAGTCCATGCACCTCTATTTTTTTTTCTCCATGCACCAATATTTTTTGTTTAGAGCTTATGCAACGCGTTCATAACTTATCTTTCCATTAATTTTATTAATAAAAAAAAATCCTCATTAATAACGAAAGTGATCTTTCCAATTCCAACCAATTTCAACCTATAACAAGAGGAAATGATTCGATCATTTCGTAATTTCGAAATTTTGGTAGATCTTAGCGATTTTCTCCTAACAGGTATTTTCATTTTCCCCCTCATTCATCCAAGCATATAAACATCAGAAAATTAATTAGAATAGACTCATGTGGCCATGGACAATATTTTCAACCAGAATTGTTAACCTAGTAAACTCTATGCATGGGGATTCATCAGCAAATATTTAAAAACCATTCAGTTCGGCGAGGTATAGTCAGTCAGCAACCCTGTGGTTTACGATAGAAACCGTTTTCACAGAATAGCCTCGGAGAAGGCCTCTATTGTTTACCTTTAAAAATCACCGGAGTACGACGATATCGCCCTGTGTGTTAACTTTGTTAGTTGCATATGTATGAATGAATACTGTGTAGATTATGGCATGCGCTAAACGCTAAAGAGGAGCAAAATGTGGAGGAGGAACTAAATATCTATGTTAGTGGTTTCTTCTCTAGTACTTTTGTTTTTTTTCCTATTATGCAACGTAACAACAATTAGTTCCTCTTGGCCTGGAACATTAATCATTTACAGAACGAAACAATTATCGCTTACGATCACGCACCTGATTTGAGGAAATTATTAAAAATATAAAAACAATTAAAAAAAACAAAAGGTTGCCCTAGTCATTGGTGAGATGCGTTAGTGGATTGATGAAGGACAAATAATCGTTAGAAAAAAGTTACGAAAGTTCACACTTACTGCTTCACGCTCGCTTCCTTCATGGGAGAGTGCTTCACGCGAACGATTTTGAAGTTCTTCTTCTTTGACGGCCACTGCTGCTGCTACTGCTGTTGCTTTCTGAAATATTAAGAGAGAAAGAGAGAGAGAGAGAAAAATAAAACAATATTTTTTATTACTAATTTAAATGAAATGCTGACACAGCTAAAGTTTTTCGAGGCGCATTGAACTTGACATTACTTTTTTTGTGGTGGAACTAATAGCGATTCTATTACAGTTATTATATAGTGCAGGTATAACTGTGATTGTTTTTATTGTCATATTGATTATTTAATATATTGACGAATTTGTGAAAGAGATCTCATCATGGATTACACTACCTACAATTTTAAAGGGAGGAAGAATAAAAGAGTGAAGATTTTTCCATGATCACGCTTAGAGGACCTACTATTTATGAATATACGAGACTCGATTGATCGCTCATAATAGGTTAAAAAATAAGAAAAGTTGACATTGAATATGAAAAGAAAGGTTTTTTTTTTTTTTTTGTGTTGTAAATTGTTGTAAGTAATATGGAAAAAGCCTCAGTGACACTTACTGCCGATTTTACAGTTCAAGTTTAAGTTCACAGCCAAATTAAATTTCACAGTTTTGTGCGCATAACAACTTTTTTTAACGGTGCCTCAGAACTGTGGGATTATAAACTTTCGTGGTACTGTAAATTAGGTGTGTAATACTAAAACCTTATTAACAAAAATAAGTAGTTATTTTAAGACTTTTTATACCCTAGAGAATATCCACACACAATACAACTGTTGTACAACCGTTAGATCAACTATTGTATCGTAATCCACACACGATACAACTGTTTTTTGTCGTATATACAACAGTGGTTTGCCTGAAAACACATCCAACCGGGCTTACGATCGTTTCATACTTCATACAATTGGCCCACACATATGTAATTCAACGATTGTACGCCGACATGAATTGGTACAACAATTGAACCGAGTTGTATCGTGTGTGGGCCGCTTAAATTTGTCATTATTAAAAGTTATTTTGATTTTTGGATGCCCGTCTGTCCATTTGTCCTTACGATAACTCGAGAACGATGTACTTAGTGAATTGAAACTTCGTACACGGTCTTTAAAAAAAACTAAGAAAGTTAGAATTGGTTTACGTCAGTGATTCCCAACCTTTTGTGGCCCATTTCCCCATTCTGGAGGTTGACTAACACCGTTTTCATTGTATGCCCAATTTTAATTTGAAGTAAAGTGTAAATAATAAAGCAGTTTTATTATTTTAATCAGTTCTATTACCGTATAGAGAAGCAACAAAACCAGTTTTATTCGGTTACTCAAGTACAATAAAAAAAGTTTAAAATATAAATTTTTTACAGATTTTTTTTTTTAAGAACTAAGAAGTGAAATAATCCAATCCGGAACTTGTAACTTGGGCAAATATTCAAATCTTGTTTCCATGTCAATATTTAACTGATCAAGGTGATCAGTAAAAATTATGATTTTTTTTTCTGGGAGTTCAGGAGTCTCGTTATTTGACACTGAACAGTTTTTAAGGATCGCAATGACGAATGATGCATTTTGCCTTGATAAGGTTCATTTTGTTTCTTTGAAGCCTTATATTGATTTCGTTCATTTTTTGTAAAATATCTGTAAGGTATGCAAGTTCCAACTTGCGTTGCTTCAAATTCTCACTTAAAACATGATCAGACGTATCGAAAAACTCGGTAACCGTGTCAAATAATTCGAAGAGACGGCGCAAATAGTTACCTTTAAAAAGCCACCTCACGGCCATAAGTAGAAGCAAGCGTTCGAATTTCTCATCATTTTCATGGCAAAGTTATCGGAACAGACGGTCATTGAGGGAATTAGATTTGCTCTTGTTGACAACAGTAAAACCAGTTGTAGGGTTTCATGGAGGAACCACTCAATTTTTTCGTAGCTACGTGTTGACAATGAATGACACAGTTAATAGTGATGACCTCTGGCACTTCTTTCTTTTAGGTGGGCTAGAAACTCAGCACGACGACAGGACGCAGGAGCGCAAGCGCTCACGCTTGTTAGGGGAATCTCTTTTTCCTCAAAATAATCTTGCACCACTTTAAAAATCGACGATCCCTTCGTATCAGTGATCAAAGGTCTAGCAAAGAACATTTCCTCGGTAATTTCCTTTTGTTCATTGATAAACCTCACAAAAGCTAATATAATTGCTTTGTTATCCATTCACAGTTGATTCATCAATCTGCAATGGAAATTTACTTGTTTTTTTTTTCAACAAATTGGTGAGTTTGAATTCAACGTCCGATTTCGTCAATTCGGCTGGAAACAGTATTCTTGCTCAAAGGAACTGATTGACTTATCTTGTTACTAGGGCCCTCGCCTAGCATGATTTCAACTATTGTTTTTTTTTGTAGCCGGTAAAACAGGAGTTTCGCTAATTGCATTAAGCGATCAAAGAAACTTCGTAAGAAGCGAGAGGACTTTTGTCAAGATCGGTTGCTCGCTTGTGGATTTAGTCACGAGTAAGCCGCGCTGAGCAAAAACTAGTGGGGACTGTGGAGAGGGGTGAGTGCAGTGAATTCGTCGACTGAGAATAGCCAGTGACTTGTGCTACCCGGCAAATTCTACTGTTTGAATTTTTCCCCATTTGAATACTCATAGCGCCCAAATCGCCCACTACTTATTTATTGTCCCCCTGATAACCCTAATCGCCCACTTGGGGGCGATTGCCCCCAGGTTGGGAACCACTGGTCTAAGTAGACCAATTTTTATGATACCCTAGATAAATGTGCGCATGTCATTTCGTATGATCATCCATCTGTGTAAGTTTGATTTTTGAAGAAGTTTTTTCCATATATTTCTAGAACGGTTCGTCAGACAGTAAAAGTGATTATAACCAATCTCATAGGATTTCATATTCTGAAGCGTCTTTCACAATAAAATACATATTTACTATTTCTATGAAAAAATATATAGCAAAAAACGAAATCTTTGTATGGTAACCCTACGAAGGAGTTACCTGATTTATCCTATGTTCGAACTTAAATTTACCATTTTTTTTTAAATTCCAAATTACGCGTTCTCGAGTTATTATGAGAACCGACAGACGGATACAAAAGCTACAAAATAGAATAATTTTTAATATTTTGCATGGGTATGACAAACTAAGTATGCCCTATGATTTCATCTAGGTGTAAAAAGTAAATTTAAGTTTTATAGTTTTAGAATTTGTACAAAAATATTAAATTAAATTATAAATTGCGCAAAAAATTGTAAAATTGTATTTATTAAAACCGCCCAAGATTTCGCTAAGCGATCCCATTTAAAGTCGCGACCCATAGTTTAAGAAGCGCTGATCTCGGGTATTATAAGAATTGGTCTTACAAGGAGAGGGTCCCTACACGTCATCATCGATTTCATCTAAATTCGCAGTATATGTTGGGCTTGACTAGAGATGAAGGTGACGCAAGTGGAAACTCTAGATGACCAATCGAAATCGAAATAATGCATAATGTAGAGTAGGCCGGATATTTGTAGGTTTACCCCTTGTAATATGCTCAAATTTGCAAATTTTAGCGGGACTTGTCACGGTTAAATTCCAACAAAATTTAAACGAAAGAATCAAATTCATTCGGGAGGGGGGCGGGGGCTCAAATGTCAACGACAGAAAAGGTACGTGGATTATTGATTCTGTAAGTACCATTTCTGTGAGTTTTCAAAGAGCGCCGGCGTATGACGAAAAGTGGGAAAGCAAAATTTTTATAGATTTAATTATTTTTAAATAGGTAAATGACATCCGATCTTCCTGCGATTTTGTACAAATAATATCTTGATAACGCCGCATCCATAAAAAAAAAACAAAAAAAATATTGGATTTATTGATAAGTCATATAACGAAATGAATTTTCCAGATAGAAATTTAGTCCGTCGAAAATTCGGAAGGGGAGGAAAAATGTACTCAAAAAATCACGAAATAATTAGCAGAAGGAATTTTTCAAATCGGATAATATTTACCCTACTTCCCTCAGAACACCCGAGTTCGGGTAATGAGAAATTTTTTCGTATTGGTATATATGAATGACATTTTAACATTGAATTTATCATCCGATTTTGATGATGGTAAAATATAAAAAAAATACCCCCACCCCCTAGAAATAATTTTTAAAAATTTGTTTTAATTTTTTTATATTAATATGTGGTGGTGGGTTACTAATCTGTAACCCGCTGCCGTACAAATTTCGTAATAGTCTCAAAAAATCATGGAAAAGTCACAACAAATTTAGGCGTGGTGGCTTTTCAGTAGTACTCCTATACATGTGTATATGCAGCTAATTGATAGTAATATTATTTTGGCTGACTAATTAGCATTTAAACTTTAGAGTAGTGAAAAATTAGTTTTGTCACTAAAAGTTTCGTTACAATCACTAAAATTTTCACCTCATGATTCGACGTCATAAAGTGACAGTCAATCGTTAGTGAAATATAAGGAAATTTCTATAAAGTGAATAATACTGATGATAAACACGTGTATATTCCTTACAAAAATCAGTAGTAAGGGCCAAAACAAATTTATTCTTCATGGTGATCTTTATTAGTGATCAGCACTTTTTTTATAATTGTTAAATTTCATGTCAAGGTAATTCCACTTTATAGTGCAAATTTTATAGTGAAAAACACTTAAATTTCACAATCGAAAATCCTTATGAAGTGAGAAATTTTTTTAGTTATACTAGGGGAGCCCCCGACTGTGTCTAAACCCTTTATAACCTCCAAACTATGAATGGAGTGCAAAACCACCCTGAACTCCCTTTCTCGGAATAACAGGGTGATAATGCAGTTAGTGCTGGGGCATAGTAACATTAGCGGGATAGAAAGGGCGGACGAGCTTGCTTGTCTTGATGCAGCCTCGGAGGAACGTGCGCCTACAGTCAGGATTACACCAAAACACGTTGTCTCAATTATTTCAAGCTGGGCTGACCGCCAACATATTCGCCTTTGGTGAGAAGATCCCTTGTGTAGAACAACAAAGGAACTGTGGAGTAAACCAAATCCAAATCAAACGAATAAGCTCCTAGGACTTAACAAGTCAACCCTGAGAGCTCTGGTGTACATTCTCACTTGCTACTCCTTTCTCTGGGTTCACTTTCACAGGATAAGACTTCTTGATAACCCTACATGCAGGGGTTGCGGAGAGGAGTTCGAAATAGTGACATCCGTTCTTTGTCGGTTGGGACCTATAAACAATCGCTCATGGGTCTGGAGGGTGAACAATGGGCCTTAATTTGGCCTATGCTCGGGGATCCCCTTGGGATCCCAGGCCTCTGTTTCAATCAATCAATCAGGGCCAGAATTGCCAGGCGATAACATAGATGACTAGAGGAGGGTGGTGGGAGTTGAAAGGGGTGTGTGTGTATGGGTGTGTGCGCGCATAGGTTCATATCATATGGGCAGAGTGTAGCTCTCTACGTCTATGCATTCTCAGGCAGTGCCCAAATATATAGTAAAAAAACGAAGAAGTTGCCCGATAGGTCCCATTTTCGAACTTAAATTTCCCTGTTTTTGTTTTTTTTTTTTTAATAGATAGTGTACAATATTTCAGCTTTCTACTTCGAGCGAGAGGCAGTGTTGAAATATGTAGTGAAAAAATAATATTTTGTATGGCAAAACCATCAAATGGTTGCACGATTTGTCCCACTTTTGAATCTGGGTTTGCAAGTTTTATGAAAACGGGGTATATAAAATATGAGTTCTCCACGTCGACGCCTTTTCAGCTTGCAAGAATATTGTGAAAAACCAATGTTTTGTATGGCAACACAAAGAAGGCATTGCCGATTTCAATTTTTCTTTCCCTAAAATTCTTCTTTGGACTATTACGTATATTTAAACAAAAAAAATTAGCCAAACCGGTCTACCTGTTCTCTAGTGATGCGAATACTAACGAACACTATTTCATATTGATTTATATATGTATAGCGCTTTTATTAGTGACTAGTTAAAAAAATCATAACAACGTGCAGCTCACGGTTAAATAGAAAACTATATATGTATATGGTGTCTGTAAATATTTGTATGCCACTAAGGAGTGCCTTTAACTACAGTTTTGGAACAAAGAAGTGAAAAAAGTGATACTGCTGTAGATCATGCCATTTATGTCAATTGAATGGTAACAGATTGGCATGTGAAAAGCTTATTGTTATTTTATTATTTAGATTAAATAAAATGAGGTAAAATATATAAAAAAAAAACTTTTTCGTTATTTAACTACTTTTTATCGAAAAGTCTTGACAAGGTCTTGACAAGTTCTTGACAATATAAAGGGCAATCGAAATTTTGATAAAACTTTCGACACTGCACATTATAATTCTTTCCTAGAGTAGCGACAACTCTAAAATGTTTATTATTTATTTATTTATTCATTTATATGGCTTTAAAAAGAAAAATAAATTCATCGGTCGCATTCAACACAATCTGTAATATGGCCTATAATCTGTCAAATTAAATGTCACTTAATAGTTCCAATTTCATCATTCCAGAACCACATGGTGATAGGGTAAGTCTAGATAGAGTCACTTTATTGCTGTCATATTCATCAATTTTCATGTCAGTAACTATTTCGTACTAAAAATCACAATATTTTCACTATAGTCGGAAAATAATTTTTGATTAGGTGATTAGTCCATCGTTATTATCACTAAAATGAAATATGGAGCACTGCATAGTGAAATTCCTTTAAAATCGGCCATATTTTTCTTGAAATTATTGCCAGCATATTGGATATAAAAATTTGTTCGAAATGTTTCTTTTATTTCATAGTGGTAGGCGTTTATAACATTGAAAATAGTCAAGAAAAAGTTTTGGAGGTATACTTTGAATTGATTTTTTAGTGATTTTATCGTAGGAATTCCATTTGCAGGTATTGAAAATTTGCTGTTAATGTTTTGTGCAAGTGCATACATCTCTGGCAGATGCTTTTCAGCCATTACTTTTTCTTTTGTAAAAACACCTACCTTTCAAAATAATTTTCTATAATCCCAGAAGAGCTCAAATAATATCTTCAGATATTCGTCCGCACATCCTGAAAACAAACTGGGAGATCTCTAAGACGTCCTAAGTATACTTGCTGCGGGAATTGAATATTAGTTTTATTGAAAGCGTTAATTGCGCCTAAGTACAACCACAGGAAATCTCTTGAGAAGGTCATGGAATCTATTACATTCGTGGTGACACTTGGCACTACCAGTGATGTCCCAAGCTATTAATTGGGAGAATTGGACGGAATTTCCCACAGAGACAATTCATATATCCTAACAGAATTTCCAATTAATATACTATGGATACAGATTATCAAAAATTGACATTTTTGACACTTCTAGGATACTTTACAATTATTTATATCTGTTCAACTTCTCCAAACTATCTGATCTAAAAAATTGAGTGATTAATGATAAAAACGTGGATACCTAAAAACTAAACCGCCTTTAGACTTTCATATGAGATTTATGTACTCTGTCCAAAATTTTTACTTCAATATATCGAGAACAAGGTCCATAAGAGAATATAGCTATAAACTCCATATATTAAAATTACTACTGAAAATCAGTATAATTCATTATCCTTTGAGTGATTTGTGATAACCAATATCTATAGTTCATTGGCGATGTGGCAATTGCTCATTGGCGATGTGGCAATTACTCGTCATATCGACTCGCTCGAGCACCGTCGCAATGTTGGATGCCTTTCGCTCCTTTATCGCTATATGCATGGCCAATGTTCTGATGAAATATCTAGTCTGATCCCTTGTAGAATAGTTCCTGCACGCAATACCCGCGCTGCATCCCGCGCTCATCCTTTTACCCTTCAAATTACCTTCTGCCGTACACTTAAATTCCGTGATGCTTTCTTATCCCGAACTGTGCAAATGTGCAACAGTCTACCATCTTCTGTCTTTCCTCCGGCATACAACCTGCAAAAGTTTAAGGGCGACATACATCGGCACCTCCGCCGCTCTCCTTATATCCCTTAATCCTTTCCCTATCTCCTTCCTGCCACGCTGTGCTTTGCATCATAGGGTATCCCCTGAGCTTGGCTATATAATATATAAAAAAAAAAAAAAAAAACCATCTTAAGAAGGAAGTCAATCGGCACTCCCTACCAGAGTTACAGTCAGGGGCGGATTTCCCTATAGACCGAGTAGGCCCGGGCCTAGGGCGGCAGATTTAGGGGCGGCGATTTTTTCTTGTAGTTGTGGGTATTTCATTACATTTTTATACTTTTTCATTTTTTTAAATAAAATAATTCGTTGGAAAGTGTTATTTTTAATTCTACTCCATTTTTTTCAAATCTACTCCGATTTATGAGGCAGCCTACTCCGCTAATTCTAGCCTGGGGTCCCTTCACTGGATATAGATCATTCAATTTTTCGTGTTTTACAGGGAGTAGGGGGGCGGCAATCTTCCATAGGCCTAGGGCGGCCAAGTGATCAAATCCGCCCCTGGTTACAGTGGACATTATTTCCTGTGGCAATGGTCGGTTTCACAGTCAAGGCTTAATAAATATTCCAGTTTCCCAGGCAAGACTTAAATGACATCACTGGCTTAAGTCAAGCTTGACTTAAGCGCATCATCGCGAAAGCTTAAGCTTCAGATGTTTCTGTGAAACACATATGTTTGGAGACTATTGCTAAATGTACATTTTACTTAAAAGTTATAATTTCTGTTATTAAACCAACGAACGTATTTCAAAATTGTTATTTTAAAAGTAAAAAAGTAAAAAAATTAAAATAGCTATCTAGTTACCAGTTTTGAGTGCTGTAAGGTAGCAAAGCCAGTGTCAGCATTCTGTTTAATATTTTTAGGAAGAAATCAAACAGTTTGCGATAAAAATGAGTTATTCATCTGCTCAAGAGCACATAAGCGACTAAAGACCAAAACACAGTGAGGACGTCACAACAAAGTCGCCGTAAATTGGTTGCTGTCAAAGATTCGAATATATGGAAGTCCCATATACTTAACACAATTAGGGCGACGCGATAAGTTGCCAACAGAAAGTTTGGGAAAATCTTTAAATTAGTCGCCAACATAATTGACATTTCTGTGTGGACAGTGAATAATTGACATTCATGTTATGTGGATTTGGATATTTTTATGAAACATAGTAAATTAAAAGATAATGGTAAATTAGCTAGTTATTAAAAACTTGAATAAAATTAATTTCATTTATTAGTTTGACAAATTATGGGTTTTGAGGAGGAATTAATAGAGAAAATGAGGGAAAAAGTTATGTTGTTTGATAAACGTCATCCGATAGAAATCTCTACTTAGTCATCTTTTTAGTTTTTTCTTTATGCTTTGCAATTTTAAGTAAGCCGCATAAGCTATACTAGCGATTTTCCTTCATTTTTGCCTTTTTGTCATTTCTTTTACAATAAATAAAGCAAAGATAGCTGTCAGTGTTTTAAATGCAACATTATCGCCAATTAAGTTGCCAACATTGTTGTGTCGCTCTCACTGTGTTTTGGCCTTAAGAAATGCATAAATATGAAAAAATAATACAAAGGCGCCTACAACATTTCGATAATCGGGATGATGTTGATTTTTATTCTCAGTTCCGATAGCCGAAATATTCGGCTATTATGATTTTGAATTTCACAATATGATATTTTGATGTCTTCTTCTTCATCGCGATTCACAATGGCAGTTTTTCTTTCAAAATTTTGAAAATTACCACAGTGTTGACAACTTAAAATTTTTTTCATCTGCGACTTAACAAAGCTTCCGCTTACAGAGTACCGTGAAACGGAATAGGCTAAGTTATAGAAGGAGTCAATGAATCATTTATTTTAACAACTGATTGGTAATATTATGTTAGTACAATTTATGGGAGGCTAAGTTTACTAATAAATTACAAAACAAAATATTACATTTTTGAAAAAACTAAATCAACTTACTATTCGCGCTAGAGATACATCAGAGTAGAGTACAGAAGGAGAGTATTAACAAATTAAAGGGAATAAAAAAAAACACGACATAGAGATAGAAAGAAAAGACACCTTGCCCATAATGAGATAGAAAAATCCAAGGCCGTGCAACCTGGACAAAGTAAGATCTTACAAAGATCGACTAATTGAAACATGGAATTAGTAGTTTACGTTCTCATAAGGATTGCAGAAATTTGACTTTATAAAATAGATACTCTGGCTCATCTGAATGAATCAGATTAAAAAAAATTATAGCTTTACCCATTAGGTACTAATTTAGAGTACAACCCAAGATTGTAAGGTGTAGTATTGGGTGAGGCAAAGGTAATGACCCTATTTGATTTAGCTACAACTTCTTTTCTAAATTAGAAAACTAGAATTAGTTTTTTATATATGTATATTTGTGCCATAAAATTTTGTCGCATTAGAATTTGAAGATGATGTCTCTTAAATGGTGACCTCCAGAGTTGATGCACATTTCAGAACTATTTATGACATTTTCTATAACTTGCCGTAACACTTCCTGCGATATGTTCCTTATTTCTTGATGAATGTTTTCTTTTAGGGCTGCGAGAGTCTGTGGTTTGTTCACGTACACCAGTGATTTCAAATAATCCCAAAGAAAGAAGTCTGGACAGTTCAGATCGGGTGATTTTGAAGGCCAAGGCAAATCGCCAAAACGAGAGATAACACGGCCTGGAAAAGCGTTCCTCACTACGGCCATTGTGTCGCACGCCATTTTGTTGGAACCAGATGTGCTCCAGCCCCAATTCATCCAATCTGGGTATCAAGAACTCACGTAACATGGTTATGTAGCGCTCGCCAGTGACAGTTATCGCATTACCTGCAGCGTCTTCGAAAAAATAGGGTCCGATCACTCTTTCAGCACAGACGTCACACCATAAAGTACACTGTAAAAAATGTGCACAAATATTGCCACAAAGCTTAGATATTTTTCCCTAAAATATAGGGAATATTCCCTAAAATGTAGTGAATACTCCCTACATTTTTGGGAACATTCCGTACATTTTAGGAAAAAATACCTAAGCTTTGTGGCAACAATTGTACAGATTTTTTACAGTGTAACTTTTAGTGGGTGATAAGGTGTTTTTTGAATAATGCGCGAATTTTCAGTGCCCCAGACGCGAGTATTCTGTTTATTGATATGCCCGGAGACATGGAAATGCGCTTCGTCACTCATAACAAATTTTGAAAAAAAAAAAAATCATCCTCTTCAAGGTGTTGAGGTTTATGACACGCTGGCTGTACTCTAGACGAGCTCGGTGGAGGCAGCAGCTGATGAGTCATTCTGATTTTTATACGGAAACATATTCAAGTTTTTGACCAAAATACGCTGCTGAGTCCGAGTCCGCCTGAAAATGCCCTATTGCGTGCCACCGTCGCCTCGTTGATGCTTCTAGACACTCTTTCATAATTTCGCGCACATACTGTCAGGCTAAAGTGGGAAACAGAATGTGGCGCTGGCGCTGTTGCGCAAACTGTCAAAATTTAACAGCACAATTTTCGTATGATGGGGACACAATGCGTAGCTGACGCTGGCGCTGTAGCGCACTTTTGCCAAATTTTAACTTTTGGTGCGCGCCAAGATTGACATTTGTGATTTCGATTTGTGATATAGAAAAAATCATCGAAATAATTAAAAGGAAAGATATATTGTGGGATCCCCTTTATAAAAATTTAAAAAGAAAAACGAAAATATGGAATGAAATATAAAATATCAAACTAGTTTTCGCAGAACTAAGCTGCAGCATTGTGTTTATACTCAGCTACAAGGTAAGCGGCAGACTATGCGCCAGCGCCAACTCCAAGCGCCAACTGCAAGCGCCAGCACCAGCGCCAGCACCACATTCTGTTCCAGCCTTTAGGTCTATCCAATGTTGCGCCAGTTGGTTCATGGCGTGTGGCAAAGCATTGTTAACCAACGGGTGCCGGACGGCGGGGAAATCGTCAAAGAAATTCACGTTGCATTTTTATCACTCATGAATTATTCCGTAAAAACGTTGACACAATTTTTCCACGTTCTTGGGGAGTATAACGGTTCATGTATATTTTTAGTAATTTTACATTCCTTTATTACACAATTTTCAATATCAGAATGACAGGAGATGTCATATAAAAAAAATATAAGTAATTTCTATAGTGCCAGTACTTTTGCGCCATCCAGTATAGTCAGTCATAACTTATGTTACAAAGTCGCTGACTTATGAAATATGGTAGAGGTATATGGCAATCGATAATCCAAAAAAAAAAAAAACAATCTACGCCATGAAACGGAATTAAAATATTTAAATGATCGATTAATTCGTCACGTGAGTCATGCAGCTAGACAGGAATAAGGCAAGTTGGTACTATAGCTTAACCTAAAATTTTAGATTGGCTTCAAACCATCCTTCGAATAGAATCACTTCAATCGCATTTTAGTGAGGGTATTTTGTTGTTTGTGCGCACTAGTGGAGTTCGACACTAGACGCACAGAGAAGACTGCCAATTAGCACTCTCGAAATACTTAATTTAAAAAAAAAAAACTAGTTTACTAAAAACTTACCTTTAATTTAGCTTGAGTTAAAGATCCTGCTCTTTTGATAATTTTCGTTGGTTGAGTAACAGGAATGTAGACTTTCGTTGAATCTGATGGCAATCCAATAGAACTACTACTACTAATCGATGATACACTACTAGATTGTCTAACTGGACTATGTTCGGTTGAACTAGCTAAAGCTTCTCCAGTAGTCAATGAAATCTGAAAAGAAAGAAGACACAAAAACCAGGTTAAGAAGTAATTCAAGTTGCCTTCTTCTAACATATCGATTTATCCCATGTTACGAAATGAATCTCTGATCAGAGAGACTCAGAAAGGGTAATCCACCTGCTTTGCATTTCCTCCATTTCCTCATGTGGAAATATTTGTTTGTTTGGGTGCTTGCAGACAATTTTTTCTTTCCATCTATGTTGGCTGGAAGAAGATCGTTTTATGATCAACATCAGAGTATTATACTTCGATTCACTTCTCATCTGCGGATCTTCGTATGATTTCCATCGTCTTACAAATATCTTTTTGCTCCGGATATATTCACTAACACACATCAAGCAGGATATAGTGAAATATGCTCGAACTTTCGTATGCGCGAACAATTGAAATCCGAAGATTTTTCAGACAAGAATTTCAGAAATATCGGAATCACGAATGAAAGGTGCCACACTCTATATCTACCTGTACATGTAGTACGGAGCAAGTTATACCTAGGTTTTTATGTTGTGTCGTAAATATAAGGCTTAAGAGCTGGTAGCGGAGTATGTTCGGATATTTTTAATTCATTCATACCTGTAACATTAGAAAGATGACGAAAGCCATTGAAGATGATGTCGGTGATGCGGTTAGGACTCCAGCGTTTGTCGATGACGGCATTCCTTTATGACGAAACCTGCAATGATTATTGTTTTTTTTTTTTTTTTAATTTACTTTGAGAATAATTTTCAATGTTTTCATGAATTTTAAGTAGAAATCATAATTTTGTTGGTTTTGTTGGCAGCTTTTCAATAAACCTATGCAGGTATGAGTACAAACTCGTATATATACATATATGAATGTAAAGTCATTGCAAAAATTATTGTCTTGTTGAGAGATGAATTTTTTGATTTGTGTGTTATATAAAATTAAAGAAAATTAATTTAAGGCTGAATAAATTTGCAAGTATTCTGTTCACCATTTTTATTTTCCAAAATAATTTTTATGATATTGATTTGAAACCTTCGGCAAAATATTAGAAACTTTTCAGTTCAAATAGTTCAAATGCAGCCGGGCTAAGATTTTTGAAAAAGATATTGCGTTTTTTTTTTAATCAAAAGCAGTGTTATTCCCCCCCACCCCCTTCCTCCCTCCCCCCACGTTAAAAGCTTTTTCATGTACACACAATTTTTATTATTTTTCGTATATAGGCTTTCCAAACATATTTGTAAATACTATCGGAGCTGTTTTTCCAAATTTGTTAACATTTTTCATATTATAATTACTTTTATTATTAAAATTCAGATTCATGTGACTTAAATAAAATTTATTGCTATACTTAAACACGACCTTGTTAGTTTTGCTAGATGGTGCTGCCTAAATCATTTATCTTTGAATTTATCAAAGTTCAAGCATGTTACCTTCACTAGAAGGTCCTCACCGGTACTACTTGATTTAGCCATTAACGGTTACCCATAATTGCCAAATGTAATCTATCATCTGATCTTGGGGTCTTGCTTGATTCTCAGTTGTCATTCTCCCAGCATATAGATTTCATCGTGAGCAAGGCAAACTCTCGTCTTGGCTTCGTCAGGCGTCGTGCTGCAGAGTTTTTGGACCCTTATACACTCAAAAGTCTATACATTTCTTTGGTAAGACCAATCCTTGAGTATTGTTCTGTCTTGTGGGATCCTTACTATGCTGTTCATAGCAATAGAGTTGAGGGCGTTCAGCGGAGATTCACCAGGTTCGCCCTGAGGAAGATCAACTGGAGTGCTAATCTACCTCCGTATCATGGAAGATGTCAATTAATTGACTTACAAAAATTGTCTACCAGACGGAAGACCCGAAATGTTATGTTCATAAGAGATCTTTTGGCTTATAAAATTGTTTCTCCTTCCCTGCTCGAGCACATTCATTTTTACATTCCATCTAGGAATTTGAGATTCTTCTCCATTCTGTACGAATCCCTTCACAGAACTAATTACTGCCTTAATGGTCCAATTAGTCGCTGTATTCGACAATTTAATTTTTGTAGTGGCATGATTGACTTTGTTGACAATAGGTGCGTTACTCAAAAATCTGTAAGTAGCTTTCTGACTTCATTCTCATAAATTCAATTTGTGATCACTTCATCGTTTAATAGCTTGTTGATCTTGTTCAATTTTTTTTTTTTTTTTTTTTTTATTATTCTATTGTACGTAGTATATCAAGTAAATAATTTTGTACTTAGCTTTAGTTAATACATTGCACTATGCCTATTTTAAATACTTTGTTCTATTCTTTAATGTATTTTAATTGTCCCTAATTGGTCTTACTATCATTCACATTTTTAGTATTTATCTGTAACTTTTTTTAGTATTTTATTTCATTTTTGTTTTAGATCTCCCTTAAATTTATGCTAATCCTATGTACTAAAGTTTTATTTTATTATTATTTTTTTTTCTTTGGTTCACTTTTCACGTAATGCATGTGTTTTTGCTTTTGTATATACATACATATATATATATATATATATTTTTTTTTTTACACGTAATATAAATAGTCTGTAAGATTGTATATCGGTAGACGGAATATATATAAATAAATAAATAAATATTGAGGTAATTTTATTCAGTAGCATAAAAACCGAATAAATTTTCTTAAGTAGTTGATTTTGTAAAAATCAGTTTGTAAACCTTCATTTTGATAAAAAGTGAATGATTTATTCATTTTAATTTTTAAAAGCCTCTTGTGATGAGAACTGGATCCAATAGTCCAAGCAAATACTCGATTTTTTATATTTATATAAATAAAAATGAACGGCTGACCGATTTGGCTAATTTTTAATTTTTAATAATAAAGTTTTTAAGGAAAGAGAAATTGAAATCGGCAACCCTTTCTTGGTGTTGCCATACAAAAATTTCGTTTTTAACTATATATTTGGGCACTGCTTTATAACGTGTCCAGGTAAATAGCTAAAATTTGGTACATGGTATTTTCATAGCAATAGTAAATAGAATTTCAAAAATGGTCTAAATCGAGCTACGCCTTTTTGATGTTGCCATAAAAAACTGTAATTTTTCACTACATATATACTTCGAAAATGCACCGACGTGGAGAGCTCCAATTTTATACACGGTGTTTTCATGAAAATTGCAAATACAGGTTCAACAAGCAAAAAAAGCTAGAATTTATCTAGGACCAATTCTAATGATACCCTACATGAATACCCGTGTGATTTTTCGTATGGTCACCTATCTGTGCAAATTTGATTTTTGAAGTGGTTTTTTGCATATATTTCTAGAAAGGGTTCGTCGGTCAGAAAAACATATTTTATAGAATTTCGTATTCTGAAGAAGTTTTTAGTACAATAAAAATGTCTAGGACTGATCGTTTTCACAGTATATGTAAAAAACTTAAATTTTTATATGGCAACACCAAGAAGTTGCGCCCGATTTAGTCGATTTTTGAAATTTTATTTGCTCTTACTATGAAAACACCATGTACCAAATTTCGGCTCTGTATGTTGACGCGTTCTCAGGCAGTGTTCAAATATATAGTGGAAAGTGAAATTTTTGTATGGCAACTCCATGAAGGAGTTGCCCGATTTGTCTCATTTTCGAATTTAATTTTCCTTTTTTTTTTTTTAAAGTCCGTATACAAAATTTCAGCTCTTTAAGTATACGCGTTCTCGAGTGATCGTGCGCAGATATAAACGCACGGACAGACGGATCGCTAGACGGACATGCAAAAATCAAAATAATTTTTAATATTATGCGTGGGTGTCCAATCCATTTTTCTCTATCATCATTATGACTGTGCGTTACAAATGGAATAACAAACTTAGTATACCCTATAGATTTCATCTAGGGTATAAAAAGGGACCAAATCGGGCGACCCCTTTTTGGTGTTGCCATACAAAACTTTAGTTTTACACGGGCCTTTATTTATTGTTATACAAAAATTTCGTTTTAACTATATAGTTGGGTAGTACTGCCTGAGAGCGCGTCGACGTATAGAGCTAAAATTTGGTACATAGTGTTTTCATAGCAATAGTAAATAAAATTACCAAAATGGACTAAATCGAGTTACCCTTCTTGGTGTTGCCATACAAAACTTTGGTTTTTCAATATTCACTTGAGAAGGCGTCGACGTGTAGAGCTCATATTTTGTACACGATGTTTTCTTAAAAGTGGCAAATACAGATCCAGAAGTGAAGTAAATCGGGCAACCTTCTCTTGGTGTTGAAATACAAAACTTTGGTTTTTCACTATATATTTGGACAATGCCTCAAGTGTCGAGCTTGAGAGCTGAAATTTTATACATGGGCCTTTTAAAAAAAAAAAGGAAATATAAGTTCAAAAATGGGACCAATTGGCAACTCCTTCGTAGGGTTGCCATACAAAAATTTAGTTTTTTTCTTCTATATATTTGGACACTGCCTGAGAACGCATCAACGTAGATAGTTACACTCTCCCACACGTATGAACGTAAACACACTCACACACACCCTAGAGTAGGGAATCGCGCGACTGAGTTCTCTTTTATTATTATAGTGTTAATAAAATCAGTGAAGTTGTTAAAGTTAAAAGAACATCGGAAAATTTCTATACGCTTTAGATTGATATATTTTGATTCTAGAGATTTTTGGATAGTAAGTAAATTGTAGTGTGAAGATGAATAAAATTGGTCAATTCACACCCGTTCCATTATACATCTCTTAAAAAACTGGTGTAAATTTTCAGAATTGAGCATGATTTGCTGCCTTAAACAATACCATTATTATCACTAGCAATAACCATCTATGTAAGATTTTATCCATATTCTCCATCGATATCCGACCGAGCGTTAATCAACCCTTTGTAAATTAAATATTTATTTAAGATAGCTTTTTTTTTTTTTTGGATTCTCCGGTACAACAGCAATTTTCTTTATTCGCTATTTGATCAAACAACGGCAGCAAGTTTCAAGTCCTGATTTGACTCATGAAGAGGTCCAAAATAACAAAATTGAAAGACGCGTTAGGACCATCATCACCAACGGTGGTGCTTTCGTATAGTGGACCAAAATAAAGGAAAGAGTAGTGCAAGTAAAATCACAAACACTACAAAGACTAGCAAGCCTTGGAACAACAGGTGCTATGAAGACCTGCCCCCCCCCCCCCCCCCATCAGCTTTAGATGTTGGACTTACGTTTTATATTGAAAAGATTCTTACAATATAGAGAGAACAGGAAGTGTGACAAGCCAAAATTAGTGTAGTCAAATTCTGGTTGTATTAGAATCTGTTGCAGTTGTGGTGAGAGCTCAGTAAAGGCGTTTAATATGAATCAGCATAAAGAGCGAAATGCTCTTAATCGCTGTCACTATACAAGAAACCTCAGGAGTTTCGCAGCTGTTTCAACGTAAAAAGATCAAGCAGCTGAACATACATTTTTCATAAGATATTTCTTTCTGCAATATATTCTGCCTTAATACAAGAATCTTTAAAAAAAACCACGCTAATTTACACGAATTTTATAGGTATCAACAATTCCTGTTCTCTCTATATTCTAATAAATGAATAATTTTCTTTGCGCTAAGATGCTAGCGCTCAGTCGGTAATCAAAAAATTCTTGAAGAGTTTCAAAATATCGCAATAGCCTCTATACTAATATACACAATGCCCATAGCTCTAAGTTTGAGCGCCGACTACTTTGAAAGGGTCATACAAGACTATCGAAGCTGCAAGACCAGAGGACTACAATTCCCATGTGTATTATGAGTGAATCTAAGAAAGTAGGCAGGCGGTTGCGAAATTTATGGATCGAGGTGTAAGATACAAAAGTCCTGGGACAAGACCCTCGAGAAATACTTCCCAAGCCATGAAACAGAATCCGCCATGAGATCCCTAACTTAGTCCTAATATTCTAAAATATTTGCAGTGCTCTTACGTAAAATTGACAAAAGTTTGCTTTGAATAGCTCCTACGACCTAAACTACTATGCACACAGAAAAATAGACTTCTAATAATCTTAAGATTACTTTCTTCTCATCACAACCGTAATAAAATTTTTAAATCTTCCTAACAAAATTATTTAAAAAAACTTAACCAAATGAGTACGATTCCCCAAACGAAAACTCTCAACTGAATAATAATTTCTTATGTGAATGTTCCATGGTCCGATGAATTCGAATCAATCTGCCTACAGATTCGGGATTCGGACTACGGCCGTACATACACAATTGCAACTATTACTCAGCTGGGAATTACTGAGCGTAAAATGGTAAGGTTACTTTTAAATTACTATGTTAAGTAAGGTACTTATATAGTAAGTGTAGCCTTTAAGAAGGTAAGGAGCCAAGTGTAAAATTACTGGAAGACTTTTTTCCTGTCTAGAAAGTAGTTTAGGCTTTATGCCATATACAGAGTGTTCCGTAAGTCGAGGTCAAGCCGGAACCGGTTAATAGACCAAATCGTAACAGTTACCAGAAAAATATAAAAAAAAATCTAAGTCATGTATTTTTTTAAATTATAGGCATTTCTTTGTTTTCAAGAAAATGTACACCTTGTGATGGTCTTTTAGCTCCTGTTGCTACAAATCTTTACTTTTTTCAATTTTATTTTTCTAATGTAATTCCGAAGAGTGCTTATGTAACCTGTTGCTTTAAGTTCTAAGCCAACTGCTCCAGCTTGGAAGAAAATGTCACATTTTGACGAACCAACAATATAAAATTATTAATTCGTTGAACTTTAACTGACTGTACTGAAAAAAAATGTACTACGCCAGTCTGGCAAGTAACTTTAAAAGTTGACGCATTTAACAAGGACTCTAAAATGGTATAACACTTGCTACAATATTTCTTAGAATACGGAAAAAAATTGTTTTCTTCAAAAAACTCAGTTTCGAAAAAAAATTTTCATCTACTAAAAATGAATGTAGTGTACCCAAAGCTTGCCTTAAGAGCGTAACTTTAAGATTCTAGCTTGAGTGAGACGGAGAGTCATTCCATGAAGTGTGAGTGAGGCAGATAGTGACGCTAGCTCGTCAAATCATTGAGTTTTTACAAATGTGCATCGTCTACTCTCCACAGAGGGACGACTTCCAAACCAATGTACATGGTGAAGGAAGAGTTCCTTATCTTAAGAGGACGTAATACTTCAAGCAGTTGAAGAAGATCCAGGTAGTTCGGTACGTGCAATCCAGGAATGCACAAGAGTGCCCAAAAGTATAGCTCACCGAATTTTACAAAAACATGAGCTCCACCCATACCATGTACAGCGAGTATCAACCCTGCTACTTCGGGACTATCAACTTCGGGTTGCGTTTTGCCAAACGATGCTACAAAGACAACGGGAAGATCCGCGATTCTTCGAGAAAATTTTGTGGTCGGATGAATCGACAATTAAAAAAGACGGTCACATGAACCTACACAACTTACACGAGTGGCACGTAGAGAATCTGAATTTAATGAGACAAAATAGATCTCAGTACCGTTTTAAAATAAACATGTGGACCGGACTTTTAAACGGAAAAGTCATAGGACCTTTTGAGTTGCCAGAGGTCTTTAATGCTGAAGTTTATTTAGATTTTTTCCAAAACCGTTTACCTAATTTACTGGAAGACATGACACTAAGTATTTACAGAGAGATGTGGTATCAGCAAGACGGCTGCCCAGCGCACTATGCCCTTTCAGTTAGAGAATATCTCAATGAAGAATATCCGGACAGATGGATAGGGCGGTCTGGTACTGGGGAGCAGTAAAAGAGAAAGTTTATAAGAAGTCAATTGAAAATTTAGCTGAGCTTCGGCAAAGAATTAAGGAAGCAGTTGAATTTGTCAACAACGGAAGAATTGCCCGTCTGATAACCCGATCTTTTTTAAGAAGATGTCGAGCTTGTATTTCAGCTGAAGGAAGGCAGTTTGAACATCTTTTGTAAATAATAAATCTTAGCATCCAAATAATTTGTGTTTAATTTTAAAATTAAGGAAAATTTGTCCTAAATTTAACAAAAAGTTAGCATCTCTGACTCGAAAGCGTCACTATCTGCCTCACTCACACTTCATGGAATGACTCTCCGTCTCACTCAAGCTAGAATCTTAAGGCGACCTTTGGGTACACTCGATTCATTTTTAGTAGATGAAAATTTTTTTTCGAAACTGGGTTTTTTGAAGAAAAACATTTTTTTTCCGTATTCTAAGAAATATTGTAGCAAGTGTTATACCATTTTAGAATCCTTATGCGTCAACTTTTAAAGTTACTTGCCAGACTGGCGTAGTACAGTTTTTTTTCAGTACAGGCAATTAAAGTTGGTTGAAGTATTAATTTTATATTCTTGGCTCGTCAAAATGTGACATTTTCTTCCAAGCTGGAGCAGTTGGCTTAGAACTTAAAGCAACAGGTTACATAAGCACTCTTCGGAATTACATAAGAAAAATAAAATTGAAAAAAGTAAAGATTTGTAGCAACAGGAGCTAAAAGACCATCACAAGGTGTACATTTTCTCGAAAACAAAAAAATGCCTATAATTTGAAAAATACATGACTTAGATTTTTTTTTATATTTTTCTGGTAAATGTTACGATTTGGTCTATCACTCAGATCCGGCTTGACGTCGACTTACGGGACACCCTGTATAAAATCAATGTCTAGTCACATTTCTGTAAGAATCCATATAAAATATTTTAAAAAATTGGACTAGCACGCACACATATAGATTTCTGTTTCATGGCTTAGGAAGTATTACTCGAGGATTTTGTCTGGGATCATACCAAACTGATATTTAAGCAGGAAATTTTGACGAAAGTGTGGTACTCATCTTTGTTTTTGTCATTAGTACATTATGCTTTCGTGTTCTAGTTTTACATTACTTGATAATCTGGTTTTGTTAAGCTCATATTTGCGTTAATAGCTATGTTCGGGTTGTGAAGAGTAATTTTAAAGTGGGCCATAAATTGTAAAAAATTAAAATTGTCTTTCAAATTAATTTATATGTTGGTTTAGCTCCAGAGTTGCCTTTAGGGCAGTATTGTACAGATAATTTAGCCAATTAAATCGAATATGTAAAACTAAAAATTACGAGGAAAAATAGATTAATAAAAATAAAGTGAGGTTAAAAAAAGTACAAAACAAATTTTGGACGATTTTTGTGTAAAAGATTTAAACTAAATTAAGAGAAAAGAATTTTTAAGGTAGTGCCTTAAATTTGGAGTTTTCCTTTTCTACATCTACATTTAAGACTTTCGATCTTGCATTCTACAAAACCACGTTTCAGAAACATGAACTAGAATCAATCTAGAAAGAAACTGTCGACACCCAAACATATCTTTATGCGCGACAAAGTGACACAAACGACATCTGTTGGAAATGGAAACAACTTTAGGTTAGTGACATCTTAGTAAACTTTGGGTGCAGAGAACGGAATATTCAGGAAGGTTATTGGATAATTTGTCGAGTATAAATACGGCGATTTTTACATCCAGGAGCCGAGTCTTATTTCAGACAGTGAAATGAACGAAGTAAACTATTTGGATTGTGTACAGTACTAGCGATAACTAAAGAATTTGATAATTGTTTGTGAATTGTAAGAGTAAACAGTAAAGTTAAATAAAGAAAGAACTTTTTGAATATTTGTTGAAATATTGTGTTTTAAATAACGAACTAAGGCTACGCATGTAACAATATATAAATAAATTCTGACAGCCAAGCTGCGATAAAGGTATTAAACTCGAATACTTGTGAAAGCTGGCTTAGGACTTTAGAGATGTCCTGGACTTGCTATCAGAGAATCATAAATTAGCCTTTAGATAGGTACCAGGATGCGAGGGTGAAGGTAATGGGACTGCTGACTACTTGGCTAGAAAAGGAGCTGAATTTCTATTTACCGGACCCAACCCCTTCTCTGGCCTTACAAAAAGGCATCTAGCAGGAGAAATATTGTCCGAAATGGAGTAGCTAATTAGCTACAATGACTGAGCCTTCCTGGACTAAGCTAATTGAAGAAGTTTATTAAAAGGAGCGGTAAGTAAATACACAACATTCAGTAACAGCAATACACTACTAGTTGATTTGGAACTTGAAAATGTCCACAGTAAAACCTTTAATTTAATACCTTACATTCATCAAATAGCTCACGAAATAAGACGACACGTACATACAGTGGACAAACGTAATATTTAAACGCATCAACAGATTTAACAATATTTACACCAAAATACAAGTAGAAAAAACCCTTTTACAATCGAAAAATCTTAAAAAAAAAATGTCTATGCAAAAGCTGGTATTTCGTATTAGCAGAAACCGCACACTCATCAGTATGGTTTGGTTCATGCCGGTCGTATACGCCAAAGTGCATAGCCAAGCTGACCTCATATATGCACTTAAAATAATTTTAAGGTGTGAATTATATACGAGGTGAAATACTAAGTATTTACTTGAATGCCTAGCAAGTGCTGTGGTACATATATGGCAGTCAGGAACCAAGCCATACTGATGAGTATACGGTTCCTGCTAATACGAAACGTCGGTTTTTGCATTCAAATTTCTCTTTTTTTTAATGATTTTTCGTTTGTAAAAGAGTTTTTTCCACTCAATTCTTGAGCCGCGGATTTGGCAGCAAACTCGTTCAATTTCATATTGACTAAATTAGCTATGAAAACTCTCTACCAAAATAAAAGACAAAATAAAACCTCCCGAGAAAAGAAGCGTAGTAAATCTTTCGTTCTTACAATTCGGTACAAATCATTGCGAACACACCTTCAAATTGTTTTTTTCAGATTAATTTACTTAGCCTGGGATCTGGATTTTCAGCTCATTCAAATTTTTCATCGTGTATCTACTTGAAAGAAATGATCTGAGTAAATTGAGATGGTGAAGGTGATAGCGCAAGCAGCCACAATAGTGTTCCACAGAAACTTCTAAGTAGAGTTAGTTTCCTTTTGTTGTTTTTTTTTTTTTAGGATTAGGAAAGTTCTTTTATCCAGTTCTATGGCTGAGTTCTTAAGGTAGCTGTTGTCATATGTTATGCATTCACCGGAACCTACTTGATCTCTTCATGATGCACACTAAACTTATCTTCGAGTCGAGTATTAAAGTAATTTCTGTTCTCAGATACTCCTTCTAGGCAGAAAAGATATTGGAAAAGCTATGGATATTGAATGAAAAGCTTCTCAGTGAGTTGTTAGCCATTCAGTCTATCTTAAATCTCGCAGATTGACTTGGATTTAGAGCAATTTTTTTTGCGGTCCTAAGTCGATCTCTATCAAATGTAAACAAATAGGAAAACTCAGTGTAAAAACTGAAGAAAGCAAAAACTGACAACATAACCTTATTTTACGCCATTGCCAAGAACTAGAACTTTGCCTGATTGATAAAATCATGTAACTCCTCTCATAAACAAAATTATTAGGCTCAGTCTATACTCTATAGTAAAGTTTATCTAGGGAAATAATTTTAATAATCACTCTAAGGTAAAGCTAAAGGAAACTATGGTAACATTGCAAATACATAATTACAAAAAATTTGTTTAAATTACAAAAAATAAAAGTAATTCTCAAAACATCCCAATTATTCACAACGTTTTGGTTAAAATTAAAAATTGCGTCTTGACCTTGTCAATTTTAATCGGATTTATTTTTCATAGTCGTGATTGAATACCACACGAGCATAAAGTGAATAGTAAAATTAATACACAAATTTCAAACCAAACGGAATCGTTCTATGCACTAAGATAGTCCTTTAGAAGTTAAGTACCAAAGATCGACAGCACTATAAGTACGCAATTAATGTCGACAGAAATAATTACTTTTGCCCAGAAATTAACTTAGTAATGTCCTACTAACCGAACGTTCAATGATTCATAAATCGAGTTTCAACAGACGACAACCGATGAGAACTCTTTAACAGGACATTGCCATGCATATCAGATTATTAAGCACCTCAAAACTATTAATTTTCAGATACCAAAGTTCTTTTAGATGCTTTCTGTGATCGTTAAATCAATTATCACCTCCATTAAAATTGTGACAAGCGTTAGTAAATTGACGGAACATTTTATGCGCATATGAATTAGACAAGAACTTGAAGTGATTTATGAGACAGACTTGAGCAAATCAAGTTATTGGCTTATGTGAAAATTTCATTGAGCTCTGTACAAGAATATCAAGGACTTGTTACTATCGATTTACTGTCACTTTCTGCATTGTTTGATGGGAATAGTTTTTTGTATTTGAAAATGAGAAATTTTTCCAGTTGGTATTATTGGTATTCATATGGTGGATGGATATGATATATTGCGTAAAACAAAAAATATTAATATAAAAAATCAAAACATATTTATTCTAGAAATTACTGCCATCGTAATGGTTACATTCTTGAATGCACTCGTACTTAAACGGAGCCCCAGTGCTCAAATCTACCGACTGAACACGGCGACTTATATAGAGGTCATTTCTTCGGAGCACTAGATGGCGGTATGTGAATTAGAGTTGAAGTAAAATTACAAAGGAAGTTCCTTGATTGGAGCAGACAAAAAAAAAAAACAAAAAGGCCTGCATCCAAGATGTCAAATATGTAAAGATACTAAAGAGAGCGAAGGTGTCGAATTGCAATATCTACAAGGACGAAGTAGGTTAAGAGGATGCGAAATTTTATTCTGGAAGAACCGATATTCTTGGATTATTCATAAAATTAATCTGCATTGAGTTGATAGTTCAGAGAAAATAAAAAGGAACAAAAAAACTACATAAAAAAGTTATTTCAAAGCACAAAAAGCAAACAAGCAAACAAATTAGTATCTACTGCATTTTATCAATTAGTTCAAATTTAGTTTAAATATAATATAAGAATAATATAAATAGTTTAAATACTGCCTCTTAGCCTAGAAGAGAATAGAAAGAATTATCCTATAAAGGGGTTATTTTAAGTGAGTTCGAACCTGCATTCTAAACGCATTGACGGTGTTTGCGGTTTGTATAGTAACGGGTAAACTATTCCATAGTCTGATAGACTGGACGTGATAAGAACTCTCCATAACTGATCTATAGAATCGTGGCATTATCAGGTTTCTGTTCCGCTGAGACGAAGTAATCTGGAAAAGTTCCCTGAGATAACCCGTTTTATTGGACCATAGTATGCCGAACAGTAGGATGAGCACCCGATGTTTTAAAAAGGATTCCAGAGAACACCCAAGTAATTGTAGCCTAAATGGGGAAACGTGATCAAATCGTCGCAATCTAAAAATAAATCGGATACAGTCGTTGAATGCAACCCCCATTTTACGTGCACATATACTATCTAGTTTGGGAAACACAACGCTACCAAACGAGAAATGAGGTAGAATCAACGTCTTTACTAGGACCAGACGAGTGTTACGAGGCAATATATCGGCCGAGAGCCAAAGTCTACGTAGCCCAGCATAAATTTTACACAATCTCGCCTTATTATAATCACAGAACTTCATACTGCTGTGTAATTCTATCCCAAGATTGGTAACCTTATTCAGCATGGGTAGTGGAGAATGGTTCAGGATCACTGGTGGGACATCGGACACATCGAATGCATTATTATAAAAACTTATAGAAAGTGATTTTACGGGATTAAGTTACAGACCATTATCCATAGACCAGGCATAAATTCTATCTAGATCACTATTAATGCGTGATAAGCAATCCTCGAGAAGACCTATGGGCCGGCTTAGATAAACCTGAACATCATCCGCATAGAGGTGTAATTCTACATCTGCTGCTTTCGGCAAGTCATTAATGAATAAGCTGAATAACAGCGGACCCAATATCGATCCTTGGGGAACTCCATACTGTAGAGGCAAAAAAGCAGAATAAGCATTGCCGACCCTAACACGCTGGCGACGCTCACTTAGAAAGCTATCCAGCATGTCCGCTGCTGAACTGCCAAATTTAAAAGACGAACAGAGCTTCTGTATAAGAGTTCCATGATCTACACTATCAAACGCCTTTGAGAAATCTAAAAGGACTAGCGTAGTGAATTTTTCACTATCCATCGCGCTTCTAATATCGGACGTTATTTTTAATAGGGCTGTTTCACAACTGTGAAATGCTCGAAAGCCTGATTGCCATCGAGTTAAAAGATTATTTTTGTCCACATGCTCAAGTATTTGCTGGTACATTAATTTTTCTAGCACTTTCGATAAAAAGCAAAGTATACTGATTGGACGAAAATCAGCCGGAGAATCAGGCGTTTTCTTTTTTGGTATTGGAAGAATGTTAGCTTCCTTCCAGCTGGTGGGAAATGAAGAGAATGTGACGCATGAATTGATTATATGAAGGATATACGTACTAATAATAGGTAGTAGTAGTTTGATAAATCGAGATGATAAGTTGTCCGGTCCAGTTGCCTCGGATCGAATTGAATTACAAGACAGTAGAAGCTCTGTAATGTCCACTCCACGAAACGAAAAACTATGAATCCAGTTACTCGGAGTAAAGTCCGGACTGCGCAGCGGGTTAACTTGACAAATGTTGGAGGCAGTTGGAGTGGAAATATTTGCAAGAGTAAACGATGCATTCAGCTCGTCTGGATCGAAGTTGCATTCAGTTTTATCCTTTCTATAAACTCCGATCGAACGTAGGTTCTGCCACAGCTTTTTTGGAGAGGAATAATACTGAAGTTTGGCTTGCCTGATTGCCGTGGTAGCCTTATTACGGGCAGCTTTATACAAAATTCTTGCCTCAAATGTTCTAAGACGTTTGTAACGCTGATAGAGAAACTCACGCTCCGCGATAAGATTATGAACTCTCACTGTGAACCACTGACAGCCATTACCAGTAGAAAATCTCGTTTTAATTGGTACGTACTTATCAAATAAGTATGAGATTGATGATGATAGAAACTGAACCTTATCATCCACAGAAATGCAATCAAAGATTCTCCACCATTCCAAGCCATGACATTCTTCAAACAAGGACTCTGTGTCTATGCTATTATAATCGCGAAAAGTGAAGCTAAGTGGGGGAGGATTCATGTTAAGTGACATGTCAAAGCTCAAGAGAAGAATATCATGGTCCAGATTACTAGGAGGGATAATTTGATTGTGCGTTATTATTTTTTCTGCGTCGGTAACAAGGTTCAGATCAAGCATCGATGGATTAGAGGTATTGTAGAAGGTGGGCAGGGTATTAATCGTGTTAAGATGTAGTGATTGGAGTAAATGTGAAAACTGATCAGTAACAGCATCCTGCCTACGCAAGTTAACATTGAAATCTCCACCAATAATAACATTCTCGTATCGTTGAGTTAGGTTTGATATCTTGGTTTCGAATTCGCGTGCATTATCGCAACTAAAACAATTAGGGGGACAATATACAGAAGCAACCAAGCATTTATCAGTAGATGAGCTTGCCTCCACACATAATAATTCGATAGGCTGCACCACTATGGCAGTAATTATTTTAGCTCTGAGCCAGTCCCTAATATGAGTTTGATATATGATGTGGGCTAATTTCGAATTTCCAATTTGATTAGTAATTGCAGTATCAAAACTTACTCCTACAGGCCACAGGTGAAACTGAATGAGGATCAAATCGAGATTGAAATAGATTTCTGTGGAGTGGGAAAAGAATACGTGTACGGCTCTCTGAATCTGAACTTTAAAATGATAAACAGAAAAGTACAACTGTATAAGGTTATTAAGGCGACTGATGAATCCTCAACTAAAAGGATGGCTGGACTCTTTCCGAAGGTAGTATTCAAATTTATTAATTAATTAAATTTACATATAAGCTTGAGCTCTTTTGCATGTAATAACTCCAGGAGGAAAGCACAAAAAAAAATATATATATATATATATATTAAAGTAAGTTGAACAAATTATTATATGTAAAAGAACAAATAAAAAGAAAAGTGTAAAAAAAAAGAAAATACAAAAAGTAAAAAGCATTATATTACAAGCATTGAAGATAGACATTAAATTAAATCGCGCAACAACATGGCGTGGTTAGAGGCTTATGGCAGCAAAGAATATGAGTAAATACTCAGCCATAGTCAGAGAAAAAATTGAAAGCATTAATTTTGAAATCGCTGATAGTTATGGATTGTTTTATACTGGTCGGCAGGGAGTTCCAAATCCTGACACCGTAAACGAAAAAAGATCTATCACTCTGTCTGGAATTACTGCGATGTATGACAAGTTGGCTGTTTCTCGATGATCTGAGCTGCTGAAGTTAACTGGACAAGAAATCAGATGTAAAGGATCTAATTATCTTAAAGAGCATAATAATGACATGATAATCAAGGTATAAAAATATGATCAAAACGACTCAGATTGAAAATGTATCGCGCACCGGAGTTAAAAGCCACATTTAATTTCCTTCTACTAATATTGTCGGTCTTGCAGTATACTACACTACCAATTAGTATAACCGGCAGAATTAGAGTGATAATCAAACGAGTGCGGACATCCTGTGGAGTGAATTTTGCAAAAAAACCACAGCTTACGAAGTGTACCACGCACCCTCCCTATCACTTTTTTAGTTTGTAGGTCTCAGGTAAGTGTGCGATTGAAGACAACACCAAGATTATTGACAGACTCTGAGTAAGGTATGATGGAATCACTCAGTCTTATTGGGGGAAAGTTGTATAAGTCGAAGCTTTTTAGATAAATCAAGATTGCTTGGGATTTCGATGCATATTTAACAAAAGTTTGTTTTCAATAGCCCAGCGAGATACCCTAGTAAGTTCACAGTTGAACAGTTCTACAACATCTTTCATACAAGTAGCAGGAGCAGATAAAGTAAGCTGAACATCATCGGCATACAGCTGGATATTGCCACAACGGATTACTTCAGTAGGTAAATCATTAATGTATAATAAGAAAAGCAACGGTCCAAGAAATGACCCCTGTGGAACACTTGAGAAGGTGGGTCTATACCTGTAAGCATTCACAACCTTTTGGAACCTATCCGCAAGATAAGAAAAAATTAAATTAACTGCAGAACTACTAAAAAGGAATCGCGTTTTAAGTTTACTACATAATACATTAATATTTACGCCATCATTGAATGAAATTATAGTGGTAGATTTAACGTTTAGAGGGTCATAGATTTCCTGATAGGGTGATAGATTTAAACAAATTTTTTTTTGTACCTCTATACCTTTCGCTAAGTAAATGTATAACAATTTTTATTCAGAAAAAAATTCAAATTTTTATTTATTAGTTATTTTTCTTCCTTCAATGGAAAATAACGAAAAGTCACATTTTTCATTATTACTAATATATTCCTTCCTTCAATGGGAAAGAACAAAAGATTGAATTTTTCGTTATTACTAATAACTTTCTTCCTGCAATGGAAAATCACAAAAGATTATATATTCCATTATTACTAATAACTTCCGTCAATAACGGAAAACTAAACTCAAAGGTCATTTGATATTGCAGATTCAATAAAATTTCTTATTTTAAATATTTTCCAGTTATGAACTTATAGCTTGCAAAATATTTAATAATATTTGCGAAGGGCTCAAAAATATTACTGGTGGAGTTGCCTATTAACCGTTTCGCATACATAATGCTTTCCACGGTTTTAACATTTAAGCGATTTCTTGTTTTACTCTTTAAAACATTCATAATTAAAAATACACGTTCAGCAGCAGCACTGCTATGCATCAGACTAGCTAAAATTCACATAAAATCCGCCATTTATTTAAACAGCAATGCTTCTAAAAAGTCTATTTTTGTGGCTATATATCTGCAAAATTTAACAACATTTCCATCATATATAGAACTCAATATCTCTTTGAATAATACTATCAATGATCTCCATTGTGAATTTAATACTTCTGTAGGGGGTTCATTAAAAGTGTAAGCCTCTACAATGATGGGAACAATGGTGGATAGATTTCCGCTTTGAATTATTTTCGGGATCACATATTGCAACAATTGTACTCTTTTATCAGAAAAATAAAATCTTTTTTTTTTTTAAATCATCGCATAACTTTATGTAGTACTGTTCTATTGCAAACCAAAAACATTTGTAACCAGTCTAAATAGTACTCCTTATTTTTATAATCCAAATCGAGGCAAATATGCTAATTTTTAATAAAATTTAGCAAAATGTCTTTAAATATTTCAGATATTAAAATTTTCTTCAGATTAACAGCTCTTGCTTAATTAGCTCTTGTTTAATTTTTCTATAATGCTCAAAATATATGATAAAAAATAAATGAATATGCGTTAACCCTTGAATAATAAAATCAGCATTTGTATCAACTTTTTTTCGAAATCTAATAATAAAAAATAATGCTTGAGCGGCATCCACTGCTCAATAGCAAGATTAACAACTTCCTTATAGGAAAGCCATCGTCATTTGGACAAATTTATAATTTCGGATTTTTAACTTGGTTTTTCAACTACTATATTTATCAAAAATACTCGTCATCAGCATCAATTTTTTATATGGGATTTAAGCTTTAAAATAACTTATCACACTCTGTACCGAAAACCCTTTCTGCCTTTTTTGCCGCTTTTTTTTTAAGCATATCCATCGACTGGCTCAAAATGCTCATTCTCAATAGACAATTGTCTACTTTCTGGCATTTATGGAATTTTTTCGCTGGGTATGCTGAAGAAAAAGTGCAGAAAACGTTTTAGGTACAGAGTGTGTTTAAAGGCTCATTTTAAAGGGAAACTTTGAGCTTTTTAAATCCCATATGAAAAATTGGTGTTTTTTAATAAATATAGTAGTTAAAAAACCGAGTCAAAAATCTGAAATTTTAAATTTGTTGAACCATAACTTCAAAAGAAAGAAGAGGAGGGTTAAAATTTGTACACCATTGGCAAGGATCAACAATTATCAATCTACGAAACTTTAAATCATCATCACAGGGTGTAACAAGGTGATATATAAAAATATTCCTAAATATTTTTAAATCTCATTATCTTGAAGCCCGTAAGGATTTTCCCCCATCTCCCATACAATTTTTTTCTTGTGTAAGCGTGGCCTATCTATAGCCTTCAGATGCAAAAGCACATTCGTTTTTTTATTTGTAGGTAGTTATAAATGTGTATTTGGAAAACTTTCTTGATTTTTTACTCCTTAATTCCGTTGAGATCCCAAGTTAAAATTTTAATATGTTTTAGTGGATAAAATAAAGTATAAAATATAAATATAAAATGAACAAAATGAGTACGTCTTCCAGGATATTCAAGGATAAACGATAAAATCCTTATCCTTGATGTCGTTTCTCGCGTATATTTTTAGGATTTTATTTTTTTTAGATAGTTTGAAGTACTCTCTTTCAAATGAGCTTCATTTCACTGTCCTACCATAAATAGGAAAATATATATGAATTCTTAAAGAAGTCCAGGACAGCATTTTTGAGAAATTTTGAAAATGCCATAACTCGCGAAATAGAAGGAAAATTTGGTTGATTTACTATGAAATGACCCTGATGTTGATTCGCTTTGGTGATCACATTCACATCGTACCAAAATGAACAGCTTTGCAACTTCACTATACGATTTAAGCAATAAACACCGGAACAGACATTCCCCCGATGCACATAATCATATAAAATAAAATACGCAGTAGGCAAAGCAAAGCAACACCATCAATATCAATCACCGTTCACCGACCAGCAAAATAAAAGACAAAACATTAAACATGTACAAGTACAATGTCGTTGCGTTACCGCCGTCGCCAATTGTCAAATGAAATGAAGTCAACTCATCTTCTTCTTTAGATAATTTCGCATGTGGAAGATAGCGTTTACATTACTGCACAAATTACTAAACCTGGTATCTGTTCGTAAAAAGCAAATAGTCATAGATTTTCATAGTTTTTTGGCACTAATGGCAAATAGTCATAGATTTTGCAACAAGGGTCATAGAGTGGTAGATAGAAAATGTTGGCTGCAAATAGTGGTAGATCTATGACTATAGCCACAAAGTGGCAACCATGTTTACACTGTCAAACGTCTTAGAAAAATCTAATAATACGAACAATGATACTAGTCGCGCATCCATATTTAATCTAATATTATCTACTAGTAGCATGATTGTCAATAGTGTTGGATACATATCATTGAATCATGTCTCTGCTTTAGAAGCTGCAAATATTCCTAACGTTGTGATGTCGTTTGCTCAAGTGCCCAACTTGCCCAAATTATAATATCGATTCAAAAAGTAACTATGAATTATAAGCCAAAGAAAATTTCCTATATGAAAAACTCTCAAATAGTTCTACAAAGGTCTCGTTATATACAGGTTAGTTACAACATTAGGCTCGAACCAGCAAAACAAGAAAGTGGATATAAGGCGCAGTGTGCTGGAGATGGGAGAAAAGATAATGTTGTTGGGAATTGTAATAAAATACTCAAGCTGGTGTAAAATACTTAGAACTCTTAAGTAAAGACCCTTTAACTTACGTTGTCAATACGTGAATCATCATGTGCTCATATTTTCCTGTTTCCTAGAAATTTTCCGATGTGATCCCGGTACTCAGTAACTCTTCAATGAAAGAATTCCGGCATATAAATATTTCTTTTTAATTGTTATAAAAAAATTTATATATTACAAAATTTCCCGATATGTTTCATATTACAATCTTTTGAATACACAAAAATCGGGTTTTTCAGGGTATAATTGAACAACAACTGCTCTAATCAAAATAATTGAAGAAATACGTCAAGCAATAGACAGAAATAATTTTACTCTTCTAGTACTTTTAGATTTTTTTAAAGACTTTCGATACTGTCAGTGATGAAACTCTTACTAAAAAGTTTATTTTTAAATTCAATTTTCCGAATCATACAGTTATATTAGTGAAAGATTTCAGTCAGTTAAGTTTGGTGAAATGAAATCAATGTCCTGCCAAATATATGCTGGTGTTCCGCAGGGCTCTATATTGGAGCCCTTGTTACTTTCCATTTTCACAAATGATATAATTCATTGTATTACACACAGTAAATTACATTTTTATGTAGATGATGCACAGCTTTATTTATCTAGACCAAATGGGCTATGATTGGATGTTATTGCATGTATCAATGATGACTTAAAATCAATACATTTGTGATCTGCCCCGCAAACAAACTTCATTTCAATCCTAATAAATCTAACTGTATTGTAATATACAAGTACCTTTGGGACACATCTTGCCTTTCAGCGGTCTATCTGGATGGGGTTAACTTATCATTTGTCAATTCTGTATGTAACCTAGATAAAATAATCAATAGGACTTTGATATCGAAAAATAATATTGGTTTAGTTATTAATAGAATATACGGCGGACTTCGCTCACTTTGGTGATTTTACATCCACTCATACGCAGCTCAAGCTGGCTAAAGCCGTTCTTGTAAGAATATTTATTTACGGATGTGAAATCTTTTCCGGACCTGATGTCGTTTATACTAGAACGCTCATTGGTTTAATTAGACTATTCGGTATGTCTACGGCTTTCGTCGGTTCGACAATTTTTTTCCAATACATGGACTCTGTGTTTGGTTAACAGTTATAGGTTTACGTGAAATATTCCATAATTATTTGTTATTTTATTTATTGGCTAAAATATTAAAATTTCGAAAGCCGCATTACTTGTTTGAAAATTTAAACTTTGCTAGATCGTCTAAAACTATAATTCTTATACAGTCCAGATTCCTTTTACTACTTATGGAGCGCCAATTCATTGTCTCTGCCATTAAAATGTGATATTAATTAATTAAAAATGCTTTGGTAGGTATACGTATTTTAATAATAATTAAATGTAGGATAAGATATAGGTATACAGTGCCATGGCAAGGATCGGGCGGCTGTGGCGGGCTGTCTGGGGTACCACAACAAGGGGGCATTATTTTTTTTTGGTAAAATGACAGTCATATTTTTGGGAATTAAAAATTGATTCACACAAATCATTGTACCTAAATTTTCATAACTGACTCTATAGTGCCAATTTTAACTAGCCATATTAGGCTTGTGGATTCACAAATCTGAGTATCGAACCTTGGATAATCCTAGTTTATGTTTCAGTGATAAAATTTCTGGTGAGCATCAACAGATTTCATTTGTGAACTTGATTTGGAAGTAACTTATCTTATAAAGAGACGTTAGGAAAGTGGTGCTGAAAAGCGAAAAAAAAGAAAGCCAAAGAAGTCGAACTCAAGAGTATCCAATGTTCGATGCTCAGATTTGTGAATTCACAAGCCAGTACCAGTAATGGTCAAAATGATAGTCCAGCTCCTAAATCTTCGGAGCCCGCTGAACTTAGTGTCTTAGACCTGTCGCCCCAAATGTTTCCTAAATTGATTTAATGACATTGGAAAATGGACTGTGGTTGTTCAGACAACATTCCAGTTGAACTTGTACGATAGGGACCATGTATTGTCCAACATTTGGATGTTCCAAAGAAAGAGAAGATTCGAGGGGACGTTATTTCTGTCAAGGGTGAAAAGCCTGCGTTGGTCAGAAGCTGGATTTTCTGAGAAATATAGGACAAGCAAAAAGTTCTTGACTCATGGATGTGTTATTCGTCGACGAAAGTATCAGTTCTCATGAAAGATGCTACATGGAATGGAAAGAACTGGAGATGAGGTATCCGAAAAACACCACAATTGATAATGAGCTACAAGAAGCAATCAGGACAGAAGAAAAATGCTGGAGGGAAGTCCTCACAAGAGTTCTGGATATCATCAGGTTCCTTGCAAGGCAGAATTTAGAGCTTTCAGTGGAAAGACGAGAGCAGGTCTAGCAGAAACCAAGAAAACTTTTTGGAATTGGTGAAGTAGATGATCAAGTATGATTCGGATTTATGAGATCATGTTCTGCGGATCGATTTAGGAAAAACAAAAACTACGTATTTGTCTGCAGAAATCCAAAATGAATTCATCAATCTTCTGCGTGACTGAATCCGTCAGCAGAGAGTTGTTCAAGAGAAAAAGGCCAAGTACTTCTTCATAATATTGGACAACACTCCGGACTCCTCACATAAAGACCAACCAGCCCAGGTTCTTCGATATGTCATGCTGCATGGATCATCCGTTTCAGGTTTCATCGACACTAAAAGCAAGGGCGCAATCACGGAAAATAGATAAGTTGACAAAAGACAGTTTAGATATCAATAACTGTCGAGGCCAAAGTTATGACAATGCTGCTGTAATGAAGAGCGAGCACACTGGAGTATAGAAGCTTATTCCGGATGTTTATCCGAAAGGTAGGTTTCCTGTTTTCACAAACCATTCATTCAACCTCGCTGGCCTTCATGTGGGCTGTGAAAGCTGAATTCAACTTCATCAATTTTTTCGGAACACTTGATCAACTCTTCGCTTTCTTTTCTTCTTCAACTTACTATTGGGTTGTTTTGATGACCGCAACTGTTTCCAGCTTGAAGTACCTGGTTGAAAAGAAATGGAGTACTAGAAAAGATGCAGTAAAATGGTCAAAATGAACTTCTCAAGAATTTTGCGGGTTTTGGAGCAGTTTACAGCAAGGAACGAGATCGCAAATACCAGGATTGATGCCATCACGCTTTCAATGGTCATGCTACTTTTATTTTCCCTTCAATTTTCTTAGATCTTGAGCATAGTTCTGGTCGAAGTGAATAGCATTCAAACGTACTTGCAAATGCGAGCCTCTAACTCGCAGAATTGTACTCAGAGACTATGAGCGTTGCACAATTATCTGACGGAGAGTCCAGAAGTCATTTCATAAGGCAGTATAGATTTTGTTGAAGAGAGGTGTAATGAGTTTGGGGTTACAACGCAACCTCAGCGTCGCAGCGTCGCATTCGGAGAAAGAAAAAGATGCCTGCGGCGAAAATTGCTACGTCACGAAATATTCTCTTCATCTAATCGCATCAACCAGGAAATAAAAAAAAAGATTTTAATAGCTGAATGAGCTCACAAGCAGTTTCGTGTTCCTGATTCCAAGATATCTTTTGGTCCTCAGAATCAGCATAAGGTTGATTGAATCCATTGAAGCTTCTCCAAAATTTGAAGGGCTCTTACAGCGTCTCTGCTTTATTCAAGAGTTTAGCTTAGCGGATTCAGTCCCGAATATCGTCGTTATGCTACAAATTTTCCTTACCATGGTCATCATCGTCACGACTTGCATGAGAAGTTTCTCCAAGAATAAAGAATTATCTACGGTTAACGATGGGTGTGATTCTAGATTGAATAATTTGGCGACTTTGTCTATTGACCGGGATTTGACTGACTCAATCGATGTAGAGAGTGAGACAATTTTTATGGCACGGTAAAAATTGGAGCACCTTTTTCACGGTAAGGTTTAGGCCCAATAGTCCTTGCTACGCCACTGTAGGTATGTAATGAAATTATAATTATTTTCTACTTTTAGCCTTTAGCTAAGTTTAACGAATACGATTTAGATTAGTTAAGCTGACTTGGACTCTAGAAGATAAGTACCATCCTTCTACCAAGTATGATACAGGAACCAGGGTAGGGTTTGAAAATAAGCAAAAAAATTTGGTTCTGATCACAATATAAACAAAAACAATATTTCTAAAAAAAAAACCACCTCCTACTAGTTAGAACAATAAAGAAATAAATATATAGAAGATAGTTCAATTGAATTAAGAAGAAGTAATAGAGAAAACCCTGCAAGTACATAGATTCATCAAAACTGTTATTATGGAAAGAATGATAAAAGGGGAAGATGTTATGTTTTAGATTAGAACAAAAATATTCTCTTATACTATATAATATATGTATTAGTCGATTTGTTGAACACTTCTGTGAATGGTTTAATTTAAAACAGCTAGTGGATGCACCCACGCGAATTCCTGATGCACCTGGAGATAGAGTTAACTTATTGAATTTGTTTCTATCATCCCATCCCGACAAATATTTAATCTCAGTCTGTTTCCCCCCTTGGTAATTCAGACCACTGCTTAATCACGGCTCATTTTACCACCTCCAACCTGTGCCGCCCTACCACTCTACCTACAAGTAGCCTTCTCTGGTACTATACAAATGCTGATTGGGAAAGTCTCAATCAGTACCTAAGGAGATTGATTGGTCAGTCTGTTTTGCTTCAGGGGATGTCGATAAATGTACTCTTGGGCTTAGTAATATTCTAAGTCTTGGCATGCATGAATACATTCCGTATTCCTACAGTAGATCTCAACAACAGTAAAATCGTTCTTGGTTTAACGAAAAGTGTAACCAAGCAATAAAAGCGAAAGAGTCTGCTTTTCACGCCTATCAACTGCATCCATGTCCAGAACTGAAACAAGTCTATATGGCTGCACAAAACACCTGTAAGTCCATTATCCAGAGAGAAAAATTTCGTTTTGACCAGAGTGTCAGAGAAACAATATTGGCAAGCCACAAAGGCGGGTAAAGGTTTCTGGTCTCTTTTCAAAACTATCAGGAACAACTTCAGCAGTTCCTCTATACCTTCGCTACTTAATACTGGTTAAGTGGTTGCGGACTCCCTGGATAAAGCTAATGTTATGGATGCTAGATTCGCTTCGAATTCTCGTCTTCCACTCATTTCACAGACACTTGGTTTGCATCTCTTGTGTGGATGTGTACAAGAGCCAATTCACATCCGTACGAGAAATGTGTTCAAGGTCCTTCAGGGGATCGATATCTCCAAAGCCGCAGGACCTGATAGTTCTTGGCCCCTGTTAATTAAAAGCTGTGCCTCATCCTGGGCTAAGCCTCTGCGCAAACTATTCCACTTGTCTTATTCGACACGAAAATTTCTAACTGATTGGAAACTAGCTCATGTTCAGCCTATTCCCAAGAATGGTGAGGGTAGCGATCCCTCAAATTATTGAGGAATTGGAATTACTTCGATTCTTTCAAAGTTTTTTGAATCTATCATTAACTCCAAATTAATGAAGTACCTAGAAACCAATCAACCCATCAACGATCGCCAATATGGCTTCCGAGCTGAACGCTCATCTGGAGACTTGTTGACTTTTCTAACAGAACGTTGGAACCGCAGTCGTCACAATTTTGGTGATTTTGTTGCTCTAGATATTTCAAAGGCTTTTGATAGATTCTGACATCCAGCTCTTTTAGCCAAACTTAAAGCGGATGGTCTCTCCCCTCTCCTTCTATTAAGGATTGAAAGTTTCTTATCTAGTTGCCAAATACGTGTTGTATTAGATGGCGTTTCATCTGAACCTCACCTTATAAATGCCGGTGTGCCTCAGGGCTCTGTTATCTCTCCATCTCTCTTCTTAATTATCATTAATGATCTACTTTCCCTTACTATGCCGCATTTGTTCAACAAGATTGCATGATTAGATCAATAAATAGCGATCTTACCAATATCCTCGCTTGGGCCAAAGCGAATTTTGTCAAATTCAATGCATCTAAGTCCTAAAGCTGCCTCATATTATTAAAACAAGATCATAATTTCTCATAATTTTTCTTTTTATGGACCACTGATTTACGATAATCGATTTACGATTTCCTGTAAATTAAGGTGGATAGATTACATCTTCTCTGTTGGCAGAAAAGCACCGAAATGTCTAGGATTTCTGAAAAGGTGTAAGAAATATTTCAGCACGTCAAATCTAGCGCCCGTCTACAAGTCCTATATCACATGGAATACAATGCCCATAACTGGACCGCCGGGGCTGGTCGCTCAACCTTAGCTTCATTAGATATTGTCCAAAAGAAAACTCATTGGAGATTTGGCAATAACTTGTCATATCGACTCACTCGACCACCGCCTCAATGTTGGATGTCTTTCGCTCCTTTATCGCTATATGCATGGTCAATGTTCCGATAAAATATCTAGTCTGATCCCTTGTAGAATAATTCCTACATGCAATACTTGCGCTGCAAACCGCGCACATCCTTTTACCTTTAAAATTACCTTCGGCCATACAGTAAAATTCCATGATGCCTTTTTATCCCGAACTGTGCGAATATGGAACAGTCTACCATCTTCTGTCTTTCCTCCGTCATACAATCTGCGAAAGTTTAAGAGTAATATATATCAGCACCTTCGCCGCTCTCCTCACATTCCTTTGCCTATCCCCTTCCCACTATGCTGTGCTTTGCATAATATGGAATCCCGTGACCTGGGCTTAATAATACTATATAAAAAAGAAACAACGTAAAGGCGCAATGATAGTTTCGTCACCCATATGTTGCTAGAAGGAGGAACCTAAAAGTCACCTTGCTGTCATGTCACTTCATGCGCGCATTTACATTAGAGTCTATGGAATTTTTACGTGACAAAGTCTCCAGTACGCTATAGGGTTCCTGTTGATAACCTAAAGTATTTTAGAAAATAATTTCTGTTAGCGGCCCCTAATTCCTAAAGTGCCCAAGGCCCTCACTTGGCTAAAGACTGCTATGGGTTCAGTTAACTTCGGATTAGTGTTACCTTCTGAATAAATAGCTATAATGAAATATTTAGAAATATTTTAGGTTGTTTTTTGTATCCTCTACCTAAAATTTCCTTGTTCTTTTTGAGGATTAGTTGTAAACACATACCCCACCCAGATTCTTATGAAATTTTCAATTCTTCTTCTTATTCTTCCTTTTAATAAAATATAATTTGTTTTTAAATTGTATTTGTTTAATTTTTCCAACATTCAATAGCTGGGAATTTTGAAAGCTTATTACAATTCTATCAAGTATTTTTGGTTTCATTCAAACAAATCAGATTGAAAAAAAAAAAACGGAAAAAGAAAACAAAAAACCAGACACAAATCATAAAACCGCAATCTCTTAATTCGTTTACATTTCATGCAACTTCCTTATGGTAAATGTGGTAATAAAATACATTTATCTACCAAAAAATCGTGATCTCTTCTGCTCATGCGCAAGTTTCTTAAAAATACGCGCAGATATCAGAACATTCTGGTTATCAAATTTGCATACTAAATCGATTTGTGGTCATGGCTATCGAATTCGAAATTGAGTGTAAACAAACAGTGAAAACTTGTTGTATGCAGAGACATAAAAGATGCATTTTGTAGCTCCAGAATTTGACATGAACGTTCATATATACATACATATACATATATTGTAAGTACATTTGTTAGCATTTTAGCGTTACAAAAGTGCAAATAGAAGATAAATGGGGGATTCTTATGCATCATTACATAACCAAAATGGAATGTGTCAGTGAATGATTTGCGATTAATTTATTTAATTCAATGAATTCCATTGACAATGAAAAGTTTGTTGAGATTTTCTATTTAACTACATACATATATACGAACGAAGGTAACTAAGTACATACCTACCTGATAAAATATCAAAAAGATCGGACTACAATTCATGAAGAGTAGTTACACTACGAATTCAATAATATTTTAAATGTAGCATGTAATTTTCACGTGAATGAACTGAAGAAAATCATCTGCGGTTAGGATTCAGTGTTCGCCTTTTACTTCTCAAATCGCTCAAATGATTTTTCTAAAACCAGGAAATGGCCCGAATATATGCAATAGCCGGTTTCGAATTGACTGTTTTGCTCTAGAACCTGCAGTAGGTAGCAGGTACTCAGTCAGTGTTGTAATTTTCTTTTCGAACAGATGCTTACTGAAGTTCTCATTCAGTTTACCAAAGATGTTTAGTTGAATCTCCATAAAAATTAATTTGCACTTTTAACTTCAGGTGGAGAACTTTTGATTGTGACCTTTTGAATGTACGCTAAAATTTTGAGTTAAGAAAATTGGAAATCGATGAGATGATGGTAATACAGTTCTTATAGTAAATTCATGGGCATTAGAATCATGATCGTTTTCAGCTACCATCAAGTCTGGAAGATTTTCATATAGAGTACAATTCGGATTTTGAGTTAAAGGTACGTGTACTAGCACTAAGTGCAGTCATGTGAAAATCTATAACTGAAACAGTATCAATGTGTGTGTATATAATTAGTACCTATGACGTGAAAGTTAACTTTGCTCTTAAAATTGCAAACTACCTATAGAACTTGAGAGAATCATTTATGTTCGCGCCTTTAAGTGTTTCTTTTGTTCGACCTTTCATACAATTCACCAGGAGGTAAGTAATTGAATTGTATATGAATTCATCATAAATGGAAAAGTTACTTATTATTATTGAAGGTCTTTATATCGTACTTGCTCCAGTTTACAGATGATTCTTTATAACTCTCTGAGGTCTGAAGATCTGCAATTCAGCCCCACTAACCCGATCAATTATTGGGTTAAGGTGAATAGCTTATGGTAGTCAATTATAACTTGTAGTCATTTTGGTAAAAAAAAATTTTCAGATAAACTTAAATTGATTTACTTTATCGATTATTTTTATAATAGCTGTGTTCTTTTGTGTACCTTGTTCTAGAACTCCCATACATTGGAGAGAACTATTTTCTCTGTGAATTGAAGCGAACTATTTGTGCTGTTCGCTTCATTTAAATCTTCTATGAAAATGTAGGGGCGCTATTCTACAATTTTCTAGTTGTAGAAGTTGGTAAAACTCAACTGAAAATGCTTGACATTTGTCATATTTGAACTGTCACAATAGAACATAAAAAACATACCTATTTACATTTGAATTGAAATATTTTTTCTACTACTTTAACCTTAGGTGAAGAGTTCCTGGTGTCAACAAAAATTTACGTAAGCGCAATAAAACCTCTGCTGGAAAAGAAGTGTATAAAAGCAATGACACATTGAATGAAACTAGTAGCCTTTTGTACATATGTACTTTATTTTCACAATTTGAAGATTTTTATTGATTCTGACAGCTGTTTCGGTCCAACTGGACCATCATCGGAAAATAAGGACAAGTGCTACTGGTATACATTTACAAATTCGAGAATCTCTTCGTCTAGACTTAAAATAAAAATAAAATACAATAAAATGCACACACATATATGTCCATCAAATGTTTATGAAGAGAGGATTGCGAATGTAGCTGAATCTGGTAAAATCATTGTCTATTGATGAACATATTTAAATCAATTGCAATTATTGGGAAAAGGTTTAAATTATTCTTCTATGAGGGAACAAAACATTATTGAATTTAGAAATTTAACAATGGACACTGAGGTTATTGTAGCAAATTACAACGACAATTTTTTGAGAGAAACTTGTGCTGACTTTATTAAAGAGGACTTGGCAGCAACTTCGACTCGCAGAGCGGAAGAAGAAAGAATTTTATTAAACATTAAGAGAATCCTCAGAAACAGTGACCTTGTTTTGACCAAAGCAGATAAGGGCAATAGTGTGACGATACTACGTAGAGCTGATTACATTCAGAAGGTAGAGCAGTTCATTTTAGAAAGCGGGGCTAAGGAATTAAACTCGGATCCTACTAAGCGGTACCAGACAAATCTGAAAACAGCAATTAAGTCTTGTGAAATCGTTGATCAAGAGAGTTCTTATAAAATCTTTAATATGAACCCGTCGGCGCCAAAACTACATGGATTAATCAAGCTGCATAAATCAAACCATCCGATTAGACTAGTGGTGGCATATATGTACAACGGCTCCTGCGTATAAATTATGCAAGTTCTATTGTAAAATTTTTTTTTGCAAATAACCCAGTTTAAACCAAAGTATGCTGTTAAGAATAGTATAGAGTTAATTAACGAATTAAAAAACTTAAAATTACCTGATACTGACTATACAATAGTTTCTTTTGATGTAAGTAGTTTGTTTACTTCAGTTTCCTTAGAAAAGTTATCTAATATTGTTCACTCAAACTTGGAAAATTGTGGCTTAGATTCTGGAATGGTATCAGACATGGGGGCCCTGTATGATCTATGTATTAAGCAGAACTATTTTCAATTTAATAATAGATTTTATTCCTTTAAAAACGGGTTGCCTATGGGCTCTCCACTTTCTCCTTTATTAGCAGAAATATATATAGATAGCTTGGAGAAACAGATAATAGAAACTGATACAATCTTTAGAGGAAAAATAGAATTTTGGCGCAGATATGTGGATGACATTTTTTTTTTTGTATATGAAAAGGCTCAGAGAGCGAATTATATAAGTTTTTAGAATGGATTAACCAAATTGATGACAAAATAAATTTCACGATTGAAGTAGAAAAGGACAAGACTATTAACTTTTTGGATCTTAAAATATCTCATGAAACAGGTAGCTTTAACTTTGAAGTATTTCGCAAGCTTAACGTACACGGATAATGTTATCCCATGCAATTCTAAACATCCAATGAGTACAAAAATGTCAGCTTTCCACGTTATGGTGGATAGGTTGTGCAGGGTTCCCGTGTCCAATGAAGCTTATAAAAAAGAACTTAATATTATAAAAACAATAGCAACAAATAATGGTTACTCTGGGAACATGATTTCAAATCTAATAAAAAACAAGAAGAAAAACAGAATAAAACAACTGGTATTTCCTACTGATAGCAATAGCACTAATGATAATTTAAAACCTTGGGTAAAATTGCCGTTTATTGGGAGAATTTCGTATAAAATTAGATCTATTATACAAAAAAGACTAAATGTTAGAGTTTCGTTTTATAATAAGCATACTTTAAAAAATCTTATTGTAAATTCCAAAGATAAAACTGATAATTTCGCTAAATCAGGTGTATATGAACAAAACAACTAGAATTCGCACTATTAATGATACAATTTTTAAATTCCCGGAAATTCTACTGAAATGTCAATATCGCGATCTCGCATATAGACAATGGCAAAGTGATAAATCGGCTGCGAATCATCGCGAGTTTCAACTATTGAGAAGGCAAGCCGACTACATGATCAGATCTAAATTAAGAAATTATACGATGAAGGGTATCAGGGAGGGGAATGTCATCAATTGGAGGAAGATAAATAACATAGGCCTGGGCTCCAAAGCGAGGGCTCAACCTGATTTCGATCCGGACGAATATGCTGAGCATCTCTGTCCCAGCTCTATATTGCTGCCAGATGATCAAAGAGACAGCACTGCGGATGTGCAGCATGTTCCCTCTTCTCCTCTTACTGAGGCCATTCCATGCTCCCATGTCACGGTTCCTAGTGCCACCCAGGCATCCACCGACACTGAAGTTTTTAGCTTCAGTAATGTCTCGGAAGTTGACATAGTGAATGCATTTCGGAAAATAAAATCAAATGCAACTGGATATAATGATGTTCCTCTCAAATTTTACAAAATCATTTTACCAAACATTCTGCCGATTATCACACACCTGATGAATAGACTGTTGTCTTCATCGCAGTTTCCAGACCACTGGAAAGTGGGTCTGATCACTCCTATCCCCAAAAATAATTCCCCAGCTAATATCTCCGAATGGAGGCCGATTACAGTATTACCAACAATATCAAAAGTCCTTGAGACACTGATAGCGGATCAAATCTCTACACATGTGGATACTAAAAATCTAATGTCAGACCGACAATCTGGATTCAGGCGACATCATTCAACCAGCACCGCTCTGCTGGAGGTTGCCACAGACATCCGTGATCTCTGCGACAAAGGTAACTGCGTCATTCATGTGTTGCTAGACTACAGCAAGGCTTTCGATTCAGTTCCACACACTCTACTGATTGAAAAGCTACGTACGCGTTTTGCGTTCTCTACATCAGCGTGTTCATTGATCAAATGCTATCTAATGCAAAGGCAATTCATGGTAAAGTGCAATGACTCTTACTCTGCGATGAGATCGGTATCGGATGGAGTGCCACAGGGAGCGGTGCTGGCCCCAATCTTGTTTTCGCTCTTCATAGACGATGTCTGTACAGTTCTGAACAGAGTGCGTTTCCACATATATGCAGACGATCTCCAGATATCTCTGGTGCACCCGGGGACAATATTAGTGAGGCTGCGGAAACTATTAACTCAACTCTGGCCGGGATTGCGGAGTGGTATGCTAACAACAGTCTATCCCTCAATCCCTCCAAGACTCAGGCCATCGTATATTCAATTCGTCTCAGAAATATCACTAACTTATCTTCTGATCTCCCAAATATTCATCTTCTAGACCATACCGTTACACTCTCAACCAAGCCGATCTTAAATCTCGGCCTTCTCATGGACTCAGGCCTCACCTGGGAGCCTCAGATAAACAAAATTTGTTCTAGAGTATACTATAGTTTGCGTTCGCTCTATGCTGCTTCCCAGCATATTGATCTGTTCACCCGCACAAGGCTCTTCTCGGCTCTGATTCTACCGCTTTTTTTCTACGCTGATGTAGTCCTTTTCCCAATCTCCATCGGTAATCTGTCTAAATTAATCCGTGCGTTCAAGGCCTGCGCTAGATATGTCTTTGGTTTCAAACGAGGTTCACATGTTCCCCCACAGTTTCTTGAGATGCTTCTTCCTTGTCCACTTGCTAACATGTACGAATTTAACACCCTAAAGCTGATATTCAAGGCCCGACACGGTCTACTACCAAACTACATTACTAGACGTTTCACTTGGAGCACCCTTAACAATCATAGAATTGTCCTTCCCAGGGTACGTACGCAGTTTGGTGGGAAAACCGTGTTCCTGAGTGGAGCTGTATATTGGAACCGTATGTCTGATGAGGCTAGACGTAGTGCCTCACTAAATTCATTTAAATCTGAAGCTCTGGACTTCCTGACAGCAGCTATCTAATGACCTTCTGCCTTCTATCCTATCAATAATCTCTGTGTCAATATGGTCTCCAGTTTTCCATAATTTATTCTTCAGTTGCCTCACATCCTCCGGTCCCGGGCTTGGATTGTTTACCAGATATCCATCATTCGGAAGCTTCAACTATCTGTGCTGCACCTTTGCACTTTGCACTGGACTATGCTGTACATTAAGCTACTAATTCAATATTGTTATATTGTTATATTTTTATATTCTATATTTTATACTGTACTGTATATTAAGTCTAATGTTGTTTGAATTATTTTATTATTATTTGTTTTGCTATATAAATCTACTATGTAACTTTCTAAGATGTGCCCAGCGCTATGCGTGCCTTTGGCAGGGGTACTCAAATAAATAAATGTTTATGTATGTTTATGTTTATGGATTGCGAAAGTAGTTATATTGGACAAACTGGTAGAAGCTTCAATACAAGATTTAGTGAACATATAAGATCTTTTAAATTTAACAGAAATGATTCTGCTATGGCCAAACATATGAACGAATTCACACACACTTGTAAGAAAGAAAACTTAAAAATTCTTCATGTTGAAAATAAGGGGAGGAAAATGAATATTTTAGAAAATTACGAAATTTGGAAAGCAATACAAGGGGGAAAAAACATATTGAATGAACATCTCGAGCCAATTCGCTCAGTTTTGTTAAATATGTTCATCAATAGACAATGATTTTACCAGATTCAGCTACATTCGCAATTCTCTCTTCATAAACATTTGATGGACATATGCAAGGGTGTGCTACCAAAAATTTAACAACCGGCTCCCTAAAAAATACAGTAAAGACAAGATAAACTCAAAATTAAAAGTATAAAAAAAATTTTTTGTTATAATAAACATAAGTAAGTAATATTTTGATAGAATATATACATTAGTTTACTTATTTAATAAGAATTAATATAAGCTCCATATGCCTACTTCTTTCTGGGCACTTTTTCCAATTCTTATTTCGGTTGCTAATTTATGATTTTTGTTTATCCAAGACTTTACATATGGAGGAGCATTAAAATCCTCTATTGGCTTTCCCAATAAATTAATTGTCATTAAATCAGCAACATGATCGACTGTTAAACTTGTTCTCAATTTTGTGAGAATTATATTCATTAAACTGAAACCTCTTTCCGCTTTTGCATTACTAATTGCAATGGTGTTTGCTATTCTTTTGGCTTTTAAAATTATATTTGACACATCAATATTTTTAGACTCTAAGTTTGAATCAACGGAATCACGGAATTAGTTAATATCAATTTGATGCTTTAGAATTTCCCCTAATTATAAATCTTTTTCTTCCCCTTCTAACCAAGGTGAAACGATTTTATCTATTGGCCACGTGCAACGATCTAAAATTTCGAAAAGTTTTATAAAATTATTACACTTTTTGTTATCATCCGTAGGCTCTTTGTTCACATTTATATGGATAGCAGATAAAAGTCGTAGTTTTATATTTTGCGTGACACTATCTAATAATTTTTCTCTTGGTATAGATTTAAATTAATTGTTGTTTTAAAATGGTATACATTTAAACTCATTTTAAGTAATTAAACTTGCAACTTGTCTTTCATGTTTTCCAAAATTATTTTTTCGCAATTCTATTGGTCTTATTGTACGTTTAATTAATTTAACGGCTCTTGAGGTATTTATTGTTCTCGATTGCAGGGCAATTGAAATAATGGAAAGTTCTTCTAATATGTCTATCATGAATGCCAAATCTTTAATAAAATTTGTATTGCTTAATCTTCCATTCCGGAATGTGATACAGCTGCAAGCTGCCCACCGAGGACCTAACACGTGACCAATCTTAATTATTTCGAGGTTCATTTCTTCGATTTCCAATTCAGTTTGGTTCTTGTTGGATTGATGATATATCGAATACACTATGTCTAAAAAATTTTAAAGTGGTTGACCTGATTTATTTCTTTTATAGAATCATCTGTAAACGGTGGTTTAAACAATGCCACACCACTAAATTAGAAAACATTTCAACCAATTTAGACCTCTTACCTAACATGGTCGATGCACCATCTGAACAGAATGCTATTCGATTTTTTTTTTTAAATAATTGTTATTAAAACCATATTCCTCCAAACACTCAATTAACGTCTTAGCAATATTTTCTGCCGTCGTAAACGTCAGTTCTTTTAAATCTACAAATATCATTACCGGTTCACCTGCAGATTCGATTTCACATTGTAACATATGACTAGAGTACTTTTTCCAGAAAACGTCGATGCTTCATCGATTATTATACAAATTTTTGAATTTTATTTGATAATGTTTTTAAATACCGTTACTTTAATTTCGTTTGTAATATGTGTTGCGATGTGTGTTGCACTAAATCTGGAATTCAAACAATTTCTAACATCAATCCCATTTTTTTTTGTAATTCTAAAGCGCCTTCTATATCCTAAAATGGGCGATGACGCTTTACAAGACTATAAATGTATATTAAAAATTTTAATTGTAGTATTAATTGTTTCTGAATTTAGAACGTCAACTACAGTAGGGAAAATTTGTTTCTCGCATTTACTAATGGTCTTCTGAATTGCAAGATGTGCATGAGACAGGGAATGCTCTTTAATTTTTTTGTGAAGAGAAGCTTGTCTAGATTCTTTTTCTAATCCGCTAGGAACAATCAATCCTGCTATCCATTCTTTCGAAACATGTACATGTTTTTCGCTTTCAATGCCCAAGTTTTTTATTTGGGAACAATCCTTGCAACCTAATTTTCCATTTTTATTCTAATATGAAAACGATCTGAATTTTTATTTGCGTAATAATTTAACAACCCGCTCGCCGGTTTTCCAAAACCTTAACAACCAGCTCGCGCGAGCCGGTGCGAGCCCGCTCCAGCACACCCCTGGACATATGTGTGTGCATTTTAATGTATTTTATTTTTATTTTAAGTCTAGACGAAGAGATTCTCGAATTTGTAAATGTATACCAGTAGCACTTGTCTATTCTCCGATGCTGGTCCAGTTGGACCGAAACAGCTGCGTCTGAATCAATAAAAATCTTCAAATTGTGAAAATAAAGTACATGTGTACAAAAGGCTACTAGTTTCATTCAATTATCATGTTTCACAAAACGGTTACGGAAAATTCGATTAATCATAGCAATGACACATATTACTGGAGGTGGATTAATTGAAAATATTCTTCATGTCCTCACCAAAGAACTCGGAGTTCATTTGAATGCGAACAATTTTCATATTCTTCCTGTTTTCGGTTAGTTAGCAGAAAGTGGTAATATTACTCATCATGAAATGCAACGAACGTAAAACTGTGGTCTTGCGGAGTTGTCCTAATTGTTGATTCCAAATTTGAAAACCTAATCATGGAACATTTGCGTTTTACGTATGAAGCAGCAAAGATTGGTGAGGTAATCAAACGAAATTCTCCAGACAGCCCACAAGTGGTTGTTGACGATTTTGAAAAATGTATTTCCCGAGTTCAACGTGTCATTAGATCCCCGAAAAAGCGCGTTGCTGTTTTAATATCAGTCTCCGGTACTAATTTGCAGGCATTAATCGACACCACAAGAGACTCATCCAAAGTTATGGGAGCGGAAATAGTTTTAGTAATTTCAAGTAAGCTTTGCATCTTGGGTATGCAACGTGCTGAAACTGCTAAAATTCCTGCTCTGTATATATCTCACGAAGATTACAAGAGTAGAGAGGAATTCGATGATGCTATGACGAAAAAGTTAGATGAATACAAAAAATTGATATAATTTGTTTGGCGGGTTTCATAATAGTTTTATCAGAAAAATTTGTTAAACGATGGAAAGGAAAACTGATCAACATCCATTCGTCTGTTCTACCTAAACATCCCGGATTACATGTTCAAAAGAAGGCTATTGAAGCTGGAGATACCAGAATCTGGATGTACTGTTCATTTTGTAGATGAAGTGAGTTCATAATATCGAATTTATCCAGCTTTGTTTTTAAATGGAAATATTTCAATATTTTCAAGGCGTTGATACTAGTGCAATAATAGTTCAAGAAAAACTACCGATTTTGCTTGGTGACGATGATGATGCGCTTACAAAGAGAATTCAAAAGGCTGAGCATTATGCATTCCCTAACACGTTCGTACATCCACTATTTGTTGTAAATCATGTAAATCAAAAGACTCACATTAGAGTTCAACGAATCAGTTCGCAGGACTTGTGGTGCTGCAACCAGAGACGTGATACTGACTAATATTAGCAACAGAGATGACCTTGGGTTCACTTGGCGCAACAATTGCCGTATTTTTTTTTTTTTAATGTGTCAGTACATCGAAATTTGATTAGTTCTTAATTCATGAATGTAGCAAAAATCTAAAATAAAATTCTGCATGATTAAAAGCAATAGAAGGAGCAGCACACAATAACACAAATATATAGGCGCCACTAATAGCAGCCCACAAAAATATACGAAAAGTATATAGATACCGTAATTAGTTACAAATGTGCTCGTTTAATGTATACGGACATTTTGTAAGATTACCTTCAAGCTCATTCTTTCACAAACTGATTAGTATTTTTTTTTTAGAATTGAAATCGTTATTACCTGCTGTATGATGATCCTCTTGTCAACAATGATACCGGAAAACGAGTAGACTGTTCTATTAATTGTCATGAAAATCATTCTGTTAATTTGGATGTTGGCTCAGAGACCCGCACTTATAATTTTATTATTCAATTCGATTCAATTCAATTCAATTCTTTATTAAGGGTATTATACAACAAGATTACTTAATCTTTTTAACATGTACAAAATATATTATTTGGAGGAAACTACTGAGAGACAAAAAGAAAAGGAATTTAACTAAAAATTTATTAACAATGCAAGTAGTTTATATAATCTTGAATTTATTATTTCATTTAAATTTAAATATTAATATTAATAGTGTGTGTAAAATTAGATGCGTTTGGCTAGCTGCCATCAGTTAAATGTCGGTATAAGAGCCTCTTAAACGCGCCAACAGGCACTGTGCGTTGAATATCAACTGGAAGTGAGTTCCATTTACTAGATATATGAACGAAGTAGGAACGTTGGCCCATGACTGTAAGGTAACGAGGGATCAAGATATGGATGTGCCTAGAGCTACGCAAAAAGCTAATACTGTTGCCCAAGTAAGCGGGATTGTTGGTGTATATAAGACGATGTAGAAAGGTTAGCGATTGGTACAGAAGGTAAGTTTTAAGGGGGCAGCCAAGTATTGAATTTCTGTGTAGGGATATATGGTCAAAGCGTCGTAGTCCAAACACGAATCTAATACAGTTGTTAAAAGCCACCTCCAACTTTCGCGAGCAGACAGAATCCAGGCTAGGAAAGACTAGGTTACCATAGGTGAAAAATGGGACAACCAGAGCTTTGACTATTTTGAGTTTGGTGACTACCGAGAGAAAATCCGCTGAGCACCAAAGTTTACGAAGTGTACCATATACTTTTCCAAGGATGCTGTTAACATAATTGCAGCAGATCAGGCGAGAGTTGAGCATTACCCCAAGATCTCTAACTCTCTCCAAGTGAGGCAGGGGATTATTATTTAAGAGAACTGGGGGAAAGTTTGATGGATCCAAGCCTCGCCTATGGAGTATCATGTAATTTGATTTGCTTGCATTCAAGGCAAGATCATTTACCACAGACCAGTCATGGATGCGTTGCAGATCCTCGTTGATTTTGAGGATACAATCCTCGGATAGACCAACAGGGCAGCAAAGAAAAATTTGAACATCGTCTGCATACATATGTATGTTTGCATTGCGTATCACATCTGGTAAATCATTAATATAGAGGCTAAATAGAAATGGTCCGAGGATAGACCCTTGTGGTACACCACGACACAGACATATCGGGTCAGAGAGATGGTTGCCACTTTTCACTTGCTGCGTTCGACTTAACAAAAAACTTTTGATGACTGATAGAGCGAGAGCGGAAAATCTAAATTGCACTGCCAATTTATGCAATAATTTAAAGTGGTTAATGCTATCAAAGGCCTTTGAGAAGTCTAATAAAACAAGGATACCCAAGTTATCTCTATCAAGTGCTTCCCGAATATCAGTAGTAACCCTTAACAAAGCCGTTTGACAGCTGTGCCCGCGACGAAATCCAGACTGCCACGTTGATAATAAAGCATTACCTTCAATATATTCAAGCATTTGGTCAGTCAAGATTTTCTCCAGAGCTTTCGATAAGAAGCACAGCAGACTGATAGGTCGAAAATCAGACATACAACTAGGGGAATTCTTTTTTGGAATGGCTATTACAGTACCTCTTTTCCAATTTGTAGGAAATTTAGAGGATGTTAAGACTGTGTTAAAGATATGGTTTACAACAGGTAATATTACGGGCAGAAGTCTTTTTAGGAAATGTCCCGGTATGTTATCCGGGCCGCAGGCATTCGATTTGATTGAGAGAATAGCACGGTATACCTCAGCCGAATCAGCACAGCGAAAGCTGAAACCATTGTTTGAAACGAATGTAGGAGTGACACTCTCAATATCAGAAGTCGCTGGTGATATTAATGTTGTGGGTGATGCGAAATATTCATTTAGGTCGTTAGGATCAAAATCACAGCCAGGAGACCGTGCGCCATGAACACCCATTCGTTTTAGATTGGACCAAAATTTGCTAGCTGGGAGTTGAGGATCAAGCTCAGCACCAAGTTAATTACGCTTCGCAGTTCTTATTTTACTGGTTACTAAATTTCTGACGCGTTTGTATTGGAGTTTGATTGCACTGATTTTTAAATGTTTATATTTGCGATAAAGGAACTCGCGCTCGGCTATCAAATTTTCAATTTCCACCGAGTACCAAGGAATTTTATGCTTATGTGTACGCCTAGTACGGAGAGGAGCGTACTTATCATGAAGATATTGGATGATGTAATCGAATTTTTCTACTTGATCATCAACATCAGTGCATTGATAGATCTCGTGCCAAGGAAGTGAGGCAGATTCCATCAACATTTCATCAACTTGTATACCATTATAGTCGCGAAAGTAGCTAGGCATTTCGTCAGAGCTTACATCCATAATAAAATTATACGTTAGGAACAGTAAATCGTGGTCCAAAAAACTAGGTGGGCTCAGCTGGTTAGAAAAATTTATATCACCTTCATGAATAACCAGAAGAAGATCAAGTAGGGAAGGATTTGGCACACCGCAAAAGGTGGGTATTCTATTAACTTGCTTGAGATCAAGCCGTTGGATAAGATGAAGGAAGTTCTCTGAAAGTGCATTACGCAGCAACAGATTGACATTAAAATCACCCCCAATAATTACCTTATTGTACCTATGGGTGATAGGGGCAATAGCATCTTCGAATACCAATGCATTATCTGTGGAAAAGCAATTAGGGGGGCAGTAAGCAGCAACTACCACACAATTGTCAGCACTAGAACTAACTTCAACGCACAGAAACTCAAAAGGGTGACTGGGCGGTGAGTAATTAATCACAGACGATTTCAAGTTAGCTGCAGTGCTAAATGAATAAAAGTGCACGAATGATAGTACACTCTATGGAAAATTGGAAAATACCTGGGCCACACCGACGATTAGTATTTTTAGGTGATTCGTTTTACTCTTTTAACAGAAAATTTAATAAATCCACGAGTTTTAAACTTATATAAAACTTCTGTCCTGGAAGCTGGCCAAGTCTGTTTTCATGTGAGTTTCATCTTCCATAATAATAAAGCAGTCGAATTTAGTTAAGAAATTTTCATACAAAATCTGAATCCTAAATTCTGCAACTTGGTTCTTTTCTGGTATTCTGCCTGGTGTTTTTTGAAAATAGGCCTTCATAGGCCTTCACTATTTGTAATTCGATGGATCGTAGTAGATAATGTTCCACCCTTATCAGCCATATCTATCATCGACCTGTTGAGATTTTGTTTAAAGTTGCCTACCGCTTCTTTGCCCAATTTTTGGTCTACCAAACCTGATTACCTTCCTGACGCGGACTTTCTCTGGGTATTACAAAATTGCCGATATTTATTGAGAACATTTTGGATGGTCGCTTTCAGGATTTTGAGCTATGTAGCCAAGTCTCTTGTCTGTTTTGATTTTCCGTCCTTCTGTCCATGAACGCGTTCACTTATAAAGCTAAAATTTTGTACACGGGGTTTAAAAAAAAAAGGTAAAATTAAGTTCGAAAATGAGACAAAGCGGGACCCTCCTTCATGGGGGTGCCATATAAACATTTCGGTTTCCACTATATATTTGAATGACCTGAGACCGCGTGGACGTAGAGAGTTGAACTTTGGTACATGGTGTTTTCGTAGTAATATAACAAATAAAACTTTAAAAATGGAATAAATTGGGCAACTCCTTCTTAGTGTTGCCATATACAAATTTATGTTTTTTACGTATACTGTGAAAACGATCAGTCCTAGATGGTTTAGATGTACTGAAAAGCTTTTCTGAATGTGAAATAATGTTTTAGAAATCCTGTTTTAGAAATATATGCGAAAAACCACTTCAAAAATCAAACTTGCAAAGAGAGATGGCCATACAAAATTACATACGGGCAGTCATCTAAGGTATCATAAGAATTGGTCTTACAAGGAGAGGGTCCCTATACTCGTCATCACCGATTTCGTCTAAATTCACAGTATAAGTAGGGCTTAACTAGAAATGAAAGTGACGCAAGTGGGAGCTCAAGATGACCAAACGAAACCGAAATAATGCATAATTTGGGGGAGCCTGAAGTTTTTTTTTTTTTGGAAAATGCTCAAATTAGCCAATTTTCGCGGAAATTGTCGCGGTTAAATTGCAAGAGAATTTGAACGAAAATATCAAATTCATTCCGGTAAAATGCCAACCACAGAGGAAGTATTTAGATTTTGGATTCTGTAAGTAACATTTCCGTGCGCTTTCGAAGATCGCCAGTAGATGGCGAAAAGTGGGTATGCAAAATTTTTACAGATTTTTTTTTTTTTTTTAATAGGTAAATGACATCCGATTTTCCTGAAATTTTGTATAGATAATCTCTTAGTAAAAGCGCATTCATAAAAAAACAAACAAAAAATTGGATTAATAGATAATTTGTAGAAAAACATTTCGAAATGAGTTTTACAGACAGAATTTTGGCCGTTGAAAATTAAATTTCGCAACTTAATCAGAAGGGGAGGGAATATATGCTCGAAAAAAAAAACACATAAAAAAAACTTGCAAAACGAATTTTGAAAATCAGATAATATTTACCCCACCGCCCTCAGAACATCCGAATTCGGGAAATGAGAAAATTTTTTCCATTGGTGTTTATGTATGACCTTTTGACAATGAATTTTTTTATCCGATTTTGATAAGATTGTGTACGAATATCCTACACAGATGGTAGAATATAAAATAAATACCCACACCCCTGGAAAATATTTTTTTTTTATTATAATAATACATATGTATGTAACCCACTACGGGTTACCACTCTGTAACCCGCTGTTGTACGACTCTCGTAATATTTATTTTCAAAAAATCATAAAAAAACTTACAATGAATTTAGCAAAAATAATTTTGAAATTCGGTTGGAATTTGGTCGAGAGATAAATGTGCAAGCTGCTAATTAACGTAAGTTGAAAATCATTAGCAAACCTCGCAATATTATTTTGGAAAATGCTCCTAAACAAATTGGGGTAATGATTTCTGCTTTTCCGTATATGAAAGATAATTGGTTACAGATAATTGTATCGAAAAGAAAGTGGTTTAATAGTTGCGAATATACCCGCAAGATGGTAATTATCAAAGTTTTCTGAAAAGTGTTTAGGCATTATTTCGGTTTTGCTTGTCCATCGTCACTTTCATTTCTAGTCAAACCAAACATATACTGTGAATTTGGACGAAATCGGTGATGACGAGTAGGGACCCACTCCTTGTTAGACCAATTCATTTTCAGACTATAATTTTTTAAGCTGTTCATTTCGAGTTTCTCTTAAGCAGATTATTTCCATCGTTATTTCAAATAGACCAAAGTAAAAATTTTCAAATTACAAATTCATATTCACACTGTACACAATGCCCTTTCTAATCGTAATAAGAATATTAATTAATTTATTAAAACTTTAAATTATAGAATAATGAAATTAAATCAGATCGACATAATCTTTTACAACTTTAGAAATACAATTCTCACGACTCTAATCACTCAGTTGTTCTATTCTGTATACATACTATATGTAGTGTGTGTGTAATGTATAAAATAATAGAAAAATAAATATTACGTGTGCACTACAAGTATCTTTCTATTCAATTACCACTTTATTTTAAAAGCACAACAATCTCAAGATCTCTTGAATTTTAATTTGAAGAAAAAACAAAAAAAAAACAAAAACAAGAAATACTCATCGCATTTTGTGTAGGTCAGGGTAAATAATAGAACATGAGGCTAAAAAAAAAAAAAGATATGTGTAAGACTTAAGATGTTCTCATGTTATTTATCAAACAATAAAAAACAAAACCACACATGAGAGTAAAAAGAGTGTCAGATTTTATGAAAATAAGAGCGATAAAATGAAAACAAAACCCACGATAAGAGACCGTTATCATTTCCGACACGATTTTGATTCGAATCTTCTTTACTGGGTTATTTAGATGCGCGCGCAGCTTATAATTCAATACATGAGAAACGGGTGCATCACTGTAATTGTACTCCATATATTTACCTACTGTATGTAATTTTTTTTCTGTAGATTTTTTATTTTTATCTTGACTATAAATTGCCTCATAAGCAACTATGTATGTAAATTGTACATATAACTTCACTTCGGGGACAAAAAAAAAAAAAAAATGGGAGAATATTGTTATGCTACCAATCAAGATCAGACACATAGATCAGGTTCGAAAGATATTCAAATCTATAAATGCGACTGATCTGATCTCAGTATGATAATTTATGTTTGCGCAGATGATTGAAGTGTAATCAGACATTTGTGAATTGTAAGGTTACTATAAAGGGTAGCAAAGAGCCTGTGAAGTGATCGGTTGCTTTACGCCCTTTTGTGTATTTTATTCAAAAATGAATGGACACTGATGGCATGATAGCTGTACAAGGACGGAAAATTATGCTAAATTGGATTGATGTACGTGACCGTTTTTTAAGGTTATAATGAGACTATAGTCTTTATGGTATGAATTTTTATAGGTTTTTTTTTGTTTGTTTTTTTTTAATTACTTAAATTCAATCAAATTCTTTAAGGATTTTGCAGTGTCTTAATCTCGGTCTACTTATAAGTGTTAAGAAAAAAATCATGAAAATTTTCATTAAAATGATAAACTGGCAGTGATGTGACTAATCAGTTCCAATTTGAGAACAGATTATATCTTATGCGGTATTTTAAAATAATTGATTTTGGGTGCTTGTTCTTTTGTTGCAGGTTCACAGATTATAGTTTCGTCCAATTATTCAAATTGAGAAGTTTAAATGTTAATTTAATTTAATCGTTTCAGTTTTGTTTTTATCTCAATGCCAGATTTATAAAAGAAAACATCAACATCATCAAGTTAATAGGGTAGAGAGGAATACGTGAAAATTTTCAGAGGTGAGTAAAGTTTTATACTTAGTCCTTGGTCGGAGCATTAAATGATTATCGATGGCTGGAACATAATTTTGATATCACAGCATTATATGGTTTACTCATATTGCTTTTTTTATGCTTTATTATAGCCTAATTTAAACTGACCGAAACGAATTTCGCAATAGTAGATTCTACCTGAATGATCCATATTTGCATATAGCAGTAGCGCACCCAGGATATGGCTTGGGGGGGGGGGGGGGGCAAGTCCAAAAATCGCGTTTTGAGCTCTATGAACTACTTTGTGGAAGATATTGAATTTCAAGCTTTATTTGCTAAAATGTCAGCAAGTACCATAAACAAACTGTTTTCTTTATTTTAAATAGATTAATCATAATCATAATTTCATAAAGAATGAAACAAATTTATTTATTTATTTACAATCAAGGTCTAAGGCCCCATTGTACATACACATCAGTGTTTTGGAATTACTATAGGGGCATGCGAAAAATCAATACGGCCCAAAACATTCAAATACATTTGAGATTATTATTTTTCTATTCTATATACATATGCTTTGTGTCAGTCATACTGAGAGACTTGAATTACGGCACCAATGCGTTGCTGTAGGAATCTGCGCAGAAAGTGGACGCAATATGGATGTCAGTTGCACGCAATATGGACGTACGGTGCTACAACTTCGCCGGAGATAAATTATTCATTTCAAAACCCTCGAAAAATCCTTCCCAAGCCATAAAACAGGTATCTATATGTGTGCGTGCTAGTCCAATTTCCTAAAATTTTTTATATTGATTCTTATGAAAAGTGACTAGTTAGACATTGATTTTATATAAAGACATAAAGTGGAGTCCGTCTTATATTGTCGTGGGAATAAATATTTTTCGTAAATTATCGCATACGACAAATTCATTTTGAATCAAATAAGTTATTACTCATAAACTACTTTAGTAGGAAGCCTAGTTCAAGGAGTTTTAGTAATTCAATTAATTGAGGTAATAATGGTACAAAAATAACATAATCCTATCAGGCAGATATTTTTTAAATGACAGTAAAACATTAAAATATGTCTTCCAGCATTATAAGCAAATAATGTATAGGACAAACCAATATTCGGCGGACGATATACTTCATATTGCATTTCTCACGTCTTCTGATTTTAGATTTCACCAACTTGAATATTGTATAATTAAAAAAAAAAAAAAACAATATTACAAAATGAAATGATATAAAGGAGCTTGCGCAGATGTGGTCTATGAACCATTCGAAAGTATATTGGAAGCAATAATTTTACTTTAGGGCGGATATAAAAATATAACTTATGGAAATCAAAATTTTAAGCTGAATATATGTATTTTATATTTACGTAATATTAGTTTGGACATATACATATTCCATCTATCCATCCAGCTAACAGCTATTAACGGGTCTTTCAAATTGAGTTTTCAAAAGTAAATAATTAAAAGACATAGAATTTGAATTGAAACTGAAAAAGTTTTTTTTTTATTTTTGAAGTACAATGTTTGCCATTTATACTCTAAAAATTATATCTCCCATGTGACCATCTCTTGCGTCTCTACAGTACCTGATTCTTTTATCAAAATTTTCAATCACATTCTGGGCATAGTTGTGGCTGTATCTCACCAATAACTTGAATAATTTTTGCTTTCAATGCTTCAACGTTTCGATGATTATCCGTGTAGACCTGTACTTTCACATGGCCTCAGAGAAAGAAGTCTAAAGATGTCAAATCACAGGATCTTGAAGGCCAATTCAAGTCACCGAATCTGGAAATAACACGGTCTAGAAACTTTGTATACAGTAATTGGAAAGTTTCTCTGGCTTTATGACATGTAGCCCCATCTTGTTGAAACTACATGTCTTCAGTATCAATACTTTCCAGTTTTGGCCATAAAAAAGTTGTAATCATGTCGCGATATCTGGTAGTGTTTATGGTTATGGCTCTTCCAGCATCATTTTCGAAAATATACGGACCAATCACACCACCAGACCACAATGCACACGAGACAGTAACTCTTTATGGATGCGTTCGTCTCTCTTGGATCATGCGAGGGTTTTCCTCTCCCCAAATACGGCAGTTCTGTTTATTAACATAGCCATCGATCTCGAAATGTGCTTCGTCCAAAAAGATATTTTTTTTTTTTGTAAAATCGTCGTTTTATTCCAGTATCCAATTGGCAAAGTCCCGACGCATGGAATGATCTTGTGGCAGCAATTGACTGAGAAAGTCCCAATTGTTGTGAACGTCTGGAATTTAACGTGTTGGGGTCAGCTGCAACACTATCACTCACAGCAGCACCAATATTTTCTTCTGAACGACCGGTACCAGCATACTGACATCTTTCTCGATCTTGTACTGCACCAGTTTCTTAAAATTTACGCACAATATTACCAATTTGTTACTCAGTTGGACGATTGCGTCCACCATAAACATCACGTAATTTGCGAAATATATTTCTCACAAGACGACCATTTTCATAAAATAATTCAATAATCTCAATACGTTGTTGTAATGTATACGACTCCATTTTTATAAATGGCAAGCCTTAAGCTGTCAAAATGACATATAATATGGGTGCGTTCGATGTTTGGAGAGTGTTACACAGGCGCGTGCTTTTGAAAACTCAATTTGAAATACCCCGTATATTCTCTAGACACCCTTTTTATTGTCCCGAATACCCCTCGATCCTCATTTACATTATTTCATATGTTTTACCTGTCTGCATGTAACAAAATTCTGTAAAGGGAGGGGGGGGGGGGTTATATGCATATAATCAATAACAAAATACAGAAGTTGCAGTGGAAAATATTATAAATATATAGAAAAGCCCAGATTCTGTCTGTAACGAGTTCGAGTCCCAGCATGACTTTATTTAGTAAAAATTTATTTAAAAAAATAAAAGATAAATAAAAAAAAATAAAAACAAAATTAAAATAATTATAGAAAAGTCCAGACTCTGTCTGTAACGCGGAAAAATCCAAGCGTGCTTTGTTTTTTTTTTAATGAAAAATATATTTACATATTAAAAATATTAAAAAAATAAATAAATAATAAATTAAAAAAAATTAAAAAATAATAAAAAATAAATAGAAAAATAAAATAAAATTAAAAAAAAAAAAACAACAAAAAAAAATAAAAAATAAACATTTAAATATTTAAGCTGGTTTACAGACTTGCAGCAGCCTTACGGTATTAGCGATCTCGTCAACCATTTTATGAATTAATATGAGAATATATAGGCGAGTCATATATCTGGATGGCGATTTGTCGCTATTCATTTTGCATGGAAACTGATGTTCTTATTGAAATTTTCCTATTAGTATCAATTGGAATTATTAAAATAGAACGTTCGCTTGCACATGAAATGAATGGCCAGTTTTTTTTTTCTTATCTATTTTCCTTTCGACATTTATGTCTTTATGGCTTCTCTTGCTTATCAGGTTAACTTATGAGAGAATATGTAAGCTATCAAATGTGTAATCTGTTACAATATAATTAGATTATTTTGTAATCTAATTACATTGTAACAGATTACTTTGTAGATTACTTAAAAGTAATTAATAATATAATGAAATGAATTGAAAGAAAATAGTATTGTTCTTGTATGAAATTAGTTTTAGGGAGTTTTATGAAGAATTAGAATACAAATATCTTAAACATCTTAAATGTCTTAAATGTAATCACATTAATTAGATTAACATGTAGTGGGATTAACTTGTAATCGATTAATGTGTAATCAGATTAACTTGTAATCACAATACACGTTAATCGACTACATTATGTAATTATGGAAATGGATTACATTAGTAATCTGTTACAAAGTAATCTGATTACAGATTACATGGTTAATTGTAATTGTTAATCATTAATCAGATTACATTTTGCCCAACACTGGTTAACACAATGGCCCACCGTGACCTGCATGCTTGGGATTTTTCATCCCACTGGCATGAAATAATATCAAAAGGTCTCAAAATATTCGAATTAGATTTTGATGCGTCCTTATATGGGTAAGTAAAATTAGGTCACCTTATATAAATGAAATACTTCCATCTTTGTTCATTCATATACCATTTTCTATGCAAATGTGCCTAGTCTAGTTTAGAAGGAAAAAAACAAAGGGTACAAAGAAGGTTTCACAAAAAAAAAAAAAACTGAAAATATTCAAAATAAAAACGTATAAAGGCATCCAGAACATATTTGGAATTATCCGGTTGGGCTTACTTTGTTCAAGAGTTCCTTTTAAATTCAACTCTTTTAAATTTTCCTTTCTTTTATCTTGAAAACATAAAAGCTGAAGAAACTCTATACTGAAAGTTTATAGAAAGACTTTCTGTAGCGCTCGTTCCGATGCTCCAAATATACCTGAAAATAAAAATACTAAATTGACTTTTCTTAATTTTTTAGTTTCAGGCAAATTTCTTAATTTTCTTCAACCTAATCTACACAAGTGACAAAATGAAGCCGGTAGAATTTGAAAATTTTTCAGACCACACTTCAGTTTTCTTTTCGGAATATAAAAGCTTTATTGCTGACATCATACTTTGAATTGTGCTTATACTTATACAGTCAATCAATTTACTGTCTATTAAATTTCAGTCTGTAAGCTTCTGTAAGCTAATTAAACTGAAAACTCCACTAAATTCTCAAATTTTACCTTTATATCATATATGAAATGAATTCAAAAATTTTATAAATGTATTTTTATGCCAGCTTGGTTTAGCCATTTTAGCCGGAGATAAGTCCTTTAAATCCGGCTAAAAAGTCGGCTAAGTTCTTTTAACCTGAGCGGCAGTATACCAGAATTCCTAATCAGAGTTTTTTTGAAACCGTCTCAAATTTTGGTAGTTTTAGCATTGAAGATTCATATTGAAAAGCAGCTAAAATAAAAGCCTAATCTCTAACATAATAAAATTTTTAATTTGTATTTTTTGTGTTAATAAAATAAACTGAATTTGTAATGCTACTATTTTTCACTTTCCTTTTATTTTATAACAGTTTGAGATTGCAACGACAATTAAGATCTGTAATGGATCTTAATTTTTGATTGAATTTCAAATTCATTTTATTTACCTATCTTTAATGTTTCAAATTCATATTGTTTTTAACAATTCTGGTTTTAGTTTCAGGGTATGCAGTATATAATAGGTCTTCTATCATCTACATATGGTGCCTAGTATACCCTGGAACTGTAATAAAATTTGCCCCAAATAAGGATTGTTGTTGGAGGGAGCAGCAACTAACGTCTTTTGCCCCTCCTAAAAAATTTTCTAAATGCAACACTGCTTTTAGGTAGATCCGAACTAGGGGATGGAAACTATCGGGCATTAGTCCGATGGCCGATGGTCGTCTAATTCGGTATTCTCCGGGTTAATTGGGATGACACGTATTTACCATGTATACTCTGGTTGAACGCTGCGTCTACAGTAGGAGTAAAGATATGAGTTAAAATTACCCAGAAATGAGAGGGCGCGGAATCAAGGTAGCTTAGACTGTTGCCAAAATAGCATTATATATGGCAAATCTGACATTCTCGTGGCTTCAAAAACATCAAATTATTTTTTTAAAGCTTTTTAGCATAATTTTATTTTTATTTCGAAAAAGGTTTTATTTTATCAAAAAGAACTCCATAAGGGTTTCAAAGCGTTACTATACACCAATTTGTACTTTCTACAGTAATTTCTTATTATGCTTTATTTTATGGCACTATTTAGTATTTTCCGTTACCGTAATTTATTTTTATACTTTCAAAACAAATTCGAAATTGAAAAACAAATTTACAGAAACTGTTTTTGAATTTTATTTTCTTAAAAATTCAACTAACTTTATTACATGTAAATAAATTTAACAGTAGAGCATACATGATAAGTGAACAAAATTATTACCAATCAATGTCTTGTGCCCATCTGAGCATTTAAAAACTGCTTCTTTTGAAGATCTCGAATTTTAAATCTCGGCATGGAGAATAAAGCAACTGTTTTCTTAATCGTCGAAAAATTAGTCGTAATTTCATAAACAATAAAATCCATTTATTTATTTATTTACAGCCTAACCCAATTTATGCTACATTTACAAAAATTTAAAAAGAAATCTAGAACCATACAAAGGATGATGAAAATTTTGGTACTACCCCCCTCCAATAGTCATCGTTGGATAGCCCTTTTTGAGCTGAATAGAAGTTAATATTGCACCTAGTTCCAAATTCCTATCCATTCAGAGTTACCCTGTACTATACATGTCAGTTTTTAGCAATAGCCAAATAACATATTTTTTGGTTATTTCATAATCCACTGCTATTTTGTGAATCATTAGGAATAAGTCAATGTCACATGCTATCCAGGAATCCGTCTAGAGTTCACTCCTTCCTCCTTCTTCTCCGTCCGCTATCGATTACCTAACACTTCCCAAGCATTGTATTTTTAGTAACAGTCCTAATCAGTCATAGTTATAAATATATACACACATTTTGTGAATACAAACTGTACATTCCAAAGGTGCTTGAGTGTATCGAGAACACCTAGAGAGTAATAACTGGGCCGAACTACCTCAATTCTGCAATGTCACTCATGATTTCAATGCAGCCCAGCCCAGTGATATTATTGATATGAAGAGGAACGCTTTACAAGGAGGTTCTAAGTTAGATTTTAATACGAGAGGTGCTGTGACTAATGAAGAGATGCATTTTTGGACCGCACGCAAATTCGATCAATTCGATTCGATATTGGAGCAAATTTCCTCACTAAGTCAGATATGTAAAAATCCAAGAACCGCTTTAGGTATGTTTCTCACAAAAGTGCGAGCTGGTGACTCCAAAGAGACTTGCGACATTGTTCAATATGTCAAAACAAAACCTTGCGCTGTTGATTACTATAGCTAGTGAATGCCTTATCTTAATTGGTTGAACTTTAAGCTGCCACAATAAATGCAGTTGCAGAAGCAGTGAATGCGACTTCAACTTCGACTTTGAGAAATTTCAAAGTTGCTGCAATTTTTACAGTACTGACAACTTAAAGAATTCTAAAGTGCATTGCTGGAAAAGTAAGAAAAATAAAATGTTTTCAATCTGTGGTCATCTTTCTCTTTAAATACTTTGAAAATTGTATTAAAAAATCCTCGCAACTCTCGCTCTTCAGCAGTATTGATTTCTTGTGTCCAAATAGTTCGCGTATTAAATGCAAAATCAATTATTTTTATGTATGCTAAATAAGCAGCACATACAACAATAACGAATTCGATTTCGTTCATATTTTTGTACAAAAATGTTATACACCTTATTACAATTTTTTTAGATATTAAAACTTTTTTAAATTTTTATGCTACTCCGCAAACAAACTTCAGAAAATGTCAAATAGGCTGTCAAAATGAAGGCGCTGCAGTTAATGTGGCACACATGTGCAGTGAAGTCGACTTTACTGCAACGGCTACTGCAAAGTCCAAGTTACTGCAGTGAATGTGTTTCAGGCTTAACAACGGGAACCCTATTACTAAGAGTTCACTGTCCGTCTGTCACCCAGGTTGTATCTCATTAACCGTAACAGGTAGACAGTTGAAATTTTCACAGATTATGTATTTCTATTGTCGCTATAACAACAAATAATAAAAATAAAATAAAATTAAAAATTAAAGGGGGCCCCCATACAAGGAACGTGATTTTTTCCGCGTTTTTTTCCTCATTTTATTCTCATTCATTATTATCATCATAAGTAGGCATTTTTTTTTTCAAATGACAGCATTATTTTTTCACATGGCACCTACTCTCATTTGAAAAAATAAATAAAAAGTACGGAACCCTTAGTGTGCGAGTCCGACTTGCACTTGGCCGATTATTGATTAAAATTTGAAATTTTTCTTAAATAGAGAAATATCTAATTTGGTCATATGAGCGATCAGTGATAGCTGCTGAGTCGCGTTAATTACCAAGATGTGTGTTTTGTACCCATAACGCTAAATTTGTAATTTTGTGTGCTTATTCAAGTATGAAAAGATGTAAATTTGCTATTTGTTCTCACAAAATACAAAAGATAGTCATTGTAGTGTGTAAAAAGTTAAGAAAAATACAATTAGTTCCGGGGAAATTTTTTATGCCGTTTACGACGGTGGTGGGATGAAACAGTGGAACTTTTATATCTCACGACGGTTCTGTGTAACAAAAATCGGACCGTAACGATTGGAAGGTAAAAATAACGTTACTTGGAACATTCTAATTAAACCTTAATTATAATATAAAAATTTGAGATGTACTAATACGAAACTGATTAGTACATTCGCAACCGATTTCCTTCCGTATCATACTCAATAGTCCCCCCTATGGGAGAAATTATGAGTTTTTTTCTTTGCAAAGTTAATTTTTTAAATTAAAATCTTTGGTTTATTCTAAGCTGTTCAACTATAGGAAATATACTGTGCAGGATTTATGTCACGCCTTTGTCGCTCCTGTTCTCTCAAAACTATCACATGACACATGCTTAGTAGAATGCACTCTTGCATCGCTCATTGGAATAATAATTTACAATTAAATTCATCAGTATCAGGTTTTAGTGTCTGTTTACTTGCAACCAAAATCGGACTAGTTAAAAAATGTAATGCCTACTATAGAAATAAACATTTTTATTCATTTAAGGCATTCTTTAGTATTTATCCTTCCACTATTCTCTGACAGAGGGTTATTTCACATTATGACTGTTAATCATTTCGGATAGGAGGAATCATAATTTTATATTTAAAGGTTTTATTTTATTTTGTCGGACATTAAAATTTGCACCGCCGCACTGTAGTTCGAATAGAACAAGCTAGAAGGACAAAAGTCACTCTTGCATTTCTAGGAAATAATAAATAAAACTAACCAATAACTAACCCTAGATACAATTGTTTTGCACAAACATTGTTTAGTGATGAGTAAGAGGGTTCGAAATTTAACTAAGCAGGTAAGTTCACTTGTGCATGCAAATTATTTGCAATTTAGCGACAATTGTGATCATATCTAGAGTGGTACCTAGATACGGTTCTTTTGTAATGGATTCTCAACTTAAGGGTAAGTAGTATTTTATTTTGTATTGAAGTTGAAAAAAGTTTATTCAATTATGAAAAAAAAAAACTTTCGCCGATAATAAAACATAATTGCTTAAACTAAATGTCCCCCGATGTTTCCGAGCTAATTTTTATGTATTATTTTAGATACATTCTAACCTTTTAAATGGTGTAAAATTTAGCTGCAGCAATGATGCACAACTAATTTTTTCTTCGTTTTTTTTTTTTAGTTTACGCTTATACCATTTAAAACAAAAAAGTATATTTAATGGTGAATGACGTTTGTATGGATCTTAATTTCATATAGAAAATGATATAAGTGCGGTTAATGACCCGATGTTCCAGCTTATTTAAAAGAAAACTCATTCTGTTTTTACGGTATATTTTATTTCCTCGAAATTTCAATATTTCGGTCTTGGGTGTAAATCATTATCAAGGCTAAAACAAAGGGAAAGCCATAAATCAAAATTAATTATGCAAACAATAGAAATCAATGTGACAAATGTGTTTTTACTTGAGAATTTGGTATGTCAAAAAAAGAAAAAAATCAATGGATTATTGAAAATCCTCGACAAAAATTTAAAATAATAAATATTCTTTAAGAAATTTGAAAGGTAAAAACTGACTAGAAAAGTCCGAAATAAAAACAATAAAAGACACATTTAGAAAAAAATAGAAACTATCACAATAAATAACAATAATCAAATTAAATGATTAAATAAATAAATAAACAATTAGGCTAAATAAATAATAAGATAATTAACGAAATAAAACTTGAAACACGGAGCTTAAGCGACTAAGAGACATGTGGAGAAATATATTAAGTGTTGGAGAAAGAAGAATTTTTAAGAAATTTTATTTTCAACGATTCTAAATCAAATTCATAAATACAAGAGGAAAAAAACAACCGCTTCGTCCGGGGCTTGAAACCGCTTGCCGGAAGGTTCCGGTTTCAAACCCCGAAGAGGCGATTGTTTTCTGCTCTTGTATTTATGAATTTGATTTAGAATCGTTAAAAATAAAAGTTCTTAAAAATTCCTCTGAAAAAAATTAATTAAAATTAAGTGTATCCCGCTAATGGAGCCAAAATTCAGATTGCGCATGCGTTAATTAATTTTTTATCTTGTACGTGAATGTACTGCGTATCAGTCTTGAAATTTGTTGTGCTGGGCTTCCTTTACTGTAGAGAGCCTCTATGTTTTTCCTTTTCCTCCAATTCAGCTGTTTATGTAGGATTTTGGGTTTCTTCGCAATAAAAAATGTATGCGTTCTTTATTGCATGCGAGAGACAGCCTGTGCTGTAATTACGTTCATCTTTTCGTTGGTGACTACCTTTCTGTGTGAGTTTAGATATTCTATGATAATCATTTATATGTTCACTTATGCGTATCTTTATGTCCCTTCCTATTTGTGCAATGTAGATCCTGTTGCAGTTATTCGTTTGGCATTTCTCTTCATATACAGGGTATTTCCCACTAGGAGGTCAATAGAGCAAAAGGTGATAGTACTCACCTATCAATCAAGAAATTGTATGGCAGGGGGGGGGGGGATATCAACCGTTTAGGAGTTACAGGGTGATTAAGAAAAAAACCTAGCTTTTCACAAATCAGCCTGTATCTTGAAAAGTACTATGCGTGCGGTCACAGTTAAGAGCTCATTGTATGCAGAAGTTCATGGCCTTTCCAACAACTGCTCAAACAGCTCCGTACCCCTCTCCTCTAAAGAATTATGGTTGTATAAATTAAAATTTTTTATTTTTTTTTATTTTGACCTCTATTATTTTTGCAAAAAGGTCGTTAACATATCTTTTTTTTATAGAAACTGTAAACTGTAGACTCTCAGTCGTTAGAAAGGCCATGAAGTTCTGCATACAATGAGCTCTTAACTGTGACGGTATGGCCTGTAGTTTTTAAGATACAGGTTGATTTGTGAAAAACTAGCTTTTTTTTCTTAATCACCCTGTAATACCTAAACGGTTGATATTCCCCCCCCCCTCCCTGCCATACAATTTTTGGTTCATCTAGGTGAGTACTATCACCTCCTGTTCTATTGACCTCGTAGTGGGAAACACCCTGTATAGCGCACTTTATTGGTTTCGCAATTTTCGTTTTTGTGTCTGTATAAAAAGATGGTCTTAATTTGTTTTGGGGCTGAAGCCCCAGTCTAATGTTGGTGTTATTATTTTATAAAGCTGGAAAGATTTTATTGCTAATGTTTGGTATGTATGTACATATGTGAGTTCTTTGTATGTAGGAATTTGTGTATTTAGGCTGCGTATGTTGTCGGTTGTTATGTTATTGTTGGAATGAGCGTGTTTAACATGTTTAATGATTTTGGTGTGCCCCCTTTCTTTTAGACTTGATAATGGTCTCCACCCAAGACCGAAATATTGAAATTTCGAGCAAACAAAATCTACCTTAAAAACCGTATGAGTTTTCTTTGAAATTAGCTGGAACACCGGGTAATTAACCTCACTTATACAATTTTCTATAAAAAAGGATTTATTTGAAAAATGATTGAATCAATCAAAGCAGAAGAGAAACTCTCATTTGTTACAGTTCATTTAATTTAAAATTGATCTATCTCATGTGACTGCAGATTCAATGAGAGACATTAAAGTAATAACATCCAGATTTTCTGCAAAATTGGTTGAAAAATGGTCTTCTTGTAGAAGAAATAGCTAGCGTTTTCTCAGTAAATATTCCGATTGGTTCAGTGGAGAAGATGTGAAGTTTGAAGTATCTCGGTACAAACTGCAGCCATCAACATTGAAAGGATTAAATATTACAGGCAACCGAAAAAAATATTTTGAAAATTCTTCAGTGAAAATAAAAAGGCAAGGAGTCGATGATCTCATTCAATCTTGAAGTGTTATTTAAATAGCAAACCGCTGCTGAAATTTCGATTCGGTTGTCTGAGAATAGAGATACAGCTAATAAGCAATTAGAGATGTCAGTGAAAATCTTGAGAGAGGCAATATAATAAAAAAATACAGTCTACCGATAGTGGTAGTCGGTGCTTGTCCAGTGACTTTGGCTTATTACGCTGATTCAAAGTCGACTAGCCATTCTTATAAGCGAACACGGAAGTGGAGTATGAAAACAAGACACCAGGTATTTCCGTCGTACTCTAGTGTTAGGAAAGCCTCCCGAGGAGCAAATTGTTGGGACAGAAACGTGTGCAGAAATCAGACTATAAATTAATTGGGATAAAATTGCTGAACGTGTTTTAATTGCACAAGTTAAGGTCATCAGCTCATCTCAGGTCATTTAGGTTAGTCAATGGGGATGTGACTGGAGTTCTGTTTATAGCACAATAAAACTAAATTCGCCTATAGTAGTGATACCAATGTTTGTATTTTGGTTTGTTCCGCCTCGCCTACATGCTGGTAACGACATTGTTTAACAAAACCCTCAACCTGTATATTGTCGACATATCAAGTTTATTTATTTATTTAGAAACAGGTAAAGTTCTGGAAGAAATAAACCAAGTAATTCCATATGTGATATTAATTGTAATCGTATTAATGGTAATGTTTGTCAAACATGAATTACTTTTAAGCATGATTGATGGAAAAGTGTGTAATACTATGACCGAAACTTCTACATAACAAAAATGTCATATTTGTGGAGCTACTCCTAAAATATGAATGATGATGCTAGAGAGTTTGCTAGCAATAAGGATAATTTTGATTTTGCATACCTGAATTCGATATTTTGAATGTTTGTTACACATTAGCTATCGGCTTGACATAAAAAATAGCAAATTAGAGATGAAGATGATAAAGTAAATGTGATATGGTTCAATGAACAATGGAAATACTGCTCGTAGGTTTTTTGAAAATCTGGAATTGAGTTGTCAAATTACAGGATTGGATGAATCACTGATAAGAAACTTAAGTTTTTTACTCAGAGCATTTCTTCTGGATATGACTTAAATTTGAAAAAAAAAATGAAAAACGTGCAAATGAGACTAGAACACTTTATCTAAATCACTATTCATGGTACTATATGCCCACAAGTATGCACAAAATTTTAGTTCACAATACGGATGTTATCCAATGGTACCTTCTGCCTATTGGCCAGCTTTCTCAAGAAGCTCGAGAAGATTGCCACAAAGAAAATTTCGACAGCATCCGAAAGCGGTCACGTACTGCCATAAATAGTCATTTACTAACAATGTTACTGATAAAATCTGATCCTGTAATTATAGTCTCAGAGATAGAAAAAATCTGAAAAACAGTTTTGTCCAGCAAGCTTGTTCTAGCCGAACCACAGTGCCGTCGTCATCTGTTCCGTACCTACTGGTAGCAACTAATTAATGAAAATTACTCCCAGGGTAAAAGTTTAACATAACTAAAGAAGGTAGGCATAGATTTCAACTTTGTTTTGTTCGGTTCAGTGAGAAAAATTCAATTTGAGTCAGACGTAAGTACATAATTATATTGAGTGCAGTCTTGCTCGTGCTGGCCTCAGAAGGAAATTACAGCCTAATAATTTGGGTTATTTCGCTCAGAAAAAAATCATTTTTAAAACCAAAAAGGTGTGGTTTGGGGTCATTCTCCGGAGCAATTCGAACACTCCGTTCGACCTTGCTTTAAGGTTAGTGAAAAGGAATACTGGGTAATTCTTTTACTAGAATTATTTTCTAAAACTCTTAAACTTCAAGTTCCCTCTGTTATTGTGGCAGTTGAAAAGGGGTCTGTTATGTGCAGGGCTGCTAAGGTGAAAGTAATATGAGAAAGAATCATGCATGTTTAACGATAAAAATTATGTTGAACTGGAGGAATAGAAGTATTGAAGATGGCTTTGGATCTTCCATCGTGGGTACTGTAGTAGGGTACGATAGCGCCTGATGGGGTCTGAAAATGTCACGTAGAAAGAAGTTATGTGCTCACATGTGCGATTCCAATGTTAAATAAAATACAAGATTTTTGATTTTGTGAGTACTCTAGTAGGGTATGAAGGACAATGAGGTTATTATACAAAGAATTTATGTACTCACGTAAGTCAAATGTAAATAAAATATCAAAAATAGTCCTGACAAGGCACAGAAGATGTAAAAAGTTGGCTTATTGGAGAAGTTAATGGTAGTTCTTGTATGTCGAATATGCATGATATGCTTAAGATTACTGGCTGTAATCTCTAGCCTCTCCAGATATATCTTAACCTTCTCGTAGTCCCCGCTAACACTTCTGTGACAATAAGATTGTACGTCCGAATGGAGTAATCAGTTAGGATATCTACATGTAAAGATACCACTGGGAGTACCTATGGCCTTATGGTCATGGACTATGAAGCCATACTAATTGGGTAGTCGACATTGCTAATTTAGTACCACGGATTTGATGAGCCCTGGATAGTTCTACTATAATAGAACTATTCACCTCAACATGGAAAAGGCCTCTTGATGTGTTAGTTGTGGTAACCCATATGTTGGCAGAGAGAGAGAGTGTCTGAGTCTGACTTAAGCGGACATTCTTCTTTGAACACAGAAGAATGTATCCTTTGTAAAATTGCATACTGCGTCCGACGAACTGAAGCATGGTCGCTTATTAACGTATGCTTGAATATTTGGCTTTAGACGTAGAGTTGCGCTAAATTAACCGGGTGCCGTGACCCAGAGATTGGCAGAGATTTTACATGGGTCTCGTTTCGACCAGTAACTAAATGTCAAGCATGCACTGGTATAACTGGTACTCACTCATTGGGACAAGATTTACTTTGTTTCATGAGGGCGTTGACTATCGCATTGATACTAATACATACATTAAGACTGGCATGGAATTAAAGTTAATCTATCTAGGTGTCCACTTTAAACAACAAGGATCTTTCTGTTCCCTCTGTTGAGTATATTATGATTATTTATTTATTTATTTATTTTCATTCATTCACTTATTTAACAAGTATTAGAACACAATGTCTCTTAAATTTCTAGTCCAATTCTAGTATAATTACAGTGCTCCCCACTCAGTCAGCAAGGCTGGTATGAGAGTTGGGAAAATCCATCACAATTCCATTACAGCCACTCCCAGAGACCACAAGAAAATAGTGGCCAGTGACGTCCTCAAATTGGAATTGGATAAGCAAACATAAGAAAAACAAAAATATATACAGTAAAATGCTGTGAGTTGCAGTAAATGCGAAAACTAGGTCAACAAAAATTTCTTTATTTTTCTCATGAATAGTGGTAGTGTCAGAGTAGTCCTGATATCAATCGGCAGAGCATTAAAGATTTGTGCAGCCGTTTTTAACAGCCCCTGTCGTCTTCTTTTTGTTCTTTGCCTGCCTAGTGTTATATTATTCCTATTTGTCGTGAGGTGTTCATAAATATCCTGATGTTTTTCTACTACTAGATTTAACCGTATAGTCCTATTTACTATGCTGAACATAAACTTCGCCTTTTCAATTTGAATTACTTGCTGCAAGGTAAATTGGCATGTAAACTGATAGACAAACAGAGAACTAGTATCCCACGGCAGCCGGTATAGCACTTTTAATGCTCTATTCATTAATATCCTTATATCATCTTTCAAGCCTATCGTACAATGCGACCAATTTATAATGCCATAACGAATGCGCGACAAAAAGTGTGCATTGTAAATTAAGCTCGCAACATGCCTCTGCAGGTTAATATTTCTTCTAAAAATTCCAATCAATGGTGTTAGCTTTTTAACTAAGTTCCCTATATGCTGTGACCAGTATAGTTTATCATCAAACAATAGTCCCAGATAATTAATTTTTGCGGTTCTCTGCAGATATTCCGTGCCAATTCTAAGGCAAATATTAATATCTGTTTTGTTTTTCTGTTTGAATATTATATATTTGGTCTTTCTCTCATTAATCATTAACATGTTCCCAGCACAGTCCATTTGTTAAATACCTTTAGGTCATTATTCATCAAACGTTCAAGATCATCCGCATTTGAGGCTCTACATAAAATATTGGTGTCATCCGCATACATATGGTACTCGCCGCATAGGTCCGTATACTGCAAGTTATTAATGTACAACAAGTAAAGAAGCGGTCCTAATATTGAACCATGGGGAACACCGCATTTTGTCACTAAAGATTCACTAGTCACCCCATCGAGCCTTGTTTTAACTTCTTGCTAAATTAAATAACTACTCAATAAGTCATTAACAACGCCCCTCATTCCTAGCGTATTCAAAAAGTCTAGCATCAGACCGTGGTGAACAGTGTCAAAGGCCTTTGACAAGTCAAAAAAGATTGCACCTACATAGTAGCCCTTATCTAAATAGTCATTGATCTTATTTAATGTTTCAGTTGTGGCCAATTCAGTATTACTCCGTGGTTTCTATCAAAACCTCCGTTCGTTTCAACAAATTTTCTCATCTAATACCCCTCTGCAAATTGCAATAAGGCATTTTTTTTGCACCTTATCAGTCCTCATCTACCGGTCATAAGTCATCACAATTGTTAAAATAAAAATTTAAACTTTTGTGAGTATGTTGTTTACCATGGATTAACCTAAACTATGAACTTATATGAACCATTTAATAATTTTAAAATATTATAAATTTGCCTTTCAGTAAGTATATCTACAACAACGTGATACTGTTTCATCAAAATCGATTTCTTTTCTTTGTAGAATATTCGAAAAAGGAACTCTGGTCATCCACTTCATACGTTACCTCAAAAAATAAAAAGATAGATAGAAGTACTTCTATGGTAGGCGATCAGAGATAATCATACTGATGAGACCTTTCTTAAAGCTGGGACGAAAAGGAGGTGTAATGACTTTATAGTAGGCTTTTAGGACCATGATATCGACGACTTTCAAGACCCCTGGGACTCAGCAACAATAATTCGGGTATGAGGTTATAGGCATTGCATGGTATTTATAATTTTGGCCAATTAATCTACTTTAAAAGACGTTCTGTGTACTATCAATATTGGAAGGATATTAAAAACTTATTAAAATCAGTAAATCAGTATCGGATCTGGATACAATATTAAAAGTGTGGGCAAAACTCTAGACTCTTCCGACTACATACATATCGTTAATGTGACATGTGTAAAATTAACTCTCATTAAGCCATTAAAATGGCAACGTAAGTAATTTAGACTAAAAATTTAATTACATCTAATCTTCTAACAATCACCTTAATTTGTAAAGAGTTCACCATGTGAGACAACATATTAAGTAAGGTACCTACTACATCTGTATCTATATACCTTAATTCATTTACAGTTCATCTAGAATACTCTGGAGAAGAATTTAATTTCAGTCACAGTCTCACGCACATTGAACAAATATTTGCCACGGCGAATTAAGATAGGTAAATTATCACAGTTTCTTGATTATTTTCTATTATTATGCAAAAGTTACAGTTAATATTTTCCCACAAAATTATCAAACGGAACTAATTTCATAAATTGATTAAAAAATTCTGCAAAGACAAGTCGCATTGATAGATTTTCATATCTATCTGGAAGATAATTTTAAAGAGCGTTGAGTTAAAGAGCAGAAATGTTCGACAAAATGGACAAAGTTGGGCAGCTCCTTTGTAAGTTTGTCATAAAAAAAAAAAACAACTAGCAACGAAGATACCATAAAAGTAATACTAATTCATTTACAAGGAGCAACAATAATATGGTATGGCAGCGTATTAAGACTTATTTATTTTTCCCTTGCGGGAATGGAACTCACAATTTTTAGAATCGGTCATGGAGAATAGAAGAATTTTAAAAACTTTTATTTTTAGCAATTCTAAATAAATTCATAAATACAAGAGGATAAAACAACCAACCGCCTCGTCCGGTGTTTGAAACCATCCGCATTCTTAAACGCACCAACAGTGCCAACATTCTGAACATTTAACAGGTTATTCCATAAACCACTCTGTTTCAGCAAGATAAGAACCTTCCATGCATGGCTTATGAAATCGTGTAATCAATATGTTCCTGTAACATTACGACATTGTAAATTGAAATAATTCTCATAAGTACCCTGGTTTGTACTAGCTAAGTAGAGAATAAAAAAAAAACTAAAGCTTGCCTTTTCAAATACGTAAATACGTAGCCAAGAAGCATTCGAACAAATGCGAAGGAAAAGGTGAAACATGGTCAAATCTTCGCAGCCCAAAAATAAACCGGAAACAGTCGTTGAATGCCACTGCGACTTTCCTGGCATAGACACTATTCAGCTTGAGAAACACATTTCTATCATAGGTGAAGTGGGACAAGACTAAAGCTTTAATTAATCTTAGGCATATATACATATTAAACTACATCTAGCAGATCATTGATAAATAAGCTGAATAGCAAAGGTCCCAGTATTGAACCTTGAGGCACCCCACAAAATAAAAGCAGTACAGACGACGATGAATAATCATTGATATATACTCGTTGGCTGCGGTCTGCTTATAAATCCCTTACCAGAGAAATGGAAGAACTACTAAAATTAAAAGAAGCACCAAGTTTCTGGAGAAAGATACGATGGCCCACACTGTCGAAGGCTTTTGAGAAGTACAGAAGTATCAAAACACTGAACTTTTTCTGATCCAAAGCCTATTTCAAATCAGAAGTCAGCCAGTGATAACCTGCAAGAAAATTATTGGACTCTACAAGTTCGACTATCTGCTTATATAATAGTTTTTCTAAGACTTTGGATATGAAATATAATAAACTTATTGGGCGAAAGTCAGTTAGTGTAATTCAGGAGAAGAGTACTTTGAAATAGGAAGGACTGTTGACCCAAAACTCATTACTAATTACCGTCCCATCTCGATTTCCAATGCACTTGCACTCGTATGCGAAAAAGTTATATACAACCAACTGCTACCACTAATAAAACCATTCATCTCGGAACAGCAGCACGGATTTCTACCCGGTCGATCCACAGTCTCAAACTTAGCTCTATTTACGGACTCGATCGCCTGTGCCCTTGACGAAACTAAGCAGCTGGACTCTGTACATAAGGACTTTATTAAGGCTTTTGATAAAATAAACCATAAGCTATGCCTTTCCAAAATGGTTAGCTTAGGGCTTCATCCCGACACCGTATCCTGGTTCTCTTCCTACTTGTCCAAAAGAGAAAATGTCGTAGTCTTTAATGGTCAGGAATCTCCATTATTCCAACAAGTCTCCGGTGTACCCCAAGGCACAATACTTGGACCATTGATATTTCTTATCTATATTAATGCTTGCCTTCTCTCCTTTCATCTAACTGCTTATTATATGCAGACGATGCGAAACTATATAGAGTTATTAACAATGTTACCGACTGCGTCCTCCTTCAAAAGGATATTCTTCAACTAGAAAAGTGGAGTTTAGAGAACTGCATTGAAATTAATGTCAGCAAGTGCAAATTTATATCTTTTTACCGCAAAAGGGACTCTATCTCCTTCGATTATACAATCCATAATATATCTTTGACTCGTGTTGATGAATTAAATGACTTGGGAGTTATATTTGATCGTAAGCTTCTCTTTGCATCACACATAAATTTCATTACATCTAAAGCTTTCCGTCTAATGGGCTTCATTTTTCGTACCTGTCAGTCATTTAAGTGTGCGGCTTCATATACTACTCTTTTTAACTCCCTAGTAAGAAGCATTCTCGAGTATGCGAGCCAAGTATGGAATCCATTTTACTCCTCATATATATCACAGACCGAGGTCGTCCAGCGTAGATTCACCAGAATCACACTATTCAAGCTTGAAAACATGTCCATGGAATACCACGAGAGACTAACCAAATTCAACTTGTCTACACTTGAGAACCGAAGAGCCTTCCTGGATTCAATGTTCTTATATAAAATCCTTAATGATCAGATATCATGCCCATCTTTGCTTTCCCGTATAGACTTCCATATTCCGCCTCGGAACTCTAGACATAACACCCTTTTTAGATTGGCAACTAGTAGAACCAACATAAAAGATAAATCGCCCATCGTCAGAATGCAAAAGTCATACAACTCCAGATTTAATAATATAGACATTTTCAACACTGGTCCTCTGTCATTCAAAAGGTTGATTCTGCTTGAGATCGGACAATAAATATTGGCTTATTCCTTTTTCAAATATTGCTTTGCCCTTTCCGTTTATATTTATGCTTAACCCAGTTCTTAGTATGATATTGATGAATATTCCATTTTTATATTATTACTATTTTTATCGTTCTATAGTTCTCCCCATCTTTGATGCCTCTGTAGTCCAACTACAACTGTATTTTTCCTGCTCATTCTTAATTAACTATCTCATTTAGGTACACCTTTAAATGCGCACGCATCGTTCTGTTTTGCTGCTATCCTACTGAATTTCAGCCCTTTAGTGTGGTATTTTGAATTTATTTTAAACTTATTTTGTATGTATGCTTCTAATTTTGTAGTGAATATCCTATTGAATTATGTAACTAGCTGTAACATTGTAGCTTTGAATCTGCTGATTGTTTATATCTGTAATTATTTTATTGAAATTTAGTTCTGCAGTTGATGCAGTGGTTTTTGTCTCGTAAGTACCATATTTGAATTTTGGTTTGTAGTTCTATATTTCTAATCTGTAAATACTAGTTTCATTTTAACTGATTGATATTGAATAGCTCTGAATTTTTCCCTCAAATGTACTTATATTGATCAATTTTGTAACTAGTCTATTGAATTGTACTTTTGTAGTATTTGGTTGTAAGTTTAGTTATGCACTACTAGCTCTTAAGTTATTGTATCACTTGTATTATTTTCTTCTTCTTGATTTAGCTTGTAAAACCATCCACTTGTTTGTATAGCTATAATGGTAGTATCGTAATAGGAGTGTAAAAAGCTCTGTAATGTACCATTTTTAATTGACCGAATAAATAAATAAATAAATAAATAAATAAATCTTCCATGCAAAATGAATTTACCAATAAAGTGAAATAAAATCTTAATGAACCTAGGTGGAAGTTTGTCAGGTCCAACTGCTTCAGACTTGATTGAATTTACAGCATCCATAAGCTCATTGTATTCGACTCCACGAAAGTAGAAACAGTTGGTATTGATATTAGATGAGATAGATCTTATCGAATTACCAGCTGATATATGAGAAACATTCAACTAATTGCCACTGTGGGCAGAGCTGGCAGACGTGAAAAATATGTTTAAGTCTTCAGGACTTAACAATAACAAATAATGTTGTTCCTTTTACCTCCACAGCTACCTGAATATCGCAAATTTTGCCACAATATTTTAGAGCCAGAGATTCTCGTCAAATTTAGGACTTAAATATTGTCGTTTTGCTCGCCTATTTTGTTGAGTATAGCTTTATATAAAAGTCGGGTCTCCTCGGTCTGAGTATGCCTCCACCGTTGGTACAGGTATTCACACTCAGCAATGATAGATCGAATACGAGGTCAAAATCATCAATAAGGGATCAATCATCCAACATTCTACGTATTTCAAAAACTGCTGTAACTAGTGTCAACCCATAAGAAAAGAAAGCAAATATTTAAATAAACGTAGAGTGCGAAAACAAATTACGAAGTTTTGTTTTCGAAAAAAGCCTTGTCAAATTAAGTTACAATATATTATCCAAAGTTATCAGTCCAAATTTTTTTATCACGTCCTGACACTAGTTTATTCGATTGAGTGGAATTCCTAGATTTTTTCTTTGCAATTTAGAGAAAAAAAGGATCAATGTCCCATATGGAGCCAAATCCATCTATGATCCTAAATTCATTCGATACAGCGGAATGCCAGCAATAGAAAAACTATGTTAACATATGAAGAAGTGCATGAAGCTGTTTTTTGTAGTTTTAACTTCCAATAAGAAATATTACCAGAGCATCAGTAAAAAATAAATAATATATCCAGAAAATGCTTTTCATTATGCAAGGAGAGTTTTAAAAAACTTTTAAATCATAGGTCCTATAAAAATTCATATTCCCACGGACCTATGCAATTGTGATGAGACACCACTACATATAATTCGATAATAATAAAATACGTTAACACACATTATAATAGTGTAATCAGTTTGTAACTTAACTTTATAACAGTATTAAAGCTACTAACCACAAAAACCAATTTCTGTTCTGATTACCTATCCATTGTTTGAAAATTAGTTGAAACTTGCTTGCAAATTTGGAGCAATTTAAATCTGATTTGTCACGTAATTTGGTGTTATGTGATATACACAAAAAAAAAAAAAATTAAAATCCCGAACGAAAAAGACTGGCAATTTAGGCTAGCGAAATTCGTCACAATTTCTTTGCTATGTTTATTACTTATTTCCGCCATTCTAAGTGGAAAAATTCATTTATCACCTCTGTTACTCTACTCTATGGCGCGATGACTTCTAAATTTATTCCTTGAAAAAGTGTCTGGTAATTCTAATTATACGCTTCTGTGAAGCTTTCTGGTTTAAATTAAAATAACATTATAGAGACAAGTTGTTCTGACGAAATCATTAAGAACATTAAGACAGGCACTTGCACTGACCTAAGTCAAATAATTTCGTAATAAGCTTTTAGCAAAATGATTTGATTTTTTCTCTCGATGAGGTTAAGAAAATATTTACAGAAAGCGGTCAAATTATAATCGAAATCCGGTGATTAGCGCATGAATAATAAAAATAATTTGCATTTGCAGCGCTCTCCGTTACCACCCGTCCGTACTGGTTAACTTCGAAGTAGGTGACATGAAAAAATCACAAAACCATGAAATTCCGGAACAATTCAAGCAACTCTTCCGTGTTTGTGTTGTTCTATATCGTCTGGCTATGAATAAAGTAACCGCAGAGAACAACCAATATCTGTCACCTGATGATAATGAAGATGAATATTATGGTCTATCATTTGATTTATTAAGTCGATCCAGAACAAAGTTCTTCCTTAATTTAAGGTACCTAATTTAATCGCAAAAAATCCTATGATATAACGTGTGATCATATCTAATATAAATTCCTACATGCATGCTTGCATGTATATGCCATAAATATATATGTATATATCTTCTAAGGCATTTTGAAATTGGAGATTGAGTGAATGGCGGATTTCATAATTTTACACCGGTGCTGATCGGAACTGATGATGCATCTGTTGGCACCTGATACTTCCACTGTTTTTTATTTATTTTTTTTTTGTATTTTCCTGATACCTTCTATTCCGTTGTCTACTACTTATATCTTGGGAGGAAACTGTCTGCTGGCCCAACAGTATAATACATAGAACAGTACCTACAGAATTGCTAGAAGAAAGGCACAACGGTAGGTTTAGTTTTCAATTATTAAGGGAGCACTGACTTGGGGCATTCTTGGATGAAATATGGTGCATCAAGAACATCAATGTTAGCTACCATCATTTACCCGGATGAGGAATAACACTTTTATGTTTGCCTATTCTTCTCGATTTTTATTTTGTTTTTCATTTTTTTTTTTTTAATTCCTATACATATAATCAGGCTGGGCTGATGTACTTTTCTGCTTTAGGAAATCCGAAGTAAAGTTCTGCGGTTGCCCTAGAGAAAGAGAGGTTTTTCTGCTATGAATAGCGTTCCTTGGAATTAATGAGATTACAAAGGTTTATCGGTTGGTTAGTTTTATAAGTAATTTTGTTATCTATTAGAATTTTCTTCCTCTACAATGATGATCGTATATGCCTATGTAAATTGAATTTTTAGGAAATAGAACGGTTCTACACTTCACCGTAGAAGAATGGATTTGTTTTTTTTTTATTTTTATTTTCTATTTATGTTGTGTAGCGGTGTGGTACTGTTAAAATTATGGTTAGATTTTATATAGTAGTTTCTGTGTGATTTAATTAAATTTAATTAATTTAGAAATTTTTTTTTTTTATATTGTTATAAATTGTAATTAGGTGTAATTTTGTATGAAGAGGAATTTTATATTTCTTTTAAAATATCAAATATGTCAAAAAGTATAAATCTTTTCGAAATAGAAACTTAAAAAAAAAATTATCTTCCTATTTTCAACATGGAGTAAGATTTATGTATAACTATCATGTAAGTCTTGTGGAGTAATATTATGCAAACGTTTTATAAACTTTTGTTTTATCACAAGTTTATCTAGGAAAATTACCTTGTGACATTGCAGAAATAATGAAAATAATGAAAAATAAAAACGAAAGACTTAAGCGACGAACTTTCAACTTAACCAAGAATAACTATTATCAATAATATAAATAAAATGTTTTGTTAGGTAGGCCGGCTACATAGTGAACAAATCAAATATAAATTTAATATTTACGATGACTAAGCAGCCAGAATTCACTTGTATGTTATTATTATTGTAAGATGATACTAGAAATTCTTTAAGATTTCTTCTATATGCTGGGCATAATTTTGTAAGGTGATTAAAGTTTAGGAAATTTCTCTCAAATCTTTTCTTACTTATTATTGAGAAAATTACTTTTCTTATATTTTCTCATGATTCTGAATCAGACTCAACATACTATTGGAGCAAGGATTTCAATTGCATGCCTCAAAGTTCAAAGCATATAATTCAGATTTAAAGTTTTTACAGATTTGAGTTTAAACAAACAATCTAAAATAAGAGGAAACTTGACAAATTTTAATTAAAATCGACTTCATGAATTAAATATATATCGTTATTCGATGTTAAATTACATGAAGCAATGAACTGTAAATTAAATTAAAAATTTTACATAAATTGGTCAACCAGAAATTCTGATAAATTTAATTTACAAAATTTCTCATACAACTTACTGAAATTTTAGAATAATAAATACGAAGATTTTACCACGAATAATAATTTCAATTAATAAAAATTCCCCGTTCTTATACTATCACAAAAATCAAGAACATAGTCAATTATGATTTAAAATGACGCAAATGTGGCACATATGCGCTCTTGCAAAGCATTAAATATTTAGTAATTTCCAATTCTATAAAACTCCAATTCGATAAGCTTAAATAAATTTACAAGACAAAATAAAAATCAATTAATTCGACTCTAAAAACATTTATTTGTAAGATAGGGTTGAAGACTTTCTCAGTTATCTCACACGATTTGACAAACCATAGAAAATGTACTTCCAATCGTCTAAATAGAAAAATTATAAGTGAAAAGCTACGAAATATTCATCATTAAAGATGACTTAAAACTGAAAATTTAGCGCATGATTCTTTGCGAAGGCGCCAACCTAAGGACCATCTGCATATATGACAATAACCTAATAAGTGATATACGGCAGACCTATTATTAGGAAACCTACTGCAGTCTAATCACCTAGCAGCTTAGTACACAAATGTAATTTAATAAAATTAAAGCAGAGTCTCGGATATGGACTTTTAAACAGTATTCCAGTTGGATGGGCTATCTGCAAGCACTATGCTCACAGGAAGGAGTTTTTACATCAGCTAATTTCTACTTTCAACAATTTTTTTTTCTATTTGAACTGGAAATTATCTGATACATAAAATAAATCAGATTCTAACCTATGCTTAGTCACGTACTAGATAATTTATTGCCACAATAGTGTAGTAGTAGTGTCTATCATAACAGTCAATCATAGTTCAATCAAATATCATTATGGAGTTTTTCTCAATTTTGTAACGTATTGTTCAGACTAGTACTGATAAAGTGGGCAATAAAAGGCCTAGAAATTCGCAATTCTGAGAAAACACATTGTGCCTTAAGCGTAAAAGAGATCATAGATGCGTAGCAGTGGAAAAATGTGCTCTATGTTAATTTGCTTGATGAAAAATTATACAAGATGCTAACGAAGCCAAATTTATACTCAGCAAGGTTCAATATTTCGTACTATAAATTAGAAAAATATATCAATTACCTAATCCTGGAATGGAGCTCTCCAAATTTGGAATACAGAGAAATGATCAGAAAATGTTTAACATTAAAGAATGATGTAACAATCCATATAGGTTAAAAAAATGATATTAAGTAACAACGGAACTGCTGTTGGATGGATTATTATGCACTTAACGTGTATAGGGGCGTGTATATAACAAGAGCGAATAAATAATAATATTAATTATGACGAATAAGAAATTTTTAAAAATGTATAGAATAGATTCTAGTACATAGGAGAATGTTTGTAGAACATGAAAATTATTAAGGACACAAAATAAATTAACTTCAATAAGAACTAACTTCAGATTCGGAATAAAAAAGATTAGATACATATCAAAAAGATCTGAAACAATTGCGAAATCAATTTACATCTAAAGGTTATGATATTTAATTATATTGAATTTTTCGGCGAATTTATATAGTGGTGTACCCCAGGGATCAATACTTGGCCCACTCTTGTTCAGTCTTTATATAAATGACCTGACCGATGTAATCCACGACGCTGCAATACATCTGTATGCTGTTGACGTGCAGATGTATCTCAGCAGACCAATTGGCTTAACAGAGGATTGCATATGCCGACTGAATGAAGATCTCCAGCGTGTGTATGATTGGTATGTACAAAATAGCTTAGAACTAAATCCTGTTAAATCAAATTGTCTGTCGATCTATAGAAAAGACATTGATACTGATATTTTACCACCAGTAATTATAAATAACACCAGACTTCCCTATGTGGATTCTGCAAATTGGAAAAATATATGGGTGTCTACGGCAACTGTGGCTGACTTCTAACTTTCTCTCGCTTCATATGCGAAAAAAACTGGTTAAAGCCCTGGTAGTACCTCATTTTACCTATGGTTGCGTAATATTCTCATCTCTGGACTCAGTGTGTCATAGAAGACTCCTGGTTGCATACAAGAACGCGTCACGCTACGTATTCAGGCTGCCTCGGACCAGTCACATATCGCCTTACTTGGTTGCCCTCTAGAGGGCTACTTAATCCAACGCAGATTAAAAGTTCTACATAAACTGATATATAATCGGAAGCCATCGTATCTTTTCGACAAACTGAATTTCTTGCAATCGACTAGACATAAAAAACTCTTGATCCCTCGTTGCAGGTCGCGGTATGGACAGCGCTCTTACTTTTTCCAAAGCATTTGCAATATTTTAACTTGTGATGTTCAATACACGACTGTCGGCAGAACTTTTGCAGAGCTTATTAAATCAGCGGATATTTGTTAAAAATTATTGGCAGTTTGAGTGTCTCTCAGTTTTTAGTCTATATCTCTTTTATCTATCTTTTATCTAATCACTCTTCTTTTTCATATTGTATTAGTTTAGTTTAATTTAGTTTATTTTATTTTGTTCTTGCTTGTTCCTTAGTTTTGTTTTTTTTTTTGTTTTTGTAAATAACACTAACTTTTTGCTTTTGATTTTTATCTTATTTTAATTTTAGTTTTATTTTTCATTTTATACTTTTTCTTTTTATAATTTTTTTTTCCCAATTCACTTTGTACAATAAGATTTTGTGTAATCTTTGTGCGGAAATAAATGATTATTGTTAATGTTAATTCCAAACCAATTTGCTTATCAACAAATGAATTGAACAGTTCCTTGCTTTACTAAACCTAAGAATATAGAAAAGAATATATAGAAGATGTTATTAACGACAACGAAAGCACCCTATATTCCTTTCTGAACTTTAAAGAGCATTTCATAGCATCTCTGTTAAATCATTAATACTTGCACTGATTACATATGGTGTGGATTCAACGTATATAACAACTAGATCTAAGGCATGCTTTCCAAGAAGATAATCAAAATACAGTTACGTGGAGAGATGCTTGAGGGTATCTCACCAGATATTGCCAAAGGAGGAGTACTATCTTTACTGCTATGTTCCATGGTAGATGATGATCTTCAACTAAACAACCAAGAATTCGAGATACAAGATTACGTTAATGACCTTATAATTATTATCAAAGATAAATACGAGCCCTTGCTTTACGAAAAGATTCAAAAAGCCCAAAATTATTTTCAAGATTGGTGTGCTGTTCACAAACTATCAGTCAGTCCATGCAAAACATCAATAATACCTTTCATTAGGAGAAAGAAAATGAGGAGCATCCCTACCCTCTTTGGTAATGAGCTCCTAATGTTCAAAGAGGCTAAATAACTCGGAATAATTCTAGATGAGAAGCTCAGTTGGAATAAGCATATTTATAAACCAGTCAAAAATAAATACACTAACGCTAATGAACTGTAAAAAATTTGTTGGTTTGGGACTCAACAACCCAAATATAATGATTTAGCTTTACAAATCAGTAGTTAAGTAAAAAAAAAGGTTTAAAGCCGTTCATAGTATCCGGAATAAAAGTTTTGAAAAATAATTGTCCTCTGTACTTTAGCAGGGAAATATAATTGCAATTTATTTATACTTTGTCAATCTTTTGTACATTTTTAAAAAGTAATTAAAACAAAAAAAAAAATTATAATTGGTATATTTCGTCGTATCAGGAAGTTCATAGGTTTTTACTTTATAGTCAAATCAAGGCCAGAACTAAAAGCTTTCTAGGATACATGCGATAAAATGAAACTTTCGTATTGCATCCCTTGGAAGGACCTATAGAACATCGTTGTTATGCTGTACATTACAGACATACTTGCATCGCAGAGGGTTGACCTTCCTCTTCGGCCTTATTACCTCACGCAAAACCTAGATATCTATATGATCGCTTACAATTTCTGCATTCAGCAAGACACCGAAAAATCCTTATTCCCAGATTCTTTAAACGAGTCATATGGAAGGTTCTTCCCTTGTTCAGTTGATTCGTCTTTGGAATAATTTACCCACACATATCCAGGGGGCGGAAAGCATGCATACTTTTAGAAGGTTACTCCGGTCACATAATCTTTAGTTTTTTTTATTTATATTTGTGTTTTTTTTTATATTTTAATAATTCTTTGTTTTCGTTTGCTAAATTTTCTTTCCCTTTTTGTTTTTCTTTTCTTCTATCTTTGCTTGTATGATTTCTTCTTTTAAGCTGAATTAAATTGAATTGAATTAAATTATTTATGAAGTGAATTAAATTTATTTATTTAGTCTGTAAGTAGTATAAGTTCAATAATAATTAATTTTAGAATTATTTTTTTTTTTTTTGGTTTATTAAGTTTTAAGAAAGTACTATATAAGATAAATATCTTGTGTACAATTTTTTAATAAAGATGAATATGAATATGACCAATTCTCGGTTTAGTCCAGTTTTGAATTTACAGACCTATCAGTGACCGTGACAGCACAAAATTAAAAACTTAACTTAAAAAATGAATAAAATTATACTTCATCAGTCAAACTGTGAGGCTTCAATACGTCAACTTGATCAACAAATATTCAATAGTAAAAAAAAAAAATATATTATGAATAAGTGTCTGATCCACTTTGTCGTATCTTTATTATTACAATGTGTACAAATTGAATGTTAAATTTAGAGCAATCCAATGATTTTATCTCTAATATAAAATCAGAGTATCTAATGGCAATAAATTTTACATAAATTAAAAATTACACAAACTCATAAAACTTATCAATATAAAGGTTATTAAAATTGAAATGAAAACTATTGGACTGAAAAAATAGCTCCAAACATTTTTGATACAAACAAATCACTAGAAGAAAATTTTTACTCATTAATTTTTCCTCACGTGCTCAATTTATTGGTCGTTCAAAGTAGTAATTTTATACGAGTCATACTAATTTTTTTATGTAAGTATTTACAACTTTTCTAAGAAAATGATATGAAGAGACAACATTAAATTCGATGCAATTCACTTTTCCCCAACTGAGGATATCTTCAAGGTCGATATTCAATGATCTTATCATACAATCCTGTTTGACACATGCGACATTCTCTCAGAGTCTACAAGAGTGTTAAAGTAGTCATAAAAAAAAAATTAGATGAGATTGATAGTAAAGGAAATCAGATTATTAATAAAAATTAAGAAGAGAGATGCAGAGATAATAGAGCCCTGGGGCACACCATCGTTCATAGTTCAGATGTAAACAAATCGTATTAGGCGAGAAGATTAAAAACTTTTAATCCATAATAAATGGGAAGGGGACGGATCAAATGTTTTAAGCGCATTCCAACTATTTCATGTCGAGGAAGATAAATAAAATAGTTTGCGCAGAGGTCTAGCCAACTTTGTTGCTTTAGAAACACTGAGACCCTTAAGAATTTTGAGAACATTTCTCATGTATACGTATATTGGAAAAGTAAGCAATTTGGATGCTTACTCCTGCAGGACTATGAAAAAGCACCGGATTATTAATTCTTATTATCGCTGTTCATATTTGGACCTATTGTCATGAAAATTCTAAAAAAAAAACAATAAATATTAAAAAACAAACAACAAAGCAGCTCTGATTTTATATAGAGAGGCTGAATGAAAACACTCAATGCGTAACCATGGCACCAATTATGAAGATAGTTTTCATAACTACGACTAAAAACTATGACAAACGAAAAAATTGCGGTGAGTGGGTATTCCTAACTACATTATACGTGGTAAATAAAGCAATTTTGTTTATTTTTGTGCGATACATTTTAATCGGTAAAACTGCTGTAAAAAAGTGTCGGGAACTGCTATTAATCTAAACCACAACGTTTCATCATCTGACAGAAATTTTCTCAAATTGTGGATTTTATTGCAGTTAATCGCTTTGAAGAAAAAGTTTCTTGTAGAAAATATTCTATAAAATGAATTATTTTTGTATTACGGTAAGAGTTTTTATTATTTAATAAATATGTTTAGACTGATACATTATTTCTTGTAGTTATAACTAAGCGAAAACCATTAAACAGTGAAGAAATTACGACAATGAAAACTTGTAAAGGGTTGTGATATTCTAATCGGAAAATAGCGAAAGAAAGAGAAAGAGACGGTAATTAGGAATTTTTTTAAAAAGGGTACAAATTATGGTTATAAAAACCAAAAAAGGAGAACACCAAACTCACGGTTCGCCAAAAGGGACAATTACGGTACGAAGAAACAAAAAACAAATTAACTGTAAGGCAAATCTAAAACAAATTACATTTTCCCGTAACAAATCAGCACATCGCCAACATATTGCGGCATACAAAAAATGTCAAATGAAATAAAGTTCAGGGAAAACTTAATTTAACAGCGACTCACAAAACAAACAGATTGAATTTCGCCCAAAAGTACATGCAATGCAAACATGAGTGGCAAAAGGTTATCTTTCCCTATGAAAAGAAATTCAACTTAGAAGGGCCCGACTAACTGTTTCAATTGTTACTGGCACGATTTACGTGGTAAGGACATACCTAGATCAAAAAGAAATTTTGGTGGTGATAGTGTAATAGTTTGGGGAGCATTTTCGTATAGATCGAAGCTTCCTATTTGTTTCATTACTACCAGGATGAACTCCGCCAATTACATTGAGCTACTGGAAGATGTTCTTATTCCGTATATCGAAGATGTTATGGATAAGGATTTCATTTTTCAACAGGACAATACTCCAATCAATGTTTCAAGGTCATCGAAAGATTGTGGTTTTGTCAAAAAGAAGTACCCTTATTAGATTGGCCTGCATGTAGCCCTGATTGCAACCCTATAGAAAATCTATGGGGTATACTAGTTTCGAAATGAGTTTAAGCTGTGCATTAAATCATGCTGGGAGACTTACGAACTTAAAACTCTTAACAATTTGGTGAACTCAATGTCGAAAAGGATATTTGAAGTTATAAAAAGTTGTGGTGGTCACACCAAATATTGATTGAAAAAAAAAAAGATATATATAAAAAATATACATTTTTTTTAAAACAAAATAAAATGTAATGCTAATACTGACTGAATTTTAATATATCTCTGTTATATTAGAAAGAAATGACTTTCTTCTTAGAATTTTCAAAAAAACCTACTGCGTTTAAACGAATTAAGGAGTTGGCAGTTTGGACATTTATAGGAAGATTATTCCATAGGCGTGAGATCTGGATAAGATAAGAATTTTCCATAATCGTCTTATAAAAACGAGGAGTTATTATATTCCTATTGCGTTCAGATGTTGCGAAATTGAAGAGTTATCTGAGATACTCCGGTTTGCCTGAATTTAAAAGATTAAAAAAGAATATCAATGACCTACGCTGAAGGTAAGAAGTCAGAGGACAATCATGCAATCTTGTCCGAAAAGGGCAAATATGATCAAACCTGCGAAGACCAAATACAAATCGAACGCAATCATTAAAGGCAACCTCAACTTTGTGGACACAAAAGCAATCAAGCTTAGGGTAAATCGTACTACAATGTGCAAAGTATGGCATAAGTAGCGTCTTTACAAGCTTAAGATGAGCAGGTGTTGTTAAGATACTCGCATAGAGCCAAAGCCTCTAAAGACAGAAGTAGACTATTCTAATCAATGCGTTAACATTCTCACAGCACTTCATGTCTTGTCTTAAAGTAACACAAGATTTGTAACTTTACTTTGCATAAATTGGTACCGTCCAAAACGACTGGAGGAATACTATTTCTATCAAAAACGTTGTTGTGAAAAGCAATGTACTGTGACTTTCCTGGATTCAGTATAAACTGATTTTCTTTAGCTCACAAGCCTATTCTGTCTAAATCATCGTTTATGCTTGCAAGGCAGACTTCAATAAGTCCAATGGGCCTACCCAAATAGATTTGTATTTCGTCAGCATACATATGCACTTTGACATAACGAACTACTTCAGGTAGATCATTGATGAATAGGCTAAATAGCAATGGGCCCAGAATAGAACCTTGTGGTACGCCGTATAATAAGGTGAGTGAGTTTGAGATAAATATAAGGCTATGTCTTGTCAGATTAGTTTAAATATAGATGTTAGAATTAATTGAAAAGTAATCGTTATCAGCCTTTGGTAATTCAATCTAAGATATTGGTCTCCATTTCTCCTTGACGAACACCGGTACATTACAGTGATGATAACTAGAAATATTCTTTTCACGCAGATAACTCTCGGTTTCAGTATGCAAAAAGCGAAATGTTAAGTGCGATAAATGCTGTTAAAAAATGCAATGAGTATCAACTCTGAGCACTGGTATGAAGCGTTTTTAAAACGCCACTCTAACCCATCTGTACGCGTTTCCCAAAATTTTACCAGAACACCAGCGAAGGAAATATAAGAAACTGGTTCAGCGAAATAAAAAAAAAAAGAAAATATTACACAGAAAATGATTTACTGGATATTATTGAAAAATCACCAAACAGAATATTTAACTGCGATGAAACAGGCTTCATTTTAAGCCCGTCAAACAATACATTTATTGTTCGGAAGGGACGAAAGATTGTCTATAACATCAGTAATTCGGATGAAAAGGAATGTATTTCCATGTTAATTATGGGAAATGCAGCCGGATAGCTAGCACCGCCTATGACAGTAATAAATTTGAAAAGGGTTCCAAAAATATTTGCCGATTAGGTTCCGTCATCTTGGGGTTTGGGGCGGTCAGATAACGGATGGATGACTGGACAAACGTTTTATGAATACATCAGAGCCGGATCTATGGGAGGGCACTCGGGTGTACTTGCCCCGGGCGCTAAAATACAGGGGGCGGCAATACGATGGACTTCTGAACCCATAGCTAAACGAGAAAAAATCTAATTACAATAATTGGAAAATTTTTTCAGACCATACTTAACACTTCAGTCTTCTTTCCGGAATCTAAAAGCTGCTTTGCTGATATACTTTCAATTGTGTTTATACTTATACAGTCAAGCAGCTTACTGTCTATTAAAATTAAGTATGTAAGCCTACTAAAAATCCCGTTAAATTCTCAAATTGTACATTTGTCTCATATGAAATTAATTCAAAAATTGTACAAATGTGATAGGCAACCCTTTGTTCCCCATCATCGAATCAATCCTACCTCGAATGTAGACAGATTATAAGACAGTAGGCAGAAGAACAAAGTTACCAGAAAATCATTATTATGCCAGCCGGAGTTAAAGCCTTTGAATTTGAGTAAAAAAACGGATAAATCCATTCAACTTGAACGGCAGTTTGCCAGAATTCCTACCCAGAGTTTTTTTTGAAACTATCTCAAATTTTAGTAGTTTTAGCCGAGAAAATTCATATTGAAAAGCGGCAAAAATAAAAAACTAATATCTAACATAATTTAAATTTTTAATTTGTTATCCTTATGTTAATAATAGCGGAGACAGACTTGCAATTTCAATATTGTATTTTGCGCTCAACCGCAAGTCTGTCTCTATATACTGAGAAGCAGCTCGGTATACTCTCGGTGTACACTCAGTAGTTAGTACATTGGAGCTCAATATTGAAATTGCAAAAAAAGTACGCGGTATACGAGTTTATTGCAATATGATCCTAGTTATAAACCATAATCATTTAATACACGAACCTTTTAGAACCGAATTTAATACTTATACAACTTTTTCTGACATTTAATATTTGACACTTATAAAATTGAAGTGTCTATTTCGTTTTTATTTTTCAAATAGACAAGCAATTTCACTATATTTGCATGCGTTTTGTACATGCGCGGAACTTTCTTAAGTCAAATGACATATTTAGTGATAAATCAAATGTAAGCTCTTAATATCGTAAAATGCAAGTGTGTCTCTGAAATTTTATATTGCAATTGACATAATTGCATTATCAATATATAAATATGAAAATTGCAAGTCTGTCTCTGGTATAAAATAAACTGTATTTGTAATGATACGATTTTTTACTTTCGTTTTATTTTAAAACAGTTTAACATTCAAACGACATTTAAGATCTATAATGGATCTTACTTTTCGCTTGAATTTCAAATTCTTTTTATTTAACAATCATTTATTTCAAATTCAAATTGTTTTTAACAATTCTGATTCTACATACGGCTAGGGTATGCAGTATCTATAAATAGGTCATCTATCATATACATATAATGCCTAGTATACCCTAGAACTGTAATAAAATTTGTCCCAAATAAAGATCATTGTTGGTGGGGGCGGTAACTAACGTCTTTGCCCCCCTTCAAAAGTTTTCTAGATCCGGCACTGATCGCTTATGTATTTCATCCTTGGCTCATACAAAAAACCACAATGATTTTTCTAAAACTTTTCTAATTATTTAATTCTATATTTACCCAGCTTTTAACGGGTAAGATGGTTGTTTTTAATGCATACAAGCTATTTGCCGAATATTGGTACATAACTTGACGATTATTTCTACAGGCACTTTTTTAATATTTGCTTGAAAAATTAAATTAAGCACTAAATGCAGAAAAAGTTAAACAACATTATCATGATACCTGATTAGGTATGAATATTAGATCAAATTATAGATACCTGTACAGCAAGTATACAATTTTCACAATTAATTGATTATCAAAACCTGCTTAAGGTGACGAAGGCTGGCACATTTACAATATTCTTTTCTCATTCCTTTGCTAATTTAATTTAGGACGGGTATCCTCAGAAATTACCATTAATAAAACCAAAATAAATGATGGACTCAGCACAGACACCCTTTCTGGAATTCTTTATTCATTTTGATATTTTTTCTTAATTTATTTTTATTTTTTTTACATATTTCATTCCTCAACTTTTTCCGCAACTTTTCAGTGTATTTTATGTCAATCTTTCAGTTTTTCTGATGGATTCACTTATCACTAAAGTCCAATTCTTGTCATACTTGATCTTTCTTGAAATGTGAAAGAGTTGACTGTAACCATCAAACTGGTGTTGTGATGGAAGCTCTTGACAGAGTATATATAAACAAAAGTTCACAAATACCGGTGTATTAAATAATAATTTATTTTTAACTACATTTGTACCATTACGACTTGCAACTATAACAACAGAATTATAGTATAGAAAAACAGAAAAACCCACGATCTGCCTCTTTTAGATTTTATCGACCGATAAGTTTTCATTAATTCGTTAAAGAACAAATTCAAAAAATTTAAACGGAAATAAAAGAACTTAAACCATCAACACCCATTGTAAACGATTTTGCATACGAAAGTTTCATATTGAATGAATGAATTTTACTATGATTGATGATGAACTATGAAATACACCAAGAAATCTGCTACGTATATGGAGGAAGAGCATCTTCAAGGAGATGAATGATATATAAATAAAGTAAAGTGAAACCTTGAAATATGGATTTTCTCTTCTTCAGTTATGGATAGGATTTTTTTTAGTGCTTTCTGCATTTGAATGACAGACTTTAAATGAAAAAGTGGACAATTCATGGGGTTAGTGATAAAATGGCACTTAAGATAATGAAAAAAAAAAAAAAGATTCAAAATGATTTCAGAAAGATAGTAGGATTGCTAGTGAATGTAAATAAATCTGGTGGAATTGGGACAATAAACAATGAAAATACTGTGAGATGCTATTTTGTAGATTCTACACTATCTACATAGATAACCGGACTTGATGTATAAATAATTGACTTTCCTGATTCCAATATCTAGGCATTTCAATATCAATTCGGAGACGTTTGACAAATCTATGGTGTTTAGTCAAAAGAACATATCTTCAAAAATGGCATATGGTATAATACAACAGAACAAGATAAACAAACCAAACTTTTTAAACAAATGTGATGGCATAGCTGTCTATATTAAATCAAAATTTTTTGCAAGTAACATAAACTGTCAAATTGACGAAAGTAATTCTGTCCATTTGCAAATACTTCTACCTGATAATCAAATAATAAACATAACAAGTATTTATAGGTCCCTGTAATCCTACCAAATTTATAGACTCCTTGGAAGAATTTTTGAAGGCTAATGTAAGTTTGGATAACCATTTGATTTTGGGTGATATTAACATAAATATTTTAGCAAACAGAATGTCTCTCACTCAATGCAAATGAATATCTTGATACTCTAAAAGAATATGGATTTAATGAATATCTAGAAAAAATTACAAGACAGGGCACAGGGAATTCGTCTTGCATTGATCATATATTCTTAAAATCATCCGGTTATACTCTTCGTTCGGCTGTATATCAAACTAGTATTACTGAACACTATTGTACGATAGCGAATATAATATATGTAACTCAAACTGCTCCCTAAATATAAGATCTCCAGAAAATCTTAGTTCAAATACTATTTATAAGACAATAATCTACCAAAGACTAATAGAAAACATCGCGATTGTAGATTGGGCACCCGTCTATAATTCTCAAGAAACGGAAGAAGCCACAAACAATCTTTTTGGTATTATTGATAACGTCGTTAAGCACTCATATAATGATAAATTTAAAAAAACATAGTTTGAAATTCAAAAGCATCAAAAGTTGGACGACTATTGGAATAGTAACGTCTATTCGGAACAGAGATAAAATTGCTAGGAAACTTAAACAGGAACCTTTTAATGAAATACTGCATGTTAAATATATGTAAATCCTATCGGAACAAATTGAGTTATATAATTCGAGCTGCAAAGTCCTCATTCTACAAACAAGAGCTACAGAAGTACTGTGATAATCCACAAAAGATATGGAAAAAAATAAATGACATAACTTTTAAAAATAAACCGGACAATTCTATAAAGCAAATCCTTAGCAAAAATAATACAATACTTACGGGGAACCGTTCGAAATTGCAACTGAACTAAATGAACACTTTATCAATATATTTAGGTGAAACGATCGCAAATTCTGTAGTATCTCCCTCTCATGATGGACTCAAAAGCACCTTCAATATGGCATATATTACACCTGATGAAGTCCTTCAGCAAATATTAATGTTAAAAAATAATAAAGTTCCTGGTGTAGATGGATATTCAGCTAAATTGCTTAAAACAGTTGCCTATTATATCGCGAGTCCAATTACAATTCGTTTTAAATTTAGCAATCGATCAAGGAATTTTTCCCAAAAAGCTTAAATGTGCTATTGTCACTCCTGTCTATAAAAGCAACGATAAAATGGTCCCTAGCAATTATAGACCAATCTCGTTATTACCCAATAGCTAAGATATTTGAAAAATGTATTAAAAATAGGCTAATTAAATATCTTGAAGTTAATAGTATTATTTCGAGAAATCAGTACAGCTTCAAAAGTGGATAGAGCACTTCAGATGCACTTTATGAGGTAACTGAGTTCATAAATTCTGCAATTGATACTAACAAAAAAAAGTTGTGACTGTATTTTTGGACCTAAAAAAAGCTTTTGATACTGTTGACCACAAACTGCTTCTTGATAAGCTTGATAATATTGGTATTAAAAGTAATGCTCTATCACTCTTTCGGTCCTATCTCTCCGATAGAATACAGATGATGAAAATTGTTCATACACTGAGTACTAAACTGACCGTAAGATGTGGAGTCCCGCAAGAAACTGTATTAGGTCCCATCCTTTTTCTTATTTATATAAATGATTTCTGCAGATTTAGTGAATTTACTTTAAGGGGAGAAGTGGTAGCCTTTGCTGATGATACAGTTCTGCTATTTAAAAGTAATTCCTGGTCAACTGTATCTATAAATGCAAAAAGTGGATTAAATTTAATTTAAATACTTAGTTATGTAGACATAAGTTAGCATTAAATCTTGATAAGATAAAACTACATGTTATTTGGGGTTACCACTAACGTGAATAATGAAGTGTCCTTACTAGTCGATAGCTTTGTGCTTAAAAAAGTAAACGAACTAAAGTACTTGGGAGTAATAACAAGCATATACTTTTTGTCACGAAGAGGCTGAGGAGAACTATTTACAAGATCTTAATGCTCCGTAGTATTCTCGACTTTAGCTCTATGAGGATGGTTTACTTTGCTATAGTTCAGTCTATTTTACAATATGGTATTACAGCTTGGGGAGCAACCTTCACAGCAACAATTATGCCACTTCATAACTTGCAAACTAAAATCATAAAATTATGTTTAAGGAAGTCAAAGTACTTTTCAACCACGCAAGCTTTCACAAAGATTTCGATGTAATGACTATTCGACAGATCTACTGCTTTACACTTCTAAAGTTTATTTTCTTGAATCTATCAAATGTTCAATAGCTTTAACACAAAGACATGCCAGTATAATAGACCAAAACTTTATAATAACTTACCACCTGAGGTCAAAGAAAATTTGAATTTGTCTAACTATAAAAAATTAACTAAGATCTATGTCAAAAATTATTCAAATGTCTTTCAGATAAATACTTACTTTATGTAAACATAGAAACTACTTATACAAACATACATTCAGTAATGTAAACTTCTAAAAAATTCCTTAAATTTTGTAAATAGCTCCTAGTTCAAGGTCGCGCTATGCTCACACACAAGCCTAGCTTATGTGAGTCATTAGCTTAAAAATGTTCACTAAATTTAAGATTTGAATTGTTGTTGTATAATAATTAAGCTTCAATAAACTAAATAATAATAATAAAAAAAAAAAAAAACTGTCTTTGTCAGTCTGGGCCGGGTTGAGCAGAATGAAAAGTATCTACAGGGGCACCCTCCCAAGGCGGTATTTTATCACTTTTATTATGGGTGCTCATTATGAATGACCACCTGTCAATACTCACCCGGATGGGGTATAAAGTGATTTGTTATGCAGATGACCTGGTGATATTAGTCACTGGTAGTTATGAATCTGTACTCAGTGGGCTGATGCAAAATGAAATCCGCCTAGTCATAGACTGGACTACGAATTTTAGGTTATCCATCAATCCACTGAAAACAGATCTATGCCTTTTCACTAAAAAAGAAGAATATGCCCAGTCTGAACCTCCGCTATATGGGCTCTACACGTTTGGAGCTAAAGGATAGGGTTAAATACCTCGGTATCATACTAGATAAGAAACTAAACTTTAAACCACACCTCGAGGATAGAGGGAATAAGGCATTTAGAGTCTTCGCAATGTGATGCAGAACTATAGGAAAAAAGTTGGGACTCCAACCACGGATGACTTTATGGATTTACACTAGCATCATCCGACCCATGATAACCTATGGATCTGTGGTGTGGTGGAAAGCAATGGATTTCGCCAACCATCGTAAGATATTGGAAAAGAAAGATACATAGACTGTGCCTTCATAGCGTAAGCGGCGCCCTCAGCACTCGGGCCCTCGATGTTATCCTCAACGTATATTCCGCGCAGATATATTTAATGTAGGGGGCATCAATCGCAGCGCTGAGGTTGCATCTCAATCATAGTTGGATTCACGATGGAGCAAAAGTTCCACATAAATCCATTTTGAGATCGTGAAATCCATCGCTCCTGACATCAGCAGAGACAGCGACCTCCCTCTAGAGGCTATACTGAAAAGTGAATTTAAATCAATAATTCCATTTAGGGCAGATTGGGCGTTGCATTCCGTGCTTCAACCATTAACAAACTCTATTGCTTACACAGACGGCTCCAAAACTAAAGAAAATTCCGGAGCAGCAGTATTTTGTGTGAGGAGCCTCGTATGGAAATCGCCTTACACCTTGAAAGATATGTTACGATTTTCCAGGCGGAAGTCAAGGCCATTCTTGAAGCTGGAAGGTATCTCCTCAATTCGGATACGGTGAACAAGGAGATTGCCATCTGCTCAGAGAGCCAAGCAGCTGTAAAAACCTTGTCAAAACCTTTCGTAACTTCAAAGCTGATACTGGAGTGCAAAATCACCCTAAGTTCTCTCTCGCTGTATAACAGGGTACTCGTTGTGTGGGTGCCAGGTCACAGCGATATCAGCAGGAATGAAAGCGTCCAGTTGGGACCTGTAAGCTATTGCTCATGCTTCTGGAGGGTGAACAAAGGGCCTTGCTGTGCGGGGGACTCAACCTCTTTTCAATCCATATATATAAAAGTTTTTGAAAAAAATTCTCTGTCGCTTTGTACTAACTACATAACTGCACCTTTCTTCAAAATAATTCAAATGATGGGTCCAAAATGTATAACTTTAAAAAATCTGATTATTATTTCGATTAAAAGCGCACAACTTCGTCAGTAGCGCAAAGTAAATTTTTGGAGAACCATAAGCACTGAACACCATACATGTACGCGAGAATATTTGTAAAATCCATATCCATGGTTTCTGCATGCCCATATCAGTTACCAAAGTTCTACTTTATGGACACCAAATTATTTCGGCTGCTTTTATTTCAAGAAACGTCGAGTTATCGAAATTAGCCCAAGATTCGTGATTGCCATGATTTGACATTAAACGATACAAACAGAGACACACCGAGAAAATTTTTTCGCGGAGCCAGCAATGAAGATTATTTTCATAATTTACTAATTACATAATTATCCATCCACTTATATAAGTAGTTTAAGAAAATTACCTCATAGGCCTTATTTACGGATGAATGATGATTTGCTTAAGCTTTTGGGATGTCACCAGAAAGACTATTTGCAGTCTGTCTGAACTATCTGATTCTAAGTTCTTAAGTTGAGATAAGAAAGAAAAAAAAAAATAATAAACCTCAACAAAATTTGGTTAATTTTCATTGCACTACGAAGTGATATTTTTAATTTAATAATGACAAACGATTTTATCGAAAAATAAATAACAACAAAAATGTCACAATTAGGGAGGAAATAACATATTGAACTTACATTGGGGGAAGAGGAAAGATATGGGTAAAAATATATTATTAATAAATTTCAATGTTTTCAATCAAATAAAAGCAACTAAATTCATCAATGGAGATGGATTGAACCAACTAAATTTTATATGAAAGTATTTTTTATACAAAATAATTTAGCAGAGTCACTTTGTGTGAGTGAAGAAGAAAAAGGCATTCACATTTGAAACATTTCAATATTTTTAAAAGAAATACTTTCTTATTTGTTAAGTATTTAAAAAGTTGAAGTTTTTGTTACTTTTCTTGAGTTCTGTGCAATGAATAAGATTTTTTTGTCAATTTCTATAAAATAAGAATTATTAAAAAAACCACCACCAAGAACAAAATAAATTTCTTGGTTGTTTTTTAATCGTTACACAATTGAGAAAATATTGATTTAGCTTTTGTCTCAATTCCATTCTGATAAATTTTAAAAAATGACCCTATTACAATTTCGTTCTTTTGAAATATTTGTAAACAGAAGCCTAAATTGGTACTGACACAGGTATTTATTCATTACAAGGAGGCCGTATATATAGATCACGAATTGGATGAGTTTATACCTTAGACACATAGCACTCGTAATGAAGAACAAAAAAATGATTCATGAGAATATAATGATTTATTATAAATTGCAGACACACAGCCATTTTTTTTAATTAAGCTCAAACTGCTTTTGATATATGTATAGTACATATAATGACATTAAACAAGCAATATGGATCGAATTAACGCGATAAACTTTGTTTATATTTATTTTATTTTTCAATTTAACAATTAAAAAATGAGAAAAATATTATATTAAAAAGAATATTGACAATATAGTTTGTGTTTTGCAAATCCTTGCATTTCTTCTTCTTATATTTCAAAACGGCAGATGCACATCGGAGCTTCAAGTTTATATTATATGCCAAAATACATTCAGTTCTAGCACATTTTTCCTCATTATAGCTATAATGAAGTAAAAAAAAAAACACTTCAATAATTTACTTCATTATGATCTCATTTTCGAGCCATAATGACGTATACTATGTGACACATGGTATTTTAATGAATAGTTAGTAATAATTATTCATTAGATCGTGCTGTGTGTCTAGGGTATTAACCTAGTAGTCTAATAACCTTTAGAGACGAAAGAATCACTGAGAATTTTTGTGGAAATTTGTTTTATTAAGCATATCATTTTTGATGACATTCCAATTGAATTGAAAAATTCTATTCATCTATAAGTGATATAATTTAGATAATTGAGTTCACTGTAATTCTCAATTAATGCTCCGTAGGTATCAGATTTCCAAAATTTAAAAAGTTATGTTGTTTAAGCCCATTTTTATTACAGTTATATTTAAGTACATTTCACGAAAAAAAAAATATAAAGGTCCACTTTTTATAAAAAAACAAAAGATTCAGAATTAAATGTATTCTTTTCGTTCTTGCTGTGAACTGGGAAAGTACTTCATTCAATTCAAATTTAACATTTCGTTGAATGCTTAACAGAGCGATTTTATTGCCAGGGAGAAAATAGCAATTTGAAAAAATCAATAACAAAAAAACAATTTATTTTTTAAGGCATTTTTACCTAAAAAATAAACAAATAATTTTTTGAGCTATTTAAATAAAATCAAGGGGCACCCGAACCATACATTACAATATTAAAATTAGTTACAACAAAAGCTATTGTTTTAACGACAAAAAAAATTAGACTAACCCACCCCATATATGTATACGACCTTGATTCATTACCTGCTTCCGATTTCTATAAAGTAAAAAAACAAATAAATATCGGAAAATCTCCAAATTGTAGAAAACACAAGATTTTTGCTTTATCTCAAAATCACTCAACGTGGAGTGGTATAGGGGTAGTTAGCATTTATACGAAAAAAATAAATAAATTTCGAAATAAATTTAAAAATTAAATTAATCGCATGAAATTGTCCTAACTAGCTGACCGAAATGAATAATAAGTTTTTGAATTGTATTACCATAATACCGTATATTACCAAGTGTCTGAACTTGGTGAATTTCTTAATACTTTCAGCAGACTTTATTTTTTCATTTATATATAGAACAAACAAAAAAAAAATCCTCAGAATAATTTTTCCTGCATAAAAATGAAAAGTGCCTTTCAACCATTATTTTTCACAAACCTTATTAGAAACTCTCATAATAAAATTCAGAACAACTTCAAAAATACTCACCAAAAATTTTTTCTCAAATCCATTTCAAATTTGGAAATTTTTTCAATTCAAATAGCGAGATGATCAGAAAATACGTTAAATGTGGCAAATAAATTTAACTGCTTTTCAAACGGTTGCAATTAAACTAAAAACTCACAATCACAAAATAAGTTTTCACTTCAAAGATATAATTTTACTACAGTTGAGAACGTAAATAAAACTTTTATGCAACAAAACCGTAAAAAAAAAAAAAACAGAAAAAACTACGTGAAGAAAAATTTGTCGTGCCTTTCTGAGTTTTTAACCAAGCCAACCAACGAACCGGGTTAAGTCACACTTTAGAGAAGAAATTATTGCAGAGCATATCCAGTAAACCGTTAGAAAAGAACATATTTTTTTTTTTTTTAAAGTTAGTTTTAATAAAAAATTGTAATTCTTAAGTTTTTCGTATTGAAAATTTGATCAGTTAAAAAAATTTGTAGGTGCATACAAAGCAAGAAAAAACACTTTACGTAGAAATTGAATATAAATGGCGCCAAATAGTTTTTTTTTTTTTTACGTTTGAGTAAATCTTATTGCGACCGCGCAGTTCGCATGCATATTAATATACATATATATATATAGGACCTTCACAAAACACTGACCATCCGCAATTTCAATGACTACCACGCAATTATACACTTGTTATCCGCACAGCACATCTAAATTGGCCGCCTTAAGAGTTTTGTTGCATGCATCATAAATTAGTTTTCACTTTTCATTAATTAATTCTTCGACGTTAAGAGCTTACACTTAACTTGGCGAACTTCCTACGGGGTTGTCTGCAAGGCTTCCCGTAAATTATGTATTCGAAAATGGAAAAGTCTTTTTCAATTTTATTTATTTTTAATTTTTTTAAAAAAAGTTTAATTCTTATTGAAAAAAAAAAAAATTATAAATTTTTTTGAAAGTCTAGTCTACAAAAGATTTTATCGCGAACGACTCTTCTCGATTCAAATAAGTTGGAAAAATCAACAAAGATTTTCACGAAGACTTCGCTCTTGTTTTTTTTTTTTTTGTTTTTTTGCACAGTGGTAAGATAAGACACACACGCTGTATTCGAATCGAATGGAATCGCTACTGAAATAGGTGTGAAGCGAACCGCAGAACAATACGATTTATATAAAGAAAATGTAACTATTATTCGAGACGGCCGACAACGATGACGACGACGACGACTTCTTCCGTAGATCTTCCCTAGTGCAATTTTTTTTTTATTATTGCAGAAGAACAGCAACAGGTGAGAGGATGGGTGTAAGATGTTGTTATTATGAAGAAAATGTACTAGAACGATGCCCCTTGAGAGTATTGAGAATTGAGGAAAGGGCTTTAGCTTATAGTCTTTTCTTTACTTTGGTATTGTTGGAGGTTTGCTTTTATATTATACCTATTTACCACAAATATAAGAAAATTAATTGATAATAAGAGAATAAAATTCGTATTCTTTAGGAAATTATTGTCATTTTGAATAAAACTTGATGAAAATTACAAATTTACTGTAAGGTGGTAACATATAGTGAGTCGAATTTTAATGGAAATCAATCAATCTGTTTCAGAAAATTTTGTTGGATGACCATTCATATAATTTTTTTTATTTTTATTTTTATTTTTGTACACTAGTTTTATTTATTTATTTTTACTGGTTAATTAGTACACAAGATTACAAATCTTATAATTGTACGTACTTAATTGGTTGGGAAAATTTATTTGTTAACGAGAGATATATAAACATACATTTGAATTTAATTAACTAACTGTACACCTATAAAGTCTACATAAATATTGAGTATATAAGATCCAAAGCATATTCTGCCAGTGAAATGAATAAACTATTAGTTTGCGAATTTACGTTATGTGAGCTGTTGTCAGCAACCTTTTAAATGCGTGCTGAGATCCCGCGCACTGAATATTGGGCGCTAGAGAATTCCAGCAGCGGAACACCTGCACAAAGTAAGAGCGCTCACCTGATAAGGTTCTGAAGCTTGGCAAAAGAATGTTTCGATACCGAGCCGATCCTAAAAATTGTATTCGATCAAGTAAATAACTTGGCTCCTTTACGTGGATTAGAGAATATAGAAATAGTAAGCGCCTTCGTGACAAGTATACTTCAAGTGAACATCCCACAAAGGATTCAACATAAGGTGAGATATGATCAAATCTACGCAACCCGTGAATAAATCTGATAGTATCGTTGAAAGCGACATTTAACTTGCTTTGGCAACCAGAATCCAGTTTGGAAAAAATTAAACTGCCAAAAGTTAAGTGAGGTAATACCAAAGATTTAGCGAGTTTCATACGCATATGTGTCGATAGTATGCTAGCGGACGTTCTTAACTGACGAAGGCATCCATACACTTTTCCTAGAACAGAGGAGACGTGGTTGCAGCATGTAAGCCGCTGATTTATTTCTATGCCTAAACTTTTAACTGAGTTTGAGTATGGTATAGTAGTACTGTTGATTGTTAGCGGAAACAATTCACTAGGATCTAGATTTCTCCTGTAAAATGCTATACAGTTTGACTTGAGTGGATTTAGCGTGAGGTAGTTACGGTTCGCCCAGTCAAATATTCTTTGCAAATCATCGCTTAATCGAGAGACGCAGTCCTCGTTAAGCCCTATTGGTCGGTCAAAATATATCTGCACGTCATCAGAGTACAGGTGGACTTTTGAATCCTGTAACGTCATTGGGAGATCATTGATGTAGCAACAAAAGAGAAGCGGACCTAATATTGATCCCTGGGGGATCCCGCTGCTAAGGAAAAGTGGTGACGAAGTGGTGTTATTCACTTTTACTATTTGACTGCGATGCCCAAGAAAGCTTTTGATTAAATTAACTGATGTGCTTGAAAAACCGAAATATTGCTGGAGCTTACTAAGCAGCCTATTGTGATTCACTGAATCAAAGGCCTTGCTGAAGTCCAGAAGAACCAAAATTGCTATGTGATCGTTGTCAATCGAGTCAGTTATGTCAGATACTACTTTAAGTAAAGCAGTTTCGGAACTATGACGCGCTCTAAAGCCTGACTGCCAACGTGATAAGAGGTCGTTTTGTTTTAGATAAGATGCCATTTGAACGTGCATCAGCTTTTCGAGAACCTTACCAAAGAAGCAGAGCAAGCTAATGGGTCTATAATCAGCCATTTCGGAAGATTTACGAGACTTAGGGATAGGCAAGACATTCGCTTTTTTCCATATCAAGGGAAAGTGAGAAGTAGTGAGGCAAGCATTAAATATATGGACGAGAATGTGGACGATATGCGGTAAAATTATTTTTACGAATCGTGGAGAGATATTGTCTGGCCCTGTAGCTGAAGATTTAATGCTGTTAATCGCATATAGAACCTCGTCTGCTTCTACGCACCTAAAAGCAAATTCAGAATTATGTGTGTTGATTTGACTTAGCGGCACAAGATCAGGTAACTGTTGCATTGTGGCAGCAACTTGGATTGAAGTGAAAAACCTATTTAAATTATCAGGATCCAGGTTACACTTGGGCTGATCTCTGCCATATATTCCCAAATTCAGTAAATTCCTCTATAGTTTCCTTGGGTGTTGATTGGGGTTAAGTTGTGAGCCATAATACCGGCGCTTGGCTGCGCGAAGTGAATTAGTAACTTTTAAGTCTAACGTTTGAAAGATATACTTCAGGTCGCAAGTAGAACGATCATCACACAGCATGTTGACATTAAAATCACCTCCAACTACGACGTGGTTGCATCTCGATATAATTGTAGTAAGTATATTTTGTAAACGTGAAGCCATTTCGACGTCAAAAGCAGCGGGAGGGCAGTAAACTGCCACAAGATGCATTTGGAATAGTCCGCCGTGATTTCAACGCAAACGTACTCGTACTAGTTGAAGCAAATTGTTTAATAAAACTTTATGATCAAAACGACAAGCTTTCCTTGTACTTTTATATTTTTTTATGCAGGGTATTCAGTAAATAAGTAAAATAAAATTATGCCAATACCTCTAAAGTCATCATTTACCACTTCAAATTTATGCATTTCAATTTTTTGTTTTTCTAAGGGAGACTGTAGTAGTATATGCCCAAGTAGCTAGCACCTAGCACTAGCACTAGCATTTTTTTCAAAAAATGGTAGCTTCTCAGTTACTTTGTCACTCATTCAAAAAACGCAGCCAATTTTATTGCCAGAAAAACCTCGTAGTGTATGAAAACAGACATTACAGTTTCAATGTGCCTTAAAAATTACTGGTTTTGGAATTTTTAGGTTCTTTATAACTTTAAAGCGACTGCAAGTGAAAAATGGATCTTTTCGTTACTAGCTTGAAATAGTATTGCGAAATTCAGTCATTATTTTTCCCATATTTACACAAAATTAAAAAAACAAATAATCTTCAAAACTGAAAAAAGACCCTTCTGTTTCGGCTCTTGACTCTCAAATATCGGCTCTCGACTCTTGAATATCGACACTCGACTCTTGAATCTCGGCTCTCGAATCACGACTGTCGACTCTCGAATCTCCAGTCATATCACATACGGCCCTAATTGGACAACCCCAACAGTAGCTACCACCCTCACCCCAAAACCCGCCAAAACGTAAGAAAATTTTATCACATCGAAAAGCTCCATATTCATTTTAAATCAAAAAAGCCCATGCAAATCCATCCTACCCTGAAACTTTTTCGTCACGAACGGCACTTTCAGACTATGAGACACAAAGTTGGTGAGTTGATAGAAGTTGTTTAAAAAATTAAATTACTAAAATTTGCGTTAAGTAAATGCAAAACTTTTGGAGTATTTTCAAAAAGTACAAAATAAAAACTGTTGTTAATTTTTGACTATCTTTTAAGTTTGCGGATCTTGCCAAATATTGCAAACTTTCCAAATTATGACGAACAATTATTTGAACGTTTGCAAAGAAATTTTAGAACTGTTGCATTTCGTTTTGTTTTTTTTTTTTTTTTTGCAAAATCGCAGCCAAGTAAGCAATTGCTCTACCGTTTTCCAGCACTTTTTGATTTGTATTTTTTATTCATAACTAATAGAAACGTTAATTTATAATAAATAATTATGTTAAGGTGACCGAAATGAGTTACAAATTTTATTTTATTTATATTTAATTGGTTTAAGTTTGTTGGACTTTTAAATTTTTTCTTTATAAAAGTTTAGTTTTTTTTTTTACAATTTCGCATGTTCTGGAGCTCGGTGATGATTGCAAAATTATTCATCAAATTCATCAAAGTTTAAAAACTTTTGGAATTTAATTGACCTAACATTAGACGTTTAAAGTGCCGTTAAATTACAAAAAGGAAAGAATTGAAAAAATATTAGATTTTTTAATAATTAAAATAATATTTAGCCTCAAAGAAACACCATTTATCCTTGCTAATGCCAAGAAGAAATATACATACTGCGACTACTGACTGCCCATTATCAGAGCAAAGATACGAAGCCAAAAAAGTTAATACCACTGTGATTAAATTCATGAGTTGAGCTTTAACTAATATGCTAATCAATATCGATAGGGTCTGATATATGTCTAATCGTGGTCAAATTTGAAAATTGAAAAATTGGCGCCACCTGTAGGGGAGTTTCTGAAGCGGATGAAGTGAGAAATATTTCCCAAGCTATGAAACAGAATCCCCCATGACAGCCCCAACATAATCCTAACATTCTAAAATATTTATTGATTTCTCATGTAAAACTGACAATAGATTTGAATAGTTCCTGCGTCCAAAACAAGTATTCATATAGAAAAATGACCTTGTGATAATCTTAAGCTTGTTTTTTTATCTTCCCAATCGTAATGAATTTTTTATATCTTTCTTAACAAAATTTTTTAAAATAATTTATCTTAACCGAATGACTCTTTCTGAGTAATAATTTAATACCTGTATGTAAATGTGCCATGATTCAATGAATTCGAATGAATCTGCATGCAATTCGGACAACGATCACACATATGTATGCACATACAACTATTACCTACTCAGATGAGAGTTATTGAGGATAAAAGGGTAAGGTTACTTTTTAATCGAAGCTGTTTTATTATTTTGTTAAGTAAGAGATAATGTAAGTGTAGCTTTTGATAAGGTAAGTAACCAAGCTAAATTACTGGAAGACTATTTTCCTGTGTGGATAGTAGTGTAGACCATATGCCATATATAAAATTATTGTCTAGTCACTTTTCCATAACAACCAATATAAAAGATTTTAGAGAATCGGACTAGAACGCACTCATATGGATTTTTTTTTTTTTTTCATAGTTTGGGAAGTATTTCTCAATAATTTTGGCAAAGTCGTAGTTTCTTTTTTTTAAAAAAAATGAGTTAATTAAGGAGAAATTTAGATTCAAATAAAATTTTAGAATGAATTAAATATTAAAAGAAAATATAGGATTTTATCAAAAAAATTGAGATAAATAAATTCAAATAAAAATTCAAGCTATAGTTAATACCTTTCTTACCTTTAAAACAAAACAAAAAATATTACCGCGAGGACCAGTCGTAAAATTTAATAAACGTTATAATGAAGAAAAAACCCCAAAAATTAAACACGAGATAAAGTGAAATTGTAGAATTGCTCCCTGCCCCAATTCCACAAATTCACTTTATCTCGAGCAGGGGAAGGACGGGGGGGGGGGGGGGGGCTTTAGGGATTTGATAGTGATGTTTTGCGTTTTTCTGTGAAATGTTACCTCCAAGCGGAATATGTTTTTCATAAAAGTTGTACATAATAAAAAAGTCTAAAACTTTCTTTAAGGTATTTTTCAACAAAATCTCATGAAACCGCTCAAAATTGAGAAAAAGCAAAAAAATGACTTTTCGAATCACGAATTTTTCAATATTTTTTATGATTTAATTTTTATTATTATTTATGTTAATTATGAATTAAGATATCATCGAGGCAATAAATTAGACCTAATTGATCCCTAAAATGTTATGCAGGGCCAAGGGAAAATATAGCGGGTAGCGATCGTCCTCCACCCACCCCCCCCTCCCCTAAAGCTCTAATATAATTCAAATTTATACTCTAATCAAATGCAATAGAAAATATAAAAATAATATTTTTAAAACAACTGCTTGTAAATGCGGACCAAAAATTTTAAATAATTTCTCCCTTGACTTAATAGGTACAATCACAAAAGTTCTTATAGTTTCCCTTCATTATGCTATTAAAATTATTGTATATTACATTTTTTGTACAAAATTTAAAATTTTCAAAGTATACAAAAAAAAGTAAGTCTGAGTAGTTGAAATTTTAACACTACAGTGCAAAAATTGAAATTTGGAGCTCCTAGAGTTTATCAATATATTTAATTAAATTACTTTACATTGAATTTGGTTCCTTTGAAAATTTGATACACAAATGTAATATAATTTCAATATTTAATTCAATGTCAAATGAAAGCAAACTCTAGAGAACTTTTACGGTGTAGGTACTCACTAAGTGAACGGAGTAATTATTTTCTATTTTTTAGTGCGGATTTTGATGCAACGCTTTTTGTAAACAAGTAATTTTTATATTTATTATTTTTTCTTTTTTAGTCTTAAATTATTCTCAAAATGTAGAAAATTATATCATTAAGAAATTTTCAGTACAATAAAAATTTTTGCATTTTTTTGTGTTCGAAAGCTTAGAAAAGGTAGGTATCTTGGATAAAAGTGTATGTTGGAAAAATCATCATAGCCGGGGTAATTAATATCAAATTCAGTTTTCTTGCAAATATATAATTTAAAGCAAACAGGGCTATATATACATACATATATCCTATCAAATTAGCACTCCTGGGAAATTTGGTTAACAAAGTGTCGATTTGAAAGGAAATCGTTGGAAAAAAATTTAAAAACGTTGCCTTTTGCAACAAATTGCAGGCCAACCCAGGTAATTATGGTGTTCGAACGAAATTCAAGCTATCTTTATGTGAAAAACACCAGCAATAAGACAAGACAAGAAGTGTATAATGTCGGCCACTACCGGTCCACTATCTTTGCATCAAGTCATTCATGGCTTGTATATTTCGGTGGTTACAACTGATCGATTTTCTATTTTAGGTGGCACCCTTTTTTCCGCCAAACTCATTATCATTAGCTGTAAACATAATGCGACAGTCATCAGAGCTGAGCAAATGTCAAAAATTGCATTCATCAGGAGAAAAGTAAAATTGGAGCTTTTCTGCCAGCTAAAATAAATATAAAAAATATGTAATACCAATACTTTCCCATACGACATTTTAATCTTTAATCTACTTTAATAAGTAGTAATAAAGGGTGTGTCTCAGAATGTTTTTCGTACCACAATTAGTTCAAACTCATTTTAATTACTGTGAAATCAACGAGCAGTTTTCGATTTTTTTTTTTTTATGATTTTTATAAAACACTCGCTAACAAAATATCTGCTGCGGTTGCGTGAAACGATCCATCGCTACTACACTAAAAAAGCTAGCCAAGCTTTTGACATCTGTCACAGTTTCCCCGGGAGCTAGGTTTGGCCCGTGACGATAAAAACAGAAACGAACAACATTCTGAGACATCCTTTATGTATATTGTCTTTTCATGATCTTCGATATTGAATTAGTGATAAAAATGTTTATCTGAAATTGCAGATAGAATATGTCCTTTCGGGTAAAATTGCCCTTAGGCAGACTATTGTCAGAAAACTTTAAGGATGATTCAAAGAGTTTTTGGGAAGCAACTTATTCTTTTTCTTCCTTATTAGAAGCCGTACTACTATGATAGCGTGTATAGCTATTTTCGAATTAAACTCTCTCAGTTTTCATACATTCAGATTTACCTTGAATCATTTTGAACCATTCTGCGTACCTTCAAATTGAACATTTGTATATTTTTTAGATACAAAAATATGAAAATTTTCAAAATTGTCTTTTATAATGCTTTAAAATTGACTTGTATAAAATGATTGGATACATTCAGATATGCCGGCACCTGTATGGTGAATCTGGCTTTAAATTGTGCACGTTTTTAAATGTTTCCGCAACTTATTAATTGAAGTTTTGTCGATCACGTTCTATTTTTGTAAATTTTACGATATTATTCTGGAGTTTAAGAAAATGCATGTAAAATAATACTCAATCTCCTCCTGCAGAATATGTACGAAATGTTCGTAATTTTTACATTTTATATTATTAAAATAATCTCAAATTTCGTAAAAACTACGCAGCAAGCTTCTATCATCACAAGCGTATGTTCGTTCCTTTTTTTTTCGAAACGTTTTATAGATTTTTGCAATATGTTTATTAAATTGCGTTAAAAATTCTACAAAAATCCTATAGATTTTCAGTAATTCTCTCCAATACTACGAAAATCCTTCAGATTGAGATTTTATGTTTTTTCGAGAGTAGAATTTCGTTTTCCTCAATTTATTATTATAATTAAGTGTGACTTAGCTTGTCTCCAATACTATTTTATGTGCAACACATAATTATGTTCCATATTGTTAAAAAAATGTAAACAGGTATATCAAATTTTGTATTGTCTCAAATGCATTCAGTCTTATATTTCACCACTCTATGTATAATATAACATTCATTATTAACAATATTTGTTCAAGAAGGAATTTATTTGGATTCTCCGGTATATAGCAAAAGCTAAAAAATGGTGACAAGTTTCAATTCTTGGTTTTGACTCATCAACAGGTCCCAAATAGCGAAATTGATTGCCTTGAAAAACAAATGAAAAAAATAGAGCAAAGAAAAGAAATGAAAAAATGAAAAAAATTGAGAAAAATAGAAAAAAAAAATTTTATTAAAAAAATTTAAAAAAATTTAAAAAACCAGATTCACTAGAAACGAATCGAACCTGTATATGCCCGCAGTGGGCTGAAAAGAGAAAAAAGAAAAAGGAAGAAGAAGAAGCGTTTCGTGTTAGCAGAAAACCTAACACTCATCGGTACGGCTTGGCTTTCTACCAGCTGTAGACGCTATATGAGAGGAGATCATTTTGATCTGTTTCAAGCATCTACAGCAGGCAAAATACCAAACCGTACCGATGAGTATCAGGTTTTCTGCTAACACGAAACGCATTTTCTTTTTCATTTTTCTTTTTTCATCCCACTGTAGGCGTATACAGGTTCGATTCGTTTCGAATGAATCTGGTTTTTTAAATTTTTTTTTTTAAATATTTTTAATAAAAATTTTGTTTTCTATTTTTCTTAATTTTTTTTTCATTTTTTCATCTCTTTTCTTTGCTCTATTTTTTCATTTGTTTTTCAAGTCACTCAATTTCACTATTTGGGACCTGTTCATGAGTCAAAACTAAGACTTGAAACTTGTGACAAAAAATATAATGGGTTGTGTGATGAAATAACAAATTAAAACATTTTTTAGCTTTTGCTATATACCGGAGAATCCCAAAAAATTCTTTCTTGAACAAAATTATTAACAATATGCACATGATTCTATAAATATAACCCTGTTGCTAAGTAATATAAAATATATATTTATATTACAAATATAATATTATATATAACATTTTAAAATTAGAATTGACATTTTTTTAATCGAATCACCCCCACCCCCTTTTAGAGCATATGTCAGGATCCGCCCTTGTGCAGGGTACGCTATTGTGACAATATTATTTACTAACTTTTAATATAGTTGGATTATCCATGGATTTTTTAAAAGATACTGGAGCATTATATTCGAGGAAGTGACATTAAATTAGCCCTGATTGAGCCCTAAATTTTGACGTATTTAAAATCTTTTCTACCATGAAATGGCGGTCCAAACTTAATTGACGTCCATTGTTGTCATGAGCATAATATAGTATGAGGAGTGTCTTTTCAAAAGGGGATATTTACAATTTTCATTTTTTTCTAAGTTAAGTATGAGATTATATTCTCTACTCTGAAATTCAAGATTTCGTCACTGTAAACCGAAACAAAACGCGATAAACTCATATCAAATCTTACTTGAAAACACTTGTTCCGATCAAAAGGGGATATTTACATAAAAAATATGACATTATTACTGTTACTTTGGTTTCATTTCAAAAAGGGATATTTACAGTACGATTTCAATAGTCGAAATAAATTTTTAAGGGAGAAGTTTCTGTTTTATATTTTTGAGTAAAAATATAATAGTAAGAATTAAAAAATAAAAACTGATAAGAATACTCAAAATATGCTTTAATAATTTTATTCTAGTATAATGTACAAATCAAAAGAGGATATTTACAAAAACATACAACACAAAAAGGGATATTTACAAAATGGTACACAACAAAAGGGGATATTATAAAGATTTTTATTCAAAAGAGGATATTTCCAAACTTTGCAAGCCAATATTACCGGAAGTAATAGTCAAATTTTTTTCAAAATAATATATTCTAGATAACTTATCATATCCTTTCCATATATTCCTCCTATTATTCTGTAAAGCTGTTGGTATTGCTACAGTCAGTTTTTTTGATTTTATGAAAAAACGATTAAGACGTAAATATCCCCTTTTGAAAAGACACTCCTCAGTTTTAGTCTGAGCCACGAATATATTTCTGAACATAAGTATTCTAAAGAAATATTCCAATCGGTTAAGTTTTAGGGACTCGTTGTTTTTATAGCTTCAATATGAGTTCTTAAACATGTATAACAGATAGCTGGGCTGGTTTCAATTCATACAGTTTTTCAAGTTGAGTTATATTAGAGTAAGAAACCACAACTATTGCAATTGAGTTTGGTATAATTCTACTGGTTATCATTACGTTTATTATCCTCAGACTGTAAAACGACGCATTCCATCAAATTAATATCCCTAATTAGTACGAAGTACAAATTGGTATTGTGAACATTTTTACTATAAAATATTTAATTATTATCAGTAAGTACAGATCACAGCAAAAATTATGGCCAGTTTATCAACTTCTTGGTGATTTCTAATGGATTTTAAATCAAGTCATACATAGTCCTCCGTGAGCTCTTATTCTTCTCTATCAACAAGAAATCTTTATTTTAATTCTATAGAAAACCTTGGAAGGTTTTATAATGAACTCTTTCACTGCACTAACTATACTATTTCAAAAATGATAAGGCAATAACAGAAAACTAAAACTGGAGGCGCTTTTGTTGTCTTTAAAGTGGCAGGACAGCCTATGGCGGGATACCGATTATGACCTCTGCAAAAATCCACCCAAGTACGACGACGGCGAACCACTTTTCTTGCCGGTCAGATACGAATTTGATGGTATAAACGTGACCGTAATTATATTTGCAGGCAATTTTTAATCAGGTGTGAAATAAGTGTGCGGCATATTTCAATGGATTTTAATGTCTGATGGCGTAAATTAACAACAAATAGAACTTTACCATCATAGTTTATATCTCAAAGGGTAATATAAAGGGCGGAGAGAAATGGGTACGCCACATATATATATACCTATCTACTTTAAAAATTAAATGTAGTGAGAAATACATAAATCAACAATAGAAGTATAAAGACGAATGGTAATCCTACAGGATATTTCGTAATGAATCCGGAATTGCGTTTCTATTTAAAAATACATACGTATACGTAATTCCCTCGACCCGACCTCTTGACTCCATCTACTAATGGGCAAAATTTTCAAGTTGAAAACAACACCATCGAACTGTGAAACTGATCTGATTTCCATAATAATTTACCTTTTCATGGGTATAAATAAAAAACTCTGTACACCTCTGAGGTTGAATTCCAAGTGGGAAACAAATACCCCAACCATGATTTGATCGAAAATTTTGTGAATTATTTGCCCAGATGCTGTCGAAGGTGTTTTTGTTTTTGTGTTTTTTGTTTTTTTTTTTTTTTTCGTTACTAACTTCGAACAACAAATGCCTCTCCTCTTAACACTTTGGCCGAAATGTTATATATTTTTCAGGCCATTGAACAATGAATATATACCAGAGTACTATAACACTGCGTATAGAAGAAAAAAAACCTCGAAGATGGATATACTTCGTGGCCATAATTCTTAAGTTGCTTCCCCCAGAGCTTTTTGTGTCGAAAGATTATGTAAGACGAATGTTTTGAGCTGGTAAACAATGTGTACGCAGAACACGTGCTTGTTGGACCAAAACATTGAATTTTCGCTTTTTAGTGAATGCTGTGTACATAGATTATAAAGAGCGGGGGGCAAAAGATAGATGAATATTATGCCGGGCATAGTAACAAGGTGAGATGATCCTTCAATTGTTACATTATTGGTAATTTTTATCTATCTAACTACATACAGTTTTTTTTTTTTGCTCTAAGATCTTTAATAAAAATACTCCAAAAATGTTTTAATATGTTCTTGATAATCAGGTAATGACCACATTAAATTAGGCACACAATTCAAATTCATGGTGAAGGCAGTGAACCAGAAAATAGTAGCTTGACTTTTTTATACTCATATAATGTTCGGAAAGGTATCAAATTAATCTGTTATACAGGGTGTCTCAGAGCGATCCAACTATTCCAAACGATTATAAAATTATTTATTTTTTCAAATGAGAGTAGGCGTCACTGACATATATAAAATGGACTGTTAATACTACTGAAATTGCTTACATTATTTGACATTATTATGTGATCACTTTTCTATAGTTGTCTCGTTTTGGTTTAACTACTATATTCCGCGGAACTACAAACAATAAGTTCTATCTTAGAATAATAAAATTTTATTTTTTTTCTTTAATTTTATTATTCTAAGGTTCTATACAAAATTCACTATAGTCCAGTTTCAGTTCAGTGGTTTTCCCAATGAATATATAGAATAGAAATAGATGGCAATACAGTATTTGTAATCCTTTCTCTGTCCCCCATAGCTACTTTTAGGGGCAGGTAGACAAAAATTGCTTAATTTTATTTCTTTAAAATTCAACTTTAAAAAATATTTGATGTTGTAGGAGATAAGTTTCCAAGAATAGAAATAATTTCGAATGCTTCTGTAATTTGTTGAACTTTTAATATGAATATTAAAGCGGAAGTAAAATTTGAAATTAAGACAATTGTCACACCCTGCCAAAAAAAGTTGATCCATATGAAATAGAAAATCAGGCAGTCCATGTTATATATATGTCAGTGATGCTACTACACGGCTGTACTGAGCTTTCACTACAAGGGCGACAGATACTAACACAACCAAGATTTTATTACGCTAAATTCGGCTTATCACACTTCCTGTACTCTCCATATTCTTAGTGTTACAGGTACTGACCTGACATGTATATAAATAGACCACTGACATGTATATAAATGGACTGCTTGTTGAACCAAAAATTCATGAAAGCAAATAGTACCACGTTCATATTTCTGTCTCTTTCCGTGAGAGCATACTTTCCCATTGAACTGTAACGATTAGGAATGAGAAATTGCTTGTCAAAATCCTTGATAAAAACACTTTTTTCGACTCATAATTAAAATTTAACGATACAAATAGTATCAAATACTTTTGGGGTAAATTCGGTAAGTCACACTGACATGCATATAAGTAAATCTTAGAATATAGAGACAATAGGAAGTGTTGATACCTGTAAAATTCGTATGCATGAGCGTGGAATTTTTCATGGTCCCGTGAAGTAGGTCAGCATATATTGAAGAAAGAGACAAATGTACTTACAGTTGTCAAACGAAATTTTATAATTTGCAACGATTTGAATCTTATTTAAAACTTGTGAAAAGTGAAAGATATTTTATTTAACAGTAGTGCTAAAGAAAGTAAAGAGTGTAAGTAATTATCTGTTGATATTATAGTGATAAATTTCTAAGTGATGTTCATGTATTTTCAGAATGAAGTGTTCGATAAAAAATTGTCACAACAACACCAAGGTACGACGTGGGAAATCACTTTTTAGGCAAGTATAGTTATAAAATATTATTTTGTGTACTTTACACACATTTTTATATTAAATTAAATTCAAAATACACAACCAAAACGTTGAAATATCGAAAAATTCCTTCACCCACCGAGATTTGTTTACGTTTATGACAGCTGAGAAACTCTCAGGGTATATAGGTGTAGTGACAGCAACTAAGAACATTTTCGATGGGAGCAAGCGTAATATTTTCAACCATATATCTTGTTGCTCCGCTCTCTATATTGATTCTACTAGACGGCTGCACTGAGCATTCACTACAGCGGCAACAGATACTAACACAACCAGAATTTGACTACGCCAAATTTGGCTTATCACACTTTCTGTACTCTCTATATTCTAAGAAGTAAATTGGCAAATAATTTAAATTTAATGCCAATTTACGACAGTTGGTAGCATTGACAGTGAGAATACTTTCTGAAATCAAAATTGGTGCCACATGAAACAGAAAATCAAGGCTGTGTTCAACTTTTGGCTAGAGCCGGCTAGAGCTGGCTATATGAGGTCGTTTAGTTGTTGGCTATAGCCTATTTTAAGCCAAAAATAAGATCTATAAATGACGAAATCACATATATGTATATGTGTGCTCAATTGTCAGAATTTATTGTTCAATTCTTGGCTGTAGCCGGCTATAGCCAAATTGGTTAGTGTTCTGGAGCACATTCATAACGTAGGCTGCAGCCGGCTAAGGTAGCTGTAGATGTGCGTATCGTCGTTCGGAAATGCAATAGCCAATTATTTGACTTGGCTAATGGCTGATTTACATTACTCGAACATTGCTAGAAAACAGAGTAAAGTGTTTCGCCTTATCTGAAAATACTTTAGAACGATAAGGACAGAAGATAATCCAGCATTACTGAGTTAAATGTCAAATTCCCCGACTAAGGGGAAATTTTTACTGCCATAATTAGCCATAAAAAGTTCTAGCCAGAAGTATATTTTATGGCAGTAAATTTTGCTATTATGGCAGCTGGTACAAATATAATTGTTTACACGCACACAAATTAAAAATATTTGAAGAAAATCAACAGCACATCAGCTGGGATATGTCAAAGTTTATTAAAATTTTTTAAACATTTATTAAAAAAATTTTAAAAATTTTTTTTACAATTTTTAAAAAAATTGTTAAACATTTTTTAAAATTTTTTTAGATATGGAATGTGTCAAAATTTTAAAGGGAATATTTCGTATTCTCTATTGTATTCTATATCTGTATTGTTCTTGAAAATAGTGCCTTTTTTATCCGATTTTGAACTTCAGCATAAACGTCCAACTAATTGATGCAAATGACAAATTGATGCAAATGACAAATTGATGCAAATGACAAATTGATGAAATGCCACAAATGACACTTCGCTATAAAAGAGTGGGAAATAATGTTTTGACAGTCGATCACCTCTTCCCTTTTTCTAACAGTGCAAAGTAATAAGACCCTCTCACTCACATTCTCAGTAAAATCGCATGTTCGAGTAATGTAAATCAGCCATAAATGACAGTCCCTGGCGTTAGGAAAATCATAGTAGCCAGTCTCGTAGTCGACTACAGCCTGTACCGACTTGAGAGTGCTACCCAGCATAGCTAACTAATACAAACGTACTATGTTTGACATTTTTGTTTGTTGTTATTTTTAAATTACAGAGAGGAAAATAAATATTACTGTAATAATGGAAAATTTAACCATTTATATTAATGAGCGCGGGGAGCCATTTATTGATTAATAGATGAAGCAGGTAATAAATTGTGTTTTGTATATTTACATGAAATGTGACTCGTACTCCGCGATGTGGCAATTACTCGTCATATCGACTCGCTCGAGCACCGTCGCAATGTTGCATGCCTTTCGCTCCTTTATCGCTATATGCATGGCCAATGTTCTGATGAAATATCTAGTCTGATCTCTTGTAGAATAGTTCCTGCACGCAATACTCGCGCTGCATCTCGCGCTCATCCTTTTACCCTTCAAATTACCTTCGGCCGTACACTAAAATTCCGTGATGCTTTCTTATCCCGAACTGTGCGAATGTGGAACAGTCTACCATCTTCTGTCTTTCCTCCGGCATACAATCTGCAAAAGTTTAAGGGCGACATACATCGGCACCTCCGCCGCTCTCCTCATATCCCTTAATCCTTTCCTTATCTCCTTCCTGCCACGCTGTGCTTTGCATCATAAGGTATCCCCTGACCTTGGCTTAATAATATAAAAAAAAACAAAATGAATGACATTTCTGAAGCTAGCAATGGCTAAAATCGTTCATAAAGTCAGGAGCAGCTACACGCAGCTATGCCTGACTACGAGAAGCTATGACTGGCTGCGGTTGTGACTGCAGCCGACTTCATGAACGCGCTCCTGGTGGTGTAGCCAAAGTAGCTTGACGTTTGTTTGTTTAATTGTTGATGTCAAGTAAACAAAAAAAAAATGTCTCTATTTTATTACTGTGTGGATACCAAAGGTGAAATTATATACGAAAATAATGTGCCATTATTAACAGACAAGGACGGTAATAGGTTTCACTTATTTTATAGGAAATTAATCCAATCTTTTATTATAGTTGCTATAGCAACTAATTTACTTTTATTACTCGACATAATTCTTACAGTGAAATTGAAACAATTTATGGAAGTTTGACATTTACTCACACAAATAAGAGCCCTAGCTACAGCCATTCTGGCTATACCCAGCTCTAGCCGGCTCTAGCCAAAAGTTGAATACAGCCCAAGCAGTCCATTTATATAACTGATGGACTGCTTGATCTCCTGTTCATGTGGAACCAGTTTTGATTTCAGAAAGTATGCTCTCACTGTCAATGCTACCAACTGTCGGAAACTGCCACTATATTTAAATTATTTGGGAATTCACTTTAACAAAAAGTTATCATCTCTAACTGGAAAGCGTCACTATCTATCTCACTCACACTTCATGGAATGACTCTCCGTCTCACTCAAACTGAAATCTCAAAGTTACGCTCTTAAGGCAATCTTTGGGTACACTAGAATCAATTTTAGTAGGTGAAAAGAAATTTTTCGAAACTAGGTTTCTTGAAGAAAAAATTTTTTTTTCCCGTAATCTAAGAAATAATGTAGCAAGTGTTGTACCATTTTAGAATCCTTATTAAATGCGTCAACTTTTAAAGTTACTTGCCAGACTGGCGTAGTACATTTTTTTTTCAGTACAGTCAGTTTAAGTTCAACGAATTAATAATTTTATATTCTTGGCTCGTCAAAATGTGACATTTTCTTCCAAGCTGGAGCAGTTGGCTTAGAACTTAAAGCAACAAGTTATTACATAAGCACTATTCGGGATTACATAAGAAAAATAAAATTGAAAAAAGTAAAGATTTGTAGTAACAGGAGCTAAAAAACCATCACAAGGTGTACATTTTCTCGAAAACAAAAAAATGCCTATAATTTGAAAAATACATGACTTAGATTTTTTTTTTTATATTTTTCTGGTAACTGTTATGATTTGGTCTATCACCCGATTCCGGCTTGACGTCGACTTACGGGACACCCTGTATATATATATATATATGTATATGCATATATATATAGCACTACCATTGAACTAAAACGATTTGGACTTAATTAGTTTACGAAGAATTTCCATATCTTTCTGTCTTTTTCTATATTAAGCTGCAAAGATCTAGTACATATATACCGGTAATATTATTACTATTGTTAGGATTACCTTTTGCTATAGTACACCATCAAAGCTAGTACGTAGATACAAGAAATGTTATTATTATTATTATTATTATGATTGCCATTAGTTCTCGTGATGAATTTAATTAATTCGAAGTAGCTAACGCAGAATGTATAAAGACTAGAGCGGTTGTAATATTCCAAAAATTTATACTTTACATTATAATTAAAACAGGAACCTTTTATAACGTAATGATGAGCTGCTAAGTAATTTTATTTCTCCTTTCTCTCTCCCGGAGCCCTCTCGGCCTGAAGGTCGCTTAGGTTCACTACTCCTCTCCCTTTCCAGATCTAGAAGGGACTCTGTAAATATCTGCCCTCAGAGTCAGTTGGGTGGTTGGGGCATGCAGGAAGGCAGACCATCTGCGCTTTCAATGAGGATGTAGGTAATTGACGTAAAGGTCACTTCAGGACTGAATGTGTGCCGGCGTTTTTGGTTAAAGGTACGAGATGTTTTTGTATATGGTAGTTGGCAGCGGCAGGCTTTTTCGTGGAATCTCCCCACTCTCTCCGCCAATAGCCGAGGCGAACCGCCCTGCAGTCAACGCTGTGCGCCGAGTGATCTGTCAGCTCATTCTGTCAATTTGGACTTCACGTCCAAGCCAATCACTCAATATAGAGTTTCATAACAACTTCCAAAATTGGGAAAAGAAAATGCTTAAGAAGTGATCAATATATTGAAAGAGAAAATAGTTTGAAGTGAAAACAAAAGCAAAAAATATATTTTTCTTTATTAATGATACATAAACAATAGAAATTATTAGTAATATAAGGATACTATAGCAGTTCGATTTGCTGCAGGCAAATTATATAATCCGTACCATTTCTTAAATCCTACCTTTCCATCAATATGATATTGAACGAGGTCCAGGGAATTCTTATAAATAGAACCGTCGTCGTGATATCCAAAGCCATAAAAGTAACCATCAAGTTTACAAAAATTATAATAATAATCAAAATTGTTACAACCTATTTCTTCGGTAAATTTGTTTGTTCGAGTGTCGAAGATTAATCTCTTTCGGTAAGTAAAACAATATATACAAGGACCAATTGAAACGCAACATACATATTGCTGAATACGAGAATCACTGTAAACAATATTCCATTTCTGTGTTCGAGGATCTAGAATTTTTACGTAATCAATTTCGCCTCCAATGGCATATAATCCTCCATTTATTCCAGCTAATCCAAAGTCATGATTATTCGCAGGCATTTCTGGACCATAATTCCATTCTCCTTTGCCAAAATCAAAAATTTCCACGGTTTTGCTACCGAATCCACCGCATGCATAAATTTTGTTGTCAAAATATGAACACTCATGGCACGTCCTCATAGTTTTTATAGATGGAAACTTTTTCCACTGCTGTGTACTTGGATCGAACAACTCACAAGAATTAGTAACAGAATTCTCTACAAATCCTCCACATATTAACAATTTATTGTCGAATGTTGCATAACCAAAATCTAATCGAAGTTTGGTTTCTTTTTCTATGGTGTTCTCTTCCCCAAGTCCGATAAACATCTTTTCTGATACCAATCCTAATAACCGCCGAGTTGGTTTATAAAAAATAAAATGCCTGGGAACTTTATCTTCATATTTTTGTTTAGTTAATTTAGCAATCTTTTTCAACAGCTCCGCGTTGGCTAATACATCTTTATTGCCGCCCCCAAACAATTTTTGAAAAACAAATTCATTTTCCAATTTAGAGAAGTGTACTAAGTCGACAACTTCCGAAAATATTTGCGAGAAGCTGTTGGTTTCAGAAGCTTTAGCTTCAGACCATTTCCATACGTGTTCAAAGATCTTCTTTTCATCGCATTGTTGATGCAATCTGGTATCAGCAAGTAAACATCTCATCTCCTCGATGGTCAAGTCACACATTAATGAGCTTCCGAAAAGATGAGCAGCTTTGCTAGTGATATACTCCAAACACTTATCCTCCAAACTAGAGATTAGATTTTTTCCAGCAAGTCGCCAATATTTTAGGCAGCTATGATCTGTAATTGACTCGCTCAGTGCTAGCGAACAGATTTCAGCTAATTGTTCAAGCTGAAAAATCACAGCATATTTGACAATTTTTTCAACAACTTCGATTTCTTCTTCGAATTCGCTGGTGTAGATGAACGTAATTATTTTTTCTAACAGATCTGCAGTTATATCTGGCAGTAAAATAGACTCTTGGTACTTCTCTTTCATTGGTAGTGTTAGTAAATCTTTGAAGTAGTTACTTCCTGAGTATACAGCGATTTTGTGCACTTTAATTTCGAATCCATCTTCAGTTTTCAGAATCAAATCACAAAATTCATTTTCCTTGCGTAATTCATTCAGTTGGCTTAACTTGAGCATGTTGAAGGCCTCCAATAAAGATTTTTTCGATGACGTTGCTGTTTCCATTTGTAATTAAAAAATCTGTTGAAGGAAAATTGTAAAAAATTAGTTATTTTGCTGAGTAGATTTGCACTGTTTTATGTCTCCTCTTACCGTTTTGTTTTTTTTTGTTGCAGGACTATGATTTTCAAAGCAATTAAAGAATTATCGAAGTTTCTCTATGATCAAAATACTCGCGTCAGTCTTTTGTTAAGCAAATTTTAGTTTTGTAATACAAATTGTGTAAAATGCACGAACGTGTATATTTCGCAAGGATAGAAATTTCAATAGGCTTCAGTCAATCAAGAAATCAAAATTTATTTATTAACGCCAGAAACAAGAAACTCAATTTTTGTCTTTTTTGAGTGGGAGAAGTCTACACTATGATCAAAGTTTCTAACAACAAGTTAAGAAGCAAAGCAGGCGAGATTTCGGAGTGTTTTATATTTAAAATGCACACGACAATAAAAGAAAGAAAGAAAGAAAAAAAAAATCGAAAAAAATCAAACTCTCTTTAAAACTTTTATGAATAAAGATAAAAAATGTGAAAGCGCAAATTGCATGCAACGAAAAAGAATGGCAAATATTTCATTTTCGTAAATAAATTAGAAGGGGCGGAGTTTGACGTTTTATTATCATAAAATGTTCCCGCGCTTTTGTGAAAACCGGTTGTCATGAAATATTCACACGAGTTTAGTCACATGTTGTTGCTGTAATGGACACATGGCTTGCTGTAATCCTATGATATTTGAACAGCACGTGTTTCTTTCTGTTTACATTCGTTTTGCTATGAAGAGATTAAATGGGAGAACTCATGCTGGATGCTCTGATATTTTCGGGAAAAATGAGAATTTCATTTGAGAGGAATTTTACATCTCCTGTCAGCATCTTCTGGGCCAACAATGAACAAAGCGAAATTTTTTCTGAAAGGTGGGAGGTAGTGTGGACTGATGCACATTATTATGAATAGGTTGAAAACACTGGTTGAAAAGATTTTGAGGGATTACAGGGTTGCCAGATTGGGCGACTTCTCGCCAATTGGGCTACTTCGAACTCAACTTTGGCGACAGCAAATTTGGGCGAGAAATTAGGCGAATCGCAACACTTTTTGATAGATGGCATTATTTTAGTGCGAGTCGCAAAATTTTTTTGATAGATGGCATTATCAGAATATAAATTCGATTGATTCAAATGAGAAAATTCTGGTGAATAAAAATTTGTGTGCAAAGGGAGGGAATATTGCCACTTAGACATTTTCTCTTTATCTTCCATTTCCTCTGCCTTTCTTAAAACCGATTTGAAAGAAGTGTCACCATCTTGAAAAAAGAAAAAAACGGAAATTAGGATCTTGAAGGCCTGACTTGAAGGTATGTATTGCCATTTCCTCCAGATCACTTAATGCACTTCTAGTATTGTCTAGTTGTTCTTGACCTGCATTTGGAGCTTGATGCTGCGTTTCCGCAGCTATCTTGCACTGCTGATATTTAAAATTTAAACGAGCACCAAATGATCGTATTGGTTCCCCGGGAAGTTGACGAGTAAATCGTAATTCATCCATCAATATTCGATATGGCTTATTGGATCTGAATTTTTGTGACAGGGCTTCCTTCAGTTCTTTCAAACTATTGTAGGAAGTTCCCGTCAAAATGCCAAAAGCCTTTCCACAAAACCGAGTTGCTAACAATCTCAAGAACAGACTTTTTTCATCATCACCACTAATGCACTCACTTACTTGATCACAACACTTTATAAATATTTTCGTATCACTTTCCACATTTGGACCTTCGCCCGTAAATAAGGGAATATTTAAATTTACAAGCTGGTTTATTTTATTATAATCTAAAGACATTTTTTCTATATTTTTATGTATTGAAGAAAAAACTAAATTTCCTACCTTACTATTATCTCCCACGGATTTTGTGCGTCGTCTATATATTCTTCCTGAGCGCAGAGTTCCGCGCTGGATCGTGTTTTGTTCTGCCGGACCTGGCTGCTCCTGTGGTTGGTTGATTTTGTCCGAATTCTCCTCGTTGCTCTGATGGATTTCTTGAAATTCTGGTGCAGTTTGTTGTCCTGAAATGGTAGCCACTCTTTCGCTCTCGTTGCTAGTGCTCATCCAACTAGGGCTGGTATTTTCAAAACTGAAAGATGTTATAAACTTTTCGAATTTCCCTGCTGGCGTAGAAGTTTGCTCTTCTGACATATATTATGAGACTAGCGCATGCTCGCCTGGAGCAGAGGCACCTAAAGTTGATAGTCTCTATATAATCCTTACTGGATTGAGTCTAGCGCTTGCTCGCCTGGAGCAGAGGCACCTAAAGTTGATAGACTCTGTTGTGGTTAAGCAACAATTATAATTATAATAATAACATAATTATTATATTATTATATTATTATCATATAATAATCACAATTTTTCTTTTTATTATAGGTTCCTTAATCGAAATAAAGGCTATGGCAAAAGACATACGTACAATTCATACTCAAAACGATATAACCGAAATTGTTCTTTTCATATTAACAAAACTCCAGCAGATATATGCAGACCTAAATGATCAGTATGCCATTATCAATACTTTACACCAAAAGAAACTTCATCCTCTAATACTGTCAGGTACCGAGTTAATTAATATTTATAAAAACATTCCAAAACTCGATGATGATGTGGGTCACTCCCATCTGTATGACTTAGGTTTACTCACTCAAATAACAGAAGTGAACTATTTGCAGATGGATGGCAAATTACTAGTTCTTTTAAAACTGCCGCTAACGGAATCGCTAGAATACACGCTTAACAAACTCTATATATTACCCCATTCAAATAATCATCTCGATTACTATATTTTTGATACCAAAACTAACTTCATATTAAACAATACTCAAAACCGACATTTCTTGGAATTAACCCAGGCTGACTGCGACAAAAATTGTAAATCGTATACGTCGGTCAACTTCACCAAACTTTATATATGTCATCAAGTTTATCCGAAAAAACTGGTAATTTCATTGTTGACTTATTCATTAATGAAACGATAGAACCTCCAATCTCCGCCTAGTCACGCATAATCTCGAGATTTTTATTAAATTACACCGAGTTAATAGTTGGCTGTACTCTTTGCAGCAACCCAAAGAAATAATGGGATTCTGCAAGGGAATCTCAATAAGAAAAGTGCTCAAAAGGAACGGTATATTAACGCTGACACAACGTTGTTCTTATCACCTAGATACGTTGAAAATTCCATACGACAACAATATGAAAACAGAATTACTAATCCATCAACCGGGCCGTAATTACTTTCCATTAATTTCTACCTCTCAGGTATCAGAGCTTAATTATAAATATTTAAGCCTAAGCACATCCAAACCAGCCTTAATTCATAATGACGATTACATGTCAGAACTAAGAAAAGGCAGTGTGTCCTTGAATGATCTAGAAAAAGAATTGTGGATGCTATCATCGGAAAGAAATTCAAAAAAATTCGAGGTTCAAACTCATTTTAATTCGTTTTTTATTACCATTGGAATAATATTAGCTTTATTTCTCCTATATTGTCACTATAGAAATCAAATAAATTGTTTCCGAAATAAAACCCCTGTTAAGGAGTCAGGAAATATAACCTTAAACGTTAGTCCCAACACTTCATGTGTTGAAACGGAGCTTATGCCAACCGGAGCTCCATTGTCAGATAAAGATTGTGTCAGTAAGCAATCAAGTACTTCAGGTGTGTCCATAACCTCTCCTAAAGCAAAAATATTACAATTAGAAGCTGACGTTGAACCAGCGTTCTGCATAACTAAACACTCCAAAATGAGACGATCATATCGAATCTAACGTTTCTAAAGTATCCTATTTAGCTGCATAAACGGAATAGTAATTCCATGACCTTCGCGGTATTAAGGGAAACTAAGTCAGGCAAATGTAAATGTAAAAAATTTATATTATTATATTATATAAGTGAAATAAAGAACTAAAAGATTAAAGTTCAAACCATACGCAGTAACGAAACAAAAAAGGGAGAGAATGTACATACTTATACATATGAGTGTATGTATATGTATGACATATACTGAGAAAACTTGTAGTTCTAGGCAATTGAAAAAAAAAAGAGAAAAAAATTATATAGAAAGTAAATAAAATAAATCTATTAAGTTCTATAATTTCTTTATACAATACCTTTAAAATTTTATTAACGAAGTTGATTTAAATGTTTATTATAATTCAGCTCTAAGTATTAAAAAAAAAAAAAAAAAAAAAAAATCCAATATTGAGAATATAAGAAAATAATACATTTTTATAAATAGGAGTATTTCCATTACTACTATATTATATATTACATTACTTTTTAATGTTAAGACAAAAAATTAATTAATAATTAATTTTGTTTCAAAAGGAAATCGACAGCTGTTATTCAACCATCGCTTTTCTTATTCAAGGAGGGAAGGAATGTTAGGTAGCCCAAATTTTCGTGTTATAAATTTTTCTATTCCATTCTTACCCCTGATTGATGTTGTTGCTCGTGCTATAGCCTGTTGCTGAAAAAGATGTCAAGAATGTCAAGTGTGCGCGCGCGGTCTATGTTGTTGGAAGCTACGGAATTCAATTAAACATTACATTAATAAAGCAACATATAATTTACATTTTACATCGTAAAATTTTAGATTGAGACCTTGGGTAAATGGCAGAAATACAGTAAAACTTACAAAAAAGACTGGGAAGATGACCCAAAATGTAAAGGCTGGCTTTCTAAAAGCAAAAGTGATCATAAAATGGCTTATTGCAATATGTATGCAATTTAGATATACAAGCACATAAAAATGATATTTCTAAGCACAGTTTGACGTCTAAGCATAAAGTAAAAGCTAATACACTAAAAAATGAAAATTTTTCACTTTTAAATTTCGGTATGTATTGCTACAAAAATTTGTCGATATAAAAAATATTACATAATACACCCTTCCCTCGCTTAACGGAAGGGTTCCGTTCCAGAAAAGTTGTCCGTAAATCGAATTTTTTTCTAACACAACTTGAATTTCGGTAAATTGACAATTCGAATTTCCGTAAATCAGTGTTGTACATTGTTAATAAAAAAGAAAAAATATTCATTAACAGAATAATTCAAAAATATTTATTTTACATATATGTATGTACATAATAAAGTATGTACCTATGTATATTAAAGTACATAAAAATATTCAAAAATAAAACTAATTCAGAAATAACATATAAAAATAATTAAAAATATCAAAATTCTTTAAAAACATACATGAAAAATTATTTAAAAACATAACTCTTAAAATAAAGTATTAAATATGTACATAAAAATATTCAAAAACAAAAATAAAATGAATTCAGAAATATGTACATATGTATAAAAATAATTAAAAATAATAAAATTCTTTAAATAACATAAATCAATCCATTAGGAACACAGAAGTGGTGCAATCTGATTCTGAATTTAAATCCTCTTCAGAGCTGGTATCCAAGTTTTGAATGGCATAACATTAGTATGCTGATGTGGACGCAACTGGTTGAAAGAAGCTGGTTAATTTTTGTTGAGTGGCCGATTTTATTTTTTCTCTGTATAGTTGCTTGTAACAATCTATAGCTTCATTTACAGCTCCAGATATCTTCAAGCTACGTTCGTTTATTTCATCTTTTTCCCGCAGGATCTTAATACCTTCTTCGAAATGGAAAAGAGCAGTAGACAGGTCCTTTGTGGTAAGCTCTTGAGTAATATTTACAATATTATTTTCATTCTCGGGTTCTTCAAGTGGTCGATTTTGTTCCAGATGTAACAAATCATCATCGGAAAGACTAAATCCATGTGCATTAATTAAATCTGTAACATCTGCTTCTACAAAATCTTCAAAACCGAGTTGATTACCAAGATTTACTATATTTTGAAGGACTTCCGGAAGAACTTGAACATCAGCATCATCGTTATTGACATTCTCTGGCCAAATTTTTGTCCAAACATTCTTCATTGTAGATGGTTGAATTTCTTTCCATGAATCTCCAATGTTTTGTATAGCATCCTTGATATTATAATTTTTCCAGAACGCTTTAATTGAAGCAAAATCTTGCCCTTCTTTCTCACTGGCAACAATTAGTTGTTTAAACGTTTTTCGTAAATAATATGCCTTGAATGTAGAAATAACACCTTGATCCATTGGCTGAATCAGGGCTGTAGTGTTTTTTGGTAGATACTCAATCCGGACATTATCAGATAAGTCATGTAGGTTTATCGGATGTCCTGGAGCATTATCCAGCAGCAGGAGCGCCTTATTGCTGAGGTTTTTTCTTTCTAAGTAAAGTTTGACTTCGGGACAAAAACAGTCTTTAAACCAAGATTCAAATAAACTTGAAGTCATCCATGTTTTTTTGTTGGATCTCCAAATAACTGGCAAATGGGATTTATTACATCCTTTTAAAGCTCTAGGGTTTTCGGAAAGATATATCAACAGAGGCTTCAACTTAAAATCTCCAGCTGCATTGCCCCCAAGAAGAAGAGTTAAACGTTCTTTTGCTACTTTGAATCCAGGTGCAGACTTTTCATCTTTAGAAATATAAGTTTTTTCTGGCATTCGTTTCCAGTACAGGCCAGTCTCGTCTACGTTAAAAATTTGTTCCGGGACATATTCTCCTTCGTCTATAATTTTTTTTAATATTTTTGGATAATTACGCGCTGCCGCAATATCAGCACTGGCAGCTTCACCTTTTAGCTTTATATTGTGTAAATTGTGACGGATTTTAAATTTTTCAAACCAGCCTTTGCTGGCGACAAAAGATTCACTAGTTGGATTAACATTTTCAATTTTTAATTTTTCAAAAAGACTTTTGCCTTTTTCCTGGATTGTCATTGTGCTCATAGGAATATTACGTTGATTATTATCTTCGATCCATATACCTAACAGATTTTCCATTTTTTCCATAATATTACTTCTATGGCGAGTTAATTTTGCAGCACTTCGAGGAGCAGCTGATTGTGATTGTGCTGTAATTTTAGCGTTGTTATCGAGTATAGTACCAACTGTAGATGTTGCAAGGCGTAATACTTTTGAAATTTCAGAAAGTTTCTCACCACTTTCAAAACGACGTAATACATCTAACTTCTTTTCTAAAGTTATTGATTTTCGGCTTCTTTTATTTTCACCTCTAATAACACGGTTTTTCCATTTTGGTGGCATTTTATAAAGCCTACTTTTTTTTAAAAAATAAGGTAGTTAATGGCAATAGGAAAAATATTATATTTAGTGCGTATGTATGTATGTATGTATGTATAATGTACTTACCAAGAAATAATCAAAGATTCAAATATCAACTACCAAAGAATTTCAAAAAAAAAAAAAATCTAATTTTCAACACAAAAATTCTAATTTTCAACACAAAAAACGTTAAACAGAACAAAATTCTATTAAAACACTTGCACATTTGCATAAAGACAATAAGATAATGCGTTAAGATACATAATGCGTAGTAGCAAAAATTTTCGCCTCTACTACATATTTTACAAATGAAAAATATGCAGTGTACACAAATAAAAACAAAACTTAAGTACTAGAACAAATTTTTGTGCAGTTTTATTTTTTCCGTAAATCGAATTTTTTGTACGTTAACAGAGACCGTGGTATAATTTTTCAATTCCGTTATAGCGAAATTCCGTATAAGGAGTTTCCGTTAAGCGAGGGATGGGTGTAATATATTATTATACAGGTTTAACAATATTTATATATGAAAATGCGAAAAAAGAAATTTTACTGGCACTACATGTAATGATACATTCATCAATAAGAACAATTGACCATCTTAAAGATACTATAAATAGTAATTTCAACATTACAGAATCATGTTCATCTTTAATACAGCATTGAAAATCGAATTTGATTACATCGAATCAAATGTACTAGCATAATCAGGAATATTATTACCCCACAGTTTTTCTACAGGAACTTATTATAACAGATATTGGAAAATCCAAATATTCCTTAATTTGTAGATGAATCGACGGATTGTGTAACAGAAAAGTATTTATGTATTTGCATAAAATATTTTTCTGAATTAAAAGGTAAAATGTCTTGTGGAGTATTTATAGTTTATTCCTATATTTTTAAATATTAGGTAAAGTGTAAACTAAACTTTTTGGGTATAATCAACGTTGTTAGCACTACAGCTGAAGATTTATTTATATTACTTAAAACTTTTTTTTGGAAAATATGAGTCTTGACATACAACATTTAATTGCAATTAGTACTGATGGAGCTAGTAATTTATGTGGAAATAGAAATTTGCTATACACCCGTTTAAAAGAAGTTTGTCCTGGTTTAATTCTAGTCAAATGCATTTGTCATAGTCTGCATTTATGTCCATCAAAACCAGCAGAAAAATTACCAGATGAGTTAGATTATTTAATTCGAGAAAGCTATAATTGGTTTGCAGATAGTAGTCTTAGAAAGGCCAAGTACAAAGAAATTTTTCAATTAATTAACTCCCAAGAATCTGTAACTAATCCAAAAAAAACTAATATTGCTTAGTAACATCAGATGGCTCTCTAGAAGTCTGGCGGTCGATAGAATATTAAGTCAATTTTTAGAGTTAAAAACTTTCTTCGAAATAAGAGCTATAGATGAAAAGTGCCACTCTGCGAAAATTTTGAGTAAATTCAATTCAATTCAATTCATTTATTAATGGCATCTACACAATTAAGTTTCTAATTAAACTTATATCTATGCGCAGGAGATAATTAAAATACAAATAACTCTACAGCTGAACTTATGATATATATATGCTACAATAATAAGAAACAAAATAATAATAGTAGAATGGATAAATAAAAATAAAATAAAGATCAATTCAGAATGGAAAAAAAAAATAAAATTTAAAACAAAAGCCGAAAGAAAACAAATATCTATCTATCTATCTTGCAGGAAGCCCAACAAACCTACACAAAAACTATGACCACTGCTATTACTCTTAAGTTCAAGGGGAAGAGTGTTCCATAGTCTGATGGCTTGGACAAGGAATTGACGCTCAGAAACCCGATTACTGTAGCTTGGCATAGTTAGATTCATTGTCCTCTGAGACCGTAAAAAACTGAGCTTTTGATACAAATAAATTGGTTTGCGATATTGAATCAAGTTACGTAAAAAAAGTATCATGCGAAAGTCCAGATATGTACGAAGTGTGCAACCAAAGATTGAATTCACATAAGCAGAAACATGGTCATATCGCCGAAGCCCAAAACAATAACGAACCGCAGAGTTGAAAGCTACATTAAGTTTTCTCTGGGAAATTGAGTCAACTGCGCAAAACAGCTCACAGCCGTAAGTAAGTAGTGGTACTACAAGGGCTTTAGTTAAAAATACTCGAGTCTGAACGGGCGTATACGATGCAGATAAAGATAGTTTGCGAAGAGTTGCATATATCCTTGACACAACAGAATTAACATGATCCGACCAAGTTAAAGTTCGATTCAATCTTACACCAAGATCTTTTACCACGTTATTATAGGGAATCACCTCATTGTTCATACTGAGTGCAGGGCAGCTGGGTATGTCAATTACGGTTTTATGTATAATTATGGCACTGGACTTAGAAGTGTTCAGAACCAGCTTGTTTTCAACAGCCCAGTTATAGACATTTCTTAAATCAGAATTCATGCACTCGACTGCATCACAAATTTGATTCTTATGCCTAGAAATGTATAACTGAACATCATCAGCATACAAGTGGTATCTACAATGCAGAATAACACCAGTAAGATCGTTGATGAAGATGGTAAACAGCAAAGGTCCTAGAATAGATCCTTGGGGCACACCACTAAATACTGGCAGAAAATCAGAAACTCTGCCGTCACAACAAATCTGTTGCTGCCGGCCTGTGATGTAACTGTTAATAAGCTTACATGCTGGAGTAGAAAAATCAAAATGTGTAATGAGTTTATTAATTAAGACGGCATGATCAACTCTATCAAATGCTTTGGAGAAATCTAATAGGCATAGAATAGTTAAATTATTTGCCGCCATTGCTTCGCGAATGTCATCGCTTATTTTAATTAAGGCTGTGATGCAGCTATGTTTAGATCTAAAGCCAGATTGATAGCGTGATAATAGACCACTATTTTCAATATAATGACACAGCTGATTGTGCATTAATTTTTCGAGCACTTTTGAAAAGAAAGGAAGTATTGAAATAGGACGATATTCCTGGGTACCTAATTTTTTAAGAACTGGAACAATTTTAGCCAATTTCCATTTGATGGGAAATGTGGAAGATGAAATAATATTATTAAAGATATAAGTTAGGTGTACAATTAGGAAAGAAATTATTATTTTTATAAACTTCGGGTGAATACCGTCAATTCCCATGGCATTAGATCTAATGGCCATTATTGCTGTATACACTTCAATCTCCGTTACATTTATGAATGAGTACCCGTTATTTGGATCATTCCGATGAAAAATTGTTAAAACTTCTCCCATTTCTGCCGCCATAGATTCATTGGAGGTGGAGTGAGTAAACTCAAGATTTAATTCATTCAAATCCTTAGAAATAACAGAGGATTTTGATTTACCCACCCCGATGTCTCTTAAATTCATCCACAGCTTTTTATTAGGGAGCTTCACATTGAACTTCGATCTGTAAAAAAATTTTTTAGATCGACGGATTTCACTCGTTACTGAATTACGTAGAGTACGAAAAATGTTCCAACATTCAGGGGTTCTAAAGCATTGCCACCTTCTATAGGCCAAATTACGTTGATAGATTAAATTTTTAATTCTCGGTGTAAACCACGGACAGGTTGGATCAATGGTAAGCCTTCTTTTAAGCGGTACAAATCTGTTAAAAAGATAGTTCACTAAAGATCCAATATAATCAACTTGATCATTGACTGATACCAAGGAATATAATTGATTCCAGTCCAATGCAGATGCCTCTGCATATAGGCTATCGTGGTCAATACTAGAAAAATCGCGGTAATAGAAGGATTCTTCTACAGCATCCGTTTGCCCCACACCATATATGAAAAATATTAAATCATGCCTGGAAAAGTTGGGAACTGAAAGTTGGTTAAAAAATTCTACCTTTTCAACATTATTAACAATGAAAAGGTCTAGCAATGACGACGAGGTAGAAGTAAAATGCGTTGGACATGTATTATTCACAAAATTTAAGCCAAACGACTCGATCATATCCCTGAAGTATCTTGCTGTTGCATTGGAGGTGAGTAAGTCTATGTTGAAATCACCACATATAATTAAATGGGCATACTGATGACTAATGTCAGCAATTAGTATTTCCAGTGCACTGATATCCGATATATGAGGTGGTTTATAGACTGTACCGATTAAGCATCTTTGATGGTTAACAAGAATTTCAACAAATATGTATTCGACCTCTGCCAAAGGATCAGAATAAGCAACAAGGTGTGAATGGAACGTATTATTCACATACATCGCAACACCACCACCCACTCGGCCCGTGCGATCATTCCTAAAAACCTTAAACTTTTGTAAGCTGACAAGATCGTTGTCAATATGTGGCCGCAGCCAAGTCTCAGACACACAAATCACATCCATATGTGAATTATTAAAAGTATCTCTGAATTCGTCAACCTTTGGCAATAAGCTCTGGGCATTAAGATGACAGACTTTCAATCCACGGCTCCTATTACACATTATGTTCAACAAAACGCGAGAATTATTGACCAGTCCATCAGACACTGAAACACCTGAACTATTCATATTAAAAACAACTTAAAAACAAAGATACAAGTAAATGACAGCAGAAGTCACGGCTGATACGGAAAATATAGCAGGAATACCTGTTCAGACTTACACTGCAAGATAGATTAACAATAAACATAAAATTATAGATTTCAATACTTGGCAAATTAATTACAATACTTTGTGAATATAAAATATTAGAAGTGTTTACCACAAACATTATGATATGTACAAAAATACTCTATATCAAACTAAATCTCCACTCAAAGTTACTACTATAGTAATTTCCAATATTAAACTACTAAATTCATTTAATCACTAACCCAAGTTACTCTACAAGTTGATTCAAAAGTTCAATAAGATGTACAGAAGCAAAGAAAACTAAAACGAAAACACAAAGAATAGGTAAATTCAGCAATAATAAATTATGTTTGTACATATATCATGCAATTTCATGCATCCGAAAAGAGTCTAGTTTTGAGATATCACTTATGATAAGAGTTTCACCTCCGGGATCTTTCCGTACGTGTATACTTCCACCGATAGAGAAAACAGATGCCAGCTGTTTTTGGCGCTTCAGTCGCAATGCTTCTCGATAAATTACATAATTTGACCTAGTAAGACTTTCCTTAATAAATATGCGATTTGATGATTGAAAACCAAGGTCACGCAGAGTAAGATGTGCATGCGAGGCCCTTTGCTTCATGAAGACGGCTTTTAAAACAATGCCTTTATCGTGAGCAGAGATAAATTTAATTATAATAGAGGTACCCGTCACATTTGAAGATTTTGGCTTAACACGAAAAATACTTTTAACCGATGGTGTAGAAATTTCTATCACGTTACAGAGTTTTTCGAATATACTAGTCAAATTCTCATTCGGTTCTTTGGGTATACCATTGACTACAACATCTGCAGCATTTTGTTGACGTTCCAATGCATCAATTCTGATCACAAGGTTGCTTGGAATCGTGTGAAGCTCCGTTACCTGACGATCGACTTTGACTTCAAGTGCATTTAATAAATTTCGATGGACATCTGCTATGATCTCTATGATCTTTGAATGCAACTCATTAAGTTGCTGCTGGAAATTCGACTGTAGCCAATCCACTTTTTCATTTAAGCCGACTAGTAATGATTTGATGTCTGCATTCTCTACTATTTCAGCACACGTAGAAGGTGCTGTAGAAGTATGTGCAATACTTGCATCTACAGCAAGTGTATTAGTAGTTGGAAGGCGTAGGTGTAGTTGCTTTCCCTCCCTTTTTGTTACTTCTTGTATCAACGCCACTACCAACCATGATTGCGGGTATTAATGTAATTTTAATTAAAAGACCACAGGAAGGAAATATTAGTGATTTTCACAAATTCAAAAGGTATTTTTAATATTAACCACACCGATTATTAGGATGCCGAATTTTTACACGAGAGAATAAATAGATGACTAGATAACTTGCAGAGAACTCGTTAGACACGTCTAGCTGTCAGCACACATCACACTATATATATATATATAAACTTTATAAAAATGAAATGAATATCTTATTACTTATATTTTTACAGCCAATTTGAAAAGAAATTAATTGCCTTAATCTATATTTCCAAAGTAATAATGTTGATTTTTTTAAAGCTCACATGGAAATTTTGTATTTCATTAAAACTTTAGCACGAAAAATATTATTACCTAATAATATTTGTGATTGTGAAGACAATTTATTAGCAAGTATAGAACTTTCTTTATCTCACGAAGGCAGCTTTTTAGAGCTGGAAAAACAATATTTTGGGATTAAATTTTCAGAAGCAGCTTTCAACTGTAAATGAAGCGCGAGTGAAATTAAATATGTTAAAGAAAATTGTAAAAAATTTCTTTGTGCTTTATTAAAAGAATTACTCCTGCTGAGAATGCCTACTCATCTTGATATATTTAAAAAAGCTAGTAATATTTCACCAATAGTATTACTTAGTGCGAATAAGCCTGATTCTCTAGATTTACCGTCACTATTTGTAAATAAGGAGCTAAGCAATGATGTTGAAACGCAGTTTTATAAATTATTATCTATTGATTTCAAAGAATTATTTCCTGAAAAAATTCCTGACGATTCTACTGAATTTTGGTCGAAAATAGTTTCTTTCGAATCAGCATCAGGACAATTTCTTTTTAAAGAGTTAATTTCAATGGTTCTCGCAATATTATCGTTACCATCATCAAATGTTTTCGTTGAACGGAGCTTCAGCTACATGAATATTATTAAAAATAGCTTGAGAAACAAATTTTAAATTTTAATACATTGTCGTCATTAATGCGTATTAGACTTCATTTGTATGCTAATAATTTTTGCTGTAAAGACTATACCACAGATAAGAAATACCCAGATATGGATTTTGTTAAAGAAGCTCTGACGCCAAACGGCTGTGTATAAGCCAGCCACTCATGTGCCATAAGCCAGCCATAGCTTTTCGTTCCAATATGCACATCCGCCAGCCATGTGCTTTCATCAGAGGCAACAACCAGTTAACTAAAAGCAGAGATATTTGGTTTATGATATATTTGTGTTAAAAGTTTCACCACAATTGTGATTGTGTGTTGATATTATTACACGTTTTATGTGATCTATTTACTTTTTTACTGGCAAATTACAGCAACAGGCACTCGCTATCGGCACAGCCAGTCTTAAGAACAGATATTATTGTTTATGGCTTTTGTGTATACGAATACAACTGTTAGATTTTTACCTCTGATACAGATATAATTGATTCTGGCTTTAGGGAACAGTAGATTAAATAATTGTGATTGTGTTTTGGTGAAATAAATAATATTATAATACAAAAAAAGAGATTTTTTCTAATTGTGTTTTATAATATATTTAATCATATATTCACTTTGTGATTAAAATGGGTAAACCTTGGCATATAAAATGCTCAATAGTGAATTGTTTGTCAAATAGCAAATACTTTCCTGAAAGGGCACAATAAGAAAAAATCCTAATAACCCTAAACTAAAAATATTAAATCATCTGTAAAAAAGATGTGTTTATTATATATTATAATTTTGAATAAAATTCTATTGGAGACTGTCCGTTCGAATGTTCTTTGTGCAAAAGCAATAACCATCTGCAACGATATGAGATTTACCTTTCCATAACTTTCGTAATTATTCAATTATGTATACTTATTAAGCAAAATAGAACAAAATATACAACCAATAATGAATTTAAAATTGGTGTACTAATTTTTAAACAGGGGCTCTTTCGTAGCGCTATTATTTGCATCTTTCCAGCTTCCATAATTTATACTTATACATGTAAGCCTATCGCATGTGTAAATCCTCTGTTCTTCTTGGCAGGAGCGGTGAATATTTAAATGCCGATTCCTTTGTTCAGCAGGAGAAAGCAAAGTGAGGAAGTAAAATTTTGACTTATCACCTTGTAATTCTTCTTTGGCAAGATCGGTGGTTGCCTCGACAGCAGCATTAATGCCGAATTTCCGTCCATTGAAGTAAAAGTAACACTGATTATCTTAGTCTATTAAATCACTGAATAATTAGAGGCATTTATAGTACTTGGATTGTGTTTACATTACATTTATGTTTAATGTAAGTATAACAGTGTGAATTAACTTTGTGCTTAAATTTTTCAATAGTAATGTTAAGGAAAAAGTTCTTAAAAATAAAGTATTATCTGTTCAAAATATTCAAGAAGCCATAGTACATAGTACAAAGGGGATTAGGGCTACAGGCGACACCACTCTAAATAAAAACGAGTGAAGTCAGTTACCTCTGCGGTCACTTGGAAATACTGCTTTTGTGTATTGTTTGTTTATTTTTGTTTGCCCTATTTTTATTCTTTGCAAAATTATATAATCAACAGGTTTTTTAGACTAATTATATCAAATTCTAACACTACTTTTCATAATTATTATTAAGCGTTTTAGATTTAAAGGAAATTTGTTATTAACTGACAATTTGTACAAGGATATAAAGTGAAGCAGAAACAATTTTAATTTTCAATTGATTATTTTAATACTTATTCGCTTCCAAGTCCTTTAAATAAGACGTGTAGACGGACGGACAGACGGACGGACTGACATGTAAAAATCAAAATAACTTTTAATTTTATGCATTTTTTTGCTCTACCAGCATTATTTCTGTGCGTTTCAAACGGAATGACAAACTTATGTTAGAGAAAAATGCAAAAAAAGTAATATGTGGGATATGCTATTTTCAAAATTGTTGTCAAAAAGTTAAATGGTATTTCATGTGCTTCAGTTATGGAAAAAGAAAATACCGAATTTTTAAATGCTGAGCAATTAATTAAGTAGAAAGATTTTAAGAAAGATGTTAGTTCGCTAATTTAAAGAAGTCCGTACGATTTTTTTTTTTGTTTTTTTTTTTAGTATAATTACAGTTTTTATGATATAAAAAGATTTTCAATACTATTTGCAAATTTCTCATATAAACGAAAAGGCTATAAAATTATGCATAAGTAAATCAAATGAAATATATCTCGATTGGTATTCTGAAAAATTTCCTTGTTTGAAGCATAGAAAAGCAATACTGGATTTCTGAATCGTTCTTTTGAGGAAAAATGCACATGGAAAATTAAAAAGGAAATAGAAAATAAAATTATTCATCACGATCTCTTAAAACATTTGAAACAAAAAAAAAAAAAAATATTTTCGAGTTGAAAATTAAATTCAAATGGTAAAAACTAAAAACATCGAAAATTTTTAATTTGTATGTATTACTGCATAAGTAAAAATCCCCATATACCATACCAGTTTTTTATACTCAATCTCCAGAATTATTTTACTTCTGTTCCATGTTCACGATTAGATCAATATTTATATATGTAATATTGTAATGTATACCCACATAGAGCAAAGAATGCTCTCTAATTATTATTAGCTCTCGTCTCTACATTTTACACAGCAGTGCACTAGCATAGCAAGCAGGCACAAGCAATAACAGCAGAGCGGCAGAAAATGCTTTCCAAGTTGTTATACCGAAACAAACTAATTGTGCTCGAGCTTTTGGTTTTGAATTGTCTACATATTATTAAAATTCTTTGGTATGGTGAGCTTTCCAATTTCGCCTATATGAAAAACAATGAAAGCGTCTTGTGTTAAAAACACAATTGAATGTTTAAATCAGAGACACCATCACTCAAATATTGATTTCCACAAAGTCAGATGGCAGCAGCAATGTACACAAAACCATTCTGTTTGCTAAAATCCACATTTGGGTATTTCTTATCTGTGATTATACTGTTCCTGAATCAATGATTAAAAGAATGAATTCTTCTATCTATGAATATGAAAAGGATACAATTAATAACGATATTGATGATCTTGAAATGTGCAATTTATTTGATGAAAATGAAATATAGTTTTTTACAATAACTTTTAAAATGTTTATATATTATATTATTATATATAAATATCCTGTTTTTTATATTAAATAATAGAGTGCCACATAAATGGCAATGGTGCATAGCCAAGTTCTTTTCCCCCATTAATGCAAAAGACGAAGGTATATGAAATTACTTGTTTTATTCTAAAAACCATCAGAAATTTTCCAATTTTGCTCTACAGCTTCTTAAATTGTCATTAAGGAACTTTGCCACTGACTTATAACAATGGACGGAACGTATTATCATTTTCTTATAGGAAAGAATGGCACAAGTTTTATAGTTTTCTCTTTCGCGCTATGGCAGCGTTGGAACTACCAACACAAAATATTTCTTACTGAACATTTTCTTATGCCTACAAGGTGCAATCAACGCAGAAAGAACAAGGTAAAGATAGTGTTTACCATGCTCCGTCCCTTTTGCCCATACGCAGGATTCAGGTGAGAATAACTTTTGAAAATTAAAATCGGAATGAGTTTAATTTCTTATAAAAGTGCTTATAAGCGATTAAAATAATACTTCAACACAAAATGGTTGAGTTTTACATGCCTTTATGTAGTAAACGTTTTAAAGGGTGCTCTAATGGTGATATACAGAAACAATACTTTTTGTGCCACATTAAATAACAGATCGCTCAGTCCATTGTTATAAAACAGTGGCGTTTTTTGCCGCCAAAAATGCTTACAAATTCTAATGAAAAATATGCAGTAAATTTCTAAGAAAAATTTGAGGGATTCCCTGCAGAAAACTTAAGAAGATTTGTTGGGTGTAAAACACTGTGCAGTTTCAGATATTCAATTCTATTTTAGAAAATTGAGTTCTATATAGACAGACTATAGGTACCATATGCCTGGAACATCTTTGTATTATAGTCTTTGCCATCACACTCCCACCTTAAGTTCATCGATATGCCAAATGCTAAATTGAAATTATTTTGGAAAAACTGAAATCACCTGGTGGAGTATGATTTTTCAGTACCAAAACCAATGTTTATTTCGAAAAATGAACTCATTAATCAATGATTGAACACAAAATAAAATTTATTCAATAAGAAGCATTGACCGGCGGCATTAAAAAATTTTCAGAACTTGATATATGTAATATAACAGGACCATTTTCAATGTAATACAAAAATATCCTTAATTTAAGACTAGTATTTCTCTGATAAGGAATTTAAGAAAGGAAGCTTAGATAATCTTTTTTCAGTAAGACGATTTCTAGCTTTATTTACCGTAGCTCCAGATTTAGAAAATAAACGTTCACGATGAACTGATTTTACAACGATGCCATCTCGGCTTATGTTATATACAGGCATGCTTAGGTATTACGTTATTTCATCATTTTTTATTCCATCAGCTCTTACTACAGCAGTAGACCTAGCTTGTGTGCAACACGCTTATGATGAACCAATATATCGTAATTCTTCTTCTTCATTAGTGCAGTTAACATTATTGGGATAAATATCCTCCTCCTCATTGTTGTTGTTACCTTGAGATGTAGCAATACTCATACGTAGAGATTTTATAACTTTGGCATAAGAGTAAAATGTAGGAAAATGTAGAAAATCAAATTATCTTGAACACTGTTACACGCAACTTTTATGCGTGTATTATGCCGGCTAGCTGGAGGTGTGAGTTGGATATACAGGTATCGGCTCCAAAGCACCCAAGGGCGCCACGTGGTTTTTGAGTCCACGAACTCTAGGCTGATTTGAGAAATTGGAGAAACCAAGATTTAAATAAAACAAGAGAAGTCCTAAATCACTTATATATCTATTTTCATAGCAAACAAAAAAAAGAAAGGCCACAATTGAACTTCACAATTAATTCATTTTTTTTTCCTTTTTGTTACTAAGTGGGCGAGTCAGTCAGCCCGCGAGGATATATTATTCAAACACATAAAATATAAATATATAATTAAGAAATTAAGAGTTACGCTCAGAATTAGCTCACAAGCGAATATATAAGGTATTGGAAAACAGTGCTTATCTTTTATGCTTAATTCGTTTATCTTATTTTCCCGTAGGACTTTCAGATGACCTTCAAATGTTTCCTTTTCTTCATCTCCGCTACCCCGTTCTTCCTCGGTTCGATTGTACTTTTCTTCTTTTTTTTCCCTTTTTTTGTTCTCTCTACAACTCTTTTCTTTTCTTTTATTAATTGCTAACTTTTTTTTTACTTCTTTTTAATTTAAAACTCTCAACTTTAATAACTTTTCCACCAACAAAAAAAAAAAAAAACTCGAGGCTGTTAGCTAGGTAGCTTTGCTCCTTTCACCGTGGCCCAACTCGAACTGACCGCTTCTCCTACCAGAGGTTCTCCATCTCCGCAGACAGCCCCCCTATCATGGCCTTTTTCAGCAGTGCTTAAAATCGGGGACAATTATCTGCATCGGGCAATTATTATTTTTAAAAATTTGCTTTGCTCTGGGCTACGATCAGCTCGGCCGAATTTATGATTTTTTTTTCTTTTGGATTTTGAAGCTTGTTTTGAAAAATGGTTATTTGTCTCGTTACGTTATGGTTGGTGTTATTGTGAATTGGTTATTCTTTTTTTTTTTGTTATTTTTTTTTTTTTTCTTTACCAGGGAAGAGTTGTGGGAAGCTTTGACGAAGTAAGTTTATATATACATTTACGTTACTTTATCGCAAAATAAAATGAGTACTGCTTTCTACGATTATAAAAACATTTCTTTTCAGGTATATCGGACCCTCGCGTGCCGCATCGTGCCATTTCTACACACTAACTAATGGTAACTTTACAATTAATTTCTAATTATTCACTAATATTCATTCTACTTACTTACTACCCAACACTCCCCTATGTTTAATGGATTCAAATCATTAACTTAAAACAACTCACAATATTTCCATTTTAACTAATTCAAATGCCCTTACCTAGACCTATTAATCCACTAGTCTATTATTATGATTAGTAATAACGCAATACTCCATGCACTTATAACTATCTACTACTATAGTGTAATATAGATAAAATAATATAACATGTACTCTAATTATTTTATTTATAGCTGATGGTTGCTCCATAGGGATACGAAATCGTCGCCGGTGTTTTGTAACAGTTGCTGCCTGCTTACGTGTGTATTTACTTTGTAGGAGCACAATGAACAGTAGACTGGCTAACTCATTCCTACTTTCAGGTCTCAACTTCACTGGAATGCGGATGACGGCCAGATAGATCTAATATGGAGTCTATCTCTATTTAGCCATGGCGGTGAGGATTCCGATAACGAGGTCCCTCAAATATACGAGACAAATGTATTTCCTGCGTTTTATTACGGTGATTCTCCAATCTGATACCCCGGGTGAGCATAAAAGTTATAATTGGTCTGAAATATAGAAAATCTTTTGCAGAATCAATCTTTTACACGGCAAAGAGTTAAGGACGAACAAACACAGGTACATCGAGCTCGCATGCTATAATATTTACTTATAATATACTATTCCTTTTCAGGCCATATACGCACTTGACCGTAACAACACATTGAACAAGAAATTTTTTTTTTCTTGTACTTTAATAAAAACTGAATATTTCTTGGAATTGTTACATTACAATTACAAATTACTTGCACCTTTTCACAATTTTTTCACACCAATGTACCAATGTACGGGACACCTTGTATATGTCAGTAAATAGACTGACTGATCTTCCGTTTAGTGTTGCAACAGTTAAAATATCATCTCACTGGCAATGCTACCAACTGTCGTAAACTGGCGCTATATTTAAATTATTTGGAAATTCACTTATATGCATGTCAGTGGGATTTATCGAATTTGCCACAAAAGTACTTCAGACTATTTTGTATTGTTAAATTTTAATTATGAGCCGAAGGAAGTGTTTTTCACAAGGTTGAATTTGTAACGTTAAAACTAAATCTTAAAATTAAAATAAAAAAAAAACAGCTGTTTTTATTACAATAATAAGTTGTGATTTCTTACTGATACGGTCGTAAGAATTAAATTCACATCAATTTCCATTGAATGCCTATAATAATTTATTTAATTGTGTTAATATTATTAATTAATATTCAATTGAATTTATTTTCTTATCGTTTTTTTTTATTACTGAATATTTTATGGCCTTAACATTATCAAATCTTAAACACGAACTAAATTTCGAATATTTTTCAATTTTTCAATTTTTTTTTTTTTTTTTGATAGGGAGAGAAAAGCTTAGTTTTTAATAGTTTTCAAGAATAATAGGATCAGTGGTAAGCATTAAAGCAGGCTTTTCTGATAAATCTGATGGTAAATTGAATTTAGCTGAAGTTTCATACAATTTCTTTTTCCTTTCGTCTGTTATGACAAGGTAGAATGTCTTCTCCAACTGTCCCGTTTTCTTGGAAAGTTTCGAATCTTTTAGTTTAACTTTTAATGAACCACCTTGTTCATTGCTCTGCGATGATGCTTTTACTTTTGCATTTACTGAGATCGATGCTGACACAGCTATAGATTAAGGAAATAAGATAATAAAAAAAAAAAAATCTAAATATTGAATAGATATTGAACGTACATGCATCACCACCACCACCACTACCTTTACTCCTACTGCTAAAAAAACCTCCACGTAATTTTGATTGACAAGCACTTTGAGACCCTTGAGCTTGACTCTTACTATTAGATGATGATGATGATGACGATGGTGATGATGATGATGATGATGATTGAGAGTGCTGTAAATGGACATGAGTACCACGACAGGATTTTCCGAACATTCCATGAATTAAAATCGAGCCACACAAAAGGACAAAAATTGCTCCGGCTACAATCTGAGTTGACCTATATACATACATACATTGAAGAATTCTTAATTATAAAACCAGATAAGCAATCTCAAGTTAGTAACAAACCTGTCGGCATTGTAAAGATGTTTAAGCGCTTGGAATACGCAGCTAGCAATATTTAACCAAAATTGCATCATCCAAAAGAAGAAGAAACTGCAAAGGAAATAATTTCATCTTAAGTATGCAGGATTTACTGTAATACAACTTTACTCACATTATTGCGGCTATCGCATCAACCAATATGGATCCGGCGAAATTGCAGCCAATGTTTCCATCTTGTTGTTCGCCCGACGAGCATATACCACAAGGACTACTTTTGCTCCCACCAGCCGTATTACAATCGGTAAACCTTTTATCTTTTCCTTGACCATTCTGGCTGCAAATTTTACAGGTACCAACTTGACAATTTGCCATTATACTGGGCTTTTGTTTTCAGTCAGTTCTAAAACGTTTCGTTACTAAAATCATAAAATTTCCAAAATTTGGGGGGATTCAACATTGAATTTTTAAGTTTTGCTTTCTGTAGACCCTAAACGTAAAATTTTTCCGTTAAAATGACATTTAACCTACTGCGAATTAGAGGTTTTCCCAATTTATGGTAAGTTGATCTAGAAATTTTGGATTGAAATGTAAAGTGTATTTTGGGCTGTTGCGATCAGATTAGAGTATGTAGGAGTAGGAGTGTTTTTTTTTTCTTCAATATTTGTTTTAAATAGTAATGGTGCGCCTACACGAAAACACGTAGAGTCACGACACTTCTGTCTAGAGAAGTTCAGGCTCGTATAGCTAGAACCAAATTAAAGGTAGGGCATTAGAAATTTGAAGTAGGGCGCAAATTTTTGGTGCGTTTGGGATACATCTGTTCAGGTGAAGGGACATTTTTTTGAAAAACTAAGCTTCTAAAACCCTCATTTTTTTATACGTGAACTAAAACAGGTACCTACAATAAGAAGAAATAAATGGACCAAACAAAAAAGACAACATCAGGCGCGTATACAGGGGGGGGGGGGGTCATGACCCCCCCCCCCCCCCAAAGAGTGCCACCTCACCTACGCGGTGAATTGAAGCAAATCGCGCTGGACTGTAGAGTACGTTGTAAAAGTTTCACAGGGCGATTTTTGTATGGTACGGGCACAATGTTTGGCTGACGCCAGCGTTTAATGCTGGTGATATAGCGCACTTCTCTAAATTTATAACTTTAGCGCTGCTGTGTTACAGAGATAATCTGCGGCAAAGCTTAGTTAATGATAAGTTAAGACAGAGGCGAAGAAGATTGGAAATTTTTCGTGTTTTCTAGAAGGAAACAAGTAATGGCATATACTTATCTACTTATGTCTTTGCATGAATGGGGGAAAGAGCTTCGCTATGCATTATTGTAGTGCGACTGAGCTGAGACAACGAGTTAAAAACAAACAAGTAAAACAGTTAGAATTGATACCCTAGATGATGCCCCTTCTGGGCAAGTTTGATTTTTGAAGTGGTTTTTCGAAAAAAATGATTATAACCAATTTTATAGAATTTCGTATTCTGAAGTTTTTAGTACAATAAAAATGTCTTGGACTAATCGTTTTCACAGTATACGAAAAAACTCTAAATTTTTTTATGGCAACACCTAAAAGCGATTGCCCGATTTAGTCCATTTTTGAAGTTTTATTTGCTAGTACAATGAAAATACCGTGTCCAATCCAAATATATAGTGAAAAACGAAATTTTTGTACGGCAACCCCACGAAGGACTTGCCCGATTTGTCTTATTTTCGAACTTAATTTTACTTTTTTTTTAAGTTCGTGTACAAAATTTCAGCTCTCTAAGTATACGCGTTCTTGAGTTATCGTGCGCACAGACAGACGGACGGACGGACATTCAAAAATCAAAATAACTTTTAATATTATGCGTGGGTGTTCAATCCATTTTGTTCTACCATCATTATTTCGAGGTGTTACAAATTGAATGACAAACTTGGTATACCCTTAGATTTCATGTAGAGTATAAAAACGAGAGAACCTAGGATTATCCGAACGACAAAATCTTATTAAATCCCTCAAAATCCTATCAAATTATTCATAATAATGTACTCCCGGTAACAGTACTTCACTTTTTTAATAAAAAAATTAACTGCGCTTTGGCCCAGATGCTGAAAGGAGATGTAAAATTTCTGTCAAATAAAATTTTCATTTTTCCCGAAAATATCAGAGAATCCAGCATTAGTTTCTCCCATTTAATCACTTCATCAGAGCAAAACGAATGTAAACAGAAGCACGTGCTGTTCAAACAGTATAGGAATTACACTAACAAACATTGGTTATACTATAAAAAACATTGGATGTTTCTCACAATATTTCAGCAAAACTCGGTTTTCACAAAAACGCGGGAGCATTTTATGAGAGTAAAACCTGAAAAGTCCGCCCCTTCTCATTTATTTATGAAAATGAATCATTTGCCATTTCCGTTTATTTGCATGTAATCAGCGTTTTCACATTTTATGTCCATATTCATAAAAATTTTAAAGAGAGTTCGATTTCTTTTTGTTATTTTTTCTTCTTCTTTCTGTCCTTTTCTAGCCGTGTACATTTAAATGGAAAACAATCGAAAATACCTTCTATGTCCTATATTTAGTTATTCAATCTTTGCCTGCGGTTGGGGTGTTACTTTGAGTACTAATAGTGGCAATAATAGCCATTCGCTCGTAGCTCTTCATATTTGAAACACGTACGAACTTTTTGAATTTTTTTGTGATTTTATATAGTGTCGAACGAAAAGTCATCTATCGTACCTATCACAGGATGGTAAGTAATTTTGGAATACATATTTATTTTATTGTTTGAAAAAAGCAATGAAATGCTTTTTTATTTTTTTTGCGCCGATTACTCGTATATACTCGTATATATATGATAAAAAAAATTTAAAAGAGACTTCTTCCTACTTTTTCAACCCCCCCCCCAACATCCCCACCCACTCGAACATTTTAGTTGCGACCCCCCCCCCCCCCCCCCCAGGCTACAGGTCTGGATACGCGCCTGCACAACATGGTAAAAATATTCAATATAATTGCAGTCTTCGATTTACCATATTGTGGTATTTTCTTAGCACTTCGTCAATATCTTTTTTGACTGTTCTTTTCCGTTCAAATGCAAGAAACACCAAACCTGCCATTATCTCGTGAACCATTGACATTTGTTGAGGCTTATTGATAGGAATTAGCGTTGAAAAGGTAGGTTCGCACGCGGCAGTATTACATCCATTGTTGCGGCTGATGCAAATAGTTCCCTTTGTCTGTATAGAACTTGTAATATGCTTTTAGTGTGATCTCCTCGACCATTTAACTCATTCAAGTACCTTTCACAATAGTTTTCTCCTCTTTGGAAGGAATTTTAATACCTGAAAAATAATTGCAAATACGGATATGTTTTTTTTTTTTTCATTAATTTCCACACATAATAATTATATATTTAAATGTTGAGCAGACTAAAACTTTGTCCAACTTATCAAAACACAAAATTGAATCTAGTATGTAGGTACAGGGTGAGCCAAAAGTCACCATGGGGTTTAAAAATTTAATAACTTTTTCGTTTATATATTTTTTTTTATTTTTTTTTTTTTAGATTATAAAATATACAAAATGGAAATTTTTTTACGCTAAGTATGGAAAATATGCCGTTATTAGCTTCGCAATGATGGGCTCTATTTAGAGCATTTTCCATAACATCTTTCAACATTTGTGGCTGTAGCGCTCGAATTTCTGCAACAATGTTGGCCTTGAGTTCAAGGATTGTCTCGGACTTGTTCACATATACTCGCTCCTTCAAATAACCCCAAAGAAAATAATCGGGTGCTGACAAATCTGGCGAACGCGCTGGCCAATTAATTTCCGAATTTCTTGAAATTATTCGCTGTCCAAAAATTTGCCTTAAAAGTGCCATTGTGTCTCGGGCAGTGTGGGCAGTGGCTCCATCATCCTGCTGAAACCACATCTCAGGTCTGTTTTCAAGAGCAGGACGTAAAAAATTTTCTATCATAAACCGATACCGCTCTCCATTTACGGTTACAGCATTTCCATCTTCATTTTCGAAGAAGTAAGGCCCAATGATATTTTCAGATGTAATGCCACACCATACTGTACACCTAATGGGGTGCAATTGGCGTTGATGAATGGCTCTTGGATTTTCAGAACCCCAGAACCTACAGTTCTGCTTATTAACAAAGCCATTCAGATGAAAATGAGCTTCATCACTCATAATCAGATTTTCAATAAAGTTGATTTCATTTCTGGCCAACTGTTGAAATTTAACTGCAAAATTTAGACGTTGCCGATGATCTGCGGGTTTCAATTCTTGCACCAATTGCACTTTATATGGGAATAACAGTAAATCTTTTTTTAAAATGCGCCGTAGTGACGTACGAGACATCCCTAGCTGAGCAGAACGCCTTCTGGTAGATGTTTCTGGTGTTTCGTTAACACTTTGCTCTAAACGTTCAATATTTTCCGCAGTGTGAATTAGACGCGGTGTACCGGTTCGAGACAAATCACTTGCAGTGCCATGTTGGTGGTGACGATCAACTAAGCAACGAATCATGGCTTCAGAGGGCGAAATTCTGACGTTAAAATGGCGACGATATGCTCTTTGCGTTAAAATAATTGATCGCTGATTTAAGTAATAAAATTCTATTATTCTGGTTCTGGTGACTTTTGGTCCACCCTGTACTTATTGTCTTCAAACCTTCTTTTCATCTCAACTGTTATTTATTATCTCTACAGTTTCATAATATTGCGTTTTAAATGATGGATTTTAAACTATGCCTGCTGTGTTTTGACGAGAAAGTGACGGACAATATAGCACTAATTCTCCAGATGTCTTGCCTTTACTTATCTCTTCTCTTCTGGAAACTATTTTGAGATTCTTTTCTACAATATGGTATTCTCAGCTTCTTCCAAAATTGCCTCATACATCTTTTCTGACCTCAATTTCTTCCTAGACACATTTTATTATCGATATGGCATCCTTCAATCCCATGCTTCCACGCCACATCAGCCGGTTGCAGAACACATAATATTTTTTTTTACTATTATATTTAGCAGTCGAATTTCCACGTTTAACATACCGCCTTTGATTAACACTTTTTACAATATCATCACCATTGAATTTTCCATTTTTCATTTTATCTGGAGTCTTCAAAATCAGAGAATAATTTTCATATATGACTCTTGTAACAGCCAAATGTCCTGACGAAAGCTGTTCAAGTAGTCGACCAATCGTCTCACCTTTATACATAGCAGGAAGAGGTTGGAGGTAAGCAACACAATCATAGCCGATTAGTAGCTGACTGGTCAATCTTGCCGATCATACAGATTCGCCGCGATGACTTTTATGACGGCGCCGCAGAATACCGAATATTGGCTTAAACACAATTCCGACGACAGAGCGACAGAACGACAGACGACAGCGAAAATTTCGCTGCGAAACAGACATTCGAAAAATTGGGAACACAATTGCAACGACAGGCGATGAGCGACGATTGTGAGAGAAGAAGATATTGAAATTTCTTTTGTTAAATGTTTTGAGCGTTTTATAAGGAGATTTTTATCAAGAATATTTTATATTATATTGAAAGAAATGCAATGAACCAAAGTGTAGAAAAACACTGAAAATGCAGATATTAACTAAATTAAACGGTTTGAAATATCCATCCAACCCACGTCTTTTTTGTCCACTTGTCTTCCCTATCTTATAAACTATAAATTATTTTATGGATTTCGCATTTCCTCTATCAATTTTTCCTCAAAGCTCATTATTTTAAAATTACCGCGGCGTGCTACCACCTAAAAAAGACAAAAGTGAATGACACAACCATTTCATTCGATTAATTTTGTTGGTAGGACTGTAGCGACGACGGCAAAATTAGAAATTGATCAATCCGGACGATAATATCGTCGATCGCTCAACGTCGGTCGTCGCAATTTGGTGCATTCGCATAAGATGCTGTGTTTTTAGGGGTTTGACAGCGATATATCGTCGTCGTTTGTCGTCTGTCGTCGGAATTGTGTTTAAGCCTTATGTTGGCAATTTTTAAGGTAGGGCATTACCATTTTAAGGTAGGGCTTTGCCCCTCTATGCCCTTCCCTAGCTACAGCCCAGGAGCAGTTGCGTTTCTATCCAAAGGTATCGCAATTTATGAGGCCAGATTTTATTTATTTATTTATTTATTTATTTTTAAGTTAATAAGATAGTACACAGATTAAGGATACTACCTTAAAAGTAAGTAATATGAGAAGATTACAAAAATAAAAAAGAAGAGAAGCTAAAGCAGAAATTCAAGCAAAATATAGAGTCTGTTCAGAGCAACACGCTATAGTGACTTCGAAAGCGTTTTGAAGTGAATCTGTGAATTTGACAATAGCGTAAAAAGCAACTTGGTTGCTCTGAACGAGAAATAGCGAAAAAAGCGTCTTGAAAGAAAATATTCATATGTATGTGTACGGTCAGAAAATAAATTCATTTTTTTTTTCTCCCTTAAATTGGTAAATTGGGACTTCAATAAATTAAAACTATAAACAGCAATAAAATAATTTTCTTCTTTACATCCATTTTAGTTTTATTTACTTATTTCTAATTTCTAATGTGTTTGACATTTTAGTGAAAATACATAACCTAAAATGGAGAAACAAAGTAGTTTAGCTGTCGGAAATGATGGACAAATATATTTGTTTAGTGGAATGTCATCAGGTAATAATTATATATAATAAATAAATTCTTTTCAGTATTTTTATGTAAAATATTTTATAGGAAGAGTCCAAATTGTTGGAGAGGTAATAGAGGAGGAAACCACGGGAACAGAGGCTGTTGTTCAGAGGTCAGGAGAAACATTTACAACAGATGCGAATTATGTGACAGAAACTGAAAGTAATTCATTGAAATAAAGCAATTGAAATCAATCACTTACATTATAATTTTCTTTAGATAAGAGGAGATGGACCACTGCAGAATTAAGAGAGCTTACTGATACATACAAACAGTATCATCACGACATAATGAGCTCATCTATAAAACACGGCGAAGTCTGGGATAATATTTTTAAGAATTTAGAAGGCTCAAATATTTTTATATCAGCTAATAAGTGCAAATTCAAGTTCAACTACTTAAAACGTCAGTATACTGCCACCAGAGACCATAACAACAAAACAGGCGCTGCACCAAAAACCTGTCGATTTTATGACGAATTGGACGAAATATTTGGAACTGACCATTTTGTTGAGCCTATTGCACTAGCTAGTTCGATAGAAGGATGCTTTACTATTCTCTCGGTAGCAGAAGATTCCGATATTACCGAAAACTCTGAATCTAATGAAGAAGTGAGGGTACTAAAAAGGCGACGAGAAACCACAACAGAAGTCCTTCTAAAGGAGATGAAAAATATGAGAAGAGACAGAAAAGAAAAAGAAGAAAAGCGAATATCTTTATTCAGTGAAAGTATTAATGTCCAAAAGAGACTTATTGAAGCTGTCGAACGTGGAAACGACATTCACAAAGAGATGATGGAGAAGTTGCTGGAAAGGCGGTAAAAAAGCAATTATAAGCTGTGCAAATAAAATACTGAAATCGTTGTGTTTGATAATAAAATTTTACTTTGAACCTAAAGAGTTATTAACAATTATATTTATTAATTAAATTCTAATCAATTCTTCCATGCGTCATATCCCAAAGTTCATTTGTCATTTCATCGCGTACTCTATGACCTTCTGCAGTTCCCTCGTAGTTCTGATGATTATACTCCGTAGAGCTTCTCGCAGCATGTTCCAAGCCTTCGCTTATATAGTCAGATAATGTATCTTCAGCTAAATCCAAACAAATGTTGTGAAGCACACAGCCAGCTAAAATTGTACCAGGAATTTTCTGAAAATCTTTCATTTCAAGCCGGCGAAAACGTCGAAATCTTCCAAAAAACAGTGCAAATGCCCTTTCAATGACGGAACGCATAGAAGCATGAATCCTATTGAAATGTTTCTGGCGTTCATTTCGCCGTCCTGTTGACTTATATGGTGGAATACATATCGGGAGAAGGGGATAAGCTTTGTCAGCCAAAATTTTCCAATTATTTCCAAAATATTTGTATCTGTCTGTAGAGGCTCTTTCAAATATTGGAGAGTTTCGAAAAATGCGGGCATCATGAACAGAGCTAGGATACCCAGCAAAGCAATCAATGAATTTCATTTCACTGTCACATATTGCTTGTAACGTAATTGATGTGAATTTCTTCCTATTTATGTATGCATATTGCTGTTCCTTTGGAGCTGATATTGGACAATACGTGCCATCTATTGCTCCAATTACATTTTTTAGCCTTGTGCCTCTGTTGAATCGGTCTGCAATGGATATTGCTTCAAGTTCGTTTGGCCATTTAATTACAGTTGGAGCAAGCTTGTTTAAAACAGCAATAATTCGGGTAAATACCCAACTCAAAGTTGATTTTGCCATGTCAAATCTACTACCGACTGACCTGAAAAATTAAAATGTATACTGCGCACACATTTCTTTTAATTTTATTTTACCTAAATGCTTCTTGATTCGCTAAAGTCCATATAACAGACAAAAGCTGCTTGTCGATAGATATATATATAGGATTTGGGTACATTTCCCTATAAGCCGTGGTGACTAATTTCAGCAAAACTTCATACGCTTCTATATTCATTCTAAAATTCTGTTGAAACTCAGAAGCCGTAAGTTTATTTACCACTCTCTCTATGTAGTACTTAGATCTGTTCATCGGAATGTCCTTAATTCTACTCTTTAAGCATAATATTATTTCTTCCATTTCTTCATCTCCATCGGAATCCTCATAAAAGCGCTGTCATATTATTACATATTAATATGTCTTCATAAAAAGAAAATAAATTATAATAAATTTTATTTACGGTATTTAAAACAGTAGCTCCGGCAATATTTAGACGATTTTTAAATTCCTCATTTCTGCTAAATAATAATGAAATAATTTTCTTCTTTTCGTCCATTTTAGTTTTGTTTACTTTCAATTTTACATGCTCTTTGACAATTCACACATTCAAACACGAAAGTGACTATTTTGATAGCAGTCTCGAGTGCTATCAAGAAAAGTGACTTCAATAGTGACTATAGCGTCCGCTCTGAACACATTTTTCTGTCAAAAGCGAGGGGAAAAAAGTTACTTTTTGGCTGCTCTGAACGCAAAAAGTGACTATAGTCACTATAGCGTGTTGCTCTGAACAGACTCAATAATAAAAAAGAAAAAGGAGAAAAAAAGAAGAAGAAAAAATACAACTAAAAAAAACTACAAAATACTAAAAAACTAAGTAATTACAAACTGAAAAAATAAAAATATAATTCAGAAAAAGAAAAAAAGGGCAAAGCAAAGCAAAAATAGAAAGAAAATAAGCAAACATATCGAGAAATATAAATTACGATCAGTGATCAATCTCATTCAAGATCAGTCTTTTAAACGTCAGAGGGCCAGAACCGAAAATATCAATGTTACTGAAATTCAAATTGTATGCCTTCTGAATTCGATATAGTGGAGACTTTTCTCGCAAATTTGTCCTAGAAAATGGCAATCTAAAAGGAGTATATTGTCTTGCATATCTTGAGGGAATATTTATACCAATTCTGAAAAGTAAGTCAGGACAGTGTACATTGCCGTTCAGAATTTTGTACAAAAACACACTATCGAGAAAGACACGACGACGCTCTAAAGATAAGATGTTGAATCGGGTTAATCTCGCCTTATACCCTAACTCATTATGTTCCAATTTGTACAATAATAATCTGGTAAATTTTCGCTGGACAGATTCGAGTAGATTATTATAGCAGCAAGTGTAAAAGGGGCTCCCAATTTGACACGCATATTCTAAGGTGCTTCTCACCAGTGAATTATATAGACAAATAAAAGAGGCGCTTGATTTGAAAGATTTACATGTTCTAAAAATGAAACCAAGAAGACGATAAGCTTTGATAGTAATAAGGTTGAAGTGGGAAGCGAATAGAAGTTTGTTATCGAAAGTAACTCCCAAATCTTTTATTTCGTTGACATATGATAAGGAGATATCGTTTATTTTATAATGGAATAGGATTGTGTCACGTTTTCTAGAGAAAATTATGCTTTTACATTTGTCTATGTTAAGGTCCAAATGGTTATTTTTACACCAACTTTCGAGCTTTCTAATATCATCTTGCAAGCTCTCACAGTCATTGATGTCATTAATTACTCTAAAAATTTTTAGCGTCATCAGCGTACAACAAAATGTCCGAAGTAATTCCAGTCGGTAAATCATTGATATAGATTAGGAAAATAAAGGGACCGAGTATTGTGCCCTGGGGAACACCAGATGTCTGTTCTAAAGAACTAAATTGGGAGCCGTTGAAAACAACCATACTCTCTCTTTCTTTTAAGTATGACTGGAAGAAAAGGACAGTGTCCATATTGAATTCTATTTTTAACATTTTTATTAGACATTGGTTGTGCCGGATCTTATCAAAGGCCTTAGCAAAATCAGCGCGTGTATGGAATCAACTTGTTTATTCTCATCCAGACCAGAAGCAATGGTATCAGTGAAAAGAGCTAAGTTTGTAACCGTCGAGCGCCCAGGGAGGAATCCGTGCTGCGAATTTGATATATAAGGCATAGTTTGATAAAGGAGTTGATTGTACATAACTCTTTCAAATATTAAAGCCAGTGCATTGGAGATGGATACTGGACGATAGTTAGTAACTAATCTAGGATCTCCCGCTTTAAGAATTGGGGTAACGAACCCGTTCTTTAATATAGGCGGAAAAACCTTTCTTAGTATTGATAAATTAAATAGAGAACTTAACGGCTTCGCTAAGCTATTAGAGCACCGCTTGTAAAAGAGGTTAGGAATACCATCAGGTCCGGGATTTTTATTACAATTAAGGTCATTTAATATTTCGAGTACATCATCAGAAGAGATGAAACTCAAGTTAATGTTAACAGAGTTACAGTTAGTCTGAAAAGATGTGAAATCAAGATTGGATTCCTTGTCAGAATATACAGACGAAAAGTATTCAGAAAAGAATTCACAGATTTGCCTAGAAGATGATGAGGTGACTTCTTTGTAGAGCATCTCCTTGGGAGAGGTATTTGAATTCCTGAAATGTTTATTAAAGGCCTCAGAAAGCTTTGGGATTCTCGTGAAGAGAAAGTTCTGTTGCATCCACATATCTCTTGAAACACTGATTTAGCAAGGTCCTAGATAATTTCCTAAGGTAAAAGAAAGTTTTGTAGTGCTCCGGGTGTTGGTGAGCCTTATACTTACGACGATATTTTTCTTTAAGTTGAAGAGCTTTAATAGGTTGGTGACTATACCAGTTCGGAAAATGGTTGGTTTTCCTTTTAGCTAATGGTATATATTCTCGAATACCGGTGTTGGCTATCTCATAAAATTTCTCAAAGGACTGTATAGGATCAGTCGAAATAAGCGAGGAAAAGTCGATACCATTGAGGTAGCCACACAAACCAGTGTAATCTCCCAATGTGAAGTTCCGTTTTTTTATAAATTCATTACGAGAAGGTTTTGGCAAGGAGATATTCAAATTAATATCTAATGGAGGATGATGAGAGTCAATCCGTGAGAGTGGACACAGGGATGAAGATATGCAAATGTCGTTCTGAGCGATATCTGTCCATACTAAATCAAGAAGCCTATCATTAAAATTTTTGACGTTATTAAATTGATTTAGGTGGCACAGAGACACATTGTTGATGAGAGAATGGGCTGCCTGACTGAAAACACCAGAAGGTAACATACAGTTCTCGACGCCGCCGTCTAAATACCAAGAAATATATGGGAGGTTGAAGTCCCCCAAGAACAAAACGCGGGAATTCTTGGGCAGTTGCAGAATTCTGTCACTAACTCTAGACAATAGAGAATTGTAGGACTCGTATGTGCTACTAGGAGGTACGTAAACACAGCATACGTATAAAGTAAGGTGCTGTAATTTAACAGCAACCCACAGAACCTCATCAGTGACCTCTTGGTGATGTAAACAGAATGAGCTAAAGGATTTTTTAACAGCGATAAGACAACCTCCACCGTCCCTCATACCAGAAAGTTCTAAGTTCCTGTCCATTCTATACACCGTATACCGAGCATCGAAAATTTCAGTACTAGAGACATAAGTCTGTAAGAAAGTTTCAGTAAGGCATACAATATCATAATTACTGGCAAGCAATGACAAATGAAACTCAGTGGTTTTAGTTCTTAACCCCCTGACGTTTTGGTAGTAGACGTTAAGTGACATTTAAAAGGTTATGAAACTAAGACTTCTTTCTTTGAAGGAGACCGAGACACTGATCATTTTTAATAATAACAGGATAAGCGTCGTCATCCTTTTTTAGATAGATAGTGGCATTCTTTATCCAAATATATTTGTAGTTATGTTCCTTTTTATATTGCTTTGCTTTGTAAAATAAAGATTTCATCTCTTTAGTTAGAAGTTCATTTATATAAATAATTACAGATCCAGAAAAACCTAGAGTACTAGTAGTTAAGTCTTTAGTAAGTTTGGAGGCTAAAAGCAAACGATCTCTTAAAAATTGAGAGGAATACTTAACTATTACTGGACTGCTAAAATTGGTATTTTTACGCCTATTTACACGATATACCTTGATGATATCACCGTCTTCCAAGGGTAGTTTGAAATGGTCATGAATCTTGCGAATAGTAACCATGAGTTGTTCATCGCGTTCTTTAACAAACATTGCGATTCGGAACCGATTCGTTTTAACAGAGTTTAAGTTCGATCTCAATGTCGTAACTATTCGTGATAAAGATTCGATAACGATTCATAAAACAGATTCGATAATGATTCGTTGTCTCAAATTAAAATCGAAGCATCCATTCGTACGTAATTTAAAATATTTCATTTGTTCACTGAAATGAAATTATGTGGGTAATAGGTAATTTTTCGAATAGGAGTAAATTGAAACTCATGTGATGCAGAATTTTTTTTCAAGTGCGATAAATATAAGTTTTTCCTTTGGGATTGAAGAATAAATATAATTTAACTAATTTATCGAATTTAGGAGGAATTATCTGCAACATATTGAAAATATTAGACATTACTAGCTGATAATATGATTAATTAATTCAATTAAAATAAAATAAAAGAAAAAGTTTATATACTATTTTGTCTTATAAATTGATTAATTGCTGAGTTATCTATTTGACGGACAACTAATTAACTTTCTCTACTCTACTCTTAGACAGAAAATCATATTTTATAACAAATCTATACTGTGAGAATTGAGCAAAAGTGAGAAAAAAATTGACATGAGCGTACCCACAGCTATACATAGCTAAACGAAGAATTCTCGAAGAAATCTCGAATTTCAGAATTTCGCTAAATCCGAAATTCACTAAATTGTTTGCTGGGGAAGTGTGTCATACTTGCGTCGATCAAATGCCAACAAGAAGTATCTCATAAGTCTACAATATCGATCTTTATTGGGAGTACACTCGGCTAGGTTGTGTTTATCAGTGTGTAAGAGGACGAATGCTTTGTTGTCGTCATGGCAGCCGTATCGCAAAAATTCAGTTAAAAGGACTTGGACAGTCGACATACTTACACTGTAAAAGATTTTCAACTAGATCCATATTAAAAGTAAACTAGAGTGGATCTCCTAGATATTCTAGTAAAAATCTAGTTGGAACCATTTAAGCAGAAGTCCAGTTGACTTTTTTATTGGATTTCTAGTGAATATGTAACAAATTTCTGGACATGAAAACTATATATCCAGTCTTATTTTATGAACTGGGTTTCAAGTAAATTTAAATGTTATTTCCCATTTGTCAACTAGATTAACTATTAAATTTTAAAATGCTTTTCCAGTTAATTAAAGACGATTTCTAGTTTAACCAGCCAGGTCAACTTAACGTTTTTTCAGATCAACTTAACGTTTATTCAAACCAAAATAACGAGTTTTTATTTCAACTTAATTAACGTTTTTAAATTGAAATTGGTTTTTTCAAGAATATATCTATGAACACTTGCCAAAATAAAAAATCATCTTAGTATTCTGATTACTTTTGTTTTATTGCATGGCTCAATTCTTAATTATTTTTTTAATGTTACAAATTAAAGGAATAAATATCATTTAAACAATAAATATCATCAAGGTAATTATCGAACGTAAGTTTAAAAAAGTTAAAAATTATAATTTAATTGGACCCTTTAAATTTCAATCAGCAAAAAAATGAACAATACCATATTATCTAATAATGAATTGAGTGACAGTTCCTCTAATGATTCTATTCCGTTGGCTCATTATCGCAGAATTATGGAAGTAAGAGAGGATTAAGATAATAGTGGTGATGAAAATAACCCGAATTTAGTTGTTCGTCAGAGAAGACAACGTAATTTAGCAACCAATAATAAAATAAGCTTGGAAAAAAAAGAATTATTAATAAAATTTTATGAAGAAGGTAAGAGAATAGGTGAATCAGCAGAACTGGCTGGTATTAATAAAAATACGGCTACATCTATATTACGTCGGTACAAAAATGATGGGGGTGTGGTTTTGACCAGAAATCGTGGTGGTAAAAGGCAATTGAAGTTAACTACGGAAATTTTAAATATAATTGAAGAAATAGTAGAACGTAATCCGGCCATTACTATAAAAAATATTAAGATTAAAGTATTTGAAATCAAAAATGTAAACCTTAGCACAACAACCATCTTTAATGCTTTGAAATATTTAAAGATAACGCTAAAACTAGCTACTTTTAACATTGATCGTTTTAACTCGGAAAGTACCATAGAACAGCGTAAAAATTATGCTATGCACTTTTCGCAAAACGCCCCACAGCAACGTGAGAAAATTATATTTATTGATGAATCTGGATTCAACTATCACCTTCGGAGAGCTAAAGCTCGCTCAAAGAAGAATACTGCAGCTCATGTCATAGTTCCAACCATAAGAGGACGAAATGTGTCGCTCATTGCAGCCATCAATTTACATGGCATAATACATAAAAAAATAATATCAAACTCAACTGTAAATGCAAACATTTTTCAGGTGTTTTTAGATGAGTTATTCAATAAATTGGCAGAAGCTAATATCACTAATGCTTGGTTAGTTGTTGACAATGCAAAAATACACAAGACTAGTGTAATACAAGATAAGGTTAGAGAGACCACACACCAACTAATGTTCCTTTCCCCATACTCCCCAATGCTTAATCCAATAGAAAAAGTTTTGTCGAAAACTAAATTGGCTGCAAGAAATTTGTTGGCTGATTCGGAAAATAGTTTAAATTTAGTTGATGTAATTAAAGAATCTTTGGCAAGTGTGACCTCTGCCGATTGCAATAATTATTACATGGACATGACAATGAAATTACCAATGGCTGTAGCAGGACACCCATTGTATTGATTCATTTAAATTCATTTTTTTAACTTCAAATTTAGCTTTTTAAATTCAACTTTATTATACAGTATGTTCCAAAAATAACGCAACAGTGAAACATAAGGTATTTTTATTAAGTTGAGTAATCACCAAAACAGCCATAAATTACCATATGCATGCTAGAATTTGTTTGTATTGTATTGTATTTATTATTAAGTTACCGAATAACATATTTATTTAGATATTTGAAATTAATAAATTTATCTGTGTCAAAAGTATTGCAACAAAAAAATAAATATACATACTGTATACTATTTTTTCAATTTAAAAACGTTAATTTGAAATGAAAAATATTTAAGTTGAAATGAAAAAACGTAATTTTGGTTTGAATAAACGTTAAGTTGATTTGAAAAAACGTTAAGTTGACCTGAAAAGCCTATATATCACCTAAGTTTACAGTCAATTTAAGCCGAATTCAGTTTAATTAAATAGGGATCCAGTTTTCACAATCAGAACAGATTTCTAGTAAAATCAAAAACTTTCATTTAATTTTACTAGAAATCTGCTCTGGTTGCGTAAACTACATTCCTGTTTATCCTCGCTAATTTTCGTCTCCAATTTCCTGCAACCTGTATAATATACTCGTATATACATATATGTACATGCATAACATTTTGCTCATTTATTTGTAAGATTTTCACTTGGTACAACAGAACTGGATAGCCGAAAATACATATATGACATTAGTTCTTATAAGGAAATAATGTTTTTTTATTATTTAAGGGGAAAAAGAATAAGCCAAAACTGGATAATTTAATTATACACTTATTTATTTTCTTAAAGAAACACTAGTTGCAAATACATATGTGTACTTGTACTGTATGTGGAAAAAAAAAGACTAAAAATAAAAAGAAAAAAACAATATTTTCAATCAATCAATCAGAGTTTTGTGAAATAGAGACACTACCCCCAATGGATTTACTTTTTTGCTTTTATAGATAAAAGCGTCAAAAAAATTAAAAAAATGTTGTCAAATTAATGTGTGCTGTACTTAAAATTTAATACATAGTGAGACTTATACAATATATCAAAGGCCGTACATTGTCCCCTGTTTCTATACAAATATCTTCAAAAAAAAAAAAAAAACACATAAAAAACTCCTGTTTCAAAAAGTCGCTCAGATCAACAGATGATTATGGGTTGACCCCCACTTATTTCTTTTATAATGGCGTTGATGTCATCTTCGAGCTGAAAATATGAAAAGTACAAAGTAGAAATTTATTGTTGCACTCCTAAATTATTTTCAAACTTACGAGTACATTGATCCATTGTATTAGTGGCATTAAACATTTTTTAAAGTTTTTTCTTCCCAATTCTCCATATCTGTGGAAATTTGGCAGTATGACCGTTTTATTTGGCGGTTGGGCAGTTTTTTTAAGACCATTGCGAGCATCCTTAAGTTATCTATGTAAGTATTTAAGAAAAAAAGAAAAATTCTTTTATTAGAATTAGAATATATATTCTGCGTCAAAAATAAGTTGAAATAAGAATTAACCTAAATAAAATCTTATGAACTAACTCAAACTTTTAAGATAGTATGAAATCTTACCATCTTTTAAAAATTCTCCATAAGTATTTGCTTTGAAGGATTTTTACTTGGTACATAGCAAGGTCATCAATGCATCCTTCATGCTGTCCCATATTTTGGAAATCTAGGTTAATCTGAATACGAATATAATAAGTAAAGATGTCAATAGTAAATTTTGTATAATTTCTTACCATAGCGCCTTTAAAATCAATTATTCTTGGGAACATGTCAAAGATGTATTTCACCGATTTTCCGAATAATATCATAGTTCGCCTAGTACCATAAGTTTCTTCCATTAGAATTTATTGTTTGATAGTTTTTCTCTACAGGCAAAATAGTTTTAAGTTCAGCTTACCGTCTTTATGTTTCAAGCCGTGACATCAAATTCTTTGAACATATTAGAGTGGTACGATTTCGTACTCCTTTTAGCATTTGTTCTTACGGAAAATGCATTACTTTCAACTTTAACCTTCTGCATAAAGTAAACAAACCCCCGTACTAAAAGTTTTATTCAGGAATTTTGCTGTTTAATTGTTTGTGTATTTAACAGTATAAAAATCTAAGTACCTTGTTTAATAAAAATTTATATTTTTTCATTCAAACATAACCCTAGACCTTCATTCCACAAAGCACACTGGAATACAATCAGAGCTTTGTGCTTGCCTATTGAGTTTTATGAAAAAATGAGTCTTTCAACGTTTAACACACAGTAACTTCTTAACTGTAAGAAAGACCAATAAACAATGTTAAGCATTTTTTTATATTATCCCATAATGTTTCCATCAATTTTAAAATATTCTCCACCTTCTACATTACATAATTCACGTTTTTTATTTCAAACATTACTCAAAGTATTTTTTTGAATTAGTGAAAAACCTTCAGAGACTGCATTCACTATGGCCTAAATAATGTATTTTAAATGCATTCAACTTCTGCATGACAATTCCTTACGTTTACTGCGGCGTGGGTATGTTGCATTCTGTTCCAGCTATTAAGGTTTACCCAAAATTCCGTCTTTGACGGCAATTATGATTAGGCCTTTACAGCCCTTAATCCTGACAATCAATTATAGCAAATAAATTATAGAAAATATTATTTTCTAAACACTTTCTAACACTTTATACGCTTTAACACATCCGTCGACTTTCACTTCACAATACTAAATGAACACAACTCAGTCCTCATGTATCCTAAAGAATGAGGACTCTATTGAATTTCTCTTTAATTTTAAATAGAATTCGGTAGATTTGACTGGATTATCAGTACGCATAAGACAACGCAACTACAAATCAGTTCACTTAAATTGATTTTCATTTTAGTGAACTAGATATGCAATCCAGGAATATATAATAACTGAGCCTCCAAATAATTAACTAGAAACACATTTGAAAAAAACCGAATTTCTCGAATTCCGAAAAAACTAGAAATAAGAAAGCATTTATTTATATCCGGAATCCTAGTTTAATTTTAATTTTAAATAGAAATTCAGTTAGTTATAATAACTAGACCTGCACGCAGTTAAATATAACTAGAAATTTTTTTACTGTGTAAGATCGATATATAATTTTTCACGAGAAACCGATCAGATCTAACTTTAAAAAATGGCGGCCGTTTAGGCTATTCCGAAATGTTTTTGCTCCCGCCACGGAGCTCATCAGCGGTATTCCTAATACTCAATAAGATTGTTTTACCTACTCGGTGCACCTAAATGCACAAATTTGTTAAACTTTCTAGCTATCTATCGTGTTATGTGTAATTTATAAAGGGAAATTTCAAATATATGTGTATTATAAACATATATTTGAAAAACTTTACTTTCTAATTTGTGTCTCGAAGTATAAATGCCGAGCCGTTATCCACGACCAATGAATCTACAGCAGTAGGTGATGGTTCGAACTAGCGAATTTTGTTTTTGTTCCAGGACATTTACTTTCTATAGGGCTTCTAGCAGAACAACACAATGGGCCGCTCTAGTCTCTGTACTTTGGATCTCTTAGCCCCTGTCTTACAATAAAAAAAAAAAAAAAAACCAAAAAGTACAAGTACGAAGTATTATTTAGAAAAATTTAATAACGCATTTTTAGGATTAGTATCGTAAGGTTGAATGAATTTAATTCTGATTTTATTATAAATTTGTTTTTTTTTACTATTATGCTCCTAACTCCTCCTAGTTTTCGTTCAAAATCTCAATTTTCCACGCTGATTTAGATATTTCCTCTTTTTTGTATTTTTGTTGCTTTTATTATTATTTGCTAATTATTTAATTTTATTGTAATTTCAAAATCCAAAAAGTTCTGAACCTTGCTGCTCGGTTGATCAATTTCTTTTTACATTCGCCCCCCTTTCCTTTTAATTTTGATTGTTCAGCATATCTAAAACTTAAAATAATGTGAATTGAACTGCAAGCACTTGGTATACATTTTAATTTTAATTCACGGATTCGACAATTGAGATCTAAAGATTTTATTTATTTACCGTTTCATCACACTAAGTATGGACATTTTGAGCCTATTTCCAGAATCTGCTGCATCTTTAATTTACATTATCATATTGAAAAATCTCAATTAAGAAATATTTTTAATAATTGTATTTTAAATGGTATCGAATTTTGCTGTATGTATGCTTCATGCATTTCCATCCATAATACGGTATCATATAATCTCTTCATTTTTTTTTAATCTCTAAACTAAACTCAACACTTAAACACATCCTTTGACTTTTATTGTATGAACAAAACTTCAACTTTAATACTGGCACTCTGTACTACAATGATAGTGCATGGATAGTTAACTAAACGAAATACTTAAACTAGTCATTCTCATTAATCGTCTTCACGACTAAACTATAAATTGAACTGGTTAGTAGATCCACTGAGCAGCTAATCAATCAAGACATAATGAATAATGGAAACATCAATATTGTATATATTGTGAAGACTGTAATTATAGTTTGCAAAACTTGAAAGAATTCTGCAACCAAACAAAAATTGCAAAGAAAATTTGAAAGATAAAAATTAACGAGACCCACAAAACTTCAATAATACACGAAATTCCCTTGAAAATTAATTCAAATCGAATCTCGCACTTTAATCACTTTAATCAAATCAATTAAAAAAAAACAAAAAAAAAAACAGAAACATTCCCTATCAGCCCTCTGGATCGGAGATGTTGTTAGTAAAATCCATTGTTGTGGAACATATGTATGTTGAAATAGTGGCGCCTCTCAAGTCCACATTTTATTAACAATAAACTTAATTGCGATGACGTCGATAGCACTCTCCAAATAAAGCTTGCAATGGCCTCAACAACTATCGTTGTTGGCGATAATCTACAAATCTCAAGTGTGGCATTTTGGTTAGCTCAGCAAGGTCTCTCCACCTTTCAAAAGAATTAGTTCCATCGAGTTCAGGTAATTCACGAAGGAACAAGACAAGCTAGCAACTTCTGGAAATGTTAGCCATAGTATTCTAGCAATTGATATAGGGGAAGTGCGTATATATATATGTGCACATGGCTCACATGGCTCTGTGTAACGGATGTACACAACTCTATCCACTGAGGCTTGGAAAATTGTTTGCCTCCGGGCTTTGAAGTTCTCGCCCAGGTGCTAGAACCTACTCAACCGTATGCCAAAGTATTATATTCTGTAAAAAAAAAAAGATGGCTAACGGCTGGTGTTGCTGATTACTTGAAAGTAGTTACTTACAGATCCATTGAATTACGGTGTTTGTTACAGTGCGGTACATTGTTGACATGTCACAGTTAAGGAGAGCTAATTATGCTAAATTAGACAGTGATTTTTATGTGAATTATAGTTATGCGGTTATGGTCAATTAGAAGTGATTTGCGACGACGGAAGTTTTTAGATAATGGAAATTCAAAATTTATTAAAATTGGCAAGGACATGATATATGTTCATCATGCTAATATTTGTATTTTCCTGTATACAGCATTTATTAATAATTATAATAACTAGTAGGAAATCCTTGACAGTTTTTGATTTAATTTGGTTTGAACTTTTTGCATAATTATGTTTTTTTTAAGGTACTGAAAATTTAACAATAAATTCACACGTTACCATGCGTGTGGGACTTTTATGAAGAAGTGATGGAACACTCGAATTTATTGAAATGCAGCTGAGGAGGATCTAAACAGTTTTGGGTGCTGTTGAATATTTAATAAACACGCGGTTATATTAATTCTGAGCAGTAGGTACTTTATTCTCCACTTGACTTACAAAACTGCAGATAAGAGAATATCGGTAGATTCAATACATTCTCGTTCCAATTTAGTTCTTATATATATGAAGACATGGTCTAATGAGAAATTATTGAAATCTTTTTAAGGTTGAAAAAAAAAAAGAAAAAAGCTAGACCTTGTCTAGCCTATACATGATGATGTTATATCAAGATTATAGATTCCATCTAAATTCCTATGTACCCTAGTAACCACAATTCCGATGTCCTCACATTTTCTAAACTATCCCAGCGGGAAATGGAGTCAGGCCTTCCAGGGGAAGCTTTGTGGAAGGAATAGTATCGACACAATGGTAGTAATATTCCCAGTGATGTAATAATGATGCATCCAACATTAATCGCGAAGAAGCTAGGTGGAAGGAATACATTTGCGGCGCAGAATTGGTTGGTTTTCCAAAAAATTGTGAAATTCTATGACATAATGAAATGTGAAGGGTCGAGGTATGCGCAGTTAAGTTCTCCTCAGTGTGTACGACAGTTGTGAAGTGCGAATTTGACAGATTTTGTGATAAAGTGATATTGAAGGAAAACTTAAAATACAGGTAAATTAATAACAATTTGTTATAAATATAATTGCATAAGTTAGCATGGAATATTTTTATAAGTTTTAAAAATAAATTATATAAGGTTCAGTCTATTTTAAGCGGTCCAGAAAATAATTAATATAATTAATCTTGTTTATTCGTTTTAAAATTTTTCGTTACACGAAATTATACAGTCTGCTGTTTATAAGCTTGGAACTGCATTGGCGTAGCGAACTGAAATGTTATTTTGTTTGCAGGAAGGTTTTCAAAATATAGCAGTCTGAAGTTTGCTTATAAATAAAAATAAAAATGAATGATAAAATAGTTGGTGTTAGCAAAAGGCACCTAAGACGTTTAGTGGCCAAAGAAATAAGTAGCGGTGAAGGAAGTGGATCAATAGAAAACAATCAAACAGATAGTTTCGAAATGAAAAATAATGAAATTACTTTTGAAAATACGAACACAAATGATTCAAATTTTTCTACTGTTAGTGAAAGCAACAGCCTTGTTAATAGTATAGCCACCTGGTGTGTTAAACATAAGATAACAAGGAGCGCATGTGATGACTTATTAAAAATTCTAAATAATGCAAATTTAGATATTCCAACATGCTCAAAAACTTTGCTGCAATCAAGAAAAAATTTTCAAATTAAAACGCGAATAGTTTCACCCGGGAAATATTACCATTTTGGGCTGGAAAATAGTATCAAAATGTTATTTCTTACGTTATCAAATTCTGTTCACACTTTATATATTGATGTTGGCGTAGATAGCTTACCGTTGTACAAGAGTTCGGGCCAGACATTATGGCCAATATTAGGGGCCATTTCTAACAATAACCAAATTAAGCCTTTCCTGATAGGAACATACATTGGGTTTATAAAACCTGAGAGTCCAAATGACTTCTTGTTGGAATTGGTCGAAGAACTTAAAAAACTTCAAACTGAAGGCTTGGTAATAAAAGGGAATCTGATAAATGTACAAGTAAGATTGCTGATTTGTGATACACCCGCCAGGGCTTTTTTGACTGGCACTGTTGGCCATACTTCTAGTAATGGTTGTGCAAAATGTATTCAAAAAGGTCGCAAAATTAATAATCGGCTTACATATAGCATAACAGTTGCTTCCCCGCGGACAGATAATGGTTACAAGAATCGCGATGATAAATTTTTCCATACAACATTTTTCCATAATAATCCGCATTGTTTAGAAGAAGTTAATATAAAGATGATTACACAGTTTCCCTTAGACGTTATGCATTTGCTTGATTTGGGAGTTGTAAAGAAAATAATAGGTTACATATGGCAAAATAAACATAACAGATCGAAACTTAGTGTTGGCCAAAAAGAATATTCAAATGGAAAACTAGCTTCAATTGGTATTTATATTCCCAAAGAATTTTGCAGGAAGCCCAGGAGTCTGCAGGAATTCCATAGATGGAAAGCAACAGAGTTTCGGCAACTAATTTTATATACTGGTGTAGTTTTATTTAAAGATGTTCTACATGAAGACTTATATCAACACTTTCTTCTACTTCATGGAGCATATAGATTGATATCCTGCCCAAAAAATTGTCAGAAAAATTTAGATTGTGTCCAAGAAATGTTCGAGATCTTTGTACACAATTTTACGTTTCTTTATGGAAAAGACAAAATAAGTTATAATGTGCACAATTTGCTGCATTTGACCGATTGTGTAAAAATGTATGGAAATGTAGACAGTTTCTCTGCTTATAGGTTCGAGAATTTTATGCAATCTTTAAAAAAAGATTGTCGACAGCCGACAAATATATTGCAACAAATACATAATCGAATTGAAGAAAGAAAGAAGAAGAAAGAAATCGCTTTGCAGAAAATAGTATGAAGAAATCAGGCCTAGGGAAATTATCAAGAAAAACATTAAATACTACAGCTCTGCCAATATACACAAATTACTATTTCGGAATACTTTACTTGAGCAATACTAGGCCTGATAATTTTTGTTATATTAAAGCTTTTATACCTATAAAAATATTAGGGTTTTACAAAGACTTAGATGCGAAAGAATACATCTAAGGTTTAAAATTTCTCAACGTCAAAAATTACTTTGAAGAGCCTTTTGATTCCATGGAAACTTTGGGTATATGTCAAGTAAGTAATATCAGCAAAGAAGAAGAGCAATTTAAAATCGAAGACCTACTGTGCAAAGTTCTATGTTTACCAGTTAGCGACGGTTTAGTATTTATACCAATATTGCATCAGTGTATTTCTTAAAGTATTAAATAGCATTTTTAAATATTTCTTCCTATTGATCTTCATGCATTTCATTCAACAGAAATATGGAACCAATTTCCAAAAAAAATTAAAATTAATGAGACATTTGAAGCCGTCCCTGTTGTCAGATGCAACGCCACACTAGGAATAACTCAAAATGACCCAAGTTACAATAAAGAGAATAATATAATAATAATTTGAATGTGAGTGACATTCCGATCATTCTGAGAGTAATAGCCTGTAACTAAAACAAAGTGGTGATCATTTGATAAAACCACACGGCTACTATCATAATATAAATGTCTTTTCTATTACAGAAAAACGAGCAAAAAAAAAGAAAAAGCCGTCATGTGGAACATGCAAGCAACTGGGTAATATAAAAATTTGCAAATTAGTATCTAATCAAATTATGTACTATACACAAATTTAGAACAAATGAACAAAATATTGATTGAAAAGATGACCCAGCAACAGAAAGTTCTTGCGAAACACACTGTATATTTAGAAAAGATCATACAAAAGATGTATCCGCAATCAGCTAAATTGAATATCTTTCCTATAGCTACATGCCAAGATTTGCAAAACGTGGATAAGATTGTCCAAAATATACCTGAGGAACAAGCAGTAAGTGTTTTACCTTCAGATTTTGAATTAATTCAGTAAAAATGTATGTATGTATGATTTTTCTGTTTAGATCGTGAGCATTAAGCAATTAATTGGCAACGCAAATATATCGAAGTGCTTTGATTTAATATTTTCCCCTGAGGTTTTATTAGAGAGCAACTGGGATGGTGTTAAAAAAAAAATAGCCGTTAAAGAGTTCAAAACATTCCACTCGATACTTTATGGTAATTAAATTTTGTTACTTGTTTATTTTACTAAATTTATGACGCTAATACATGATTTCATATTTGATACAGAGGCGGTGAAGAGCGAAGAATTCGGTTATCCACAGTTCGAAGATGAAATGCGCAAAGGATTCCGTCTGGCAAAAGGACGCATTTATAAAAAAACATTTAAAAATAAGAAAAAGTAGATTTTTATGTAAAACTTTAAAACCATTATATCTTATTATACATATATATAATATATATTATATATTATCTTTATAAGTATACCTCTATGTATTACAGTTTATGTGTGCTATCTTCTATTTGAGTGAACAAATTTGATTTTTAATTTTTTTTTTTTTTTAATTACATTTTTTAAAGAAAGAATGTTAATTTACTTGCTGTGTTTCAAATAAAACTGTACAATTAAATCTATTTAACCTTTTTCAATTTGTTATACGTTAATATCTCTGAAACTATAATATATAGGAGAAAAACAAGGTATATGAAAGGGCTACTTATAATTCATATCATTCAAATCAACTTCATGTAAGGTGTTTTCTTTCTATATATCATAGCTTCAGATATATTAAACCGTGCATTTTAAAATGGGACACACAGTATAGAAGGATTCCATCTTGCACGCGAGTAGCCTTCCATTTCCACAAAAGAAAGCTCTTTCAAAACCTTCTGTACTTCTTCTCTGCCTTGCATTCTGCATTGAAAGCTTTCCGAAGTTGACTGCTTCCCTCTTAGGACATGCAATGTTAAAAAGAAATGAAGTGGGATACGAAGAGTCATTCATCAACACCTTCTAGAGAAGGCTGCTATCATGCCTGATTATATGCTTCCATTTCCCGCTGGGATACTACAAAAATATTGGACGGAATTCCAATATTTATCCAAAAAATTCCAACACAGAACGATATCTTTACGTGTTCCGATGTTTTACCATGCTCTATTTTGCCATTCCTAGGAAAATCTAGCGAATTTCCGTAGAAATTTTATATGAGATAAGAACTTGTAAAACTGTGGACAATTGTGGACATTATTTAAAACTGTTCATTGATTTGTTCATTATTTTTCTGAAAAATTCCGTATAAGAAAATAAATGAAGAAAGTATGGACATACGGCAGAAAAGTAGAAATTGAAATCTTCACTTTGTCCAAAGAAATCTCTCCATTCTTTTTTCTTCATTGAAAAAGCAGCGAACAACTACTGGATAACATTTTTGAAAAATTTTTCGTTCTTTTTATTTTATAAACTTTATCAACTTTTTTTCTTAGCAGTGGAATTGAAAATTCTGGACATGCTATGGAAATGCTATGGATATTCTTCAGAACGAGTGTGCACTGTATTCAGACTTCATCCATTCAAATTCCAATGTAACCGTGGAAGAACTGAAAATTTGGACATGCCATGGATATTCTTCAGAATGAATTTGCACTATATCCAGGTGTTATCCAATGAAATTCCAATGTTTTATTGTTTCTAGGAAAAATTATTTAAGGTTTTGGTATGGAACTGAATGGTGTCGTGAGAGACGTGAAATCATTTGTATTTAGTGTTGTGTAGGCTAAAAGACGCCATAAGGAAAGAAATAAACAGGAAAAGAATAAAGAAAGATATAAATTTAGTTATTTTATTACTTTTAAGACTAATAACTTTTTCGTTCACAGAGAAACTGGAGAAAAAACACTCAGCATTGCATAAATTTAAGATTTCTTTTTTCTTTCTTTTTACAACTGAATGGTTTTGTTTTGTTTTAATGAATTTCTAAAATATAAATATTATTTTGTTAACACTAATATCATAGACAAATTAATAACATACAAAGACTGGACACGTAGAACAACGCTTTTCTAGAATATAAAAATTAACGATGCCTCGACGATGCCTCGACTTGGCACTTGATGACGTGCACAAAGAGTAAGCCACCAATGCCTCGCTCCATACAAAATCACAGTTGCCACGATCCGATGAAGAGAAGGCCACAAGTTTTTCTTAGAAATTTACTGGAAATTTCTTCCTTCGAATTTTTATGCATTGGCCAGGCCGAGAGCTGTACGTCGCTCGAATATAAAATCTAACAACGATGTACATACTGTATCTGAAAATAAGTCTAGTCGGCCACCAAAATGAATAAAAATTCTACCGAAACACTTTGTGTAAATTTCTAAAAAAAAAAAAACAATTGCTTATTGCTTGTCTAGCGTCACGCTCATAAAAATTGTTGTCACCCTCCAAAAGTGCGTATGAATTCTAAGGAAAAAATTTCCAGTAAATTACTAAGAAAAAATTGCGGCCTTCCTTAAATCAGGTCCAGGCATCGTTGTTAGATTTTATATTCGAGAAAGGCACAGCTCTCGGCCCGGCCAATGCATAAAAATTCGAAGGAAGAAATTTCCAGTAAATTTCTAAGAAAAACTTGTGGCCTTCTCTTCATCGGATCGAGGCAACTGTGATTTTGTATGGAGCGAGGCATTGTATGTTATTAATTTGGCTATGCTAATATCCTTAAAATGCTTTTAATTTATTGTAGCAGGGAGAAATTCTAAAGAATTCATGTAGAATAATTCTGCAGAATATCCGGAAAAACCTTCCATAGAGCATCCGTTGAATATATCTGCTAAATTTCCAAAGATATTATTCTTATGATTTCTAAAGAATTCCTGTAGAATAATCCTGTAGAATATCCAAACAAACTCTCCACTCCATAGAGTATCTGCAGAAAATATCCGCTAAGTATCCAAAGACATTGTCCTTATTATTTCTGAAGAAATTCCTTGGAATAATGACGGCATACTTTCCTCGGACAGCGTAACTTTTGCCCCGTGACAATCCCATAAAATTCTTTTGACATTCTTGGAAATATGGCACGGAACTGATTCATCGGACAGGAAAATTTCCTAAGAACATCTGTTGAACGTCCTAGCACTTGGTTAATAGGGTAGAGTAAGAGCACCTATTCCCGGACGGTACCATCAACTGAATGTTTTAAAAAGGAAACCACGTGTTCTTACATGCGTGTACGAATAAATTCTTGAAAACACCATTCTGCAATCCCTTTACTGTATTGTACATTCCTGAAACATATATGCTTCTTTACATAATCATACAATAGAGGTATTGACTTTCAGCTGCAGCCAATTCGACAAAAAGAAAATTCATTAAAATATTATATAATTACACGTCCGGAAATTGGAGCAAAAACTTGTATTTGTACTATAATTAATGGACATAATTATTCGGTGACTGGTATATTCATATAAACACTCGCCTAAGACAACACAGGGTGATTTTTGCGAATATTAAAAGCTTTATTTTTTAGTTGGATGTAGGCATTTAATTTCCTGATAGTAAAATCAATGTTATCTCAAATAATAGCATAATCTAAAAATGATGATGAACCATTACGCAAGGCTTTTTGGCGGATATTATAAATAATACTTAAATACCAGTTCTTAAACAAGATAGGCTTGGCTGAGACTTTACCTGCCGCTTATGTCAGAATGCATATGAAACCTAAGAGCACCTGCTCTGCAATTGCGAAGCATTGTCCAGGCAGTGAATTACTCCACCTCGAACATGCTTTTCGTCCACCAAACTATATGTGAAATCTCAATTTCAGAATGGCTTTGCACTTTATTAAAAGTAGGTAAGCCATGTGGGTCCGGTGGCAAAATCTCATGTTATTTCTTATGGAGGACCAAAATTACAAAAATCGTATCAAAAGCTCTTCGTAGACATGGACGAGCATAGTTAGTTGTGGGTGATGACGTCATGATACCTCTACGTTTGGGTTGCATGGCTGCTAGGTTAGCGCATCCCGACCCCTCAGCAGTTTCACCAAGGCTTTGTTTACGGCTCGTCTTAAACAGGTGTACATAACACTGCACAATATGCAAAAGCTATCAGAACAAGAAGAAATTCACATGAAAATACATTCATTCTACGAAGAATTAAGTGCAACCTCCGAGACAAGTTTTCATTTGGAGCTGGAGTAACGGGGAGAGGAAATAAGCAAAGAAAACTGGTAGTAATTGATTTATCGTTTTATTTAACTATTGTGAGATTTCATGACGCACTGGTAGTGAGTGAAAACATTTTCAGGCAGATTGAAGCCAGTTGAATTGCATTAATAACGAGCTTTAGTGTGATATTATGCGACAAGTTTAAGGTTAATAGAATCAAATTCTTAAACGTAACCAGCAATTTGATTAATGCAGATGAACTTTGATGTGAGTAAGCGAAATATGTAATTACACGACAACTTGTTTAGTTTATTTAAATCTTTCTATATAAATTGTTTTTCTGTGATTGTTATCTAAAATTGCATCTAAGATTGCATTTCTGTTTTTAAATCTAAAGGCGTCCAATGCTCGGCTCTTGCGATATGCATAGTCCACGCTACCATGTATTTGATTTGATAATTGTTGCTAAATTTTGCTTGGCTGCGTAAAAAATTCACAAGAGTAATAAGTTTCACAGAAGAGTCCAAGAACTATTAGCACGTCTGTTAAATATTTTAACGTGTTGAAGGCATAAATCAATAGCTTTGCTATTCTCAGTTTATTAAGTGGTTCACATACATCCTTACCGTTGGTATATATACAGTTTGGAGAAAGACGAATATGTTCTGGTTCAACGTCCTCCGAACAATTTAAAACAAAAGTAACATTTCACTAAGTCTTTCAAATTGGTGTAAAATAATCCACTTCTTACAAGCTTACCGGATTTTCTATCATGATGCCAACACTTTTAAGATTTAATTTGAGTGCTAGCGTTTCATATTTTGTAATAAAACAGCTTTATCTGGTAATAAAGCTTCCATTTATGTGTTTGTGTTTGTTGATGTTTACTCTGCCTGTTGGACCACATGCTCGCCTGCACGACGGATTTTGCTTCCTTTTTTTTTCACCACAAACTTTAGAAAAATAAAAAAAAACATCTGAAGCTGAAGTACCAAAATAAGACAGTGGTAAAAGAGAGAAACGAAATGATTAAACTTTGACGTTCCTATGGTGCCTATAGAGCCTGGAAACCACAACTGTGATTATTTCCCGTGTTTTACTTTTGTATGGAGAAGACTATGAAGTGAGGCTTAAGTTTTAGTGCTGCATAGATGAGATATCTATACAAGTGAGGTTGTGACTCTCTAGTAATAATAATGACAGTATATACTTAGTCCAGTCCGTTACAGCATATAAATGAAGCCAAACAAATATTACACAAAACTGACTGTGATACATACCTTTAAAATTTATTACTTAAAAATACCGCGAATTGCACCAATCATGCATTCATTTAAAATAATTAAAATACTGTCGATATTGGGCAGAGTGTAGTAAATATCTTTGAAAGAATTAATCTAATTGGTTTCTCAAAATTTAACAATCAAACATCTGCTTACAAGTGTTATTTTAAAATAAATTTTGTTTTAAAAATAAATATAAATTGGACTTACCATGGTCCGTTCACAGATATGTAAACTGATGATTGCCGTTTCCTGCTGGGTTAATCCTTTACACAAAACAAAACAACACTGGTATCCGATTTGAAAGCATCGAAGCACAACACTTGCCTAAATAAATGCCCATATTTTTTTAACACACCAAACAGCACTTTATCACTTACACTCTTAAAATAAAAATAAAACACTGCTAATGATATAAACATAATAAATTCTTCTAATCACTTATTTGAATTTTGTATAAACATATGTATGTATGGCAACCCTACGAAGAAGTCGACCGATCATATCATTTTCAGAATTCCCATATAAAATTTTCAAGTTATCAAAGTATAAAAAACAAAATCTGTTGTCTATCTAAAATTGCACTTGCTTCATATTATAATTCTAATAAAATGAAAGACGAAAAAAACGCACTGCAGTAATAAACAATTTCATTTTTTCATTTGCCCATGCTCCATTCTACAAAACAATAAGACAAAAGCTTTTCCAAATTTCCAACAGCCACATTTCCTCTAATCCTTTCGAAAGTCACACCAACACACATACCACTGACATTTCCAGTACAAAACATTATTCCGAAAATTGCTTTCACAAAATAAAAAAAGAAAATAACCGAATTGAACAAAAGTTACATACAGCAGACATCTGTATTATTTCACCACCATTTTTTCACCACAAGTCCAACTCAACTTTTTTTCACTCTTAAAATGTTATTTTCTATAACTAGCTACCACAAAGGTAGCTTAAATTGAAAAAAAAAAATGACTTTAAATTATTACGACGCGCACAAGTCAAGATCTTTTCGCTTGCTTCAATTCACCAATGCGCTTGCTCAGCACTTTAACCTCAATTTTTAATTTAGTTCGAAAACGGAATGCCCTTTAATTACACTTTTAATTAAATTAACACAATTTGAATTATTTGCATTTTTCCGACGAATGCTTCCCGAATGCGTTTAATCAGGTCAAGTACGCGAAACGGACTACCCGGAAATGAATAGGAGCGATAAGGACACGGATATCTTGGGATACTAATCCGTTGCTCAATAATAACACCCCAAATATATTTAACAAACTTTAATGTAAAATGTATAAAGGAAACCGGGTATGCAACACACTTCCACGCCACATTGAGCAACAGGCCACACGTATGGTGGTTTGTTGCGCCGGCATTTGGATTGTACTTGTTGGACGTTTTGTTACGTGTATTGTTGTTTTTGTAAAAATACGTCACGGCCATACATCTCCTACATACATTGTGTTCTGTAAACTGTATACAGTTATTTACGAGCAAGCATCCTTGTCACTCCTATTCATTTCCTATCTACAAATTCTAAGGAATTATATTATGCAGACAGTGTCTACTCTCGGTCTATTCTATGGGTATTCGGTTGGGTAGGGTGGGTATGGGTAGTTCGTTTCGCGTACTTGACCTGATTAAACGCATTCGGGAAGCATTCGGGAAGCATTCGTCGGAAAAATGCAAATAATTTAAATTGTGTTAATTTAATTAAAAGTGTAATTAAAGGGCATTCGGTTTTCGAACTAAATTAAAAATTGAGGTTAAAGTGTTGAGCAAGCGCATTGGTGAATTGAAGCAAGCGAAAAGATCTTGAATTGTGCGCGTCGTGATAATTTAAAATAATTTTTTTTTTTTTTAATTTAAGCTACTTTTGTGGTAGCTAGTTATAGCAAAGCAAATAACATTTTAAGAGTGAAAAAAAGTTGAGTTGGACTGGTGGTGAAAAAATGGTGGTGAAATAATACAGGTGTGCTGCTGTATGTAACTTTTGTTCAATTTGGTTATTTTCTTTTTTTATTTTGTGAAAGCAATTTTCGGAATAATTTGTACTGGAAATGTCAGTGGTATGTGTGTTGGTTTGACTTTCGAAAGGATTAGAGGAAATGTGGCTGTTGGAAATTTGGAAAAGCTTTTGTCTCATTGTTTTGTAGTATGTAGGTATATTACTGCAGTTTAAATTCGTGCTTTTTTTTCTCTTTCATTTTGTTAGAATCATAATATGAAGCAAGTGCAATTTTAGATAGACTAGCAGATTTTTTTTGTACTTTTTGATAACGTGAAAATTTTTGATGGGAATTTTGAAAATGATAAGATCGGTCGACTTCTTCGTAGGGTTGCCATACATCATATGTTTATACAATCAATCCTCCACCTTGACGAAGAGCAACAACACACTGCTACAAAATTGAAAAAAAGTGATAAGAAGAATTTATTATGTTTATATCATTAGCAGTGTTTTATTTTTATTTTAAGAGTGTAAGTGATAAAGTGCTGTTTGGTGTGTTAAAAAAATATGGGCATTTATTTAGGCAAGTGTTGTGCTTCGAAGCTTTCAAATCGGATATCAGTGTTGTTTTGTTTTGTGTAAAGGATTAACCCAGCAGGAAACGGCAATCATCAGTTTACACATCTGTGAACGGACCATGGTAAGTCAAATTTATATTTATTTTTAAAACAAAATTTATCGTAAAATCACACTTGTAAGCAGATGTTTGATTGTAAAATTCTGAGAAACAAATTAAATTAATTCTTTCAAAAATATTTACTACACTCTGCCCAATATCGAGAGTATTTTAATTATTTTAAATGAATGCATGATTGGTGCAATTCGCGGTATTTTTAAGTAATAAATTTTAAAGGTATGTATCACAGTCAGTTTTGTGTAATATTTGTTTGGCTTCATTTATATTCTGTAACGGACTGGGCTAAGTATATACTATCATTATTATTACTAGAGAGTCACAACCTCCCTTGTATAGATATCTCATCTATGCAGCACTGGAAATTAATCCTCACTTCATAGTCTTCTCCATACAAAAGTAAAACACGGGAAATAATCACAGTTGTGGTTTCCAGGCTCTATAGGCACCATAGGAACGTCAAAGTTTAATCCTTTAGTTTCTCTCTTTTACCACTGTCTTATTTTGGTATTTCAGCTTCAGATGTTTTTTCTTATTTTTCTAAAGTTTGTGGTGAAAAAGAGTAAGCAAAATCCGTCCGGCAGGCGAGCATGTGGCTCCAACACAGACTAAACATCAACAAACACACACACATAGATGGAAGCTTTATTACTAGATAAAATTGTTTTATTGCAAAATGTGAAATGCTAGCACTCAAATTTAAATCTTAAAAGTCTTGGCATCATGATTGAAAATCCCGTGAGCTTGCAAGAAGTGGATTATTTTACACCAATTTGAAAGACTTAGTGAAATGTTACTTTTGTTTTAAATTGTTCGGAGGACGTTGAACCAGAACATATTCGTCTTTCTCCAAACTGTATGTATACCAACGGTAAGGATGTATGTGAACCACTTAATAAACCGGGAATAGCAAAGCTATTGATTTATGCTTTCAACATGTTAAAATATTTAACAGGTGTGCTAATAATTAGTTCTTGGGCTCTTCTGTGAAACTTATTACTCTTGTGAATTTTTTACGCAGCCAAGCAAAATTTTAGCAACAATTATCAAATCAGATACATGGTAACATGGGCCATGCATACCGCAAGAGCCGAGCATTGGACGCCTTTAGATTTAAAAACAGAAATGCAATCTTAGATCCAATTTTAGATAAAAATCACAGAAAAACAATTTATATAGAAAGATTTAAATAAAACATATTTTAAGGAAGAAAGGGATTTTTATTCAACTAAACAAGTTGTCGTGTAATTACATATTTCGCTTACTCACATCAAAGTTCATCTGCATTAATCAAATTGCTGTTTACGTTTAAGAACTTGATTCTATTAACCTAAACTTGTCGGATAATATCACACTAAAGCTCGTTATCAATGCAATTCAACTGGCTTCAATCTGTTCAATCTGAAAATGTTTTCACTCACTACCAGTACGTCATGAAATCTCACAATAGTTAAATAAAACGATAAGTCAATTACTATCAGTTTTCTTTGCTTATTTCCTCTCCCCGTTGTTCCAGCCCCAAATGAAAACTTGTCTCGGAGGTTGCACTTATTCTTCGTAGAATGAATGTATTTTCATGTGAATTTCTGTTTGTTCTGATAACTTTTGCATATTTTGCAGTGTTATGTGCACCTGTTTAAGACGAGCCGCAAACTCAACCTTGTGGAAACGGCTGAGGGTACTGGGGGCGCAAGCCCATAGAGCGTTCATGACGTCATCACCCACAACTACGCTCGTCGACGTCTACGAAGATCTTTTGATACGATTTTTATAATTTTGGACCTCCATAAGAAATAACTTGAGATTTTGACGCCGTACCCGTATGGCTTACCTACTATTAACAGTCTAAATCTAGAAAGGAAATAAATTGAACGGAGACTCACAAGAAACCCTTTATGTTGCAGTGAATGCAAGGTAAATTCCTGCACACCCGTCCATAAAACTAAACTAATCTAAATACCAGTTAGAAAATCTTCAGGAATATATGGTAGTTATTGCTCACAGGACTGTTCACGTAAGCTTAAAGGAAAATTCCTGAAAACATTTGAAGAAGTGAACCAAGTCCTTACCGCAGCGAAGTAAACAAAATAGAGTCATGGTGCGCGTGTCTTCGAAAAACCGGATTTCCTTTGAAAAAAGATAGTCTACCGAACACCGCTCCAAAAAGAGGATAATAGGCCAAGTCCGTTTAACAATCATCGTCCTGGAATTATGTATGTGGCAAAAGAAGCATTTCATTCTAAAAAGTGCAAGTCGAAAAATGTATTATGTTCTCAGAATTAGAATGAATCCCTTCTAAGAAAGAAGATTTTTTTTTCTGATTTGATAAGATTCTTGAATAATGATGAGCCTATTTTCAAAACCCGGAAAAGTACTAGCACCGAAAGGGTACAGCAAAGTCTATCAGGTAATCCAGGTAATTAAAAGGAAACCATTACTTGGTTTTACTGCCTCTAATGGGAAACTATTTACTCAATGATTGCCTTTTCATATATTAGTCCTACAAAGGATGTATTTAATTTTAGTTAATTTTTTTCAAAGCGGATTAATTAGTTCTTGGGTAGCTCTGAGATTGGATGGATGAAGTTACAGAAATTTTTGGAATATATATCCAATGGTGTCCATAAGTTGTTAAATAAACAGGGAATAAAACTTCTATTCTTAGCTGGCCGCAATATCTTACCTACCTCTTAATACTACATATCTGATGCAATCAGCTGATTTTAGCGTATTTAAGCCAGTGGAAGAAAAAAATTCGTCAATATGTTTTCCATCCTTCAAATTTTGGTGAAACGTTAACCAATTCCACTTTTTGTTCATTGTATAAAAATATTTTAAATATTCCTTTTCTATCCGTAAGAACAAGGAATGGCTCTTTTATGGTATTTTACATATCTTTTTTTACCTACTTGGCGACAATTGATAAGAATACAAAACATTTGAAAACTAGAAACTGAGGCTCTCGTCACGCAGAACTTATTTACATAGGAAAGAAAAACGGTTTGTTAGTAATTTTTGTTCAAAACTCTCAGCAAAAATACAAAAAGTATATATTGCATAACAAAATAAAATATATGCCCGTCAGACCGTGTTGAAAGAAAGAAGTTTTATCTATGATCGGAGATCTTTTCCGATTTATAATATTTAATTCTACGATCGAGGGAGGTATAAATTAGAGCTAAAAATTGGATCCGGATTTTTTAATATTCGGGTATCCAGATACCCGGATCTGCAAACTATCCGATTTCTGAAATCCGGATCCGAACTATCTGTATACGGAACTGAGCTATCCGCATCTGAACCCGAACTATTCGAATCTAAATCAGCACTATTCAGATCTGAATCCGCACTATCCGGATCCAGACTAAGCAAAAGAGGTTAAAAATTACATTCAAATTGCATTACTTAACTATGAAAATATAAATTTCCATTTTCCCAATGAAACAATGCAATCTGGAGGAAATTTTGAACCTTTTTTGCTCAGTCTGGATCCAGATAATTCGGATCCAGATCCGGATAGTTCGGATCCGGATTCAAGGATGGATTATCTGGATATCTAGATTTGAGGAATCGGATTCTAATTATTCCGGATAGTAAATTATCCGGATACTTTCAGCTCTAGTATAAATATATGTAAATATATGGTAATTCGCGTAAACTGTAAGTATTTCCTCGACCTTAAATTTTAGCTCAACTCGACAAGATACGAGTATATAATTAGACACCTGGCTGGTCGCTTTAACCGAATTACTTTCTTAAAAATATAAACAGCTAAGTCATTACATTATCTTTTTGCATTTCTTTCCAGTAAAAATAGTCCTAATCAATTAAATAGGTTTTTACATTACTTACTAAAAAATTTTCATTACCTTAAAAACGTCTGAGACTGACCACTTCTTCAATAGGTAAACGTGAAAAGCTCTGTGTATTTGGAAATTTTTGTAATGCAACCTGACAAAGGATCTGATCGATTTGTCTAATTTCGAAAATCGTTTTATAATTAATACAGGAGCCTCGTGTACAAAATTTCAGCCCTTTAGCTTCAACACTTTCTGAAGCAGTGGCCAATTATATAGTGAAAACGTAATGTTTGTACGGCAACCCTCCGGAGGAGTTACGTCGAACAGTGGTGCAAAGTTGGCCATAAACCACAGGCATAATGAATGGATTCCAAAGTTGAATATTTTTTTTTAAGGGTGCTATTAAAGTTATATTCGAATTTCGAATATTTTCGAAAATATGAATTTCAAAAGTTTAAACGAATTCGGTAATCGAAATTTAATCCTATTTCGAATCTTTTAACTCCAAATGATAAACAAAATGATTTTTGTATTTTTGTTTTAGAGGGGGAATAAGAGGGAAAATCTAAACATACTTTTTTTTTCACTTTATAACGTGTCTAGATTAAATTTGATGTGCTTATGCATTTTCGAAACCCGAAAATTTTCGAAATTCGAAATTTCGTTTAACGAAAAATTGAATCTTTCGAAAATCACAATTTTTTTTAACAGTGTTTTTCTTCGTAAAATAATAACCAGTAGATATCATACGCTATTATTTATTGTTACTCAGCCTTATATGAGATTTAAAATCCGATTTGAAACGTGCTAAGGTTTTGTTAAAATCCTTAAGATTTATTTCGGGACATTTTGTTGTGGTCTTGATCTCTACTCTAAAAAACATTATTTGGTCCTCAATTTCATTGTGGCCTGATTTTCTCATAACATCAAAAAGTTATTATCGCGTTATGATATTGGGACTCATCCCTGAAAGTAATGATGAAATATTTGATTTTTATTGACAAATTCATCTCATAAGCTAAAAACAGAAAATTGTGATTAAAATTGCTTGGTGGTGAAACTTTATCAATGTTGGTAGTAAGTACAGAATGTAGTTGGGAAGTCGAGGAGCAATTAGAATAAATGAGTGGGCCTGGGACGATTGTTAACTAATTTCAGATCTAATGTCTGTAAAAGATACGAGAAATTATTTACTGCTGGACTGTAGTAGAGTGCATCAACATTTATATCTCCGCAGACTACAACATCCCCAAATCGCGACTGTGCAATCGATAAGGCATCATCAATGAACTCCAAAATAATTTAGAGGGCAATATACGCCAAAGAAAGCCCATTTTTCAAATGAAGAACATAATTCGATTTCAAGAATCTCAAAATTATTACCTTTTCGACAATTTGATAATGGATGCATTTAGAGATTTATGAAAGTAAATGGCCACACCACGGCAATTTCTGAAAATATTATAATTAGGTATTGCAATGAATTTGGAGTTACCATATCCATTTAGCCAAGTTTCTCAGATTGGAGATATAAAATTCCGCAATTATATGGAAGCACTGAATTCAGGAGAATGTATTACCTACTCTTTTCTCTACTGGGGACCACTAGCACTCTTTTTCTTATGTATATTTTTTAAAAGACGAAGGTACTAGAATTTGTTATTATTATTATAATAAATTTTTAAAATCCAAGTATACCCAAAGTAGCGCGGCATTGGAGCATCACACTTAGTATTTTTTCTACTGGGGACCTCTAACTTTTTTTTACATAGATTTTTTCCAATGAATAAAACCTTCGGTAGCTGTGTGGTAATAACTGCGAGGATGTTCGATCATATTTTGGAAATATGAGTTGTTTCAAGTCACCATATACCCTAAGTTAAATAGTATGGGAGAATTACACTCAGCTTCAACTCTGTGTCTTCTGAAAATTTATAAGTTTATCTAGTGTATCTGGAAGTCCTCCTCATTTGTTTGTATTGTTTTAACCTGGAACGACGCTATAACCAATAACCAAAACTAAGTAAATTGCAATAATATCTAAAAAGAAAATAAATTTTTGTTTATTTTGTAATTATCAGGAAACATTAAAAACGTATTCTGATCTAAATTAGGTCAAATGCTAAATTTACTGACCTCCTTCGAATTATTTACGCTTTCTTTCACTTAGGCTTTTTGTAAGTGTGCTAACATCTTCAAGTTCTTTTTGTGGTTCATTAGTTCTAAGTGCTCTACTGACAGCTTTAGGTTTTTTCAATGCAAGGTGAGATTGTTTACCGCCTTTACACGGTTATTTTTTTTTTTCAAGATCGTATATACATAAAAGAACTTTTGCTTTAGTTATGCTTTAAATTGTATACTTCCGGTTTGTCATGGATATTCCTGACTTATGTGCTGGGAGTTACAGAATTTATTTGTAATTTCACAGACTCTCCAGATACTAGCGATTTTCTTGAGTTGGTATTGAGATGATTTGAATCATTTAATGATTCTGCACCTCCATATTTCGTAATAACTTTCGACTTCCGTCCAATAAAATCTCATTTATCTCTGTTCATTTAGAATATTTTCCTCCTCCTATACCTAGATTTCTGATATTATCTACTTTTGCCTGAATATCCAATTATTCATTATAGTTTCAAGTAGTAGGTATGTTAATGTTAGCGAATATTTACTATTACATTTTATTTTAAATTTGCCAGAATACTTCTAACTCTATTCTTTGTTTTTAAGAATTAAAGTTAGACTGCAAGTTTACTCAAATTCTGCTTTCATTTTGTTTGTTTTAGTATTTCTCGTAAGCTTGTTATTTACTAAAAGTGAAAAAAAAGAACTCCTTTCACAACGAAAAATCTTTGAAAAAGAAATTTCTTTGCAAAAGAGGGCATTTCGTGTCGGCATGAACCGTATACTCATCAGTACGGTTTGGTTCCTGCCTGCCGTATACGCCAAAGTGAACAGCCAAGCTGATCTCATCCTGGTATATGCACTTAAAATAATTTTTTAAATGTGAATTATATATGAGGTGAACTACTACGTATTTACTTGAATGCCTAGCAAGATTAGCCTTATGCGGGACTGGCATTTCATTACTAAAAGGACTAAACAAAACTCCTTTATTTATCTAATTTTGGTCAATACATTTAGTAATATTTGTTTTTTTCATTTAGTTTACGAGCGATGATATTGAAAAAAGTGAGAGCCATCGTAAGTAGCTGGGATTGTTTTTTTTTTTTTTACAATCGTCTAGCAGACTTTTAATTTATTTCACATGTGATGGGAATTACCAAAACAAGTTCTTCAAGTTCAAAACAAAATTTTCATCGTGCAATCAAAATTTGGTAGAACTGTAGGTATTTAATAAAAGTATTATTTTATAAGCTCGTGTAAATTTACAGACTTGTAGTTTCATGCAATGAGTTCCGACTTAATATAAAACAAATCAGCTAATCCAGCTAACGCCAACAGAAAAATAACAAGTACAAAAGCTAGAATTGGTCTAGGACCAAATCTTATGATACCCTAGTAGATGTAAGTATGTAATTTTGTATGGTCACCCATCTGTGCAAGTTTGATTTTTGAAGTGGTTTTAGCATATTTTTCTAGAACTATCGTCGAACAGTAAAAATGATTATGACCAATTTCATAGAATTTCATATTCTGAAGAACTTTTCAGTACCATAAAATTGTCTAGAACTGTTCGTTTTTACAGTATATGTAATAAACCTAAATTTTTATATGTCAACTCCAAGAAGGAATTGCCCGATTTAATCCATTTTTATAATTTTATTTACTAGTACAATGAAAACACAGTGTACAAAATTTCAGCTATCTACGTCAATGAGTTCTCAGGCTGTGTCCAAATATGTAGTGAAAAACGAATTTTTTTTTGGCATCCCCACGAAGGTGTTGCCCGATTTGTCTCATTTTCGAACTTAATTTCAGTTTGTTTTTAAAGCCCGTGCAAAAATTTCAGCTCTTTAGAAAGCACTTAGTGCACTTAGGTGCACTCGTTCTCGAGTTATCGTGCGCACAGACAGACAGACGGACATGCAAAAATCAAAATAACTTTTAATATTATAAATGGGTGTTTAATTCATTTTGCTTTAGCAGCATTCATTATTTCTATGCGTTACAAACGGGAAGGCAAGCTTAGTATATCCTATGATTTCATCTAGGGTATAAAAATTGCGATCTAGTCCAACAAAATGATGGAAAAAATGGGCCAACCTTGCATTTTCTGCTTACCCAAAATGCAAGGTTGGCCCATTTATTATACCCTAGATGAAATCTATAGAGTATACTAAGTTTGTCATTCCGTTTGTAACACCTCGAAATAATGATGTTAGAGCAAAATGGACACCCACGCATAATATTAAAACTAATTTTGATTTTTGCATGTTCGTCCGTCCGTCCGTCCGTCTGTGCGCACGATAAGTCGAGAACGCGTATACTTAGAGAGCTAAAATTTTGTACACGGACTTTAAAAAAAAGTAAAATTAAGTTCGAAAATGAGACATATCGGGCAACTCCTTTGTGGGGTTTCCATACAAAACTTTCGTCTTCCACTATATATTTGGACACTGCATGAGAACGCATCAATATAAAGAGCTGAAATTTGGTACTTGGTGTTTTCATTGTACTAGCAAATAAAATTATAAAAATGGACTAAATCGGGCAACTCCTTCCTGGTGTTGCCATATAAAAATTTCGGTTTTTTACGTATACTGTGAAAACGATCAGTCCATTATATTTTTATTGTACTAAAAACTTCTTCAGAATACGAAATGCAATAAATTTGGTTATAATCATTTTTTCTGTCCGACAAACCGTTCTAGAAATATATGCGAAAAACCACTTCAAAAATCAAACTTGCACAGAAGGGTGACAATAAGAAATTTCATACGGGCATTCATCTCTAGGGTATCATAAGAATTGGTCTTAGACCAATTCTAGCTTTTTTACTTGTTTTTATTACTTTTACGCATAGGGGTTGGTGGTGAGTGCAGAGTGCCATACTAATTCCAATTCCGCCTAAAGGTTCTCGCCTATATCTCTGTAACCATGGGTCTCTAAAAATATTGTCTGAAGCTTATTTTTAGAGAATCAAATTCTCTACAATTTTCTTTAATGACATTCTCACGGAGCATTAATAAAAAAAATGTTATAAGCCGGAAAACACAAAATTTTGGGATAAGAAACATTTCAATTTTATGGATAGAGATGCATTTTACAGCTTTTTTGTAGTACATCCTATAAGGAACATTTTCTCCTTTTTTTTTTTTATTATTTCTCTGTTTTTATAGTCTTAACAGCATTGCAAAGGTTAGGAGTAAATTGTAAGTAATGCACATTGTTTATCCAAAAGTGTCAATAGTAATGTTTTTATCAATATATAATTATCACCATCTATAAGGTTAAGTTTCTTGAATCGTTTTGTTTTTTCTAAACCTAAAACGTTACTTTAGTAGCTACTCGAATCATTTTTTATTAAAGTCGGTGTGCTGACGAGTTTTATTAGTCCTAATAGGTATTAGCAAGATACAAAATTCCAACCGGGTCTGACAAGTTTCGCCGCTGAGCAAATCAATGAAGCTTCACGGCATCTGCAGTTTGCACCACACTTGTTCTGGCAAGTACAAAAAATTAATTTCAGGAATTTAGAAGGGGCGGGCGGGCGCTATGGTACCTTGAACTGGAATAAACATTGGTGTTGTTTTTTCCCCAACCCAAAAATTTCAAATCTCTGTATCTTCCGAGTCACGTTTACATTTGATGGTATATTCAAAAGTTAACAAGCGAGCCGCATTGTAGACGAGAGCATTGATTTTATACATATGTATATATACACATGTATAAAATCAATGACGAGAGTCAAAAAAGATTAAATTTTCTCTTGATTATAGATTTTGTGAATCATTTTTAATAAATCTCGTTAATCGATTCCTGAAACTTGTCACCACAGAAGCTGTCATTTTCCTCGTATATATTAATAAACAAAATGCGTTTGTCAACAATATCTCTGCGTGTCAAGTTTGATGCACAATAAATTTGTTTGATGTTTGAACAAAATGTTCGACTGGTTTCGTTCCTACATACAGAGTAAAATAAGAATATCTACTCGTATATCTTCGACTATCGTTAAATAGTGGACTATATCCAAGGGGAGAGTTGCCAATTAGTGAATCTGAGAATACTTTAAGTTAGACGAAATTGTGGCATTGTTACAGAGTTGGAGGCCCCTGCAAAATATAAACAGGTACCTACTTACCTATTATTAGGCCATGGCAATTGGCAATATCAATATAGCATATCTCTATCTAGTTATAAAGATTATATTATTTGCATATTTCGATTTCCCTATTTTCAAATAACCTCTTTTCACTACGGGACCTAACACTTCCACCTTTGGAAAAAATTAAAATCTGAGTTTTTGCTAAACCAACAGAAAGATCCATAACCTGCATTAATTTTCCTTGGTTACTAATAATTTTCTAGAGAGCTGCCGGATTATCAGCTATTATAGTCACATCACTAGTCATAAATTCATGCCATCGATTGTGATTCCATCCCCTTTTCTATTCGTGTTTGTATTTTTCGATTTACTCTATTTAAATTAGTTTTTATTGTTATAAAATAAAATTCAGTACGAATAGTCACAACGTAGCTATGGCAGATGATTTCACTTACCAGGATGCTAACTTGTGGCATAAGAACTGTCATCGTCAGGTATTTACTCATGAATAGGTATGTCAGCCCACTTTCAATTAAAATTCATATGTACGAAAATGACTTTTTAAGTACGGACATAAACAACTTTCGGAGAATCGTATCACAAGAAAGGACAGGGCAGGCGACATCTATAAATTACGGACATAAACAACTTTAGGTTCGGAGAATCAATATTTCGAGAACGAATTATTCGGGAAGGTTGCAGGACAATTGGTAGAATATAAATACAGCGCTTGTCACCGCCAGGAGGCAGTCTTGTTTCAGATAGTGAAGTGAACGGAGTAAAATATTTGGATTGCGGTAATTAGAATGTAATGGATATTTATTTTGGGGACGAAATTATTAAAATAAACTACCGAAATAATATAAAAACCACTACTTTATTTACTTTATAAAATTAAGCCACGTTCATAACCTATCGAAGGTTTACTCAAAAGACAACATTTCTCAAAAAGCAGGCTGCCCCGAAACCTTCCCATTCATTTCGTGATACTGGCACTCATCTACTTTCATGACATTTTTGTTGATTTTGTGATTTCAATAATTTGGCAACATAATTGTGTTACCATTATTTATCTAGGTTGTGTGTACTTGTTTTGTAATATTCGATAGACCTCTTAAACTGATTTACATCACACATTAATTTCGTACTTATTTGTGATACATTGTTTACATCACAAGAAGTACAGTAGGTATTAGCGATAACTAAAGTAGAGTTGATTGATAATTGTATGTGAATTTAATAAACAGTGGACTATAATAAAAGGAACTGGTGAATTATAATTGGAATATTGTGTTTGAATAATAACCTAAAGCCAAGCGCGTTACAATACACATTTTATATTGGATACAATCGGCATCCAAGAACCATATGATGATTAACAACGTCCATGAAGCAAGATTACTATCAGAAATTTCTCGAAACTCTACCTCATGGGTGGTGTGGAAAGAAGTTTTAGAATTATACAAAAACTCAGTTTTATACTTATCACTAACCCTCCTACTCATATAAAAAAAAAATAAAAAAACAAAAATCTGCCTACCCAAAAATGCACGGTTGAATTACTGGACTCTTTATTATACCCCAGATGATGAAATCATGAAAACTGTGTTCTTTTGTGTCAGCAGAACAGGGCAGAGCAAAAAATACACAAACAAACGCCTCATACATTTTCTTGATTTATAAATGAAACGAACAGTACAAATAGTTCGCATCAATCGACAGAACAATTTGTTCTCTCCAGTATATGGCAGTTCTAGAACAAGGTACACAAAAGAACACAGCTAAGTAGGTATCCTAAGTTTGTCATTCCGTTTGTAACGCGTAAAAATAATAATGGTAAAGCAAAATGAATTGAACACCCACGCATAATAGTAAAAGTTATTATTAACATTAAGATGGATATTTTTGTGAGAAGTAAAGGGTTCACCGCTCAAGGAAATTGACACTAGCGTTCTTAGTTGTTTTGACAACGTGCAACATGTTGTGATATGTACCTACATAACATCTGAAATCATTGAAAATTTTCCATGCACATTTCGTAATGGCTCTTTTACATTTTACAATCTTCGATTAAACGAATTTCGGACGCCTATAAATATGCAAGGCGTTTTAATTCTGAAAAGGTGTTGCCGTTCAATCTTAATTATTAAATGAAAAAATTTATAAGAAGAAGCACAGTAAAAAGCTTAAAAGCTACGTACTTTTTCCTCTACTTTGGGTTATCAACAGGAATAATAACGTTAAGTATGTTAGATCTATCGCGCACTGGAGACTTTTTGTCACGTAACTGTTTTGTAAATGTGCGCATGAAGTGACGTAACAGCAAAGTGACTTTCTGATTTCAATGGCTAGCAACTTTTGGGTGATGAAACTATCACCGTTCCTTCACGTATATATACGAATGTACTCGCACTGGTAAAATTTTTGTCGCTGCTTAACTGCCATTGTTTTGGAAGACGCAAGGAAGAAACTTACAAATCTTTTCATAAAATATATCTGCTGCAACGACAGTGGAAGCTATATATAAAGAAGCATTAACATAGGAAGTATAAATGAGACCACCCCTTATACAACAAAAATTTTAAGGAATATTCTGATAGCAATCTGAAGACAAAAATCTGGAGAGAAATATCCATGAAAATGTTTATAGACTTTAGAGTTACACCAAGTCTCTCTTTGGGTTCAATTGATGATTACATATTGATACTTTGATAAGATTTAGGAGGTCTCAAAAACTGTAGTAGTATATCATCAAATCTTTCAACATTCATATGAGAATATAAACAAACAGTTTTCAGGATAGGATCGCACTTCATCAAACATTAAGTGACATTTTTCTTTAAGAAGCCTTTCGCTCCAAATTGGATGGACCCAATAGCGCTTCTTTCGTTGATATTTTCTATATCTTTATGACAAACACACATATCACAGATTCATCATCGAAATTTCCCTAGTAAAAATGATGCGATTATTTCAGTGATGAGCTCATCATGAGCCCTTAGATGAAAGTAATTATGAAATCTATTCTAGACTCGGGACTGAACTCATTATATACTTTTCTTCAACATAATGAGCTGTTCCATGATCACTCGATGAGCAGTTCCATGAGTTGTTACATTATTTTCTTGTTAACATAATGAAAATACTCACTGATACATTCATCTGTCAATTGATGATGAAATAGTGGAAAAGCACACTGCTATTATCATCAATAAATGCATAATGATGACATCGAATATATAAATTAGTTCAATTATGCACGACCATTTCATTTCACTTCTGTATGTTGCGATTTTGCGTACATTTCCGATTTTGATGAGCTGTGATAGCTCAGTGGATTTTTTCAAAGATTTAAACTCTACTCAGCCGTACAAGGAGCCTGTTTTGAAACTAGAAAGGAAATCGTTTTGACAAAAGACGCGGTAAGAATGCACTAAAAAGAGCACGTATTTCTACTCTTTGTTTCACAATGGATTAGTGAAGCTGGATGATAAAAATGGAAATAGGTGAAGGTGTTAATTATACAAATATAATTTTAAATTATTTGAGCTAAAATAATTTTGTAATAAAATATGAAATTGACATTAGTTATAAAAATATAAAAGAAAATAAAGAAAATTCAGTTAAAATAAAATTAAAAGTTCAACAAATCATAAAAAATAAGAAAAGGTAATATAGTTATAAAAATATATAAAAAAAAGTAAAAAAAAATCCAGTTAAACTAGGAAGTTGTTGATAATTCGCTGATATCTGTAGATAGCTTCAGTTTTTTACTGCAATTACAAAATGAAAATGGAGAAATTGTATTACATTAAGAGTGATTTTATACTTAGATGTACACTTTGCTCTGCTGAATCTCTTATGCGATCTTAGAATACAATTTCTCACCTGTATTCCGTAATCTTTTCTATCCATCTCAAGAGCGCAGGCTTCTACATGTAGAAAAAACTAAAAGAATGAAAGAGCAGAGACCCGAATTTAAACCTTATATTCTCGGAGCACAAAACTCGCATTTGCAAACAAAAGAGAACAAAAATTTCAGTTTATTGTATTTTTCCAATTAAAACTTACTAGAAAATAAATTTATAAAAAATTAAAATATGCTTTCGCGTGTTACACTTTTACTTCACTTCACAACTTAACGCAACTGTCTCAATCGAATGCAGTTTGCAATTACGCGTCAGAAGTCAAAACTGTACTGTTTTTTAAGAAATACCAAAAACCCCATTCATCATAATTTCGTGGAAATGCAAATGAATTTTGAATACGAACACGCTCATGGTTGCTCATCGAAAGGCTCATCGAAGGGCTAATCGGAACTTGTCAGAAAACTTCACTTCAAGTGGCGAAATTTACACATTCATGCGCATTTTCCATATGCACAAGTGCTAGTTTGCATAAGATTCCCCCCGAGAGGGGAAAAGGGATTTCCAAACCGATGAGCATTTCTTACTAGGGATGAGTTTTGTGATAACAATTATTCCCTGTGTGCGTATTAAACTAGTGTGAACGGCGACAGGGACCAAAATGTTACATGATAAAAAGTTTCCAGTACGTGTTAGGCCTAACATGAACAAGCTGTGTAAAAATTGTCAGGGATTATAAAATACATTGAGTTTGACTACTGAACATATACCATAAAAAAATTTAGAAAAATAATGGGCCTGCATGCAAGCACAGTCACTATACATTACTTTGTATGCAAATTTGTTGCCATGTATAGAAGTTCGAATAAATTCAACGGTCTACTATCAGTAGAGAAATTCTACCAGGTAAACATGCTTGTATTAAGTAGGTTGTCTTACAGGTTGAAGAATTGGTTATCGGTTGGTATCAGTGCTGTCGTTTGCACTCCGATCGGAGTATTTGTACTCCGAAAACTAAAAGCGTACTCCGGTACTATTCCTTTTATAAAAGTACTCCGCTTTTCATTTCTTCATACTTAAAACTCCTATATACGTATGTTTTTAGCAAATAATCTAAAAGGTTTTATTCACCTTCATTAAAAACTATACATTCGTAGTACATTTTAGTAATAAAATCTAGCCAATTACACCTGTCATTATGATTCGTTCGTTAAACGCTGTGATTGTTGTTTACCAAGTGAATAATCAGCGCTATCTACTTAAAGAACTCCAGAAATTCTATTCTAGTCCAGAAAAAGTTTTTTTTTAATTTTCTTCATTTTCCTTCTCACAAAAGCTAAGTCCAGTGGTTAATTCGGCGAAGGTTTTTAGTGATTTAATTTAACTATACTATTTGTTTACTTTTATTCAAGTGTTGTAAATAATATTAATTTTTTGTAATAAAACGATATAAAATTTGTGAATTGTGACACAAAGGAAAAAACTTGAGAATAGTTCCCAATTTAAAAAAAAAAAAAAAAAATCAAGGAACTTACAGCTTACATCATCTGTATGGAAATTTTTAGGGACTACAATTAAGATTGTCTTTTTTTGTGGAAAAAATAAGAAAATATTTCGACAGTAAAGTTGATTTTCGGGGCGAGATCGTTTTTTGTTTTGTTTAATTAATTTAATTGCATGTTTGCAACGTTATTGCATATTATTGTACTTTCTCGTTTATAGTGCATAATTCGGCATAAAAAGTTGCGTTTATCAATTTCAAATGCGTTAAATAGTAGGCGAGAAAGATGTTAGATGAAGTTTGTTTGTTTTGTTCGGTGGTGTAGTTGCAGCGGGAGCTCCATCAGCGTAACGTGTAATCGACCGTGCTTTGTCGACATCGTCTATAAGGTTAAGACTACCTAGTCGTGTTTATTGTTGCATTTACTAGTGTGTTCTGTGCGTTCATTATCGCGTGAATTAAAAAGTTCCCTATCTTGTTTTTGTTGTATTCACTGTTGTGTGTTCTGTGCGCTTACTATCCCGTACTCGTTCACGAAAATGCCACCCATTAAAAAGAATTGTCAGACATTAATGGAAAGTTGGATTAAAGGTTACCCAGGCCAATTTACAACTGATGGTGCAGTAATATACTGTAAAGTTTGTAGCAAGAGTATTACGTCTTCGAAGAAATATCAGATTGACCAATTAAAGTGAGAAAAATTTTTATCAATTCAATTTTTCTCATATAGGAGCAAGAAATAAGTTCTCGACCAGTCGTCAACAACTCCTGACGCAAATCACTTCTTCTACTTCGCCGTCGTCACAGAAGACTGAATTTTGTAAAGATTTGTGTGAGTTATTTGTCGGTTGCAATATTCCATTTCATCAACTCAATAACGATGTATTCAGAAAATTCTTGAAGAAGTATTGTCTCAATCAAGTAATCCCAGAAGAATCAACGATCCGTAAAAATTACCTGCCAGCTATTTATGAAGACATTTTAGGAGAAATTCGGGCTGACATTTTAAACAATTTTGTCTGGATATCAACTGATGAAACTACAGATTCATGTGGACGATATATGACCAATTTGATAATTGGAAAATTAACAACTGAACCTTCTACTCCACACTTGATTGCCTGTAAGATCCTAGAGAAAACAAACCATTCAACTATTGCTCGATTCGTAAATGATTCCATAAAATCATTGTTTCCCGATTCCTGTATGGACGAAAAAAATATGTGTGTTTCTTTCTGATGCTGCACCATATATGCTAAAAGCTGGTAAAGCTCTTCAAGTATTTTACCCGAACTTACCTACTGCACATAACCTGTTTGGCACATGGACTCCATCAATTTGCAGAAGAAATCAGGAAAGACTTCGTAAATGTCAATGACTTGATTTCGTCAACAAAAAAAGTGTTTTCAAAAGCACCGTCGCGTATACAGACTTACAAAGAACAACTTCCGAATTTTCCACTACCTCCGGAACCTGTAATAACGCGATGGGGTACCTGGTTGAACGCAGCACTGTTCTATGCTGAGCATTTTGAGGCCATAAGAGGAGTCGGTCAATTTAACGGTTCCGATGCACTGGCCATTGCATCATGTCAGCAAGCATTTGAAGACCCTTTAATAAGGAAAAATATAGCAGTCATTAAAACGCACTTCAGTGAAATACCCGAAGTAATTAAAAAGCTAGAGACCAAAAATCTTCCTCTTTGTAATTCAATTGCAATAATAGAAAAAATGGTGGATCTAATCCATGCACTTCCGAACACATTTTCATTAAAACTCCGAAATAAGTTAGACACTGTTCTTGCCAAAAATCCGGGTTTTGAAGCAATTAAACAAATAAATGCTTACATTAATAGAGCAGGTCAAAGCTTACCTGAGGTGATTTCTGCGGACATGGCGCAAAATTTTAAATTTTGCCCTGTTACATCGGTAGACGTAGAACGATCATTTTCGGCCTACAAATTAATATTAACTGACAAACGTCACAAATTTCAAATTGAAAATTTAGAGAAGTATATTGTAATATACTGCCATAAAAACTATAACTAATTTTTAATTCTTGTGTGTTTTGTTGATTTTGAATATTATTATTTATTGGATTAAATTATTTTCTAGATTTAACTTGTATATTGATTTAAACATTCAAAAAATGATCTCTAACAAAGTTTTCCCTTTTTTGATAGTGCATTTTTGTGCATATTTTGGCTTTTTTTGTGCATATTTGCATGCATATTTTAGCAATTTGATCGTGCATATAATCCGATGTCTAGCTCATCACATTTGAGAAGACAAAACATTATGTGCTTGGTGAAAAATTCTTATGGGATCTAGGATAACAAAAAAAATGATTTGCATTATATTTTTTTTTCCCAAAAAACCAGACCTCAAAAACAAAAAAAATTCTCGTCTCCAAATCCATTGAGATCCCAATTTAAAAATTTAACCATTTACTAACAACATTATGAGCATTAATTTAAAAATAAAGCAAGGAAAATTAAGGGAAGTCATTTGAAGATATTGAAGGATAAAGGATATATTTAATACCCTTAATTTTTTTTTGCTTCTAAAAGCCATCTAATTTTTAGAGCTTGAAACTTTTATGACTTTTTTCTGAAAGTCTCTAGAATACGAGTTATTATGAACTTTTATTCCATAAGAATTAAACAAAATTATAAGAAATAAGAGTTTTAAAATAATAAAAATTAGTAATTTTTATTATTGAGACTCCCAAAATAACCATTATTTTTAATTGTTATTTATAACTGTTATACAAAAGAAAAATTTTTTGATAGTATTTCGAGACTTTTATTTCATAAAAATCATCTTAAAAGTCTTTTGAGACTTTTATTTTATAAAAATCTTTTTAAAAGTCTTTCTTTATGCTTATTATTTAAATATTTACAGTATTTACGGTCTGATTTAAAAAAAAAAAAACCTCTTCCGCTGTTTATGATAATGTTTCAATCGATTTTATCCATACGGACATTCATATAGGGTATCATAAGTATTGGTGTTTTAGACTAATTTTAGCCTTTTTACTTGTTTTTATTTAATTTAATTTTTTTTTTAATTTCCTTTTAATTAAAAGAAAAGCCATCCTGGGATTCGAACGCGTTACAGACAGGCAGAGTCTGGACTTTTCTTAAATTTATATGATATAAACAAATTATGTTATGTATATGAATCAAATAGATTAAAATGCTATAAACAGCGGGAGAGGGTTTTATTTTACTTTAGACCGTAAATACTTTATATATTTAAATAAAAACATAAACAAAGACTTTTAAAAAGATTTTTATAAAATAGAAGTCTCAAAAAACTTTTAAAAAGATTTTTATAAAATAAAAGTCTCAAAAGACTTTTAAGATGATTTTTATAAAATAAAAGTCTCAAAAGACTCTTAAAAAGACTTTTATGAAATAAAAGTCTCGAAATACTATCAAAAAGTTTTTTTGTTAGATAAAGGTCTGGAAAGGCTTAAACCTTTTATTTCGTATAATAAAAGTTTACTCTTAACTTTTACTTTTAAAAATGGAAGTTAAAAGTATTATTAAAATAGATATTTTAAATATAAAAGTTTCCAGTCGGACCTCACTTAAAAAACGACTAATTGGAAATTCAACAAACATAAATAATAAAGAAAACATAGTTTCTATATAACAATAGATTTAGAGCACGACGGGTGGATATGTCAAGAAACCATTCTTGGAAATTCTATGGAAGCTGTTTTGTCGCCAACAAAAAAACAAACTAAGCTTGTTCAAAAATTTTGTTTTGTATGCACGCAGCCTTATAAATAACAGAGAGTTTTGTAAAATATGTTTTAAAGTTATTACAAAGAAGTAAAATACCTCGAATTGGTATAAGACCAATTCTTACGATACTCTATATGAATTCCCGCATGTAATTTCGTATGGTCATCCATTTGTGCCAGATTGATTTTTGAAGTGATTTTTCGCAAATATTTCTAGAACGGTTCATTGGACAGAAAAAATGATTATAACTAATTTTATAGGAATTTATATTGTGAAGAAATTTTCAGTACATGAAAACCATATAGGACTGATCGTTCTCACAGTATACGTAAAAATGCTAAATTTTTATATGGCAACACCAAGAAGGGGTTACCCGATTTAGTCCATTTCTGAAATTATATTTACTACTAAAAACACTATGTCCGAAATTTCAGCTCTCTACGTCGACGCGTTCTCAGGCAATATCCATATACATATATACCCACATACAGACGAAAAATTCTCAACTGAGAGAGAATTTGATAGGTGAGAACGGAATTCCCGAATTCTCCATTCCACTTGTTAATTCTCCGGTGTTTTGCAAGTGGAAAAGTAAGTGGAAAAATTGTATTGTCTGCCTTTGTTGCGTTTTGTGAATGTATCTAGGTACCTAGGAATTTCAAATTCAGTTATGTATTCACTGCATATCCTGGCTATATTGTAAAAAACAAATTATGGAAATCCTTGCAATACTAACAGAGGAACAAGGATTTTGTCTCTCAAAGTACCCGCTAAAAATTATAAATCACGCGAAAATGATCATATTGGTCGTCGTCCAGTACAGAATAGATGCTGTAAAATTTTTTAATATACACGGTAAAGCTTGTGTGTAGGATGATATCGCATCTACATTTTGTCCCATAATTAAATATGTAATTAATTTTTGAATCCGATAGACCGTTTTGGAAATAACTGTAAAAGAAGTGTAGCAGTCCTTTTTAAGGTGAAAAATTGACCGTTTTTGGTACAAAAATTGACATATTTTCATCTCATCATTGCGTAGAACTCGTAAGTCCTGGAAATTTACTTCCCATGACAAAAATGTTCACAACGGAATACTAATGGATGTGAAACAAAGAACGGAAGAAATATATGCAAAATATGGACGGTCAAATTCGACGGTCAAAAGTCAGCTATCACGTTAAAACGATCAAAGACAAACTACACCACTCGATTACTCTCTCCTCCCTCTTTAATTTGGTACCAAACATGACGTAGTTTGAGCAACCCCCTATGAGGGGTGGTACGACCCCCAACCCCCAAAACACCCTGCCCGCAAAATTGTTCATCTATATTTTTGTACTCTAAACCCTTAATCTATATAAAAAAAAAATCCAATACTCTTCAGCCCTCCCACAGTTAGAGTTAGGCGCCCGTGAATATTGCAATAGCAAAATTTACCGCCGAGGCCGCTCAAATCTGCAAATTACTGTTAATCGAAATAAAATATAGCCGCCTATAATACCCATGCATACCTAATTACCAAAGTGAATTCTTGTTTTTTTTTTTATTGGGCTTACAGATCCTGAGCTTACCCCTGCGAATTATTACAGCTCTTGATATTGTATTTTTTTTTTTTTTAATTTCCGTTAATCAACCCCCATTTCTACCCTGCACTCTCCCCGCCACATTTCCTAACCGTATCTTTTTCGCCTTGATCTTCCATTTTTTTTGATACCACATACATACATTCTCCTTCTTCTCTCCATTCTCCGTTATCCCGAAAAAACTCGAGAAAACCTACCCTCCTACATCCCTCAAAAACTACCCAAACAAAAAAGAAATTTAGCTTAATCGTCCCAGGCGATTCGCACTTTTACACATTTCTTACGTTTTCCCTAATTCTCCAACCATGTTAGTGAATTGGGAATGGAGAATTAGGGAATTAAAAATTCTAAGAAAATGAAATTCTCATCTCCCAAATTCTCCGTGTTACAGAATCCAAGCCCCTGGACGGACGAACGGTCATTCAATAATTAAATAATTAAACTAATTTGCGTTATGCAGGCACAGGCAACCTACAACTAGATAAGCAAAATCTCCATATAAGCTTGAATCACTTTTTCAAAGCTCTTTAACTTTTTATTCAACCAAAAAAAGCAATGATTACGAAGAATTTATGTGACATAATACAGCAAGATACAGCAAGAGATAGAAGGAATGTAAAGAGCTTTTCATTAGAGGATCATTAGCTCGTTTTAATTCGACCGCTTTTTTGTGAGGTTTTCACATCAGATGTAAGTTGTCTTAGATGGAGGTATGCTTTTCTCAAGAATAGCTTTTCATGACAGAACCTTTTTACTTCATGCAAGTATGATTACCTGAATCAAAGCAATTAATTAACGAATCTTTTAAATCAACAACTGTCAATTAAACTTAAGAAATTCTTATTGCTGAAGAAAAATTCATGGGAAATCTTAAAATAAAAAAATATAAATAGTAGGGGTAGTCACTCTTTAATGTATCAGTGTAACCAGTGGCGTCACTATGGTTGGTGTCACCCAGTGCGGTGACTCATGATGTCACCCCCCTCACGACACCCTATAGACCTTCTCCGAGTCCGCCAGTGCGAAATAACGGAAACATACAGAATCCTTAGTAACGTTTATAAACATAGATCCTATATTTACAAAGGCAATAGAAGAAAAAATTAATTCAAGGTCGGTTGGTAAAGGATTGTAAGAAGTTAAGAACTAAGAACTACATAGAAAATATGTTACTTTTTTAATTGTTATTTTAACATTAAATTTTATGTGATATTAAATCTCGACTAAATCAAAACTTTCCTTTTCTGGCCTTTAGAGCTGCAAACTTTTTAATTACTTCATCGAAATCAACTCCTTTCGCCAAATCACTTTCAATTGATAATATTGCAAGATCAGAAAGCCTTGACTGTTCCATGGTCGATCGCAAATAGTTCTTTATAAACTTTAGCTTTGAAAAACTCCTCTTACATGAAGCCACAGACACACAGATCGTAAGAAATAATTGTAGGCTCACTGGGAGATATGAGAGAGATTCTAGGAAGTCCCATTCAGCTCAAAATGTCCAGTACTGACCAGTCTTTGACTTCGTCGAGATCAGTCTTTGCTGCCTTCTGGTGCTTTCTCAACCTTAGTATTTCTAATAAAAGCTCTTCCTCTGATAACTCATCATAGAAAGTGGCCAATTTTGGAATGGACACCAGTAACAATTTCTTCAGTGGCAGATATCAAACTCTTGGCTTGAACAGCCTCAAACACGGCTGCTACTTCCTTAACGGCTCTTGATCTGATCTGGAGTTCAGAATGGACACGATCAATACACTCAAGCATTGCACTCTTGTGTTCTTCTTGTAGAGTTAGTCCAGCATCTCTCGTCTTCTCACCTGTCATTCTCTTCTTGAACCTGGGTCTGCTCTCTACTGAAATTCCATATTGGTCTGATTTTAAAAGCGCATGTTCAATTGCCTGCTCCACAAGATGATGTGCCCCTAGCTTTGTCACCACCTTGTCAAGAGTTAAGCCCTTAGTCTGAAGGTACAGCTGTGTAAGATTAACTTCTTCAAATACATCACACCAAAAGAAGAGGTAGCACAGAAACGTGAAATTGCAGACAGCAGTTAAGAGACCCCGGGCTGTAACTCTTGTGTCAAAGTTTTCATCTCTATGTGATGCTGCAATTGCCACCACATATTCATCCAATTTTTCTTTCACCACCTTTACTGCAGCATGATGAGACCTCCAGCGTGTTGTTGATAAACTTTTTACTGAGACTCCAGTGTGGTACATTAAAACATCCCATCAGTAAGTGGAAGCGGCAAAGAAGGAAAACATTGTCTCAAGAGTTCCAAAAAAAGTGACGCATGAAGCATTTTCAGCAAAAGAGTGTTGGCCGCACAAGTTAAGCGAATGGTTCACATATCCATTAAAAATAGCTTTCCTGTTCTTTGTCTTCAAAATGACTTGTACACCCCCATGGATTCCAGCCATAATCGCAGCATTATCGTAACCTTGAGCGCGTCACTTCATAATGTCAAGTCCATCATTTTCCAGATTTCTGATAATATCAGAACTGAGGTCAACAGCTTTTTTTCCTTTTAAAGGGATAAATTCCAGAAACACTTCTCTTACTTCAACTTTGTGAATTTTCATATATCTGATAAGTTCGGATATTTGGTCAGTGTGTGATGTGTCAGATGTGCTATCGAACATGACCCCGAAATACCTGGCAGATTTTATATCCATGAAAAGCTTCTCCTTCACATGATTTGCTAGGACATGATGCTTTGATTTTACATGTGCTTCGCTTTAATTTCATTAGGTGCTCTTTCAGCACTGGGTCATATTTAGAAAGCATCTCAACCATTTCAAGAAAATTTCCTTTATTCAATGAAGATCCATCTTCATTGTGGCCTCTGAATGCCAGATTTTGCTTGGCGAGAAACAATGGGAAAAAATTTTTACGAACCGCCCTAATTTTGGTGTCACCCCTTGTAATGGTGTCACCCGGTGCGGTCCGCACCCCCTGCACCACCCTAGTGACGCCACTGAGTGTAACCGATGTAAATATACAACAAGAATTTACAACAAAGACTGAACACACTCTTTAGCTTACTTCGAAATGTAATTATGGGAACATAATAATATGATAAAAAGACAGACCGTAGGAGCTCTCCCCGGCCCCGGAAAAATTGAGAAAATCCTCAAAATTCCTAGGATTTATATGGTTATCCTAGAAAGAAAAAATTGTGAAGATCCGGTTAAAAATAGCTGAGATAAAAACTAAAGTATCTCAGCTATTTATGAAAAGAACGGCTTAAATTAAGGAAATGCCAGTTTTTCATGGCGTTTTCTGACCGTTTTGGTCGTTTTCAAAGTTTTTATTTCTACTATTACTACTTAATTATACACTATTTCAGTATAATGTCAACGGATAAAATGAAGCTTGTTTTGTTGGGAACGGTTATTTCTAATTAGTTTTCAGCTCAGGCTAATAGTTTAAGAGAAATGTTAATAATAGTAGAACAACCTCCTTTTACGGCAATCTTTGCCGCTTTTTGCCGTGACAAAATGTAAAAATTTACAATTTACCTTTACGGAATAACAGTGGTTCGGAGGAATTTTGCCTATGATTGAAAAAAAAAAAAAATTAGAAAAATAACTCATATGTAGTAATGGCGTATATGGGACCCAGATGGGGAAAAACAGTGAACTTCGGGAGTAAAAGCTCAGTGTGGAAATATCTCGAATTGAAAATAAAAACCTTCTAATAGATAGAAAATTTTAAAAAACGCCATTCGATAGAGCTCAACGGGGGCTTTAAATAGACACTCCACATGTCATATTTGGGGTTTGAGGAGGGTGGGGGTAACAACCCCGCACCCCAAAATACGCCCACTCGAAACTTTTTTTTCGATAAATTTAATCGCCTTGTCGAACTAAAGACGAATATCGAGTTCGTTTTTTGAACGGTCCCCTCCTCATCCCGCAAGAAAGGTTCAAATTTTGAAAATAATTAAAGCTAATTTCTGAACTTCAAATACTATTATTAAGTAATTTAGGGCGGAAAAAGAAAATCGATCGCACCAATTTGTTTTTCGGTGATGTTTTATTAAGTTTTCCAGAAAGTTTCATGCTCTTTGATGTGCCATTACTGATGTTTTTGGTTCACAAATTTGCAATACCTTTTTTTGTGGGGAAAACCATGATGCGGGTAGATGTAAATTGAACACCTTGCTAAATCAACCGAGTACTACCTAGAAAAAATACGAGTGCACCAGTCCATAATCCTCAAAATGATCTTTCATTTGGCATACTGGAAATTTTCCTAGGACACTCCCCTCCCCAGCTGCACTCGCTAACATTTGACGTTCAATCTCAGCTCCTAAGTACAACTATACAACCCGGTTTACACTGAAAATTTGTGAATGTAAAAATACAAGACCCTTGTATTGCATTTTATATGCATAAGCCTTGTATGACTTTACTGGGTTGTAATCAAATACATCTTTTACAACGATACACTCTTTGATACAACATTGCGTGAATACCCTTAGTGTAATAATACTAGACATATAAAGATTTATTTAAAAATCGAAATATTGAAAATGGGTTTTGTACACATTAATATGATTTCAGGATCCCATTCTAATTAATTTGAATTCAATATTTTTCGTTAGTAGTGTACCTACTCCGTTTTTTTTTCGAAAGTACTCCGCTTTGGCAGCAAATTGTACTACTCTTGAAATTTTCCAAACAACAGCACTTCTTGGTATACTATCACAGGACGCCGGGGGCTTCATGGATCGTGGGTCCTGATCCCAGACCCGGCTGTAAAATACTTAAAAATGGCTCTGTGTATGGGTGTTTCAAGATGAGCAAAATCCAACGAAACACTTAAAATCAAATGGTGGCTCGTTCCTTCGATATATGTAGACATATCGCTACCATTGCTCAGAGCTGGGCAATACTTAAGTAAAAAATGCTCCTACTTAGTACTTGAACATAAGTACTAGCGTCTATTTACTTGTACTTAAGACTTAGTTTTGTACTTAAGTATCAAGATTTTTACTTAAGTATTTCTGAGCCTATTAAGTATCTACAAATATATAAGTCTTCGTAGAAAAGAAAACACAATCTCTAGCGCAACTACTTTTTTGTTGAGTTTTAAACCACGCAAAGAATTTTTGAAGTATGTGCCGCACTCACGCGTCAAGGCAGAACCTTAGGCAAACTAACAAACTAATAATATACACACAAGACTAGTCAAATAGAACAAAAACCAGTAACGTCTCGCTCGAATATAAAATCGGTGATGCCTCGACTTGATGACATAACCACTGATATGTATAATATGGACAGACTACGTTCATAGAAATACACTGCAGAAAGTGGGCTCACTTCTATAATTGCTTCGGTCTAAGCACCAAGTAACAACTGAGAGAGAACTGAAAACAACAAATAAACTAGTGGATTCGTCGAAATAAGTATTTTTAAATTAATCATTTAGGGTTATTACTAACAAAAACTGTTTTATCAAAGACAATGTATTCATTAGATACGCAGGAGAAATTCTAAATGTTTTATTAAAATCACCTTCCGAGCTGCGTGCTCACTTTTTCAACTTCCCGCCAATGATGTTTTTTAATGTTGGCACCGACGTACGAACTCTTTCTAACACAAGCAATTGTGCCTACGTAAAATAGAAAAGTAAGCAGTCGATATTATATACGTCAGTGGACATAACCAAGGGTAAGCAAGCAATGTCTCGCTTCAATATAAAATCAACGATGCCTCGACCTGATGAGGGAAGGCCTCAATTTTTTCTTAGAAATTTACTGGACATTTTTTTCTTAGAATTGTTATGCATTATTGGAAACGATAATGGGTGCTTGGGCGGACCTTTAATAGTTTTGTGAGTGTAGCAAGGAGAGGTGAAAGTTTTACTCTACTTGCAGCACCGAAAAGTATGAAAAACTACATATAGTAGCCACTGGTTACTATAAATATTATAGTTTTCAAAAGGTATTTATTTATTAAAATCTATTAACTGAAATCGACAAACTTCATTATATTACTGCCAACGTACAATGATTCTAAAAAAGTACTTTAAAAAGTACTTCTAAAAGTACTCAGTACTTTTTGTAGACTTAGTACTTAGTTACAAATACTTTTCATACATGCGGTACTTGTACTTACGGTGAAGTACTCAGGCCTCCGGTACTTGTACTTGTACTTAAGTACTTTTTCTTTGGTACTTGCCAAGCTCTGCCATTGCTTTAGAGAATAGTCAATTCTGAGTGGTACACCATTGTGAATATTTTAGAAAACAATAACCTTCATTATTGTTATTATTACTCTAATTTAAAACTTATGGTACTACTCTCGTACACATCGACATTTATAATAGCTACCACTTATAAATTTGGTCTTAGGTTTCTATTTAAAATTTTTTAAAAGCATCACAAAAAATTACGTGGATTGTAAATAACATAAATAAATGAATTTATGAAATTATGATTAATTTATTGAAGATAGGTAAAACATTGGCTTTATGGTTTATGCCGAGATTTAGAAATTTTAGCAGATAAAACCTGAAATTCAAGACTTTCAAAAGAAGCGGTTCGTGCTCTGATGGGAATAGCACGCGATTATGGAGCCCTATTTTTCGAACCCATCTTTGGACTGCCTACGGACACCTATCCCCCCCCCCCCCGAAAGTCAAATCTTGGGTGCGCTACTAAAAACATAAAAACATAAATAACATAAATGCAAATATCTAGTAAAAAATAGTTGAAATAGTAAATTTTATACTCGGGTCGCGGTAGCATGAACATTTAAGGAAGTGACGATTTCCTAATAAAATACTTAAAATTAACTTTGAGCAGAAACATAATAATTATTTGAAAATGTCAATGTCAATTAAACTAAAGTCAGACTTATATAACTTTTAATGTAATTATTAAAAGAAAAAAATAATAATTCAAAGACAAAATCACTTGAGTATCATTCGTTAACAACTTTTGTTCCTCAAAAAAGACATACAATATGCATTCCTTATATGTAACGATATATCATAGTTGTTTAATGTTTTATGAGCTTAAACTTAATAGAAAAAATTATCATAAACTTAAATAAAATCTAAGCATTCATATCCGGAGGAGGATCTGCCACCCCAAAGGCGGATATGAAAACGTTCACCACTGTTACAATGAATATACCGGCGACTGTTAAATTGTTGATTTTGTTCGCTTTGCAAATTTCTTTTTGATCCTTGACATTATATCTACTATTTAGTATCAATCCAACGCCTACAGCAATCTGTTTGGATTAAAAATCAAAAATTTATTAGTAAAATTATTATTATTTGGGAAGGGGATCAATGAATTACTTGAAATAATAAGCTGATTGTGATAAATACTAAGCTAACATAATAGTATGGGTGCCGTCTATAAGATTCTAGAACATATCTTAGCTGATTAGCATTAGCAGATAATAGAGCTAAGTCCATCATGCCTTGAGCCAAAGTTTTCTTGTGCTGATAAACATTAACATCTGGAACTTGTGTTGGAACACCATTTAGAGTTATTATATTCGGTCCATAATCAGGAGCATATGGAAAATTTCTAAGCGGAGGTTCATCTCTTCGGCCTGGTATTAAACCATTTGGAGGATCATTATCACGTTCATCTTTTGGTCTATTTGATGGTCGAAAATCTGGTTTTGATGGAATAAATCCTTCATCAAATTCTGGTTTTGGTTGTGGTCTAATATCTGGTTTTGATGATGGAAAAAATCCATCATCTACTCCTGGTCTTGCTTGTGGTGTAAATGGAATGTTATCATCTGATTCTTCATCATTATCATCTTCTGGTTCTTTTGATAAAAGGTAAAGGATTAGTAAATTTTCTTATAAATTAGAAAATATGTATATATCGTCTAACCTGCTGTAGGTGGCCTTTGTCTTGGTCGGGATCTATTTACTAAATCCGGCTCAAATAGAGGCTCCGCATCTTCGGCTGCTAATTCAATATCTCTAGCTTGACGAGATGGCTAAAATATAATTTTAAATATTTTTAAATCAATTTATTATTTTAGTTTAGTTTTAAGAGAGAATTTAACTGATTCAAGAATAATTAATTTAAATAGTGCAGATGCTAATCAAAGTACCTACAATATATATTTTTAATGAATAGAAGAATTTTTGAGATATTTTTATTTTAACAATTTTAAATTAAATTATTAAGAGGAGTCAGTACCACCAAGATTTGCAAGTTTCATACATTTTTAAATGCGAATTTCTGGCGAACTATTTGTAGCAGAATAATGATTTATATCTTAAATTAAAGGTAATGAAGAAGCCTAGTAAATAACGTCGGCAAAAATTAAAAAAAGTGTATTTTAATGAAAATATTAGCTCGCAAACTTGTGAAAAATGGTAAAAATTGAAGTCTTTTAAAAAAAATTCCTCTTAGTAGGTATTCTCATTTCTTTAGATTGTGACTATTTTAGAAAGATAAAGCCTAGATCTAGCAAATAACGTCGAGTTTTTTTCATTTTTAGTGGCGCTTTTTTGAATTATTTAACTCTAATAGAACTTGTTTTTTATCCAGATATTTCACCAATTAGAAAATGCAATATTTTTTTAAATACAAAGCAAAATAGTCTGTTTAACAATTTTGTGCACAAAAAAATTTCGGATTTTTAATTCTCGTTAAAAATTTTCAATTTATTTGAACTGCAAGTATTCATTTTTTGTCTTAAATTAAATAATTTTGTCACATGTTGGGTTTCTGTCTTTTACGGTAGATGCCTCTAATATGGTCTGTGGTCTAGGTCTAGGCTAATTTTATATGAATTTTGTCACTTTCAGGACACAAACCTATGTATAGTACATTTTATTGCCTACAGGCTCGCTGGTATCTAAATTTAAACTTTTGCTGAGTACTGACTCCTCTTAAGTGCAAAAGAAAAAAAAAAACCACCTCGTCCGGTTTTTGAAGCCGGGATCTTCACTTTTCAGGCGACTCCGCTTACTACCTGTACTTAAGTTGATATAAAAGTTTCTCAAAAATTCTTTTATTCCATCTATCACCGATTCTAATAATTGTGGATTCGAATCCCGTATTGGACAAGGTAAAAATAAATACGTTATCAAAGACATTAGATAAATCGAGTAACAAAGAAACTCGTTAAGATGTATGATAGAATCTTTGTTTCTTACAATTTTTTCAATCCTACACAGTAAAAAATTTCCAGTTGAAATAACGCAGTTTATAGGGTCACTATAGATCCACTATACTTTGAAAGTTATTTTAAGTAATGAGTAAAAATCAAAAATGACTCTGAAATTTGGGTTAAATTAAGTAACCAAAAATCCACAAATGGAGTTTTTTAACACAAAAATGCAGTTATAGTGAATATTTAAATTCCGTTATATCTACCCTTTAAGTGAGTTGTTTTTAGCCAATCTAAGCGTTATTTCAACTTCCGGCTTTGAGTTAAAATATTTTTTCTGATAAAATTAATCCAACTGTGGTATGTGCCTTGCACTTTTGTCAAAGTCAAAAGTATTCTATTTTTGGGAGGAACAAATAGAAGATGCATTCAAATTTGGAAAATTTATTTCTTTAAATTTATCGAATTTTTTAAAAAGTTATATATCTTAAACTTATGAACATTTTTTCAGTATTAATATTACATTTCAATTCAAATGTTTCTTTTGTAATCAATTGCTCGTAACCAAGCTCTTCCAGGTTTTGTTTCACCAGAAGAAATATTTTAATTTTCACACGCGAGATGTTTATACTTCGGCACCATACAATTGATTGAACAAGAAGCTTGCCAAGCGAATCACGTTGTCCTCTTGCGTAGTGGTAAGTTGTGGAAGGGGTTGAATTAATACACATAGCACAATAAAAATAAAACACACATTAAGTCAATTTGACCCTACTACTGCGTTAAATAGCGTTAACCCATTTTTTGGGTTATTATGATAAAGACGTGAGTTATTTTGACTCAAATAGGCGTTGTTTGCTTTTTAACCCTTTCGGATATAATTAAAATAACTCTTGGAAACTAATGAAATTCACGCATATTTCATTGACTCACCTATGCATTTTTCATTTGACTCATTTATTTTGACCGTGTACTAGAAACTCAATCATCAGTCAGAAATGACTATCCCACTGAAACTGGACACATAGAAATAATATTTTTACACTTTTCACCGAGTTCTTATCTAAAGGGTTTTCCAATAAGAGGTGTTATTTTAATTGCCCGCTATTTCGGTAGATGTCACTTTTGGAGCTGTCATTTTTTGACATTTGACAAGTAGAAACTACGCCATTAATAAAAATGGAACGATACACGATTCAACAACGCATTGAAATTATTAAAATTCACTATAAAAATGGTGAAAATGTGGCAGAGACGGTTCGTAAAACTCGAACATTTTTGGGTCGTCATGAAGCACCTTGTCGGACCGCAATATAGAAAAATATAGAAAAAAAAGCCCGTGCACGTCGCTCAAGAACAGCCGAGAATATTGCTGCTGTAGCCGAAGGTGTTGAAGAAAGCCCAGGTTTGTCCATTCCTCGTCGTTCCTTGGAATTAGGCATTCCACAAACGTCATTACACCGTATTTTGCATAAAAACTTGGGTCTTAAGGCTTATAAAGTTCAGTTAACACAAGAACTCAAGCCGGCCGATCATCAACAACGTCGAGTCTTTGCTGATTGGGTTCTTGAAATGCATGAAAATGATCCGGAATTCCATCGAAAACTCATCTTGAGTGATGAGGCCCATTTCCACCTCGATGGCTTCGTCAACAAATAAAATTGTCGCATCTGGGGCTCGGAAAACCCAAGAGTTATTGTTGAAAAGCCTCTCTATCCTCAACGTGTGACTGTTTGGTGCGGTTTATGGTCCCGCGGGGTCATTGGACCTTACTTTTTCGAAAATGAGGCTGGAGCAACAGTTACGGTGAATGGATTGCGCTATCGACAGATGATTAATAAGTTTTTATGGCCGGAATTGGATGGTATTGATCTGGACAACGTTTACTTTCAACAAGACGGCGCTACGTGCCATACAAGCAACGACACCATTGATCTTTTACGGGAAAAGTTTCCGGACCGTGTTATCTCTCGAAGAGGTGATCACAATTGGCCACAATTAACACCTTGCGACTTCTTCCTTTGGGGCCACGTGAAAGAGAAGGTCTACGCCAACAGCCCAGCGTCGATTCAAGACCTCAAAGATGGAATTCGTGAGGCTATCGAGGACATAGGGCCGCCACTTTGCAATTTGGTTATGGAAAATTTCATGAAAAGGATATGGTCGTGTAGGCGTGGTCGTGGTGGTCATTTGGCTAATGTTATTTTAACGGCATACCTTCCTCTTTATAATGAAATAACGATCTGATAATTTGTCTAAAAAAATGGCATTTTTCTTTGAATATCAAAATAACACCTCGTATTGGGAAACCCTTTATTTTTCTAACAAATGTCGGAAAGGCTCTTGTTTTCTTCTGACCTTTCATTTCCTTTAACACAAATTAATAACATCGGTATAGCTATTACGAACATAATAAAGCTTTAAATAGAAATTAGTTTGACAGACAATCGTCATCATCACAAGAGGAAACCACAAAATATTAATGTCGATTTCGATGGGACTTCAATGCAACATCAGTGTTGCACTGTTTTTTAGCAGTGCATCACTGAAAATCTACAATGGGAACAATTTTTATAGCAGAAGTGCAACACTAGGGTTTGCACTGATTTCCCCTACTTTGCACTGGACCTTTTTGTCGGTGTTACAAATACATATTGAGGTTAAATTGTCATCTGTCACTTTGACAGAGTGTACTGTCGCGATTATTTGTGATATTTAGCAAGCATTCCCATAATTGTGTTCTTCTTATTTTATCCATCACAACCATCCGGAAAAAAATCGGACCGTATGGACACAATTTAAATCAGTGTATGTTAATCTATGTTACACTTTTGATCCTTTAGTTTTTTTTTTTTAATAAGACAGGGGACGAAAGATCCTAATCACAGAGGCCAAAGCGGCCCCATTGTGTTATCCTGCTAGAAATTCCACATCAAAAACCTTCCAGTCTTTTTAATGAAGCGCATTATGTGTTGGTGAGGAAGATTTTTCAGTTTATCTACAGATAGGAAGGCAGACCCTAGAGTATCCAGCCTGGTCCGGGTGAAAGACGGACAAGCACAAAGAAAGAGTTCGGTTGTCTCAGGTAGGACAGACACTCAGGGTTGTCAACAACTCCCATCCTTGTTAGATGAGCGCGAAGCGAGCTGTGGCCGGTGATGATGCCAACCTCAGTTCTGCATTGCTTCCATCCGAACCCCATAAGAAAATCATAGATATTCCTATTGAGCCCATCACGAAACAGTTTTGTGCACCTGCAAGTAAATACTCAGGTTCGCCAATCTCTGCTGATACTTTCTGTGAACATCCGCTTTGATGTGAGACTAAATAATCGCCTACGGCGGGTTCCGGTCCAAGGAACGGAAAATCAGAGCTAGCCTTAGCTAAAAGGTCACCCCTTTCATTCACCATATATTCACCCATATGAGAAGTTATCTTAGTCCAGGTGTAAATGAAGGTGTTATTGATGTTCTGACTTGCCTTTGATGAACCCTAAAAATGGTAAAGTTATAACTAACAGCTGTACTGTAATACGCGCTCTGGAGGGTGATTCTGATCTTTTGTCGTACTATTTAGTCGTGAATTTTGACATATTTTATCGTACTTTTTCTTTTCAACACAGTTCATTTTGTGTCTTCACTATTATCTACCACAAAATGAACTATAATGAATTTTCGGTGAACAAACGTCAAAAAACACGACTAAATATACGATAAATTAGTCAACTACTCCCAGAGGTTGTGACAAAAAATTTACACTGGTAAATGGAAATTCGACACCTAATTAGAGTATTACAAGTGCTTAAATTCGAAACATTGTTTTGAATTTGTAATGTGAAGTTTCATTTTCAGTTCATTCTACGTCATGCAAGGGTTGCTGAACTGAATAAAAACACGAAAAAATCAGTAGAAAAGTTCATTTCATTTAGTCGTATATTTGGACATTAAAGTACGACAAAAGATCAGAATCACCCTCCTGATCTGAAATGTTTGACAGTATGATTTTTTGACAGACAAAAGGAAAAAAGTATTTTTCTGTTACTATTTTATCTCCTTAAGGAAGAGAAATCTTAGCCAACTCAGGAGGGTGATTCTGATCTTTTGTCGATCTTGAATGTCAAAATAATCGACTAAATAAAATGAACTTTTCTACTGATTTTTTCGTGTTTTTATTCAGGTCAGCAACCCTTGCATGACTTAGAATGAACTGAAAATGTCACTTCACATTACAAATTCAAAACAATGTTTCGAATTTAAGCACTTGTAATGCTCTAATTAGGCGTAGGATTTTTATTTACCAGTGTAAAATTTTTGTCACAACCTCTGGGAGCAGTTGACTAATTTGTCGATTATTTAGTCGTGTTTTTTGACGTTTGTTCATCGAAAATTCATTATAGTTCATTTCGTGGTAGATAATAGTGAAGACACAAAATGAACTGTGTTGAAGAAAAAAATCGACAAAATATGTCAAAATTCACGACTAATTAGAACGACAAAAGATCAGAATCACCCTCCAGGGTTCAGTTGAATTAGCAGCGATTGTTGTAGAATTTGGTCTCTCTCCAATATAATTCGCCCCGTTGATTTAATGCCTATTAAGTAAGAATCGGTTGCAGTGGACTGAAAATTTAGATTGTAGTCCTCAATGAAAATATTATAAAAGAATATTTTACTGGCTTTCATTGTAAATAAGAAATAATTGCTAATGTTAAATGGGCTCGGTAAATATAGTCGAGATGAATTCTCTCAGTAGGGATATGACTCCGACTGGCTTAAAGAAAGTCACATCTCCATTTTAGTAGTTTTGAGATATTTAGCTTTTACATTTTTTAACTTTAGCGCCTTAATATGAAATATTTTTGAAAAATTTCAAAAACGATTTCAAAAGATATGAGTTTATTCAATTTTAATTTGTTAACAAAATGCAGAAATTTTGATGATTAGGTAGAGAAACTGGATTTAGGACTTTTTTTGCTTAGTATAGACCACCAAAAACATTCATACATAAAACCAAGTTATACAAATAAGTTGACACTTTTCTTACATTTGTTCGCAACACAATATAAATTTATTTCATAATAAAAATAACAATCGAATTCAAAAAACAACAAAAAAGTAACAAGATTTAAGAAGTACCTAAAATTATTTAAAAAGCAAAAACTTTATTGCTTGTAACTAAAAGTACTCTCGTACTAAGTACTAAAATTACTCGCTTTCGTCGTGGGTTTCTTCGTTTACCGTTTCTGGGAGAGATTTCCAAAATTGAATTCGGTTTTCAGGCAAAATATCTTCCAGTTTTTTCACGAGATCCTGTTTTCGCTTAATAACAATACCGCGAGGAATCGTTTTTGATTTTGGCTTTGCTAATCCTGATTTTATAGACGCAGCTTTCAAGAAAGTTTGAGTAACTTTTGTCCATGAAGTTCTTTTTGTATAGCAAACAATTATTATTTTTTTATGAATTTGACTTCCACCATTTCATTTAAATAAACTCTCGGAATATTTTTTTTTAAGTTTGTGTTGAGACGATTGATCCTTCCATTCAAAAAAATTTTCCACTTTCATTTCGATTATTTCAACCTTTCCCGAGTTACTTTTTTTAACGCAATCTTTAAAATCAGTCATGTCATGCACTTTTTTTTTTGTTTTTTCAAAGATTTTTCCACTTGGTGATGAAAGTCATCAGCTGACATAAATGTATGCCCTGGTTCAAAAAATTTAAGGACAATTTCTTGAAAATTTAGTTCAGAGCAGTTAACTAAATATATATATAAAAAATCTAAACAATGCCCAATTTTTATTCTGAGATGCACAATTGTCTAGCCAAAATATGAAATTTTTTGCATCTCTGCGAAGCTTGATGAAGGCATAAAATGTTGATATAATGTCTTGTTTGGATCTGCCAGAAATACCTTCATGCCAAATAGCTGCAACTGGTAGCATTTGTTTTTTTCCCAAAGGTACAAAACTTTCGTTAAATACAATAATTCTTGGAGTAAAAATAATTTCCTTAAACATGTCACACCGAGGAAGCATTATTACCTATTAATTAAAATAACACAAATAGTACAATATATTTTAATTTTAAAATAGTTCTTACCTTTTGCAAATCCGCAGAAACAATTATGCATTCATCCTTTTCACTAACATCGCAATCCTTTTTGTAGTTTTCTCGTGCAGCAATACTCTTCTCATTGTGAGTTTTCCAAATCTTACAATCTTCGCAATCAGCTTTTAGATTAGATGTAGTATGGTCAGTTTTCTTTTCGTGGTTGTTTCTTTTTTCACATGACCAGCATTCCTCATGACCCAATTTCGAAAATAAAATGTTATTTTCAGAAACAACTTTTCTATATAGTTCATAAGAAATATTAGTTTTTTTCTTTTTCAATGTAATTTTTATGCATGTCTTTAATTGTAATATCGCTTGGCAAATATTTCACATTCGGTGCGTGCTCTCTTCGGTAATGCGATATAGTTGGAGATGATAGCTTTCAATATGCTTTTTAATTGAGGTTGTATCGAAAGCGTTATGTGATGTATGCTTACCTCGTTTGTCATGCTTTGGGCGCCACAAGCATTAGGCTTCTTTTTTGATGCAACTATATTACGCACTACCCTATCATTCTTAGCTTCGAAGCCCAATGTAGTTAAAAACAATTTTTTACACACGACCACCTCGGTGGAATCTCCGCAAGTTAAAGTGTGTTTGACGGTAACTGACCTCAGAGTTGAATTTGATCGTCTCCGCTGGGGCTGCATAATGTTTATGTGGTTGTATATGAACCATTTTTTCTCAGCGGCCCTTAATTCACAAAAATTTCTATTAATTATGACACGCTGCTCCTTTATTACGACAGAGTCTATTGCAGCCTTTTTTAACATATAACTTTAATGTTTGCTGCTTCAATTTTTCAGCCTTTTGATTTTTGGAAGTTATTTTGGATATTTTCCTTTTCCTGGGCAATCCTTGTTTTGTCACTCCAGCTGATAATGTATTATTTGGATTTGCACCGGAAATTAAATTTTCTTCTACATGATGATGAGACGATGTCGAGACGGTGATATTTCCGGTATGTTTTGACCTGGAGGTGATAGTGGTTCTTGTAGCGGTGTAAACGTTGGATCATTATCGCTTTTGTCTACTTTTGCATTTTTTGTTTTATCTCCTAATAACTTCCACTCTTTGTTTTTTGTTTTTTTTAGAGAGTTCGGAGTTTTTAATTGCTAAAAGTACAAGTTTTTTACCGCGATCCATTCTCTGTTTTATATATATATCATGTCATGGCATTAAGTTAAATATAATTAAAAATGATTGAATATTACTTACCACAATTATCAAACACTACTATGTAATTCCTATCTAAAAGAAACTGTTTAAAAATAACGTGTTCTGATGTTCTACAGAAACTAAACTCACATACGCAGTGCCACGCACAAAATTCTGATTACCTCTTGCACTTGTTCGAACAACATGATAGTGCCTGCAGAATTTGTGCACAATATTGTACAATGTGTATCATACAAAGGAAAAAAGTCATATAATCCAAAATTTTCCTACGATACTAAGAAAAAAAAGTCTTATAAGCAAAACATTTTGGTCAATGTGTCTTTTTTTCGTAGTAAGGGACAGAAAAGACTTTTTTGTTTAGGAAACACATTAGACATGGTAGATATGACCATTTTTCTTAACGGTTTTCAGTTATTTGTAGTTGGAAATTGGTGTTTTTAACTTAACCCTTAGCTGCCACATTGGGGTCAGCCTAACCCCAGCCGTATTCAAGTCCAATTTAAAATTCCCGCTCTTACAAATAAGGACTATAAACGCCACCTGTCGTTAGGTGAAGAGTGCCCCGACCCCTTGAGCCCAAATCAATTATTAGAAAGCTCTGGCAGCTGTACAAAGTTGAGTGGTCCCGTAAAAGACCCCAGTGTGGCAGTTACATAGCTACATAGCTGCAATATTAAATATTGATCCTCAAAAAGAAACTTATGAAAGAATCAAGCTGCCAACAAGACAACGATGTGTTTCGTGCCCTCGAAAAGAAGATAGAAAAACAAACGTCGCATGCACTAGCTGTCAAGCACCAATTTGCGAGGAGCATCTTCTTATTTTTTGTCACTCTTGCGTTGGAAATTGAATTTTGACTCATACTACAACTTCAAATTTCTAATAAATACATTTTTTTAAACGCCGACTATCAAACTATTTTTTTCCTTAAAGATACATATTCCAAGAGTACTCCACTTAATTTTTAGCTCTTAATATGAAAACACAAAAAAAAAACAATTTTTTTAGGAAAATAGGCATTTTCACCATTTTTTTGCATTCAATATTAAAAATTATTTTTTCATAAAAACAACAATTTTATATTTTAAAGTAAGAATCAACAAATATCAGAAAATTTTTGTGAAAAAAACAAATCAATATACGCTTCACAACCTACTTTTTTAACGCTGGGGTACGAAACGACCCCACTGTGGCAGCTATGTTATTCGGCAGAAGTGTGGCAGCTAAGGGTTAAGATATAAATCAGAAACGGTTTCACGACTCCGAATCTGTCCCTAACTCAATTTTGGAATTTTGGCGTTTGTGACTTTCTTTCTTAGGACGGCAGTATGGGTTTCAGTGAAATTCGGCACAACTTCCCGTCGGGTTTAATATCATGAACATAATGAAATTTTTCAAATGTTTTTTTTTTAATCAATTAGACATACTTTGCAGCTCTCTCCCCATTTTAAACACCTTGGAGTCTACTTTGACTCGAAACTGACGTGGGGGATTGCACGTAGATAAAAAAAGTTAAAGCGGCTATGAGGATCCTCGCTAAATGCAGGATAACCCTTGGCTGCACATGGGGCATAAGATCGAGGATTGTGCACTGGATGGACATTTCGATCGTCAGACCCATTCTCACATATTCCTCCTGTATATGGTAGCCGAGGACGCTTGTGGGGACTGCGATCCGGAAGCTGGCGAGTTTTCAAAAGCTAGCCTGCTTGGGAATTCCGGGCTCCATGCGATATATGGCCACTGCTGTTCTTAAGGTCTTATTTAACCTGCCATCCCTGGATCTTGTCATTTAGGCAGATACCAAAAGTGCCGAGTGCAAATTCTGCTCATGGGGATGCTGGGAGGACTGCTGGACTGGCTCTTCTCTTAATTGTTTATAGCGGTAAATAACGTTATGCCACCCTTCTGATAAAAATCTGAAATTAATATAAATGTTTTGGGATGAGGGTAAAAAATGTGACGAGAACAGAAAAGTAGGATGCACTTGACACTTTATTTCAAATTTAATTATTTTTACTTTCTAATCTGATTCTCGATTGGACCTTGATTTTAATTTTAAGGAGAACTTTACTTGGATGCTGATAGCTGGTTGACTGATACCGATCTTTTTTATAAGTCATCGATCGTAAAAAAATGCTATTCTCTTGTATGACGAAATCGTATGATCTTGCTGGTAAACATTGGTAAGTGTTGCTCCATATTCTCTTGTATAGAGGATGATGTGATGATAGCGATCATGTGTTGCCAATACAAAATTTCTTTCATCCGATGATAGAGCGAATTTAAATAGTTTGTCTTGTTTGCCTGATGATGATTTCGTGAATCTCAACAATATATGTAGGTACCAGTGTTGGGCAAAATGCAATCTGATTGATGATTAATGATTACAATTACAATCTGTAATCTGTAATCATAATTACAGATTGATAATATTATTCAGAAAAGTAATCATTTATGGCGAATAATTATTGATCAATCGTAACCGTAATCATGATTACATGACTACATTTTGTGATTACAAATTCTCAAAAGGTTTAAAATTGTAGTTAAAAGAAAACAAACATTGTTGTATTTCTATCCCAAGTCGGTAGTGACATATAAACTAATGTTTGTAAGCACATATCTATAGTGGGATGGTAATTGAATATCTGATATCTGTAGATTGTTAAATGGTATTATTAGCAATTAAGAAAGAGAAAATTTCATTTACGGTTTCTTTATTAGAGTTAGATACTTCTTTATGATATCAAAAACAATACTGTACCGTTTTGTTAGGTAGTAGTTAGTAAATCTAATCTTTCATCCTCACTCTTGCTGTCATGTCAGTAATATTTAACCATTGCAGCGCTTCGAGCATGCTTCTAACTGGTGTATATATGCTGCATTTCAGAATAACTCGCATTGCATTATTCTACAACAGCTGCATTCTGTCCTTGAATTCATTCGACCAAGCATATAACAATGTGGAGCAGTATGAAAGATACAGCAAAATCAAAGCGTTAAAAGGCATTATTGCATTTCTCCATGCTCAACGACTTTCTTATACGCTCGAGATATCTAATATTTTTCGCTACATTTTTTTTCATATAATCAAGATCCTCGAATTTAAGCTGATGATCAGATATGTGTCAGTCTCTATCAATAGAAGCACTTACATTCTTCACACTTACTTCAATTAATACATAATTCAACAGTGTCTTGGAGTTTTCTACAATAAAAATTCTTACGATCACAGATTGTTTGTTTTCTTAGAACTAAATTTTAAAATCTCTTGAAATGTTTCATTTGTAATAAAAAAAAAATTTAATCATGTAATCATGATTACGGTTACATTTTCCTAAGATTACTCGAAGTAATCATGATTAATGATTGATGGGTAACCATGGTTGATGTAATCATGATTGATTTAATCATGATTATTAATCTGATTACAAATGTAATTGATTACGTCCAACACTGGTAGGTGTACCGAATAGGTACTTAATCCTCATAATTGGTCTAGCCATCACTGACATGTATACTACTGAAATAGCTTACATTAACATGAGATCACTATTCTATATAGTTTTCTCTTTTTGGTTTAACTACTTTATTCCGTTGAACTTCAAATAATAAGTTCTATACGAAATCCACCATAGCCCAGTTTCAGTGCAGTGGATTCTCCAAATGAATATAATATATAGAATAGAAATATATGGCAATACAATATTTGTAATCTTTTTGTTGCCATACCTACTTTTAGGGTTGCCCAATTAAAAATTCTTTAATTTTATTTGCTTAAAAATCAATTTGCTAAAAAAAAACGCCCAATAATAATAATTTAGAATGCATTTGGAATTTTTTGAGCTTGTAATATAAATATTAAAGCGAAAATTTAAATTTGAAGCTGGAATAATTGTTACATCCCTGCCAATGAAATAGAAAATGAAACAGTCCATGGGCGTGCATCTTTAATTCTGCTCATAGCACCCCGAGCGCTCTGAACATGGATTTCTTGTAATTTTATTCACTTTCAGAGTAGGTACTCTGAGGGTTCTGAACATGTATATTTATTATTGCTCATAGTGTTCTAATAAATCGTAGGTAGACCTCTGAGCATTTAGAGCACTGACATATAATAAAAATGGACTGACCGTTCTTGCTTCAAAAATTGGACAAATTTTGAACAGGCTGTGAAAACCCTAAACACTAAAGATGTTATAAAATAGTATTGCATTAAATGAAGATTGTTTAGGAAGTTAAACTCGTTTAAATTAACACAAAACTTAATTTTTAATATTACTGAATAATATGTTCCTCTGTAGATTTGATTTCAAATATGCTTGAGCTTGTAAGAGGTAGACGTACCTATGTAAATAATATATTTGTCTGCATTTTTATGTCAATTCCAATACATTCCATTTAATACAGTCGTGCTGTTCCCAAAATTGGTTACAGTTCAACGTACATTTTGAGCTTGAAGGAGACAAACAGATTTTAACCAAAATTTGTGCAATTTTTGACTATAGGAATTAGATAGGATGGCTCAGTCCATTCTTATTATATGTCAGTGATTTACAACAATCCGTCAGTAATACCAATAGAGCGTAAAAAAATTCTATTGAAAATGTGAATACTTTTTATACCCTAGATGAAATCTATAGGGTATACTAAAGCTCCACTTGACAGTTCGAACTATCTAAGGTGTGTTGATTATTTCTGTGAAATTGCGAAAAGTATTTAAAAATGCCCTAAAACTATTTTTATTATTTATTACCAAAAAAGTGAAATTTTTTATATCAAACTCGTCAGTAATTTCTCTTAAAGTTAAACAAGGAACAAATGTAGAAAAAAACAACGCGTCGCAATTTTTAAAGCTTGATCAAATTTTGCGGCACCTCAAAGTGGTGTGGCTTAAGAGGAGTCAGTACCAAGATTTGTAAGTTTCATACATTTTTCAATGCGAATTTCTGGCAAACTATTTGTAGCAAAATAATGATTTATATTTTAAATTAAAGATAATGAAGAAATCTAGTAAATAACGTCTGCAAAAATTAAAAAAAAAATTATTGGAATGGAGATATTAGCTCGCAAACTTGTGAAAAATAGTAAAAATTGAAGTCTCTTAAATCAAGTTCTTGTGGGTAGGTATTCTCATTTCTTTAGATTGTGACTATTTTAGAAAGATAAAGCCTAAATCTAGCAAATAACGTCGAGTTTTTTCATTTTTAGATGTGCTTTTTTTAATTATTTAACTTGTTTTTTACCCCGATATTTCACCGACGATAAATTGCAATATTTCATTGAAAGTTTTAGAAATACAAAGCAAAATATTATATTTAACAATTATGTGCAAAAAAATTTAGGAGAGTTAATTCTCGTTACAAATTTTCAATTTCTTTGAACTGCAAGTTTTCATTTTTCGTCTTAAATTGTATAATTTTATCGCATGTTGGGTTTCTGTCTTTTACGCTAGGTATCTCTAACGTGGTCTGTGGTCTAGGTCTAGGCTAATTTTATATGAATTTTGTCACTTTCAGGACACAAACCTACGTATAGTAAATTTTATTGCCTACAGGCTCGCTGGTATCAAAATTTAAACTTTTGCTGAGTACTGACTCCTCTTAAGGCTCATTCAGATTCGGCTAGTTACTTGCACAAGTAAAGACTCTCTTTACTTTCCTATGCCCCTCGTAGGTCCAAATGCTTACTGGCGACAATTTGGAAAGCTTGTTCCACTCTTTTCTACATTTTAAAGTAAGTCCACTACACTGACATAGGTATATAATATGAACTGACTATGTTCGTAGAATTGCGCTACAAAAAGTAGGCTCATTTCTATATTGCTGACTCTTTCGGTCTAAGCACCAAGTACCAAACTGAGAAAGCTGTAAACAACAAATAAATAACTGAGGTCGTCGAAATAAATATTTTAAATTAATTATTTGGGTTAATTAGTGATAAAAAGTGTTTTACCAAAAGCAATATATTTATAGATACTCCATAGAAATTCGAAAGGTTATATTATAATCGCTTTTTCAGCTGCACGCTAATTTTTTCAACTTCCCGCCAATTATTTTTTCAATGTTGGCACCGGCGTAAGAACTTGTTTTGACATTAGTAATTGAGCCCACATGAAATAGAAAGTTAATCAGTCCACAACTTTTAACTTCACTTTTATGTGAATTTTAAATATGGCGAATGGTGTAAATTGTCAGATGATATAGATTTGTGGAAGTTGTCAACTTTGCATCATATTAAAAAAACAAATAAATAGTGAGAGTTTTTATTCCTCAAAATAAGTAGAAAGAGGTTGATCCAAAAAAGTATTATGAAAATATTTGAAAGACAAAATTGTGGACACATTAAACAAAAGAAAAAAAAACATGAATTAGGTGCTTTTAGTACTCTTCTCAAAGTACTAATTCTTGAAGATAGGAAAGCGTATCGGAATCTACGGCTATCTCCGGAAAATCAGCAATCAGCTGTTTTAAATTAATGTTCCATTTTAGTTCCACTTCAGGCAAATTCCCACAAAAGTACTTGAAGAATGTGATCATGAACTTGCTCATATGCAGCAATCTGATTGTGCAAGTAATTTGCAGAGTCTGAATGGGCCTTTACATTGCTCTAGCTATATATGAAAATCATTGATTCAAACTTATTTTGCGGCGCGTAAAAAACGCGTGGCGGTCTTTGTATCTAGGGCTTAAATTTGTCATTCCATTTGTAACGCACAGAAATAATGATGGTAGAGCAAAATGGATTGGACACAAATATTAAAAGTTATATTGATTTTTGCATATCCGTCTGTCCGTCTGGCTGTCTGTCAGTCTTTGCGCACGATAACTCGAGAACGTGTATACTTAGAGAGCTGAAATTTTTTACACGGATTAAAAAAAAAAAAAAGTGAATTTAAGTTCGAAAATGAGACAAATCTGGCAGCTCCTTCATGGGGTTGCCATAAAAAAGTTTCGTTTTCCTTTATATATATTTGGACACTGCCTAAGAACACGTCAATATAGAGAGCTGAAATTTTGTACATGGTGTTTTCATAGTAATAGCAAAAAAATTCAAACATGGTCTAAATCGAGCAACCCCTTCTTGGTGTTGCCATATAAAAATTTCGGTTTTTTATGTATACTCTGAAAGCGATTAGTCCTAGACATTTTTATTGTACTAAAAACTTATTCAGAATACGAAATCCTATAAAATTTGTTAAAATATTTTTTTCTTTCCGACGAACCGTTCTAGAAATATATTCGACTTGAAATATCAAACTTGCGCAGATCGGTGACCATACCAAATTTCGTACGGGCATTCAACTAAGGTATCATAAGAATTGGTCTTAGACCAATTCTAGCTTTTTTACTTGTTTAAATTCCATATTTTCTTCCTTTCCTTCACTCCTTTATTAATTTTTATTACTTTATTTACTTTATTTTTTATTAATTTATTTTTATAAAAAATCTGACATTTCACAAATCATAAGTGTTGCCAATATAAAAAAAAAAAAAACAAACAGAACGCTCAGAGCATTCTGGATTTGTATCTTTTCCAGAGTGCTCTGAACGTTCTGAAAAAATCTATTCGATGTACAGAGTGAAAAAAAGATTCATACCCTGTTATACATGTCAATGATACAAATCATCAACTTGGTCTAGCCATGCTGAGGGTCACGAATGATTAAGTCATGATCGGAAATACTTGGTAAAGAAATTAATAAAAGCAACTTTCGACATATTAAAATGTGTCGACTTAATATTGACACGATCACATTCTACGAACTTGACTTTGGACTTTTCATAAAATTACAAGTGTTCAAAATTTCAGTTCCCGATGTCAACGTTTTCTTAAGTTATCTTTTGATTCGACCAGATAGACAAACATGGCAGGCAAAATTCATATATTTCATCAGAGTTAGATATTAGATGAGACATTTAAAAGTTATGTATCTTTACTGAATTAAGTATTTCACATGAATTCACCTTGAGTCATCATTACCAATTTATCAATAATGTAAAACGCCTCCACCACAAACTGTCAGGGTACTTGAACCCTATGTAGTTGACAAAACTTTCTGTTCAAGGTCAATCCACAAGAACGTCAATAAGAAAACAAAAAATATATTTAAAGCCTCAATAAGAAGGAGGAAATAATTTTTTTTTTTTTTTTTTAGATAAACAAATTCTAAAAATAAGTTTTCGTGCACAACAAACTTTACAGCAACAAGATTTCTGCCAGCACAAGAAGAACAGTAGTTTAGTGATAAACGTTAAAAGTTTTAGGTAAGTATTTCCATGCACAGATAAGGTTTCATGAAGGGAATGTACTTTGATTTTAATTTTCTTTGTTTTAACTAAATCGCTTCGTATGAGCCATGGTTATTTATTATTGTCAACATAAATTTTGCTATAGGCTATAGGTTTATAAATAATGGAACTGCCCAAGGTTAGTGTCACATTCTCACATGCACACTATATACATGCAGAGTCATGAGTCACAAAGAAGAAATCATGAAGGAAATCATCACCGATTCTAAAAAAAAAAAAAAAAAAAACACTTTTCTCTGTGACCATATTATTACATAAAATTAGAAACAAAGGGAACGAATTCATTTCCGAATAATTAATGCTGATTTAATTGAGTTCTGTATTAATTGCTAATTAAATCAGTTTTCTTTTCTTTTTTCTTACATACATATTGGTATTTGTGATACGAATTAAAAGCAATTTATAGTTTCACTTACACTTATCCTACGATTACGCGGTGTTTCAAGTTCCAATGCAACGTGATCTCTGCCGCCTGCCATCGAATTTTTTATCATTGAAATGGGTCACAAAACTGTTTATGTATAAAAATTATCCGTAAAATATTTGCCGGGTCTTTCTTTTTAAAACCTGAAAAGCGTCCTAAAAAATGTGACCGGTATTCGAAAAACGAGTATCGATCGTCACCATTTATTGCTTGCTGCAAAACCACACAGATCGTGGCAAAACACGACTTACACGATCGACGAAATGCACGCTACTAAAATTCTGATCTTGTTCGCGGATGAATCTATTTGTGTTGCCTGCTACGCTTGAAGTAGCTTTTGAATATATTTTTTTTTTCTTTATAAGATCAAGACAAGATCACTTTTACAGTCACTCACAAACTAATTGCAAGCAACTCGGTTTATCCCGCTCGTTTATCTGTCGGTGTACGTAGATATTTTTAATTTTCACAGAGTGAATTACCGCGAATTTATAAATTGTTGGAAATTTATTTTTGTAGCTTCATGAGAAACTGTCACTTCCACTGAAATACTAATTTCACGAGATTCTCAACAATCAACGGAGAGATTCCCACAAATTTACTAAATTTCACAAATGCGCGGATTTGTTTTTTATTTTTCTATAAACAAACTAAGCAAAATAATCAACCTGCATGGATTGCACTGTAGCGAATTTATGACTTAATAAAAGCGCATCTATTTAACATATCGATTAAGTCCGACTATTGACCGCGAAGCAACGCTTTTGGATTTAAATTAAATATCTAGACCCCGTCAGTCCATGTTAGATACTAAAAAATGTCTGCTTTTCTATAAGTTGGATAATTAAATTTCTAAACACAGTGTGCAAAGTGGTAACCGGTTTAATTCTTTAATGGTTTTGTAAACATGACGAGAACTTTTTTAGCTTTTTCTGTATAGGCCAAGAACTTTAAGCGTTCGTTTTCATCGGGAATTTTTTGACTTGAAAGTTAATTCTGTATTACATACATGCTTACTTACCTACTTACATATTTATGTATGATGTCATGGTCCCCATTGGCGTACACGTTTCAGTCTTTAGGGAGGTAGTACTTTCATGAGTATAGTTAGCGTCATTCTAGAGTAGTTGTACATAGTTTGACATTAATATATTAAATAAATATAAACGAAAGGAGTTCCACATATTGAAAGAAATAAACAACAAATAAAATTAACAATTTGGAATTACGACATTAAGAAACTCTATTGAAAAAAAAAAACTAATCAAGGGAAGCTTAGCATCTGGAGATTTGAAAAATCAATTAAATTTTTTAAGAATATTTCTTTCAAAATTCTTGCATGCAAATTGACTTCAAGTAGGCATACTCGATTTAAAGAGGTTCTATTGCGTAGGTAGGTACTAATATTCCTTGAAAAAAAAAACTATTTTCCCTTGCAAGACCATTGACTTAAATTTGGCACATGTTTCTTTGTATGTTTAAATTTCAACATCCTTATGAATATTTTTGCACAATTTTGTCTCTATTTTTTTGAAAATTCTTCTGGTGAAACTGTAATTTGGTAATTATGTAATATCAAGACGATGGATCCACACCACACACACATCACGAACAACATTAGCTGTATTGTGAATCACAATATATATATTTCTTATTCGCTAGGTTAAGTTATATTAGGTAAGAGGGGTTCCGCTAGCCAACTAGCCTGCATCACTTAGACTTCTAGTGGGTCCCCATTGTGACCTCATACCTCATGGATTAACCTTTCGAGCCGCCACAGATCCATCCTACTTTCCTTAGGTAAATTCAGGATATTTCCAAGACTTTTTACCTAGATCCATCCTGCTTCCCTCAGAAAACTCAAGATATCTTTCAATTCTTAACTTTGTAGGTCCCCCAGACTTGAAAAGAAGTAGCTGCCCAATAGCCAACATCAATGCGAGGTAAATCACGTGTTGGACGCACTCGATTTCCTCCGAGTTCTGACAGCTCCTGCAGAAATCTTTTGCCGCTATACATAGTCTTCTAGCATGGTCTCCTATGGCCCACTGACCCGTAATGATCCCTACTAGATTCCTGGTATTTGTTCTTCTGTCATTAAGCAGTTCCCTTGTCCTTTTCCTGTCATATGCACGCCATACTTGTCTCGCAATATGGCAGGTATCCCTGGTGGTTCACCGAAGGTTTGCCTTTTGATAGGCGCCCCTGATGATTTCCTCTTTTAAAGCTCCGATTGGGACCCTCACATAAGCTACCGCTGCGGAGCTATCCATGTAATTCAGAGCCCTTTTTGGACAATTCATCAGCCAATTCGATGTCTGAGATATGCTTATGGCCAGGTACCCAGTATAGGGTCACCTTGTGCCTTATAGTTAATTCCTCAAGGCTGGTCTCGCATGTTGATTTTTCGCAATGTTGATTTTATCAGCACAGCATTCAGCGCCTTGATGGCTGCCTGGCTATCAGTATATATGCAGATGTGCCGTGAGGGTGTTCTGCACATGTATACCAATGTTGTCGCCCGATAAATCACTGCGCTGAGCTCTGCCTGAAGGACACTACATTTATCAGGCAGCCTATAAGATTCGTGTCACTGGAGATTTCTGGAGTATACTCCAGCCCTTGTGCCTACACTCGTCTTGTAACCATCCGTAAAAATAGGAATATCAGATGTTACGACCATCTCCTTCCTATTCCAGTCACTCCTGGTGGGCATCATTGCATTGTCAACCCCACCGAAAGTCCAGATGGGTACTTGATAGTATGTGTCTTGTCTGCATTCACTACAGTCTATCTTCTGGAGTATATTGGAGTGTCCAAAATCCCTCTCCAATTTAAAGAAAATATTTGAACACCAAACAACGAAATACCACTAGAAGTGTTTAAAAATGTTATCGAAAAACATCACATTCTTGTAGCCAATAGACAACCAATATCAGACAAAATAATGTAGGAAGCAATCTCAAAACATCCTGATTAGGTTCTAGCCTATAACGTTCCATAATAGAGTTATGTTTAGTCATGGATTGCAAACAAATGAAACAAGGTTGACTTAAAACAAGATTGGTACATTTGAAATATTTGAGAATGGTGTCAGGAGACGAGGCTGATTGAGGCTAGTACTCACCATTCTCTTTTGGGATGATGTGCACCTTGGAGCCTAATCGAAGGCTCTGGATCGTAGTGTTTTAATGTTTCGAAAAAGTTTGACTATTGCAGGAAGCTGGTAGCTGATTTTTTATGCTACCCACCAACTTCTTTCACAGGTCTGAAAGAAGAGAACACGAAAGGCGGCAGCAAGAGAGACGAGAAACAAGCATCCGATGCAGCCTATTGTGCTCGCCTTTCCATCTGCTTAAAGCAAGTCAGTCCCCTTGAGCAGGCCTAAGAGCTCTTGAAGCAATTTTTCCACCAATTTACTAGGGTTCAACTGTCGTTTTTCAAAGGTTCCAAGTCAGAGTTTAGTTATCGCCGAGCATTCACACAAGGCATATAAAATAGTCCCATCATTCTCCAGATACAGTCTTCAGGTAGAATCAGAGCCCATACCAATAGTGACAAGGTGCTTCCTCAGTAGACAATGTGACCGGTAATTGAAGCAGTTAAGAGTATAACTACCGTTGTACTCTATCTCAGAAGCTCCCTTTCCCTTTTCATATGCGCAATCGCCATAAAACGCTTGGTATAGTTCTGTCCCATGATGCTCCCCCAATACATGTTCTCCCTTTAATGCTGAGCATAAGAGGTATATTTGAATCTTGTTTAACAAGTTCATCACCTTTGTCATTGATAATTAAGCCTTGATATCCCGGGATCTAGATTAGGCAAACCCGATTGAAGGGCGCTTTGGCATTCCCACACGAGCATGCTTGCACCCAAATATTAGGAAGTGACTGAGAGAGACCATGACGTACTCAAAAACATTACAAAAAAAGTCTCAAAAATATTTCAATAAAGTCTCAAAAACATTGCAAAAAAACCTCAAAAATTGCAAAAGCCTCAAAAAATTGCAAAAGTCTCAAAAATATTGCAAAAAAGTCTCAAAAACATTCCAAAAAAGTCTCAAAGACATTCCAAAAAAGCCTCAAAAAATTGCAAAAGTCTCAAAAACATTACAAAAAAGTCTCAAAAACATTCCAAAAAAGTCTCAAAGACATTCCAAAAAAATCTCAAAAACACTGCAAAAAAGGCTAAAAAACGTTCCAAAAAAGTGTCAAAAACATTGCGTAAAAGTGCAAGGGCAAGGTATGTGCCATTCATGTCCAAGAGGTACTTCTAGAGAAGAATATGATAAAGCATTGTACAAGAAGTGGGGCACAACTATCCACCGTTGTGGTATTAGTTTAGCCACAGTGGCACTTTAGTACGGTACTAACAGGAAAATGCGGAAAATGAAATAGCTATAATTGCTGCGTGACTGTCGGAGAAGATAAAGATGTTTCTATTGTTGAAGTCTCTGTTTATATTCTCGTAAGCATGGGTCAGTATGGGATAAACCTCGGCGTGAAACACTGTTGCGTGGACTCTCATGCTTAGTGATGTCTCAAACCTAGGTGCAGTGCTTTACACCCTGGCCCCGACTCCGACATCCACATAAGTTTTGGGTCCATCCATATACCAGACAAGTCCTCCGCTCGGGATAGTCGGAAATTTTCAGGTATCTCGATCCTTCACCACTGATTGAAATGACGCTAGTCTCATCATCATATGATCTGATGCCATAACCAGTTCAGGAATTTACAATCGTGCGCGCAGCTTGAAAAATGCCTGTAGTGGCCCGAGCTTTTTTAATTGAGCGCTTGAAGGGGTAACAAATGGAAAGGGACAAACCATAGAATTGTTCAAACCAACTTCCACAAAAAAACGATAGAAAATATTCTGTTATGGTACGCTACTGATATTATGACGATATCGTGGAAACAAGTTAACGTGTCACAGCTACGAATGACTAATTGGTTTCAAGAGAGCTTTCCTACTATTTTTGTATTTAATTTGATTTTAATAATGTATGCAAAGATTTATGCGCACCCATACAGCTATTTACGTTCATATATTACGTGGGCTTCGAATAAATTATTTCTGAATAGTTTAAAATGCCAGGGGAATTTCTGTTTTGTTTACACCCGCAATCGAGCTTGGTTATTGAACTCATTCTTGTTTGATAAACAATATAGAAAAAGTTTATCAAGGAAGGAAATGCAAGTGAACGCCGGACTATAAATCAATATAAAACTGCACACATACATATATACCACACACCTGTGCAAGGAATGCATTTACCTATTTTACAGTGTTTTGCTTTCAATATTTACCTTTTCAGTTTTCATTGGGAAATTCCAGATCAAGCTGACCAACTAAGTATGACGCGACAGTAGTACCAGCTTTAGTTAGAGCGGCAACTTTTCTAGACAAGTTTTCGCTTGAAATTAATTATTGGAGTAAAATGTAAAAAAAAAAAATGCTTTGGACGCTTTTCGAATGAAATGCGTGGGGGAAATGTTTGGACTTTCTAGTTTTGAGTAGAATCTTTTCGGAAAAACTGTATTGGGGAAACCCCGCTGTAATGATTCAGTTTTGATTGCATGCATTTAATTATGGCTAATATATGTATGTAGGCAGGCTTACTAATGAGAAGAACAATTATATGGGAAAAGTGAAGTACAATAAGCAACTTATGATGGTGGGCATTTGATATGAATCATATTGCGTAATCTTATTCTGGTGGATTAGCTAAAATTATGTGAAATGAAATTGCAATTGTAAGGAGAAGGGAGCATTTATGTATTGACCTTGGTGCCATTCACTAGCAGCGCAATAGCTGTTTTTAACGAAGATTAGGTTAAAAAAAAAAAATTGTAAATTGTAATAAATTTGAGTTAAAGTCTACTTTTTCTACTCTTTATCTTTATTAAGTTTTAAACTATTTGCCTACAATAAGGACATTGTACAAATTTTTCATTAATCATTTTAAATTATTGAAAGCAAAGTTTAAAACTTGTAAACGGTTGTATACTAATAATTCCCCGTATTTTCTCTGCAAACTACCGAGTAAAAAAACTATGCACGTGTAAAGCGAACCGTGCCTTCCCTAGGCGATTACATCCATAAGAGAGAACAAGTAAAAAAGCTAGAATTGGTCTAACACCAATTCTTTTTATACCCTAGATGAATGGTCGTATGTAACTTCTTATGGTCATCCATATTAGTCCAGTCAGTACGGGTTTTTGCCCTATAAAAGGTGGGGTAGATAGGATTTTTATATATGTTATTCAGTTCCGAGTCCCGATGAAAAATCCAAGTTTAGACCCTTGGAGGGGCTTCGCGCGGTTCGCCATCTTGGATTAAAGATACCAAATATTGTTTTTCGTTTTTTTTGTTTTTTTAATAATTCTTTAACGGTTGATCCTACGACAAAAATGTGAAAATATAAAATTGAAGAAGACTAAATTCCCTACATTTTTTGTAAGTCTGATTTGTAATGAATTACAGCAGCGGGAACGTTAACATTCTTCCAAAAATATATATGCGAATAGTAACCCTTATACTGGGTGTTTCGTGGCCTTAGAACAGGCGGTAACAGTAGTCATCTAGTCAAACAAAAATTTGTATGGCAAGGGGCGGGCGGCATCTGAACCGTTTCGGAGTAACAGGGTGATTAAGAAATTTTAGTAGTCTTTCACAAAATACCCTGTATTTTAAAAAGTACAGAGTGTACGGCCACATACAGAGCTCATTGTATGCAGCACTTCATGACCTTTGCAATAACTGCTCGACACGCCCCGTACTCCTCTCCCGTCAAGGTTATGGTGGGGTAAACTAAAAATAATTTGTTCACTTAGTGACTGAAACACTTAATTTAAAAAAAAATATCGTTTAATTTCGGTATTACATGAATAGGTTATGAGCTAAAATAACTGTTTAACGGCTACACTGAGCAGATATATATAGTAGATCAAATTAAAGAGGATTGTCCGCAATGTACAGTTTTTATAAATTATATTAATCACCTTTTGTAAACAAAAAGAAGTGTCAAAGTAAAAAAAATGTAAAAAAATCCGAAATTCTTAATTTACTCCGCCATAACTTCTAAGGGGGGAGGAGTACGGGGCTGGTCCAGCAGTTGTTAGAAAGGTCATGAAGTTCTGCATACAATGAGGTCTATAAGTGGTCGTAAAATATAAGATTACCAAAAGTGTTTTTACAAAAAATGTAGGGAATTTAGTCTTTTTTAAATTTATATTTTTACATTTTTGTCGTAGAATCAACCGTTGAGAGGAATTGTTTTGAAAAAAAAAAAACAATTTTTGGTACCTTTAATCCAAGATGGCGGACCGCGCGGATCGCCCCATAGATCTAAGCTGGGATTTTTTATCGGGACC